>CAKXYN010000015.1:29307500-30720000 GCA_935064755.1 Tragelaphus eurycerus | reverse complement strand
CTTAATATCTTCTGCTTCTGTTAGGCCCATACCATTTTTGTCCTTTATCGAGCCCATCTTTGCATGAAATGTTCCCTTGGTATCTCTAATTTTCTTGAAGAGATCTCTAGTCTTTCCCATTCTGTTGTTTTCCCTATTTCTTTGCATTGATCACTGAGGAAGGCCTTATCTCTCCTTGCTAGTCTTTGGAACTCTGCATTCAAATGGGTATATCTTTCCTTTTCTCCTTTGCTTTTTGCTTATCTTCTTTTCACATCTATTTGTAAGACCTCCTCAGAGAGCCATTTTTCTTTTTTGCATTTCTTTTTCTTGGAGATGGTCTTGATCAGTGTCTCCTTACAATGTCATGAACCTCCGTCCATAGTTCATCAGGCACTCTGTCTATCAGATCAAGTTCCTTAAATCTATTTCTCACTTCCAGTGTATAATCGTAAGGAATTTGATTTAGGTCATACCTGAATGGTCTAGTGGTTTTCCCTACTTTCTTCAATTTAAGTCTGAATTTGGCAATAAAGAGTTTATGATATGAGCCACAGCCACCTCCCAGTCTTGTTTTTGCTGACTGTATAGAGCTTCTCCATCTTTGGCTGCAAAGAATATAATCAATCTGATTTCGGTGTTGACCACCTGGTGATGTCCATGTGTAGAGTCGTCTCTTGTGTTGCTGGAAGATGGTGTTTGTTATGACCAGTGCGTTTTCTTGTCAAAACTCTATTAGTCTTTGCCCTGCTTCATTCTGTACTCCAAGGCCAAATTTGCCTGTTACTCCAGGTATTTCTTGACTTCCTACTTCTGCATTCCAGTCCTGTATAATGAAAAGGACATCTTTTTTGGGTGTTAGTTCTAGAAGATCTTCTTGGTCTTCATAGAACTGTTCAACTTCAGCTTCTTCAGCATTCCTGGTTGGGGCATAGACTTGGATTACCGTGATATTGAATGGTTTGCCTTGGAAACGAACAGAGATCATTCTGTTGTTTTTGAGATTGCATCCAAGTACTACATTTCGGGCTCTTTTGTTGACCATGATGGCTACTCCATTTCTTCTAAGGGATTCTTGTCCATGGCAGTAGATATAATGGTCATCTAGTTAAATTCACCCATTTCAGTCCATTTTAGTTCACTGATTCCTAAAATGTCAATGTTCACTCTTGCCATCTCCTGTTTGACCACTTCCAATTTGCCTTGATTCATGGACCTAACATTCCAGGTTCCTATGCAATATTGCTTTTTACAGCATCAGACCTTGCTTCCATCACCAGTCACATCCACAACTGGGTGTTGTTTTTGCTTTGGCTCCATCCCTTCATTCTTTCTGGAGTTATTTCTCCACTGATCTCCAGTAATGTATTGGGTACCTACCGACCTGGGTAGTTCATCTTTCAGTGTCCTATCTTTTTGCCTTTTCACACTGTTCATGGGGTTCTCAAGGCAAGAATACTGAAGTGGTTTGCCATTCCCATCTCCAGTGGACCACAAATTGTCAGAACTCTCCACCATGACCCGTCTGTCTTGGGTGACCCTACAAGGAATGGCTCATAGTTTCATTGAGTTAGACAAGCCTGTGGTCCATGTGATCAGATTGGTTAGTTTTCTGTGATTGTGGTTTTCAGTCTGTCTGCCCTCTCATGGACAAGGATAAGAGGCTAATGGAAGCTTCCTGATGGGAGAGACTGACTGAGGGGGAAACTGGGTCTTGTTCTGATGGGCGGGGCCATGCTCAGTGAATCTTTAGTCCAATTTTCTGTTGATGGGTGGAACTGTGTTCCTTCACTGCTATTTACCTGAGGCCAAACATTTTTCATAAGGAATACAAAAGGATTGGTTAGTAACAAAACAAAATGTGTCTTTCATCATAGATGGTTTGAGAAGCACTGATCTAGCAGTATTGTTAAAATGCAGATTCTTGACCACCAGTCCCAGAAATCCTGACTCGGATGATGTAAGGTGAGATCTGTGAGTTTGCATTTCCAACACGCTTTCTAGTGATGCTGATGCTGGTGGTGGTGGTCAGGACCACATTTTAAGTAGCAAAGGTCTTAGGACTTCTCTGGTGGTTCAGTGGTAAATAATCTACTTGCCAATGCAGGAGACACAGGTTTAAGTCCTGGTCTGGGAACATCCTGGGCTTCCCTTGTGGATCAGCTGGTAAAGAATCCGCCTGCAATGCGGGAGACCTGGGTTCAATCCCTGGGCTGGAAATATCCCCTGGAGAAGGGAAAGGCTACCTACTCCAGTATTTTCACTTCACTTCACTGGGAATATCCTATATGCTAAGGGGCAACTAAACCCGTGTGCCACAACTACTGAGCCTGTGCTCTAGAGCATGGGGGATGCAACTATTGAGCCCAGATGCTGCAACTACTTAAGTTTGCCCACATAGAACCCATGCTCTGCAACAAAAGAAGCCATTGTAATGAGAAGCCCGACCAAGCCCCCACTCACCACAACTGGAGGAAAAAACCCACAGAGCAATGAAGATCCAGCACAGCCATAGATAAATAAAATTACTGAAAAAAAAAAAAAGTAGCAATAGTCTGCTGCTGCTGCTGCTGCTAAGTCGCTTCAGTCGTGTCCGACTCTGTGCGACCCCATAGATGGCAGCCCACCAGGCTTCCCCGTCCCTGGGATTCTCCAGGCAAGAACACTGGAGTGGGTTGCCATTTCCTTCTCCAGTGCATGAAAGTGAAAAGTGAAAGTGAAGTCACTCAGTCATGTCTGACTCTTAGCAACCCCATGGACTGGAGCCTACCAGGCTCCTCCATCCATGGGATTTTCCAGGCAAAAGTACTGGGGTGGGGGTGCCATTGCCTTCCCCGAGCAATAGTCTAGACCCATCAAAATGCAACACGTTCCCCACCATCTGTCACTGGTGATTAACAAGCCTGGACACTTTAACTTTGTCGTCTCAGAAGGTAACACCTTTTGGATATTTATATTTGGCACCTTCTGTGCTTTTAGGAGAATGTGAGAGTTACCACTGGGCATCCTCAGAGTGTTCTGCTCTTTAAGACTTTCCCAGGTTATCACCTTCTACTCTCTTGAGGACTAGCACTAGGGTGACATTCTCCTGAATTTTTAGGGCTTCCTCTTTCACCATTTGAAATCTTTGCCAATGTGCTAACAGTCTACACACGCTGGGTCTCATAACCACAGCGGGCAATGCCTTCTGGAAATAGACATGGATTATAACTGACATTGGTATTGACCCAGATGTTAAGCCATACTTATAAAAGAGGGGAAAGACTTGATCTCTGGTACTGAAAATCAACAGTGACTACTGCTGAAGCTGTTCAAGTAACTTTTTGACAACTCACCTGAGTTTCTCTGCTGCACTTTCTAGAACACCAGCCAATCCAAGTTCTCTTCAAAATGAACAAAGCCTTGCACTTAGGAAATTAACTGCCTCCGAATGCAGTAGTCACCTTCTCTGCCTCTGTGAATATTTAGGAAGAACAACCCAGCAGTTCCTGGGCCTCTTCAAGACCTCCATCAGCATCATTGCCACAGAAATGCAGAGGCTTTCTGCAAGGCAATTCCATTGCTAAGTCAATTATCACAGGATGTGGCAGGCTTTTAGAGAGATTAAACTGCCCTTTCTACTGAAAGAAAATGATGAATTCTCAAATGGGACCCCTCTAATAACCCATTTGCTCAGCTACAGTATACTTCTGTTGGCCAATTATCTAGTTTGATCCATACTGTTTGAATAAATGTCTTAGAATTCTGGGAAGGGATGCACAATTCAAAAAGCGGCTTGTGCATGGAAAGGGGGCCAGTGTCCTTGGAGGAAAATGTTCTCAAGAGTCTGAGAGGTTGAAACCAAATCTCTAAATCGAAGCCATGTAAAGCAAGTTCTGAAAGAGTAAGTTTTAAATTCTGAGTGTATCTCAGTGGTAGTGGTTTCTTTACTTGGATTTAGCTGCAACTAAATATTCATGTATGTACCCTTGGGCCTCAGTTTCCCCATCTGTAAAATGGGAATAATAACAGGACCTACCTCATAGAGTTGTGGTAATGATTAATATGCTTGAATTTATAAATATCAACAGTTGAAAATAGTCCCCGGTATATAGTAAGCACTAAATAAAATTTCTAAGGATCAGGATCACATAGTTACAAAAGATATTAGTGAATTGGTGCATAGCCAGCTCATCGTACCCTACCTCTGCTCCTTGTAACTTGTATCAGTTAGCCTAAATATGAATATTTTACATGCTGGTATACACTAGGAAAACTATAGGCCAAATATGTTCAATAGAAATTTAATATTATTCACATGTAATCATTTTTTACGTGAAACTAATTTTAATATTTAAAATTTAACACATTGCATCAGAATATTATCATTTCAGGGAATTCCCTCGTGGTCCAGTGGTTAAGAGTCCATCCACCAATGCAGGGGACACAGATTCAGTCCCTGTTTTGGGAACCAAGATCCCACATGACTAGGCCCTTGCACCACAACTTGAGAGACTGTGTCATGGAAAAGGAGTATGTCAAGGCTGTATATTGTCACTCTGCTTATTTAACTTATATGCAGAGTACATCATGAGAAACACTGGGCTGGATGAAGCACAAACTGGAATCAAGATTGCTGGGAGAAATATCAATAATCTCAGACACGTAGATGACACCACCCTTATGGCAGAAAGTGAAGAGAAACTAAAAAGCCTCTTGATGAAAGTGAAAGTGGAGAGTGAAAAAGCTGGCCTAGAGCTCAGCATTCAGAAAATAAAGATCATGGCATCTGGTCCCATCACTTTATTGCAAATAAATGGGGAAACAGTGGAAACAGTGTCAGACTTTGTTTTTCTGGGCTCCAAAATCACTGCAGATGGTGACTGCAGCCATGAAATTAAAAGACACTTACTCCTTGGAAGGAAAGTTATGACCAACCTAGATAGCATATTCAAAAGCAGAGACATCACTATGCCAACAAAGGGTGGTCTAGTCAAGGCTATGGTTTTTCCAGTGATCACATATGGATGTGAGAGTTGGACTGTGAGGAAAGCTGAGCACCGAGGAATTGATGCTTTTGAACTGTGGTGTTGGAGAAGACTCTTGAGAGTCCCTTGGACTGCAAGGACATCCAACCGGTCCATTCTAAAGGAGATCAGTCCTGGGTGTTCTTTGGAAGGAATGATGCTAAAGCTGAAACTTCAGTACTTAGGCCACCTCATGCGAAGAGTTGACTCATTGGAGAAGACTCTGATGCTGGGAGGGATTGGGGGCAGGAGGAAAAAGGGATGACAGAGGATGAGATGGCTGGATGGCATCACCGACTTGATGGATGTGAGTTTGAGTGAACTCCGGGAGTTGGTGATAGACAGGGAGGCCTGGTGTGCTGCAATTCATGGGGTCGCAAAGAGTCAGACACAACTGAGCGACTAAACTAAACTGACTGACTGATACTGCAATGAAGACCAGAGGCAGCCAAAAATAAATATTTTTATATTTAAATGTAAAAAATTGTATTTAAATATTTTAAAAATATATCATCATTTCTGCATTTCATCAATATAAATATTATAAATGAGATAGTTTACATTCTTTTTTTCACAATAAGTCTTAAAAGTGTGTTTATTGTTACATTCATGGCACATTCAAGTTTGAATGCTGAATTTTTATTGGGAATATTTAGTAATATTTCTTGTTTACTACTAGACTTCATAAATACTACATTTGAAAAGTACCTTAAAACATCCTTCAAACTTTTCCAGTAACTGAAGTGAGTTTTCTAAGAACTGAATGTGTTTGTACTGATGTCTATAATTTTGTCTATAATAAATAAAATTTGTCTAATAATGTCTATAATAAACAAAACTATAAATTCATTTCTTCAGTCACACTGGCTACATTCCAGGTGCTCAAGAGCCATGTATGACCAGTGGGCGCCATACTGGCTAGCACAGGTGCAGACTTTGAAGACAGGCTTGCCACTTAATTATATGGCCCTAGGCAAGTTGTATGACTTTTCTTAGCCCCAGTTTCCTAATTTACAATTTGCAGATTTAGTAATTTACAACAAAAGAAAATGCAATATCTACTACAAACTGTTATCTTTGTACTTCAGGTAATAGATCAAATATGCATAGCACAGTAACTAACAGACTGTAGTAAGTCGTCAATGAATGGTGACTGTTTTTTCCTGCACATTTAATTAAGAATATATTGAAATACCAAAAAAAAAAAAAAAGCTGAAGAATTATAGAGTGAATCCCTACATACTCATGACCTAGATTCTTAACATTTGATTATATTTGCCTTATTGCATTTCCATCTATATATCCATATATCAGTCTATGTTACTTACTCATGTATTTCAAAGTAAATTATAGACATCAGTACAATTCACCCCCAAACTCCAACATGCATATATCATTAATTAAAGTTCAGCAGGCATTTTTATTTCTTCCTTTCTCTTTGACTCTTTGTCTTCCTGCCTTATATATTTCTATATAATATAGACAGTGAAATGAACACATATTAAGTAAATCATTGTATGACAATTGGTAACATATATGATTATGTAAGCCAAATCTCTATCAAGATATAGGACATGTCTCTTCTCAGATTTAAGAAGTTATTCTGAGCCTTCTATGGAGAAGGCCAAATCTTCCTAATTCCTTCAACTCTTCTATTGTTTTAGGTTCTTTCATATTTATTTCTTTTCTTGTTTACTATTTCATCTCAGTTAAATTTAGTTCAGTCACTCAGTCATGTCTGACTCTTTGTGACCCCCATGGACTGCAGCACACCAGGATTCCTATCCATCACCAACTCCTGGAGCTTACTCAAACTCATGTCCATCGAGTCAGTGATGCCATCCAGCCATCTCATCCTTCATCATCCCCTTCTCCTCCTGCCTTCAATCTTGCCCAGCATCAGGGTCTTTCCTAATGACTCAGTTCTTTGCATCAGTTGGCCAAAGTATTGGAGTTTCAGCTTCAACAGCAGTCCTTCTTATGAATATTCAGGACTGATTTCCTTTAGGATGGACTGGTTGGATCTCCTTGCAGTCCAAGGAACTCTCAAGAGTCTTCTCCAACACCACACTTCAAAAGCATCAATTCTTCAGCACTCAGCTTTCTTTATAATCCATCTCTCACATCCTCACATGAGTACTGGAAAAACCATAGCTTTGACTAGACAACAGACCTTTGTTGGCAAAGTAATGTTTCTGCTTTTTAATATGCTATCTAGGTTGGTCATAGCTTTTCTTCCAAGGAGCAAGCATCTTTTAATTTCATGGCTGCAGTCACCATCTGCAGTGATTTTGCAGCCCCCCAAAATAAAGTCTCTCACTGTTTTCATTGTTCCCCCATCTATATGCCATGGAGTGATGGGACCAGATGCCATAATCTTAGTTTACTGAATGTTGAGTTTTAAGCCAGCTTTTTTACTCTCCTCTTTCACTTTCATCAAGAGGCTCTTTAGTTCTTCTCTACTTTCTGCCATAAGGGTGGTGTCATCTGCATATCTGAGGTTATTGATATTTCTCCCAGGAATCTTGATTCCAGCTTGTGCTTCTTCCAGCCCAGCATTTCTCATGATGTACTCTGCTTATAAGTTAAATAAGCAAGGTGACAATATACAGCCTTGACGTACTCCTTTCCTGATTTGGAACCAGTCTGTTGTTCCATGTACAGTTCTAACTGTTGCTTCTTGACCTGTACACAGATTTCTCAAGAGGCATGTCAGGTGGTCTGGTATTCCCATCTCTTTAAGAATTTTCCACAGTTTGTTGTGATCCACATAGTGAAAGGCTTTGGCATAGTCAATAAAGCAGAAGTAGATGTTTTTCTGGACTTCTCTTGCATTTTTGATGATCCAGTGGATGTTGGCAATTTGATTTCTGGTTCCTTTGCCTTTTTTCAATCCAGCTTGAATATCTGGAAGTTCACTGTACATGTATTGTTGAAGCCTGGCTTGGAGAATTTTGAGCATTACTTTGCTAGCGTGTGAGATGAGTGGAACTATCCCATCTATTAAATTACAAATTCCATAAGGCAGAGCATGTCTATTTTCTTCACCAATATACAACCAGCACCTCTGGGACCCCAAAGAGTTGGACACGACTGCGTGAATAAGCACACATACACACAGACCCACACTCAGCACCTAGTACAATGCCTGGCAATTAGAAGGCTCTCAACAAATACTCCTGGAATGAATTAGTGAATAAAAGAAGTAAAAACTCACCTCTAAGCATGTTTAATTTTGTCTACATTTTAGTACATATGGGACAACAGGCAGATGTTAAAGAGAGGCAGAACCAGGAGCTTGAGAAAAATCACTAAATTCCAAGACACACCTCAAGGAATGCAGCAGCCAAGTACACTGACTTCATTCCTGGCCACCAGTACAATCTTGAGCCCTTGTCTCCATCGCTTTTTCCAGTGATCTGGATGGATAACCTAAAAGAAATCTGAAATTTCCTTTAATAACTGAAATCAATTCTAATTCTAGCTGAGCCTTTGCTTTTATTGTCCAGCCCTTCTTAGATTTCAGAACTAAGTATATACTGCCCTCTTCATCTCATGCCCCAAGTCCACATGTGTAAGATATTTTTTTTAAACATTAATTTGTTTTGCTCTTCCCTGGTGGCTCAGATGGTAAAGAATCTACCTGTGATGCAGGAAACCAGGGTTCTATCCCTGGGTTGGGAAGATCCCCTGGAGAAGGAAATGGAAACACACTCCAGCATTCTTGCCTGAAAAATCCCATGGCCAAAGGAACCTGTCAGGCTACAGTCCACCAGGTTGCAAAGAGCCAGACATGACTGAGCAAATAACATTTTCTATGTATTTTTTTCCTCTCTTCCAAGTAGACAGCCTGGCCTTTGTGTCCAGTCCCTTGCTTTAGATGAGTTTGTAATTCATAAATGTGGCAGCTGTCTTTTGATAATTTGATGCTCAGGCATGTTTTCCAGAAGCATGGGATTCCTGAAGGAATCATCCTGGAAGGAGAGGCTGGGGGAATTTGAAGGTTGCTAGAGGAAGCAGAGATACTTTCTCCAGACTGGAAAGTGGTTGAGGCAGACTCCTCAAAGAGTATGATGCATACCAGCCTTCCTGCACCTTGGCAGGTGGTAGGACCCCGTAAGGGAATGACTGAGGGATCCTAAAGAAGTTAGACTCCAACCACCAGCCTCTGAGGAGCAGTGATATCTGGGTCCCAGCTTTGTGAGGAAGCTGCAGAACTGGTTACTTTCACTGACTCTCTTGGCTTGGGACACAAAATTTCGGTTATCAACCTGAGGTCCTATTGTGTGAGGGTCTTTTGATATTTGTGTAAGCTTTCTGGTTTGCAACAGGACCCTAAAGAAAGAGGAGGATAATTCCACCTTCATGGCCTTCTCCATCCTGGCTAAGATGGGCTTTTCTTGTCATCTGGGAAATAGGGAGCCTCAGAGATGGATTTGTTTTGATTTTACCCAAATAAAAATGTTGTATTTATTAAGCATTTGAGATAATGCAATAAGACTTACTTTGAGATAAAGCCAAAGAGGAGAGGAGAGAGAAATAAGAAGAGAAATAGACGCATATCAAAAGGATCAGATCAGATCAGATCAGTCGCTCAGTTGTGTCCAACTCTTTGCGACCCCATGAATCGCAGCACGTCAGGCCTCCCTGTCCATCACCAACTCCCGGAGGTCACTCAGACTCACATCCATCGAGTCAGTGATGCCATCCAGCCATCTCATCCTCTGTCGTCCCCTTCTCCTCTTGCCCCCAATCCCTCCCAGCATCAGAGTCTTCTCCAATGAGTCAACTCTTCGCATGAGGTGGCCAAAATACTGGAGTTTCAGCTTTAGCATCATTCCTTCCAAAGAAATCCCAGGGCTGATCTCCTTCAGAATGGACTGGTTGGATCTCCTTGCAGTCCAAGGGACTCTCAAGAGTCTTCTCCAACACCACAGTTCAAAAGCATCAATTCTTCAGCTCTCAGCCTTCTTCACAGTCCAACTCTCACATCCATACATGACCACAGGAAAAACCATAGCCTTGATTAGACGAACCTTTGTTGGCAAAGTGATGTCTCTGCTTTTGAATATGCTATCTAGGTTGGTCATAACTTTCCTTCCAAGGAGTAAGTGTCTTTTAATTTCATGGCTGCAGTCACCATCTGCAGTGATTTTGGAGCCCAGAAAAATAAAGTCTGACACTGTTTCCACTGTTTCCCCATCTATTTCCCATGTAGATGGGACCAGGAGAGATAAAAAGAAGGAAGAGTGAAGGAATCAAGACAAAATTTGGCAGGTATTCAAATGGAAATCCACAGGCATAGATCTAAATAATTATAAGACTTAAAACAAGTTAACCTGTTTGATAATACACCCCCTTCCTGGACAAATACATATTCACAATAATAGAGTGAAAATCTTTGTTTAAAGCCATGATTTTCATATGATTGAAAGCCAACAAATTCTCATAGATGACTGGATATAATTACTTTGTGCATGTCTGAGTGTTATCTTGATGGGATAGCAATGTTTGATAAGTAAGAGCACTGTCATTAACTCACAAAGATATTCCGTAAAATTTGCTTTTTTAATGTTATAATCAACATTTTCATATATTTTATGTCCTGTTGACAATAATTATAAAATAGACACATTTCTTGAAATATTATAGTTCTATGGCAAATTTTTAATTGCTAATTTCAATGTAGAGAACATTCAGTCTGTAAGGGCAGTAGTAATGGGGGTTGTTAATAAAATTCCTTTATATATGATAAGCAAACATTGTATTTAGATGTGTATGACAGATTATTGCTATCACAAAAAATTACAGAATATTTCGGCATATCATGGTTTTCCACCATCTTTTAAAGCAATATCTAGAGCCATGTAATAGTATAAAGAAAAACACTTTTCACATTGTACCTAGATCCACATCCATACAGACTAGTAGTCATTTGGATTATTTAATTTTAGAAAATGTTCCTCAACCTTCATGTACCAGTGCTCTGAACATTGAGCTAATTTGTAAATACCTCTTGAACCACAAAGAAAAATAAGAACGTGGATGATCAGCACTTCTGGGAAATGATAATTGATCACACAAGACTCCATCATATTTATGCTATCAGAGAAAAATTATTTGACAAGTTAATTAATTTATCTTTTTTCTTACCTAAGCACTTTTGCTGCTCCAATCTTTCTCCATATTACTCCAAAGCAGTGTTTTGCCTCTAACGTAAGCAGCAGTGGTACAGCCTGGAAGACTTCATGGCATTTGGATGAAGTCACCTTGTTTACGAACAAAGAACAAGGAACGAGAAGTGATTTCGTGAGGACTAAACAGTGTTCATTCTGAGGGTGAATGTTTATGGTGACACCATCCCAGCATGGACCACTGGGTCTCCACTGATAGAGATCCTCACGTATTCCTCAATGCGTTCATTAATGGCTGTGATAAGTTAGGCTATCTAAAGTGTGAGGGAAGGGAAGGTACAAGCTCAGAACTGAGAAGAAGGGGAAATGAAAAGAGGGAAAGAAACTAAAAGAAAATAGATGAGACAGAACTGAAAGCTGCTTCTCAAACCCCCAAGAAATTAAAGCTTCTACTCTTTATAGTCTCAGTCAAAAAATGCCCCTAAGCTCAAGATGATATCTGGGTTGGGAAGATCCCCTGGACAAGAAAATGGCAACCCACTTCAGTATTCTTGTCTGGAAAATCCCACGGACAGAGGAGCCTGGCAGTTTACAATCCCATGGACAGAGGAGCCTGGCAGGTTACAGTTCATAGGATTGCAAAGAATTGGACATGACTGAGTACACATACATACACACCCAACTAATGCAATATATAATTACATTACATGTAATTTAAATATATGGGCTTCCCTGGTGGCTAAGCTGGTAAAGAATCTGCCTGCAATGTGAGAGACCTGGATTCTATCCCTAGGTTGGGAAGATCCCCTGGAGAAGGGAACAGCTACCTGCTCCAGTATTCTGGCCTGGAGAATTCCATGGACTGTATAGTCCATGGGGTCACAAAGAGTCAGGCATGACTATTTAAGTATATTTTCTCTTCTTGAAGAGGAAAATATATTTGCTATATAATATAAAAATATATTTCTATAGCAAATGGGGTTTTCTTCTTCTTCTCAATTCCTTCTACTTTAACTTTAGACTCTATTGATGGAGTTTGGAGATGCAGGTCTAGGATGGTAGAGACACAGATATCACACTTGGCATGATTGTTTCCCAGATTTAGGGTTTCAGGGAACCTGAAAATTCAATAGGAAATTTGAGCGGGGGTGGGGTGGGGGGTGGGGGGGTGGGGGTGGGGGTGGGGGGAGTAATTTTAGGAAATCATATGGAATTGACCATTTGCTGAAGGGGAAGGGTAAAATGGGTTATTGAAAACAAACATTGACCAGCTATGAGTGAAGTCACTCAGTCATGTTTGATTCTTTGTGACCCCATGGACTATAGCCCACCAGGCTCCTCCATCCATGGAATTTTCTAGGCAAGAGTACTGGAGTGGGTTGCCATTTCCTTCTCCAGAGGATCTTCCCGACTAAGGGATCGAAACTGGGTCTCCCGCATCATGGGCAGATGCTTTACTGTCTGAGTCACCAGGGAATTGACCATCTATAATTTCCATCAATTCAGGAAAAAGACATTTCTAATACACATGCACACAGTCATGAGGACATAAAGATGATTTCTTTAAACTGATTCATTTTTTAAAACATATGTTCATTTATTAATTTGTTTGTTCATTCACTTGTTGCCAAGGTCTGGTATAAGCCTCACTGGAAATAGTACCATGTCCTTGGACCAGTTTTTAGGATCCAGTGCCTGGGTGTGTTCAACCAGGTTGAGCCAATGGAGCTCTTGTAAGGTCTCTGCTGAAGGGTACTACAGAGTTCTGATTCTACAAGACACTTTTTTTTGGTTTGTTTGTTAATAGGTTGGTGAGGAATTTTATTACTAAACTGACAGAAGTCTAGAAATAATTGAATACTGTCATTGTATTAGCTTCAAACGATCCCTATGGTTGCATCAACTAATTAAGATGTTTTTGGCTTATTTAGACACTAAACATAAGAAAACAGTAGTATATTAATCTCCATTGAACCAGGGGATAGGGAAGGAAAAAGAAAGGAACACAGATGTCGCTGTGAGAAATGTGGCCAGGTGAACAGCACAAACTCTTGTGCTCCACGGGCCCATATGACAGCCAGATGACAACAGTCCCAGAGGACTGAATAAGGACTTTTTGTTCAGCCTGAAAATTGCAAAAGGCTCACAAAGGGTTGACAGATGGTTTATAATCCCCCTCTATAAAGTAGGCCTGGTGTGGAACTATGTGGCTTCTGGACAGAACTGCCAGAGTGCGCAGGCTACTGAATTCCCATCTCTCCTCTTATAGAGGTGTGAAGACATAAATGAACGCCAGCTACAAGGCAAACAATGGTACACTGGTCTCCTAGGATACGCAGGCTCTCAGCACTGCCCATAGGTGTGCTTTCCTCATGGGGAAAAGGTGAAGCAACGGATCATGGGCAGTCAAGGTCAAGCTAGGTAGACTGATCACACCACTCACTGGTTTTAGACTCTGAGCCAATCCCTCCACTTCCCTGAACTTCCATTTCCACCCATTTAAGTTGGGCTATGCCACCTACATAATTGTGTTACTGTACGAATTAAATAAAATGTTGCAAAGGCAGTAACCTACTGAGTAGATATTGTTCTTTTCTAAGGATATGTATTCCTACCTGAATATGGACAGCCCATAATTCTAAAATTTCTATGGGAAATCTCATCTCATAAAATAACTACCAGCATCAAAAAACAAGAAGGAAGTACATGCCTGTCATCTTGGAGGATGAGCTGTTACCAAACAGCTACAGGTGCGTGTGAAACTCTATGACCCTTCAGAACTCCCTTGGCCTCCTCTGTGACACTCTAGCTGGCCCCAGCATCCGAGGCCAAGCATGAGGAATCCTGCTATAGGAAACCCGACTCATCAAGGAGAACATCAGAGAATCAGATGTTCAAACTCATCAGAGCATGGCTCTTTACTGGGCCCCTTTTTTCCCTTCTGTCACTACTTGCCAGCTCACAACAGCTGAGCTGTCCCATCAAATACACACTAGCTGCCTTCACACACATGCAAAACACCAAACCGAAGCTCCCACTCTATGGCGTGAACCAGATTCCTTCTATTTATAAGCATCAGCCCAACAGGCAGGCTTCAGTCTATAACTTGCAGTTCTCAGCAAGCTGCACTAGAATAGAGATGTGTTCATACTTTCCAGTCACCCAGATTGCCACTTCAAAAAGAGAGTGATAGACAAATATGGTGCAACTCGTTTATAACATTTTCCCATGTTTAACTTCCAAATTTGAGAGTCTCAAGTAGAGTTGCCAAAAGCACATTTTTTTTTTCTAAAAGCAGTATTTTTTTTTCCCTTCCTTGGTCTCTTAAATGGTAACTGAATTTTCCCCTACTCTTTCTTCTTAGAGGCCAAGAGTTTTTCACTCCCGGTCTGCAATACCCTGCCTGGGCTATTGCCCAAATGGCTTTCACACTTAAAGTGAGAAAGAATTAAGTGCTTCTGCAATTGAAAAATGGTTCTGTCTGCCTTGGAGTCACAAAGCTCTCTTTACTGAACTATTGCTTGGAGACTTCAAAGCTAAGTGTACCAATGAGCCTATGATGGTGCCAAGAAAGTAACTAGAGAATGAAGGAAATCCTTTTCCAGAGCACACTCAGGTACATTTACCTAGTTTTCCCCCCAAATGTTTGGGAGAGGGGTGGAGATTTTAACAGCTGGCTCTGATTTTCCTATGAATTTAGCACAACCTCAAATAACTGTCATCTTTATATCATTTCCACATAGTAATAGTCAGCTGGTTGTTGACTAATAAATACAATAATTTAATTAGACAATTTCAGTGTGCTTCCAATATGATATTGAACTTACCTGAATGCCAAAAGAAAACACTGATCTCCAGCATTGATTATTCTTTTGAGAGCTAAACAAATCCCTTGCAGGACTTGGTTCTGTCCAAAACGTCCATTGAGACATGTGGCCAATGACTCATTACATAATGCACATGTGCTGCATGCTAAGTCGTTTAAGTCACGTCCAACTCTGTACAATCCTGTGGACTGTAGCCCACCAGGCTCTTCTGTCCAGCAAGAGGGATTCTCCAGCAAGAATACTGGAGTGGCTTGCCATGCCCTCCTCCAGGGGATGTTCCCAACTCAGGGACTGAACCTCCATTTCTTACGTCTCCTGCATTGGCAGGCAGGTTCTTTACCACTAGTGCCACATTTAAATTGGTTAAAGTTTTATTTATATTATCTTTACTGTAATCGATGAAGTTTGGATTTCACATTCATTCTTATTCTTCCTCATCATAAAGTTCAGCAAGGTTACTCTTAAATGATGAGCAACTGCTCTTAAGTATATATCTACCTGATTACTGGCTTTGCATTTGTCTGCTTCTCAGTTATATCAATTTGATTGTGTGTGTACTGTCGTGAAGTTGGTGGACGTATTTGAGTGTGAACACCAAGAACCTGGGTGATAAATTGTTCACTGCTTTGCCGTTCACAGTTTAACACTTCAATAAATCTCCAAATGAAGGATGATATACTACCACTAGCTTCTGAAATGAGGTTTGTCAGCCTTCCAATGCATTGTTTGCCCCGTGGTTCAGTACTGATGTATAAACATTCCAGGTTTCTTCCAAAAATCTTGGAGTTTTTGATCTTCTACCTCCTCCATGCCTTCTGTGAACACACATTCTCTCCATGTAATCTATGGTCATCTAAATTTTCTTCTGCATTCTCCACAATGCACTCAAAAGTTTCATTTACATCTTCCAAAGATAAAAATAGAAGTCCAAACAACTTAAACAAACACTTCTGGGTGTTAGTTTCCATTCTATATTTGTGTGTTAGACCCAAAGAAGATACATTTCTGACACAGTGATGATGAAAAGTGAAAACAAGCATCCTTTTGCTTGTACACATGGTTAGAGTCATCAAATCACATTCATATTTGCAAGCTCAAAATCCATCGTGCACAATAAAGGGTTACAGTCAAGATTTCTTTCCCATGTAAATACAAGTACTTTTTCATATATGTGTTGATATATCTTGAAGTGTCTTCTCACCTCTTCATTGTTAGTGCATAAATGACACAAAATAACCCAATATCACACTGTGCACAGGAAATAACTGAACTGTGGTAGTGCTGCCTTAAAGATGCCATCACTGAATAATGTGGAACTGGCCTTTAAATATGGAAAAGGCTGAGTGTCGAAAAATTGATGCTTTTGAACTGTGGTGCTAGAAAAGACTCTTGATAGTTTTTGGACAGCAAAGAGATCAAACCAGTCAATCCTAAATGATATCAACCCTGAATATTCATTGGAAGGACTGATGCTCAAGCTGAAGTTCCAATACTTTGGTCACCTGATGCAAAGAGCCGACTCTTGGAAAAGACCCTGATGCTGGCAAAGATTGAGGGCAGGAGAAGAAGGGAGCAACAGAGGATGGGGTGATTGGATGGCATCACCGACTCAATGGACATGAGTTAGAGCAAACTCTAAGAGATGATGAAGGACAGCAAAGCCTGGCATGCTGTAGCCCATGGGGTCCCAAAGAGTCAGACATGACTTAGCAACTGAACAAAGAACAACAAAAACAATTGCCCAAGTTGCATAAATGAGAATTCTTATGTTATCTTGAACACCAGAATTATGCATAAGAAATAGTTCTCCACATGTGATCACTTTATGCACCTCAGACATTTCAATTTCATGCGATGAAGTTGGGTTTGGGGATTGACATCTGCTTTGAATTCTGTTTACTCGCCTTTTCAATGAATTCATTTGTGGTAGCATTAATAAGACCTCTTCATTGTTAATGTCATGGAGACTTCTTCAAAATACCCATGATGATGTTTTATTTCATTCTTTTTTGCACATCCTTTCAACCTATTCTGGGTTTTTCTTACTTTCCCTTCAACAGCAATATTGTGCTTATGTTCTTCCATCTCATCCTGGATGACAATGCTATCCAAATCCTGACTAGTTGTACATTGGGCATTGCAGATTCTCCTCTGTTAAAGGAAAAGAAATGGAAAAAACCACTATAATGCAATGCTGGCTTTTCTTTTTGTGGGCACACTATGTTATGTCACGTTACATTTGAGAATTTTCAAACAAAGATGTCACTTTGTCAAGCAAGTGTGTGTGTGTGCTTTATTTTGTGACTGTCTGACCAGTGGTCACTGGTTTATTGGCAGGGGAAATCTTACCGATGTCATATGGATACAATAAGTGGCTGATCCTACTGGATCAACCAGTGGGAAGGCACCAACTGAGGGTGTGGTGGTAGTCCGTGCTGAGGGATAGTCACTCTCATTAAAATTATACAAAGAGAGGTCATACTCCTTATGGTCTACCAAGATTGTACCTTTATAGGTCATTGATTCAAGGGAAACATCACACATTAACCCTGAGGGATGGAATAGCTGTAGGGGAGTTAATGAGATGCCCAGTATCCTCCTCCCGCTGGGTTCTTATACCCAACAGCTGTATGGTAGGAAAGCCATACCTGTTTTCACTCCTCCCGAACATGCTATCTGCTCCACAAAGTGTTTACATCAACACATTCTCTGCCCCTTTTACAAAGCAGCTTGACCAAGCTCCTCCTTTCAAATTCTGCCCTCACTGAACAACCCACACACATTCAACCAAATGGGCTTAATGTACCAAACATATCAACATACCTTTCATTGTAAGATCCATCCTTGACTTCTTGCCCTCTGTATGTTTCTCTAACTTATGACTCCTCCTCGGTTTACACAGTCAACACAAATCTTGCCCCTCTGCAAGATTTGGACCCTGACCCATCTACCGAGCATATGTGCCATTACCAGCTACACCACGGAGGCAAGAAACATTATTATTGGCAATACAGTCACAGCACAATTATTGGACAAGTAAAACATGATAGTATTTTTTATGTAATATCTTATAAACCAAAGTACAAATAAACATTATGGGATATTTGAGCCCAGGAACATGTTCTCAGTGTGGATATTTTGACGGAACCAAGTATCCAGGACCATTTGGCATGAGCCAAATACACTCATGGATGTTTTCAATAGGGACAAATTTCAAGGACCTTTTGCCATGGGCCAAATGTTTCAATGGACATTTTGGACAGGGTCAAATGTCTGCTAATCAACAAATCTCTTTATATCTCAAAAGTACATATTATCTTATAATCTGTTATGTCTTTTACAAAGCAAACTTGCCAAGGGGAAGAAATATTTGAATCAGTATCCTTAAACATCCTTTACTATTTCACTAAGCATTACTTACTGTTTTGCCCCTGTAATGGTATCCTTCTAAATTTCAAATTTTGTTTAAGGCTAACCTTAGAGCTGTGGGTAGTGGTCTAGTAAATCTTTTAAGAGTTTGCCATCTGTAAGAAATTCCAGATATTAGTTTTTTACTACTGTGTTTTCTTAAAAAAACAACAACAACTGTAAATATTTAAGCCATCATTTCCTTAAGTGCTCCCCCTTATGTAACTTTTAAGCAAGGAAGCCTAATGATGTTTTACAAAAGCAATTTAAAAAATTCGACAAGGATTAGTGAGGCCACTAAACAGTAAAAAAAAGCAGAGATAAGATCTATATTTGAAACTGAGACAGGGACAGCCCTGAAAATCATAGAGTAGTCAATTTAGTTTTCATACCTGGAAAATACTAGAACAAATCATCAAAAAATCAATTTGCAAACACCCATATGATCACAGAATCTTAGGTAATAATCAACATTGCTTTGTGAAGAACAGTCTTGTCAGAACCATCTAATTTCCTTCTAAAACAGAGTGACAGGCCTGGTAGATCAGAGGGATGAAAAAGATGTAACAAAGCTTGGATTTTACAAAGCTCCTGAATCTGCCTTCCATATACTCATCGACAGATGACTGCAAATCAAAAGAAACTTGCCGTACAGTTTTACTGAAAAGCACAGCTCTCAAGTGTTTCAGCGTTCATTGGGCAGGTAGGGGACTGGGTAGGAGAAATCTGGTGTGTATTTGGTATAGAAATAAGTTACTCATGGACCCTTCATTGTGCTCACCAGTCTCAAACATAGTCCTAGCCTGTGTTCAATGACGCTTGTCCAGAGAAGGAATAGTGGGTAGGGAAGCTACTGCTTGGGGAATACTCTAAAAGGAATGGATGGTCAGAAACTAGAATATTGGAGAAGACTTTCCCCTGCCTAAGAAAAGTCAACTCTCTAAGGACATCTGAGACAATTTAGGTATGGAATTTACATTGTTTGGGATATTTCATTACAAATTATTTTGACATTTTTTATAAATAAGCAGAAATGATGCTATACATTTTATTTTGAAGAAAATCAAACTTTATAAACTCAAGCTTTTGCACTAAAATGCAAAATGAATGGTATATTAAGCACTAAGTGAAAGACAAGCCATATTTTTAAAATGTCTTGGGGTAAAAATTTTGAGAAAGGTTATATGATATAAGGAAATAGCATATATGAGTCAGGGTTTCAAAACTGGCTTGAGTACTTGCTAGTTATACAGCTTCAGGTAAACTATATAAATTTGCTCAGCCTTCCATGTCCTTCTATTAAAATGGGCCTACTGAGTTGAAATCAGAAATGAGATTTCCTATATGATGTGTGTATATGAATGTTATATATTTATATATGCAATGTATTCAGATATTGAGGTATACAGGTAACTTCCCCAGAGTTAAGCACACTGCAGGCATGTGATAAAAATTCCTGAGGCGTCTCTAGTAGCCCAGTGGCTAAGATTCCACACTCCCAATGCAGAGGGCCTGGAATTGATCTCTGGTCAGGAAACTAGATCCCACAACTAAAGATTCCACATCCAGCCACAAAGATCATGCATGCCCCAACTAAGACCCAACACAGTCAAATAAACATACACGTATCTTTTAAAAAGTTCCTCTCTTTCATTCACATGGAGGAGAGTCCACTTCAAGAAAGTAACTTGGAGAGATTCAGTGATACACCTACAAACGTCCTATCTTCTGCCATCAATCGGAAGTCACCAATGGTCATCTGATTGCACTCCACTTGCTCATCCCCCCTCCCATTTCCATAGTTTGGACATTATACTCCATCTAGTGTCTGACTTATGACATGGAAAAGTTTCCATTGGCAGGGTTGCCTGCCTAGTCACCACACCCCTCCTCCTTCTCCAAGACCACACAGCTATGACAGAAATGACCATGTTTTCTCATATCCTTGCATCTTAGACACAACCAATCCATCTAAATTGGGTACATAAGTCAACAGACACCAACTGCCACCACTGCAATCGATTATTCCATGGGTGAGTTTCTGATCCAGACTGAGCCTTCAGAGTCTTTCCATAGAATTGTTTTATACTAGAACTCACGAAGTTTGAGATTGGTCATACCCTCTCCTTTGTTAAGAACATCCATTGGATCAATGCTTCCCACTGTGAGGAAAGCCAGTCTGTTCTAAAAATAAAAGAACACCCAGAAAGCAGCAGATAAGGGTGATGGGACAAGACATGGAAACATTTAAGCTCTGTTTCCAATTGTTCCTGAGATCCAGTTGCATCTGCCTTTCTGTACCTCAGTTCTTAAAACCTTTAGAGTCCCCTAACCAATAAACTCTGTTTTTGCTTATTCCTTTTCAGGTTGGGTTTCTGTCATTTGTATCCAGATTTCAAAACAACAACAAAAAATACCTTATGTCCTCAGATATCTTCCTACTGCAAACTCATAGAAATTGTATTTTTGAATCAAAACTAATACACATTATTAAAATGACTGAAGTACATTTCCCAAAAGTGTTTCAGAAAAGTTGTATTAATTTCAACTCTCATCTGCAGTATATAACAATGTCTCCAACACTGGATTTTAAAAAGTATTTTCCAGTTTGATAGGTGAAAAATGTTAGCTTTCTTTGATTTTTATTAGTAATTTGGAGGGAGATCAGAAATGAAACGTGATACAAAGAGAACTGGAGAGTGAAACTAAATCACTTTCCAGGAGGAGGAAAAAAACCAACAAGATCTAAGCTACAAAGAGTCTGTTATTTATTGCTGTATAATTGCCTCAAAAGTTAGTGGTTTAAAGCACCAAACAGTTTATAATCTCAGTTTATGTGGGTCAGAAATCTAGGAGCAGCTGACCTGGGTGGTGAGGGTTCAGGGTCTCTCAAGACTTTACAAACAAGGTGTGACTTGGGCTAGAGGGTCTATCTCTAAGCTCATTCACACCAGGGTTTGGCTGAAGACCTGAGATGCTCAAGATAACGGACCTCTTTACAACATGCTCACAACATGGCAGCAAAAGAGGAGCCAGTGTCTTTCATAACCTCCTATAACCTGCACATTCTATCGGTTACACAGATGGATTCTGGCAGTGTGGGAGACAGGCCACACACAAGTGTGAAAATCAGGAGGTGGGGATCATCAGCAGCCATCACAGGGCTGGGAGAACACTGCTCATGTTCAACTTAGTTTACCTGCCTTTCCTTGTAGACTCACCCACCTTCATTTTGTACATTCTGCCATGCCTTTCTCCCCTGCATACTACACCATCCTTACACCATCTCCTCCATTCCCATGGATTCTATTACTACGTGATACTGATGACTACCTCCTCAGCCTAGACATTTTTCTCCGATTCTAGACTTGTATCTTCACTTTCTTTGTGTGTATGCCCAGTACTAAATGCCACTCCCCAAACCGCTCCTTTTCATCTCTCAGAGGAGGTACCGCCATCACTCCCATCATCCACACCAGGGATCAAGGCCCACACTGGACATCTCCATCACTCCCTCCATGCCACTGGGTTGTCCACTCCTATGGCCCTGTCCCTCTTTCTTCCACTGTGCTGGTAACAGAACACACCAACCCCAGCTGCACCCTGAGATTGAATTCTGAGTGAATATATCTGAGAGGCAAGAAATGATTAGAACAAACACATTTATGGCAGCACTCTAGGAAAAAAGTGGCCCCTTGGACTTTGGACGACTTTGAAGAGATGAAGTTCTCTGCTTTCTGGACCCCAGGCTGTTGTGGCTAATCCCAATTGCCTTCCAGGAAATCCCTTTGTCATTTATATTAGTCAAGGTCACTTTCTGTTGAGTGCTAATGGAACAGAAAAATAATTGAATAACCACCATAATTCAGCATTCAATAAATCACCCAGTCCTGGTCAAGTCTATCCCCTTCCATGTTCCCGGGACCTGTTCACACTCCCAACATCACCATCCTTGTTCAAGGCTGGCCTCCTGTTTCACCTGAGTTGCTTCTATAGCTTCCTAAGTAGTTTCTGGGCTCAGCTCATTCTCCTTCTGCTCTATTCTTCATGTGTACCTGGGTGATCCTCTGAAAATCAGTACTGACAATGTTACTCCTTTGCTTTGAATCCTCTGTAGGCCCTCGCTGCCCTCAATGAAAGTTGAAGAGCCTTAAGTGGCTGATGAGGGTCTTAGGGTCTAGCTGCCTTTGGTTACTGAGCTCCCATCCCCACCCCTGCACCCTAAACATCAGCCACACCAAAGGGCTCCCAAGATTTTGGAAGTCTCCATGCTGTCTGTCACCTCTGGGCATTTGCATTTGTTTCCTCTTGCATTATTTCTCACTCTGCCACCCCTCTCCCCACCCCCCACCCCCAATATACACAAACTACCTATCTGACCAATGCTTATGTATTGTTCAGGTTTGGGCTTAGATGTCACTTCTTCCAGAAGCTTCCCTGACCCCTACACCAGTCTGGGGCATGTCTCCCTCCATGTAGTCCTATAGTGTCCTGAACTCCCCTGGGTGTTCTAGGCACCCACATGTGCTATAATCACTTAATTGCCTACATGCAGGCCTATTCCATGCTAGAGTCCATGAGGTCAGGGACCATCTCACTTCTGTACATGCCTGTATTCCCAATGCCTAACTCAGTTCTTTAAAACACAGAGAAGCTATGTAATAAGCACTTATTGAATAAATGAATAGACATTTAACTCCTCTCAGATTTGTTCTCAATCATCTACCAGCCTAATTATAAAGCCTAACTATTTTCCTAAGTCACCATGATGGCACACACACGTGCAATAGGACTTTTACAACTCAGCATTAGCGAACTTTAGGTTTTAAGGAATTTAAAGTTGAGCCACATGGATAATGCTAAAAAAAATCTCAGAAAGGTATGTGGCAAAAAAGACCAACTTTCCCATCGACACCCCTTTAACACTGAGAGCCCCACACACATCTGATAGGGTATTTACTTAGACATTAAGATTTGGTCTTAGAAAACATTGGATTAGAAATTTTTCTTTTTCTGAAAAGTCTCCACCTGCATTGTAAAAAGTTGTACAAAATTTTCAACACACTTGCTAATCTGCTTGATTATTGTCACACCTTACATGAAAACTTCTGTAAACCTAAGTTAGTCTTATAATAGTCAAGAGAGCAAATATCCACTGGAAACGCCTGGTCTAACAGTATGAGGAGGGTGGGTTACTCAAGGGAAGAGTGAACATTCACTACTGCCTGCTGTGCCCGTCACTGGCACTGTGTACAATCCTTCTCTCCTGAGAGAGGGTCATTGATGCAAGGCTTCAGTGTTCAACACTGGACACAGTGACACCTCTATGGATGGCTGGAGATTTCAGGAGAGGTTTGTCAGGACCACACAGATGAACAAGATTACAACTCTGCAACATCCCTAAAAGATGACCTTGGGAACACACTGAAAACATTCATAGCTGTGCAATTCTCCTCAGGGAATCAATTACACATTGTCTAAATAGCTATGCATACCTGCACTGGCTCTGGGCAGCCCTTGTTTTTTCACAGGAAAGCAATTCAGACAGTAACTTAATTGGTCCAAATTCTGTGATGAGACCCAAATTAAAATACTACAAACTCATCTCTCTCTGAATTCCCTAAGAGTTCCTTTCTTGGGAAAAGAAAGGAGAGAATCAATGTGTTTCATACAGGTGTCTGAGAGCAAGCATGCTGGGTACATAATCAAACTGTCCCCAAATTAGAGCACTGGATCAAACACCTTTGTCGATTCAGAATAGCGGCTCCCAGGATTTAGAGCAATCTCTGTTCTTTCCCTCGCAGCTCAATCTATCCTGTGAGCAGGGCCTCCTATTATCTCAGTGCAGTTATAACACAACTGTAAACAATTCTGTTTTAACTGCCATGCTTGGGCTTTTATGAGCTCACGAATCAAAACACACACTAGTAATCAAAGAAAATCTTCTGTGTGACCCATCTTTCCAACAAGACTATTGTGTACATACTACAAAGTACATTTCAAACAAAGAAAAAAAAAAGGCCAAAACGAAATACACCATTTTATCAATATTAAAAAAAAAAAAAAAAGCTATGGACATTTGAGGTTTAAAAGAGAAAAACAAAACGTGGGTTAGGACATTTTCAATCAGTAAATATTTTGAAAGGTATTTTGATGCTTCAAGTTTTTTGCTGATGTTTTTGTTATCATTAAAGTATATTGCTTTTTCAATAATGGCTTTTGTCTAAAAGTCAGATTCTGTCACACAGAAAATAGGACCAAACCAAGAAGCAAGCTTCTCAGAGGTGAGGATGTGGTAGCAGAGTTCAGGCCTCATTTTTTTCTTTTTAAAGGAAAAATATGGTATTTTGCTTAGGCATAATGGGTAATTTTCAGTAACTGATGAGAAGAAATGCAGATTTGGAAGGGTATACAGGGGTGAGACAGAGCAGTCTAACAGAGGGAGCCAGTAGAACACCTAGGCAACCCTGCTCCAGTCACTGACACGCTGACACTACCTCAGGTCAGACAGAATAACCTGCTGTCATACAAACCACCTGACCTCTGTGGATCTGACTTCTATCTATCAAATGGGGACAACAGTAATTGTTGTTATGTCATGTCCGACTCTGTGACCCCATGGACTGCAGCACACCAGGCTTCCCTGTCCCTCACCACCTCCCAGAGTCTGCCCAAACTCAAGAGCTGATGATGCTATCCAACCATCTCATCCTCTGCCATCCCCCTCCCCCTGCCCCTTCTCCTCATGCCCTCCGTCTTTCTCAACTTCAGGGTCTTTTCCAATGAGTCAGCTCTTTGCATCAGGTGGCCAAAGTACTGGAGCTTTGGCTTCAGCATCAGTCCTTCCAATGAATATTCAGGGTTGATTTCCTTTAGGATTGACAGGTTTGATCTTCGTGCCGTCCAAGGGACTCTCAAGTCTTATCCAGCACCACAATTTGAAAGAATCAATTCTTCAGTGCTCAGCATTTTTTATGACCCAGCTCTTACATCTGTACATGACTACTGGAAAAACCACAGCTTTGACTATACAGACCTTTGTCAGCAAAGTAATGTCTCTGCTTTTTAATAGGTTTGTCATAACTTTCCTTCCAAGGAGCAAGTGTTTTTTCATTTCATGGCTGCAGTCACTGTCCACAATGATACAGGAGTACAGGTCCACAAATCCTTCACTTCCATTTCCAAGATAGAAAATTCAAAGAATACCAGACATTTTTTCATGATGCATCTGGGGCAAAATTACCCTGAACTGAGGTACAGAAGTACAGTCGTCACTTACTCCACTTAGTATGAACATTTGTTTTGTCCCAGAAATATTAATGTGCTTGACTGTAGAGTGCCTCTGGGTGGAATATAATCAATAAAATGCTTAGAAATAAATTTAACCAAGGAGGTAAAAGATCTCTACACTGAAAATTATGATCAAAGAAATTGAAAAGAACACAGATAAATGGAAAGATAGCCTGTGTTTGTAGATCAGAACACTGTCGAAAAATCCATACTACCCAATGTCATCTACAGAATCAACATAATCCCCATCAAAATTTCAGTGGCATTTTTCACAGAAATCGAAAAAACAATGCTAAAATTTGTATGGAAATACAAAAGACCCTGAATAACAAAAACAATCTTGAGAAAAACATAACAAAGCTAGAAGTATCATGCTCTCTGATTTCAAACTATACCTCAAAGATGAGTAATCAAAACAACATAGAACCAGCATAAAAACAGAGGCCAATGGCACAGAATTGAGAGTCCAGAAATACATCCATATCTATACAGCCAATGAGTACATGACAAGGGACCTAAGAATACACAATGGGCAAAAGACATTAGTAGTCTTCTCCATAATTGGTGTTAAAATTGGATAATCACACACAAAATAACAAGCTGGACCCCTATCTTACACCACTCACAAAAATTAACTCAAAATTGATTAAAGACTTATATGCAAGACCTCAAATTATAAACTCCTAGAAAAAAATATTGGGTAAAATTTCCTTCACAATGATCTTGGCATTTTCGATGTATGCCAAAAACACAAGCAACAACATTTAAAATAAACAAGTGGGGCTACTTCAAACTAAAAAGCTAGTTTGCACAGCAGAAGGGGGGAAAAAACCACAAAAACAATAAAATGAAGAGGCAACCCATGAAATGGAAGAAGATATTTGCAATTCACACATCAGGTAAGAAGTTAAAATCCAAAATAGTCAGAAACTCATACAACATAATAGCAAAAAATAATTTGATTTAAAAATGAGTATAGGACTTAAATATTTTTTTCAAAGAACATATACATGTACTTTTGGTGGGAACGTAAATTGGTAGAGCCATTAAAACGGTAATGGAGATAGACTGTTCAATCAGTTAAAAATAGAACTACCATATAATAGATCCAGTAAACCTACCTCTGGGCATATATTCAAGGAAAATGAAATCATTATTTTGAAGAGGTATCTGTACCCCCATGTTCACTGCAGCATCAGTCCTAACAGCCAAGAAATGGAAACAACCAAAATGTCCATCAACACATGGGCTACAAAAATGTGATACACAGACACACACACAAACATTACTCAGCTAGGAGCAAGGAAGCCATTCTAATGTTTACAACATGGATGGACCCCCCAGGGCATGATGCCAACTGAAATGTCAGACAGAAAAAGACAAAAACGCTATGATTCCTCTTATATGCAGAATCTAAAATAAGGCCAAACTCACAGAAATAGCATAGAATAGTAGTCTCCAGGGATTTGGGGATAAGGCAAGAGGGACTGGGGGAACAACAGGGAAGACACTGGCCAAAGGAAACAAACCTCCAGTTTCAGTATGTTCTGGGGCTCTAATATTCAGCATGGTGACTCTATGGAACAGTACTGAACTGTATACTTGAAAGCTGCCGTGAGAGTAAATCTTAAGTATTCTCACTACACACATTTATTGAAGTGGTGGCTGTGTTAACGAACCTTATTGTGGTAATCATTTTGCAACATTATATGTGTATCAAATCACTACTTTATACACTGTCAACTTACAACCTTATGTGTCAATTATATCTTAATAAAGGAACGGAAAAAAGATAAAACCTTTATAAGCTTGAACACCACCAACCTGCCTTATCTTATTCACTCTTGAAGGTCTGGGATCTAGATTCCAGGCTTGCATGAATTCCACAAATCTAATAGCATGTATTAGGAAAAAGACACCATAATGCTGTTGTAACTCACGTGAAAACAAATCTTCCACTAGAAAAAGACACATTCAAACAAACACAAAGGCCATGGGGTGGAGATGCCATCTGCCAGAAGTCTGTAGGTGATGAACTCAAGTCCGTTTGGTGCTCCTGGCTCAAGGCTGTCTGCACGTGAGGAAGTCTGCAAAGCTGGTGTCAGTCCAGGGCAATCACCTGGGCCTGAGTCCCTTGATGTGGACACACATCTACTGCCCTTCAGTGGCTGGAAGTAAATCCTTCCATTTTAGGCAGCTTGAACACTCTAAAATTCTCCCTAGGGGCACTTTATGGTTTGCTTTTAAGACTCGCTCAGGAACAGGTGTCTGAATCAAGGCCTCTGTCCTCTCAGAGCAACTTCCACAACCGCCACCTTGCGCCCAGGAGGCTGTTCTTGTTGACAAGAAAACTTGAGGCCTAAACATGTGCATGCAGTAGTGGTGACTGACCATCAGCCTGGAAACCCTGTCAACTTCCTGGCCCAGTCATAAAATCTGAAATCACATTTCATTGACACTGAGTGTCTACCTAGGCTACGCGGGTCTGCAGGAGACTGAAGAGCAAAGCTTAATAGATGACTTCAACAAATCCTGTAAATGTTGTTTTCAGTCATCTGCGAAAGGTGAACAGGCTTTGGGGGTAGTGCTTTGCTCTTGGCAGCACCAGGCTTCTCTGAGTTGGATGCATGATGCTAAGACTTGATCCGTAAACAAGGTGAGTAGTACTGAAGCAGAACTCTTTGGGGGCACAGAGATGTCTTGACTGAAGTTCTTCAAATAATGGGAAGTTGTTTTAAGGAAGACTCTGTGCTCGATGCATGGTGTCGGGGATCTCACTCCATTCCTCAAGGTGGCTCCTGACGGGGTCTTGCCCTGTCCATGTGCTGCTGGTCCACAAAGAGGAAGGGCACACGTTTCTCCTGACAGTTTTCTCTAACATAATTCCCACCACCAACTCATTCTCCTGCTACTTCCCAGCCTCCTGGAAGAACAAAAATATCTAACTCCGCTCATTCTTTCCACCACACAAAACATGGCCAGGGTACCACCTATGGTAGCTTCTTTTAGAAGATGCTGTGGGGGCACTGAATAAACACTGAGAAATGGCCAACTACTACCTAGGTCCGGGGAGAAGCGATGGGTCACTAGAAACCACTGGGAATTAGCTTGGGCTCCATCTAAACACAATCAAAAAATTACTGCCTAAATTCCCAACACCCAAACACCTCATATGTACCTTTAGTATGTGTGTTTATTTGCTGCACCCAATTCAAATAAATCATCCCTTTTATGTGACTTTAAGTTTTCTGTCAAAAGAACAAAAAACTTTTTAGTTCCAAATATTTTCATCAAACCACAATGTCAAGTCTAACGGGTGGGGGCAGGGGTGGTGGCTGGGGCTTCCTGCCTGAGACAAGATATCGGGGTCAGGCATGGGTCAATCTACTAGCCCACGGTGGGTCTTTGCCTCATGTACACAGTGATTACTCACATGCAGGAACTCAACAGACAATATGTGATTGGCTCCAGGAGTTTTAAAGATGGGCTGTGATGCAGAAGTCTCCAGGCTTGGTAACTCATGTGAAAAGGGACAAAGAGCAGCAAGGTTCTCACCTGCCCATCTGAAGATACCCTTTCCATCCTCCTTCCCACCCATTCCACTAGGCGGTGGACCCAGCTGCAAGTCTAGAGCCTTGGGGTTCACACTGACTTATCTTCTTTGGAAGACAGAGTTTGGGAAAATCACTTTTCTCTTCTGAAGCTCTGTGCCCTTTTGTGTAAATTCAGCATCCAGCCTGTCTAGGCCTGCTGTGAGATCAGCCAGAGCGACTTTGGTGAAAACACTTGCTCGTGCTTTTCCTCTGGACTGAAGGCAGCCCTGTGGGAACTCTCCTTCCCTGTGGGCCAAATAGCTAAGATCCCAGCTGAGAATTTCCTTCCCTGGGGAGAGTTAAGTGAGAGCTCAGCTCTGCTACTAGTCCCTATCTGGTACCCAAAAATTCTGTCACTCACTGCCAGAAACCCAAACAAGACTAAAACACAAGGTTCACAGAAGCTTATGAGGAAAGTTAGTTCCTATCACCAGAACAGCACTGGTGTTACAATGTTCCAACACATGAGAAGCCTTCTGATGTGCTTGGGTTGTTAAAAATACAAGTATTTCCACTGTCAGCTCTGAATGGAAGCTTGAACTGAAAGGCAGATAAACACAATTAGCTCAAAACAAACAAAAAACACGGATGGTGGCAAGACTACTTTTGCTGCTGATGCCCCAGTGGGAAACTGAGGGGTGGCTGGACCCTAGGCTCACTGCTGACATCACTCTATAGGTCACCCAGGAGCTGGCAGCTATAGAAATGTACACCCAAGAATGTCAAAAGAATTTCTTTTGGTACCCACATCTTTATAATTTTTTAATTGCTTACTTAATGCCAGGCAAGGAATTCCAGTACAAATTTCCTTACAACTGACGAAAATATCAGTTGACAAATCCCTGAAGTTATATGCTGCCAGTCCAAGAGTGTTCCACTGAGGATACAAAACTGGCTGTCTTGACAGCGGAGGGCATTGCTGGTGGTCTAGCTACTCCAAGTCTTGCTGTGTCCTGTGCCTCTGTCCAGAATGCTGCCTTCTGAATGTGCCATCAGCATCTCCTGCTCTCGGCTGTGGGGTCCCAGGATTTCGTGGTTATGAGACAGCTCGAAACTGGGTTTCCGGCTAGCCCATAGCTGCAGAATACCAACCACTTGCAGGTGTTATAAGCCTGTGGTTAGTTTCAGCACACACCATTCCCGGATAAGAGAGATCTTTCGCAGCTCACTGGTTACAAAGCCAGAAAAGTAGCAGCCCACAAGGGAGGTGTTTATCTGTATAAACCTGAAGATACTAGCGTCTATTACTTTCTGTTTGACCTGCCAGTCTTGAAAGGTCTTCAATCTGGGACTGTCTTTATTTCTAGGTAGTTCTATGTAAGTCAACCTTCTAGTCCTATATACCATTCTCTTCTTTCATTCAAACTAAGTTTTCCTTGGTTCAGGGTGATTCTATCTTTGTCGTTCTTCAGAGCTTGAAAGACCATATGTGGAGTAAAAACTATGGAAGACCAATAATTAAAACATCAATAACATCAAGACTGCTGTACAATCAATCTAGGCCTGAGACTGGTATCAGAGACATAAAAATCTAAACTGATAAAACCTCAGCAATGAGAAAAAAGTTGCCCATTTATTTTTAAAAACTAGGATTGACTATCCATTCATCTCAATTTTTAATCCAGTATAAGGGCCAGTGCTTTGGCTCTCTCTTTTCTGTATAGAGAGAAAAATTTAAGGGCATCACAGATTGACCCATGAGGCACCAAACAAGAATTCTAACTCCTTGAGGCAAGCACTTTCTTCTACAAGTGTCAACACAGTAGGCAAGTGTCATATTATTTGTGCCAAAATGATTTTTCTTTTACTTAAAAAATCGCTACTGCTTTTAAACAAATTTTAATAAGGATAAACATAATTAATTAAGCTAAGAATACTTTAAAACATGATCATATCTGATATAGCAGGACTCATAGCACTCACATTTGAAGTGTTCCTTCCACTATGAACGCTGCTGAATTCTTAGCACCTAACCACTCAATACCTCATACAGCTAAATCACTGAGACACTCCAGACCACCATGAGGTTCCCAATCTTCAGCCTTCTTTCTACTCAGTGGATCTATAAAATGATAGGTTTTTGAGTCCCAAAGTTTAGAATTCTTTAAGTGCTTTCTTATGCTGAAGCTTCACACACTCAACCAGGAGCAGCCCAAGGGATCTTAAGTTTTCAAAGACTTCAGTGAATCATGCTGGAAATGTTTCACAAAGGCTGGAAATAGTATGCATGTGCTAACTGTAAAGCACCGTTGGTCTCACAGAACTTCCTGTGATGATGGAATGTCCTACAAATGTATGGAGTCCAACACGATAGCCATTAGGCACATGTGGCAAGCTGAACATCTGAAATGCAGTGAGTATGACGGACAAATTGAATTTTTCACTTTAATCAAGTTAGAGTTAAATAGCCACAAATGGCTAACTAGTGGTAACCATACTGAACAGCACAGTACAGCTCTAAGACATCAAGACTTTTGAGTAACAAACCAACTTTTTGACAAACTAAAGAGGCAATCAATAAATATTTGGTAGCAACCTGTCATCGGTAACTTCTATCCACTCTCCCTTCTAGCTCTTCTCAAGTAAAAATAAAAACAGAATTAAAAGAGCCAACAATAAAAAGGCCACGTGACTTTTTAACAACAATCTCCCTTGAATAAAACTAAGAAGTCTTAATATATATAAGGAGTGGCACGGTAAAAAAAAACAAACTAAAGCCAGCAAAACAAAGAATTAGAAATAAGCATACTAGAAGTTACTTATGTTTAATGCTTAAAAGTCTGAATGCACAAACAATCTACCATTATAGAAGTACTGGTGGTCAATACAATGCATTAGAACTATGTACAATGCACAGTTTAGTATCAAAATCTTTCTACACTGTAGAGTTTTACGAAACTGTTAATGACATCAAACACTAAGCACTTAGGACACCATTTTGTTTTCTGCTACCACACTAGGAACGTCAATGGACAGTCTGTTTCAACTTGCAGCATCCATCCATTTCTAGTATGAAATTAAGTAATTTTCTACTTATACAATAAAGTTTATCTACACAGTTCTCTTGATTTTGATCCATAGCAGCAAAGGCACTGTACATCAGCAGATCCACAGACTTAAAAGATTTTTTTAAAGCATTCGAACAAAATAATAATAATTAAAAAAAGAAGTCACATATCATAGTTTAACACAACAACAACAACATAAAAGATAACAACAATGTTTCCGGCACAATGGCACAGCCTGTGTCCATTTCAGGGACATCCAACTAAGACATGGAAAGAACTGGAGGTAAAGAAAGCAAGTCCTCATCCCAGGTGAGAGTCCATTCTTCCTGGTTTTCAGAGGGAGGCCCTTGCAAATCCTCCTCTGCTGTCCTTATCTTGTAAAAGACATGACCTGCACAGTAGGAGGACTCCTCCCCTGGATCTGCGCCATTCCCAAAGAACATGCCAAAAAATAGCCCCTAATTTATCGTAGACAAAACTGCCCAAAGGCATACATCTCCCTTTGCAAAGAAATGTGGCAAAAATATTAAGAAGGGATTAAGTTCTCCCTTTGAGGCCAAATTTAATTTGTTCATCTGTCTATAATACAATAAAAAAGGAATTAAAAACATATTACAAAGACACTTGTCAACAAGTCAAAAAAAGAAAAAAAAAAAGAAAAAGTCCAAGTACTTTTATCGAATATAATCTAAAGCTATAGATATATTTGTTAAAGTTGTCTGAATAGACTCAAATGAATATGATGTGATCTGTAACATTCTAATTGTTTAAATTTCCAAACATCTTTTAAAATATGTAAAAACAAAACCAAAAAAAATCTAACAACACAGCAACATATTGCTTCCATATGTAATTATACATTTCACATCTCTATACAGTCATTAGTCTACATTTAGTGACATTTTTAATCAGTTATTTTAAACCTTCCTTTCCCCTCCTTTGCCAAAAAAAGGGGGGACGGGTATCAAGTACAACGCATCTTCATTACCAATGCAGGAACAGACAGCTTTATTTAGTCAGTCATTGTTAGAAAGCCTTCTTTAAACAAAATAAATATATTACAGATATAATACATAATTAAAGATTCCTTTCACTGTTAAGTAGGGTTATCCATGATCTTCCAAGTAGATAGCTGAAGATTTTGATATCACAGGTTCTTAATGAGTGTTCACAATTCAATAGCAGGGAGGAAGTGGGGGAGGAGGGGCTGATTCCACAACTGCAATGAGTAATAGGAAATCCTTGGTTTTGGATGCGGGGGAACAGAAGGATGAGAGAAAAAAGTGCTACAAGGAGGAGGAGTCCATTCCACATGAAGATTTGTCCTTAATAAATAACTTCATAAACCGTGGCCTTCTTATCCCCAGAGCCAGTGACAATGTATTTGTCATCCACAGAAATGTCACAGCTGAGCACCGATGAGGATTCTTTGGACTGGGAAAGAGACACACAAATACGTTAAAGACTAAAAGAAAAACCTATGAATATTGAGAGGCAGGACTGGAGGACTCAGAGCAAAAAGAAGCGGAGCATGTTCCCTTGACTAAAACAGGAGCCCAAGGAGAAAATGTAGTCCCTTAAGTCCGTTTAAGGTATATTCTTAAAACGGCTGAGCCAGGTGCATTCCCACTGACATCACTCTGTTGGCCTGGAGGCTCTTGTACTGTGTGTGTGTGTGTGGGGTGGGTGAGGGTGGGTGGGGGGTGGGAGGTGGTGGGAGGGGTTGGGGGGGGTGAGGAGACAGGGACACTGAGCACCAGGCAAGTCCATGGTACAATCCCCCCTGCTGATGAAGGAAAGCTTTACTTCAAATCCTGGTCTCCAGCTAAGGGCAGTGTTCTCAGTATGAAAACCCTCGGTTTCACTCAGATGGCTTGGGTGTACATGGAGCTGCAGAACATTAGACACATCACTTAACCTGTCTAGCCCTATTTTACCCATCTGCCACCTCAGAGGGTAGTCTCAGAGTACAGATGAGATTAAATAAGGGGGAACTGCACTGAAAAGACTATTTTTTTTGAGACAGGGAATGTAAAAATATTTCTAATATAAATCCTAGTTGACCCTCATGTAAAAACAGAACATAAATATGCAAGTGGGAGTGAGTTTTAGGAGGAAAAATGTACCCCTCATAGAGTTCCAGTACCACATTCAACTACACCAACTACAACAATTGCAAAGCATTCACAGTTAACTTTTAACTGTGCTAAATAAACAAACAAATCCCACAAGATTTTACTGGGGCTCTGAATAGTTAAAAAAAAATAAATGTTTGACATGTAGATTGTAGATGCTAACCTACTACCAGCATTTCTCAAACTTTCACATTGCAACCTGTATTAAATACATTTTATTTCCCAAACCAGCAGATACAAGATATAACACACTTATTACAAAAAGATATACTCTTAAAATATTTTCATATTTCGAAAAAGTGCTGGTTGGGGACTTTCCTGGTAGTCCAGTGGTTAAGAATCCGCCTGCTCATGCGGGGACATGAGTTTGATCTCCGGTCCAGGAAGATTCTACATGCTTCGGGGCCAACAAAACCCGTGTACAACAACTACTGAGCCCACTCTAGAGCCCCAGTGTCGCAACTACCAAGCCCACGAGCCTAGATCCCATGCTCAACAAAAGAAGCTACCACATGAGAAGCCTGCACACTGCAACTAGAGAGAGTCTGCACACAGCAACAAAGACCCAGCACAGCCAAAAATAAACACATTTTTTTAAAAAGTGCCGGTTGGGACCATCCAAAAGTTATGATACAAAAAGCATTCTGTTACATTATAAACTTCAAGACAGCAAGAATATGCTATTTTTGTTTTATTATCTTGCACAGTACTTTCAGTCAATAAATGCAGTTTTAGATTCAAATGAATTAATCTCCTCTATGATGACTTAATACCATGTGGTCAAAAAGGCTGCAAATCTATTATGTTATTCCTAAAACCACCTAGGAAAGAGCATCCCAAATACGTAAGGTTAAAAAGGTAATCTTTGACTTGCTTATGAAATTTTCACATACTAGCAAGAGAGATGAGATGTGTGTGTGTATCATGCCAACAATCCAGTTCTCCTCCAAATAATCCCACGAACTACACAAAGTACCACTGAGTTAATAAGAATAAAAGTTTATAAAATTAGTCCAAATTTATTAGTTTCCTAATAAATTTTAACACTTTTTTGGGGGTAGAGGGGACAGAAATATTGATAACATGCTAATTAGTATTCAAGCAAAATGCTCAAATTTTACACAAAATTTTTAAAAGCCACAGTGCAAAACATAAAATTTCAGAGAAGACATGAAACTTCTATTCTAACATGTAAACAGGAGAGAGAACCATACAGCACCAAGCACCATGCGGTGAGCATACTGGGAGTGAAGGCTACACATGTGAAGCATTACCTGGAATATACTGGCCCCATAAGGTGTTCTCCAGGCATTCAGAAGGTTGTCCTTTCCCGTGCTGACAAACCATTTGCCTAAAGAAATAGGGTTTCAAAAAAGGCAGTGTCTATTACTTTGTCAGAGTCCCAAGATTTGTGTTACAGAACTTCAATGATACACAGAAAACTTACCTAATATGAAACAAGTAAGAGTTTCTTTTGACTGGAAAGATAAAGCCCACTCTCACACTGTATAAATGAGTTATTTATACTCAGAACAGGGATGAAGTAGACAGATACCAGAAAATGACATAGTATTAGGGAAGTAGGCATGTGTGAGAAAGGAAGAGAATTCTGAGGAGGGATACACCCATGAACTGAAGATCTGACTTGAAACGAAGCAGCAGGAAGGTAGAAGGGCAGATGGTGGAAACGGGGGGCTTGCTTACCACAGTGGGCGAACTTGAGCGACAGCACGCAGCTCTCGTGCAGGTGGAGCTGGTACTTGTCAGGCTTGGTGACATGCAGCACCTCCACGTTGCTATTTTCCATCCCCACGGCCAGCCACTCTCCGGTTGGGCAGTAGCCCAGAGAAAAGATCTAGAATGGAAACAGGTGACAATGATGGTGGCTACAGAGGATGTACTTCCTTTAACAGGGAGGCAAGGCACTGCTTCCTCTGGGGATACTACTTAAATAATGAAACATATCAAGACAATGTTAATTGTGCAGGAAGAAATCAAAGGCAAACGTGTAACCCCAAGTAATGAGTCAGATGTTCACAATCTAACTTACTCATCGTGAGAAATTCAAAGGTCTACAGAGTAATGGTTATTAAAATAAAAGTTTGCAAAAAGCTTGTAATAAATGAGATTTTTTAAAAAATCTATCAATAAAATATATACCATTGTATTTTGACAATAATAAAATTTTTCTTAATTAATTCAGTGTCAAAAGTGACTGTCACATGGTAGAGGAATTGCTGTTGAAGTCTCTGATATATCTCACAAAGTCACGTGTGTGTGCTAAATCACTTCAGTCGTGTCCGATTCTTTCCAACCCTATGGACTGTGGCCCACCAGGCTCCTCTGTCCATTGGATTTTCCAGGCAAGAATACTGGAGTGGGGTTGCCATGTCGTCCCTCCAGGGGATCTTCCCAACCAGGGATGGAACCCGTATCTCTTATGTCTCTTGCATCAGCAGGCGGGTTCTTTACCACTCGTGCCACCTGATCACATGGTAAACGAATTGCTGCTCAAGTCTCTCATATATCTCACACAATCCAGTCTCTAAGATGGCACGTGCTCAAGCACACACCTGGGAGGTGAAGTCGTGCTGCTGCAGCTGCCGCCCCTCACGCAGGTCCCAGGACCGGACCGTGTTGTCCAAGCCGCCCGTCCAGAGCTTGGTGCCATCGTTAGAGATGTCAATACAGCTGGCCCCATCTGTGTGGCCCTGGAATTGCCTGAAGATGCCAACATGGAGAAAAGTCCTTGAACTTTTTAAGTTTTTAGGTGAACTTAGTTTAGAATTCCTCAGTCATCAGTTTCACTGCAGGCCTGATTGGTATATTTCCTTTCCGTTTATTAGGTTTTCTATTATTCAAAATAATAACAAAGCATATATGTAGAGAGATTAAAGTTTAATTGAGATGCTGAATCTCCTGCACTTTTCATTTATGAAAACTTAGGAAATACTCTTCAAATTACTCCTATGTTAAAACATGAATGAAATAACTGATAGAAAAAAGATGTCCATCTGAAACATGAGAACACAGCTACATGAATATGAATTAATCAAATATATGATCTGAGACCTACTCTATCCTTGGGATATGAAGGAAGGAGAGAAGGTGGGAAGATGTAGGAGATCTTTCCCTTCTGAAAGCCCTGGGGAGGGGCACAGGAAGGGGCAGGACAAATTCTGCCATTGAGCAACAATGCAACATAGGAGACTGCCCCAGGAGCACGAAAAATGTGTAAGAAACGGGTGCTGGGGGTGCGGATTAGAAGCAGTTCCTCACAAGAGCCTTACCCTAAAGGGGAAGAAGTGATGACTACTTTGTTTTTGGAATCATTTGTAGAGTTGCATCCTGCAAAATAAGTTACAGATGGACAGCAGGGGTCTCTTTTCCTTCACCCTGTCACTGGGCTCCTTTACAATCTCCGCAGAAACCTTTAGCAGTTCACGTCTCTTGTCTCCTGCTCTCTCAGGTGTTGACACCTGAAGATCACGTGCTTAGGGCTTTTCCTATCGATGCCAATCCTTTATCACCTCATTTCTACACAAATACAATTACTTCTATTCGTCCTGAAAGGTGGGACTACAGATCTAGTTTCAGGGTGAGGTACACCAGACACAACGCCTGGGCCCAGGGTAGAAGCTCAATGATTATTTGTCAAAAAGAAAGACTGTGTCAAATACACATGGCACCAAGGAGAGAGCCACACACGGCGAACCTTCTCAATGAGTGTCTATCAACAAGGATGGTTTGTTAGCACAGATGGCAAATTATAGGTGTCTAATGAGCTCATGAGGTCATGGACACCTTACATGTATTAATTATGTAAAACCGACCTCATATTTTAAAATGTGAATTGGATGTGCTTAGTATAATTCAAAAAAAAGAAAAAGGAAGCCCTTATCCAATAAAGTTCAAATGGTGCAGAAAACAAGATTTTACGGTATCTTAAAAAGGCTCTCTCCTCTTAACAATTTTGAGTAAGATAGTTGTATTTCATCTTTTTGAAAATACACACACACATAGCACCCTGGCACAGCACAGTTAAGTCCTCGGCCCAGGCGCGGGATCCTGCTGACCCACCTCACCAGCGTCTGGTTGTGCAGGTCCCACACAGCGATGTTGCCGTCACTGCAGCAGGAGAAGCAGACCTTGGAGTCGGGGCTGATGGCCAGGGCGTAGCAGGCGGGGGCTGAGGATGTCAGCTCTGCCTTGATGCGTGGGGTGGGAGCCGCCAGGTCCCAGATGGACAGCGTACTGGCTTCCCCTCCCACAATTAGGGTACGACCATCAGGGAGCAATCGGCAGGAACGGATGTAGTTATCCCTGTTCTGTAGAGACAAAACCCATCAAGAGGTTACTCATGAGGAAAGGAAAACAGCATTAACATGAGAGCAGAAATCCATAAAAGTATTGTGTTCCCTCCTGGCTTTAATGAGCCATTTTCACTTATGACAATGATAAAGTGGATTAATGCTAGCAAATTACATGAAATTAAGGAAGTACTTAAACTTGATCTACAAAACTTAGCACTGAGATATTTAATCTTAATTAGCATGAAAATACAAAGATCTAGACCCACTCCCACCATCAGCAAGTCAACCAGCTGCCAGAGTCATTTTCACCCACAGATGCAGCAGCTCTCACCACCCTAGAGCAGCCAGGCCTGGGAACTGGGTACAGTGATCTGGCTGCTGAAAGCCCTGCTTCTCTGCCGCCAAGAAAGTGCCAAGGACTTAGACACCTCGCAGTCCCTTCCTATTGCCAGGCCCTGCATTACCTGGCCAAGGGACATTGTGGGCTTGATTAAGCAGACCCAAACAGAGGAAAGGCTTGATCAAGGTGTGATAAGTGAAAGTAAAAAGACAAGTCCTCAGCTCATGAGGTTATGGGAGTCTTGTGTAACTAGAGTAAACTGATCTAGCTCTGTGCTGCTGTAAAAATTCTATTTATCCAAGGAAGAAAATCAAACTGAAATTTCTTAAGTAACTGAAGGACAAATACCCATGAAACAGATAAGGAGGTAGCTAGTGTTTGTCACACAAAGTATTAAGTTATTTAACTTGTCTTCAAAAGTGACAGATTTTGATACTTGGGTGCACTCTCACAGAAACCACCACGGGCTCTTAGTCTTTTTTTTTTTTTGGCTACTGCCAAGTGGCATTATGGAATTTTAGTTCTCCAACCAGGGACTGAACCCATCCCTCTAGGGCAGAGTCCTAACCACTGGACTTCCAAGGAAGTCCTGTCTTAGTTTTCTTAAACTTTTTTAATCAGACAGGAAGATGAGTAAACTGCCTGCTCCCAGGAACTGGGCAGAGTGAATGAAAACTGTACTGGAGTGCATGCCACATGTGAAGAACCAGATGAATCTACCTTGAGTAACTGAAAGAAAACAGCGGCCAAGTTAAAAACCAGTGAAGATAGCCACCCACTTGGGATCAATCTGCGTGCTGTCGGTACATCCAGCCTATTTTGTGAATGAAGGCTTAAAACGTGTTCATTCATGTCCACTCACCAGACAGTCGAGCTGAGAGACGGGGCTCTTGTTGCCAGGGTGGCTGATGTCCCAGACTTTGACGCAGCCCTTCCCACCCGTGTACACATGTCGTGTGGGGTTGCTGATGGTCACTGCGCACACCACCTCCCCATGGTTCAGGGTGTTGATCTGGCGAGCGTGTCGGGGAATGCCGGGGCCAATAAGGGCGTCCGGGGGAAAGGGACAGGCTGCATCTGACCATCTGCGGTAACGTGGAAGGAGTATGCCCTAAGACAGTGTGAAGGAGACAAGACAGGAAAAAGGAGAATGCGAAAAATGTTACTTAACTGATCACTGTAATGAGATGAAAAATAAAACATTTCCAGTGCTACTTATGATTTGCAAACAGGTCAAATTTACTGAATATAGTGGAAAGAACTTAACTTTCAGAGCCATAGAGCTAAGTCTCTGATCAAATATCAGGTCAGCTCTTCGCTACTTGCTGTATGACATCAGTAATGACATAGTCTCTATCTTTAAAATGGAGTGAATGCTACCTATACTTCTCAGAGAATTAAATAAGATTACCAATACCCAGTATACTATCTACACCTTCAGTCACTTTGCAAACTGAGATTGCCTTATAATTCAGGTGATTCAGAAGCCTGTGATAAGATTTTAACCTATAGATCACCTCACTCCAATCAAGTGACTTACTAATGAAAATCAGTAAGCGAAAATTATGAAGTTTTAAGGCCTTACAATGCTTTAAGCCTCCATGGTGAAATGGCATATGAGCCACCAAAAAGAATAAAAACTTTTGGATAAAGTTCCATCAGACTTGACAATAACAAATCCCAATAATTTCCAATGGAATCAGAACCTAAAAAGCCTCCTGTGTGACTGCCCCAGAGGCCCACCTGTTAGTGCCTATCAGCAGCTGCATTTCCAAGTCATTTCCAGTGAAAACCCTCTAGTTGTAAAAGCATTTGGTTCACTTAAGTTCAAGCACCTCCCTCAATAGACACCTCTATTCTTAAGGCACTGAATTCAGGAAACAGATGACAAGTGAGGCTGCTATGATGCCAGTTGGGTTCCAGGAGGCGCGAGATGTTGGCAGTGAGCAGGAGGGAGCAGGGCCTGTCTTGGGGAACGTCATGGGCAGCAGCCCACTTTGGAAATGATGTCATGTTTCTTGGCATGGAGCTTTAGAATGTGCTCTGTTTACGGGAAGGAGTTTATGAAAGACATACCAAGGAAAAGCATTTATGGGTAGACAAAGGATAGGAGCCTAGATCTTTCAGGAAGTTTTAAAATCAAAACAGTTTCTAGTTCTAGACTTTTGGTGCAAAAGTCTACAGAATAGCCACATGCATCCAAATCTGACCCATTACTGAGAGGATACCATCAACAACATCTTGAAAGTCCCCAGAAAGGACAAAGCTGTGGAAGATTTGGGGACAGAGGGCAGAGGGCTTTCTCTTGCTCTGTAGACTACACTGAGAACTGGGATATGGAAGAGAAGCAGGATGTCAGATTGCTGAGGGCGGAAGTGGTAGGAAGCTGGGAAACCAAGAAATACATTTCTTTGGTCAAAGCAACAGGACTCAGAGACGTGTTGGATGTGTGGCCTGGAGAGAGAGATGCTGAGAAGGGTGCTCAGGCTTGGAACCAAGTGACTAGCGAGGCTACAATACGCATCAGTGAGGGAGACAGGGAGGCACAACCAAAGGGGAGATATGTGGGGAGGTAAACAGTATGGTTTTCTTCAACTTGAGGGCAGGTGAGGAATCAAACATCTCAACCAGAAGTTGAGCACTGTGATTCAGAAGAGAGGTTAGGTCAGAAAGATCACTGTGTGCTCATCCACAAAGTGGCGAGAGCTGAAGCTAAAGGAGCAGAAAAGGACAAATCTGGGGCAGATTATGCAATTAGCAAACTAGATATAGAACTTAAGAAAATGCTTACAACATTTAGGGGACCCCAGCAAGAGCAGTCAGAAAGAAAGAAAATCAGGAGACATGATAACGTGCAAAGTGGGCATAGATGGTCAATAACGTATTTCTCGGGTATCCCAGTGCGTGATGCACTTACTTGATGCAACAAAGAGAAAAAAAACCCCACATATCCCCTCTTCTCCTAAAGTGACACTTTGGGTTCTGGGGTAGTTGGCAGATGGGCTGAAGGGCTGATACACTGGTGCATCAGTGAGATACTTACATATATAAAGCTGTCATATGGTCAGTGCTATGAACAATGGAGAATTTGACAAAGTGAGAAGAACAGGGAAAATTGCCCCATTTGGGGCAACTGGGCTGCAATATAAAGAACAGGTATTAAATTACCTTGGCCAAGAAAGGAAGATGGTATGAGGAAGAAAATGATGGTCAAGTGAAGGCCAGAAGGAGGCAGAATGTTTACACTACTCAGTCAGAAAATAGTTACTAAATGCCAAGTACCATCATATGGTGAGGAATCAGAGGTGAACAACATAGACAAAGTCCCTATCTCCAGAGCCTACATCCTAGAAGGGAAGAGAGATAATATATAAGCAGATAAATAAATAATCTCAGACAGCAGTTCTCTTTCTCTCTCTCATACATACACACAAGGTTTCAGATAAGAGAGACTAAAAGTGCACAGTAAGGTCTGAGATAGTGTACAAGCTGAGGCCTGAAGGCAGGACCCAGTCTCACATATAGAGAGGAGGAGAGTGTGCCAGGATGGGGACGGCAAATCTGAAGTTCTAGAAGAAGAACCATGTGAGGAGGCAAGCGAGCACTCACTGGAGAGTGAGAAGCTGGAGGAAGAGGCAGGACCCACGTTAAAAAGGCCTCAGAGGCTGTGTTGTGGAGGGTGGGCTGTTATTCAGAGCAGAACAGGAAGTCACTGGAGACTTCTGTGTAGGGCAGGGAGTGACACAATTCAGTTCATGTTTTCAAAGGATCGTTCTAGTTGTTGGTTGAGAATGGACTATAGAATGGAAGAAGGAAATCTAATCAGGGGACTAATGTGGGAATCTAGGGGAGAAGCTGTTAGCTTAGGCTTGAGAGACAGTAAGAAAGCTGGGAACAGATTTTCAATTTCAAAGATTTCTGTGGCTGCGCAGAGGCAGAGAATGCTATTCTCGATGGCATATGGGGCTCATGAAGGTGACACAGTAGACAGTGATGACAAGGTCTTCCCTGGGGTCTACTAAGTAGATAAATGATGTCAAAGAGGACAGAAGTTCATTAGAGATGATGTGGTCCAAGCCCTGAAATGAGGTTATGAAAAGGGCTGATCTTGCATACCACTGATACCCAGGATGATAGCAGCCTCTGAGTGGAGGAAGACCCCAAGCCAAGTATAAAGTCTTAAATTAACTGCGAAATCTCCCAACAAGGCAGAAGAGGGGGTGGAGACTCAGGCACATATTTGAGATGGGTTGGGTTTTCACATAAAGGCAGAATGAGTTTAGTTCTGGAAGACACTGGAATGGAACAGGAGGTGGGGAGGGTGGCACAGCCTTTATAAGCCTGCCATTGGCTCTGAGGATGACTGACATGAAGTAAATGAAAGGGCAGCCCATGGAGAGCTGCAGGTGGAGAGTCTCCTCAGCAGAGAGCCAGGTGTCAGTTCAGGCAAGGAGGGGAAGGCTGTGAAATTCTGAAGGGAGACAAAGGCTAATGGATTTAGCAATTAAGAGGTCATGAAGTAAATCTTAAAGAAAAGAAGATTATTCCAAGTTTAGAGATGGTGTTATACATTCTTAATGATCATTTCCTTGAAAAGATATCCCTTCACTCCCTTCCAGAATAACTAATGATTTTTAAAGAGCCTTGAGAATTTAAATAGTTAAGAAACCAGGCACATCATTTCTTTCGAGGTTTTTCAACATGACATTCTTGACATTCATGGCATTCCCCAACCTCTCTGTGAGCTCCTACTATGTTCCTGGAACTCCCTGAATTAAGAATTTCAAGAGTCTACTTGCATTAAGGGTATAACGTAGCCCTCTGATTACTATTAAAATATATAAATAAATACATATATATAAATGATACTTAAGACTGGAAAAAAGAAAGCTCTAGTACATACTTATTATCAGATTTCAACAAACTCTGATGTGTAGCTAGCAAAGAGTACTGGAATGTGTGATGAAAGTCAACCTTTCTAGATATGAGAGAGGTGCAGGCTTGAAAATCTATTTTTTTTTCTATCTAATTAAATGCATCAATACTCCTTATTCACATATTCTGATAAAGATGTCATGCTGAGATACAAAATCAGGTAAGATGTTGGCCTTGCCTGTAAGTGGCTTATAATCTAAGAAGTATGATGAGAAAAGTATAAAAGGGGCTATAATACCAGGTGGAAGATGGAAGAAGGAAGTTCTGTCGTGGTTCAAAAAGCAAAAATAAACCTTATGTTTCATGAAAGACATGGCACTGGAGGTGGATTTTAGAGGACGGAAGGACTTCACCAAAGAGGGAGGACGATGGACAAACCCTTCCAGGTGGAGGTAAACAGCTCTAAAAGGATGAGGTGAAATGATGTTGGGAAGTCCTGGATTGGTTTTAATTCAGGTATTCACTAATTCAGCAATGACCCCCAACACAGTTAAGTGGTGAAGGAGCTAGCTTGATAAAATAACTCTCTCTCTCTCTCCCACACATACACACACACACACTATGTACAGAAGGTCAGCCTGAGAATTTCACAAATAGATTTTACTGAAGAATCCTTGTAGGAGGAGGAGCAAAGCTACTCAGAATAAATTTGGTAGCAAGAAATACAACAGATAGGAGGAATAAGACAATTATTAATCCAGATAATAATTAATCCAATAATTTTTCCAATATTTATTAATCTCCCTCTGTGAGAGGCCCAGTTCCATAACATCACATTCATCATTTCCAAGCTTCATGACACCTTCTCCAAGTATCTGATGTCTCATACGACTGAACTAGACCCTAAATTCACAAAGAAAGGTCTGGCTGTTGCATTCCATGCAGCATTCACTAGCATAGAAGATTGGGTTCTGGGAGCACATGAACCCACTAGAAGGTTAACCAGCCAACAAATAAAACTTGAGAGTTTACTGTGTGCCAAGAACTGTTCCTATTTTGAAAAATCTTGCTTTATAAAAACAAATAAAAACAACAGCAGAGAAGAATTTCTGAATTGTGAGAAGCTTAAAACCCATAAACCTGAGACCTTTTGTTATGGCTGAAGTCACATGCCATTTCCCACAATATAATTAGTGCAATGGTTTCAATTGAATACTTTTATATTATTTATAAAAGCCTCATATAAGTAGCATATGAGGAAAAAAAGTCCACTTCTGGCTGATGTTAAAATTAAACTCTGTTGTCATTTCAGTTACGTATTGAGAAGAACTTCTGTTAATTCAACAGAATAAGAAAGAGGACCCAAGGTGAATTAGCAAGTAAATGCTATTTTATTCATTAGTTTGGAAAATGTATTTAATTATAATTTGTGATAATATCTAGTAATTACTCTGTTAAAAAAAAAAAAAAAAAGGAGAGAGATGCACAAATGTTTCAAGTCCTTCTCAAGAAAAGCAGTTCCTTTGTGTATGTGGTGAAGAAGGCCTTTAGGTGATTTATTATGTTTTATGTTGTAGCACAAAAGACAGTTGTCCTGTTGAAAACATGCACAAGTGTCACAACTCTCCATCCTGTGATCTAGAAGCCATATTCCATCATCTCTTCAAGTATTTCTCTCTATATGCATAATGAGTGCTAATTTGTATGTCGTGGTACCTTGTTAAAGACACACACAGATAGGAAGAGGGATCTAATATACTCAGTCTAATCTTTTTACAGTATCTGCCTCCCACTATGTTCTATTGCATAAACAATTGAAAAACTGATAATAACCTGGGCAAAGCTCAAAAGGAAATGATGTAGCAGGTGACTGAATAGCCACTGTAAACCAAACACTGGACTAAACCTCTATCATATCATCTCATCCTCCAGCCCTTCTTATCAGGGAGGTGCCAGCCCTGTTTTTAAAGATGAGTCAACTGAGGCTCAAGAAGTTGAGAAACTCTGCATAAAGTCAGTTCCTTCCTAGTGTCAATCGGCAGAGTCAGAATTCAACCCTGGATCTATCACACTCTACAACCCAACCCCTGTTGAACACACCATGCTCTCTTTGGGGTTTCCTGATGTCATTTGCCAACTACATTAGGTGTGACCTGGTTAACTCCAGGAACAAAGACTCTTAGCCACCCTGCTACCCACCATCCCTACCAAAAGGGTGATGCACCACCTCACCTGGCAGTGGTTACACTACAGCTCTGGGTACACCTGCCTGGTGACTAAGTGGTAACTCCACACAGTCCTGAAAACGGACCACACCACTTCCCTCAAGAAACCTCTCCATCTCCACTGGTTTATATGAAACTTGTTGGCATTCAATTTATTCGATTAATCCCTTGACTTTGTTATTTAGTCACTGCTTGAAACAGACCAAACTTTCACCTTCAAATACACCAGGGTTCTTGGTCAACAAGACTTGTCAGTCAGTCAACAACTATTTGCTGAACAGGCACAAATACACAGAATTTTATGGTAATTGATATTTAAGCCTTCAACTCTCAAGGAACTCAAAGTCTAGTTTGCCTTGACTTGCTTATTAATCAGTCAAATATTTACTGAGCAACCTGGCTATGGAACCAGTACTGTGTATGACGCAACAGGGAAGTTTAGGGCAGAGTCTGCAGAGAAGTTACAAAGGAAGAGCCAAGAACATGAAACATCAGGTGGAAAGTAAAGGAAGGGTCAAGGTCAGGCATGTTTAATGCTGTGGGGCCAGCAACATGGGGGAAAAAAAAGAAGACGGGCAGGAAACAATAGGATGACAACTAAATGCCTGAGTGTACAGCAGTGAATAAATAAGCAACAGGAGGTCAGTGAAAGGAGAGACTGGCACACAGCTTCAATCATTTGTTGAACAAGCATAAACTGTGAGCACTACAAAGAGCAGAGAGCTGTGCATAGGCAGTAATGAAAATTAGGTGCAGTGGATTAAAATGAAGGATAAGGAATGACACATGGGAGAGATTAGAACGTACAAGAAGAGGCTAGAACAACTGCTGTGTGTGTTTCACCTTCATGGCTGGAGGGGACCATGAGACTGTAGAGGCTCCAAACACCCGGTTCACAGGACAGGAAGCCAACTGAGCATGCCACCTTTGCCAGAAACACAAATGAGCTTCTTTCTTTTTAGCCTTTGAAGTTTGGCATGTCGTTCCCTAACATGCTCTAATTTTGAGCATCTAGGTTTGTACATAAGATGACTTTTTCCCCCTAAGACAATAAAAGAACTGCCTTGAAATCAGTAACAGATGTAGAGAAGATCTGACTACTAGAGATGCCCCAACAATTTGCATTTCCACTTCAGAAGCTTGAGATTTTAAATTGAAAATCTAAAACCCCACCTCATTACCTCTTGCCTCTCGCTAAAAAAAATAAATAAATTTTGCCAAAAAAAAAAAATCCCCACAACAAAAAACCCTTGCAAGCTGAAGGAACTTGCCAACACCACCCAGTAGTTCTCAGAGTCTAAAGGGCCAGTGAGAGCCCAGACACACAGTGAACACGAGGCACAGAACTTAGTACTCACGGCTTTCCTCCTGGAATGCCTGTCAGGTTTGGAGGTATCGCCGGCACACGCATGTGATGGTGTGGATCAAATCCAACCTAAAATTGTTCCCAAGCAAGGCAGCAGAAATAAACATAGTTACATTAACTCATTTCATCCTACTCAGTACCTCTCCAAATTCTAGGAGAATAGATGCTTTTAAAATGCGATTCTAGAGATAAATATACAAGTATTCATTGATGAAATGATAGGAGGATGTACATGATTTCATGGTCACATACTTGGGGGTGGAACAAACATTAAAAAAACCACTATTATCATTGAAGCTCATGATGCAAATGAAGGGGTCACTATATTTATTATATTATCTGCTCTACTTCTGTAGGTTTGACTTTTTTTTTTTAAGGAATATAACACAAAAAAACTGCCCTTATCTCATGCAAGAAAATGAATTGTACAATATAATAACATGCAGTTTAATTTCTAAATAAGCACAGGTTGCTCCATAGATACCTCAAGCTATAAAAACTACCCTAGGCAAAAATACGCATGGCCATTTTCTGAGCTCTGAAATACTTTTATTCTGTAAAAATTCACAACATACCACTGGTGATCTTCCGTAGGCAGCGGCCGCGGCAGCAGCAGCAGCAGCCGCGCTCATCTGCGGGGAGATGTTATGTAGCCCTGCGTAGGCAGCTCCGGGGCTGGTGAGCTCCCCATTCATCCCCGCGTGTGGCACGATCCCAAACGGGGTTGGGTATGGACAAGGTACTGCCATGGGGGTCCTTAGGCTTGAAGCTACAGACCCAAACAGAAGGGAGGAGAAAAAACCAAGGACACACACAGGAAATAATAATGAGGTCTAATGAATACAAGGAGTAACACGTTCTTACATATGTTAAGAAATAGGATCTGTAATTCAAATAAGCTTATTTTAATGTTTGCAAAAGTCATTTAAGCTCTCATCAAGGTTCAAACATTCGCCTTAATTTACTGAACACCTACTATGTGTCAGACAAGGAAGTGCTAGGTGCTTGATTCGGACTAAAAAAACTCACAGCCAGTCCATGCTGATCATTGTACTCTTAATGTATTATACTCTTTAAATTGCTATAATTTCTTTAAAAACAGGAAGCATAAATATGTACAGATACTTTTTTCTGACTAACCCAATGGGTCGACTCCTGGCGGTTTTCCGGGAACCGGCCTCAATCCGGGAGTGGAATTACTGCCTGGGGTGGGTGCGTCGGTTCGTGGAGTAGGGGTATTGGACTTCGACACAGGAGTAGTAGATTTTTCATTCTAACAAGAGATGTAATGAAATACACTGGTAATTAGAACATAATTTTAACAACTATGTTAAACATTTGAAATGGTAAAGAAGAAGGAGAGGAAAAAGAAATGGGAAAGATTCTTCAGTGTGGGCCTTTCTTTTTATTAGTTAAGAAGAGCTAACAAAGAAACAAAAAGGGTTCCCTGAGACCACAAAACCAATGTTCGGGAGGACATAAATCAGAGCTGAATTTGGGGCAGAGGAAACCATTTCCAGGAAACTGGTCTGAGTCAGACAAAGGCTGACAGTTTGTGATGTCCTGATGTGACTGGCCACTTGCTGGTTGCTTTAAGACTGAGTGGTTTTGTTGGGTTCCTGATGGATTGTTCATGCCACAAGAGGCGCCCCTGGTTAACAGGTCCCCTTAAAAAAGAACCAAGCCTGAATCATCACAGAGATCAGCACAGATGAGCTGTCATTAACAGGCCGGAAGGCCAAGAGAAAACAACAGAAATAAACTAAACGCAGCCCTGTACTGGATACAGCCTCCAAATTTGCAGACAAACTGAGGAATTTTCTTTCTTTCAGCTGTGAATTCAAAAGGCTGTTTGAAAACTGAATTTTTTTTTAACACTATGTTATAAGGAAATAACTGGTGAGGAAAAAGGAAGACACATCACATAAAAATGAAATTAACTACACAGCCACAAAAGACAAGGCTACAGAAGATTATCCTGACTTGCAAGCAGTTTCATTTTTTGCATTTGTGATTTGTGGTGTGACTCAAGACAGACTTTTATAAATGACAGATAACTTTTTAGTTAGGAAGGGAAAATTATTGCAGTCATATATAGCTTGGTAATTCAAACAAAGCTAGCAACAAAATCACATCCAAGCCAAAAACTAAATTTACCATAAACCACAGATGACAAAACCATCTCTGTAACCCCAATGTGTATAGCTTCATCTTCACTGAGACACGTTTCACTACATTTCCCCATGTCCTTCCCCCATCCTCACAAAAAGACTCACAAAACAAACATCCATCACCAACAAGTCAGTGAGCCCATTCTGTTCCAAAGTACCTTTGTCAATTAAACTTGAATACTGAAAATATACATATACTTAGTGATCAAAGTCCTATGGAAAAATGAAGAAAAATAAAATTTTAGAATTAAAACTAATCACCTGGAAAGAGGCAATGCAAAGAAAGACAGTGAAAGTGAGGAAAGTGTCAGTCACTTGGTCGTGTCCAAGTCTTTGCAACCCCATGGGCTGTAGCCCACCAGGCTCCTCTGTCCATGGGATTCTCCAGGCAAGAATACTGCAGTGGGTTGCCATGTGCTCCTGGGACTCTTTCCGACCGAGGGATCAAACCCATGTCTCTTATGTCTCCTGCATTGGCAGGTAGGTTCTTTACCACTAGCGCCTCCTGGGAAACCCCAAGAAAAATGAACAACTGCTTACAAGGCTAAGTTCTTTGGATTTGGAGGAAGGAGTACTGCTGGAGGATGCAATCGAAGCTGGACTGATAGGGGCATCTTTCTTGAGCAGGCGTGTCTTGTCCAGGCCATTCTCTCTTGGGGAATGTGCTGGGCTCCCTCGAGGTGATGATGGATCCTACAAAGGAACATCAAGGGTATCAAATAGAGCACAGCACATTCACAATTCCAGAGTACTTGGTGTGGACGTTTCAAGCCAAAAGTCTTCAATAGCTTAGGAGCAAAAAATGTTCTGGAACAGACTGTAAGACTCATCAAATTGCTGTAGAAAATATGCAGTATTGAGGTCAATAAAAATACTATAAAATTTATCATATTTATTTTAAAACAGCAACAAAAATAAAAACTCTACAAATTTGCAAGTAACTTGTCAAGGAGAACTGTAGACTGACCACAGATGTCTGGTGTGCATTCCTGTTGGTAACAGAATGTATGTGCACTTCATAGACAAGAGTAACAATAAAAAAAGGATGTGTAATACACAAAATTTTCAGATAAACAAATTGTGGGTCCCTTTAGAAATTAAGAAAACATTGTGGACACTAATTGTTGGGACACTAGTCATTGTTATAACTGGGTGAGAGCAGGAAGTCAAATGAGCCACAAACATACCTCATTGGAAACGTCAACCACCAAGTTGTCATCACTCTTCTCAGCATCGCTGTCCTGCATTGACAATTGAGAAGCATTATCTCCTCCCCCAGCAAAAAAAAAAAAAAAGCAGCCAGATTTGCGCTAGGTAAAGTCCAGAGTAATTAATTCCTCACATTTTATAAAAACGAACTGCACCAAACAGTGGCAAACACTCTACAATGTACTGTGTTCCTTACTCCTCGTGATGACGCTATGAGATAGGTAATAGGATGATTCCATTTTAGTTGAAGAAAGTCAAAGCTTATGGCTTGTTAGTCTAGAGCATCAGATGCCACCTGGCCTGCCCATGCTACATAATACAGCCTACAGATGGGCAGGATTGTCCTGTCAGTGTTTTTCAAAGACCGGGTAAGGAGCCACAGTTTTGAATTTGGGAGGTTTCACATGAAAACTCAAGTTCTCGGCTTCTTTTGAGCCTGCAGGCTTGCAGGGCACCAGCACAGAAGTGGAACGTGGTCAGAGTGCCTCCACACCAGGGAGTCCCATCCCGCTTCCCCCCTTCACTGATCTGAAGCAGCAGTCACTGAAGGGAAATGAGCTTTGGTACATGCTAGGAACACATCTGGATGTCTCTGGAAGTAACATTCCACCAAAACGTGCTACATTCCTCAGCACAGGAGGTCATCCAGACATTTTGACAGGCTGTCTGTGATTTTACATTTTCCCTTAACATTTCTAGCTGGCCACAGAAAATCCAACCACCTTGAAATGTATAGAGGGAAGCAAATACACCTAACAGAAATAATACAGAACACAAGTCCTCTATCGGTTGCCAGATGAAACACTGTTTCCTGGCTCACCCACCTGCAAACACAGGCTTTCAGTCAGCCAACTGACACTCAGCTACAAATGTATTAACTAGTTTTCTCTCCTAGAATGTTATCTTGTGGTCTAGTTTTGGTTGGTAATAATTAATAGAGGGTAAAAGAGGGTAAAAGGCTGTTGATTAAAAAGCAAGATAAACTGCCTCCCCCAAAGCAAAGGCGAGTGAACCTACATAACGAGCTGCAATCTCCTTTTCTTCAGTTTTCTGCTTTTTGCTATCAGAGGAATAGTCTGTGGAGTTTCTGTGCTTCTCAGCACCTCGGAAACTGGCTGATGGGGATACCGAAGAGCTCTGGAATTAGAAAGGAAAGCAGAATTGAGAGATGACCAGTCATTTAACCCTGTCATTTTTTAAAATCACATGAGACTTTATCTCCTTTTTGCTCTTAGTATATGCTCACCAAGCTGTTAAGAGGAGACAGGCCTCCCCCAACCCACTCCGCATCGATGCCTGCGTGTGTGCTAAGTCATTTTAGTCGTGTCAGACTCTATGCACCCTCATGGATGTAGCCTGCTGGGCTCCTCAGTCCATGGGATTTTCCAGGCAAGAATACTGGAGTAGGTTGCCACTTCCTCCTCCATGGGATCTTCCCTACGCAAGGATTGAACCTGCATCTCTTACATCTCCTGCATTGACAGATGGGTTTTTTTACCACTAGTGCCACCTGGGAAGCCCACCCTGGTGGGCTATAGCTCAGTAGAGCTATAAAATGATCACTCCCTAGTGGTCAGATGTGATGATGGCAGCTCCTCCACTAGCTCCAGAGACAGGGGTACAGGGTGGGAGTTTAGAGGAGGAAGACTGAGGACTAGTAAGTGGGTTCCCATTGATAGGGGATGAGTAACTCTAAACCCTTCCTTCCTGTATCAGTCCATCTCAAGGTTTCATATGATTACTCTAAATGTAGGAACCAAGCATGGTAACTGCTGCTGCTCAAACGTTCACTCTTATGTTTGGTGGCAGAAAAGACGGCAGGCATTATCCATTAAAGGCTGAAGAGAGAAGCAAAACACTACAAGTCAAACAATTTCATAATGTATACTGATAGCTTCTTGATTATCATCTATGCCCACTGAGTTCCAATCCTCATTCCCAGGCCGTAAGACTTGCTTCAATGTTTCTGCTTTGTTTTCCTACCATGACCCAATGCAATCAGGTTTTTACAACCATTTTGCCATTGAAATCATGCACACAAACACCATCTGTGAGTTACTACATACCAATTTAATGCCAAGCCCTATATCTAGTTTTTCCCCTTTCCACTCTATCTTCCACATTTCTGGGATTCTCAAACAAATCTTTCCAGAGATTCTCACCCTTCCTTAAAAAATGGCAAACAGTGTCCCGCCATCCACAGGGGGAAAAAACCCCAACTTCTTGTCACTGCACTGGGAGCCTTCCCCCCCCCCACCCCCCCAGCTTTCAAGAATGTCCTTTCTCTCAGTATCTTCCCTTTGAAACCCTCTTTCATCATTCTTAAGAACCAGCTCTAACTTTACTGTTTGATACTCCCTCAGACACTGTCAGGCAGAATCCATCACTCTTTGTGTCCTAATGTTTTATTCACCCAGACAGTGGAGCACTCATAGTCAGTTGATACCTATTTGTTTACAAGGTCCTACCCACTCCAGGCTGTGGATCCCCGGCGGTGGGGGCACCCAGCACAATGAGTGGCACTGAGCTGCCAAGAATTATTTTTTTATGAACAGAAATGACTGCACAACCCCTCTGCACACCTCAATTGTAATCCAAAATTCATGTGGTACATTCCTTTCCAGAGGGTCCCTTGGCTAAACAAATCCATAGGAGGTCATCCAGAAGAGTAGGATCTGAGGCATGATGCCCCTTGGGTCTGGCAACGTGGTGGTTCCGCCCCTTCTTCGCCTTACTCTATCATATACTTCTGCACCCCTTCATCCTACTAATGTGGTGCTTTACAACAAGAAGAAAAGTGAGTACATCTGTGTATGATTCACTGAGTCTTTTGATTCTGATATTCTCCACTGAACATTACTGCTACTCTGTCAAAAAGGAAAACTTGATTTTTAAACAATGACAAAATATTTTTTTTAATTAATACTAAATGGTAATGTTTATTATGTATTGGTACACATGTACAAATAGCTTTTTCTTTTTAAACTGGCTGTTTCAGGAACTGTGGGTAGCACTTTATTTGTGAATTTTACTGTAGAACAGAGTTCTACATGTTGGAGTTTCCTGGTAGAATGATAAAGTAGTTAATTACCACTAGCATTTAAAGGTTAAGCTGAACAATAGGCACTGGGGCAATCAGCGATGTTCCAATAACATAATTGCTCTAGAATCAAATTGGACTTGGCACGGACTCTCATCATGAATCTAACAAGTCTACCATTCTGCCACTGGAAGGCCATTTGGACTTTTGCTAGACATGTGAACAGGACAAATTGAACACTGATAAAGACAAAAATCACGATTTTACAACAAAAGCTTATTTTTACTTCTCTACTATTATTTTAAAAGCGTAGCCAGTTTAGGAATTTCCCTAACTTATTACATAAGAAACTTACCAGAGTTGCATTATTATGCTTTATAAAACTACAAACTTAGAAACATTAAACACAGATCTTTTTTCCTTACAGTTGGATCATGTAAATATACTAGCAAATCTGTTAAGAACAAAGAGTCACACTGTGAAAGCAGTGGCCGATTTGGAGAGGACAAACTATCTTAAATGTGAACGGTTAGTAAAAAACTTCTAAAAAGTAAAACTAATAACCTAGAATTAAAAAACAGAAACTTAATTTTAAAAAGTAAACACATATTGGTATATTGAAAAAAAGAAGGTAATGTCTAATAAAAGCTAAAGAGGAGGGAAACAAAGTGAAAATAAAAAAAAATAATAAAATATATGAATCCTATTACATGGAAATCCTAACTGCTTTGGTAATAAAAGAGAAGCTTTAAAGTCAGTTATTCCTAGCATTATAAATCACAGTAGCTCAAAATGAGAAAAAATTCTAGATCCTAGTCTGAAATCCAGCCTGGACTTTACTAAGACTATTGATCAAGTCAGTTGCAAAACCACTACTCTAACTGTAGTTCACTCAGTGCAGGAATTAAGTTTGGGTCAGGGACACTCAGGGGGAATCTGTCTATGATGATAGGGGTGGGGAGGATAGAGAAGACAGGCTTAAAGCCAGGTAAGACCCTTTACTGATGTCATAACCAAAGGCCTCTAGCAATTGAAAAGGGTGGCCCCACCCCTTCATCATGACTCTTCTGTCACCTCAAGATCAAAGATGATCAAGTATGAGAAAGAGTTCTATAAAGTATTCCTCCACCCCCAAAGAGGTGGTGGTGTTATAATCAACTAATTATAATAACAGGTAGCACAGATTTTACCAGCAAGCCAAGAGCGTCTCTCTGGAGTCAGACTGCCTGGGTTAAAAATCTTCTACTTAATAGCCCTGTAGCCCCGGGGATGTTGTTCAGTCTCAGTCTGTAGTCAACAACACCCCACCACTTTCTCAACCAGGGTGCTCTGAAGGCTAAGTGAAAGAAGCCACATAAAGTATAAGGCACAGTCCCTGGCAAATAACTGAGCCTCTACATTATTTACTGCAGAGTTAGTGTGGATCTTCTATTTGAAGCCTCACATAATGACTATACTAAGCATTTGGGTAGAGCTTCCAAGGGGGCGCAGTGGTGAAAAATCCACTTGCCAACTGTAGGAGATGAAAGAGATGTGGGTTTCATCCTTGGGTCGGGAAGATCCCCTGGAGTATGGAAATGGGAACCTGCTGCAGCATTCTTGCCTGGAAAATCACATGAGCAGAGGAGCCTGGTGGGATACAGTCCGTGGGGTCATAAAGAGTCAGACAGACTAAGTACCCAGCCACCCAACAAAAAGCATTTGGGTAGCACTGTCTCTTAGCATAGATACGCAGATGGCCCATAATGATAGGGCTCCAACAGGCTGCTATTAACTAAAACACATCTCCTTTCAACAATCACAATAAGGTTTTGGTGTAAAACTTCAGGCAAGACTATAAATACCACCTCCATACTGGACTTTCTAATTTGACTTCAAATGCATTTCAAGCTAACTTCACTTTCCAGTGGCACAGGTGCAGTGTTCAGATATCCCTGCCAACTTACAAAATCCCAACTGGCAAGAATACACCAAAGGTCGAGCTGACAAACATGATCAAGAACTCTAAAACTCATGTTATGGTTTGTTTGCTCATCAGCTGCAACTTTCAGATACTTGGTACCAAAGGGTACCAAAGGGTAAATCCGCTTTCAAACACATAAGGAGGATAATTACAGGGCAGAGGGAACCATGAAAATCCGGCCAGGGTGACCACAAGTCCTGGACTGTCCCCCTTTACACCTGCTGTCCAGGTCTCTTTACTCTCAAAACCAGCCCACTTAGAGAATGTATATACTGCTACTCTTAACCGTAGTTCTTTCAGCACAGGAATTAGTTTCAGTTCAGTTTAGTTCAGTTGCTCAGTTGTGTCCGACTCTTTGCAACCCCATGAATCGCAGCACACCAGGCCTCCCTGTCCATCACCAACTTCCAGAGTTTAGGTCGAGGCAATTCAGGGGAAGCTTGTTTGTGGCAGTAGGAATGGGGAGGACAGAGAAGTCAGGCCCAAGAGCCTTGCTGACTCTTTACTGATGCCATGACCAATGCCCTCAATCATCACTTCCTCTGAAGAAGACTGATGTCTCAGAAACAGATCACTGGTGACTTTCTTGACTACACAAAGGCCAGAGTACAGATGGAGATCAGCAGGGGCTCCGCTCACCCCTCCTTCCAAGCAGAGGGACCTTCAGGAGGATCCCTACCATCCCAGTCACACAGACTTAAGCGTGGCTCCCAGTCTTCAGAGCATTTCATGGTTGTGAAACACTCAACAAGTTCTGAAGCAAAGGGAATATCCTGAATAAACTTCTATACCAAACTAACCATGCCATCTCCCAGCACGTTTCTGACTGAGGTTTTATTGTACAGCATTATGCAAAATGTTTATTTTCCTGTTCACAGAGCTCTTTTTAACTAACATTTTAACCTTTCTTACCTCATTTATGAAGAAATAACCAGGAGAGACAGAAAAAATAATCCTCAAACAGGAAAAATTAAGTATAAAACTTTAAAATTAAATTTATTTGATCAAAACACACGTCTTACATACTGACTCATAACACATGCAAATTTATGTAAACCAGCTTAAAATTTATAGCATCCTGGTAGTGAAAAGCCTGAATATGGTAGGGCTCTAAGCCAGTCATTGGTTGTCAGTTTACTGCTCATTACAGTAAGACTTTTTTTTTTTAATAACTTGCCTGATTAAGGAAGTCATTAAAAAAAATCTGTATATAACCCTTATGGAAGTTGCTTTTTTCAAATTAACATAAATCAAAATTCACCTTCAAAAATGACTAGGACTTTCGGAAGACTGCCCTCGTTAAACAAGATTTAATATAATCTCCATGTAAAGTAATGAGTCAGTCCATAATAAATGTTTCGCCTTCTGTAATATTTTGTGACCAACACGTTCTTTTAAAATGGTTTACTGCCCTCTTTGTCTTTCTGACTCTCTCCTGGTAAGAAAAACTCGACTCAAGATTCTTTTGCAGATAATCAAAAGTCCATCAAATCAGAGGAATAAATAAGAAGAGAGGCAGTAACCACGATGGTTATGCTATGGGTACCCGAGTCAAACAGCTATGGGTTGGAGGCTACTTGCTGTGACCTTGGACAAGCTACTGAGCCTCTCCAGTCTTCCTCTTCCAGTGGGCAAAACGAGGATAACAGGAGCTCCTCCTTGAAAGGTGGCCATGAGGACTAGGGCAAAGTGCATGTTGTGAACCATCTGCGGCTCCATGAAGACCTATTACCTCTTTGGTAATGCGGAAAACACCACACAATCTTTATTTAGTTCATGTATTTGACAAGTTATTTACTGAAGACCCACTAAGTACAAAATACAAAAGATGAATAAAATATCTTCCCTGCTCTCCAGTTGGGTTCCATGAGTTAAAAATAACTTAGGATATCCTCATGTACTTAGGATACACAGAAGTCCTACATATATTCTCCTTCATGCAGCAGAATCTATAGCAATTCAATACTTAGTCATTCATGTTTTGCTTCCAAGGTTTCAGCATTATGTATTACTTGGTCAGGGAAAAAATGCTATAATAATTTATAAGGTATCAATAAAACTGATTTTAAATTAGAACATTATCTTGATGCCCTCTTGGGGTTTTTGGACTGTTATTTCCTCTTCCTGGAATAAAGCTGTTGGCTCCACCCCAAAAATTTCATTAAAGACAGCTACTTTAGCTGGCCAGCTAAGCTGCTGGGGCATGATGCTTTGACACCAAAGGTACAGGTTTTATACAGGCACCTAAGCTTTCTCTCTTGACAGCCACTGTCTGCATGTGGTCCAAATTGTAGGTCACATGTGGAAGCAACTGGGGAGATGAGAGGGGCCAACTACATTCCATGACCACTGATGGAAACAGTCCAAAGCACAGGATGAATTTATTACCAGAGATGGCACAGGATGAACAATCTCCCAGAAACCATAATAAAAATTACCAAGTACACACAAGTATTGCACAGAAGTCACAAATGTCTTTTCAACTGTCCAATCATCCCAAAATCACTTCATGGCCTTCAAATTTAATGAACTGCCTCAAGGCTCGCAAGACCTAATATTCCTATGTGCATCTGTCCTCCACCCAGAATTTGCTTCCCCTCATTTATGTAGATTCTATACATCTTACATGCAAACAGTATATAAATTAGTCACATGCAACTGCCACCTTCTTTTGAGTTTTTTTTTTTTTCCAGTATTGTACCTATAAAATATATCCTAAATCATTCATTCTCCAAATGCCTTATAATCAATGTTACTAGGTCTTACTGACAAATATGATGTGGTACATAAGTCTAACTGCCCTAAAAACAAATGTGGGGGAAGTGGCTGGCAAAATTTCCCTTCCTGAATTTTCTGGGAAGGTGAATTAGCTTCAGACCCATTCCTGTACTGTGTGCCCTGTTCTTGAATCAAAATATCAAAACACTTCTAACAACTGCTTGGAAAGAAGCTCAAATAGGGTAGGTGCTCAGAGGAAAAAGGTGACTCAGATTTAAGACTTGGCAAGCTGTATCTCAATGGACCAGAAGCCTCATTTAAGCAACTATTAAAATTTATTGGAATAGAAAATCTTTTCATGTTGCTATTTTTTCCCAGTAAAGTGTTTTAGTCTATTAGAAAGGCTACACATTTTTTTCCTCCAAAGAGTGCTAACTCCACAGAGCCTCATATATATTCTCATATATTATTTATGCAAATATACTCCATACAATATCAGAGGGCAATTCACAGAGAACAGAGAAGGAAACAACAGTGTATCAATTTAAAGGCAGGCTTTTAACAGTTTCAAGGTTGCTAATCAGAAATGCAAAATCTAGGTCTTCTTCATAACACTTTAAAAGGGCAAAAGTTTCAGTGATCACTTAGCCAATCTGGTTAATGTCCTTCATTAAAATATCAAAATCAACTGTATTCTAGAACAGAACTAACAAAAACATAATGTTAGCCATATGCTCCTTGGAAGAAAAGCTATGACCAACCTAGACAGCGTATTAAAAAGCAGACATTACTTTGCCAACAAAGGTGTGTACAGTCAAAGCTATGGTTTTTCCAGTAGTCATGTATGGATGTGAGAGCTGGACTATAAAGAAAGCTGAGAGCCAAAGAATTGATGCTTTTAAACTGTGGTGTTGGAGAAGACTCTTGAGAGTCCCCTGGGCTGCAAGGAGATCCAACCGGTCCATCTTAAAGGAAATCAGTCCTGAATATTGATTGGAAAGACTGATGCTAAAGCTGAAACTCCAATACTCTGGCCACCTGATGCAAAGAAATGACTCACTGGAAAAGATTTAACGGAGAAGAAGAAAGGGACAACAGAGGATGAGATCGTTGGATGGCATTACCCACTTGATGGACATGAGTTTGATCAAGCTCCGGAAGTTGGTAATGGACAGGGAAGCCTGGCGTGCTGCAGTCCATGGGGTCAAAAAGAGTCAGATAAGACTGAGCAACTGAACTGAACAGATATATGTATTTCCAATTTCCCAGGTGCTTCAGCAGTAAAGAACTCGCCTGCCAACACAGGTGACTAGGATATCATCCCTGGGCCAGGAAGATCTCCTGGAGAAGGAAATGGCAACCTATTTCAGTATGCGTGCCTAGGAAAGCCCAAGAACAGAGAGGCCTGGCCAGCTATAGTCCATGGGAATCACAAAGAGTCAGACATGACTTAACACGCATGTACATATACATATTTATTTCCAGTAGCCAGAGTTTTACAAAATTTAAAAGAAACTGGTAACACTAATTTTAACCAGATTAATTAAACCCAATGTATCAAAAAGTATCATGTCAACTTATAATCAATATCAAACTTATTAATGAAACATTTAATTTTTTTAAGTCTTTAACATCCAATGTGCATTTTATACTTACAGCATATCTGAATTTGGACTGGCTACAGTCCTGGTGTTCAATAAAACACATGGTGTTTGGCTATTATTAGATGACACACGTCTAAAATGTCTTCAAGTCACAACAGGAATTAATCCCAATTAATAGAAATTTCTGATCTGGTCAGTCTACGTTCTCCAATCCAGTTGAAAGTCACCTTCTCAGAGTAGTGGACATTCCAAAATATTTTATCCCTCAGTGGAGGCTTCTGCCAAGAATGCCCTTCCCTAAACTCTGAGCAGCTAATATTTTTAAACTTTTTATTCTTCGGCTTAAATATCACCTTCTCAAGAAAAGGTATTACTGGGGACACTATCCAACAAGATCCCTCCCAGGAATCTCTATCATAACAAGTCCCTTGTTTACTTCTTTCCTAGCATCTGTATCACAGCCATACAGTTCAGTTACTCAGAAATGTCCAACTCTTTGTGGCCCCATGGACTGTATCACACCAGGCTTAGCTTTCCATCACCAACTCCCAGAGCTTGTTCAAACTCGTCTCCATCAAGTTGGTGATGCCATCCAACCATCTCATCCTCTGTTGTCCACTTGTACTCCTGCCTTCGATCTAGCCCAGCATCAGGGTCTTTTCCAATGAGTCAGTCCTTCGCAACAGGTGGCCAAAGTATTGGAGCTTCACCTTCAGCATCAGTCCTTCCATGAATATTGAGGACTGATTATCTTTGGGATTGACTGGTTTGATCTCCCTGCAGTCCAAGGGACTCTCAAGAGTCTTCTCCAACACCACAGTTTAAAAGCATCAATTCTTCAGCACTCAGCTTTCTTCACAGTCCAACTCTCAAATTCAGTTCAGATCAGTTGCTCAGTTGGGTCAGCTTCAGCATCAGTTCTTCCAATGAATATTCAGGACTAATTTCCTTTAGGATGAGTTGGTTTAATCTCCTTGCTGTTGTCCAAGGGACTCTCAAGAGTCTTCTCCAACACCAAGTTCAAAGCATCAGGTCTTTGGCACTCAGTTTTCCATACATCCATACATCACTACTGGAAAAACCACAGCTTTGACTAGAAGGACCTTGGTTGGCAAAGTAATGTCTCTGTTTTTAATACGCTGGCTAGGCTGGTCATAGCTTTTCTTCCAAGGAGCAAGTGAATTTAATTCCATAGGTGCATTCACCACCTGCAGTAATTTTCAGTTCAGTTCAGTCGCTCAGTTGTGTCCAACTCTTTGTGACCCCGTGAATCGCAGCCTGCCAGGCTTCCCTGCCCATCACCAACTCCCGGAGTTCACTCAAAATCACGTCCATCAAGTCCGTGATGTCATCCAGCCATCTCATCCTCTGTCGTCCACTTCTCCTCCTGCCTCCAATCCCTCCCAGCATTAGAGTCTTTTCCAATGAGTCAACTTTTCACATGAGGTGGCCAAAGTACTTGAGTTTCAGCTTTAACATCATTCCTTCCAAAGAAATCCCAGGGCTGATCTCCTTTAGAATGAACTGGTTGGATCTCCTTGCAGTCCAAGGGACTCTCAGGAGTCTTCTCCAACACCACAGTTCAAAAGCATCAATTCTTCCGCGCTCAGCTTTCTTCACAGTCCAACTCTCATCCATACATGATCACAGGAAAAACCATAGCCTTGACTAGATGGACCTTTGTTGGAAAAGTAATGTCTCTGCTTTTGAATATGCTATCTAGGTTGGTCATAACTCTCCTTCCAAGGAGTAAGCATCTTTTAATTTCATGGCTGCAGTCACCATCTGCAGTGATTTTGGAGCGCCCCGAAATAAAGTCTGACACTGTTTCCCCATCTATTTCCCATGAAGTGATGGGACTAGATGCCAATTGAGCTTTAAGCCAACTTTTTCACTCTCCTCTTTCACTTTCATCAAGAGGCTTTTTAGTTCCTCTTCCCTTTCTGCCATAAGGGTGGTATCATCTGCTTATCTGAGGTGATTGATATTTCTCCCGGTAATCTTGATTCCAGCTTGTGCTCCTTCCAGCCCAGCGTTTCTCATGATGTACTCTGCATATAAGTTAAATAAGCAGGGTGATAATATACAGCCTTGATGTATTCCCTATTTGGAACCAGTCTGTTATTCCATGTCCAGTTCTGTTGCTTCCTGACCTGCATATAGGTTTCTCAAGAGGCAGATCAGGTGGTCTGGTATTCCCATCTCTTTCAGACTTTTCCCCAGTTTATTGTGATCCACACAGTCAAAGGCTTTGGCATAGTCAATAAAGCAGAAGTAAATGTTTTTCTGGAACTCTCTTGCTTTTTTGATAATCCAGCTGATGTTAGCAATTTGGTCTCTGGTTCCTCTGCCTTTTCTAAAATCAGCTTGAACATACGGAAGTTCATGGTTCATGTATTGCTGAAGCCTGGCTTGGAGAATTTTGCGTATTACTTTACTAGTGTGTGAGATGAGTGCAATTGTGCAGTAGTTTGAGCATTCTTTGGTATTGCTTTTCTTTGGGATTGGAATGAAAACTGACCTTTTCCAGGCCTGTGGCCACTGCTGAGTTTTCCAAATTTGCTGGCATATTGAGTGCAGCACTTTCACAGCATCATCTTTCAGGATTTGGAATAATGCAACTGATACCTCCACTAGCTTTGTTCGTAGTGATGCTTCCTAAGGCCACTTGACTTCGAATTCAAGGATGTCTGGCTCTAGGTGAGTGATCACACCATCGTGATTATCCGGGTTGTGAAGATCTTTTTTGTATAGTTCTTCTGCGTATTCTCGTCACCTCTTCTTAGTATCTTCTGCTTCTGTTAGGTCCATACCATTTCTATCCTTTACTGTGCCCATCTTTGCATGAAATGTTCCCTGGGTATGTCTACCTTTCTTAAAGAGATCTCTAGTCTTTCCCATTCTATTTTTTTTCCTGTATTTCTTTGCACTGATCACTGAGAAAAGGCTTTCTTATCTGTCCTTGGTATTCTTTGGAACTCTGCATTCAAATGGGTATGTCTTTCTTTTCTCCTTTGCCTTTTGCTTCTCTTCTTTTCTCAGCTATTTGTAAGGCCTCCTCAGACAACCATTTTGCCTTTTTGCATTTTTTTTTTCTTGGGGATGGTCTTGATCACTGCCTTCTGTACAATGTTATGAACTTCCATCCATACTTCATCAGGCATTGTGTCTATCAGATCTAATCCCTTGAATCTATTTGTCACTTCCACTGTTTAAAAGTCAGGGATTTGTTTTAGGTCATACCTGAATGGTCTAGCGGTTTTCCCTACTTTCTTCAATTTCAGTCTCAATTTGGCAATAAGGAGTTCATGATCTGAGCCACAGTCAGCTTCTGGTCTTGTTTTTGCAGACTGTATAGCACTTCTCCATCTTTGGCTGTAAAGAATATAATCAATCTGATTTCGGTGTTGACCATCTGGTGATGTCCTGTGTAGAGTCTTCTGTTATGTTGTTGGAAGAGGGTGTTTGCTATGACCAGTGCATTCTCTTGGCAAAACTCTGTTAGCCTCACAGCCATTATGAGGCTTGTGATTATTTGCTTGACTATAAGTTCCATGAAGACAGGCATCTTGCACTTGGTTTGCTGCCTCAATTAAAGGCTGATGAACAAACGAATGAATGCAAAACTTGATCTCTTCATGAATCAATACTCATGCATGCGTCTTGTTTTCACATTATTTTTATTATCTTGAGAGTAGAAATTATACATTCTTAAAGGGTTTGTGTTCGTGGTCTCTATTTATTCTCAACACTCAATATAATGACTGTCATGGTCAGAATAACAGCTGGGGGTAGGGGTGGTTGTTTCAAGTGCACACAGTAGGCACATCCAAAGGAGGCAAGTAGCCTTCGAATGTGATAATTCAGAAAACGATATAGGTGTTAGGGGAACCAATGACTGAAACTTCCTGACCTTGTCAGGCACGACAGCAACCACTTGCATGAGTTATCGTACAACAGGAGGTCCTGGTAAGGAAGACAGAACTAACAAGTTACCACCAACCCGAAGAATTTGGGAAAGTTCCAAAGAGGAAATGCCAGTCCACTCAGCTCACTTCAGTCACTCAGTCGTGTCCGACTCTTTGCAACCCCATGAATTGCAGCACGTAAGGCCTCCCTGTCCATCACCAACTCCCAGAGTTCACTCAAACTCACACCCATCAAGTCAGTGATGCCATCCAGCCGTCTCATCCTCTGTCGTCCTCTTCTCCTCCTGCCCCCAATCCCTCCCAGCATCAGAGTCTTTTCCAATGAGTCAACTCTTCGCATGAGGTGGCCAAAGTACTGGAGTTTCAGCTTTAGAATCATTCCTTCCAAAGAAATCCCAGGGCTGATCTCCTTCAGAATGGACTGGTTGGATCTCCTTGCAGTCCAAGGGACTCTCAAGAGTCTTCTCCAACACCACAGTTCAAAAGCATCAATTCTTCGGCACTCAGCTTTCTTCACAGTCCAACTCTCACATCTAAACAGAAGCACTGGAAAAACAATAGCCTTGACTAGACGGACCTTTGTTGGCAAAGTAATGTCTCTGCTTTTCAATATGCTATCTAGCTTGGTCATCCTACCAATCTTCAAGAATCCATCTCACGGAAATCCACCTTGGCTGAGCAATGACTCAGGAAGGACCCTGAGTCAGAGTGGTTGATTAGAGACAACCCAGAAACTAACTCCATCACGTGAGACTTCACACTAAGAGGCAGAGCAGTTCTTCTGGGTTACCTTACCCTCTTGCTCTCCGCCCAGGCAACCCTTTCCCATATAGTCTCTTGCTTTGTCAGCATGTGTGTCCCCTCAGATAATTCATTTCCAAGTGTTACAAAAAAGCCCTCTCAGGACTTGGAAGGGGTCCCCTCTTTCTGCATCACAGTGACAGGACTATTTTCAGGACAATGCTAAAAAGACAGGAACAGAAAATATAAAACTTGACCTGCTCATATGGTCAAAAGTGGTGCCTTTTCCCTGTTGCTCCCTGACCAGTCAAGGGCAGAGGCCCCTACCTCCAAGGTTAGCATGAGGTTTGATCTCTGGGTGAGCAGGTTGTTGCATAAATGTAACAAGGCTACCAGTTTTTCTTATTCTATAAGAGATAAATCTTCACCATAAGGGAGACATTTTTCAACTGGTTCCCCTCTTCCTGTGTCTCATCATGAACTCATCAGCTGTCTGCAGCCAGGGAGAAACAAATCTTACTTTAAGTCTGACCGCTGAAAAGGCAGGATCTAAATGAACCCTGCCTGACAGACCCACCAGGTGAAGAATGCAGGCATCAGCAGTTCTTTCTGTGGCCATTCATTTAGAGAACAGTGATCCCTGGGGATCCCCTTGAAATGTTTATCTCCTACGGAGGTTGTGGTCTACAAAAAACTCCTCAGTACTGCCATTTTTGTTGTTGTTTTCTTAAGAGTACCCACACAGGTGATGAAAGAAAAGGCCAAATACAGGGCAGATATCATCCTTGTTTTATATCAGTTGATTTTTAAGTCAAAGATGACTACCTAGAGTTTTATGTAAATTTTTAGTGTGTAAAGCAACATAAAACATTAATATCAATCAGTTTAAGACACTGACTTCAGTATACTGAGGAATAAAAACTAATGAAACACAGATACTCAGAGACACAATTTTAAATCGGTGCAAAGACACGATTTCAAACAGCAGCTTTTATTTGACAACCAGGTCTGAAGATGCAAGGGTTGACCAAATATGCAAAACACTAAAAGAAGAAGCGTGAACGAAGCTAAAAATTCTACAGGCTAACCAGGAACTAGCATTCCACTGACACGATGAGGTGCTGAAAGGGGAGTCAGGCCCCAGTGTAATCCCATCCTGTACCCCGTCTCAAATGATCAGAGGTCAGAGAGCTAAATTATAAGGGAACTAGAGCAGAGGTCTCAGAGCCCTGTCTCTTGTCATCCCTGACAGCTGAGAGGGCTCCGCTGTGGCTCTGGCTGACCTTTCCTCCCTCCAGTTCCTTCTTCTCCCAGTCATCCCCTAGCCCTGCCCTGACCGGGGTATCTCTGTCAATACTGTCTTCCCTGTAGCACTACAGGCTAAAGAGGTTGTTGACCCTTATTCTAACATGTCCTTTTAGGTTAATGACTTTTGTATACTCAGTGTACCCGGTGACATTTAATCACTGCAGCGTTACTTGGGTAAACAGAACTGAATGGAACCAAGTGCAATTTGGTATTGAGCTTAATGGTGCGGTAATAGCAGCATGCTGAAGACCAGAAGAACATACTTTTCCTCATCACCCTGAGAAATGAGGAGGATGCAATTCTATCTGTCACTATTGTATTAAAAGGAAGAATCACATCTCAGTAGTATGCTTTTGCTACTTAATACTAAATACGACTTTGTAATGTAAGAATGGCCCAGAAAAGTTTTTGCTGAATGAATGAAGATAAAATTAACTCGAAGTGTAGTATGACTTATGTGGTATGAATGTCTCCCCCATCCACCTCTCTTCACATGTGCCCACACACACAAGCCCACAAAGGCCATCTCAGGATAGCCCTCTTGTCTTGGTACTCTTTGGGCTGCAGGCGTCCAGGGCACAGAAACCTAGATGCAGATAATCCCACCACTGAGTGTGAACAGAGAGCCTCCAGGAGCAGGGGATCACTCAAAGGTCACGGCACACACTGTGGAGCCACTGAGAAAGTCTGCTCACACACACAGCCATGGACTTCCTTCTGGGGAAATGGAGGAGAGTGTACAGATCCAGCCAGACCACTGGAGGCAGAAGTGCTTCCATGGTGGACAGAAAACAAGGTTTTACTCCTCTATGGGAAGGATAACAAAAGACTTCACAAGCAGAGCCTATGGAGTTGTGACTCTGTCGCAATCCTTCAACTTGAGATGAATGGCTGCTTCTGTGTTGGCTGTTCTAGACACTGAGGACACTGAGGGATAAGGCACAGTCTTGGAGCGCTGTGGAGTCTGGAGGGAAGAGTGGGGGGTGAAATCATCACAGGCTGCAGAGTGAGAGCGCTCTGGTTTCAAGTCTCAGCTCCACCACACACTAGCAGTTTGATTCCAGCACTTTCACCACTGCCCCTCCCCCCACCTCAATTTTCAAGCCTGTAAAATGGAGATAAGGATATCTTTCCCACAGGATTGTACTGGAGATTAGATGAGCTAACTAGAAGTGGCAGCTGCAGACTGTCCTTTCTTTCATGCTTACTTATGGAATCTGCCCCAGAAGGCAAAGGCCAAGCCTTTGTCAGCAGCCCAATCTGGGCAAGTCTCCTCTTGCCTTCCTTTGAAAGAGTTCAAAGAGAGTTATGGGCAGTTTCTCAAGCCTCAGATTCTGGGGAAAAGCCACCCTATTTGTCCAAATTTGAACATTTCCGACAGCCTATTCTCCAGTTTGGGCATCTACTTGCCCCCTTGGCTTGCTGCTATTTTGAGAATTTCTGCTCTTTGCCCTGATTTGCAGAATTCATGCCAAACATACCTTCCAGCCTGACCTGGAGTTAGGGTTAACAGAGTGAAGACCAGACTTGCAATCCCAACTTAAGTGGAACTTCACAAATGACTCCAGAGTGAGTGAGTTGTCAGGACTCATGGGGTGGTAGGAAACAGTACGGACACCACCCACCCTCCTGTTAATAAAAGAATACCACCAGCTACTACTGATTCAAGTACCAACCAGGTGGCAGGCACTCTGCTGGGCCCCACAGCAGTGACTTGAACACAACAGACAGAGAGGCTGAGGACCCTATCCTCAGAGAGCACTCCCAGTAAAGAGACATTATTATTAAGAAATTAATAAATCAGTAATGTAATAAGTGCAAATTGCAGTGTTTTACAAAGCAGATAAACCAGATGTTAAGACTGAGACTAATGACAGGGTGGTCAGGGCCAGCCTCTTAAAAGACAGGACACGCAGGGTGACATGGGAACTAGAGCCAATCACATGACAGCTAGGAGAACACTGCTATAGACGGACAGACGGGCTCACACACAGGCCCCAGAGAGGGACAGAAGGGCTGGGCGCCTGTAGTGGAGGGAGGGTGGGAAGGCCATGTTGGGAGGAGGGAGGGGCGGGGCTGTGCAGGGCGCAGCAGGCCATGGTGAAGCCTTTGTTTTATTCTAAGTGCCCCTGAAGGCGAGCACGTTCTTAAAAATCACTCAGGATATCTTTGAAAAGTTCTATGTTAGAGGGGGGCCAGAGTCAGAGTAAAGACTTTTAAAAGAACTTAAGAGGAGAAAGATTATGTTGCCTACTTCCACTCTTGGTAATTAAAAATGAAGACAACTAAGTGTACAACAGAAACCTTACATGAATGTTAAAGTAGCATAATTCTGAATCAAATCATCAAAGCTGTGTGTGCCTGCTAAGCCACTTAAGTTGTGTCTGACTCTTTGTGATCCTGTGGACTGCAGCCTGCAGGCTCCTCTGTCCATGTGATTCTCCCGGCAAGAATACTGGAGTGGGTTGCCATGCCCTCCTCCAGGGTATCTTCCCAACCCAGTGATTGGGTCTCTTAAGTCTCCTGCATTGGCAGGTAGGTTCTTTACAAGAGTCACCTGGGAAGCCCCATCAAGGTTGAGCTTTCATCATTTTTGGCATCCCTGCTTTATGAGTGCTGATGTATGGGCTTAAGTGGGTCTGCCAGGTAACAGAGCTTTGGAACAAAACAGTGGTCCAAGGAAGATGCTGGTGGCTTGGACTGGAGGGAGTGTTGAAGAAGGAAAAAAGAGGATGGATTTCAGAGAGATGCTGGGGTGTAACCCAACTCAGTGTTTTACTTCACAGTAATACATATGTGTGTGTGTGCACCTAAGTATGTGTGTGTATTCCTGAGTATACACAGGTACAGATAGATGTATGTGTATAATTAGAATGGAATCAAGTTTGTTAACACAGTGATGTCATCCTTATCTATCTGTAATCTGATCAAAGTTAGTACTAGAAAAAGAAAGGCATGAGTCTTAGGTATACCACGAGAATGCTCCTAACCTTAAAGGCCTGGAGGGACCACATGCAGCATGTGAACAGCATCTTCCAGGCTTATCACAGACTGGGGGAGAGGAGAGGGTTGGAAACAACTGATCTCATCAATCAGAACTAAATTCCTATAAGGTGGAGTGTTGGGTATTCAAGACCAATGCTAAAGAATAAATACTGATTCTTAAAGAAACTTTAAAGGAAGGAAGGTAAGACCCATTTCTGTGGTCAGCAGAATGGATTATGCAAGAGCACAGTGACCATTCCAGAAGGACTAGGATTAATCCACTGAGACTTCCCATAGGAGAGATAGACTGGGCACCGTTTGGGAAGGAGGAGAAAACACTATTAGGGTCCAAACCTGTGCTAAGGCCATTTCGGGCATGTGAGGAGGCTAGGCCAAGTCTGGAAGGACGTGGAGGAGAACAAGCATGGTGCCACAAAACTCCAGAAGGGTTATCCTCTTCGGGATGATGTCATGGGCTGGGATGAGACAAGGTGCAGGGAGCAACCAATTCAGGATCTGGCGTAGTTCTCCGCTCTGGCAGCAATCCCAGTGTCAGAATCACCTGTGGAGCTTAATGAACACCCACATGGGCTGTACCCAGCACTTTCACTGGAGGGGTGCAACTAGGCAACTTAAAAGCCCCCAGGTGATTCTGAAGTTGAGACTTTTAGAAAATCAGCAGCAGCTGTGGCTTCCTGTGATTAGAACTCCTAATGAACCAGACCCATCTATGTATTAGCTAAGTCACCTCCCAGAGCACAATTAACTCAGAGACAGTGACAGCAGCCTAGACTTTATCTCCCTGCGGCTGCTCACCCAAGGAAGAACCACATTTAACTGGTAAAAAATCATGTCTTTCAAAATCCTACTCTCGAGCTGAGGGAGAGAAAAACCACGACCGTGTCACTAGATGAGCCCCGGAGCTCTCCACATCTCTGAACGCCTGAACGTGGTGTTATCACACACATGTCTACAAATGCTGACAAAGTGATGTATTCTGAGTGCCATAATTAAAACAATAATCTCAATAAAGTGGGCATTATGAGATAATTGGCCATCCTCAGGTATTAAGCAAACTGTGGTAAAAGCCAAGGATACTCATCACCAAGGTCAATTATAATAATTGCTTATCTGAATTACATTATTGCTATCATAAACCCCTGCTTGATTAAAACAAAAACAAAAACAATAAAAACTGATATAGCACACAGCATAGGGAAATGACCTGAGAAGGAATTCTTGTTGTTCCTGTTGCTTGACTGCTGCCATGTCGCTTAGTCATTTGAGAACTCACATAATCAACTTAGCAGTGCCCCCACTTAACAGCCTATCCCTTTAAAACAGGTATGTGTCCTCAGCTTTGCAGTCAGAGCTTATTAAGGAAAAATGCCTATCTGACATTTGCGAAGTGGCTCAGAAGGGCAACATATGGTAACATACAGGAAAATGGAGGGGCTCTAAGCTAATAATAAAATGACAGAGCACAAGAGAAAACCAAGTACTCATTTCTGTGTTAGCTGCCTTCTCCCTCTTCACTGCCTTTCGCAGAAACTCAGTCTCAGTTCTGCTGGTTTATAGCTTGTGGGAAGAGATTTCACCGTCCACATGCCTCTGTCAGCTTGTCTAAATTAACACTTGGGTTCAAGTAACCAGTAACCAACGGTCAACCAGAAAAGAGTCGGGAAAAGCTTTGAAGACCAGAGAAGGGAAAACAGAATTTCTGACCTTCCTTCAGTTAATTGGAATGTGTTTGGCAATCGAAGAGTATAAAACTTCTTTTTTAAGCTGTGATTAAACATCAAGACTTTGATGTTTTACATGGTATTCTTCCCCCATAATTAACTGCACTAATGAAGTTAATTAGTGGGGAAGAATGCTATATAAAACATCAAAGTCTTGATGTTTAGTGTCGCCATCAGTTCAACTAAACAGTAATAAAGAAATCATTTCTTAAAGCGCATTTATGCATGCTCAGCATTTCTATTTACAGGCTCAAATTGTATGATAGGAACATTTTTCAAAATACCCAAAGATGCTATCAACACTGCAATCCAACTGCACTGACAGCAACAACACACCATTACATGTAGTGTAATTAAGTGGCCAAGAATGCCACATAAAGCAAAAGAATTGAGACATTTAATCACAGTTATGAGGATGGTTATAAATCTACCATTACCATGAGAGTAAAGAATGGGGGAAACCCAAGGCAAACAGCCACAAAAAGAACTATGTAACCTGAAGGCTAGTGCTAATTGTGCATTAGATAGTGGGTTTAGGTTCAGTCAGAGAGAAAAGAAAACATGTTAAGCTATAAACAAGAACTGCAGACATCTGGCTCTTTCCAGAACTACCGGACAGCATGGAACATCCCCGGTCCTTTCTGTTGGATCACAGCGTGGAGGGGATGGGAGAAGACTGGGCGGCAAGATCAGCGGGAGGCCTTCTGGATGTGAGCTCACATATATGAACAGACTCCCTGAACAAAGCAGGAAAGCTCTCAACTGTAGGTGCGAGGGACCAGAGACGTCATCTTGTCCCCGTTACTCAAGGTATGGTTCACTGTCCAGCAGCCATGAGATCTTCTGAGAGCCTGTAAGAAACGCAGCATCACAGGCCCACCCCCTACCTACTAACACTGCTGAATCTGCACCCATTACCAGTTTTGAGAAGCACCTGACCACTTCAACCTCCTCACTTTCTACAGGAAGAAACCTGAATCCCGAGGGCTAAAGTAACTCAGGCAAGCTAACACAGGGTACATACTAGAAGATGATCTTCTGTTTTTAATAAAAGGCACAGGGAATGATGCCTGCATACTGTGAAAAGAAACCAAATCTGTATACAGAGCAGCAAGGCATCATTAATAAAAGAGGACACAAAAAGGGTGAAGGGGATGACAAAGGGGCTTGCTTCATTACATCAGACAGATCAGACTGCCTTCACACCTATCTGACTTAGGCCAAGAATTCCCTCAAACACGTGTAAAGTGAAAACTCACCAATTCTGTAAATAGGAAAGATGAAAAGGGCATTAGAACGTGTAAAAACAAAACAAAACCCCAAACCCAGAGAAGGGAAAGTTTCGAGGTCTCCAGTTCGTTTTTTGAAGGACGATGGAGACAAGACAGAAAATGTGGCATCCTGGGACCACCTCAAGTGACCGCACAACTCTAAGAAGTGCAAAGTGCACTTCTGCACACCATGCACGGCCAGACTGACCCAAGTCCACGAGGAAGTGAGAAGAACTGGCAGGGCTTGTTGCCATCACAGAAGACTGGATCCAAAGGTCAACTAAGATTTCAGAGGATGCAAAAAGGGGAATAAGAACACAGGCTACGTAAAAGCCACTGAAGCAATTTTATCATTGTTAATCCTGTAATGAATGTGTCTCTTCCCCAATAAAAATAAAACGCTGAGCCCCAGGACAGTAAACATTTCTGTCCTTTTTACCACTATATTCCTGGAGCCTGAGCACAGGGACTGTACCTGACTAGCCACTGAATTTAACATATCTTTACAAAACATTTAACAGGTAAGTTTTGTGGCTTATTATATGTAGACTGTCACTATATTTAGTATCACATGGCAATTACTAACTATCCTGATGATGAAACAAAACTGACAGATAAGTAAACTTACCTCTTGGGAGCTATATTAGTTTACTAGGCCTGCCAATAAACTCCCACAAACCAGGTGGCTGAAACAACAGAAGCTTATTCTCTCTCAGGTCTGGAGGCTGAAGTGTGAGATCAAGGTGTCGGCAGGGCCATGCTTCCTTTGAAGGCTCTGGGAAGAATCCTTCCATGTCTCTCCAGCTTCTGGGAGTGGCTGCTAATCCTTGGTACTGCTTGGTTTGTGGCAGCATGGCTCCAATCTCTGCTTCTATCTTGATGTGGCCTTTCTCTCAGTTCATGTATTTCCCTGCCCCTACCCAAATAATGGTGACGATGTCGCTGATGTGTCTCAGGAACTACTACTTGTAGAGGACTTTCCCACCACATCCATGTGGCCTCAATATTAAGGAAGAGGCACTGGCTTTTTTAAAGCTAGATTTCCACACAAAAGCTCTCCTACTCCCTTCTCATTTCTTTCAGAGTCCTGCCTCATCTCCACCTTTGGAAGTACTAAGGAATTCAATCTGTACCCCTTATCCAAAGGAAAAATATTTATAATGTGAAATAATGAACTTGACCCTCCAAGACATTCTGACTCAAGACCCTGAGTGAGGCAGGGCAGCAGGAGATAGGATGTGAGACCCACAAACATATACCTTGTGCACTAGGTGGTCCCTTGAGACACAGGGCTTCTGGGTTAGGGATAAAGAAAGAATACATGTGTTCTCTCTTTAAAACAACAAAGCTTTGAAAAGATTAATGATACGCTTAAATGATGTGATATATATATTTTCTTAATTGTTCAGAAGTACACATCTGAAATCAATAGTCTCCATCATGAAGTTACTTCTGACTTGAAAATACTTTTTGGATAATAAGCAAACAGAAGACATTTTAAATTTAAGCCAAAGTAGCTAAAAAACAGAAATCACACTCTTACATCCTAATATTTTGCCAAGTAGTTAAGCATGATAACTGACATTCAGACATATGACCTTCTGTTCAATTCAAATGAGTTATCTTTAGATATTTTGTGACTCTTCTTGTGATTTAAATACCTCAAACTACAATCCATCTTTCATTTTGCCGTTGTTTAGGAAAGGTTTGAATAATCCCCCTACAACAGTGTTCTGGCAAACACTCTTAAATTATGTGATTCACCAGGTTTAACTCTGCTGGTACAATCACTTTCAAAGAAGATGGTTATAATACATTATCATCACAGCTATACAATCCAAGTTGAATTTTCCTTGGCTGAATTCCTAACATTTTAATGCTGAAATTGATCTGTTTTAAAAACATCATGTGAAGGGTTTTTAAATACCATACATGCCCAAGCTCTTTATTTTAAATGCTTTAGAAATGAGCTTACATAAACAGGAAAAAAAAAAACAAAACTGCTATCTAGCATTAAGCATATTTCAAAGAACAACAGGCATGTTTTCAAACAAACTACTGCAGTATACAAATTACCCAGCAGGAACGAGGATAACAATGCTTCTTATGTGGGTTTAGAACCTAGAGAAAGCTGACATTTCATCAAAGTTGTCTTGGAAACAATATTCTTTGTACTATTTAAAACACAAGAGGTACACATTTGGGTGTGGGCTATTCTCTGCCAGAGAGTCAGATCAAGAGGCTGTTGCAGTTCTGGTACAGTGATGAGGAATGGGAGTATGTAAGCACCGAAATTATGCAAGGTGTTCTCAAGAACAGAAACCTCCATGACAAAAATGCCAGGCTACCATCTGGTTCCCACTTGGGCTGATTTTTCTTTACCTCTAAGACCACTAGGTAGACTGACTACAATAGTGGCCACAATTTTCACATGTCCCTATGTCCATGTTTGGTCATGTGACTTGCTTTGGCCAATGGTACAGTAGCAAACAATGCAGGAGAGGCTCTCCTGGACTCTGCTGCTGCCAAAAGAACAAGCCTTAGCCTGTTGGAGGGGTGGGTACAAGAGATACAAGAGGAAGAGCTGAAGACGTTCTAAATTACCCAGCAAGTTTAGCCAAGATCAGCCCAGTACAGGCCAAACTCTTCCCAACTCCACAGCTAACACAAAAACTAATGAGATATAGCAAATAGTTTTCACTTTATACCATTAAGTCTTAGAAGGTTTAATACAGAGCATTGCTAACTGACATAATCATTTAATTGAGAATATGCACTACAGGAAGAAAATGCTCCTTCTTCTTTTCAAGCTACCCATATTGGAATAAATGAAAATGATGTAAAATAAAAAGTAAATTCATTCCTTTATGGTTCTCAGCCTGATAACGTCTAATTAAGAAATGAATTGACATATATAAATGGTAAACTATCGTAAATTCATTATTGCAGCACCAGCCCCAACTAACATATGAAAAACATTGTAATTTTCAAGTAATTTCTACTTATATCATTGTATCTGCCCTTCCCTAAACTTTGTTAGGATAGTATTAACACCACCATGTTAGTGATGAGCAAACAGAACTCTAGTGAGGAAAGTGACTGCATAAGGTCACACAGACAGAAGAGAAATAAAGCTGGAATTAGAATACAGGGATTCTGACTTAAGACCTCAAGTGACTGTCACGAACACCATGACAAAAAATAAGGAGAATATGACAAGGTCAATGAGATTATTCTCATTTTATCAATTCATGGAGTAAAAAGACAAGATATAAAAAAACTGTATATAGATGCAGCTGAAATAATTTAGAAAAAAACAGAATGGCTCACAATATGAATTCTAAGTTACAGTGATACTCCAGGATTACACAATTTAGATATGGTTATTTTTAAAATGCCCTATCTTTAAAAAGCAATATTTTCCCAGGTCAATATTTTTGAAATAATTCTCAGTATTCAAATTATGCACACAATTTTGTGAATCAAAGTAATTTCGAAGATAAAGGGATCAAAGAAATTATATCTTCATGTAATTAGTCAGGACAGGTACCGAGGAAGCTCTGTAATTGGTTCTCTCCATATGAGAGCATTAAAACAACTCTCAACTTCATGTTTATTTATGCTCAGATTAATTCTACATCTTGTCTTCATCTAAATTTCCTCCTGAGATTTTAACAGGTAGATAAAAACTATCTTTAAGGGTTATCATTTCATGAAAACAAATACCACCTAAGACCTAGAGGAACGACCATTGAGTCAGTAGACTCCTAAAGGGAGAACAGGAATGAGAAGGAAAGAATTCTCTCTAAAGACAGGGAGAAGTAAACTGGGAGTTAAATTAACGGTCTAAATCAAAGGTTAGCCAACTTTTTCTGGAAATGGCTTGACAGCAATCAGATTTATTAGGTTTTGCCGGTCACATAATATGTCTATTGCATAATTTTTGTTTACAACCCTTTAAAATGTATATACCACCATGGGGTCTCACGAAAGAGTTGGACATGAGCAACTAAACAATAAAAACAACCGGTCTTATAGCTCATGGGTCACTCCCCGCCAACCCCACATACAGAACCAGGAAATGGATTTGGCCTGTGGGCCAAAGCTTGCTCACCTCCTCAGTCTGGTCTATATAACTGCAAGGAAATGTGGTGTATTCCCGTATTTTCCCCCAGGGTGCTCTCAACAAGAGCCAAGAGGAGAATGGAGGGATCTGCACTCCACCCCGAGAGATGCTGGAGCATTTTGACTATAGTGATTTTTAAATGCAAGAGAAAGGTCATAAATTGTCATCTGATAACTTCAGTTTCATGACTTAACCTGTGCGTACGACATTGGATAAGAAACTGCCGACTGACTGGTTTGGAGGAGAAGGGGCTAATGTTGTCCAAACATTCTTCTCTCCCTTCCCTGATTTATTCAAGAGTATAACAAATGACTACTGTAACAGAGGCACCCTGACAGTAATACAGGAGTGTTCAAAGCTGAAAAGGACAAGGTCTTTGCCCTCAAAGCCTTCTGTCCATGAAAAAGTTAGAGATAAGATAAGTACAGGAGTCCCAAGGCTGTACTTAAGACACTGCACGTCAGTAAATTCTTGGGGACCAGATGAGCTTTGGCATTTAGTATTTCTGGAATTTGAGAAAGGCAGTAAGATACATTTACTGTAGCAGGATGTGGGACAGCACCCCATAATCAAACATTAGTGTTTCCACAGTCAAAAAAAACACATACCCCAAACAAAAACCCACATTGTGTCCACAGATTTTGGGATTTCAGAGTAGTGGATAGGGAAATGGGGGCGTGTCTAACCTTATAAGACTCTTGAGTATTCATTTTACCTTGCCCTCTCTTTTAAAATAAAGTTTTAAGAAAAACCACAGAATATGATAATTTCTGATCCAAACTAAGCAACTGCCAACTTCTGCACTAGGGTGGCCTTCCTCATGGCACTACGTCTTTACAACAACAGGTTACCTCAGATCCAGGTAGGGTGAGTTCAAGCTTACTAAGATTTCACTAATAACATTTTCTTATGCTACTCAAACAGAGAGGGCAATGGCACTCGACTCTAGTACTCCTGCCTGGAAAATTCCATGGACGGAGGAGCCTGGTAGGCTGCAGTCTATGGGGTCACTGAGGGTCGGTCATGACTGAGCGACTTCACTTTCACTTTTCACTTTCATGCATTGGAGAAGGAAATGGCAACCCACTCCAGTGTTCTTGCCTGGAGAATCCCAGGGATGGGGGAGCCTGGTGGGCTGCTGTCTATGGGGTCATACAGAGTCAGACACGACTGAAGTTGACTTAGCAGCAGCATGCTATACTCAAGTCATTAAAAAAAAATAAAATTTAAAAAATACATAAAATAATGTCTAGTAGGCAGTTAATGAATCCTTGGAAAGTATGCAGTATGACTTTCTTAATAAATTACCCAATGAATCACTAAATACCTGTGGCTATGTGGCTAGAAAAGGCAATAAGCTTTTAGAAGGGTCACCTTAACAGAGACATCGAATCTCCAATTCCCCAGAGAACTCCACCACCCGGTAATCTGAAAGCTAGTCTTCAGACCTTCTCAGTGTGTATGTCCTGTTACTTGAAGAAAAAAGTCTGTGCCCAAGAGACCTCTGCCTCTGCTACAGCACCCGGCATGAAGCAAGCACTTTATCTGACAAATACCTAAAAATCCAACAAATATATAAGCTATTTTCACTTGTACACCTCAACATGAAGAACAATATAATGTTTACTGAACTGGCAGATGAAGAGTTCCTTTCATCACAGTAGATAAAGTATGCTGCTGCTGCTACTAAGTCGCTTCAGTCGTGTCCGACTCTGTGAGACCCCACAGACGGCAGCCCACCAGGCTCCCCCGTCCCTGGGATTCTCCAGGCAAGAACACTGGAGTGGCTTGCCATTTCCTTCTCCAAAGCATGAAAGTGAAAAGTCAAAGTGAAGCCGCTCAGTCGTGTCCAACTCTTTGCAACCCCATGGACTGCAGCCCACCAGGCTCCTCCACCCATGGGATTTTCCAGGCAAGAGTACTGGAGTGGGGTGCCATTGCCTTCTCCGGATAAAATATACTCAGAGATTTATTTTTAACTCATCAATACACAATTTTCTCCCCAATTTAATCTGAATTTTTAGATGTAGACACAAGCTTGGAGAGCTCCTGGTCCAGCTACTCTGACATTGAGTGAATGTTGAGTGCAATTCACTCAGTGGGGTCCAACTCTTTGCGACCCCATAGACTATACAGTCCATGGAATTCTCCAGGCCAGAATATTGGAGTGGGTAGCCTTTCCCTTCTCTAGGGGATCTTCCCAACCCAGGGATCGAACCCAGGTCTCCCACATTACAGGAGGATTCTTTACCAGCTGAGCTATCAGGGAAGCTCTGACCTTAATATAAGGTAAAAAAGCAGGTGTGGGACTTGTCCGAGGTACTGCAGCTGCTGCGTCACTTTAGTTGTGTCCGACTCTGTGCGACCCCATAGACGGCAGCCCACCAGGCTCCTCTGTCCCTGGGATTCTCCAGGCAAGAACACTGGAGTGGGTTGCCATTTCCTTCTCCACTGCATGAAAGTGAAAAGTCAAAGGGAAGTCGCTCAGTCATGTCTGACCCTCAGCGACCCCATGGACTGCAGCCTACCAGGCTCCTCCGTCCATGGGATTTTCTAGGCAAAAGTACTGGAGTGGGGTGCCATTGCCTTCTCCAGGTACTGCAGCTAGCAATAGGAAAAGCTAGGATTAGAACAAAGTCTGCAGATGGTTTCCAATTCAAGTTTGTAATTGAATTCTGCTGATAAATAACTATGTTTATACAAGACAATGTATACAGATTAAAGCCTACACAATATTTTTGGCCTTATCACATTAGCCTCACAGAGTCATAAGTTTACAAAGATTCTAATTGTCAAAAAGGTCGGTATACACCTCTAACTTGATGAAACTCATCATTCCTGGATCTTTGGTAAATACGCATAATTTCTTCTCTGCATTGTATTTCATGTTATTTCTGAATATAGTTCACATAATTCCTACTAATTTCTATAAGAGACACAGGGACTGAATACAGTACAAAATAGTTCTCTCACTTGTATCACAACTGTATTACTGACTACTTGCTGTGCTAACAAATTACTGATCTGATGATGTTGCTGTTGTTGTTATTGTTTAGTTGCTAAGTTGTGTCTAACTCTTTGGGACCCCATGGACTGTAGCCTGCCAGGCTCCTCTGACCATGGATCTGACCATGGATCTTTATATATAAATAGGAATTCAAAAGAGAAATTTCATTTAGAGCATCCGGTTAGGTTAATCTTTCAGTAATCCTCCCTCTGAAATTTCTGAATTTCATAAATGTAAAGAACTTATACTGCCCACATCTGACTCTACAGGCAAAAGAGCACCCACAATTGTACAACTACAAAGGTATAAATTTAATGACAAGCCTACAAAATTCAGAAGTAGGATAATTGGAAGGATGCCTCATCTGTAAACTTCTGGGATAGTACAGGCGCTATGTAAGTTTGTTTCCAGAAAATGAAAAAAAGGTAAATCTATCAATAATTATATATAAATTCAAAATACAGTAGTGTCTTACAAAAAGCCCAATGAAGATATAACAACAAGTGATCAGGACCTGTGATTATCAAGTTGAAAAGTCCCTACCATGTCATCTTGTCCCTTGCTGTTATCAAAGTTCAGTAGTTACAGGTAATTAAAATGAACATCTTGAAGGAAAAGGAAAGGACACCCTGAAAATGAGGTAAGACATGCATATAACATGGACCTAATGCTGGTCTGCAACACGTGGTCTGGATGCTCTAGTGGTCTGCTGATGCTGCTAAGTTGCTTCAGTCGTGTCCAACCCTGTGCGACTCCACATACGGCAGCCCACCAGGCTCCCCCATCCCAGGGATTCTCTAGGCAAGAATACTGGAATGGGTTGCCATTTCCTTCTCCTATTGCTATTATTTCCACCGTGGATATCTTTTAAAAGATGCCACAAACTTAGTTAATTCTAGGCAGTACAACAATAGCACAAAAATAGTAATTCTGAATTAGCTAGAAGACTATTTTGAATACATGATATTGGCATTTACTGAGAACTGACTAGAGGCCAAGCACTTCGCAAGGTACTTTAAACACACTGTCTCATTCAATTCTGTAATAACCCAATGAAACGATAATATTATTATTATAAAGAATCTAACTGGGAGAAATTAAGTATCTTTCAAGTCTAAGAAAGATTCTGATTTGAACCTAGATCTATCCAATTTCAAATCCATTATCCTTCAATTATACCACTGTTTGATTCATGGCTAAAACCACCACTGTAACATGGATTTATGGTGGAAAATGCATCTTCAAACATAGGAAGTAAATTAAAATACTGAACAAGTATTGATCAACAAGTCTGAAGGAGCTCCAACATTTCATTCAGAACACCTGAGTGTATAAAAGAATGACACCAAGCTCCAATTAACACACTGGGGCTTTTACATACTAACATACTGCCATTAAATAGTATGTAAACAAAATACTTCATAGGGTGTATCATACAGTACACCATAAACTCCAGGTTCAGAAAAACCTGAGTGGTCATGCAACCCAGTGGGAAATCTGAGGCTTACAGAGAATAGAGGGAGGGCATGTCCAAGGTCAGATAATGTGGCAGATCCCCTGAATGTGGTGCTCTTTCTACCATATCCCTAGTTGGCTTTTTTCCTCCTTTTTCTATATATTTTATTTTAAAAAGTAATAAAATGCACTCAATAAGTTAGACTATTGACCCAAAAAAATTTCAGTGGTAACAAAAGCAATAATTTATTTACTTCTCGGTTGTGTCCTTTGCTGGAAAGGCCTTGGGGAGCTAGAACAGTGAAACATCTTATTAATTAGGGTATCTAAAACAGACGTCAGTAGCAATTAACAGACTATCAAATTTGACAGTAGAATAAAATGAGCATAAAATATTGTCTCCTTCCTGCCAGTCCACCAGGGCAATCTAGCTTTAAGCATCCTGCCTCATGATGCCTGTGATCCAATGAGTTCACAGTGACTGGTACAGGAGTCTAAGGTACCATCTCTATCACCTCACTTGACCTCCATAATGTAAAGCTGAGAACTGTGCTTAAGACAGAAGTAAATGACTAATCAGGGTGGTACTGACACTGCTTAGGAAATGAAAGAGAGAGGGATGGTGAAGCCCCCAGTCACAAAGAGCTGTTAATGACTATACACTCTGAATTTACAGGATAGCCTGATATGCTTTATTTTTGTTTTAAAGTGGTTTGTTCAAGGTCAGATAAACAAAATTTAATTTCTGTGTAATTCAGTTCAGTTCAGTCACTCAGTCGTGTCCGACTCTTTGCGATGCCATGAACTGCAGCACACGAGGCCTCCCTGTGCATCACCAACTCCCGGAGTTCACTCAAACTCACGTCCATCGAGTCAGTGATGCCATCCAGCCATCTCATCCTCTGTTGGCCCCTCCTCCTCTTGCCCTCAATCGCTCCCAGCATCAGAGTCTTTTCCAATGAGTCAACTCTTCGCATGAGGTGGCCAAATATTGGAGTTTCAACTTCAGCTTCAGTCCTTCCAATGAACACCCAGGACTGATCTCCTTTAGGATGGACTGGCTGGATGTCCTTGCAGTCCAAGGGACTCTCAAGAGTCTTCTCCAACACCACGGTTCAAAATCATCAATTCTTCGCCACTCACCTTTCTTTCTCGTTTTCTCTCTTTTCTTTTTCTCTCTCTCTCTCTTACCAACTCTCACATCCATATGTGACTACTGGAAAAACCATAGCCTTGACTAGATGGATCTTTGTGGACAAAGTAATGTCTTTGCTTTTTAATATGCTGCCTAGGTTGGTCATAACTTTCCTTCCAAGGACTAAGCATCTTTTAATTTCATGGCTGCAATCACCATCTGCAGTGATTTTGGAGCCCAGAAAAATAAAGTCTGACACTGTTTCCACTGTTTTCTCATCTGTTTGCCCTGAAGAGATGGGACCAGATGCTATCATCTTCGTTTTCTGAATGTTGAGCTTTAAGCCAGCTTTTTCACTCTCTCTCACTTTCATCGAGAGAGGCTCTTTAGTTCTTCTTCATTTTCTGCCATAAGGGTGGTGTCATCTGCATATCTGAGGTTATTGATATTTCTCTCAGCAATCTTGATTCCAGCTTGTGCTTCTTTTAGCCCAGCGTTTCTCATGATGTACTCTGCATATAAGTTAAATAAGCAGGGTGACAATATACAGCCTTGACGTACTTCTTTTCCTATTGTAACCAGTCTGTTGTTTCATGTCCAGTTCTGTTGCTTCCTGACCTGCACAGAGGTTTCTCAAGAGGCACATCAGGTGGTCTGGTATTCCCATCTCTTTCAGAATTTTGCAGTTTATTGTGATCCACACAATCAAAGGTTTTGGCATAGTCAATACAGCAGAAATAGATGTATTAATTCTTTCCAAGTAGACTCGCAAATCAGAAAGAAATACTTTTGTCAAGCTACTGGCCCTCAATTTGGTATTTTAAAAGAAAAATCCCTATCATATGCAGGCTTCAATTTAAGTTTCAAGTTATCCTCAACAAATTGATTCAGCACTGGAATCAAGCATTCATTCCTCTGTGATTGCCACCCAACTATCCTGTCTGTTCTATTCTAAAGGTACTAAGTTGTCCTTTTTGGAGGGGGAGGGTAGCAGAAGAGGGACAGAATAGAGAGACTGGGAAGGAAAACTCAGAACAGTATACAGGGGCCTTCTAAGTTATGAAACACAAGAGGTTCCTCCTCAACTCTTGTCCTAAAGCTCCAAAAGTCAGCTGATAAGAATAACAGCCAAAACACGGGAAGTGCAAGCATTTCTTTTTTCATCAATTAATGAAGAGCAGGAAGCACAGACACAAACATCATACGTGCTTACAGACACCAAAAGTATAAAGTATTATCACTAAATGCAGTGATTATAAAAAAACAAAAAATCTACCCTTGCTTCTCCATGAAATGACAATGATATCAAACTATAAAACCCAAATTAGGGAATTTTGTTACTATAAGAGTATTTCTATTAATCTCCAGCAAGTGGATGAAGCTGCAAGTTAAAATCTTCGTCAGATTTTTCATCTGCATAATTTTTAATCAGACAACAGATTCCGTGCTGTAAGAGGAGGAGGATACATCTGCTGGATATGAGAAATTTGACACAAACACACACACAGGATTGTGTAATGACATTCCAAAAGGCTGTGAAATGAAAATGGCCTCAAATTATCATTTTGGAAGTCCACAAAATATGAAGTATGAAAAACACACACCACCCATGCAAAGAGCTTACATTCTAAGGACATGAATGTAATGTCCTTAGAATTACAAAAATGATATATCCTTTTGTGTGACTTACTGATAAGTCACACAAAAGGCTATATCACAACAGCAGTATTATAAGTACAGAAAATCAGCATCCACTGAGTCTGAATTTTTTTTTGATCTGACAGACAAGAAAGATAAGCTCATACATAATTTATTAATTGTCTTCCTAAGTGGGAGACACTTCACTGGGTCTCCTCATACCTGTCTCTAATCCTCTAAAAACCCTATTCCAAGTAAGACATTAATACATAGGATGATGTTTCCATTGATTCTAGTGTAGAGATGAAGAGGACAACTCTGGGGACTCAGTTCAGTTCAATTCAGTTGCTCAGTCGTGTCTGACTCTTTGTGACCCCATGAATCGCAGCACACCAGGCCTCCCTGTCCATCACCATCTCCCAGAGTTCACTCAAACTCACGTCCATCGAGTCAGTGATGCCATCCAGCCATCTCATCCTCTGTCGTCCCCTTCTCCTCCTGCCCTCAATCCCTCCCAGCATCAGAGTCTTTTCCAATGAGTCAATTCTTCGCATGAGGTGGCCAAAGTACTGGAGTTTCAGCTTTAGTATCATTCCTTCCATAGAACACCCAGGGCTGATCTCCTTCAGAATGGACTGGTTGGATCTCCTTGCAGTCCAAGGGACTCTCAAGAGTCTTCTCCAACACCACAGTTCAAAAGCATCAATTTTTCGGTGCTCAGCCTTCTTCACAGTCCAACTCTCTCAGCCATATATGACCACTGGAAAAACCATAACCTTGACTAGACGGACCTTTGTTGGCAAAGTAATGTCTCTGCTTTTGAATATGCTATCTAGGTTGGTCATAACTTTCCTTCCAAGGAGTAAGCATCTTTTAATTTCATGGCTGCAGTCACCATCTGCAGTGATTTTGGAGCCCCAAAAAGATAAAGTCTGACACTGTTTCCCCATCTATTTCCCATGAAGTGATGGGACGTAACTTAGTTCTAATCAACTCATCTGATTACCATCTAATTAGTCCAGGTGACTGTAGCAAGTCACTTAACCAACTGTGTTCCACTTTCCTCAATCTAACTTGGAGATACTAGTAAACTCCACCTTAGGAGGCTGTTTTGAATAAACAGAAAGATGGTTGTAAGGACTTAGTCCGTGCAGAATAAATGCATCTTCCATGTTAATTATTTTTTATTATTACTGTCCAAGATCACAAAGAGAGCAGGCGGTAGACCTGCCTAGAACCCATGACAGTGGCTACCAAGTGCATGTTTTCACTCTATACTAAGCTGCCTTTTAGATATTTTCGTTAACTTCCAGGAAAGCAGTAGACCCTGCATGCATCATGCAAAAGGATTGCAGAAGCTGAGGGCAGCGAAGAGGAAGACAGGGTGCTGGGCCCAGGACACCAGAAGCAGGAGCCACCAACCAGAACTGCCCAGTCTATGAGCTGCATCCCTCTGAGGGAAGGCAACACAGCCAGGATTGTAAGCAACTGTCAACCAGGGCCAGAGGCCAGCCAACACTACTCACAGGTGACAATGGCCAATCACTGTAACTGTATTCTGAGCCTGTGGTTTCAGTGGCCGACAATAAGCAAAATATAAATTATACTAGAATTTTAATTTTTCTTAGGGCAAAGTTATATATGAGATACTTTCTAGATATAAAAGTAAGAGAAAGCAAAATATGCAATGCAGGGAATCAGACAGAAGCATTTCATTCGGGGTGGACTCCTCCCACAAAAACAAATACTTCTTATGGACTTCTACAGAAATTAATCTGAAAAGGAAACAACACATTAAAAATCATGTAATATATTTCAAAGGTAAACAAACATTTCTAAAATCACTTACTGCCAATTCATGTATATGGATTCCAAGAGGTTAAGTAAATCATGAAGGAAAAACCTCCAAGACTAATCCACTTATTTAGCCTTAATGGAATTGGGTTTCCTTCAATATTGTTTTAAGTAAGTGGATTTTTGGTTGGGGTCTAGAAATTGTGTGGTTATAGGGATATTTTTGTTGTAATGGTGTTTGTTACAGTCAGATTTGATTTGTACATCTCCCAAAACAAATGTTGTGACAACCAGAAAAAAATTTGGGAATCTAGGCCAAACAAAACTAGGTCTTTAAAAATTTCATTTCTTGTAAGATGCAAAGACCGTACAATTCTCTGTCATATTTATTCTGAATATCAGTGATGCATCCTCTACATTTTTGAAAGCCAAAGGCACATAATTTATAGCCGGGTTTCTGAAACTATGCCCTTTTCACTGGTTGCTGGCATTTAAGGTATGTTTTCACACATCTTGTAATGTTCTAAGACTACCCAAACTGATTGGAATTACATTTTTAAAGCATTTTTAATTGAGTCCCTGGGCTGAGTGTTCTGCAGCCCACCTGCCCTCACTTGTACCTGTTTCTGTAACAGAACTCTAATTGCGGCTGGAGAAACTTTCCACTTAAGTCTACTCCTCCTTAGCGTTTTTTGAGCTAGAGAGATGTATATTCCTTTTCCTTATCTTTTAAATAGAAATAAATCTCTACAAAGAAACACAGTTGGTGTTTAGTTCTGATAACCAGAGAAATGTGAGATTCCAAATCTGAGCTAATACACTCTCAAAATGGCATCTCAGGTAGGCGAAGGGAAGAAGAAACAAAGACTTCAGAATTCTCAAGTATAGCTGATCCCACAAAAGCTTCCCGGGCCTTCAGAGGAGACGTCACTTTTCTAAAAACAATGGTCTGGCGACTGGTAAAAATGGGCTGCCCCAAATACAGCCTGGCGGTTTTCAGGTACTCTCTCTCACAAAAAGGGTGATCACTGATCACCCAGGAAGATGGTTCTAAAAATCCAGACGAGGTTAATTCTTAGAAAACAGAGTCATTCTGAAAAGACACCTCAAAGGCTTTGTCAAACAGGCCCTGGCCCCCGTGGGCAGCTGAACTCCTACCTGCCAGGATCCCTCACTGCCCATCCCCGTGGGAAGGAGGCCTAGTTGTGCCAGCACTCTCCCTGGAGGGAAGCACCACCCTATGCCCAGTGTAAGCCTGCTTCTAGAACTCTGGCCTCTGTCATCCTTACTAAGAAAATGTAACATTTCCTTGGACTCTGTTGGCATTGACCCTTTGAGTAATCTAACTGCACATTCTGGGCACCCTCTCCCCAAAGGGAGGAGTTCCTTATTTCTGTAACCCCTGGAAGACAGATGTGTGCAGCACAGCCCATACGATATGTTCCAGACTGACATTTTTATAGAGAAACTGAGGTTAATCTTGCTATTGGAAATACAGCAGATGGGTAGCACTATGGGAGAATCCTTTTTTTGTCAACATTCACCTTCAGGAGCGCACAGTCAAAGAGGGATGGAGTGCAGTCCGTCGCCTCCTCTGCAGGACCCAGGCCTGTGTACCCCCTGCATCCAGATGATGCAAGTGTCCTTGTTCCCTCAGACACACCCTGCCATGCCCAAGACCGACCGACTCTCACCTCATGACACTGCTGTGCACTCAGCCTGAAGAGAAGGAGCTGCAAATAAATCAGTATTACTGCACAGGGATGTGGGTTCCTTCCCCAGCCAGCCAGCCTTATGACAGGGATTAGGTCTGTGAGTAGTAAACTGAGTAGGAGCAATAGTAGCCAGAGTCCTGGCTGCTCAAGAAGCACCTGTTGAGTATATCCTTCTCCCTACACAATGAGAGGAACACAGGACCGTGACGGTCTACGGCCCTAGAGGGAGATGTCCATTTTACAGATAATATGACACGAAGATAAAAGAGGCCCCCACAGCAAAACTCAAGGTAGACCATAGACCACGATCCTCAGGTCCACTCCTCTGGCTAGTAAGGAGGTCACTGTCAGGCTAGTTAGCAGGTTCTCCAACCAGCAGAAGCACACAGCGCTGGCACAGCAGGTGAATGGCTTGTAAAACCAGGATGTGGGCTGACAGGACCCCGTAAGGTTATCCTCGTTTGGTCTCCAATTTCAACTATCAGGAGTAGCAAGTGGTTTTGGCTCTAAAACATATAAAATTCACGTTCTCAAAAAAAAATAAAAAATAAAAAGGTCATATGTCACATTCTCAGTCGAGGTTGACCTATCTGCAATCACGAAGTTCCCTTTAGATTTAAATATGTGCTTAGATCGAGTAAAGTTAATTCTCAACCATCTGCACATACAAAGGTCCATTTTGTAGATTTTCTGCAGCAAAATTTTAATCTCAGAATACTTTCCTCCATAGCCTGGCACATTTCTAGTTTTCTGCTTTCTGCTGTCAGTCTTGTACTTGCTGTCAAATTCAAGTTAATTTAAATATGAAACCCCTCAAAAATACATGGAACCAAGTTACTTTCAAATTATTCATACTGTACACTAAAAAAAAAAAAAGCAAGATTCAATGAGCATCTACTAAGTGACAGGCACCTTTGAAAATGTACGTTACCACCCTTCACAGCAGAAAATAGACCATGAGGGATTTAGCCTGCCCAAAGCTGGTTGGTAAACGGCAGAACGCAGGGTTTGAACCCAGGCCACCTGAGTTTACAGCCTGCTTTTCTAACCAGCATTCCTGCATGGCCTTTCACCTGTAGGCTGGCTGGGGTTCATAGGGTGTCATGTGCACCGATGTGGACAGGTCCCAAGACCCACTGGCTTCCCAACATTGAGAAATGTGGTTCAAACCAAGTGTACAAAGAGACGACTTGAGTCACCCTTTACAAGGGTGTTATTTTAGCTTTAAGAGCACAGCAAACATGAATACTGCTCCAGGATTGAGTGGGAAAAGAGGAGGAGGGAAGAGATCTGTCTGTAAAACCAGTCTCTTCCAAAACATGCTCACCCTTGTGGCCCTGGCCTCAGCCTGAGGGGTGAAGTGGGTCCACCTCTTTGTCTTGGCCTAAGTGAGGTTCTCTGGAACTCATTCCTTTCAAGGCTAAGCTTTTTACTATATTTTTGCCCAGGGTATTTTATAATTTTGGCATCATGCTGAGTCAAGTCTGTGGAGTCTTAATCTCTCTCACTCCTTCTGGCTTGTTAACAATGAAAACTTCTTGCCTTACTGTCTTTGCATATTTTCTAACTTGCATGATTTCACTACCACCTCCCTTGGGTCTTCTGTAAGACACATCACGTACTTGGTCACACAGATGTGTTTATCCCCAACTCAGTCTTTTCAGGGATTTCTTCCTTATGAACTTCAGATCTAGGTCTCTACACTTACTTGATCGCCGAGTGATAAAATATCACTCTGAGTTGCAACTTGCAGAGCATTTGAGTTGCAGTTCTTTTTAACAAATTTGCCCATGAAGTTGCCACCCACCTCCCAAGGGATTACTAGTCTTTAGGACTAGAAATGTTGCAAAGATTAAAATAATCTAACATTCCTTCTATTAACATAAACTCAGTAAATTCTTCTCCACTAGAATTCCTTAAGATTTGGCCAACTTAAACCAAAGAACAATTACACAAACATACATATATTCTTTTTGTCACTGGCAGAGGAGGACAATCCAACAGATAATGCCCAAGAACAGAACATAGTGAAGAGGAAGCACTGGCTGCCTCCCTGCTCCGATGCTGGGTGAACTAGTACCAACAAAAGGACATCTTATTGATGGTACCCAGGGTGCTCTGGGCCAAAATGGGGACCAAACACAAAGACACGGCTTAGCAGAACCATTCAAATACATTTCAGTACAATTTCCATTATAACATGGAAATGCACTGTTCCAGAGGGTGTTTTAACTTCCTAATAAATGCAGCTTCTGTCTATCTTTGCCCAGGTTTTATAAACATTTTTCCGGCCTTACTACATATTCCAAATCCTTTACTTGCCAGGAAGGCAAATTCTTTTGACAGTTATCCACCTCATGCATTGTGGGAAGTCTTGCCAGTTGGTGCTTTTAGACAACTCCCAGAGACCTATTCAGAGGGACCTTTCTCCAAAGGCCACCCACCTCCACTGACCATCTGTGCAATGAAAACACACTCTGTAGCCTTTCAGTCAATATGCAGAGAGAGAAGCCTTCACTGTGAGGCATTTTAAAGGGGGGAATATGCATACACGCCTCAGCCAAGACGACCTTATATTCTGGTTTATGATAGGGAAACTACGGGAAAATACATGCACAAATGAAGCCTGAGGAAGACCAAATGCAAAATAAAATCATCGAGCAGAAGGACAGTGGCTTCTCCGACACTCAATCATTTTCAGTCACACTATGTTGTCCAGTAACCTGCACTGATAATTCCTCATGAATAAAATGCCAGCATTATCATCTGCAGCTATGTTGTTGACATGCTTTTGCTATTTCACTAAAAATACCATTAATTTTCTGGCTTCACAACAGCTGAACTACTCCCCATTTGAATATACAAAAGAGTATTTTGTTTAAACCAAATTAAAAGCGTTCCAGTAAATGACTTCCATTCTGCTAGCTATACTATTTTAGCATATACTGTTTTTCTTAATCCTCCCTACTTCCACGTCATGCCTGTCATCTCCCAAACCCAAAATACTTCCATTATTAAAAAAATATATTTTTTTAAGCTGGGGAGGGGCAATCCAGAAATGATTTGTTATAGGATTCCTGGCCAGCAACACACCTGAAGGGCATTAAGTACAGTGCAGCTTTTTTAAGGTTATAAGACACGGCGGCCTTCTTAATTCTCTCACCTCTGTAAGCCAAGGTACATAAACAGCAAGCTAGTTCCCAGGTACCTGAAAAGAAAACAGTTCTAGACACACACACACACAAACACACACACACACAGACACGACCTTCCATTTCCCATCTAGATAAGTTCCGACATCCCCTATTTAAATCAGAATGAAAACCACTACTCCTGCCAAGCCCTCCTGGCATCTCACCACTTTATTTGTTCCCATTTGTATCTAATGCTTTTGTCAACAGTTCAACAAAAGTCAAAGCAAACAACCCACTGCAAACACTGGGGGTAACAGCAACAAGCAGGAATTCTTCACAATTATCCAGCCCAGCTGCTCTGAGCTCCTCCGGGCTGCTTTCATTTACAACAATGTCAACAAAAGGCTGAAACCCAATAACTAGATGGGTCAATACGGCCACTGTATACCCTCTGGAGGAGGAAACGCTGCACTCCTCCTTCTCTGCTTCAGCAAACATGTAGAATAATTCAGTCAGATGGACAAGTGCTTGTCTAATCATTTGTTATGTGAATTATTCAACGACTTGCCCCGTAAACTACTGAACAGGGCTCTTTAAATATTTCTGTGCCACTTCCAGCTGTCCAGCCACAGAAGCACATGAAAGGGACAGTAGCAGATGAAAACAGAAATCATGACCTGAGTTGGCTCAAAGTGATAATCTTTAGTCTAAGAAAGCAGAGTCTTTACAACTAATCCTTTTAGGTCTAACCTTGCTGGGCACTGTCACTACAGATCCACACTTCCCTGTGGCCCAGACTGAGGGTGGGGCCCAGTGAAAAGCCATTCAGGGCAACCCATGACCCTGGTGCCTTTCACAAGCACTGTGAACAGGTACAATATACACTGATGATTTTTAATGAAGTATTTTAAAAGCCTTGCTAGGCCTGGAGAATCTCAGGGACGGGGGAGCCTGGTGTGCTGCCGTCTACAGGGTCGCACAGAGTCGGACACAACCGAAGTGAGTTAACAGCAGGCATGTTCTGCATGTGTGTGGGCTCAGTTGTGTCTGGCTCTTTGTGATCCCATGGACTGTAGCCCACCACCACAAATTCTCTGTCCATGGAATTTTCCAGGTGAGAATACTGGAGTGAGTTGCCGTTTTCACCTACAAAGCGAAGTTTAAAAGTACCTTTTGTGAAGATGATATTTGACAATGTCAATTCTCTGGCCTAATTTTGAATAAAATGTCGATGTTTATTTAACGAAGAATTATTCTGAGATGTAACAGTTTCAAATCCTCACTTCTCTTTCTTTTCTCTTAAACGTATGGCTTGTGAAATCACATACAAACCAAAGAGCTCAATAAGAGGAGACTAACCTAGGGTCTGGGCACTCATTCAGTTTTCTCTTAGGACCAAGAGGACATGTCCACCCACACCCTCTGCCTGCTGCTGCTGCTGCTGCTGCTAAGTCGCTTCAGTCGTGTCCGACTCTGTGCGACCCCAAAGACAGCAGCCCACCAGGCTCCTCCGTCCCTGGGATTCTCCAGGCAAGAGTACTGGAGTGGGTTGCCATTTCCTTCTCCAATGCATGAAGGTGAAAACTGAAAGTGAAGTAGCACAGTCCTGTCCGACTCTGAGCGACCCCATGGACTGCAGCCTACTGGGCTCCTCCGTCCATGGAATTTTCCAGGCAAGAGTACTGGAGTGGGGTGCCATGGCCTTCTCCGCACCCTCTGCCTACCTCACTCTAAACCAAGAGCTGGGTATCAGGACCCTGAAATTTCCTGCCCAAAGGCCCACGTGCAAAGTCTAACGTGTGAGCAAAGTCTATTAGTGTGAGCACACCCAGACCAAAGGGGTGCCACTGGGGTGTAAGGAGAGTTGGGGCATCAACAAGAAAATATGTGAAGGCCCACGCTGTCCGGCAATGAACTCCTACGGGAGCCTGGGAATTGTGAATTCAAACCTGGCCTTTCAGAGGATTATGAAGATATATTTATTAACTGAATTTATAACTTTAAAATTCTTAAACATACGATTTGAGGGACTCTATTTGTAATCTTTACCAGATCCCACAAAGGCTAAGGGTTGGCCTAACAGGAAAGTATCGTGTACAATTTTGGGAACCTCATCTTTTGAGATTGTCCCATCACCAAACATTCCACTGCAATACTGTGTGTGTATAAGAAAATGATGTAAGAAATTTTTCCCTTAAGTACCATTTTGTTTTTATAGATTCATATATCCACAACAGTAATGAAAGTATGATTTTATTTCTATTAATACTTTAAAAACATAATAAGAATTAAAGTTTAAAATTCAAGGATTATTCTTGATTGCTGCACCAGTATATATGGTAAGAATAAAGTATCAGGATGCTGGAAATCTTTTCCCTTCTATATTATTTGTGTTTTCTTTCCTTTTCCAGCCTTCCACATCCAGATTACAAAATTACTGCTTTTAACACACTTAACATCTGTCAAACACAGTAGAGATTCAAACTCATTCAAACTCATTTCCTCTCCTCACTATATAGCCAACTTACTCACTGCCATTTACTGCTGTAGAATGTTCATTTCTTACCAGGAATATCCAACAATTCTTAGTTTGGGGCATAAAGAATTGTGCTTTCAAAAAACAAATACTTGTCCAGGATATGAATTCTACTCCCTCCTAAAGGTCTTTCATCAGATCAGATCAGTCGCTCAGCTGTGTTCCTGTAACTGTTGTATTTCAGAGGCTGGCTTCAAGTAACAATTACAAAGCTGATAAACTTTTAAAAAAACTCTTGAAAGAAGAAAATTCCATCTGAAAGTAAAAGAGGCTATTTACTGGAGGCAGCAACAGAAAACTTTTTTTTTTTTTTCCAATCAGAGAAACTACTTGAAAAGCAAATGAGTGGAATTCAAACATCCAGAAGTCTGATAATATTTTAGCTCTATGGCCTAACTGTTTCACTGATTCCTACAAAACGGTATCTGAATAAAAGTAAAAGGCACCATCAAAATGGGAAGCCTACAGAACTCTGCCACTGGCACTGCCCTTGGTGTTTGCTAAAGGTTCCCTTTTTGCATGTATTTGCACACTAGCCCTGGCAGCTTCCTCAGAAGATTGCCTTTAGAAGCTAGTCCTCCAAACAGCACAGACTAGTTCCATATGTACATTTTAAGGGAATTTGGGACTAACTGGAAGCTCAAAGAAATGAAGAGAACGATTCATTAATGCATTTTTTTCTACTCTGCTGCTGCTAAGTCGCTTCAATCATGTCCGACTCTGTGCGACCCCATAGACGGAAGCTCACCAGGCTCCCCCATCCCTGGGATTCTCCAGGCAAGAATACTGGAGTGGGTTGCCAGTTCAAGGCAGCATATCCCAAGTTGCATACTTCAGCAGGAAAACAACTCGAGGGGCAGGACTATACCTAATTTTACTATGCATCCCAATGACCCAATGCAGGCCTATTTGCCCTTCAGCTGCCAAACTGACACCTACTAGCTTACTTTAAATAATTTAGAAGGCACTACTCAATTTTCAAGTTCATCTGTCAAGACCAACAGGTTGCGAAGTCAGAAACCATTAAAATAATAATCTTTGTTTAGCTGTCTAACAGGAAATCAGGAAAATCTCTCAGCTACAGAGGTACAGTTGTTCCTTTTTAATAGCCAAAGGAAAACAAACAAACTGACAAGGAGTTCTTCCTACTTATATGCCCCTCAATGACCATCAAGCAAATCAAATGGACTAGCACAAAGCAGAGTTTTGTCTAAGACATTTATGAACAAAATTTCTCACTCCACATGTTATACATAACAGACCACAGCCAGTATGAGACACTTTATAGTAATAGTCTTCCTTCATCCCCAGGAAAGAGGGCTAACCCCTAAGGGAGAATGGAGACTGAGAAAAAAGGGTAGGAGAAAAATAGGTAGAGAAGGAAACTGAAAATGATGAGGGTGAGCAAAACAGTTTACAAGGGAGCATCTGCCACTGACAGGAGGAAGGGAATACACACAGTCTGTGGAGGTTGCACAGTGCAGGCAAGAACTGAAGACACTCGTCAGGAGCGGGGGAGTAACTGCAACTCCAACAGTACCGAAGTACTGTTCCTCAATGTGCCTGTTTAGTCACAGTTTGCTCTCTTCTCCCAAGGACAGAACTGTCACCAGCTCAATTCAAAATTTCTCTAAATAAGGTCAGACTAGGTTACTACCAGATTTTATTATCAAAACAGATTCCAGCCTAAACGTCCGATTCAGGAGTCTCATTCTGACTAGTCCAATATGGTTTGGTTCTAATCCCTGGAACAAGGGACTGGGGCTGGTGCAAGGATGTGGAATAAGTCGGAGACCTTTCATGTCCAGATAGCTGTGGTATAAACAGAAGTGACTATTTCAATTTTCTCTAAAGATTATTTTTTTCAGGGCAGTCCAATAAACCCAATAATGCCCAGATTTACTAGGACATTTTTTATTCATTTCCCTATATACCCGAAGGTATACCGCCCTGAGACTGCTGTGGGGCCAAACACCCGCACTGCTTCATACGACACTAGGCTACATCCCCCTTCACTTGCTGCTCCACTATCCACTTTGGGGCCAGACCCTGGGGAATACTCGAGATTACCCCTCCACACACAGTGTCACAGGCACAAGTCCACATGGGCCAATCAGTGCCAAGAAAAGAACAAACTAAAAAAGATTAATTCACAGATGTTCATGCATTTCACATACACTGTGCCCCATGGTCCGTTGCTAGGGCAACGGGAGACCACCAGTGCGCGCTTTATTGGCTTTATGAAGTGCGTCTCAGGGACTACAGTCCGAGAAACACTGCATAATAATACTGAGGCTTTTCTGAAGCCTTGTTTTCAGTGTTTATTCACATTTAACCTTCTGAGTATTATAAAGAGCATCGTTATGCACAGCCTTCAGCCCCGCCTACCATCACCTCAACTTTCTGTTTAGAAACATTAAACAGTATCTCCTGGGGGTCCATTCTGGGAAGATTCACGTTAAACTGCTCGCTCAATCAATTCCACCAGAAAGAAAAAAAAAGGCCTACCACCATTTAAAAGATCACTATATTAATGCAGTCGACCATATCAACCATTTCTGAACAGTAAAGCTACAAAACCAAAATACACACATGCCCCTTATTTTCTATGCATCAGGAGAAAGCTTTGCTTTTGAATATCAGGGGTCAGTTTTAACCAGATAAAACAGCTGAACCAGTGAGCCTGTACTGAAGTCTCTCTCTGTCCTACAGAACTTTGTGTAATGATGGTACTCTCCCACAGCGGCGTTGGCGTGGCAGTTACAAGACCCACACATGGCTGCCAAGGACTTGAAGTGTCACAAGTGCAACCGAGGAACTAGATTTTTACATTTTATTTCATTTTAACCGATTTAAATTTAATAGCTAGCTGTGGCTAGTGGCTACCATATTGTACAGTGCAGTTTTATTGGCTTACCAGACAACTACATAGGTTTGGAAAAGTTCATAAATGCACTGTCTCTTCATGCTTTTAGTTTCTGCTTAATTCATAACACACAAACTACAAGTAAATGTACACAGAACAGTATTCAGGACTGTGGCTGCTTCTTGCTGTGTGTATCCAAACAGCCTTCGGTACTCAGCCTCATCAGCCTGGTTCTTTGTCCCACAGGCCCCAGCGATGGAAGAGTGACTTCCCTCCTCCCCCACCCAGAGTGGGAGGTTAAAATCACAAATGTCACAAGTCTCAGAGCAGTAGCACAGATCAAGTGTTAATCTAAAGGGAAGGGGTGGGTGGCGGGGGAGAATACAGGCTGGTGGGGGCAAGGGAGGATCTGGAATGAAGAGGAGAAAAATAAAGCCAGTGAATAGATCAATAGAAGCAACAGCTTACATTCAGATTCACAGGAGAAAGAACACACCGAGACAATCATTTCCTGGGAAAAGCTCAGGCCTAATGAGAATTTACTCTGCGCCTTTATGTGACAACCAGCCCTTTTGTGGCATGGGTTTCGTGACTGACAGGAACCCAGGGCCCCTTAATAGGATTTCCATATTATTTCCAACACCTGCCCAGAAGTTATTTGTTTACATTGAAGGAGGCAAGATTCTCAAATCAGACATCTGCTTCCAGTTCAGGCATATCTTAGGAAACCATCTAGAAAGCAGCTTTGTTACCATGGTGACATTTTTATTTTCCTCCTTTAGATGGCTCAAAACACATTAGCATTTCCAATTTTATTTTGTTATTCAAAAGGCCAAACGTCGCTCAAGAAAACAGAAGTTTAAAGAAAGATAAATGAATTCTCAAAAATTTCTAAAATAATTAAAATGGCCATAAGGAAGAATAAATAAAAATGAGGTGTTGCTATACTGCCTACTGGCGTCTCTCACTGGGTGGCATCACTAACCTGTTAACCTCCCTTTCCCCTCCCCTTCTCTTAAATATGAACACTCAGCAACTTGAAAAGTACCAATTTGGGAGGGAAAAGAAAAAAATTCAAGAATCCTTAGGGTGTGATACAATTAAATAGGGAGTCCATTTTCATGAAAAAGAATTCCTCAAGCTACAGTCATGGTGAGGCACAGGAAAGGGTAAGCTTGTCGTGAACATCAGTGGCTGATGAAGGGATGGAATATTAAACACTGTGAGGGAAGAAAGGTAGACTGCTTGTGAGGAGACTTCATATGAGTGTATGTTGCTGCTTTCCCCATTTCTAGTGAGCAAAACCAGAGGCATCACTGAACCTAGGGATGGGGGAGGACGGGGCTTAGCCATCAATTACATCTAAACACATAAACTGGAATTACAACTATCACACATAAACAGGAATTAAAATGACTATCGAAGATCATGGCATCCGGTCCCATCACTTCATGGGAAATAGATGGGGAAACAGTGGAAACAGTGTCAGACTTTATTTTTATGGGCTCCAAAATCACTACAGATGGTGACTGCAGCCATGAAATTAAAAGACGCTTGCTCCTTGGAAGGAAAGTTATGATCAACCTAGATAGCATATTCAAAAGCAGAGACATCACTTTGCCAGCAAAGGTCCGTCTAGTCAAGGCTATGGTTTTTTCCTGTGGTCATGTATGGATGTGACAGCTGGACTGTGAAGAAGGCTGAGCACGGAAGAATTGATGCTTTTGAACGGTGGTGTTGGAGAAGACTCTTGAGAGTCCCTTGGACTGCAAGGAGATCCAACTAGTTCATTCTGGAGGAGATTAGCCCTGGGATTTCTTTGGAAGGAATGATGCTAAAGCTGAAACTCCAGTACTTTGGCCACCTCATGCGAAGAGTTGACTCATTGGAGAAGACTCTGATGGGGTGAGGGATTGGGGGCAGGAGGAGAAGGGGATGACAGAGGATGAGATGGCTGGATGGCATCACTGACTCAATGGACATGAGTCTGAGTGAACTCCGGGAGTTGGTGATGGACAGGGAGGCCTGGCGTGCTGAGATTCATGAGGTCGCAAAGGGTCGGACACGACTGAGTGACTGATCTGATCTGATCTGATACTAGTTTTGTTTTGTGCATGTGTGTGTTTGGTCATACCATGTGGGACTCAGGAGCTTAGTTCCCTGACCAAGGATCAAACCTGTGTCCCCTAAAGTGGAAGCACAGAGTCCTAACCACTGGACCACCAGGGACTTTCCGAAAGTTCTATTAGCTGACACTTAAAATGCCTTTTTAAAGTTGTAAAATTTATTACACATAGAGATATTTGGACTGGTTCTGAATAAAACCAGTAAATCATATGATTTACTTTGTTCAGTTTTTAGATTCAAAGTAAAACAACTAAGTATTCAACTCTAAGATTTAGTTTTGATTTGCTAGACCTAAGCAGCATTTAGTTTTGAAATACGATTTCATTAGTTTCATCTAACAGCAAGTTTATTTAAAAGAATCAAAAACTCTTGCAGCAGGTATTAGCCCTCAGCAAACTTCCTTTCCTCTTTCATGAAACTCAAATTTTGTTCAACCATGTCCCAAGGCACCTGCCATGGTAATTATTAGATATGACTCCTCTTCACATTCAAAATTAAAACCCTTGTTAGGGGTTGGCCCCCAGGTGCAGAGAATCTTTAACCCAGAAGATATGTGGAGTACTTCAAAGCACCATAAAACAAAATATATAAGTTGGATAGAAGTGTTGCAGCAAAAATAACTCAAGAAATAGAGAAGTGAGGATATTGAGCATCCCTGTAGGTAATTTTTATGATTTTTTCCAGAGTGGGTTATGGAAAGTGTTACTATATATGAATGTAAAAAAGATGGTGAGGCATTCTTTTAAATAATTCTTTTGGAAGAATTATCTACATTTTGAGAAACAAATGCTTCTAAAATTCAAATGCCAGTTTAAACAAATAAATATTGAGACCCCTTAAAATTTAAAAAAGATATGTTGAATAAAAACTTTATGATGTATTATTTTTGCAAGAGATGAAATGCAGTCTAATTAAGAAAATTAAGAGACATTAAACTTCGGGATAACAATGTTTGCCTGGTAACTAAGAGGGTTGATTTATGGAGGAAAAGAATTAAAATGGCCTTGCCAAAAATCATCTGGGGAAAGGCAGATCCCACAACCAGTCTGCCCTTGTTAATTAATATTTGTTCTGCCTCAGTGATTGGTAGAGGAGGGTGCAGCCAACATGGCTTCCCCAGTCTCATCACTGATCCCTTCATGCTCACCACCTGAGGACCAGCTATGCCCTAAAGATATTTATTCATCTGTTCAACAAACAAACAATTACAATGTATTTTCTGGAATTAGGGCACCTGTTACATTTCACACATGTAAAATGCCTAGAAGCAGGTATCAATTCAATATTGAACAAATTACTGCAACATAATCCCTTAGATAGTACTAAATTCCTGATTATTCTATGATAAGGTAAACCCAAACAGGAGTATGGTAGAAACAAATGTCTCCACAAAGAACGAAAAAAGCAAGCATAATGCTAAAACACTTACTTTTAAATTATCGTCTTATTTTGGAAAATAAAATCCTTGAAGGGTAAACTTTAGAACATTAAACTATTTCCCTACCACTCAATACTCAAAATGAAATATAATTACCACCGTGCTTATTTGGCTAATGGCACGGCCAACTGGAAGAAGTCCAGTGAGTTACTGGAGAAGGCAATGGCAGCCTACTCCAGTACTCTCGCCTGGAAAATCCCATGGACAGAGGAGCCTGGTAGCCTGCAGTCCATGGGATCACTAAGAGTCGGACACGACTGGGTGACTTTACTTTCAATTTTCACTTTCATGCATTGGAGAAGGAAATGGCAACCCACTCCAGTATTCTTGCCTGGAGAATCCCAGGGATGGGGGAGCCTGGTGGGCTGCCATCTATGGGATGGCACAGAGTCAGATACGACTGAAGCAACTTAGCAGCAGCATGGCCAACTTTATTGTTGAAATACATCCTATGGTATAAGATTTATATTGCAAAATTCACTTCTGGGACAGGATTGAATAACCTAAGAAAACAGTTACATTTCAAACTCTTGGAAAAATGCCTAGAGTAGTAAGTAACTACTTTGAAATCCATAGAAGTTAAGTGACTTGTCCATTGACACACAGCCGACCTAGAGAGATCCTAATTCTACCAGTTGGCCAAAAAGTTTGTTTGGGTTTTTCCATGTTACAGAAAAGCCCAAATGAACTTTTTGGCCAACCCAATATTATAATTTCCTTCCTACTCATCCTTGATTTGTACTCCCACTCAGTTCCACAAAGAAGGTAAGATTCTTGCCCTTAAGGAGCTGAAAATTTAGTGGGAGAAACCCACGCCTTGTTGGAGCACAGGGCATCTAGGACACTACCCACTTGAAAATATATTTTTATAAGTCTATCTTAAGCAATTACATGTATGTTTGGAAAGTGGAGTTGGATTGCAAATACATGATAGTCTGTGTCTGAAAGTAAAAGCATACAAATAGAATTCTATCTATTTTATTGATCATCAGTATACATTTCTAATATACGTCAAGGCTGCATATTGTCACCATGTTTATTTAACTTATATGCAGAGTACATCATGAGAAATGCTGGACTGGAAGAAACACAAGTTGGAATCAAGATTGCTGGGAGAAATATCAATAACCTCAGATATGCAGATGACACCACTCTTATGGCAGAAAGTGAAGAGGGGCTAAAAAGCCTCTTGATGAGAGTGAAAGTGAAGAGTGAAAAGGTTGGCTTAAAGTTCAACATTCAGGAAACGAAGATCATGGCATCTGGTCCCATCACTACATGGGAAATAGATGGAGAAACAGTGGAAACAGTGTCAGAATTTATTTTTCTGGGCTCCAAAATCACTGCAGATGGTGACTGCAGCCATGAAATTAAAAGATGCTTACTCCTTGGAAGGAAAGTTATGACCAACCTAGATAGCATATTCAAAAGCAGAGACATCACTTTGACAACAAAGGTTCGCCTAGTCAAGGCTATGGTCTTTCCTGTGGTCATGTATGGATGTGAGAGCTGGACTGTGAAGAAGGCTGAGCGCCGAAGAATTGATGCTTTTGAACTGTGGTGTTGGAGAAGACTCTTGAGAGTCCCTTGGACTGCAAGAAGATCCAACCAGTCCATTCTGAAGGAGCTCAATCCTGGAATTTCTTTGGAAGGAATGATGCTAAAGCTGAAACTCCAGTATTTTGGCCACCTCATGCGAAGAGTTGACTCATTGGAGAAGACTCTGATGCTGGGAGGGATTGAGGGCAGGAGAAGAAGGGGACGACAGAGGATGAGATGGCTGGATGGCATCACTGACTCAATGGATGTGAGTCTGAGTGACCTCCGGGAGCTGGTGATGGACAGGGAGGCCTGGCGTGCTGCGGTTCATGGGGTAGCGAAGGGTCAGACACGACTGAGCGACTGATCTGATCTGATACATGTCTAAAAATGTTACTGCCTTGATCATTAGTAAACTGTTTATCACTACCATGTTCATGCAAACCTAGACATCATTCTTCTACCCATTCCCTCATCATAAGAAAGACTCTTCTTGGTGCAATGCATCAGGAAGTCTTTGTGACACCATTGGGAAGTACAGAGAGACATTCAGAATATGGGCCACCCTATATGAAGGCTGGCCCAGGTTCTTCAACAAATTAGTGGCACAAAAAATTTTAAAAGGAGGGAAACTCTTGCAAACCAATTATTTGAAATAATCATAGAAATCTGCTTGTAGGCTAGATATTATAAGCTAGAAGCTATCAAGGAATTATCAAGTAATCGAGGGCATTATGGTTACAAAAAAAAATGTCCATTATTTAGAGAAAGTGTTCATTTTAAGTACTGGAGTACACAAGGGTACAATGCATGCTGGAATTGCCTCCTTTGAGGATAGCTATGGCTATGTAAACTTGGGCAATGCCTCAATACCTCTAAACCTTTAATCATATACAAAATAATAAACAAAGCTTTTCTCACCAACTACCTTCACAATGAAATCTGAACTATGAGCTATGCATGCTCAGAGATCAGTGGGGTTGACTGCATAAGTAGGGTTTCACATAATTTTTCAATAGGTTAGAGTGGACAGAGTCCAAGGTACAGCCCTTAAGGACACACCCTTTCTCAGATTACTGATGTCTAAGGGGACAGCAGGAGATAACACAAGTCCTGCTACAGTTTAGTTTGTTGGTGGTGTTCGATTTTTTAATTATATTCTCTCTTTATAGCATTTTACGAATTTCAACTTTGGGCCTTTGTCTTTTTACAATGTGTCTTTCTAAAGTCTATAGGCAATTAATTCCACCAAGCTTTCTCAGGAAGGGTAAGATTACACAGGTGCATGGGGAAGAGAAGTGAGTGTTAAAACCCCAACTGCCTGGGTTAAATGGTTATTCCCTCTCCTACTGGCCCACCCTTCCTCCTCAAGTGGCTTCTTCTCTGTTTTCTCCCACAAAGGACATGCCAAGGGGTTAAACATATTAAAGGCACACTCTTTTCTGATGGATATTTCTTTGCAACAGTAAAAAGAGACAGAAGGGAATAAAAACCAAGTCACACAGGTCACACAAGACCCTGGAACAGAACCTTTCACCATTAAGTTTTAATGCATAAAGTGAACCAGCAACAGAAGTAACCATTCTGTTAATTCTGTTAAAAACCCACTCTCACCTGTAACACTCAACCAATGAGGCTAAAGGGCTTTCTTGGCCTGAATCATACACTTCAATTTGAACAAAAGAGCCTTATTCTAATTCTCCAGTGATAAACCTTTACTGACAACAGAGAATAACTAGAGAGACAAGAAAAAAAAAAAAAAAGCAAAGTATGACGCTGGAGTCATCTACACAGAATAAATACCAAAATCTAGCAAAGACAGGAAAAAGGGGCATTGCCATAGATACAACTAAAACAGATCATTATGAAGACCCTTAAACAAAAACAAGGAATCCATTCAGGAGCGGGTAACATAGCAAATAGACCCACAGAAATATCTTTATGTAAATTCTTTTTAAAAGTGCACTATTCATACTTACTACCAGCAAAAATTACAAAAGCTATTAAGTTCAGGATTGGCGGATTGTGTGAAAACATACTCAAATATTGCATCTGGCATTTTTAAATGTTGCAGCGCTTCTGGAGGTTCATTTGGCAATGTACAAAAATCACTAAAAACGATCATACTCTGATGATGCATATGGCACTTTGGGAAAGACAATCCAATGAAATAATAAAAGTAAAAACACCACCACTTAGAGGAAAACAGTGTAATTATGCTATATTTTACAAATAAAAAACTGCAAATTCCTCACGGGCCTGACTTGAGGAGGTTACTGCATGATGGAGAATAAAATAAGAATACATAATATACTTAAGGACAACTTAGGAAGTAACAAGGTTAGCACAATAATACCAACTTGAGAGAGGCCAAGGAGCTAATCAATAGTTGGTGATAGTGAATTCTGCCATTTATATTGAAGTTGGTCTTGATTTTGGTGGCTATTTTTTCTGGGAGGTATAGACATTTGGTATAGACATAGCCATGAAATTAAAAGACGCTTACTCCTTGGAACGTTATGACCAACCTAGATAGCATATTCAAAAGCAGAGACATTACTTTACCAACAAAGGTTCGCCTAGTCAAGGCTATGGTCTTTCCTGTGGTCATGTATGGATGTGAGAGCTGGACTGTGAAGAAGGCTGAGTGCCGAAGAATTGATGCTTTTGAACTGTGGTGTTGGAGAAGACTCTTCAGAGTCCCTTGGACTGCAAGAAGGTCCAACCAGTCCATTCTGAAGGAGATCAATCCTGGAATTTCTTTGGAAGGAATGATGCTAAAGCTGAAACTCCAGTATTTTGGCCACCTCATGCGAGGAGTTGACTCATTGGAGAAGACTCTGATGCTGGGAGGGATTGAGGGCAGGAGGAGAAGGGGACGACAGAGGATGAGATGGCTGGATGGCATCACTGACTTGATGGGTGTGAGTCTGGGTGACCTCCGGGAGCTGGTGATGGACAGGGAGGCCTGGCGTGCTACGGTTCATGGGGTCGCGAAGAGTCGGACATGACTGAGCGACTGATCTGATCTGACAGACATTTGGGGTATAATAAAACTAATTTCTCAATTTCAGATTCCTACTAAGTTTTAGGCAATCTGGCCTTCACAATTCTTAATCCTTACCCTCGCATCAGTCAATGAGGTGGAAACAGTGATGTGAGGAACCTAATGATATCCTCTCATGAACTGGGACCTCCAGCAGCTAGGGAGCTCCTAGAAGCAGATGGGAATGTCTGCTCTGTCACCACTGTGGTGACACCAACTTCCGCCCTCAGCACAGAGGAGGCAGCGGCAGAGGAAGGTTTTATCACCTCAGAAGATATTTCATTGCTTTCACATGGATCGTTTCAAGAGAAACTTAAGATGCTGAAAAAGTTCCCACTCAGGAAGGAGAAGTAGGAACCTCTTTTGTGCTTTCTACCCTTCTAACTAAGAGTGTTAGTGGACCATGGTCTGTCAGATCAGATCAGATCAGATCAGTCGCTCAGTCGTGTCCGACTCTTTGCAACCCCATGAACTGCAGCACACCAGGCCTCCCTATCCATCACCAGCTCTCGGAGGTCACTCAGACCCACATTCATCGAGTCAGTGATGCCATCCAGCCATCTCATCCTCTGTCGTCCCCTTCTCCTCCTGCCCTCAATCCCTCCCAGCATCAGAGTCTTCTCCAATGAGTCAACTCTTCGCATGAGGTGGCCAAAATACTGGAGTTTCAGCTTTAGCATCATTCCTTCCAAAGAAATCCCAGACCATGGTCTGTATTTCCTGCTATTTTCAGCCTCTATATTCAGGGCTTACAAACATGGGTATTGGATGGCCAAGTGACAAGCAGGTGCCTTGGATTCTTCCTATAAAAGCCCCAGAACACAAACCATTCTGTTTCTCCTCACCAAATAAAATGATCCTTGGGTTCCTACAGTGCTTTCTCTTTTAGGTTCATATTTACATTTCCCATCCTTGTTGAAAAACGTCAGGTACAAGTCTGCAAATAACAGGCTTATGAATGAACTTGGCTACTGGAGCTATAGAAAACAAGATCAATAAAGCCAACAGCACTTGGTTTAGTAGCCACAGAACCTTCAAGAAGAGAAAAGGAAGAAAAAAAGACCAACAATTTAACAAGGGAATTTCTTTTGTTTTTACTTAACAGCTAAAGGTAAAGCACCTCAATTACCTTAATCTTTATAGTAAGTTTAAATTTATATTTTATAAGCTATTCTGAAATCTGTCCTGTTTAATAATCTGTAACATCAAGAAAACATTTTAAAGTGTCTCTCACAATTAAACCCATCCACAACCTCATATAAATCAAAATTTTGCTACCATATCAAAATGTTACACTGGGACTATATAACATTGCCCACATCCTCATTACATGCAACACTAATTACTACCAGCAGATTCAGAATTTTCTGCACATTAGAGGCTTTTAGAGAGCTATAAAAAATTTCAGGCACCATTAATTTAAATTTGTATTGAAATTTCCTTTTGACAGATGGCCAAAAATTACTTATTATTTAGAGTACCAGAGCAGCCTGTTTGCACATTAGAAGAGGAAAGGGAAAAATTAAAAGCAAGAAGGAAATTTATGTCACGTTCATTACCTGTTAAATGTTAAGGAGCATTATCCTGCATGAATAAATTATTTCATACAAGCCTGACTCCAGCTGCAGGCAACTGGCATGCTCCGACTGATAAAAACCATCTCCAGTCACACAGCAGACAATCATAAAAAGCCCCTCTTAACCAGGAACCACTTATGGGAGGATGAGGACGATCAATGGAACAAGCAACTAACTGCTTTTCTGAGTGTCACAGAACACATTTATAAAAATAATTAGTGAACTATTTCACCTAGCAAAGCCACAGGACAGCCCCAAACCTGACACAGCGCAACTTCAATTCAAGAACGGTACCCAACAAAAATATCTATTTATAGCTACCATTCCACAATAAATCAAGGCAAAATCATCCACCTCTATTTCCTTTTGCTTTTCCCCTGGTTTCCCAGCTACACAGATACTTACTCCCAGACTCATCTTGAATGATTATATACGATTTCAAAATATACCCTACTCTGGCGTGAGGAACTATAAAATGAAACTGACACAAAAGTGTGCACTGGAGGATAAATATTTTCAGTCTTCTGGGAGTGCGGTATGAGAGCAGGCTTCTGTTTAGCTCACTGGCCTGCCTGAAGGTATGTATTTATCATATGAAGGCAGGGAATGGTTATGTCACTGGCCTCAGAATAACTAGGCAGGCTTCCCAAGAGCTGCTACCAGCAAATCCTGGTCAATGCCATTTACTTACTACTTCCTAAGTACATATGTGCGGAGAACTTACTACACTCTGATTAAGAAAGCTTTTGAGTTTAGGTATTGTTGCTCATACTAACAACAAAGTACACAACTGTAAACGCAAAATTAAATAATTCAAAGTGTGCAGTTCCTATTTGTCAATGTTGACATTTCTATGAGTATGCAGATACCCTTCCAAATTACAAACATTCTTGAAGGGTAAAATAGATATATTTTATTTTCTGTCATTTAATGGCTTCGGGGAAAAACTCTACTTCCTCTTTATTATTAAAAAAATAAGGAATAAAGAAGCATTCAAAGTGACAGCACAGGTGGTTTCAAGGGAAGATTTTAGTTTCTGTATGCATAACTTCATTAAAAGCTTCAAGAGATGTAACTGCATATGCTCTAAAACATTCAACTATTGTAAAATACAACGAATTGACAGCATCTGTGCTTGAGAACTTCCTTTGCTTTCTATACAAAATATAAATGACATGTATAATACGATTATTCACAATACAGTAGCATATTTACATTGTGCATGATCCAAAAGTTATCAAGCAATTTCATACTTTACTCATTTCCTGCCACAGTCGCCTGTTTTTCTTATTTGCTTACTATATAAATTCAGGTATCCTTCCGATCAGATCAGATCAGATCAGTCCCTCAGTCGTGTCCGACTCTTTGCAACCCCATGAAGTGCAGCACGCCAGGCCTCCCTGTCCATCACCAACTCCCGGAGGTCACTCAGACTCACATCCATCGAGTCAGTGATGCCATCCAGCCATTTCATCCTCTGTCGTCCCCTTCTCCTCCTGCCCCCAATCCTTAGCACACCTCATTATGGTATTACACAAGCACATCCAAATCATCAGGCCCTAGAATACTTTTCCTCTTTCCCTATAACTTCTCTATAAAGACATAGAGGAGGCAGGTAAGACAGATGTAAAACCCAAGGAGAATAATTTGCTATACTGGAAACCAAGATATCATTAAACTAAGAAACAAAACAAACAAAAATCAATTCTTTCTGGTGAAGAAAAATGTTCTTAAATGTTTTAATAAAGAGTTTTGTAGGCTGGAACTGTTTCCCAAAATGTGAATTTCCTTATAAACTGATTTTTTTCCCCATCATTACCTATCTTACAGCCAAAGCTTAACTCAAGAAAAGCAGTTATTCTTTTTCACATGGCAAAGATATAATAAAAAGAGCAACACAAGCCAGATCTTATAATTCAATCTTGGTCTATAAATCTTGATTCTGATAGAGAAAAAGGACCAATTTTTTCAAAAATCTCAAATGCACAACTGAAAGAATCTAAAAATGCAGTTCACTACTATTCAGTGAAGCCCATCAAATCATCTTGGTAGATCTCAAAGAATCCACTACTAGATTTATTCAAATTGTTTAGAGCCTGATGGTAAGTCATTCCTTCATCTGTAACTTTGAGTCCTACCTTGATGGAGTCTCTGTCTATAGGCAAAACAGCAGCAACAAGGGCAGGTCAAGAGGGGAGAAGAAGGCAAAAAAAGAAAAGTACCAGTTAGTTTGCATAAAACCATACACTTGTCAAATTTGATCTCTACTAAATAATAAATAACACAGATGTCAACTTTTCTGTAAAGTTAATTAATTAAAATTAATTACTACTTGACCAGATCCACAGAGCACCAAGCTACCTTTGACATAATTTCAGAAACCAAAGCTGGATATTCTTGTTATTTATACTCCTTATTGACTTTTCCACTTAAGTGTTTACAGACACGCCTCAGTTCTGGACCATAGCACTAAGATAACTGTATGACAAACAGTGCAGAGTTTCTAACATCAGAGAAGGGAAATTTATGTTTATGTGATAAAAATCATTTACCCAAGATTATAATTCATGGTAATGGCACTGAAACAAGAAGAGATATGGGGTTTTAATTATAACCTCACCCTTCCGACCAAGAACCACCCATTGTAGGACTAAGTAAATTCTCACAAAAGAATGCTGGGAGACTTTCATTTGCTTTTGTGTCATTAAATAATAAAAGCTACTAATAAGCACCATACAGACATACAGTTAGATCACAATGTGTCTGCATTATCATCTATTTCAGTGGAGGGAAGAAACCAAACTAGAAAGAACACAACTTAAAATCATTTACATAAACAACCGTGTTGTTCTTCTACACAAAAATGAGTTAATTTCATGCTTCTAAAGAGACTGGGTGAGAGAGGTAGTTAAACCAACTTCTCAATTACTAAGACCACCTAAATTATTTTCTTACCTGCAAGATTTTCACTGCATTATACAAACTGACCTGATTTAAAAATAATAATTAGGTCTGTCAAATTATGAAGTGAGCCTTTATCAGTAAGATCAGATCAGATCAGTCGCTCAGTCATGTCCGACTCTTTGCGACCCCATGAAGTGCAGCACGCCAGGCCTCCCTGTCCATCACCAACTCCCGGAGGTCACTCAGACTCACATCCATCGAGTCAGGGATGCCATCCAGCCATCTCATCCTCTGTCGTCCCCTTCTCCTCCTGCCCCCAATCCCTCCCAGCATCAGAGTCTTCTCCAATGAGTCAACTCTTCGCATGAGGTGGCCAAAATATCAGTAAAACCTTCCCCAAAATGGATTTGGTCAAAATTAGCTAATAATGCCACTCAGAATTTCAAACACAGAGCACTGTGGCACTTCATTACTGATTTAGACTTGGGGATGCAGCAAAGGATCAGAGGCAATAACAAGGAAATGTGTCCACCTATACCTTTGGGGAGCGTATTAACTCTTGCCAGTCAATAGGGGATCATTGCACAAAGACTGCTTCTGATCATTAATCTGCCTTCCAGGGGAAATCCTTTGTTTAGCCACAGGTAAAATGAAATCCAGAAACAGGCCAACAAGGACATCCAGACTGACCCTCAGAAGCAGACAGGTGATACCAGACAGACATTCTGAGAAAATCACTCACCTCTTTGGTGATCACTATCATGGTGCTTCTTCTCATCTTTAATTGGAAGGTGGGACTGGCCTCCCAGGGCACTGGAGAGGGCCAGAAGGCCGGCACTGCTACCGATGGGCGGAATGGCAGGAGGCTGAAGGCCCGAAGGGTGTGGGGTCAGAGGCACTGGCAGACCATGTCCATGTGATAGATGCTGAGCCTGGAGTTGCTGCTGCTGTGAGAAACGAGACAAAGATATTGAACTTGTTCCTTGTATCTGAGTCACCCCTCAATAACAAAAGGAGAGGAAAGTGGTGCAAAAAGACCCTGGAAAGCCCAGCACCCATGAAGGCAAGATTTATCCTTTATAAATACATATAAAGGGTTTTATATATATATATATATATATATATATATATATATATATTTTAAAGGGAGGGAGATGAATAATAGAAAAACGCTATCTTTTTTACTTGGATTTGTTGGTTTTGCAATGCACTGTAAAATAACCTAATTTTTAAATAATGAAATTATCTAGGTTACTTTTAATAGCTGAAATTAGATTTCTTCAACAAAGTGTCTGTATTTTGGTCTCCAAAAACATAGAGCCTCACTATTATACATCTCTAATCAAAACATATATGTGACTAACTGTTAAAGCAGTTATGCTGAAGTAAAAAAAGCTGAAAATTGAGAAAATTAGTGTTAAACAGTTCTCCCAGAACCGCCGCACAGCATGTGGCCAGAGTTAATTTGAAAGAGAAAACCTGAATTAACAACCCAGAAAAGGAAACTGGTTGCAGCCACCGTTTTAAGCCCTTTAAGTGTCCTCAGCGGTACTTGAGCAAATTACTAAAGAAAATCTAATGTAGCAAGGCTTGGGTCCTCCTGTAGGCTTGCTCAATAATGCTGAAATAATTGGGCACTCTGCGCACGTTTAGTGATGCTCGAATGAAAAGCTAGAGGCCTGCCCCTGTACTCTTCTCCAGCGGCCACCTCTGTGTTGTGACAGGTTTATCTGAGTGGGACTGTGATGCATGCACCAGTAACTGTGCTGACAAGAGTTTAAAGTCATTTTTACCAGCACACACTGGCAACACATGGAGAAAGCCCTCAAGAGGCTGGAAGGGGAGTGCTTGACCTCCGCTGAAGCAAAGTGAGGCTTTGGGAACCTCAGTGGGCAGGCCTCCCTGCCTCTTCCGAGGGGGAGGAGCGGGGCTCTGTTAAGTTAAACACGTCCCTCAACAGGAGTCCCGTCAACCAAGACTCTGCTTAACAACGTTCTGTCAGAACACGTGTTGAGAAATTTTCAGACTAACTTCTGCAGTGATTACATTTTAATTAATACCTTGAGAATCACTTTTCAGGCCTATCCTATAATACCTAAACAGTCTTCTCTATAATTTTCTTTCCAAGCAGGACTGCACAAAATAGCTTTCTCAAAAATGTGTGGGGTGGCACCTTCTGCTTCCCTTCACTGGTAAGGATGATCTTAAAAGTACTTCAGCAGTTGTGACCAAAAAATATGAGCACAAAATATTTTCTAAAAATATGGAAAAAAGGTCTATGAAGAAACAAGGCCTTTAGGTAAACATATGGCAAATTTATTTCAAAACCCTGTTCTACTGAAATAGCCAGAAAATTGCTCCAATTCACTTTCTTCTCTAAATCTTCTAATACTTCCTTATGTGCACAGGATGGGCACGTAGCCACTTTCTATCTCAGATGAAGAGTCCAGTTAGCAAGCATTTATTAAGAGCCTGCATATTGCCTAGAGAATCCCATGGACTAAGGAGCCTGTGAGCTCCATGGGCTCACAGAGTCGGACACGACTGAGTGACTAACACTTTCACTTTATGTCCTCTTACCACCTTTCCTAGGCTCTAAGCTTTGTGAGAATCTGCATCTGACACACAGCCTAGCTAACTGCAGACACTGAGAGGTTCACACAGTATCTGAGCAATTAAAAATGTTTATCTCATTATAAAACATTAAAAGCAAACAAACAAATCCTAAGCTAAAAGCAATGTCTCAGTTGCCCAAGTGTTTCACTTTTCTTTTTGTCTCAAAAGACCAAAAATAAGCACTAATAGCTTCATTTTCCCATTCAACCAGAACTTTCCAAAGGTGAAAATATATACCCCTAGTCTGCAGCCAATGCGATTCACAGTGAAGGCTCACCTGTGCTCTATTCTATCTCATAACAGCTCTGACACTGGTGGTCTGCTCTTCTCCACTGTGCCTGTCTTAGCAGATGGAGGATCCCTTTTGCCTTACAAGGCTCAGACTCCTCGCCTGGACCTGCCAGCTCTTTTCTTCTCTCTCCCTTCGCTGCTCCATCAATTCTTCAACTCTCTGCTGCTGGATCTATCACTGATTTTGTTCTGCTGCTTGCAAGCGTCATCTCTAGCATTTTAACACCTAACACTAAAAGAACTTGAAGTAGCACTTTTTCAGGAGGGGAAAAAAACACTATATTTTAATCACTTCTTGTGTTCTCCATTGCCCCTAACACAATATCTTCTATATAACTGGCATTGAATAAATGTTTATTAAATTTAAATAACCTTTACTCTCTTCAGCTAGGTCCGTAAGTATATATCCTTATCTGTGCAGAGCCAAACATCTTTAAAAACTAGTCTCAACAACCCCCTCCTGTATACACACACACACCCCTTACTGCTTAATTCCCCATAATCTGGATTTCAGGCCCATCAATCTGAATCACTGATGACCATTCAGATAGCAATTTTTCAAGGTTTCACAGTCGCTGTTCCCTCTGACATAACTACAGCCAGAGCCAGTATATCCTCCTTATGAGACTCTCCCCTACCTGCTTTGGAAACCCCAAAGTGATCACTCATTCTCTTTGTTACCTCTCTGAATGCGCTAGACTTTTCCTTCTGTTCACTATAGAGTCCTAAGCCTTTTGTTGCATTCCTATGCTCCAGTACCCCCGGTATAACTCCTTCCCATACAATTCTACTTGGAAGTCCAGCATTACCTGAAAATGTTTAACAAAACACATCCCCTAAGTAACTTTCGCTGCCTCAAGTTACCAGTCACCACTCATTTGTTCTCCTTTTGTGTTTCTATATCCATCATCCTGGAATCCTGTCAATTCTCAGTCCCAGCATATCAGTTAGACCCTCAGCATCCCATACTTTGATTAGTACAAATCTCCACTTAGCTCATTTCAACTGCAATGAACCCACAATGCATCATCACTGCCAATACTTTTTTCTCAAATCCATTGCCACTCCTGTGTCTTAGAACCACCTCTTCATTACTTATCGAAGTTGTACTCAGCTATCCTGCTCAGCTCATGTTTCACGGGTTCTGCAAAGGCCTCTCCAAACACGCCTTGTGTCTACTATCTCATAGGACTCCCTCTATCATTCACTGGCACAGGCTGCCTCATAAAGGTACTGTTACTCATCTGTTTATGGAGAAGATGACCTTGACCTGCCAACAAGATTGTGACCTTCTGGGGAGAACACAGCAGCCTCAGGACTCTTTGTACCCTGGCACCTGGCTCACCACTATTTAGTCATGTGGCCGCATATTTAAAGTTTTGGGTAAATTAATTTTCAACTAAATATACAGAGTTCCTATATATCCTCTACCCAACTTCTACTAATGCGGGAACGTCTTACATACCTGTAGACTTTATCAAAACTAAAAATTAAAAAAAAAATTACATACCCTGAGAACTTATACAAACTAAAAAATTAACATTGTACATTACTATTAATCTAACACAGAATTAATTCTGATTTCTCTAGCTTTCCATTAATGTCATTTTTCTGTTCCAGAACGCCACACTGCACTGAGGTTTTAATTTTTCACTTGTTTTTATAACAAAATTATAGAGTACTTTCAAAGATTTTATGAACGACAACATCCAAATTATAATCATAATGTTGAATAGATTATGCCTTGAATTTGGGAGAGAAAAAAATGAGAGGGGGCTATCCATAAACCCATTTTATAAGTCATCCATTATACATACAAAATTTTAAACAAAAGCACACTCAGGGCATCCTATAGAAAAGAGCTATTTTTAGCAAGTATTTAAACTATAAACTATAAAATAAAAATGAGGTTAAGTTACCAAAAGATGGATGATAAAAATCTAAGACAGATATACTGAAATACTTTAGCAGGTTTTTAAATGTTTACATCAATAAAAGAAATCATTTTCTATATTCAGTGGTCATTTTTAAGCTTCTTTGTAAGTCTCTCCCTAGAAACTAGCCTAGCAGTAGAGTGTCAGGTATAATTGGTACATGATTCCTGGTTAGTCAATAAAACCAATGTATTGGTGAGCATCTTTAAATAAAAACACCATTCTAATCACAAAGCAACAGGGTAAAAAAAAATGTTTATAAGGAAAAAATAAAAAACAAACAAAAAAAAGAGCAGGGAATATACGGGAATACACTATAGTACCACTTGAACATTAAAATAAAATATACTCTATGTAACCATAACTGAAAAACACTGAGAAAAATGTAAATATTGGAAAAATTCTTCTGGCTGTGCCTCCTTGGCCGTCACTATCTTGGGTGCCTTATTTAAAAAAGAAAACACTCTCTTATCTCAAACCACAACACAAAATAAAAATCTTTTTCTTTTCCCTTGATAGGCCATTCAAGAGAATAAACACTAAAATGGAGTGAACTTTAAGCTTAAGCAAATAAGTACTCCACTAGGATAATTAATTTAATTGTGAAAAAGAGCCAGTAATTATTTCTGAAAATATATAGCAATGAGGTAGTAGATACAGCCTCAATTCTGTTAACAGTTTTTACTGAAGTTTCTAAAACAAAGAATTATGTCCTCACAGTTTCAAGTTTGGAATGAAGGCAAAAATAGAACTACTAACGGATCAAGTTCAGAGGAAATGTCTTTCTGTCGGCAAAAAAAGAAATTCTTTTTAATCAAATGTCCCCAATTCCTTGACCAATGCCTGAGCAAGAGCAGTGTGAGTGTAGAGGTTCAGTCTACACAATTGCTGGCAACTCTGGCCAACTCCAACTGGAAACCAAGCAGAGGTTTTCTTGTCCAGCACCTTTCACTCTACAATTCTATCAAAAAGAAAATCCTGCAGAGATTAAAAAAAAAAAACTTTCTTAGAAGTAATGACACCCTGGTAGCAATGACCACAGTTGGTGCCATATCTTGGCTTCTTTAAATAAACAAACAAACAAACCAAGGTGAGCCTGCTCCATCTCTTGCCAGAAAGTAAGATTAACAGGGTATGACAAACAGGACAATGGATCAACTCAAAGGGGTGCTCACTGGCAAAACTCGAGATAATTCAAGCATCATAAAGAATAAAAACTGTAATAGATTACAACATAATTTTAAAAACAGTTGCCAGGATTAGACTGCATGGTACCCCCAAGAAAACAGGGGTCATGAGGCCAAGAGTCAAGAGAAGAGTTCTCAGAACCACAACCATGCTTCCAACCAGTTGGCCAAGTTGGGTGCACTGAACATGTGTGCCCTGACCCAACCAGAAGACCTTATTCTATGAGGAAAGTAAGAAAGGGACCAGACACAGGAACTGGGCAAGAGAAGGCAACAAACTCTGAAACAAACCAGCAAGCACAGAAAACGCCTGAGACTGGGCTGGTATCTATACTCCCTGGGTTGTGAAGATGCCCTTTAGTAGGAACCCTGTCTGTGGGGGCTGAGATGAGTCTGAGAAAGGAAATTCTGGATGATATGTAAGGAGGCACCATAATGAAGGGACATCAGAGCCACTCAGCTAGAATCTTTATCATCTCGGTGAGCAAGACCAGGTCACTTCATGACCTCAAGTTTCTTTATGTAAAATGTGGGAACAGGTATAAAACCTACCTCTCCAAGGCTGCTGGGAAAATTGTATAAGATTGAGCATATAAAACCCTTAGCATGATGTCCAATAAGTGATTGCTTCTATCATTGGAAAAAAGTATCCAAAAGTCTATATTTACATACCTACTCACTCACTCACTGGGAAGGAGCAAGAGGGAAGGCAGGAAAGAATATTATTTTAAAAGGAAAAGAATTTAGAATTTACCACCTCATTACTCCAAATCTATTCACAGCATCAAGAAACACTAAAACCACTGGGTGAAATGTTGCTGGGGAACAGGTTATTCAGTTTCAAAGGATATCCGCACAGATGATTAGCTTCAACAATAATGTGATACAACTGGGAAATACACAACTTTAGTCAGGGAGTGTTTTTACTAAAAATACTTAACCTGAATCTAGGTGGCTCAGATGGTAAAGAATCTGCCTGCAATGCAGGAGATTCTGGTTCAACTCCTGGGTCAGGAAGACTCCCTGGAGAAGGAAGTGGCAACCCACTCCAGTATTCTTGCCTAGATATTCCCATGGACAGAGGAGTCTGGCGGGCAGCAATCCATGGGATGGCAAAGAGTTGGACACAACAGAGCAACTAACACTTTCACTTTCAAACATAAGAAAACAACCGCACAAGTCCAGATTGTAGGGCATTCCATAAGACTGACCTGGAATCTTCAAAATGACAAAGTCATAAAGTGAAATGTGTGGGAACTGTTTCTCAGCAGCGTGAGAGAAGACTGAAGAGACAGCACAACAAAAGCACTCCTGTACGTGCGGAACAGATTGAGGGACAATTGCTGTGAAGAAAGATGTGGTATCAAGGACATTTTCTGGACAAATGTGAATATGAACTATACACTACATAGATGGATGTCTTAACTCTATTGTGTTCATGCTGGAAAACTACAAGAGATGCACACTGATGTATTAAGGGGTGAATACTATCAAGTCTTCCTCTTTCAAACAATTCAGCACACACAAAGTATAAGTCTTCTGTCTGCATGTTTACACGTACAAAGCAAAAGTGACAAAATGTTAATTGGTGAATCTAGGTCTAGGTGATAAGTTGTTGCTGTTGTTTAGTTGCTAAGTTGTATCTGACTCTTTTGCAATCCCATAAACTGTAGCTTCTCTGTCCATGGGATTTCCCAGGCAAGAATATTAGAGTGGGTTGCCACTTTCTTTTCCAGGGGATCTTCCTGATCCAGGGATCAAACCCACACCTCCTGCACTACAGGCGAGTTCTTTACCACCGAGTCTCACCTGGGAAGCCCAGGTGCTGAGCACACTTGGTTTCACTGTTCTTTCCACTCCCCTGTAGTTGCAGAGGTGGGGAAAACAGGATGTGCCCTTCTAGCCAGAAAACTGGGAGTTCCTGCTCTGAACAAGTATCTCTAGCAAAAGCTAAAAGTTAAGTGAATACATAGAAGTAAGAATATAAAAAAGAACAAAGGAAGGAAATTTACAATCTAAGCTTATTCTTTCCTAATGATTTAAAACATGAGATTTACTGCAGGGGAAAGATGGGCATTTACAGTAACCTAAAAAAGATTATCACTGCAAGGGTAAGTTTCTCACACCAAAACCACAGATCTCTTCTTGTCCTCAAAATCTCTGGAATGACCTTTAAGGGGAAAACAGATAACAAGTAAAGAAGAAAATTCCATGAGTCCTATTCCAAGGATTCTACTGTCTTAACTTGCAGTTTTAACTCAACAAAGTAATAACAGCGAGAAAAGGAAAGGAAAAAAACTTGAATTATTATAATATTAACTTCCCGATCAGAAATTCTATTAGAATTTTTTTTTTCTGAATTGATCCACAGTTTACTACGAAAAGTATTTCTAAACAAATCAATAACTGAAATAAAATTTCCTGGAGGTTTTTGTTTATAAACTACTTAAAGAATTTTTTGAAGAAATTTTACATATGCACAATGGAATATTACTCAGCTATTAAGAAGAATGCATTTGAATCAGTGCCAATGAGGTGGACGAAACTGGAGCCTATTATACAGAGAGAAGTCAGAAAGAAAAACACCAATACAGTATATTAACGCATATATATGGAATTTAGAAAGACGGTAATGATGACCCTATATGCAAGACAGCAAAAGAGACACAGATGTAAAGAACAGACTTTTGGACTCTGTGGGAGAAGGTAAGCGGGATGATTTGAGAGAATAGCACTGAAACATGTATACTACCATATGTAAAACAGACCACCAGTCCAGATTCGAAGCATGAGACAGGGTGCTCAGGACCAGTGCACTGGGATGACCCTGAGGGATGGGATGGGGAGGGAGATGGGAGCGGGGTGCAGAATGGGGGACACATATACATCCATGGCTGATTCATGTCAATGTATGGCAAAAACCACTACAATACTGTAATTAGCCTCCAATTAAAATAAATTTTTTAAAAAAGAATTTTTTGAAGAGATTTTAATACATTATCTTACTTAAACCAATGCTTCCATTTTGTGTTGTAGTCATTAAAGTTATCAAGCTAAGGGATTCTGCTCAGAAAAGTTTTCTTTAGTTACTTTACAGTATTTTTTAAAAGTCAAGTTGTATCTGAAAAGCCTATCTACTTTAGATTTTTCAGTAACCCTGAAGTTGACCTTAGAACTTCAGATGACAGATAAGTTGCTTTCCAACATTTTTGATCACAACTAGTTTGTGTGCATGCTGTACATCTGCACAGAATACACAAGAAAATGAAACAACAGTTTAACAAATGCCAAATACTATGTGTGGCACACTTCTGTATTTTCTATTCTCTTCTTTTGCTAAATAAAAAATGTTCACTACTGATTTCACTACTTAGTCAATCTAGGAACTGCAATTTGAACAACACTGAACCAGGCTGTGATACTGAGATTTACCATAAGAAACATATATTTGGTCTTAGTTACACTTCCAGACACAGAGCTCCAAAAATCCTTGGGATTTCCAAAGCAAAGAGAGCAATAAAAGGTGCTTTTTGTTAGGTTAATGAGGTGACTTTTGGAGGGCTCTTAGGGGCGGGAGCTGGTTGCTAAGGGAACCAGCCACTTAACTGGAAGGTTGGACCTTTCAGTCTCAGCCACCAGACCTTCAGGGAGACAGGGGTATTCGAATGGCGGGAACTGAAGTTAGTCACCAGTACCTTACCACTGATTTGGGCAACTATGCATATGTAATGAAACCTCCAGAACAACCCAAAGGACAAGGTTTGGAAAGCTACCAGTCTGGTGGAACACTGGGAGATGTGAGGAAGAGTAGAGCACTTGGAAAGTGCGTGGAAGCTCTGCGCCCCTCCCCCCATGTCTTGCTCTGTGCATCTCTTCCATGTGACTGTTCCTGAGTTACATCCTTTTATTAAAAAATGGGTGATTTGGTATGTTAGGGCTTCCCAGGGGGCACAGTGGTAAAAAATCTGCCTGCAGAAGATCCAAAAGATACAGGTTTAATCCCTGGGTTGGGAAGATCCCCTGGAGAAGGAAATGCCAACTGATTCCAGTATTCTTACCTAGCAAACTCCACGGATAGAGAACCCTGGAGGGCTACACTCCAGGGGGGTCGTGAAGAGTCGGACATAACTGAGCAACTGAGTACACACACAATTTGGTAAGTTAAATGTTTCTCTGAGTTCTGTGAGCTGCTGTGGCTAATTAATTAAACTCAATGAGATTGTTAAAAACACAGAATAATCTGGATTTAGGGCTGGTGTCTAAGGTGTAGGGAGTGTCTAAGGTGTAGGGAGTGGGGGCATTCTTGTGGGGCTGGCCCTTAACCTGTGGGGTGTGATGCTATCTCCAGATGAACTATACGACACACCCAGCTGGTGAACTGCTTGGTCATCTGACAAACTAAACCACACTGAGACTGGGTGTAGAGTTTTACAGGCCAATACCTGCACATGTGGGCCTAACTGTAAAGTATGGAACACAAGTCCTCACCATCCAGCCCAGTGAAGTACCTGCTGCCCCAATAGGGCCTTCCCTCGCTAGGGAGTTCTTAACGTAATTGCTAAGTAATGGTTCATTCCTAAGAATTAAAAACAGCCCCTTTGAGGAAGTGACCTTAGAACTAAGACTTGAAGGATGAGAACGAGAGCATCTTGCAGAGAGCAGAGAGAAGAGAATCTGAGATGAGAGGAAATGGCTGCAAAGGTCCAGAACTGGAAAGGAGCCTGTGGTGACAAAGCAAGAACAGGAAGTCTGGTGGGAACCCAGTGAGCAAGGAGGAAGTGGGGTTGGATGCAACATTATGGGAATAACAGACAGAAAGGGCTTCACACTTTCACTTACGAATAATGACAACTTTAAGCAGTAATGAGTTTGTTTTGTAAAGTTTGAACTTTTAGCTTGTCCATAAGGTGGATAACTCTAACCTCCTCAACCTAGATAACTGTATGTGTTAGCCTCATCTCACTTTCTGGCTTACATTTTCATTTTCTTTAAGACATCTTCTGATGAATAGATGCTTTAACTGAGTAATATCTTTTCCTTATGGTTTGAGCTTTTTGTGACCCATTAAGAAATCCTTCTCTATCCCAAGATAAAAAGTCTTCTTGGGTGTTTTAAAGTTCTGTCTTTTTATATTTTTCAGGTGGACTTCTGCATATAATGAGACAGGTGGATCCAATTTCATTTTTTTCCACAAAAATAACCAATTAACCCCCTAGTGTCCATCTTTTTCCCTACTGATCTGCCTGCCTGTCTGGCATATATAATTGGAACAATTTCTGAGTACTTTACTCTGTTTCACTGGTCTATATTAAGACATAGAAAAACTTCTATTTCTGCGTTTTGACTATGCCAAAGCCTTTGACTGCATGGATCACAAAAAACTGTGGAAAATTCTGAAAGCGATGGGAATACCAAACAACCTGACCTGCCTCTTGAGAAATTTGTATGCAGGTTAGGAAGCAACAGTTAGAAGTGGACATGGAACAACAGACTGGTTCCAAAAAGAAAAAGGAGTATGTCAAGGCTGTATATTGTCACCCAGTATTATTTAACTTCTATGCAGAGTACATCATGAGAAACGCTGGGCTGGATGAAGCACATGCAGGAATCAAGATTGCCGGGAGAAATATCAATAATCTCAAATATACAGGTGACACCACCCTTATGGCAGAAAGTGAAGAAAAACTAAAGAGTCTTGTGATGAAAGTGAAAGAGGAGAGTGAAAAGTTGGCTTAAAGCTCAACATTCAGGAAATTAAGATCATGGCATCCAGTCCCATCACTTCACGGCAAATAGATGGGGAAACAATGGAAATAGTGACAGACTTTATTTTTCTGGGCTCCAAAATCACTGCAGATGGTGACTGCAGCCATGAAATTAAAAGACACTCCTTGGAAGGAAAGTTATGACCAACCTAGACAGCATATTAAAAAGCAGAGAGATTATTTTGCCAACTAAGGTCCATCTAGTCAAGGCTATGGTTTTTCAAGTAGTCATGTATGGATGTGAGAGTTGGACTATAAAGAAAGCTGAGCGCCGAAGAATTGATGCTTTTGAACGTGGTGTAGCAGAAGCCTTTTGAGAGTCCCTTGGACTGCAAGGAGATCCAACCAGTCCTTCCTAAAGGAGATTAATCCTGAGTGTTCATTAGTGATGTTGAAGCTGAAACTCCAATACTTTGACCACCTAATGCGAAGAACTGACTCATTTGAAAGACCCTGATGCTGGGAAAGATTGAAGGCAGGAGGAAAAGGGGACAACAGAGGATGAGAAGGTTGGATGGCATCACGGATTCAATGGACATGAATCTGGGTGGACTTCGGGAGTTGGTAATGGACAGGGAAGCCTGGGGTGTTGCAGTCCATGGGGTTGCAAAGAGTCAGACACAACTGAGTGACTGAACTGAACTGAATAGGCATTCTGAGCTAGAGTATTATATAACCTAAACATTCATAATGGTATGTGGAGACTAGGTTTGACAGTGGCCAGGATGAAAGGAGAGATCAGCAAGAAGGTAATAAAGGGATTCAAACCAAAAAATGATGATGACTTGGATTAGGGTTGTAGCAGTACAAGTGGCAAAGAGAAGAAGGACTTAAGATCTATTCCAGAGATGGCACTAAAAGACACGGTTATGGAAGGAGAGGGCCTTCCTGGTGGCTCAACTGGTAAAGAACCGACCTGGCCATGCAGGACATGTCAAGAGACGTAGGTTCGATCCCTGAGTCAGGCAACCCACTCCGGTAGTTTTGCCTAGAAAATTCCTTAGACAGAGTAGCCTGGCAGACTACAGTCCATGGGGTTGCAAAGAGTCAGACATGACTGATCAAGCACGCACACATACACACGCAGAGAAGGGGAGGAGAAATTCAAGATACCTTGCAAAGATATGTGGAGAGTGCTCAGTTGTGTACGGCTCTTTGCAACCCCATGGACCCAGCAGGCTCTGCTCTCTAGGAATTTTTCAGGCAAAAATATTGAAGTGGGCTGCCATTTCCTACTCCAGGGAATCTTCCTGACCCAGGTATCAAACCAGCGTCTTTTGTGTCTCCTGCACTGGCAGGCAGATTCTTTGCCACCTGGGCTTCCAAAGCAAAGACAGGCCCCAAGCAACTGGGTAGATGGTTGTACTATTTATTCACATGGGTCAGAAGAGAGGAGAAATGAATCTGTAAGTACAATCTTTATAATTTTTAATTAATATCTTTATAGAGTAGTTTTAGGTTCACAGTTATAGCTTTTTTAAGATTAGAAAAGTTTTATGTATAATGTGAACAAGCAGAATGAAAAGAAACTTAAAGTAGCATATAATCATACCACCCAAAGGAAACTATAATGTTAATGAGTCCATCTAGCATTTTTTCAATGAATATATAAGCATTTTAACAAAAATATCATGCTTTCTGTAGTTTAAAATGATTATTTTCCTACTCAGCATATCAGAGAACATTTTCCCAGACCCCTAAATAATGCTTTGACTATATCACTTGTAATGGCTGTATAGTACATGCCATTGTATAGATATTAGAGTTCATTTAAGTGGTCCCCCAATTGGTTGAAGGTTAGGCTGCCAATTCTGTCTGCTATGTATGGAGAGTCACCATGGTTCAACAGTATATCAGTTAAGACAGTTCCTCTGCAAATTATGTATCACCCAGATAAAAGTGGCCTAATAATAAGGGTTTTTATTTCTCACAGAACAAGTTTAGGGTTGGCTGAATGATTGCAATATCAAGGTTCTGAGTCAACATCTCTGGTTTTCCTGATCCCTCTCACATGCTATTCCCCCCAAAATGGCTGCTGCAGCACTGAACATTAACTTGCCCTTACACAACCAAGGTACAGCAGAGAAAAACGGCAATTTTCTCCTTATGGATCTTTCTGTTGAAGAGGGGGAAAAAAAAAAAAGGCATCTCTTTACATCTCATTGCCTTGGACAGGGTTAATGTCCCATAGCTCATCTGTGAGGAAGGCTGGATGGAGCACCTGGATGTTTTAGCTTCCAAGAATAGGAGGCAGGTTCAGCCTGAAGAAACAACCAAAAAAGTTGCCTTGACATTATCTTTGCTTGTAGACCATTTGAGGATACAAGCTGAAAGAAACCTCAAACAACGTTTGAGTTTTCAATCCAGGTAGACAGCAGCTTGAATTGTACTCCTGTCCTTAACAGTTTCTTTTCTCAGATATTAACTGTGTCCATAAATTGCTTTGGGTCAACCTAGAGAAACATCTGGGGAAATAAAATATACACACATGATTGCTACTTTGCTACAGGATCACAATGGCCCTGGCCCTGTGAGTCACAGAAGACAACCTGGGCATTGAGATAAACTCTCCGCCTTTACTTGAATCTGTCAAGGGAAAAAAAAAATCCATGAGACTCACAGAACAGAACAGCCACGGAGCTGCCCTAAAAAGGATTCAAAAAAGTGCCATTAAGTTTTACTTAAAAGCTTTAGGGGATAGGGTTAGCTCTAGGCCTTGATTATTAGATCAACATTATCATTTAAGTTTGCAATATTACTAGATCTAGTGAAGTAGTTTTTCCCAAGTAGGATGGATAAAATTTTTCTCAATATGGAGAAATGAGAAAAAGTACATGGTTTCTCATAAAGGAATGAGGTAATTTCAAAAACAGGAGTCCCCCAACTCTCCCGGCAAACTCTACACATTCTAAGTTACTTATATCCCCCCTTACTGGCTTCCCAGGTAGCTCAAATGGTAAAGAAATGTGCCTGCAAAGTGGAAGACCTGGGTTCAATCCCTGGGTCAGGAAGATCCACTGGAGAAGGGCATGGAAACCCACTCTGGTATTCTTGCCTGGAGAATCCATGGGCAGAGGAGTCTGGTGGGCTACAGTCCATGGGGTCACAAACGGTCAAACTGAGGGACCCTCACACACACACTACTGGTCCAGCCCTCTGCTGTGGTCTTCCAGAAGTTATCCCCCTCCCTCACCCACTACTTCCTCTGATGAGCTTACTTGTAGGCTTTTGCTTTCAATGGTTAACTGCTATCCTAATTGGTATCCCCATGTGCTTGATTTATAACTTTGCATAAACATGATTTATCCATGTATGGATCTACCCATCCCATGAAATCACAAGCACAGGGACCAAGAGGCAGGGACCAGTTCTTACTCATCACTGAGCCTCAGAACTTTAAAAGATGCATGTATGAACAGGAGACTAATAAAGTATTCTCAAAGATTTACATGGCTGCATTTTCTTTTGATACAGTTATGTGAAGGTAGCTGCTGGCTCCAGATCATCCCTCCTAATAAAAAAAAATCCCAAGCAGTCATTATCATTAGTTATTCAAGATTAAGTGTTTAATGTGGTTAACTTATTTTCCACAATACCTATGACAATATCAACACGATGCAGTTTTTTTGTTTTTTTTTTTTTACCCATCAATAGTTCAAGAAACTCACTCATCCCCTGGGCACTATTTAGAAACAAATTCAGTGTAACCTCTGATTTACAAGTTTCTGAACAGTTATGCAGCAATGTCTCCTTATGATGCTCTAGACAACTGCTTTCTGTCTATACTCTTAACAAAAAAGTACAGTACTGTATCAGGCTCTTGCACAGTTTTTGATTCTTGCTAAGGCATAGGCTCAAACATTTTTTGTGTCGTTAAAGACTTTTTGTGAACCTAAGACAAAAATTTCTTCTCTGGACAATGTACATCTTTCACAACCCCCAACACACAATTTTGCCAATGCTTCAGGGAGCTAAAGGACAGACTGACAGCCAAGCATGAACTCCAAGATCCAAAGACCTAGGTTAAAAATACTTGTCTTGGTAGTGGTGTTTATGACGACTTTTAGTCTTATATGTGACACTAAGTTACAACACCTGGTGCTGTAGATGTCGTAGATAAGCTGACCACCTGATGTAAAGAGCTGACTCATCTGAAAAGACCCCAATGCTGGCAAAGATTGAGGGTGGGAGGAGAAGGGGACGACAGAGGATGACATGGTTGGATGGCATCACCAACTCAATGGACATGAGTTTGTGTAAACTCCAGGAGCTGGTGATGGACAGGGAGGCCTGGTGTGCTGCGGTTTATGGGGTCACAAAGAGTCGGACACGACTGAGCAACTGAACTGAAACTGAAGTTACAACAGACATGAAGAAACATAGTATGAGTCAGGAGTATTCAACCAATATGTGGAACTATACACACTTCAACTTAGCCCAACCAATTAGTATGGATATCAGGCACACCAGATTTCACTTTCTTCACTGAGGTGTGAACACTAAACACTGAACAATACTATACTGGATCTCAAGATAAAGAGCCTATTGATCCCAGAGTCAGAGTTGAGGGAACGAATAAGGGACAAGTGTAACAAAATGGTTAAATGGGTGCGTTCTAAAATCAGTCTAAGTTTGGTCCCCAGTTCTGCCACTTCCTCCCTGTGTGGCCTTCAGAAAACTACTTACCCCTTCAGAGCTTCAGTTTCATTATTTGTAAAGCTAGGACAATAGTACTCCCTTCCACCTGGAGTGGCTATGAAGCTTAAACAAAATCATGTCTGCAAATGCTAAGCACAGTACTGACACAAAGCAAATACTCCATAAATGCCTATTTGTAATTACCCTTTGAGGGAGAAGAACATAAGGATAGGCATGTAAATCTAGAGAAAGAGCTGACACAAAAGTCCCGCAAGTTCTAAAATAAAAATGTCAGTCATCAAAACAAACAGGCTTACCAACAGTACAATGTTAGAAAATCAGACAGTACTTTTGTGGCTATTTCAGCCCTGAATTCTATAGTTTTCATCTATAGGATGAAAATACTCTTAAATGAAATTCCTAAGATTCCCTACAAGTGACACACAGGATTATGTATTTCTAATGAGTCCATACTTCCTTCTTCTCAATCTTGGCTCAAAATTATGGGGCAAAAGACCAAAATGCTAGGTCAAAATAGAATATTTGCTCATTTAACAAATATTTACGGAATAGTTATTAAATAAACAAATTATTGCATGTTTACTGAACATTTATGCTGCTAAGTCTCTTCAGTCATGTCCGACTCTGTGAAAACAATAAGCTCCATATTGTTCTAGGCACTAGGCACCATGACTATAAACAAGCGAACAAGATTCCACCTGCCAGGGAAGGGAAATTCACAAACACACATGAACAAATAAATGGTAAAAGTTTTGAGGAAAATAAAAACAGGCTACTTTACAGAGAATGAATTGGGTATGAAAGAGCTACTGAAGTTTGACAGCTAGGGAAGTCCTTTCTCAGGAGGTAACATTTAAGCTGAGATTTTAAAGAGGAGCATAAGGAAGACCATGTCAAGACATGGAGGAAGGGGTTTCTAGAAGGTAGAAGAGCTGACGATCACTCAGTCAGGCAGATGCCTGGGGTGGCCAGGGATGGAAGAAAGAGACCAACGGGGCTGAAAGACAGTCACATGAAGAGAGTGAAGAGTATGTGAAATCGAAGAGGTGGGTGAAAAATCAGCTCACACAGAGACTTGCAGGCCATGGTAAGAAATTTAGACTTCACTCTAACCAAAATAAACAGCCATCAGAGACAAACTATAACCAGGGGAGCAATAAGATCCAATTAATATTTTAGAAAAAGAACACTCTGGCTGCTGTGTGCAGGAGGAAGAAGACAAAGACAGATGCACAAACAAGAAACCCGATCAAGAAGAAGTTGCAGGAGACCAGCGCAAGTACAGCACAGACCTGTCCTCCCGCTGCGGACACGGGGAGATGGCTGAAGCAGGCATCGTAGAGAGAAAAGTCTAGAGGCAGAACAGACACCATTTTTAAAATGAGATAAAGTTGTGCTATTGAACTTGGATTCTTCGCATTCATCCATCAGCCAGTCTCTTGGATACTGACAGTTAAGGACTAGAGTTCTGAGGGGTACTGGGAAAGAAGACAATCAAGAAAAAAGAAGACAAAAAAACACAAAATGGACTAGGGAATTATCAATAATCACATCTACAGAAATCAGGACAGTGTGTCATCACTGGCAAAAGAAACCCCAAAAAAGACACCCAGTCTAATAGAACAAAATAAGAGTCCAGAAAATGCACCCACATGATGTAGTCAATAGATTTTTGACAAATGGTGTGGGAACAACTGAATTAAACATTCATCTAGGGAAAAGAAAAAGACACTCAACCCAAATTCCCACATCTTATACCATAAACAAAATTTAACTAAAACTGGATCATGGTTCTAAAAGTAAAACTTTTACAAGAAAATATAAGAGAAGAATATTTGTGGCCTTGGGTGAGGCAAAAGTTACTAAGAAACATCAAAAGTTAAGACTCATTAAAAAAAAAAAGTCGTAAATTAAGACAATGTTAAAAACTCCTGCTCTTCAACAGACACTAACAAAAAAAAGGATGACTACAGATTGGGAGAAAATATTTGAAAAATACATAAAGTACTTATGTTGAATAATTTTTAAAAATCTCATTAATGATTAAAAAAACAGACTGAAGAAAAACAGGCAAAGATTTGAACAGATACTTATCAAAGAAGATATAGAGAAGATGGCAAATAAGCACAAGACACTCAACATCTTTAACTATTAGGGAAATGCACAAAAACACGAGTACTACTGTATACCTATCAGAAATGTCTACAAATGTCCCAAAGCTATTCCAAGTGCTAGAGAATGTGGAGCAAAGGTTCTTTTGTACATATTAGTGAGACAGAAAAACAGAATGGTCATTTTGGGAAACTGTGTCAAGTTACAAGAACAAGACCACGTCAGTTACTTTAAACATATACTAACCATGACGACTTCTGGAGAAAACAACAGAATTTACAAAACTCTGTATGTTAATTTACTAGCACTTCATTCACAATCACCAAACTCTGGAGATAAGCAAACTGTCCCTTTCAAGGGATGAGTAGCTAAAACAAACCGGTATATTCATACAATGGAATATTATTCAGCTATATAAACGAACTAACTGCCAATATAGGTAACCACACAGACAAATTTCGAATGTATTTTGCTAAGTGAAAATGAAAACTCAAAAGGCTACACAGTGCGTAATTTCATTTATATGACAGTATCAAAAAGGGTCATTTGGGGAGGAAAAAAACCATCATGGGCAGTTGCCAGAACTAGGGTAGGCAAAAGGACTGACCACAAAGAACAAGGAGATTTGGGATGGCAGAGCAAGGCAGGAGAGAAATATTGTGTATCTTGATAGTGGTGGTCATCACATGACTGTACTGGATTGTCAAAATGCATAAAACTGTAAGCTTTAAAGGGTAAATTCTACTTTATGTAAATTGTACCTTGATAAATATTTTAAAATATACATAATATTAATAATGAGTAGGTAATGCTCCCTATTTCAAATATTAAAAAAATACAAATTTATAAATAAATGCAGCCTAATTTTTACCATGTTTTCTATTACTTCTTTCTCTATTTTGCTGTCCTTGGACATTAACATTTTATCAAAATTAAAATGTGCTAATAAAAACTGATTTACATGTGGTAAAATGTTAAACCAAAAAGTTTACAAATACCAAAATCTTAGTAAGATGATTTAAATGTAATCTGAGGATCTTTTCGGAACATGTTTCATAAAACATTTAAAAATATTCAAAAGTAAAAATGAAATGTGCCTCTTTGATAGGCTGCAACGAATGAACAACTTGATGTAATGATTAAATTATTCTTACTACTCTATAAAAGGTTTCCATCTTCTCACAAAAGTCCTTAGAAGATCAGATCACAAATGTATTTTTAAGTAGATTGATATCCTAGAGAGCTTTGAGGAGGACACACACCAACAGTCCTTAAAACTTAGTCTAAGGCATCTATCCTCTAATTGCCTGTTTGGTGGGGAGCCTGTCTTTTCTCTCCCAGCTTTGAAGACACAAGGCAGGTTGGGTCTACAAGGGAAAAGGTCTGGCTACATGGGAGTTAGCTGGTGATGCTGCTTGTAGAAACATTACTGGGAACAAGTCAGTAAGAGAACTAGAAAAGCGGAAGCAAAACTTGGTAGGGGGAGGAGGTGACCCAGGGTGGAGAGAGGCTTCACTAGTGGTTCAGACAGTACAGATTCTTCTGCAGTGAAGGAGACCCTGGTTCAATCCCTGGGTTGGGAAGATCCCCTGGAGAAGAGAATGGCTACCCACTCCAGTATTCTTGCCTGGAGAATTCCATGGACAGAGGAGCGTGCCAGGCTATAGTCCCTGGGGTAGCAAGGAGCTGGACATGACCAAGCAACTAACACTTTCACTTCTCAACCAATAAAAAAAAAAGAATAACAATGTGCAAGCTTGCAAGTTGCCTTGAGTGAAATCTTTTCTGAATAACAGTTCCACCTAGTCCTCTGGACCCCAACACAGGCTCAACCTGCTGTGCACTTGTGTAAATGAAAGGCAGATGGGTAACTCCACTTTCTTCTGCTGCTGCTGCTGCTAAGTCGCGTCAGTCGTGTCCGACTCTGTGCGACCCCATAGACGGCAGCCCACCAGACTCCCCTATCCCTGGGATTCTCCAGGCAAGAACACTGGAGTGGGTTGCCATTTCCTTCTCCAATGCATGACAGTGAAAAGTAAAAGTGAAGTCGCTCAGTCGTGTCCGACTCTAGCGACCCCATGGACTGCAACCTAGCAGGCTCCTCTGTCCATGGGATTTTCTAGGCAAAAGTACTGGAGTGGGGTGCCATTGCCTTCTCCCCACTTTCTTCTAGTGGAAGCCAAAGCCCACGTGCTTTAAGCTAAGGCACATGTACCTACCCAGACACATTCTGCAGCTCCTCTAACACTGTTTGCCTAACTCTACCTGGAGCTACGGAAATACATTTATTAGGGGAAAGGAGGACGTGAAGAGCTTCTCTTGCAACAAGAACAGAACAGTAGCATGTCAGGTTAGCAACAAATAAAAACAAAACTAACTTCTAGAAATTTATTCTAGAGAAGCTTTGTAACAGAAATCAACAGAGTGTATATCATAAACACAAATCAGAAATTCTGTTCCTTATCGAGGTTTTTTTTAAAGAGTTCCAAAGTAGAGACAGAGTTTAAAAAGTACTTAAATATATGAGTCTTTGTTACGAAAGGAAATTACTGCCTCTTAGAGCCTCATCAAATTATAGCACAAAGATTAGATTATAGCTACATCACTCAGTAACACAATCCCCTGGATCCACAATAAATGAACAAGTTTAAAAAAAAAAAAAAGTGAGAGCAGACATACCAATATAAAATGGAGAAATGTGTAGAATGATGTTAAAACTGCTTTCTTTGACTCAGATACAATCATATGTTTATCATGCTTTGTGAGAGCAGGTAAGCAAAGCCCTACAACTGCAGAAGACCAACCTCCTACCCCCAACATCAGGTAGCCAATGGCCAGCACTTTTGTAAAAAGAAAATACCCAACAGTAATCAGATAGGAGAATAACAAGAAAGGGAAGCTCATTGAAAAGTAGCTTTCAGTTATTGTCAGTTCATTGAAAAGTAGTCATTTTAAAAATAAGGTAAAAGCTGAGATGTTAAAAAAAAAAAAAAGGTTCATGCATAGAATTCACATCAGAAAACTATGACTGTGGCACTTGAGTTCAATTGCCTGCCTATACCAGAAAGCCCCCTTAAAGACGTTGAGGCCTATGAGGTCAAATACTGAGCTTCTTAGATCCTCCAGGACAAGGCATGGCTGCATCTGGAGAAGTGATTCCAGAACAGGAGTGGCTCTGGGGAAAGTGATCAGGGAAGGGGGGAACCTCAAAACAAGGTAGTCAATCACTACTTCAGGCAACTGAGCTCCATTCAGCTAGAACCCTCAGTGAAGGAATATATACAAAATGTACCTCAAAATCACCCAACTAATGGAGAGGAGGGAAGCACTCCACTGAGTCTAGGATGATCCCACAGTGCGGAGAAACTCCCTCAGACTCACACGCTGAAGTGAAAAGTGGATTCCCCACAGTAAGGACTGAGAAAACACAAGAGCCTCCCAGTCAGCTGAGGAGAGGTGTTGCCAAGCCACAGAAAAAAACCTGTGATACGAATGACTAGAAAGAAAGGTAGATAAGGAGGGTATGAGGGTAAGGTGGGCCCAGGAAGGATAACAACGCTTCCGCATTGTGGAGATATCTGCGCCCAAAGGGTTAACAGCATAACCACTGCAAGTTTAACAATACCCCTGGAAAGCCCTTTATTAGCAGACACAGAAGAGAAAAAGTACAGCTCTCAGATACTTCGAATTTTGCTTTTGTGCAAAAAGAGTAGGTGTATATTTCTATCGCAAATTTTGTGCTATTGGAGGCTGTGAGGTAAAGGAGGGGAAAACACATATACACATATTTGTAATATATACACATATTCCTATCTATCAGGGTGTTTTTTGCCTAATGGCTAATTAGTTTAAAAAGACAACAAGGGAAACTATCATAATGGTGGATCTAAATGTCTCTGAAACTTAAAATGGCTGTTTTTTAATCTATAATGGAAAAAGAAGGACATACCATTTTATAATTGTCATACTGAAAGATGTCGTGCCATAATGCCAATCTGAAATGCATATAGGGGTGTGTGTGTGTATAATTTAAGAGCCAATCATACGACAAGGACAATAAAACAAAATGCTAAGATGAAGGGAAAAAAAAACCCCAAGGGTATTGTCTTTATTTTTTTTTTAACTAACTCAAATACATAGGATGGTAAAGGCAGAGTCATTTAAATCATTTCCTTAGTAATACAAGTAATATTTAAATAGATTTAATAGTGCTGCTCCAAACCAATGAATTATGGGTTTAAAACCTATTAAAATGTAATGTTTTTTTCCTGAGCTGAGAGGAGAGAGATTTAAATCCACTGAATTTTAATATTTCAGCTTGAGCTGCAGGAAGTAGAGAAAGTCCAAATGAACTATTCCATCAGCACCATTCAAGCATGAACATTTTAATCAGTTTTACTTCCTTGGAGTTCTCTAACACAGTTTACGCTGTCATTCTGAAAGCACTTAACACAGAGAGTGTGAAAAACCACCAAGGCTTGTTATTGCCTTCACAATTGATGGCAAATAATTTTGCAGACTTCCTATCATTAAAATGTCACTGCTAAAAATTGAGGTTCAGCATTTCTTGTGCTAAACTGCATTTTCCTACAACACCCATGGCATACCTGTTCTTAAGGGTTTTTTAAGGGGGTGTGCTTTTTAAAAAAAATGCATATTTATATCATTTCTTTCCTCAAAGAGGTTAAGAAAGTGGAAGAAGGAATCCAGAGGAACCCCATTTCCTATTTTTACAGGCCAAACATTTTCTTTTCCAATGTCCATACTGACAAAACTTTTTTTCTTAATGGTAGTTTCTTTGGTGAAATTCTTATGAGGTTCCAACTTAGCCTCCTTTATTATTCACACAGCATGTGCTGATTATATAGTGTAATGCATTTAAAAAATATTTTAAGATAGTCAGATGACTCAATTTAATAATACAGGAAATGAAAACATCATTTCTAATTAGATCATATTACTGATTTAAAACTACAGTTTGTGTGTTGTTCCAACAGTGTGATCTTACAGAGATTCTAATTTAAAAACACAGTGGCTAGCGGGACACATGACATGATTTAACTCGATGCAGAACATTCCCACAGCCCGTTTGGAGGAGCCCTGGGAAAGCTTCAAGGAAATGTGAAAAACGAACAATTCAAAGCAAAACAGGAAATATTAACTATAGAAAGCAACACAGGCCTTTCCCTGGGTTTTTTTTTCCTTATAAATAAAAGACAAATGATATTTAACTTATTTCAATCTATCAACAGTTTTAAACTGAACATGACCTGTGAAAGAAATCATTATAACTGTGTTTCATTCCATTAAACACAACTAGCTTATTGTCAAGAGAACAAGCCGCCTCTCCAGGTTTCAGGCTCACTTCAGCTTTTTGCATTTAAACTGCATGGATCACTGGTTTGGCTCATTTACCAACGAAGGTAGAATAATACTGCAGAGTTAAAAAGGTGCTTCATCAGATTTCATTAAATTGGGGAACATTTGCGCTTGTCTGGATGGTGTGCCTACATATAAAACAGATACGTATGCAGTGGCAAATAAATGAAGGTCTGCAGGGGCTTAGATGGGTCTTTGCTTCTCAGGAGGGAAATTTCCCCTGGTGCAGAAAATCACTGTTGACTACCTAAAAAATTAAGTCACAAAAATCTAAAACTGACCCCTCATCACTTTTGGCAGCAGGTCAAAATATCACCACCTCACAACACAGCCATGCCTAATGGGGCACAGAACAGCAGGTCATTTAAAGGTACACAATGCTGTAACTCTGAAAGGTACTGGACACAGGCACTAAGAAGGGCTGAAACAAAGAAAAAGAACAGTAATCACAGAAATGCGTCAAGTGAGCTGGTTGTGATGGGGCTCTTCCCTTTGCACTTGGTTTGTGATTTCCCAAAACTGCTGTTTTTGTTTTTCTATTTCTGCAATCTGTTTTTCAGAATACTCAGATTACGTGATTTTGATTCCATTTTCAGCTCAGATACAAATAATTTGGAATTACCACCAAATCCACAAACTACAGCATACACTGCTTTGATAGCATGCAGCTCTACTGAATTAGTTCTTCAAATAAGTTTTTAGGTCACCAAATGAAATTAGCTTTAATCATTAAACCCATATATGCGCAATATGTCTGTCAGTTACTCAGCTACAGTCTAATAAATCATCTTCTGCCTGAGAAAAGGCAATCTGCCATCCCATTCAAAACAAAGTATGTAAAAATGAAATAGATATAATAAAACAGTGTTAAAAATATATCTGATGTGATGAAAGGGAACTTGTTCTGCTTTTATATCTTCCCTCATATCTTTAAGCAACATCCAACACAAAACAATGCACTTTTGATTTAGATTAATCTCACCACTGTACAGACAGTAACTAAGACGACTCAAAAAGAAACAAAAAAAAATTCCAGAAAAGGCTGCCCACCAGACATGAGATAGGCCAGCTACCTGTATTTCAGAAGTTCATATAAAAATAAACACCACACCAGAAATGACCCAGGATGCTCTCCTATGGGTCCTCACCCACACATTCTCTCCTTCAACAGGAGACAGGATAGCAGGTAGGAAAAGTAGGTTCTATGCAGAGTGACCTTGAGAGATTTGGTAACCGAACTATATCCCAACAGGAACACAACAAGTGCTTCAAGAAAACACAGCTGGTATGTACATATACGCTAACGTGAAAATTCAAGTTTTCTCAGTGTTAAAAAAAAAAAAATTATTACACTGCCGTTCTCTGGAATTTCTGGAAATAAAAACTAATTGTGAAATGTATTCATCTCTCATCTCTCCCCTACCCCTGGAACACAGAAAATATACATGAAACGAGTCTCTACATGGCTTGTTGTGATTCATCCTCTTCTTTCCAAGCGGCACTTCCAAGGAAATAAAGGTTACTCTTCTCCATTTACTATGCCTTCTAATCTATTACGAGTATTTTCTTGTGGTCAGAGGGACACAAAATAGAGCTCAAAATAGCCCATTAAAAAACAAGCTGCAATCAGACTATAGCTCCACCACCATCGGCAGCCATCCCAGAGTTCTGATTTCCTTGTTAAAAGACAGAGGCATAATTGAAGCAATATCTTCACTTCAGATTGATTATCAGGCGACCCTTATCCACATCTTCACTCAGCAATTTGAATTTTAATGAAAGTAAATGGAATAATTAGCATTTCAAAGTGTGTTTGATACACTGAGGGCAAAAAAAGAGAAAAGACTTTTGTGTATAGTCTATACACAAAACAAAGCATTGGGGTGGGGACGACAGAAAGAGGAAAGTACAGTTGACATGTCTCCATTAAAGTAACCTACAGAACCACTCCTAACAGCTGCATAAACAGAGATGTGAATATTGTGCTTTTTTCAGCTAGGATTTCTTGCCTTTCTAAGTTTTAGCACCTTTTTTATTACTGGTTACTTTAACTGAGAACAAAAATGTAAGTGGAATTGGAGTAACCGCTCAAACCCATGAATTCCAGCAGGATTTCTAAGCAATGTTACTGGTACTATGAGGGATTTTCCAACTGGGCCGCTGATTTTGCAAAAAGCTATATAGTTCATCTATCATTTTTACTACAAATGGACACTAGTCTAAGAACCACTCACCAAAAGGGAGGAAGAGTAGCAGAGCGATGTGAAAATGTATATTTTAAATTATTTCACTAAACATGATATTAAGACAATCTATATTTGAGGAAAGATAAAAGAAATCAGGTCATTTTAACATTAGGGCAATCTATGTCTTTTGACTGGCAACAGGCTAGCGACAGAGGCTGATTGCGAAGGAAAGAAATACTATGAAAAAGAACTACCCAGTCTCCCTAGGGGAAGAATTTTCAGGAACATGTCAACTGGAATTGGAACTGGAAACTCTGTGTCCAGAGTTTCTGAGGTAGCCATCAAACTTTGTAATATTGAAGGCAAAGTGCTCCATTTCACTGTGTGATCCTCTACTGCCTTTTGCCTCTTCGATGAACAAAATTTAAACATAGAGCGAGAGAGAGCCAGTGACAAACACTAAGATGATCAGAGCTAAAATGGAAAGGCCACGTACCCCAATGATGGCGTTCAGTTCTGCCATGGTCACCTGCTTGGCCCGTTCCACAGCCTGCACCACTTGTTGCTGGTGCTATAAATGAAGATCAGAAACAGAATACAATTATTTGTTTTCCGGTCAGTCAAGAACAGCTTTTCCTAACATGTCCTCTAACTTTAATTACATGCAAAAAAGGATTCAGGGGGTCTCCATATCCAAATAAAAGCCCCAAGTGGTAGAAGACTTACTGTCTAGGGTACCTCTGTTTCTACAAAGCTTCGGAGTAACTGGACATCCAATCACAGGGATCATCCCTGCGCCCCCAAGAAGGATGCTCGCTTACAACTGATAGAAGCAATTAAATTGTACTTTTGAGTCAGTAGTACACTGTGACCCAACATCTTCGATACACTAACAAAATAAAACAACCCACCCCACCTGCTTTCTCTGTATCCCCTTACTCTCTGCCACCAACAAAAAGTATGTTTTGAAAACATTTCCTATAAGCACTTATTTTTAAGTTTCCACCTGGTATTTGCTACAGAACACACTAGAAGGACACACAGACTTCAATGTTTGTTTCTTCTATAAACGTGAAAAAGTGCTCATATTTTTATTTCTGTCAGGAAGGGCTGCATATTTAAAAGATATTAAAAATGTACAACTCTTGCCAACAGTAAAGTTTAAGGACTTCAGATATTTCTTTTAAATGCAATAGGAAAACTAAAATCCTAAAGTTATTTTTCTTTTGAAAACTTAGGGTGGAGAGTATAGGAAAATCCCTCTGACCATGATTCAACTCTAAAGAGAAAGAGCAATATCTGATTTTAGTAATTTTTCTAATATAAGAATAGTTAAATGGTGTAGAAGTCTCTGCCTAGAGGCACTCATACCTGGACATACACAAGTACTTATACAAGTACCCCAAAATGTAAATATTATTCCCAACTAAATACACTTGAACACTCTAGTACATACTCAATTCAGTCTAAAATATGTCTTTCCTGTATGTTTTTCAACTCGGTTTAGTAAATGAAGAGCAAAGACTGTGCTATGAAACAGGTACTCCTCTGTGTGGCTGCAGAGAGTCTTCTTTTGGTTGATTCCAGTTGAGAAATGTACTAATTTCTCTACTGATCCGAGTGCATATGAAGCTCAGCTATCATACTACTTAATGCACAGAATGGAGAAGCCAATGGCAGCCCACTCCAGTACTCCTGCCTGGAAAATCCCACGGACGGAGGAGCCTGGTAGGCTGAAGCCCATGGGGTCGTGAAGAGTCGGACATGACTGAGCGACTTCACTTTCTCTTTTCACTTTCATGCATTGGAGAAGGAAATGGCAACCCACTCCAGTGTTCTTGCCTGGAGAATCCCAGGGACGGGGGAGCCTGGTGGGCTGCCGTCTGTGGGGTCACACAGAGTCGGACACGACTGAAGTGACCTAGCATAGCATAGCAATGCACAGAAAGAGCAAGGCCATCAGTTCTATGTGACCTACCTAATACTACATTCCAAAGTCCCCAAACACACAGTTACCGGGATAAGCTTGGTGACCACTATTTCCATCTCCCAGCTGAGTAGGGTGGTAATGGGGGAGGTGACGTGCGAAAGGAAACTGCTTTAGTTTATCTACATGTGGTGTCTTCACTCTTGATTTCCTAATCTTTATTTTATGCCCATGAATAAAGCAAAGAAAGTTGTCAAATAATAGATCAGTGCATTATACCTTGATTCTTTTAATTACAAGGGTTTATTTCCAAACAAGAGCTTCAGAAGCAATTCCCCAAATCTTGACAGATATTTCCATCTATCTTTAAAATAAAATATTTGCCAAAGTGAAATAATTCACTTTCCTCTTTCTCTGAAAGTAAAAATCCTAAAAATCCTAAAATCTGTTCTCTAGTGGGAACAGAGAGGCATAGGTGATAAAAATGGCCAATCATAGTTATTCTCCCCGGAAGACTACCTGACCATATCATGTATGTTTACTGAACAGCTTCCATGTGCCAAGCACAGAGCTCTTATTTAGATTTAGGAGAAATCTGGTTGTCAGCATAGTGAAAACTAGCAGCACTTGCAAAGTAGAAAAACCAAACAAACAAAAATCCTGCAGAAGATCCTGGGAATTAGCTAATACTCAAAGTGAACTTATGGACAAAAATTTTTATGGCATTTTCTACCTTTTACTTTCCAACACTCAACAATGGCTGCTCAAAACTTCCAAGAAACTGAAAGCCAAAGGAATACATGTACACTTATCCAACACACATATCTCATTCCATTCATGCACCCATTCGTTAAATACAAGTTTTTAAAAGCTCTTACCCTGTGCCATTTCTGTACATTACTTAAACACTTCCATATAACTGAAATATCATCTCCTTCACATTAAGTATTCAAAGAACAGTTCCATGAGAGAAAGATGCAGAAAATACATCTTGTTAGGGCCTTTCTACCATGAAGATCACTCAACTCTTGCTTCATAAACTGGATTCCAACTGCCAAGATGAGCAGAGATGCCTTAGGCAGTGAGGATATCTTTCTGATTTGGCATTAACATCAGGTACATTTACTGAGAAAACCAGAAACACACCAGTGAACCGTAACACTGACATCAGATGCTTTTATAGAAACTCTTGCTAAAAAGCTAAAATGACAATGGAAGTCATGATTCAGCTCCTTCCTTTTCTATCATGGCAATAGCCATGGGCTAACACCACAACTGAACTTTACCTGTAGTTCAGGATTTAACTTCCCTATTTCTGTTTACAAATGTGAATCATATGGCACCTAAGGACTTTTTCAACAGGGGCTCCATAAGACAAAGAATGCACCCTCCCCTGTGAGTTCTGAAAGCACCAGAAACACTCCAACACTGCTCGCTCAGCCACACATTAACACCGTATCACACCCTGAAGAAGCAGCAGGAAGGGCAAATGATCATAAAAGAATGAACACTGAAGGAAAAACCCAAAATACTCTCTGAAATTTTAACATATTAAGCTTTCTGGCTCAGAAGATACAGCAAGTTTTCACATCTTCTTAGAACAGTGATGGCTTTCCTATTATGTCTGCCCTGTCTTCCTCTTCTCTTCCCCTTCCCCATCTGCTCCTCTCCTCCCACTCCACCCACATCTCATTTCCTCTCCCACTTCCTGCCGATCTCCTCTGTGGCCTCACCGCAAGTGGTGACAGCTACTCTAGCCCCAGTAAATCTGGAGGAGCAAGAGTCCTGTGATCAGTCTCACTGCTGAAGCTGCTCACTCAGATACAAACTCCCAGTCTGAACTTTCTATCAGTATCACCAAGTAAGGAGCCACTAGGAATGTATTAACAGCCACAAGAGTCTCTGAGAGAGGAGCCTCCAAATGGGATTTGGAAAAGGAAAAAAAGAGGGGCGGGGGGACTCAGATATTTAATGTGATTTATCATTTTCTAAAAAAATCCAAAAGAACACAAACAAAAATACCTCGATTCTGATTATGGCTACACAACTCTGGAGATTTACTAAAAATTACTGAATTGCACACCTAAAATGATTTTATGATGTGTAAATTACATCTCAATAAAATACTGTGATTTAGGGAATACATGCATGGTTGTAAAAAAGGACTAGTAAAATGAAACTCTATACATTAAATCACTTGCTTACTTTTATCATCATAAAATCACCTTTTGTACTTAATCAGTTGAAGTACTGAAAACATTTTTTCCTACAAGAAAGAGACTAAAACAATATAAGCTTATGATAAATCCAATAAAGCCTACTGAAAATCAGGCATTTACAAACCACTAGAATATAGATTCCTTATATGTTGAACATATGTTTCTCAGAGGGCACTATTAAGACAATACCTGCCATGGCAATACTTTGGGGCATGGCAATAAAAATTTTTTAAATCTAAAAAATAACTTTATAAAACTACATCACAACTTAAGAATTTTTTTTAAATATCTCTTTTTGATAGGGGTAGTAAGGACAGATATGTACAGGGAACTAGGTTTCTTCTCCAGAAATGTGGAGATGCAAAAGTGAGCAAGAGATAACGCCACTACCCCCACACACACATGTATCTTCCACAGGTGGCACAGTGGTAAAGAATCTGCCTGCCAACGCAAGAGATACAGGAGACGCAGGTCCAAGCCCTGGGTCAGGAAGATCCCCTGGAATAGGAAATGGCAACCCACTCCAGTATTCTGACCTGGAAAATCCATGGACAGAGAAGCCTGGAGGGCTAGTCCACGGGGTCGCAAAGAGTTGGACATGACTGAGCATGCGCGCGCGCGCGCGCACACACACACACACACACACACACACACACACACACGTCCCCCCCCCGCCCCCACACACAATTCACACAGAGCATCTTAATAATACAAGGATTTAAACTACAAGGGAAGATTATTAGCAGGAATGGTTAGCACAGTTCCTGAGGCAACAAGGAAAGGCTTTGTTTTCTTATTCATTCATTCAATTATTTATTAAGCACCTACTGTATGTCAAGCACTGTGGTAGGAACCAAGATTAATGAATAAGTGAATACTCAAGAGGTTTTTTAATTACAATTGCAGGATAGTTTCCACAAAGATGATGACAGGATGCTACACAATTGCTTATCAGAAAAACAGCTAATCAAACCTTAGAGCTGTAGGAAGATTCTTTAAGGAAGTGGACCTAAGAACTGAGACTAGGAGAACCGGCAGGAGTTCTGTGAGTAAAAAGGAAGGAGAAACGAAGCAGAGGCAGAGGCAACAGCTTGGATAAGGTCCCGAAGTATAAAGAAACATGTCCATCAAGAAACAGAAAGAATGTGTGGCTGCAGAAGGACGGTGGAGGAGGGGACAAAGTTGGAAAGATATGGCAAGGTAGGATTCTGAGGCCCTTCCTGGGCATAGCAAAGACACACATGGAAAACTCTTTCAAGTGGAAGAGGTATTCACAAAAAGGTCAACAAAGGTAGGCATGTGAAGTCATCTGAGTATGGTGCAGGCATATTCCACAGAACCACATACTAGTGGGGAGGGAACCCTGCAAGGCAGGAGGAGCCAAACAGTGAAAAGCTTTGCATGACAGGCAAAGAAGCTGGACTTTACCCTGGGAAGATACTTCTTATTTAAAATTTTTAAACTGCTGAGTGCTATCAGTTCTGCATTTTAGTCAGATGGATCTGATAAAGAAGCTGGACGGCAGGGGGAGTGCACCAGATTAGAGGGAGAGAGCTAATGCAATATTCTAAGGGGAAAGATACTGGGGCCTGAACTCACAACCGCATGCACAAGCTTCATCCACTTTGAGGCAATGGGCTCTATTACTGAGTAGAAATCGACCTCCCTGTAACTTCTTCCCACCCAATTTGCCTCTAATTTCTCTTCCATAGTAGTGCACCTCAAAGATTTGAAAATGGCATGATGCATGTTTTTAATTTTCTCCATTCCAGGTTAAACATCTCGAGGTCACTGTCTCTCAGAGACCCATCCTTCTAGGTACTCCTCTGGTTGTGCCCAACATGCCCATCCAGATTCAAGTGGATCCTGAGCAGATCAAACCCCAGTAAAAGTGTCACTCCATGTCTATTAAGTCAGACTAAAACCCACTGAGCCGTTTTCAGAAGTTTACTAGCACAAATAAGCTTTAAATTTAACCAAAATCCTTCTAGTCAGTCTTTCCTAAATATTATTCCAAGAAATGTTAGCCCCCTAAGAAATTAGGTATTACTTACTCAAAACAAAACGGCAGAACTCACAAGATTTAATTCAACTAATACCAGGCAAGCTGCTCATTTGCTCAGTTTCAAATCTCAAAAGACGGCAAGCCTTTCCAAACAATCTTGGCTGTGGAACTTTGGCTCTCAGGACATACTTTGGAAACTGTCACCTGTGTCTTTCTCGTACTGACCACGTGGCCTTGTCTGCATCATTCTCACTCACATGCAGGCAAGGCGTTCTTTACTGATATGTCCAATAAGCTCTACAGGTCCAGAGCCTTCCAAAACAAAACTCTGCGATGTTGGAAATGTCCTAATCTGCGCTGTAGTGCCTAGCCAAATATGGGTAGATACTGAGCACCTGAAACGTGACTACTGTGACTGAGAAACTGAGTTTTTAACATTATTTAACTTTGAAAAGTCAAAGTGAAAGCATTAGTCACTCAAGTCATGTGCACTCTCTGTGACCCCATGGACTGTAGCCCTCCAAGCTTCTCTGTCCAAGGGATTCTCCAGGCAAGAATACTAAACTGCCATCTCTTCTCCAGGGGAACTTCCCGACCCAGGGATCAAACCTGGGTCTCTCACATTGTAGACAGATTCCTTACTATTTGAGCCACAAAGCCACTCATATTTAACCTTAATTTAAATCTAGATAGCCACTTATGGCTATAGCTACTATATTAGACAATGCAGCTCTAACCTAAGGTATCTTAAAGCTTAGGTCCAGTAATAATCCAACTGCTATCTAACAAAAAGTCAAAGAAATGAGTCAGGTTGTCAAATATGTACCAATTTTCTTGGACAAATATTGATAAGAGTTGGCACTGCTGCCTTTGGAAGGAGGCCCACATTTGATTAAGTGTGTTCAAAATAATGATTTGAATTATTTTTCTTTTTCTTGTTTATATTCACAGATACAAGGTAAAAAAGCCTACAGAAAAAAAGTTCTCCCTCTTGAGAACTATCTTTCATTTCCTAAGGGGAAGCAGGTGATGATGCTACCATTCGGATCTCACCAAGTATCCAACTGTCAATCCAAATATACGACCATGCAGAACAAGCCAATTAGTCAATCATGGAACGTGGGACAGGATTATGCTCTCTGATGCCTCACTCAGTGTTGTAAGAAATAGTTTTAAATGAAAGGCTGCCCAATGCAAAAAGTAGAAAACTCGTCCAAATTCTCTAAAGCCCCAATCCAGGTGCATTAGTCATTTTAGGACATTCCTTAGACATAACAGCACTGTCACAACACATTACCAACACTGATAAACTGGCATGAATGCGAAGCAGACGTGTCCGGTGAAGGCTGCTGGCACTTAATGAAGGATCCCGGAAGATGGTCTTACAGGTGTCCCTGCATACTTATAGGGGATCTCTGGTGATTTCAGCCAAGCTCTCCTACATCAAACCATGTTATCCACAAGCCATTGATTCCTTACAAAGTTAACAAGGAATAAGACAAGTTAACCTGGTGCCATTATGAGGCGAGAACACTGCCACCAGTGCATGTAACCACTGCATTTTGTTCATTTCCTCCCTAAGGCACAATATGAAAGTGACTGATTACAGTTTTCAACTTCTATTTTACAATTATTCTATACATGCAAAATGCAGTTCAAAGTAATTCAGTATCATGTTAAGCTAGGTGCCAAAAAAAAAAAAACCAGCACTACACATACAACTGTATCGCATAACATAGTGAAAGGCTTTGTTTTTCATCAAATTAAAAAGACCAAATTTATGGAAAGCAGAAATACAGAACAGAAACTCATGTGTCATTTGATTTGACTGGCTATCTTAGCCTACTGTAACTTATGGTATCAGTACTATACAATTGTAATTACTATATAATTGTGTATTATTTTTCTACTATTTAAATGCAAGGTAGACCACCTAAATAAACCTATAGAATTTTAGAGAAAACACAACTACTTGGTACTACCACTTATTAGAAAAGCTAACAAGGAAATAAAAAGTTTTGAGTTAAAATTAAATTTGCCCCCAAAAGCATTCAAGTTGGAATGTTCCCTTTAGATAAATATAAGAATAAAAGTAAAAAGGCTTAAAATTTTTACTTCTAAAAATTCTAATAATCAAAGAGCTTTTTTGTTAAAATGTGTTCAAAATAATGATTTGAATTCTTTTTTTTCTTCCAAGTTAATAATCACAGATGCAAGGCAAAAAAAGAGCTGCTCACTCCAATCTGGGCTCCTCCACAGCCTCCAAGAAGCCTGCTTTCTGCTTAAAGGACTCAAGAAATAAAAAACCTCAGCAAAGGAATTGCAGAAGTCTAGAAGAGGAGGGTAATATTTATCTCCTTGGCACCGAAGGCCCTAGAAACAAGTTGTAACAACCTGTCGAAAACAAGGTTAAAGATGAATAATGTAATTTCTCCAAATCTAACGATGACCATGGTTTAATAAATGGGAATTAGGAAGCCACTGGTCCTAAGGAACCACTTCCTGTTCTTTCACGTGTCCAGTTAGGTACAAACATACCTTTCAGGTTACTTCAGGCTGTGGATACAAACAGCTTGAAGTCCAAGACACTAAAATGGATCAAATTTCATGCTGCAAAACAATCAACCTGAGCTACTTTTTCTGAGATGTCTTAAAATGCCACAAAACCAAGAATGACTTATCCAATTTATTTTCCATGATTTGGAGGGGAAGGAAACTGTCAAAAAATTGTGATTCCATTTTTTCCAGCTCAAGGACAAGATGTACACACAAGAGTATGTCTGAGATAGATATAATGCAAGGGCTCACAAATGTTCCACTTATCAGAAGCTATTTCCTTAACAACAAGCAGCATTTTCCTTCCAGCAAGGCTACTATAAAATATGGCAGACCTATGAGTGACTCCTATAACCCATTCTTCAATTAAGAGGTGTCTTCAAAAGTCTGTGCTTTTTACAAAGTATGGGCATAAACACAGGCTGTGCATCTAGATCTAGACAGCCCACAGGGCCCATCACTGTTCAAGTCGGGTTCCTTTCCACCCTCTGTGGATGTATGAATGATAAACAATACCTGATGGGTGACTCTTTTCCCTACAGTTTAGACCCTGGAGGAGATTTCTATAACAAGAACTATGCATTATTTTATCCTTTCTGTGATTGCTAAAATATGGTGTGCTGATTATATAGTCAGAGCTAAAGTTTGTAACAAATACATACCATTGGTTCAATATGACTTCCCTTCAAATAAACACTGGCAATAATAATAATGCTCACTATTTTATGCACAGCACTGTATCTAGAAACAATTGCTAGCTGTCTCCTGAAGTTTAAGTTTTAGGTGGGCATACTCAGCTAGGACTACACTTCCAAGTCTCCCTTGCAACTAGCTATGGGCACATAACTAGGCACTGGCCACTGCAAAGTGAGCACAAATGGGAGCAGCATTCACATCATGTCCTTAAGAAAGAGAAAGCACATGTCCTGTCTCATCCTTGCTGCTGGCTGGGGGAGGACATGGTGGTGCTAGGCATGATGAACATCAACAGAGAAGGAAGTTGACTTCACAATATTGTGGAGTCACCAAATTAGCTACAGGTGCTTCTATGCAAACTGTTAATTGAGAGGAAAACACACTTGCCCAAATCACTGTTCCTTTAGTCTCTTTAACAGCAGCCTGATACCCAGCTAGGTCTTTTACATGATCACTAGTCCACAAAGCTCCGTCTAGTCAAGGCTATGGTTTTTCCAGGGGTCATGTATGGATGTAAGAGTTGGACTATAAAGAAATCTGAGCACTGAAAAATTGATGCTTTTGAACTGTGGTGTTGGAGAAGACTCTTGAGAGTCCCTTGGACTGCAAGGAGATCCAATTAGTCCATCCTAAAGGAGATCAGTCCTGAGTGTTCATTTGAAGGACTGATGTTGAAGCTGAAACTCCAATACTTTGGCCACCTGATGTGAAGAGCTGACTCTTTTGAAAAGACCCTGATGCTGGGAAAGATTGAGAGCAGGAGGAGAAGGGGATGACAGAGGATGAGATGGTTGGATGGCATCACCGACTAATGGACATGGGTTTGGGTGGACTCTGGGAGTTGGTGATGGACAGGGAGGCCTGGTGTGCTGCGGTTCATGGGGTCGCAAAGAGTCGGACATGACTGAGCGACTGAAGTCCTCATATAGCAACCCTGCAGTACAGGTGTCCCATTTTTCAGATAAGAAAACTTCAATCCAAAATAAATAAATAAATAAAAGTATTGTGTTCAACATGATAAAAGAAGCAAGTGGCTAAGCCAGGATCTGGTCCCAAGTCTGCCTGATCTTGAGCTCTTAGTACACTGCTTCACAAATAATCTAATTCTTTCAACAAACTCTGCTCCTTATTAGGGAAGCAACAAGTTTCTGAAAAATACAAACATTACTCTGGGGAAAGAAGACTTTGAACTATCACATAATACATTACCATCTACTGACCTATAGTCTATTAGGGGTTTGAAGTTCTCAAATGTCTTAAGAACACCTGTCAGTCACCATGAAACATACTCTATAACCATCTCAAAAATAAACTATTCCATTTTATAAGTCAAGGGAGGGGGAGTCCAAAAAGCATTAATGTCTTCTAAGTAAGATCCTTAGCTGCTGCTGCTGCTGCTAAGTCACTTCAGTCGCGTTCGACTCTGTGTGACCCCATAGACAGCAGCCCACCAGGCTCCCCCGTCCCTGGGATTCTCCAGGCAAGAACACTGGAGTGGGTTGCCATTTCCTTCTCCAATGCATGAAAGTGAGAAGTGAAAGTGAAGTCGCTCAGTCGTGTCCGACTCTTAGTGACCCCATGGACCGTAGTCCACCAGGCTCCGCTCTCCATGGGATTTGAGGCAAGAGTACTGGAGTGGGGTGCCATTGCTAAAGCCCAGTATTTACTTAATGGTTAATCTAATAGGATAAGAAAATACTTACTGGTTTCCCAAAAATATTCCCTCCATTCTGAAAGATGGTATTCCTTCAGTTCTGGAAGATGGTCTGTGTGGAGCTAATCACCCACTGGCTGGAAACAGCCCCTGGAGCTGCAGGCCTAGCTCACCTCACAGGAAGACCGCCAGCCAGCCCTTTTGGAAGCATTACCTTCAACTCCTCCCAGTTTTTATCAAGTCCCTCCTCTCCAAATGCCTTGGGACCCAAAATAAGCTGGAATAGAATTCATTTGCCAAGAAATGTTGAAACAACGACAACTACTGGCATTTACTATCCCCAGGGCTTTACATTTTAATACATACAATACACACTGCAAAAGGGGTTCCTCTCATCATGTATGGGAATATTACAAATCACAGAGATGAACTCTCCCAGTATAAAGCCAGTAAGAGCCAGAGTTGGTGCAAATGCCAAATTAGCAGAAACACTGTGCCCTGCTGCCAGGGCGTTAACAAGTGGCACATAGTTTTCAATCTTCATTAGAATCTCCCTAAATGTATGTCCCTGGAAAGGGGGCAAGGGGACACTGGAGACAAGGCCATAAGTATGGACTTACAGGCATTCTTCAATTTTGCTGAGGGCTCCTAAGGTCTAAGGGTCTTCAAGCTATATCCTGAAATCGCTGATGAAAAAAGAAGAGTTCATCCACAGAAACTACGTGGAAAAACAAAATTAACTCCAGCTAAGCCGCCAGGTATTTAAAACATCCAGTCTCCCAATAGGGTTGAGAAATTTTTTTTTTAATAGTTCTGTGGGTAGAACACAGACCCCATCCAAAATCACTGCACCTCCTGAGGTGAGCTCTACAGGTTGAACACCTTGAAGAGCTGTCACCCTTTTGGATCTTTGCTGGTTGGGGAGAGACAGGTGTTTACTAAATGGGAAAACTATTTTTGGGAGCTACAAGACAATCACCCTTGAGCCCTACCCAATATGCCTCACTGAATTTTCAGCTAGTTCACAGTTCACAGGCTATTGTTTTAATTTATACTTTTTTCCTCTGTAAGAACATCATAGGAAGACAAGCAATACTCATTCTTCCAAAGAGCAGTGAGTAAAAGGGGAGGACCTGGCTCCAGGTCCTCTTAGAAGGGAGCTCAGAGCTTCTCGGCTGTTGCTCAGCTACTATTGCCTCAATAGCTGCTTATTATTATGTGCCAAGTTGCACACAGACAATCCCAGGTAATCCTCACAGCAATCATATGCGCTACATATTATTATTAACGTCATCCTATTGATGAGGAAACTGAGGCTTAAAGAGGCAAATCACTTGCTAAAGGTCATCCTGTTTAACTAGGTTATAGTAAGCCAGGCAATTTGTAACAGGGAGCCCAGCACTGGACTCAGACGTGACCGTCATCATCTCTGGCCATCTCCTGCTTATGGAACTGCCAAAAGGAAGCTGATTATAGTTCCTCCTCAGCAAACGAGACTTGAAGTGAGACAGAGGACTTCCATTTACTACTTTGAGATTTGCCTTTGAAATCTGAGGGCCACAGGATATAAAGAAGTCTTACCCATCCCCTAATGCAAAAACAAAGTGGGAGAAAAGAGCAGCTTCAGGTAGATGAGGACTCACTCACAGGTTTCTTGAAATCCTGATTTAAGGATCCTGTGAAATTTTTAAGAGTCCTAAGAGATGATTATTCACTTCATGTAAACAGTTGGCAATATCTCTGGGACTCTGGAAGTAGCTGTGAGTGCGGTAAGCACATCACTGAAATAGAGATGGGCTATAATTTTTTAAAGTGTTTTAGTGAAACCTAATAAGAAAATACTTTTCTCTGATGTTACATACATAGACATACTCCAAATCTTTGAGCTATAATTATACAACTTATTTCCCCCTCAAAAGTCTTGTAGGTAAAACTAAATTTATCCAATAGTTGTCATCCAGTACTATATATACATTTTTTTAATTTTAGAAAATGCAATACACCAGACACAAGCGATATTAAGTAGGTACATTAATCAGCATATGGGAACTAAATTAAAAATAGACTTATTTAGATGTCTGTAAATTTACCTCCTGCTCCTGGGAAACTCCAAAAAATGCCTCCAATCGCTGTCCTGTAGCTTCACACTACAGTCTTCAGGACTAGTCTTTTTTTTTCTAAATACTTTTAGAAATAAAACCACTTTTTATTTACTTTTAGTTTCATTTGTTTTTTAAATAAAAATATTTCACAATGAATTCTAACGCCGCAGCTGCCATCCTGGCAGCAAGACTGTCACACAGAGAGCTGGTGTTAAGAGATCAGATTAAAAGCCTTCAGTCCCAGCACCAAGTGACGCTTGCAGCCATGCAAGAGTGATTTTCCATGCCTCTGAAGAGACAGGAAATAGAATTCATCTTCCTCTAATAACCTGTCTCCTCCCCACCCACCAGATTACAGTCCATCTGGCCTCAGGATAGAAGCGAGGAGTGTGACGCTCACAGAATGCCCAGAAGAGGAAACAAGGTGGGCAGTGTTCAGACACAAAACATCACAGAGGCCTGGTATGGACAGGAACAAACATGTCAGAGGTCCACACATTAAAGGCTATACACACACCTTAGGACACTAAGAAAGGAAAAGCCAATTAGATCCAAAGCAAGCAGAAGAGAAGACATACACAGAATCAGGACTTAGAAAACCGTGACACAGGTCCTTCATGACACATGTCAAGGATTTCAACCAAGAAATGTCAAAAGTATTAGGGAAATAAATAGCAGTGAGATTATGACGCCCATCCTCCCAGCTTAAAGCAGAAAAGGAGCTGCCAGTATCTCCCTACGGCTTTCCTCTACAGGGTACGACTTCCTGAGCCAATTAATTCCAGTCCAGTCTTGCTCAGCACCACTACCATTACACATTCTGTTCCTACCGGGCCTGCTCACACAAACAACATAACTCACGTGGGAAAACGACCTACTGGCAAATGAGCTAGCTCCACCAACACCCTAAGCTCTCCTCCCACATCTGAACATAACCCCACAGATACCAATAAAATGCCACGGGAATAAGCTGTACTGGTAATTATGCGTAGGAGTCTATGCCTGAGGAGGTCTAAAATCTAACACCACCCCAAGAAAAATTCAGACTTTCTCCCTCTGTCTTGGGGAACAACACCTCAGCCTGTCCGTAGCACAATCGGTTACACATTCTTCCCACTGACCATCTCCATACAGCAGAGCTGCTTAAAGAGACACAGGCTGGTCTGGATCAGGCAAGGGGCAGCCAGGCTTCCTAAAGAAATGAAAATGGGCCCCTTTAGTGCTTTCACCACTCCATGTAATCTGGTCAACAAGCAAATCCTGAGTAGAAATAGGTAAATGGGGATACAGTAGGTGGTGGTTTTGTGGTCACAGCTGAAGGATGAGAAAGACAATACAGCCTTTGTTGTTTGTGATCCACAAGAGCATTTTAATTAAGGATGTTAATTTAAGTCCACAGTTTGTGAATACGAGAGCCCCTAAAGGATATATTCCCACTGAAAGGTCGTCATGGCTATTGAGATCTAACCCAATAATGACCAAATAAGAAGTTAGACAGGGATCCACATACCTCTAACACACATGCATGTTCAAACACTGGCTGCATGCTAACCTCAGCACATGCCCACTGGCAGGCAGGCAGGTGAACTGCCCTCCGGAAAAGCAACGTGACACAACCAAAGGGTAGTAGTAAAGTGCCTTGGTGCCTTCCAGCCCACGGCAAGCACTGTGGCTGCAAGGCATACAGCTACTCCATTTATTAGGTTCTTCCTTCTCACAGCTGATCTGATCTGAGCAAATCAAGAATTCAGTAGTCCAGAAGCAAAAATTCCCTCTCCAGCCGGTGCACCTGAACTTTGTAACTACTAAAAGCAAGCAAGCGAGCGGGGGTGGGGGAGGGAGCCACCAGGAAGCACAATGCAATCAAAATGCACCTTCTCATCCCACCCTGTGCACACCTGTGGGCAGTGTGCACACGTCCACCAGTAGGAGCAGAAGCAAGCAAGGTGAGCTGCACTCTGGGGCGTGGCGAGGTGTGAAGGCCGTGGTACTGAGAAATGAGTCCACTGAGTCCATCCTTTTTGTCTTTTCCCAAATGCACCCACTATATAAAGATTTCGTCAGGTAATGAGAAGTAACTTTTGAAAAGCTGCTGGCCAAAAGTTACATTAGCTTGTTTACTATGAAAAGCCTTTATGTTTGATATAGCTTCTGCCAACTCTTAATGCTCAGTGACAAAAGTGTAGAACCAGCTGCTGTCCTCTGGGCAATTTTTCAATCTGCCCTATTAGATGCCGTTATGACAAAATCAAAATTCTGAGCAACACTACGTAGTCCAATGACAGCAAAGTATTTTAACAACTGAATTTTGCTTAGCACATTAGAAAATACTCCATTATATAAAAACAACCATATTCCAATGGATGTTAGTAAAGTGTGGAAGTTGGAGCACGAACATTGTATCTTAGAAATACGCAATACAAACACCAAGAGACAGAAAAGGCCAAAGAGTCAAGTTTTATCTGCAAAATCACTAAAATGGTACCTTCCAGCCCAATGCTTGAAACCACCTGCCTTACCTCTTGGGACAGGAAAGGAATGACTTGTGCACAGATAGCGTTCAGCCTCTTGACAATCTCTGCCTGCAAAAAAAAAAAAAAGAAAGAAAGAAAAAAAAAGGAAAGGAAAGCAATAAAGAGAACAGTCAGCTGGTTACAAATTCCCGAAATATTAGCAGACTGATATTAAAACATACTTTATATCCTGGCAGGAGTATTTCCTAAGGAAGAGGCAAACTATCATCAGCAAGCCCATTAGAAGGAGGCAGTGACAACAGTGCCACGTTAATACCACAATTTATTAACCAGCATTCATCTTAAAAAGTCAATCTTCAAGCAGCAGGACAACATAAAAAGGAATTTAATTTTCATGACTGGAAATCTGTTTTCAAAAGCGTTTAACAGGACCCTTATTCATTCTATGTGGTTCTTTATAAAACCTTGTCTTTGAGTTTAGATGGTAAAGATACATCCTTCCCTACACCCCAACTTTTCTCAGTAACTCACTGGACTTTTACATTTGTGGCCTTTGTTTTAAATAAACATCAGCACTGGGATTTCATAATCAAGTCTCCAACCTTCCAAATGAACAGCACCCAACCCACCTACATGACCTAATTAATTCAGATCCTTAGTTATATACTGCTGGGAAATGCCATGTTTTCCTCAATCATTAAAACTTCCAAATGTGCCCCATCAGGGTTTTCAGTGTGCAAAAAAGCAATTGTTTATATATGGAGACTAACCTCAGGAACATTAATTACCACTGTACTATAGAGCTGTAAAAGTCCCAATAACATCAGATAATAGTTTATTCTCTATTAATTTTGTAAGTGTTCAAATTTTAGACAAATAGCATGCTACAGTAAGTTAAAAATAAAAAAGAAATACCAATATATTTTCTATAAAAAGCTACCCAGAGCTTCACTGATCTTCACCTTAATTTATATTAGCAGACAGCTCCTTATATAGCTTGGGCTTCCCCGGTGGCTCAGAGGTTAAAGCATCTGCCTCCAATGCAGGAGACCTGGGTTTGATCCCTGGGTCAGGAAGATCCCCTGGAGAAGGAAATGGTAACCCACTCCAGTATTCTTGCCTGGAGAATCCCATGGACGGAGAAGCCTGGTAGGATACAGTCCACGGGGTAGCAGAGTCATGTAAACACAGGGTTTTTATACACATACATACAAAAAATTTTTCCAGTTTTATTGAGATATAATTGACATACAACGCTCTATAAGGTTAAGGTGTACAGCATAATGATTTGACTTACATAAACTGTGAAAAGATGACTGCAGTTAAGTTCAGTTAACATCTATCAAAATAGCTTATTTTTAAATGACAAGAGTAGGGAAAAGGAGAGGCAAGAACTGAGGGGAGACAGAAAACAAAAAGCAATCATTATCCCTGAGACATTCTTAACATAAATTCCATCCACAGTCAGTTCCTCATTTTATAAGAGGACAAAAATTCTCCTTTTCTTGCTAAGTCATAACCAGAATGACAGTGACACTCTACTTGTGCAATCTAGGTTTCCTTCTTTCCTCAGCAGCCCTTCTGACTTTGTGGCTATGCGATCTTTTAAATACTTGCACCTTAAAAACTTTGCCAGCCAAGAGAAAACACAAATTCACCATGAAGTTTCAGACCTCAGCTTTCCATTCCAGCCTGCATTCCTAATAGGATGGACAAAAACCCAGCACCAATAAGCAGCAGTGAATAAGGACCCAACTGTGCTGACCTGATTTAATTTACTGCCCTGGCCCCATGGAGCATTTAGCTACCCTTTAAGAATGCTTAAACCACCATGAAAAGCTGCAATGGGAATCACCAAACCACTCTCCACCTGGATGAACATACCACAGTGGTTATAGGGTGAAATTCCAGCGCGAGCTGAGAAAATAGAGTAGCATTCACCAGAATGAAAGCACTAGTCTCAGAGGCATTTGGTTGTTAAGCTTTTTGTAGGGAGAGGTGGAGGGGGAGAGAATAAAAGATAATGAGACACTTTGGGGCAGACCAAACTGATGATTCTAATGCTCAGAACCATCTGCCAAGCATATTTTCCTCATTATGTTGTTTACATAAATAAAATAGTCCCTTGCTAGGAGGGTTGAAAAATGTGTGGGCACATAAGAAAACTGAGTTCTTTAGTTTGCCTACATAATCTAGGCAATAAAAACTACTCTAAGGAAACTCATTCATCTGGCAAAATAAAAACCAAGAAGTATTTATTTTTCTCCTTTAATTTGGGGCCAAGGCTATGTTAAGTCTGAGCAACTATGAAAACGCAAATCTACACTTCCTCAAAAATAAATGTAGAGAAGTCAGAAAGTCCTTTTATTGATTCATGTATGTTAACACACATACACAACAGAACGGGGGTTGGCAGGGGCAGAAACCTTACAAACTTTTGTCTTTAAAGGTCTCCTTTTGTCTAAAAGACTTCTTAATTTCTCTAAGTTGTCACGCCAATGGATCTTCCTGGTCTGGCTAATTGGCATCAGGGGGGTTGGATGTGTGTGTGTGATTTCATAAAATTAAGCAGGTCATTCCTCACTTTGAAAGCTAAAGTTGCCTCGGAAACACTGCTGCTTCCATGGTCATCTCATTTTGCCTCTTTTGTCCCATAGGACCCAGCTTTAGGGAAGCATCATTTATTTACAGGCCTTTCCACTGGGTTTCACCGATCAGCCAATAATACTGTGGACACACACTTCTAATGGCCTATGTTTTGAAACTGAGTCTAATTTAATGGCGTGGGGCCCAAACTCCTTTTCCAGCACAGCCATTAAAGGATGTAGGTTATTGCTGTTGTCACCATTGATATTTGTCATTGTAATGTAATTAGGGCCCTAAAATGATGCATTACAGCCCTTGGCACAGCTTCTATTAAAATCTTTTCTTCTGCTCACTGAACTGCGACCTGCTTTCTGATGAATAACAGACAGACAGCTTTAGGGTAAGGAGCAGATTCATCAAAGAAGTATTTTTCAGCTTTGCAGAAAGGAAGGGAGTGTGGGGACAGGGAGGCAACCTAGGAGGAAAAGCACCAGGGGAGGAAAAGCCACAATACACATTTGAATTTCATCTGACCACTTGAAATTCTGATTGCATCTGACGAATCTTGCTTAGACAATATATTCCCAGTCTTCGAATCTCATGGTTAATCAGGGCTCTAATCTGCTATCCATCAGCCTATGCCAGCGCTGTAGCTTCCAATCAAATTTATAGGTGAAGCGGCTCATGCATCCCTGAGCAAGTCCATTCACAGATAGCCCATTTAAATGGGCAGAGATTCTGAAATACTGCTGTGGGGCTTTCTGGATGTTATCATGGTATTCAGTGCTTTATGGAACTGCTAACTATTGCTTCAGATGCCAGTGATATTCCAAAACAGCATTAATGGCCCCCATAAAAGAACAATCGCTCATGCCAAAATACAACAAAAATTATTGTTTTTGCAGCCATAGTTTGTCAAATACATTAACAATTTTGACATTTTTATTACGACTTCCTCAATCCATCAAGATATTCATTTTTTTTAAATTCCACACGTATTTTCCTACCCTCAATTCACTTCTATCTCCTCTTTCTATAATTTCCCACCCTTATGCCACCCTCCAATAAGAACCAACAAAAACAATGACCATCCCACTAAAAAAAAAAAAAAAACCTGTTGGCACGAAATATTTTAGGAAAAGGCAAGTTAACAAAAAGGGCGTTCTATGAAAGTCTCTTGGTTACGCACTTGACACCTGGCACACGAATGCTGACAGGCTAACTAACCCCCCAAAGTGGTGATGGCCAGTAGACTGGCAGCATGACCAGTTAGTAATGAAACAGAAAAACACTGAGAAAAACCATTTATACCCTTTTTCTTCACACTCCAACTCAAGAATCTGCAAAATTTATTAACTACCTTGCATCATGGGAAAGCAATGTCATGCACTGAAAAGAATGTCACAATTCAATCCCTTAAAATGTATCAAATACACGTGTTCCCCATCCTCCAATTAAAATAAAGAAATTTATATTTTTTTAAAAAATGTATCAAATACTAAGACACATTATATCACATAAATTCTTTATTACTTGTAACAAATTACACTAGTCATTTAAGACAAAAATAGTTAAGCCTACACTTGAACTGAATTACATCCCCTCAAATCGTCCTAATATAATAAAATATTTAATTCTTATTTTGATTATTTCTGCCTATATGATTTCCTTAAAAAAATAAATTTTACTTTAATGACACAATAAACTTGAGAAAAAGTATAGATTAGTTTATCATAGACATCCATCAAAAGTAACGGTTTAAAAAATGTTTGTGTTTTTGTTCTCTCATGAAAATAGGAACAACACTACTATATAGTATTGTTGAAGTAAAACAGAATAACAAAACAATACTATTTCAGTATCCAGTGGGGTGAGAGGGAGGTGCAAAAAAACAATTATAGTTTCAGGAAAACATTCTCAAAGAGTAACATTTCACAGTTATTTTGTTTTTATACAGCAGTTCCTCTGCCAAAAAAATTTAAGATTAATCTATCTATTGTATTGTTTATCAAGAACATACACCATAAACACAAAAAAACTGAAAAAAAAAAATCCCCACTTATTCTGTCTGAAATGCTTTTCAGAATAAGTACAAATAAATCCAACTCTCTCCTTTAAGCCCCTTTCACTACTATAGAACCAAGACTATTTTTTAAAATTTCAACCAGAAAATAAATTACCTTGACTTGTTATTGATTTGTTCTAAATTATTTGAGACACAGTACAATTTCTGGAACTAATCCTGCCTGTCCACAAATTAAAAAGTCAGAAGACTAAAGAGAAATTCTTCCCAACTTAATAAACATAGGAAAAAAACATGTGAGTTGTAGTATTCCTCTAAACTGACAACAAGTGTTTATCTTGTCATCAAAATTCAACTTTACAGAAGAGGTAAGAACATGTTAATAAATAAAATTAACTGTATTTTTTTAAAGCCAGACTGGAGTAAGGCTTAGAGATGTAGATTGAAGATATTGTCAGCATTGCTAGCAAGCTGATAAACCAGATGTATACAGGTCATTATTTTGCACAAAATATTTTATACTGTTCAATAAAGCAATATAATGAAGTAGTAACATTGTAAGAATCAATTTAACAGGACATCTATGAGTTCCCTAAAGGACTGATTCAAACTAAGAAGACTTTTTTTTTTCCTGAAAAGTATTAAGACAATTGTAAAAGCTCTCATCATTCTACTTCCTCTAACAAGAAAGAGGTACTATATAGAAATACTCAATTACATTACCTTGAATGATATGAAAGTGCTAATAATCAAATATTTTTTATTCACTCCCCTCCCCTAGGGAGTAGCAATAAGTCTATTAATTGTAATAACTCAAACAAGGTCAATTTGCTTTGTGTTTTGAACCCATGTTTATGCCACTTACCTTGAGCAGTTATTTGCATACACTGAGGTTCCCCATTCCTTTGTTCTAACAAGATAAATGAGTGTGGTGCTAGTGCAGGAACACACGGGATGATGTCTTTCCCAAAGAGTATCACAGAATGCCTACACTGCATGAAACTCTTCCCATCTGTCCCCAAAGGTGAAGCTGTATTTCACTGATGCATTTCTGCAATAGTTTAAAAAAAGTGCCCCTTGAGCTTTCTAGAAAGTCTTTAAGGGAATTACCAGACATTTGCTTGCCCTACCAACATATTCTGGGGTCTGGTTATTGTATTTAAATACTGTTCCTAATGGGATGAGTGATAGTTTATCATGGTTGAGAGTGACAATCATTTTGCCAGACAGACATCCAGTTACTCCCACAAGGTCAAATCATTTCAGTTCTCAAGTCTGAAAAATACTGGAACCAATGGTAAGGTTATACTCAGCTCTACCAGAGGGGTGGGTCAAGGATCAGCCTTCACAGAATCAGGTGGAACTGGTCAGAGACCTGATGATTGAGTCCAGAGATACTCAAGTTCTGCACGTGCTCATTTCCTCTGCACTCGTGGGCCAGCATATCACACAAGAAGACCTGCCAGCTATTTTCTGATATCTCCTGTGTCTCACTTACCCTCTGTCTTCTTCTGCCCCACTCTTTCCCAATGACATAAACGTACAGGTGCCTTGAATGTGGACTTACGATTAAGCATTTTCATTCCTGGTAATAATGAAAGGGACAAACACTCCTTGTGCCCATAGTAGGAGAGGATCAGTCAGTTCAGTTCAGTTGCTCAGTCATGTCCAACTCGTTGAGACCCCAAGTTCTAAAGTATGCCATGCATCCCTGTCCTTCACCATCTCCCAGAGCTTGCTCAAGTTCATATTCATCAAGTCGGTGAAGCCATCCAACCATCTCATCCTCTGTCATTCCATTCCCCTCCTGCCTTCAATCTTTCCCAGCATCAGGGTATCTTTTCCAATGAGTCAGTTCTTCACAACAGGTGGCCAAAGTACTGGAGCTTCAACATCAGTCCTGCCAATGACTGTTCAAGACTCATTTCCTTTAGGGTTAATTGGTTTGATCTCCTTGCAGTCCAAGGGACTCTCAAGAGTCTTCTCCAATATCACACTTCAAAAGCATCAATTCTTCGGCACTGAGCTTTCTTTATAGTCCAACTCTCACATCCATACATGACTGCTGGAAAAACCATAGCTTTGATTAGATGGACCTCTGTTGGCAAAGTAATGTCTCCACTTTTTAATATGCTGTCTAGGTTGGTTGTAGCTTTTCTTTCAAGGAGCAAGGGTCTTTTAATTTCATGGTTGCAGTCACTGTTCACAGTGATTTTGGAGCCCAAGAAAATAAAATCTCTCACTGTTTCCATTGTTTCCCCATCTATTTGCCATGAAGTGATGGGCCTGGATGCCACCTTAGTTTTTTGAATGTTGAGTTTTAAGTCAGCTTTTTCACTCTCCTCTTTCACATTCTTCAAGAGGTTCTTTAGTTCCTCTTTGCTTTCTGCCATAAGGGTGGTGTCATCTGCATTATCTGAAGTTATTGATACTTCTCCGGGCAATCTTGATTCCAGCTTGTGCTCATCCAGCCCAGCATTCTGCATGATGTACTCTGCATACAAGTTAAATAAGCAGGGTGACAATACACAGCCTTGACGAACTCCTTTTCCAATTTGCAACCATTCCGTTGTTCCATGTCCGGTTCTAACTGTTGCTTCTTGACCTGCATACAGATTTCTCAGGAGGCAGGTCAGATGGTCTGGTAATCTCACTCCTTAAGAATTTTCCACAGTTTGCTGTGATCCACACAATCAAAGGCAAGATCATTCACCTTTATTTTCCCCAGCATGATCTATATGATTCACATTCATGTGAGAAATGTCTGAAGACAGGAATTTGAATACTGGAATAAAACTAGCAAGAAAATCAAGAACAATAATGGGTCTTCCCAAGTTCTCATCAAGTACACCTATTCCCAGGAAAGCCTCAAGGCACCTTTCACACACAGAGAGCCAAGCTCCACTTTTCAGTCTGCCCTCTTAGACTGGGCTACAGGCTTCCTCTATACTCAGCCATCAGGTCTCTGACCAGCTCCAGCTGATTGTGTCTCTACATTCATATTCCTCAGCATTTCCCTTTCTCTTGTCCTTTCAATTCTACAATGACCCCCATCGGTTTCCTCTTCCTCCTCCCAATTACATAAAATTCCAATTCTTCAAAACCATCACTGCCAAGATAACCCTTCTATCCTCTTCAACTGTTTCCTCTATTTAATAAAACGGTTCTTTTCAAAGCCGGAGTTGTGCTCATCCACAGCCTGTGTTCCTGCTGCCCTATCAAACGTGCACTACCATCCTGCAAGTGCCTCCATCCACAGGGCTGCCAGAGTTCTGACCTGGCATCAAAAACGGGGATAAATCAAGCCTGGCAAGGATAAGGGAGAGGCCCTCTGCCTGGAGCCACCTTTCTCAGATCTCATGGCTCATTCTCGACTCCTCATTTCAGTCTCAATCCACACAACACCGCCTCAAACATCTTCACTCACCATCCTCAGAGACTTCTCCCTGTCATTCTCCAGCTCATTTACAGTCTTTTTCACAACATTTATAATCACCTGAAATTATCTCAGCTATGTTTTTGTTCACATGTACTACAGTAGTGCTTCGCAAACTTTAGTGTGCATAATAATCACCTGGGAATCTCCTTAAAATCCAAGCTAGAGTGGGGCCTAAGAGTCTACACTTCTAACAAACTGCAAAGTGCCACTGGCCCTAGAGGTCTGCAGACCACACTCTGAGTAGCAAGGTTCCAGAGAATGGAGGATCAATGAGGGCAGAGACAGATCTGTCTATAATCCAATCCTGATTTGTAGAAAACACTCAAAATACTTCTTGAATGACAAGAAACTGTAATCCAGGTCTGGTGGTTGCAATCTCCTGGAATCTTTTGCAAGCATACTAACATTGTCTGGGAATAGTTAGAACACTTCAACCATAAAGGGATACCCACCTAGATAAGAACTGCTTATACTGATTTGGTATGCTTACCTATCCAACACACAACTTTTCTGGCATTTAGGATGGCACACTGCTCAGAAAGAATAATAAGTAATCACAGCAGGCCACAAAAGGAAATGCAAATCTACTCTGGACAATTCCTGCCTGATAAGTAAATGATTAAAGCTTTCATTCTGAAATGTGTTTTAAAAGATCATCTGAGAAATACAACGGAGATGGCACTCAACGTCCTTTCTGAGATTATTCACATCAGACTGTGATCACCTGACCCAATGGAGATGGGGTATTTGTTAGATGGCATGCTAGGAGGGCACGCTGTATGGTGAGTCACGATAAATCTCCCCCATGGTATCTCCAGAGTGAATTATTAATGATTCTAACAGCTCAAGAGAAGGCCCCAGCAGGGCACCAGCACCCCTTACGGGTCTCACAGGAAGAGCAATTCCTGACAGTTCCAGGTGTAGTGGGTCCAGGGTCATACACACGAGCTCAAGTGTAGACTACCTCAGCCCCATCTACCCTGCTCAGAAGTCAGACACTCAGTGCCAGGCTTGGGGACAGTGGACACAGCCACAGAAGGAAGACCCCCTTAGAGATGAAGCCATCGGAATCCCTTCCAAACAAGGTCAGGAATTGCTGCAGCACCACACTTACGGGATCTTGTGTATGGATTTAGATACACAAACCCAATCCCCACCCCCAGACAAACCTGTGTGAATATGCTCACTGGAAGAGGGTTCTAACACTTAGGAAGTTTTAACTTCAGATTTACTTATCCCTTGCCTGTTCCTGCAGAGTTTTTCCATCACTGGAGCAGTGTACGACACACACAAGTCCACTAGAACCCACTGATTCCTCACCCAAACTGTCAGTGACTCACACAGGTGCGATTCCTATGAACTGGGAGAAGCTGCCAGTGACAGGCTGCTTAAGAAATTAATTTAAAAAGAAGTCCCATACCACAGACTCAGAGCTCTCTATAATCAGAAAAAGAACAGTATTTTCCCTATCATCAGGCTCACATTCACCTCTGCGTGTTTTCTTCTTTAATATTTTACCAGGCAGCTGAGAAAATTAAACACGTAGAACACGACTTATCATCTACTTGTGTTCCTATATTCCTAGTTACTTTTAAAATGTATATCTAGCTGCTTTTTATTGTGTAGGAAGTTAAAAAATTTTAAACATGTGAACCTTAGGAACAGCCAAAACCACGAATATAACACTGCCTTTCTGTCCAATCAACAAATATTTATCAGGCACCTACAATCTGTCAGGCTTACTTGAAGTGCTGACACAGGGAGGGAGATACAGGAGTGAACAAGACAAGTGAGTCCCTGCTGTCATAGAGTTCACACTCTGGGGGTGGCGGGAGCAGGAGAGTCAGAAGCAAACACAAGTATACGGAGAGGAATTTCAGATGCTGAACCGTGCTAGGAAAAAGATAAAAGGGTGTGTGTTGGGGTGGGGGGAACTTGAAGAGAAAAGCCTGGGGAAAGGGGTGTATCTGGTTTACTTGAGAGGTCAAGGAAAGACAAAGAAGCAACTTAAAAGTGAAATGTGGCTGGAAGCAGCACTGCCCAAAGTAGGTTCTATGCCAAGCGATGCAGATATTCTTAACAGGTATTATATACATAAAGAACTCCTTGGTCAGATGGCCACAGAGAGCTTAAATAAAGTTAAACAGGTTTCTTTCCTGCTGACATCCCAGAGCCTCTCAATGGACAATGTGATAAATCTTTGAAAAGGTGTATATAAAAATGAAGGACTAATCAAGCTTCTTTGACTGTGGAATCCTTTCTTCTCAGAGCTCTTAAAGGAGATTATATTTCATGGGAAGCACTAAGCTGGTCAATGGTTTCCAGCCCTGGATTTACACTAATATTAGTAGTGGATCTTTCCCAAACAACAACGCCCAGGCCTCACCCCAGACCGATGAACTCACACTCTCAGAGGGGCAAACCCACACGTCAGCATTTTATTTTAAAGCTCCCCAGGTGATTCTAATGCACAGACAGGATTGAAAACCATTAAGGTAGAACATGGGATGCATGCAATAAAAAAACAGAGTGGAAAATAAGGACAGAAAGGGTTCACTGGGGTCAGGCTGTGGAAGGTCTTGAATGCCACACTAAAGAGCTTGACCTTTATTTGGGAGGCAGCAAGGACCTATCAAGGACGATTCCTAGGAAAGCTATGATAAATACCAGACAGGAGGTCAAGACACTCCAGGGCATTTCTGCTCTCCACCCTGCTTCTTGTCACCGATTGTGTTGGAGTGGCTGTGGAAGGACAGAAGAGATTTATAACCACAAAACATACCACAAGAGGAAAGATGGAGGATGAAAGACAATTTCAGAATAGGAACAATATGAATTCCCACTGCACCACAAACGCAGGAAATTCAACAAGGCATTTTCAGACACCGGCTCTCTCGTTCACTCCTACTCCAGCCTGGGAGTGACAGAAGAATCAGAGGTGATGCCAGACTGATCCGGACCCTTCTGAGGTGTTTGCTTCCCTGGGGGCTCAGATGGTAGAGTCTACCTGCAGTGCGGGAGACCTGGGTGCAATCATCCTGGGTCGAGAACATCCCCTGGAGAAGGAAATGGCAATCCACTCCAGTATCCTTGCCTGGAAAATTCCATGGACGGAGGAGCCTGGCAGGCTACAGTCCATGGGGTCACAAAAAGTCAGACATGACTGAGCGACTCCACTTTCACTTGAAATTTTTGTAAACTAGTACAGATGAAGACTAAATGGAAATAAACACAGTAACAGCATGTGGTACCTAGGAGGTACACAAAAAGCCCAACAATGTATGGGGAAGGGTGGAAGAAACCCCTTCCTGCTAAAGTCATTACAGTGACTTTCCGGGGAGAGAGTAACACCATGTGAGCCACATTAATTCCCTAGTTTTTCAATACTTGTCTGAATACTGCCAGGCACTATGTTACCCTCTGAGAAAAGAGGAGAAGAACGAGTCAAGATTTATAAAGCCCATAATCTAACAAATGAGACAAACACAAGAAAAAACAAAACGCTGGGTATTTTTAAATGCTTTCACAGGAGACACTTTTTTCCTTAGACAAAGGAGAGAGGGCAGGGAAAGGGGCAAGAACATTCCACTAAAGGATCAGCCTGTTGCAACAGCCTGATTCAGATTCTACAAACAGGACTCAGGGAAGGGGACAACAAGATAAGGCCAAATAGGCAGGTCCAGAAGAACCCAAGGTACTGGGATTATCTCCAAAACGGTTAGACCAGTTAGGAGACAACCAGCTTACCCACAGTGAGTCGTCTTAAATATGGTGATAAAGGTGCTACTACTCATGATCATGATCAGTATCATCCTCCACATCCTAACATGCACAGATGCTTTCCTCTCGGCCAGGTATTTCACTTCAGTGGAGAACAATTTTAAGAGGATGACCCCCACCCCCATTTTACAGATAAGCCACAGAAGAGTAAACTGGTTAATCCATGCACCATGATCAGATAGCTGGCGAGGAGACAAATGTGGGAGTATGGAAGAACAGCAAAAGACCACAGGACTGACAAGGTGTGGCTACTGAAAGGGAAAGGCAATCGTTACCTGCCTCTGGGTTTCTGGCTTGAGAATGGGGTGGATGGTGCTGGCATTTCCTGAGATAAAGATCACAGGACCACAAGCAGGCTTGTGGGGGAGGATGTCATCTGGGGACAGGCTGAGTCTCAGTACTTGTGACATATTCAAGGGAAAGGAGGACTAGGTTACATGCAATGGTCTCAGAGCAAAGATCCAGGCTGTAGGGGAAAAAATGAGGATTCATCTACTGAGAGTGGACAAGATCACCTAGGTAAAAGCTGTAAAAGTTTAAGAGGCTAGAACCATGTTGGAAATACTGGCTGGACTGCCTGGAGTAGAGAAGGGCCCTTAAAGAATGACACAATACAGACAGATACAGCAGTATACCCAGAGCTCCTGTAAGCCCAGATAAGGGAGCAGAGAAGGCCAAGGCTGCAGACAAGGTGATGAGCTGTGAGGCTCACACAGCTGTCCTGGCATGACAACAAGGGTCTGACAAGGAATAATGGGGAGGGCAAGGAAAGGAGGCAGGCCACACAGGGAGAATCAGCATCATGCTGTGATGTCACTAGATTTGGACAATAGGAGGAAGTAAGGAATTCATGATTTCAACGTGCAAAGCCTGCATATGGTGCCACCATTCATTAAGATAGGGAAGTCACAAGGCTGATTTCCAGGTTTACCTGGGGGGACAGTTATGGAAAGGTACAGGAAGAATCCAGACTCAAGTGGCAGAACATTCTGCAAAGCATACCAGATACTGTGAATAACAAACTGTGGAGCCCCAAATCCCAACGAGACTCTAATTACCATTGACTTTAAGCAAACCCTAAGTGACCTGGGACTCTGTTTCTACAACCATGAAATGGGAAGAATGCTGCTGCCCCACATCTCACTGGCAGAAATATTTATGAGTAGACTTATTAATATAATCCCTTAAGATATGTAGTACTATTTGTTTTACTACAGACTGAGATTAGATAGTGCTACAAATTGAGTAGCTGTATTGTTAGGTATCGATTGAAGCTTAGGGCTCTTCCTGTCTCTCAATTAAGAAGACATCACTCACTACTTTATACTACATGGGGGAAGGGCTCCAGATCTTGAAGGGGGTGGGAGGACAGACTCCCAGGCACAGTAATAATAAAGGACAGTCCCTCCAATTGATGGCAAAGAGGAATGAGGTCAAAGGCCCAGCCCCAGAAAATCTGCTGTTTCTCCACTTTCCTGCACTGTGACCCAGAAAAGACATTCTCGGTATTTATGTTTTGCTACTGGCAAAGGATCTCTCTTCCTCTTTTCTTGGTAAACAGATACTTGCCCTGGATGCAGTAAATTTTATATATCGTAGTAAAGAGTAAAGAATAGGCTGGGGGAGAGGAGAAGAGATGGAGGGGAAGTCAGGCTCAATTTCAAAGCTTCCTGCAATTTAAGACTACAGACAACAGTTGAGCCTTACAGAAATATATTGTGTTAGGAAGATGATGAAAATGAAAAACAAAATTTCTTTCTAAAGCAAGTCATTAAAGAATTCAGAAGTACTCAGAAGAATTTAAACAAGTTTTGCATTAACCAAAACACAAGCTGCAGGGTGTCTCAGCTTTCTACATGTGACTGTGTCAGATGCCTTAATATTTTACACATGTTGAACTTGCTCTTACCTTTCACCTAAGTGGCTTTTAAATTTACTTTATTCTGGGGGTTAAACTTTCCTTCATTTTATGAACCTCAATTTATCTATTCCTAATTTATAAAACAACTCTGATAAACCTTCTGATTTAATATTCCAAAACACTGTTACTGAAAGTAGTCAGTCCCCAAACTGTTACCTATCAGCAAGAAACTGACGGGCTCGTTTCAGAATTAAGTCAGCTAGATGGGGGTTTGTTATTGTTGCTGTTTCTGTTTTGTTTTTTCAACAATAAAGATATTCCTGATGGGTCGGGCGGGGGGGCGGGGGGCGGCGTACACTGATTATGTCTGGTTGGGGCTTCCCAGGGGGCTCAGTGGTAAAGAATCTGTCTGCCAATGCAGGAGATGTGGGTTCGATCCATAGGACAGGAAGATCCCCCAGAGGAGGAAATGGTAACCCACTCTAGTATTCTTGCCTGAGAAATCCCACAGACAGAGGAACCTGGCAGGTTATAGTACATAGGGTCTCACAGAGTCTGACACAACTTAGCAATTAGGCACACATGTGCAAGCTCTTTAAAGCCCACCATCAGCAAATAGTTGAAGGACCTGCACGAGTCCATGGACCACAGCGAGTAGTACAGCTCTAGAACAACATTCCTACAAAGCAAACTGTAACTTCTTATTGCCTGGGACTTTAAAATAGGTGATAGACAACCTAAACCTTCATGGCCACAAAATTCTCCAACACAGCTCCAATAAGGAGCATTCCCCGATGCCCTGCCTGGTTGTGCAGACACGAGTGTCCACAGTTATATTTACTTCAGGGTGGGTGACAGCCTAGAAATCAGACCTGCAGACACCCTAGCCACAGGGTCTTCCCATGAGATCATGCTGCCTGCTAGTCTGCTGCTGTGCTACAACAAACAAAAATACCACGATTATATACTGAATTCTTAATTCTAAATGACAGGGTTAAAGGAGAGCATGACACATGTCACAGCTTAAGGATGCCTGCCCATCTTTCACAACAAAATACACTCCAAATAAGAGTTTTGCTTGCTTTAATTTTCATTTTCTGCAAAGAACATGCCAACATGAGAAATTAAATTACAACAAAATATACTACTTCACGATTCTTGTTGCCATTCACTCAAAATATCACTCAGGAACTAGAGACCAATATGAGCAGGGCAGCCACTGAAGGATGAGAAGAAAGAAAACAGAATTTGAAAGCATTAAGTACTCATCAGAGTGGGGTCTCAGTGAGCAGAGAGGGGAGAGATGAAAAGTGCCCCTCATCTCCGTAGCCATGAAACAACCCCAGACATCAGCTGAAGCTCTGTCAGGTTACCTAAGCAATGTACCATTAAAATTGCTTCCATCTGTTGAACTGCTCCAGAGATGCTTGTCTAAACTTAAATGAGAAGTTACACAGAGACACCACACTGCCTATCAATCTTGACATCCTAAGTGGAGACTCTCATTCAAGCAGCACATGAACTCCCAAGCACTACCAAAACTATACCATGGAAATAAAAATTAACAGACTTGAAAAAAAATTCTGGAGGCTTTGGTTCCTTGCCACTCAAAAAGTGGTTGTTGGACCAACAGAATGGGCATCACGGGAGCATTAGAAAAGGAGAATATAAGGCACCACTTTAGACCCACAGAAACAATCTCATTTTACCATGATCCCCAGTGATTAGTAGGCACATTACAATGTGGAAGCACTCTAGTTCACTGGCTCTCAAACCTGCCGCAAATCAGAAACATCCCTGGAGCGCTTAGAAAAATACTGATGCCCAGGTCGCAGGTTAGGGAGCCTGAGAATTAGCACCTTATAAAACATACTGATCCAGTCCTATTCCATTGTTTTATGGAAATGGATGAGAAACTGAGACTCAGAAAAGTTAGATGATTTGTCAAGATCACAGGAAGTTACTGGCTGAATTAATCAGATCAGATCAGATCAGATCAGTGGAGTCTGACTCTTTGCTACCCCATGAACTGCAGCACGCCAGGCCTCCCTATCCATCACCAGCTCTTGGAGGTCACTCAGACTCACATTCATCGAGTCAGTGACGCCATCCAGCCATCTCATCGTCTGTCATCCCCTTCTCCTCTTGCCCTCAATCCCTCTCAGCATCAGAGTCTTCTCCAATGAGTCAACTCTTCGCATGAGGTGGCCAAAATACTGGAGTTTCAGCTTTAGCATCATTCCTTCCAAAGAAATCCCAGGGTTGATCTCCTTCAGAATGGACTGGTTGGATCTCCTTGCACTCCAAGGGACTCTCAAGAGTCTTCTCCATCACCACAGTTCAAAAGCATCAATTCTTCGGCGCTCAGCCTTCTTCACAGTCCAGCTCTCACATCCATACATGACCACAGGAAAGACCATAGCCTTGACTAGACGAACCTTTGTTGGCAAAGTGATGTCTCTGCTTTTGAATATGCTATCTAGGTTGGTCATAACTTTCCTTCCAAGGAGTAAGCGCCTTTTAATTTCATGGCTGCAGTCACCATCTGCAGTGATTTTGGAGCCCAGAAAAATAAAGTCTGACACTGTTTCCACTGTTTCCTCATCTATTTCCCATGTAGTGATGGGACCAGATGCCATGATCTTCGTTTTCTGAATGTTGAGCTTTAAGCCAACCTTTTCACTCTCCACTTTCACTTTCATCAAGAGGCTTTTTAGTTCCTCTTCACTTTCTGCCATAAGGGTGGTGCTGAATTAATAGTAGATCCTAAAAAAATCTTTAGGACTGTGCCGCCCATTTTTAAAAAAAAAGTCAAAGAAACCTCACAGTTACCAATAAATCAAGCGAATTTTAAATATCTAAGGTTTCATTTCTCTTCCCTTTCTACCATAAGAAATTATCTGCATATCTGAGGTTATTGATATTTCTCCCAGCAATCTTGATTCCAGCTTGTGCTTCATCCAGCTCAGCATTTTACATGATGTACTCTTGCATATAAGTTAGATAAGTAAGTTAAATAAACAATATACAGCCTTGACGTACTCCTTTCCCAATTTGGAACCAGTCTGTTGTCACATGTCCAGTTCTAACTGTTGCTTTTGACCTGTATACAGACTTCTCAGGAGACAGGTCAGGTGGTCTGGTATTCCCATCTCCTTAAGAATTTTCCACAGTTTGTTGTGATCCACACAGTCAAAGGATTTGGCATAGTCAATAAAGCAGAAATAGATGTTTTTCTGGAAGTCTCTTGCTTTTTCAATGATCCAACAGATGTGGCAATTTGGTCTCTGGTTCCTCTGCCTTTTCTAAATCCAGCTTGAACAACTGGAAGTTCACCATTCATGTACTGTTGAAGCCTGGCTTGGGGAATTTTGAGCATTACTTTGCTAGCGTGTGAGATGAGTGCAACTGTGCAAAAGTTTGAACATTCTTTGGCATTGCCTCTCTTTGGGATTGGAATGAAAACTGACCTTTTCCAGTCCTATGGCCACTGCTGAGTTTTCCAAATTTGCTGGCATATTGAGTGCAGCACATAGACTAAAAAGCCTCTTGATTAAAGTGAAAGAGGAGTGTGAAAAAGCTGGCTTAAAACTCAACATTCGGAAAACGGAGATCATGGCATCCGTTCCCATCACTTCATGGCAAATATGGCAACAGTGGAAACAGTGGCAGACTTTATTTTGGGGGGCTCCAAAATCACTGCAGATGGTGCTGTGGCCATGAAATTAAAAGACGCTTGCTCCTTGGAAAAAAAGCTATGACCAATCTATACAGCATATTAAAAAGCACAGACATTACTTTACCAACAAAGATCCATCTAATCAAAGCTATGGTTTTTCCAGTAGTCATGTATGGTTGTGAGAGTTGGACTATAAAGAAAGCTAAGCACCAAAGAATTGATGCTTTTGAACTGTGATGCTGAGAAGACTCTTGAGAATCCCTTGGACTGCAAGGAGATCCAACCAGTCCATCCTAAAGGAAATAAGCCCTGAATATTCATTGGAAGGACTGAAGCTGAAGCTCCAATACTCTGGCCACCTGATGTGAAGAACTGACTCATTAGAAAAGACTCTGATGCTGGGAAAGATTGAAGGCAGGAGAAGCAGATGACAGAGGATGAGATGGTTGCATAGCATCATCAATGCAATGGACATTAATTTGAGTAGGCTCCGGCAGTTGGTGATAGGAGGCCTGGCGTGCTGCAGTCCACGAAGTCACAAAGAGTCAGACATGACTGAGCGACTGAACTGAAGGTTTCATTTTGGTATATGCTTTTCAATACTTCTGTACTTTTAAATGAAATAAAAGCATGCTTATGTTTATTTTATGTATAACCCCTTGAACCTCGTCCAGTATTTTTCAACAGCAGGGGTGGGTGGTAGGGGGGACTTAATTCTCCATCAGTCACAGTGCAATCAGTGGAGACACAGTGAATACTGAGTCTTCGGCTTATTGCCTAGGTCAGAGTGATAGGACCATGAATGATTCTTTTTCTTTCTAAAATCTCTGTATTACTTTTTTTTTTTTAACAAAAACAAAAACCAAAAAGAAAAAAGCAGCCCAAAACCACCTATTAAAGATCCAATTTAACTCTGAAAGAAAAGTTCAAAACCAAGGACAATCGCTGCGTTCTGACAAAAGTTCCCAAAAGTACAGAAGTGATACTTGGCATACCTAAGACAAGAAATTTTTGCTGAGATTGATGATTATGTCATTACATTTAAAACGTCCATAAATTAGCACTAGATACATGGGGGTGTGGTGAGAGGTGTGGGTGGAGTGAAGGAAATTAAAAGCTGCGGTCAGACTTAAAAAAAAAAATACCCCATAAAGCAACGTATGTTTCTGACAGTTGAAACAGACTGCATGACAGACAGCAAAACCACATTTCCGCATGTTTTTTTTTTTTTGGAATGGATCTGTGGCTTTATGCCACCAAGCAATATTTTGGTTTACCAAAATGTACTCTATGGCCTTTTAATTTCATGTTTACTTAACTTTCCTTACTATCACTGCTGTTCTCACTCAACTAGACCAGCTTAAGACAAGTGTCTTAAAAGGGGGAGAAGGCTTTAAAATACAGAATACGCTTCAAATTAGGAAAAAAGGAAAATTAACCACACATATGTAATTCACATCAACTAAAGCATTCATTGTAATCTGGGCGTTTAGCTCATATGTAATGAACAATGGAATAATTATTTCTTTGGAAATACAGTCGTTTCTCAAGGCAATTACAGAGACTTGGTCTGTTTACATAAAATTTCTCAACACAAAAAGGATAAACAATCATTGACCTATCCACAGACACTGGCTGAATGATAGAAAAATGTAAAAGCAACAGAAGAAAAGAATGACTGAAACAAAGAGTTTCCATAGCTGATGAATAATTTAAAGGATTCTGTACCTATTTTTAATGTTAAAAAAAAAAAACACCAAACTTAAAAAGGATAAAAGCCAAAATCAGAAAATTTGCAAACTCCCACTATTGTATCTATATAAAGGTAATGGCAGTAATCAAGCAAAATGATGAAGAGACTCTCTCTCATACATTGACACAAAGGTCTAACACCTTCCTTAAAATGATAGTTCCAAAAACCACAGCCCACAAAGGGCTGCCTGGCAAAGTCCACTGTGGTCTGGGTATAGAATGAAGGCACAAACCCAAATCTAGCTGAAAACGAACCCTTGAGGTTTTTGGCAGGAGGTGAAGGGAAGGTGCTAATACGGAGGCAGAAGTGAACCCACAAACTCCCTGTCCTCCTCCTTTGTTCCTATCCCGCGCTCCTCCCTAGGCACCTCGTCCAAGACCAAGACCGAGTTTCCCCTCCAAGGTCTCTTCTCTCAAGGGTACCTTGATTCTGAGAGTTCACAGAGGTCAATGCCTCAGGTCTTTCTCTGCTCATGTCCACACTCTGCATTCAGGGTCACTTGGAGTCCTCCTTTCCAGGACATGTCATCTCTTCAGTCCAGCCTCTCTCCTTCATGTCCCTCTCCACTCAAATCATGTCAACCAACATTTATTAAACATTTGCTGTCAGGCCCCATGCAAGTTGCTGAGAATAAAGCAAATTAGCCAACAGACATGGTCCCTGCCCTACTGTCTTCCTTACACTTTCCTTCAACAGCCCATGTAATAGAAGTAGCACTTCAGACTTTCTATAATGCTTCCCAGACCCACGTCCTCAACCATTTCCTCTATCAACCAACCAGGCTGAGAATGGTTGTAGCCACCACTTGAACATGAACATCACTTTCCCTGCCTCTGTGCCTTCCACTTGGAATCCTCCTTTCTTCCTGCCCAAAAGACCTCTTCCTCTGAGGTCCCACTAAAATGTCTCCATACCCTCTGTAACAGCATTCTTAATCACTTCCAAGCCAGGAAGACTTCCTCCTCTTCTGCCTATGTCACAAATGTGTCACCATCACACACTGCCATGTACACTGGTACAAATGCCATTAGAACATTATAATCTCATGGAGGCAAGCTTTCAACCTCCCCTATCTCCCTAACCCTCAAAGTGGCCTCCACAAAGCATGAGACCAGTTAGCATGTGCTGAATGAATAGTAACAAGCCACTATCACCTCTGCCTTCCATCTGGGGGTGTCCAGCACTACTGACTTAACTCTGCAACTCTATCAATGAGGGAAGAATAAACGATGTCATGACAATTTAGTTCTTTTTTTCAGGTTTAAGTCTTGAGGTTATAATCTTCTTAATCTTCGTAAGGTCTGAAGTGAAGTGAAGTGAAAGTCACTCAGTTGTGTCCGACTCTTTGCGACCCCATGGACTATACAGTCCATGGAATTCTCCAAGCCAGAATACTGGAGTGGGTAGCCTTTCCCTTCTCCGGGGGATCTTCCCAATCCAGGGATCGAACCCAGGTCTCCCGTACTGCAGGTGGATACTTTACCAGCTGAGCCACCATGAAAGCCCAAGAATACTGGAGTGGGTAGCCTATCCCTTCTCCAGCAGATCTTCTGGACCCAGGAATCAAACCGGGGTCTCCTGCATTACAGGCAGATTCTTTACCAACTGTGCTATCAGGGAAGCCCTTGTAAGGTCTAGTTCTAAATATTTCAATTTGAGAAGCTAAAAATTTATATTCAGAAAATTAATCTTTGTATGAGCTTCAAACAAACACAAATGACAAATGTAAAAAAGAAAACTGTAAAACTAAAAAAGAAAAACTGGATATTATAAATCTGGAAAGTTGGCATGAACACCGTCTCAGAACAAATTCAACAAAGACCTCAAACTTTTTTCTACATACATCCTAAACTGATGCAAAATATGCTATGAGTTCTTGCTTAGACAGTAAGGAAATCCTATCAGCTCTGCTTAGATCTGGTTAAAGTAGATCCTAACCATGGGTCTCTTTCCTGGGTCAGCGATATCACACATTTGTAAATGAGCTGCTATTTAAGAAGGCTTCTGTGCAAAAATGTACTATGTCTGATCCAGGTTCTCCTAAATATGAAACCTCAAAAATGTAAAAAACAAAAAAAAAAAGTTTTTTTTTAAAGGCTTACAAGGAAGACCTGTCATCTCCACATTCCTGGAACCTACATACAGGAAAAATTTTAAGGACAATCTGGAATTTTGCAGGACACACTTTCTCTACTAAAATGTCCAAACCAAAAAGATTTAAAAGCCCAAACAAGCACTCTGGATTCCCCAACTTGGCCAAAAAATATTCAAGCATGTAACTGTGAAATTGCCACTATGTTTTTTTTATTGGCCACTTTAGGTGAACTATAATATTTTTTGAGGTTAACCAAAACAGACATACTTAGAAGTAATAAAGCCATACTTCCAAACAGTTCTATGTTCTCCCCCAAATCAAAAGCCTTTAAAATAGTCATCTACATTCATAGCAAGGCACAACAGAATACGCAAGGGAAAAAAATAAGCTCAAATAAAATAAGTTCAATGAACAGTGGCCAAAACATTTAAAGATATAATAAACTCATATTCTAGATGCATAGGCTACTTAGAAAACTCCAGGTTCCATTCTGTTTACCAAATGTAATCAGGATTAGACAAAGTACAACACAATTTGATCTAACCAAGAAGCTAAGGAAAAGAGCAGAAGGGCTATCTTGCAGTAAGAGCTGCCCTAATTTCTCAGCTGGAGTAGATCAAGCCAAGGTGTTATACTGAATTCTCAGGGGGCCCAGCCTATCTTATGTTGGTAATAACCAAACAGGTACCTCCAGAAAATGGCTGAAACATGGACACTGTTCAGCATGAACAGAAGAAGGCTATCGAAAGACAATACTTTTGAAAAACTGTTACCTAGAAGGAACTACATTCGAAAAACAAAGATCATGACATCAAGTCCTATCACCTCATGGCAGGCAGACAGGGAAAAAGTGCAAACAGTGTCAGATGTCATTTCCTTGGGCTCCAAAATCAATGCGGATGGTGACTGCAGCCACAAAATTTAAAGACACTTTCTCCTTGGAAGAAAAGCTAGACAACAGATTTAAAAAAGCAGAGACATCATTTGTAGAAAAAAGTCCATATAGTCAAAGCTACAGTTTTTCCAGTAGTCATGTATGGATGTGAGAGTTGGACTATAAAGAAAGCTGAGCGCCGAAGAATTGATGCTTTTGAATTGTGGTGTTGGAGAAGACTCGGGAGTCCCTTGGACTACAAGGAGATCAAACCAATTAATCCTAAAGGAAATGAGTCCTGAACATTCACTGGCACGACAGATGCTGAAGCTCCAATACTTTGGCCACCTGATGCAAAGAGCTGACTCATTTGAAAAGACCCTGATGCTGGGAAAGATTGAGGGCAAGAGGAGAAGAGGGCAACAGAAGATGAGATAGTTGGATGGCATCACCAATTCAATGGACATGAGTTTGAGCAAACTCAGGGAGACAGTAAAGGACAGGGAAGCCTGATGTGCTGCAGTCCATGGGGTCACAAAGAGTTGGACACAATTTAGTGACTGAACAACAACAGAAAGGAACTAAAAAGTGACTAATTCTGGGACCCTCAATGGGTAGCAAGACAAACTGGCCTCGCTTAAAACAAGAAATTTCCAGTGAAAACGATGATTACAGAACACCATGTAACATCCTCATTCTGAACCTGAAATAAGAACCCATTACCACCAACTCAACTCTGCTTATCATCATAAGAAAGGGAGAACACCACCTGAAAATACAAGTATGGTTTGACAGGTTCTCTCATAATGATACAATTAGCTAGAGAAGTCAGACAAAGCTGATTCCTGGCTTCTACCCATTTGACGCTAGTAGCACCTCTGAGCTCTGACAGCCAGAAGTATCTACAGATACTGCCAAATGTCCTTGGGAGAAAGGATCTGCTCTGTTTGACAGCACTGCTCTAGAGAAATAATTTCAAACTCCTTTTGGGTCCTGGTTTCCTCCCTGGATCAATGAGTGCTATGAACTCTTCTCCCACAGAAAAAGGCACACAGTTTTGCATATAAGTTCAAGGTCTCTGTGGATACTTTAAAACCCAGTCAAGGACCCCCCAATTCCAATTCTCATCCCAGGCAGGCACTCAATAATTTTTCAGTCCTCTGGACATTCCCAAGTAGTTGTAAAAGGTACTGTGCCTGTTTTAGAAATGTCATGGTCAGAAGCACAAAAATATAGGCCTGTGGTCATCAGGCCATAAACCAGCAGTGCAATCTACAATAAAGATGAACCATCGGTTCAGTGACCCAGTGCACATTTTCACAAAAAAAGTATACTACTTTTCCCCAATCTGAAATAACTAACCAATTCACAGCAGTGTGCATGGCCCTGTAGCCCTGGCTGAAAAAACCTACCCTCAACCCATGTTTCCATTCAACTGTTACAATAGCATAAAGTCCTGAAGCAAATAAAGGAATTGCTTTGCAAATTAAAAACTGAATTTGAAGACCAAAGCTATTTCCACTTGGTTTAAAAAAAGAAGTGTTCCATCCACTTGTGTGGTTAGTGAAGCAGAGCCAGAGCAGGGGTTAGGCAGTGAGGCAGAAAAAGCGGCTTGAGTTAAGGGGAAGACTGCTCCCCTCCACACCACTTCTCTACAAGGATTAAGGGGCAAAGAACCTGCTAATCTGGGAACACAAAAAGCTTTTTCTGATACAAATATATATACCCCAAAGTAGACCCAGTATTATTTGTAACACTTTTAAGTTCACTGTGTGCAGAACACAGCCAGCTAGCTAGATACATTTAAAAGCCAAAAACAAAACAAGCTTACCATATTAAAAACAGTCCTTTAGGAGGGGGGTCTGAGGCTGGGCTGACTCTTGCATCTTATACCCTGTAAAGTCCTGGGCAAATTTCTTAGCTTCTCTTTACCTTACTTTCCTCATATACAATGGTGGCAACCAGATCCCTTCCTTAATTAAGGGTTATAATTTAAACAAATCAATGAGCTTCCCTTGTGGCTCTCAGTTGGTAAAGAATCCACCTGCAATGCAGGAGACCTGGGTTCAATCCCTGGTTGGGAAGATCCCCTGGAGAAGGGAAAGGGTACCCACCCCAGTATTCTGGCCTGGAGAATTCCATGGACTATACAGTCCATGGGGTCGCAAAGAGTCAGACACAACTGAATGACTTTCACTTCACTTTCACTTCACTTAAAGCAATACATCTGAAACATATAGCACACCTGTTGATTTGCAGTAGGTGCTCAACTGTTATCTGGTATTATCATTAGTATTTGTCAGAGGTACACATATGGACAGACTTCCCTGGTAGCTCATTGGTAAAGAATCCGCCTGCCAATGCAGGAGACTCAGGTTCGATCCTGGGATCCCTGGGTCGGGAAGATCCCCTGGAAAAGGAAATGGCAACCCACTTAAGTATTCTTGCCTGGGAAATCTCATGGACAGCAGAGCCTGGCAGGCTATAATCCATGGGGTTGCAAAAGAATTGGACATGACACAGCAACTAAGGAACAACAATACATATGGACAATCTGTACCTACACAGAGTTACTGATACTCCCTTAACTTAGACAAAGACATGTAAGTAAGATGTGGCCATACCTATGAATTAGCAACAAAGCACATGGTTCTAGGTTGTAAAATATTGGCAATAGTAGGATTTTTTTGGTTTCTGGGTTTTTGTTGTTGTTGTTGTTGTTGTTGTTTTGTTGTTTTTTTTTTTTTCTGTCTACAATAGCCTAACACTGTTCAAAGGAAAATTCTTAAAAATTTTTTTTCATCACACATAAAATTGATTCAAAACCTTAACTGAACAGTATGCCACTACTGTCAAGCAATGAAATTAGGAATAGACCTTTTGCTAACACTGGTCATTTTAAAACCATATGAATCCAATCCTCAATTTAAAAAATTCCCCTCACCAGCTCAAGGGCCTGTGGCAGAGTCCTGCCTAAGAGCTCAGAAATAAAGCTCATGTACTAGTGGTTGACACTCCACTATAGGAAATGCAGTACAAATGAAGAATTAAACCATCCCTTCAGTTGTTCCAGCCTTTGCTCTGTTAAGTTCCAAAAACTGTTTTCAGGTGTCAGATACAGCAGGAACAAACCACCTTCTCTTTTGCAGCTCACACCTTAGTGATAGAACCTGATCTCTACTATGTCCTTCATTCACCAAAGGCCAAGATTATACATTTCCCCCCGCACCCCCTCTTTTTTTTTTTACCTACAGTTAACTTATAAGCCAAGTTGAAAAGTCCAAACTTAACTCCAAGTAAAAGACAATGCAAGAAACCCAGTGACTTAAGCTCTCAAATTCACCCTAAGCCAGTTTACAGGCCTGCTTCACCCTGAGTATCATCAAGGTAAACCTTAGCTAAAGAAACTGGTATCTACACTGGATTCTGGAAGCGTAACTAATCCCAGGAGCTAACTGCTGTTGTTGTTTAGTCACTAAGTCGTGTCTGACTCTGTGACCCCAAGGATTTGTAGCTGGCCAGGCTCCTCTGTCCATGGGATTTCCCAGAGAAGAATACTGGAATGGGTTGCCATTTCCTTCTCCAGGGAATCTTTCCAACCCAGGATCAAACCCACATCTCCTGCAATGGCAGGTGGATTCTTTACTACTGAGCCACCAGAGCTAATTACACAACAGGTAATAAACTACTACATATTCTCCTCTAGCACTTTAGGAGAAAATTATTGGACCACATTTCAATTCACATGATTTCAGAAGCTGTATGATTAAATTTCCCAACACTATATACGCCAAAGGAAAAGTATAAAAACAAATCACTTTAAAGCAGCACTAGAATTATATACATACAAAATATATTTAATTTTAGGGAATTCGCAAGTGGTCCAGCGGTGAGGACTTGGCCTTTCACTGCCAGGGCCCAAGTTTGACCCCCAGGCAATGGCACCCCACCCCAGTACTTTTGCCTGGAGAATCCCATGGACGGAGGATCCTGGTAGGCTCCAGTCCATGGGGTCGCTGAGAGTTGGACACGACTGAGCGACTTCACTTTCACTTTTCACTTTCATGCATTGGAGAAGGAAATGGCAACCCACTCCAGTATTCTTGCCTGGAGAATCCCAGGGACAGTGGAGCCTGGTGGGCTGCCGTCTATGGGGTCGCACAGAGTCGGACATGACTGAAGCGACTTAGCAGCAGCAGCAGCAGGGAACTATTAATATGTGTATCATGGCCAAAAAAAAACAAAACAGAAGAAACCATATGACATTAATATTACATGTTTTACAATAACTATTCTAGTTGTGCATCAACATTACATTGGTCTGAATGATGGCCTTCAGGGAGCCAGTGAATTATGAACCATCCGCAAATTAACTGAGAGAGTTTTGTCATTTAAAACTGGTGTCTTATTTTATTCATCCAAAAGATGGGGACATGCTTTAGCAACATTATTGGAATCTAAATAAAATCATGGATGAGAAGGTATCCTATAAAATATAAAATACAATAGGTTAATTTCCAAGTTTAAAAAAACAAAAACCTCTGAAAATAGGTGTTAAAAGGGACTTTGAGACTGAAAAGAAGTCTCTATTTCTGTCCATTGGGTCATAGAAAATAACCAGAAGAGTCATTTTAGACAAAAGAACTAAGAGATCTCAGTGTTTACTTACACTCTTATTTGAAGCTAAGAAAAGCAAAGTGCTGAGAAGTTAAGGTACTCAGCAACATCACACAGCTGGGTACTGGTAAGGTCAGAACTGGAATCTGAAAACCCTGATTCAGGAAAGTACTTCGGTGGACGTAGGAGAGTATTCCAAGCAGCATCTGAAATGTTTGGAGATTCTACAGAAATCTACCACACCAGTAATCTGAAATTGAGTCAAACCGAGGATCTATCTTACCGGTAGGCTGATTTCAAGAAGTTATTTAACTTCTATGCGCCTCAGCCTCCTCATATACAAAATGGAAATAACAATGATAATATAGAGCAGTAACCTCATAAGGTTATTGTGAGAATAAGTAAAATATTACCTCTAAACAAGCTCTCTAAAATCACTTATTGTTATAATTAGGATTCTTATACTTTCAATGACACGGTACCCTTTCCACCAATAAAAAACTAAGATATCTTCATTTGCTTGTCCCCTGAAAAGAAGAAGCTTGCATTTTTACTAATTTGAAGTTAGCTAAGCATACCATACTATGGCTAAGATCAATATCTCCCCACACTCACTCAAACCACAAGTACACAGATCTATTAATAGTAAAAGAATTCTTCAAATACACTCTGACAAGTGATAGAGGGATGTTCAAACTGAATTTTAAATTCAGTTAGGGAAGATTCATGTTTCCATCTTTAAGAAGGCAAATCCCACATGCTAAAATACATGTATTCTACTTTAACTAGCCTAACTTGCTCCTAAAAAGCAAACCAAACTCGGGTGCTTTTTACTTCATCTTTCCTGTCACTTTTCCACAAATTTAATAGTAGGCGCCACAGGCCTTACTAAGCTTGGAAGCTCAACGTTTGTTACACTACAATCTCCATACACCCTTAAAAATACCGTACACATTCTTGGCCCCCTCGTTCTGCATGCAGGGACTCCCTCATTTACCAAATATTTCACGCACACCTACTGTGTGGCAGGCACAGTTCTCAGCACCCGGGACATAGCAGAGGCCATCAACACCCCTGTTTTCACAGAGCCTTAATTTCCAGTGGGAGCGAGGAGGCTGGCGAGAAACAAGTTTATACCTAGTGTTTGCACAGTATACTTAAGGAATGCGAACACAGGCAGTTTCACTAAGCGCTGTGCTCACAGCGGAGCTCTAGGCTTCGTATTTTAACTTGCGATCCCAAGCCTCCATTTTGGCAGGGCCGGGACTCTGGAAACAGCAGAGAAGAGAGGGAGGCTCTGTGCTCACACACACAGGGATCAGGTCTCTGGCAACACTCTAACACTTCATGGAGGGCCAGGAGCATCCCCATCTTCTCATGCTGCATACAGCCAAGAACACCCCAGAAACAAGTGCACTGTTTGGTGTTTGGGAACAGTGTGGTCAGTGCAGGGAGCCCAGAGAGGAAAGTCAAGAAACCTACTGTTTCCTTTTCGGCCAGCAGCACCCTGGACGCCTGCTGACCCGCATGAACCCTGGACTACCAGCCCGCGTGCTGATCCTCCTGTACTGTGACACCGGCTAGTCCCTTAAGCCCTTAAGCCCCGGTGTCATCTGTTCAAGGAGGCCAGTGGAATGACACTGCTTGGCAAACTGTCGGGGACTCCACTGAAAACTAAATACAGGGATCCAAGCTTGCTACTTGCTTTACAGGAACATCAGGAAGATTAAGGAGAACATATAAAACGCCTTAAGCTCTCTGTAAAGAAAGGTGTTACAGGGAACTAGTGCTCATAATTTCTACAATTATTCTTCTTTCAGTTATATTTCCTTGCATTTTCAGATTCTTTATCCAAAATAACCCACAGACTTTCAGAAGCAGAATATGTATTTCGAAAACAAAAACACAATCCCAATTAGAATGATAACAATTAAGTGAAGCTTGCTAGGAAATCAGAAAGTCAATATCCACCTTCCTTGGCTCCACCTCTCCTGCCTAAGGTGTGGGGTGAGTATGGGGGCTGAGATACAGCAGGCCCGAGAGGCTGTAGGTGGAGCCCAGGAGGTCTGCCAGCATTTCTCTCCATCTATCACAGAAGCTCCCTCCACAACACAACTTGTGAAGTATTTGTGGGCAAAATCCTCAAAAATGATGACAAAGTGACCCACGCACCAGATGGCAGAGGACCTGAGCGGCATCTGGGAATGTTTTTCTTCTGCTTTTTTGACAATCCAGCTAAGAAAACCCACACTTTCCTTTGTCCCCCTGGATGGAGTACCGTTACACACAGCAACTCTGAGGAAAGCTGGGCTCGGTGGTAGAGAAACTGTCAAAGCCTAGCATAAACACTAAGTCAAGTCCAATGAAAACAGAGAGGGCATATAGATTTGCATTGATGACTGCCAGCCAAATCCCTATTTACAGACAGAAAGCAACTACCACTGACAGCTGTTACTAAGGCCACATCAAAATGACTTTAATTTTTCTTCTAACTAAAACTCCTCAGGCCCTTCCCTCTTAGGAGTAAATAGTTTCATGAACTCTCTTCTCAGTGAACTTACTCTGAACAAGTCCTCAGTCTCGCGAACTGTCATCATCAGTGTAAATATTCATTGTTCGCACCTACACGCGCTGCCTCCCACTTCTCTTCAACAGCCCAGCCCACAGAACTGACGGTAAATGAGCCACGAGACCACTGGATCTGCCACCAAGGCTAAAGTACTAGAGGTTTTTAAGAGGAGGTGTGGGGAGGGAAAAAGAGAAAACATCTAAATTTCACATCCCTTTCACTGGCTCTGGAGCCATCAAGTGATTAGTATTGTCCTGAAGCCATAAACCAGTCTATCCAGTCAAGTCAAATAAAAACATTCTCACTAAAAACAAATTCCTTCTAACCACACATTTGAAACATTTAATTCACAATTGCCTTTACCTAGTCTATGGTGCAAAACAAAAAGTTAAAGAAAAAAAAAAAGTACAATTCTAGGAAAGACAAAATGAAGAAAGCAAGAACCAAGGGCCAGTGCCTGCACTATCCCGGCCTCACTGACGCTGGAACAGCACCTAAAAAGATGCATCTTATCCCTCAGTCCACTAATCCAACCCGGCTCAAACTAATATCATTTAGGATACAAGGAATTTTGTCCAGCAAATAAAACAAATGGAACAAAAACAAGCACTATCCAGTAGGGACTAAGGGACACTGAGAAAGGAAATATCCCTTGGTTTGAAAGCTGCAAAGAAAGTCTTTTAACAGTATAAGCAAAACATTTGCCTTCATTTAAAATTTTGAGTTGTGAGCGATTTCCTGCATCTAAGAACCTCTTTTTGAACTACAAAGAGGCCACAAAACATCACATTTTCCCCTCCCAGCTTCCCCCTTCAAAAACCCACAAGATGGTGATTAACAAACAGCCCGTTGTCTTCAGGCATAGTTTTAGAGGCCACAAGGAAAAGATAAAAGTTAAATGGAAAAGCAAGTTGGTAAACAAATGAGAAATAGGTTACCCAGGGAGGAAGCAAATTCATCTTGATAAATAAGCAGCTCTCTTCATCTCCATGCGTGGGAGACTCCAGGCGAAAGCGACCCTAGCCCTCTCACCCACTGAAAGCTGTCTGGATGGAGAAAAAGTTCAACCCAAGCCTCTGGCCGGGACTCCAGGCAGAGATGCAGCGAATGCTCCCACACTCCAGGAGTCTGGGTATAAGCCCAAAGTGCAGTGGCTCAAGGGCAAACCCAAGGACTAGCCCAGCCTTCCAGGAGTTCTCCATTCCAGAAATGAGCTGCGGCCTGATCTCCAAACAAAGGCAGACCCATTCCCCAACAAACACCCTTCCAGGTAAATTCATCTCAAATCCAGAATCCACTACCTAATAACTGTATCACCTTGTGCAGATCTGATCCTGTTTAATCATTCTTTGATGGGTCATAATCCCTTTCTTAGGATCTTTGTGAGAATTAAAGAATTCTGGCAATGTGCCCAGATCAGTTGAAAGCACAAGCCAGATACGTAATAAACATTCAGGTCTACTGAAAGGAAATTCCAATTCCATTCAACAATCACTGCTTCAGGTGAAAAAATCTTCAGATATTCTATAAAACCTCAGAAAGAAAATTAAGAACCCAATATGCAAGAAGAGAAAAGGGGGAAATCCACACAATCCAGAAAATGCTAATTATGCACATACCTTGACTGGTTAAATTTCTTCCGCCAGACCTCCTTCTCTTGAAGGTCCAGTGACATGTAAAATAACAGTTCCTGTGCCCTGCCCAAGGCACTGACACTTGGTTTCAACTGTCCAAATACTAGATCCTCTAAATTTGGGGGAAAAATTTACTTAAAATCTACATATATCTAGACTTACAAAATAAGACTGAAGCTAGCCCTCATCCCAAAATGTCCAATCAGAGAGGCAGGGGAAAAATTATCACCAATGACTTCCCTTTAGTTAATGTTAATTATAGAATACTACTGAAGGATAAGTAATCATAAATTGGAAGAGATGGCTTTAAACCTTTAATGAAAAACAAAAACACAAGCCCCCTCCCCTTCATGCTCTCCTAATTATATCTGGAGCTTTTCGCACAATTACTGAAATTTCACTTGTAATTTCTCTTTGAGAATTTCTGGTCCGGCAGTGTCCACCACTGTTTAGCCCCTCTAGATTATTATTTCCTAAGGTTTATACAGCAAAAGAAAGTTCTGGCAGCAAAATTTTCACTGGTTTATTAAGTTACTTTGTGCTAAAACATCCCACCTTCGATAATTCCCTTTCATTATTACACAAGAGTTCAATCACATTCATTCCTGAAAAACTGTCACTGCATAAGACAACAGCCGTATTTTTGCCCACATTCTCAAACACCTACTCCTGCATCTACTCCTCCAATCCAAGCATATACAGTCTAAGACAAGACAAGTACAAGAAATTAGTAAAGCTCCACAAATAAAGTCTCCTTATGGGAAACCTGGTCTAAACAGAACTTTAAACAAAGTGCTTGCTTCCACTGCAAGCACTGTCCCCAGATAAATTTACTGCGCCCTAGAATCAAGTACACTCAAGGCTGGAATGCCAGGCCAGTCGTGTATTACTTCAACCTCAATAAATCTCTTTTTACTCTCCAAATCCTCGGCTGCTTTCTAAAATAGTTCACGAAAAAGCACCAACCTAATTAACAACAGCTTCCTCTGCAACTGTGGCCTTGATTTCACTTATTTACACATTAACTGCAGCCTCCTTTTGGCCAATCCAGTCTATTCTCTGTACCATGCCGAGCCTTTTATCTGCCCTGGACAGCATTTTCTCCAGCAGATGAAGTAGATGCCGATTGATTTGCTGTCGAGCATGGTAAATTAATAGCAACAAATTGCTGAGGGCCCGTCTCGCTGCTCCACCATGCTTCGGCAGTTTTGCTTTATTTGCTCCATGATGGGCAGCAGTCGGCCTCTTCAAGTCAATTTCTTCTTAACAACCTGCAATACTTTTCAATGGTGAAAATAGAGCTGTTCCTTGTAAGTCAGAAATCAATATCCTATTGCCCTTAGAAAATGCTAAACAAGCAGTATTGGCAATCCACTTGGTACTAGAGGGTATCAGATATAATGCAAATCCATACTGCTTCCCTCCTTGTAGTTATTACAATTTGCTAAAAGGTTCCTAATGTCATTTATCATCATTTACCATCGACCAGAGAGGCTATGATTATGATATCCTATCAGTTGGCAAGGCCCTTTCATTTCTATTCAATTAATATTTTAGCAGCACTCAAATGGTTGTGGCCCAAGTCTTGTAATAAAATTTACATGGCTTATAGTGAACCAGGAGTTTGCTTGCTCTGATTGGAAAAAAATAATAACTATATATACACATATATGTGCAAACTAAACATGTATGGGTGCTCAGTTGCGGCTGACTCTTGTGACCCCCATGGACGTAGCCCACCAGGCTTCTCTGTCCATGGAATTTTCCATGCAAGAATACTGGAATGAGTCACCATTTCCTTCTCCAAAACATGTATATATTCACATATAAAGACAGAGACATGTACATATACATGTGCAGTACATAAGAATGCAAGTTCTAAGTGTTGCAGACTTCTAATATTTTCCGATTTCTAAAATTCAAATACTAAGCTAATTTTTTAAATGCAAATAGACTGGCAGGTTGCAGACTATTAACTATGAGAAAATCATAGATGTTGTCAAAATGTAGTATGTTCATCTCAATTTACAGTTCCTACAGGTTGAATTTACATATCCATTGTTCCTAATCTACATCCAATATTCACTTTTTAAAGTGGTAACTACCTGCTGTCAGATTAAATCAGGGCCTCTTCTGTAATCACAGCATTACAGGTGAAGGATGGCAACATGCAGCATTTAGCAATGTTATCAACCGAACACACCACCCTGTTCTGCCCACGGTCACTGACCCATTTAGAAGCCACTCTGTATGTATAAGGGACAATCAGCATGGGGGGGGGGACAAAAAAGTAACAACTAAACCACTGGCCACTACCTATCCCATTCAAAACAAAAAACAAAAAGACCCAACTGAGGGAAATCCTTAGGGAATGAAGGTCAATGTTCTTTCATTCTTAAAAATCCCATTACGAAGAAATCACAATAAAACATGTGCCATTTCCAACCATGTCCCACTTATCATCTTCATTTTCATGCTAGAACTTAAAGACAGTGGCAAAACATTAATTCACTTTACAGCCTAGAACACTCCACTCTAACTTTTTTGGGTTTTCTCCCAACTTCAGCTCTATTGATGCTACTAAAGATTACCAGAAATTAGATTCATATTTTATGCTCTAATTCCATGCCATGTCATTGAGTTCCCCTTTAAAAAAAAAAAAAAAATCAACTAATTCTACCAGACTAATGCTATTTACTCAGTTACCAAAATTTAAATTAATTATGTTCTCAAACATAATTGTTAAAAATTGGCAACATTATGCAGGCTTAATTAAGATTAAATCCAATTTACTAAATGTACTTTAATTGGTACTAATTACATTAGCTTTCATTTCAGAATGACAAATTCCCCATAGGTTTCACTTTACAGTTCTCTATCAGAATCAGCACAGGGTGACTGACGACGAACATCATACACAAAGGGGAGGGACTATAAATACTGGACCCCCCACCCTGCCTGTCACTGCTCTGCGCTTTTATCCTTTTATCAATTTGCTAAGTCACAGAGTCATGACTCCATCACAGCCATCATTTTCTGTTCCAGTGAAAAATTTCTCTAAAAATAAATACTCTGTGGCTGGCAGCAGGCAAGGATAGGAGCATTAACCAAAAAATACACAAAGGTTTCAAATATCAGGGCCACCAATTACTAGGGTACTTCCAAGGACTCCAGGGACTCCTACTCTTGAACTCTTCAGAGACACAAATCTAATAAGTGAATAAGCCTAACCCGATCTTGAGAACTAGGCCCAATTATGCCGCAGGGCAACTTCCCTGCCTTATTGCTGCTTTCCATTACGAGGGTATCCAGTGAGTGCATCTGGAAGAGAGGCCAAGAGGAACCAAGGCTGTCTGCCTAGGAAAACAAATAAAGACAGATATGCCTCTGTGCTTAAGGGGGAAAAGAAAGAAAATATAATAAGTAGGTGGTTTGCAGGGCTGTCTGTATTTCATAATGTGATAAACTGCCCTCAGGATTCTTGATATGATTGAATTTAAAAGCAAGAGAAAAAAAGGGAAAATGTACTCCATTCTCAATTTTAAATGGGTGGCATTTGAGGCCAGCTGGACAAGAAGATGACAGAATTACAGAAGTATAAAATGTGTAAAATTAAGGGATCTTATAGAGTACCTCCTGCCCCCTAAAAAAAATACATACTCCCAAATACAAGCTCTGTGCCTCTCAGAACTGTAAACAGTATAAAGAGATCTGGAAACTAAGTGGTAATAAGATACAGGAGGAGAAATAAAAGGATATTAATCACCTGGTCCAGTCTTTAAAAAGACACTAATTAGTACTGGGTGGTGGATGAGGACCAAAAAAAAAAATGGGGGGGGGGGGACGGACATGTACACGATCCAGATCTAAAGTGACATCATGTATTAAGCATAATTAACAAACAGTATCTTTCATGTGAATTATTTATGTAAGGTAGAGCTAAGGGGCTTCAAGCTAACCCAAGCATTAAGTTTGATGGATTTTGTTTAATCAGGAGATATTTACATGACTTATCTGAACAGACACGGCAAGGATGCCGAAATAATAAAGAATTTTAATATGTGACAAACTATACTACAATGCTAATACTGACATAACCAATAGCACATGAAGTTAAAAAAAAAAAGTATCTGAAATAACCAATGTGACGACGCTTTTTTTCCCAACTTTGTTTTCAAATGCTATCTGACTGCTTTTATTGTCTAACAGTCATCTTTTAAAGATGTGAGTATGTTTTGAGTATGTAGTAATTAACCATATCGAAAAAGGAATCCATACATAGAAGAGCTTAACAGTATGTGATCATTTTACATTTTTTAATTTTAGAAGGTAATGAAATCCATGAATATAAGAGATGAAAAGCATTAAGTTTTCCCTCATCTTTTTCCAGCAGGTAAACACATACACACCTATTCCCAAATGGCTGATGAGCTAGATCTGAAGCACTTTCACTAAGAGATCACTTAAAACAAATGTCTCTTATTATTATTATTGCCAAACAGTATTTATACATATATGCTATTTTTCTTTCTAGGAAACTTAAACCAAGCCATTTTATTCAGTCTCTTGCAAAAAAAGTCTGGTTCAGTCATACCTCTGAACACTTTCAGACTAATCATATTTTTCCTTTCCTCTGCTTTTTGGCTGATTTCAAGACCCAGTGTTGAACCTTATTATATCCTCCTATCAGGCTCATGTAGTCTGTGCAAATTTTGGAAAGAACAGTTACAGTTCCTGGTAAGACCCAACTAAGTTGCCTCTGGGGGCCAGTACAAGGAATTTACATCAGTTTCTTTTGTAGTGCCACAGATTTCATTTTGATCCTCTCAGCTCACCCTCTATCCTTTCTTTCATACCAACCCAAGGAAAGCTCGAGACAATTTACAATTTTACATTTTAATATTTTCCAAGAAAAGCTTTCATTAGGCAAGTCTGCAATGTTCAAATTAAATTAATTCTTTCAAAAGAAAAACATTTTAAAATTTTAGCACCCTGCTTTTGAAAGTGTACAAAGTTTGATATGCATTCAGACAGTTTAAATTACATTGTTAAATGATTAAAATGAAGATAATATGCTAAACAGATGAGAAACCACACCTGAATAAAGAGCATTCTCTCCAGTACATGGACTTTTAAAATACAGGTGGCCACAAAAACGTGCAGAATCAAACTGCAAAACATACAACTTCCTTTCTGAAGTGCACAGTATTACTGTCATTTAAAACACTTATAAAGAAATAATAGCTTACCTGCTTGTGCATTTCTATATTCAACCCATAGGACATCTCATAATACTGTCAAAGAAGGAAAAGCAATTAATTTTGAGCCTTTCATCAAACAAGCTTCCTAGTTTGTTCAAAATGTCCCCAAGCAAACATAAAAGCCTCACCTAAACCAAAATATCCATCCTTCCAATGATGGTACATCAGGAAGAACACTCTATGAGTATCTTCAGCTTAGTAAACTAAAAGCCAACTTAAGACACAGAATCTAAGAGAATAACTCACAAAAGTAAGAAAATCAAGCTCAAACATAACATTCTTAACACCTCCAGTGATCTTTATACATCACAAGCAGATGACTCACAAAGATCTGATGAAAATGTGGTACTCTATGGACTCTAATTCCTAGACACAGCAAGCAAGTTAATAACAAAAACAACATGCCTCATACAAATGCTGAGGCTTTGACATGAACTATTTGAAAAGGTGATGCTACTTCAGTTTCTCATTTTAAGGACACTACTCATGTTCATACATTCATACAAAGGAAAAAGGCTTGATAGGAGATGAATGGGTTACTCTAGAGTCTATGAACAAGAGTAAAAATACACTTGGTAATACTTCTGAAAAGGCAGATCTGATGGTTTTTAACATGTAGTATAACTAGCATTAAAGAAATTCTGGCAGAACGAATCAGTTATGCAGGAGACTACAACAATCCACAGTGCAACAGTATGTAAACTGAAAACACAAAACACACGCAAATATACACACATTAGGAATATACAATGTAAAGGAAGAACAGGGAGGAAAAATCTGAAAAGATGTCTAGTGTCTTTTCTTATTCACCATTGTTTAAAAGAAATAAAACACATTTAAAACTTTAACCGTTTACTGAAAAATTCTCTGGTTAAAAGCTGTTTGAAGCAAGAGCAGTAAAACAACAAAGAAAACCACTAACAAAAACATTTTGCCTATGAATCCCAATGAAATGTAAATGAGGTTTTTGTTTTTTTTTAATCTGTAAAAGCAAAGCACAGAAAATTATACCCTGTGCAACTAAACTTTTCGAAAATTCAAATCAAAGCTGGTTGTCAGAGGCAAGTTATAACATCCTCGAATTACAGGTTGCTAATGGTCTCATTCCCACAACTTCAACTGCACTGGCACAGCGACTATCCTCTAATCCTGCAGCCTCCAGCAATCTGAACGTATTTCTAGCTTTTGGTACCCCAAACTAATAGGTACTCTGAATCTGCGACACAGTTTTCTTACCATCACATAATGCCGCTGCATCTCTGTCTTCTCACTGGCGAGTTTCTCACATTCCAGCTTCAGGCTGTTCAAGAAATAAGGAAATCTAAGTACAACCCAGATCTTGACTTACATCCTTCAAATACACATTCCCTCCTCTAAATCATCACCTACAAAACACCATATCAACTATCTTAAGTACCACCCTCATTACGGAAAAACAGGCAGGAGAGAAAAGGGTGAGTGGAACCAGTCCCGGCTTGTCCTTTCTACAAGGATCAAATGTGGGGGGTTTTGCTTAAGAAAAACCCCTCTAGCCAATTAACTCTAGAATCTCATTCAGAAATGAATATTCACTAAATTCACTAAACACAACATGAACGAGGAAATAAACATCAATAATGCCTACATCTCCAAGCAATAGTAAGTCCCCTAAAAATGTCACAAGGGAGTTTTTTCCTTAATGTTCCACGAAAAGATTAATGAAAATACGAATCAAGCATGTCTTATGAATGATGTCTTATTTTTTCCCTCCAAAACAGAGACAAGTTGAATACCACCACCCAGGGGCAAGGCGTGGATCAGGTTCAGTGGCTTGTTTTGGTTCTGTAATGTATGAAATAAGAAGTATAAGCCATTAAAAATCCAGCGAAAGAAAAATATTTCAAAGGCACTCTAAGATGTAATGATTGTCTCTTCAGACGAAAACATTTTTTCAGCATAAAAGTAATGAAATCGCCTACTTGGCGACTTCCTAAGGCTCTGGGCTCTCGGTTTCAGTGGAATGGCAGAAAGAAAGAAGGAATCAAGCCCGGAATAATAAAGGACCAAGAAAGTCAAAAGGCCCCAGAATGTTCCCAAGCATCCATTCGCCTGGCCCTAATAAATCAATATTGAAAGTTTGGCCTCAGCGTTTTTCAAGTGTCCCCAGTTTCGATTGTTCGGCCTTTTTTTTAATTTACGGGAAAAGGACGAAACGCTTAATTTCTTTACACCTGCCTAAGGAAAAGAGGCCTTGACTTGCCCTTTCTGCCCACAAGGAAACATGGTAATACCTTTGTGGTGGCGGAAAAAAAAAACGGGCGGGGGAGGGGGGTGTATGTTGGAGGAAGACAAGAGCTAAGCAAACAGAAGGATCAGCTAAAGTCAATATCTTTACCTGTGGTACTGAGCCTGTAAAAACTGAAACTCTTCCTTAATCCGATCACAGGACTCGGAAATTGTAAATTTAAAGGGTTGAGCAGGCTGATGCGGTGCCTAAAGAACAACAATAAAATATTTAATTAGCCCACAGCAGAAGCGAGGCAGAGAGATGGAGAAAACACCACGCGGCACTGGCGGGAGGGTGGGGGGTGTCATCGCAGGCAAAGAACGAGGAAAACTCTCCTCCCGCCCCCTCCCCTGGCGGCACAGCCGGGCCGAGGCTGGCCCCGGGCCCCCGCGTTCTGGCGACCGCCAGGGACCCCGCGGGCTCGAGACCCCGCTCCCTTCCCACGTCAACGGCGGGGGCCCCGGGGCCGGCGCGCCGCGCTCACAGCCTCCCCACCCGGAATCGAAACTGGCCCGTCGGGGGGACGCGCGCCATGGCGTCGGGCCGCGGTCAGGTCGGGGGAGGGGGCACGCGGCAGCCACTCTCCCGGTCGGTCCGTCGGCGGGCTCGCTGATCCCCAGGGCCCGCGGCGCGAAGGGCCGGCGCCCCGCACTCCCGAGCCGCCGCCGGACACGCCGCGCCGCCGCGGAGGGCGCCCTCCCCGCCCCGGCGCGGAGTCGCGCCTCCTCCATCGCTCGCCACCCCCTCCTCCAGGAGTCGCGGCGCGGGGACAGCGAACAGCTCGGCGCGGCTTCCAGGGGCTTCAAAGACAACAATAAGAAAATGGCTACAACTCAATTGCTTCTCCGCACCCCCTCTCCGAAAGTGCCCCAGCGCCCGGGGAGAGCAGGGGCGGGGGGTGGAAGGCGACTCTCGAGCTGCGTGCGGGGTTTGGGCCGCCCTCCACGCCCCTCAGGCCAAAGACACAACTCAGCGCGCAGGGGGCGACGCGGGGAATCCCCCGGCGCCCGGCAAGCCCGCGTCCCCACCGCCCGCACTCACCGGGTGTCTGGTCTGCGGGTACATCTTGCTCAGGTCGCGAATCATCCAAACCGATTTAGTTGGCTGCGCTGGGCAGAGGCGCGCGGCTCATTGGCTTTAATGGCCCCGAGGAGGAGGCAGCGGCGGCGGAGGCGGCCGGCCGGGTCCGAGGGGCGGCTCGGACGGTCCCGGCCCCCGCTGGGTCTCGCGTGACGCGGGCAGCAAGAACGCGCGGCGGCGGCGCCTGGGTGCGGGCGGCCGAACCGCTCCGCATTCCCCGCGGGCGTCACTGGCCCGCCGCGGGCATTGTCCGGCGCGCGTCTCCCGCGGCAACGCTCCGACGTTCGCTCCACTGAGGCGCGCCCGCCGAGCCCGGCGCCGCGGCCGCGCCGCTCACCCGGGACGGGAAAGTGCGAGCTCCGCGCCCCAGCGCCCGCCGGCAGCGCCGCCCGTTCGCTCGCTGGCTCGCTCGGCGTCCCACTCCAAACTTTTTTTTATTTGTCTTTTAATTGGTTGTTATTCCTCCGAATGAATGATCTCTCTCTTCTTTCCTAAAAGCAAACACAAACTCCTTTGGTTCGAAAGAGGTCTCGGCGGTGCTTTTGGTTTCTCTGGAGATTTTTTTCACCTCACAGCAACGATCTTTTAAAAGGCACCTTTTAGCTTCTTTTACCACATCTCATTTCCTTATTTTTCTTCCTTCCTGTTTTCTTGTCTTTTTTTTTAAACCCCAAATTGAAGGGGATTATAAAAATAAAAGAGTGAAACGCTTGCGGCTTTTTTTTTTTTTAATTCTCTCTCCTTTCAAACTCTGCGAACAGCACCTCAAAATAATATACAAGTGTGTGAGAGGGGGAAGAAAGCAGCCAACAGCTGAAACACCCGCTCAGAACAGCTCTAACAACACGCTCTGTGTAGGTGACTTCTTTGACCAAATTTAGCAGCCGCTAATCATTAACATTCTGATACATATTCACAACCGTCCTTGGAGGGACCGCGGAGCATCCCGGGAGATGTAGTCCGGCTCTAGCGACGGTAGCTGAAGATTCAGCCAAATTGACTACAATCACCGGCCGGCCATGCGACCACTTTGGGGTGCTCTCCAAGCGTCCCGCCCACACCCGGAGAGGTAGGCGTCTCCAACAACCAATCAGAGATGGCTGAACATTAATCGCCGTTCTGTGTTACTGCCCATCATTTCACTGCTGACAAATGGCGAGCTAGAGGGGAGGAGCCGGCCGGGCTGCAACCCACGTGGGGCCCGGGCGTCGTCCGTGGCTCGGACCAATGAATGCAACGAAATGGGGTGAGCGGAGGCGGGGCGGAGATGGCACGCCCAAGGCGGAGCTTCGCCTTGGCTGACGTTCCTTAGCGCGAGCGTTCGAACCGGGGAAACATTTGTTCGGCTGTCAATCAAAGTAACGTGGGCCTTTGAGCAGCGGTGGCTGCTGCTGCTGCTGCTGCCCTGGCTGCATCTTCAGAACTGGATGTTGGTGGCGGTGGTGGCGGCAAAATAAAGAGGGTACAGGGGGCGGTAAGACTGGAAGTTAGTCAGAAGATCTCCTTCCGAGTGTCGTCTTCCTTCGCGCCCCCCACCAACCCAAACATCAACGGCCCCTTGCTCCGGGCCGCGCCAGGAATGCGGACTAATTAGGGTCCAATGTCTCCTTAAAGAGACAAGCTCGGCCTTGTGTAACGCTCCGAAACCCCTGTTGAGACAAGAGAGGGAGGATCACGCCGATCCCACTTCGTTCGGTTCACATCAATTTTACGCGCCGCTGGAGCCGGCATAATTTTCCGTGTGAACGCGGATTCGGGCCCCTGTTCTTGTTCAGAGCCCGAGACTGAGCTGCAAGACCCTGACCCGGGCGGGGGGCACTCCGAGTCCCGAGCGGGCTGTGATTGCCATTTAACGCCGAAGTGGGGCCACCTTCCCCAAGCAACTCTGCAAGGAAGCTCCCCAGGACGCTCAGCCTGGGGGTCGCGGGGGCGTCAGCTTGGAGTTTCGGGGTGGGACTGGAAGCCCGAGGTGGGCAGGGGTCGCCCGATTCCGGGAGAAACTTTGTCGAGAGAGCCACCTGCATTCCGCAGACTATCAGTTGGTCAGCGGGAAAAATAGGGTCATCTAGATGCTGGTCCCCGCCACAGGGAAGAAAACGAACCTTCACGCCCCAAGATGCTCCCTCTCCCAAATCAGCAGGAAGAAGACTGCCCCTCATTTTCCCGTTTTTTTGGAAGAGCAAGTCGAGCTTGTCGAGGTTGAAACGGGCAGGAAACCACGCGAGAGGTGGCGGGTCGGCCACGGTTGGGGACCAGGGCTGGAAAGGTGGGGGCGTGTCCGGGGCTTGGAACCTGGGAGAGGGCATCCCTATGATAGAGGCTAAGGAATATGAGTGGACTTGGTGGCAATAAGGGACAGCCTGGGACCGGCAGCTTTTCCACCACTAGTTCTCGTTCAGCCAGGTGCAGCTGCCTGGGTTAAGGGGAAGCCTGGCGGCTTTCAATCTTTCCTAGCTAGCCTCCAACTTTGAGAGGGGCGGGAGGAATTCAGATAAAATCAAGCGGGGCGGGGTGTGTGTGGCTAACTTAAAAGGTCTGAGTTTTGGATGTGTATTTTTGAGTGTCCTTTCCCTACTCTAACTTGAGACATTGACCGAGATGGCTTAGCATTCATGAAGAATTCTTCTTAATAATATCCCTTGAGTCAGTGGACGAATCCAACGAATGTACTAGTTACTGTCCAACCTAGCACATTCTATGAGCATCTCTCTGTGCTGGGCACTTTAAAGGACTGGTTCTAAGGAAGTTTTTGGTGGTCTTCACCTTCGTCTATTTTTTGTTTTTACTAAAATCCTGCAACTAGACTTCACAAAATGTTTCAATTCAGCAAATATCTTCCCCCTCCCCAAAATAAGAGAGTGGAGGATTCCACGGGCCTTTTCTGAATTTCCTCTGTCCAGTACCCAAACACAGGTGGTTTTTGAGTGCTTAAAATGTGGCCAGTCCAAAATGAGATGTGCTTCATCTACACATACACTTTAAGAAGCTTTGAAGAGTGAGCACAAAAAAAGAAAAAAGTGAAATAACTCAATATGTGTGTAGTTAGTCTCTCAGTCGTGTCCAACTCTTGCGGCCCCATAGACTGTAGCCTGCCAGGCTCCTCTGTCCATGGAATTCTCCAGGCAAGAACTGGAATGGGTTGCCATTTCCTTCTTTATGTTGCTCACATATTTCCATTGGACTGCACGATTTTAAAACATTCCCAAGAACCAAACCAGTCAATCCTAAAGGAAATCAACACTGAATATTCACTGGGAGGACTCATGCTGAAGCTGAAGCTCCAACATTTTGGCCACCTGATGTGCAGAGCCAACTGACTGGAAAAGACCCCAATGCTGTGAAAGATTGAGAGCAGGAGGCAAAGGGGGTGACACAGGATGAGACGGTTGGATGGCATTGTCAACTCAATGAACGTGAGTTTGAGCAGGCTCTGAGAGAGAGTGAAGGACAGTGAAGCCTGGTGTACTGCAGTCTATGGGGTCGCAAAGAATCAGACAGTACTTAGCAACTGAAAAACAACACAAGAACCAAAAATTAAAAGACCTGGGTGATAAGGTTTCTACACTAGGATGCTGAATCTTCTAAAAAATGTGAACGTGAAGTCCCTCAGTTGTGTCCGACTCTTTGCAACCCCACAGACTGTAGCCTACCAGGCTCCTCTGTCCATGGGATTTTCCAGGCAATAGTACTGGAGTGGATTGCCATGTCCTTCTCCAAGGGATCTTCCCAACCCAGGGATCAAACCCGGGTCTCCCGCGTTGTAGACAGACGCTTTACCGTCTGAGCCACAGCAATTATTCTAGGGTTGGCTATTTACTCCCACCCCACTGGAGTTTTTCAGTAGTTTGTTAAATTGTCCATAGTGCCTCTGTAGGAAGTTCTGGCCAGAATCTTAGCAAGTTCCATGAGAACAGAGGCCTGGTTATGTTCACAGCCTCACTCCAAATGCCCAGAATGATGTCTGAAACATAGTTGGTGGTCAGTAAATATTTTTTAATGACATTAGTGACGGAAAGCCATGCCGTGTCGATACAGAAAGATTCGGCATCATTTAGGCCATATTTATGGAAATTCTGTGCAGTTATTTCTCAGGAAAGGGAATGAGAATCCTAATAAGAGAACCTGAAAAGCCATTGAAGGGGTCAGTGGACAAAGAGGAAACTATGCTCTGTTTTGGAAGTATCAAATACTTGTTTTAGGGACCTTTGTCCTAATCTCTTTTGACAGTTTGTGTCAACAAAACACTGGCTGGAGAAATAAAGATGTTTATTTTTTATTGAGTGTAATTTTAAAATGCATCACTTGGGTATGTTTCACATTTTGACCATGTTGCAGATCTACATAATTCACAGGGATGTCTCAGAAAGATGCCACATGAAGCAATCCATAACCCAGCCTAGGTCCCAACACAAGAGTATCTCCTCTGCTCTCTGCCTGTGCTTCTGTCCTTGCAGTTCTCCCAAACTGTTTAGCCAAGCTGTGACATCACTTGAGGGCTTGTGTTATCCCTACTGCACAGTTGGGGAGTGGGGGTGGGGTTGAGGCTCAGAAGCAGCTTTCAGGTTAGAAGCTAAGCCAGGGGCTTTCAATCTTAAAGTGATATGCAAAGCAAGCATATTGTTTCCACTTATATGCTCTAAATAATTTATTCCTCCATCAAATATTTATTGAACACCTAATATGTGCCAGGATAAGGGAATTTAGCAGTAAATGTGGCTAGTTTTGATTTATCAGCTCTCAGCTCCAAATGTATCCATCATCTTTGCCTGCTCTGTGAATATGGATCTGGGCCCTTAAAATAGTTTCTTTTGCCCCTGGTACCAAAGCTTTTACAATAGAGGGCACTGGAAAGACATAGGAAGTGGTGTTTCTGGTTCTGGTGTGCAAGCCTAGCAGGTTCCTACAGCACAGGTGGCAATCAGTAGCACAGAGCAGCCAGCAGCTTCCTCCACAATCCTCCTTAAGTAGTTCTGGAGTTGGGTGCCCCTGATGAGACATCTTCCTAAACAGCTTTCCCTGGCACCTCAGAGGATGTGTTTCCAGGAAGGTCTGGAATGTGGGTTTCTGGATCTTGCCAGAAAGGCAAGATTTCCAGCAGGGCCCGCCCACTCCAGCTGTGCCCTCTTGAGCAAGGTCTTGATTTTAGCCGTAGATTATGTGTGGGTCTTGGGGAGGTTGTTTCTTGAGTCATCTATTTCAGCCCTAGAGATAATGGCTGCTCTGTATATCTGCTATTTTTATATTCTTTACCTCTTACTCACCAATCCCACTTTACTCCCACAGTTAATAATTCTTTATCCTAAACTTTTCTTGTTCAAATTACTACATGTTTTTCCTCTAATTGGAGTCAGACTGATACATAAACAGCATAAGCAAAATCTCTTCCCTGTTGGGGCTTACATCCTGATCAACGGAGGCAGAGAAACAGTTGAACAAGTAGCAAGCAGCAAAATGTAAAAGTGGCGGTAAATGGTATGCAGAGAAATAAAGCAGGGTGGGGGTAGGTGTGGCTGGTGTGGTATAACTCGTTTAGATGGGAGGTTATGGAAGGCTTCTTGGAGGAGATGACCCAGGTGCCAGAGGCAGAGAGTATGGACCTTTCTCGTCCCGAAAGAACCCCTGGTTGATGATAGGAAGCTTCTTTCACCTTACTCACCCTGGTACTAATGGGGCGCTTCAGGATAAATGGCTGACTGTGTGGGAATGATGAGTAGCATCCTGTCTTTAACAGCCATACCTTACTTATGTTAGCAATAGTTCTGACTGTTTGGAGAGATCCTGAATTTCTAGCTAGTCTGAACAATTAGTAGTCTGAATATTTAAAAGGAGCAGTGAGTTTCTTTATACTCCAATCTGATAAAGCAATTCATATTTAAGAAACACACTACTGAAAACAACCCTCTTTCTTGAGAAATACTCATGTTATCTTTACTTGAGTCTAGAGGAAAACTTCAAGAGATTTTTCTGCTCCATTCAGCCTCTGCCTTTAAGCAAATAAGGTATTATTATCCCCACTTTAAAGATTAATCAACTGAGGCTCAGGAAGAAGTTACTTGCTAAAAGTTGTAGAACTTGCAAGTACTGAAGCAGAGATCACAACTTCTGTCTTCTACCTCCTTATTTCTTATCTGTACAAAACTTGAGTTCCACAAGTGGATATTGAATTTATGCAATTTAAGTGCACCTTACCCCACCAGCATGGTTTACTCCTTTCCCAGCAGATATTTTCTGGCTAAAATAAAAGTGGAGGGTGAATTAGGTAGATGACTGTGTTATAGCTGCCACTGGGCAAAAGCTGAACCCGAGGACTCCCAAGGCTGCAGGAAGCAAATCTGGCTCCCTTCCTCCCATCAGCCTCTCACCTCAGAGTCTCTGAAGGCTTGAGAAATGCAGTTCAAGAGAGAGGAACTGTGCTTAAGCTAGAGTCCTTTTACTTTTCACAACAGCAGGGTTCACACCCATTCAGCTGCTCTTGCCATGCCTTCACACTGGCTCCCACCAGTGCTAACTATCACAACAGCTGCAGGTAGATATTACAGGGGAAAAACTGTGCATTTACTTTCTGAAAATGGGCAGCATGGGAATGGGGTAGGGGTGGGAAGTATAACTCAATTCCATATTGCTTTGTTCAAGAAAATAATTCTTGAAAGTCCAGTTTTATTTTCACTGGAATTGTGAAAATTAACAATTAACCTGATCCGGTTAACTCTGCCTACTCTTTTAACCTTTCTGATTTCCGCCATATGGTATCTCATCCGTAAAGGAGGCATGATCCCTCCATGTTAAATGCAAACATTTGCAGCTCGAAAAATGTTTTGTTTTATAATTTGGAACTTGCATTGGTCATATAGAACAAGTCTACATTCAAGATCATCTGCCAAGCTTGATCACCTTTTCTTTCCCTCTTCCAAAGCAATCTGGGATGAGTGTTATTTGGAAGAAGTAGAAGCAGTGCACTTTGTTGAAAATTGATCAATTGTCTTATAAAGTAAGCAAAACCATAAGAGTCTATGTGGGCTCCCACTGCCATAATTCAATTCAGGACTTGTCTTCAACTATTATGTAGCTTGGAACAATTCTGACAAATCACATGACTTCCTTTAATAGAAATCCATGTAAAATAGTGTGAATGAACCATCATCCACAGTGTAAACTCTGGTCCAGTGCACTACTACGTTTAGAAAAGACTGATATTCTGGAAAGTTTTCATTCATAGAGACATCCCCACTTTTGCTGCTTGGTTTTATGTAAAAAAAGATTTGTATGATTTTTATTAAATAGGTCCATAAGAGACCATTTGATACCTTATCTCTGTATGGGCCATGAGGGCTTACCTACAACTGCCACATATTATTACATCTGGTATTAGTAGTATGTAAAGGAGCAAGAAGATAGGATGGATGGGTATTAAAATCCCATTTTACAGATGAGGAAACTGATGTTCAAAGAAATCAGTGGCCTCTTGAAGATTATACAGCTAGTAAACAAGCAAGTTGGGAATCCAACCTGAGCTTTCAGATTCCACTTCTTTCCACTCCACTAGAGCTGCTCTCTGAACGGCTCAGTCATAGACACCACCATTGATCAGTCTAGCCACACTTCTTCGTCTCCCCTCATTTCATAGCACAGTTAACAAGAGCAGAATTGGCATACCTTTTCCCAGCACAGTTACTAGAGTGCAGTGTTTTTGTAGCTTAGGGTTGATTTCTGAATCTAATTTTTGTTCACTCATTCTCCATTCTCAGTTTATAATCCAAATCAAGGCATTTTGTATAATTTATCCAGAGAGAATTTCAACAGAAATTAAGGCTTTTAAAAGGGAAGCCATGCTGAAAATAATCTTATAATCTCCAGGAATGATGTTCATCAAGGTTTTAAACAGTAGCATAGACAACCATCTCTCTTTACACGCTTAAGGAATTTGATGCTTATGCTTTCTTGAAAGGAAACAGTTTGTTTTTCAGTCCTGGGAGGATTCCATATTCTTTAAAAACTGTAAGATGTGTAATTAATCATGTAGGAAACAATTTATTATGATGGTAATTGTCATATATATTTTAATAAGACATTGAAAATGTAAAATAAAGAATTGTCAAATATTTATTGCAAGTTGTATTTAGAAACATTTATATAACATTTAGATTGCTATGCAGCAATCAGTATTCACTAACAACTTGCTCCAAAAACAGTAAACATGTGAATCATGTTGTAAAAATTAGTCAGATTCAGAAATCTCCTCGAAGATAAAAAAAATAAATAAAGTGTAATAAGTTTTTACACTAGCAAGTAAAAACTGCACTGGGAAAAAATATTCTAACTGTACATGTTTTATCTGTTCAACAGCAGAGTGTTGACAACAGTCTCACACAACCACATCTGACACTTAGTTTTGACAGTTCACTTTTTGTTGAATGAAGTATGTTAGTCACATATGTTTTTGGATTATTTATGCAATTCTTAGGAAAATTTATAATCAAAGTTGCATCAAACTAAGTTTAGTTAAATTTTTATTATCTGTAAAGCTACTTCATACACAACTAGAAGTTTAATAATTATTAAAATACACATATAAAATATATGTGTGCCTATGGCTGGTTCATGTTGAGGTTTGATAGAAAATAGCAAAATTCTATAGAACAATTATCCTTCAATAAAAAATAAATTAATTTTAAAAACCCACAAATATACACAAAGTCATACCTTCAGTTCAGTTCAGTCGCTCAGTCGTGTCTGACTCTTTGCGACCCGTGGACTCCAACATGCCAGGCCTCCCTGTCCTTCACCAACTCCCGGGGTTTACTCAAACTCATGTCCATCGAGTCGGTGATGCCATCCAACCATCTCATCCTCTGTCGTCCCTTCTCCTCCTGCCTTCAATCTTTCCCAGCATCAGGGTCTTTTCCAATGAGTCAGCTCTTCACATCAGGTGGCCAAAGTACTGGAGTTTCAATTTCAGCTTCAGTCCTTCCAATGAATATTCAGGGCTTATTTCCTTTAGGATGGACTGGTTTGATCTCCTTGCAGTCCAAGGGATTCTCAAGAGTCTTCTCCAACACCATACTTCAAAAGCATCAGTTCTAAGGCGCTCAGCTTTCTTTATAGTCCAACTCTCACATCCATACATGACTACTGGAAAAACCACAGCCTTGACTAGATGGACCTTTGTTGACAAAGTAATATCTCTGCTTTTTAATATGCTGTCTAGGTTGATCATAACTTTTCTTCCAAGGAGTAAGTGTCTTTTCATTTCATGGCTGCAGTCACCATCTGCAGTGATTTTGGAGCCCCCAAAAATAAAGTCTGCAACTGTTTCCACTGTTTCTCCATCTATTTGCCATGAAGTGATGGGACTGGATGCCATGATTTTAGATTTCTGAATGTTGAACTTTAAGCCAATCTTTTCACTCTCCTCTTTCACTTTCATCAAAAGGCTCTTTAGTTCTTCACGTTCTGCCATAAGGGTTGTATTATCTGCATATCTGAGATTATTGATATTTCTCCCAGGAATCTTGATTCCAGCTTGTGCTTCCTCCAGATCAGAGTTTCTCATGACATACTCTGCATATAAGTTAAATAAGCAGGGTGACAATATATAGCCTTGACATACTCCTTTTCCTATTTGGAACCAGTCTGTTGTTCCATGTCCAGTTCTAACTGTTGCTTCCTGACCTGCATACAGGTTTCTCATGAGGCTATTCAGATGGGCTGGTATTCCCATCTCTTTCAGAATTTTCCACAGTTTATTGTGATCCACACAGTCAAAGGCTTTGGCATAGTCAATAAAGCAGAAGCAGATGTTTGTCTGGAACTGTCTTGCTTTTTCAATGACCCAGAAGATGTTTGCAATTTGATCTCTGGTTCCTCTGTCTTTTCTAAAAGGAGCTTGAACATTTGGAAGTTCATAGTTCATGTATTGCTGAAGCCTGGCTTGGAGAATTTTGAGCATTACTTTACTAGCGTGTGAGATGAGTGCAATTGTGCGGTAGTTTGAGCATTCTTTGGCATTGCCTTTCTTTGGGATTGTAATGAAAACTGACCTTTTCCAGTCCTGTGGCCACTGCTGAGTTTTCCAAATCTGCTGGTATATTGAGTGTAGCACTTTCACAGCATCATCTTTCAGGATTTGAAATAGCTCAACTGGAATTCCATCACCTCCACTAGCTTTGTTCGTAGTGATGCTTCCTAAGGCCCACTTGACTTCACATTCCAGGATGTCTGGCTCTAGGTGAATGATCACACCATTGTGATTATCTTGGTCATGAAGATCTTTTTTGTACAGTTCTTCTGTGTAATCTTGCCACCTCTTCTTAATATTTACTGCTTCTGTTAGGTCCATACTGTTTCTGTCCTTTACTGTGCCCATCTTTGCATGAAATATTCCCTTGGGAGAAGGAATTGCCAAATAAAGTACTAACTAGTCAATTCAACTGGAAATTTAAATAGTGATAAAAAGGATGTGTGATTTTGTTTTTTACGTTTTGATTGTCAAGACCTAAGGAACTGGAAAGCCTGTAGTTTCTATTACGAACCTTACCTCGTGGTCTTCAATTATGTCCTATGAAGGACCTGTATTTATTTCACAGTTAGGTTACATGTAATCAAACCCACTGGTAGCTAACATTTACTAAGTGTGCCAGATATTGTCATATAAATGATCTACCTCTGTTTCATCTTCATCTTAAAGGTGAGCCCATGGACTATTGGACAGGTTCCCTAACTTGCATAAATCCACCCAACCTGCTCGCTGCAGAGTAGTAGTCCAACCCAGGGGATTTCCTGGTGGTACAGTTGATAGGAATCTGTCTATCCTATTCCCAGGAATCTGCCTGGGAACACAGGCTCAGTCCCTGGTCTGAGAAGATCCCACATGCCTACATGCCCACATGCCCACATGCCATGGAGGAACTAAAACCCATGAGCCTCAATTACTGAGCCCATGTGCTGCAAGTTAAGAAGCCTGTGCACCTAGAGCCTATGCTCCACAACAAGAGAAGCCATCACAATGAGAAGTTCACACACCACAACTATAGAGTAGGCCCTGCTTGCCCAACTACAGAAAAGTCTGCACAGCAACAAAGACCCAGCATAGCCAAAATTAAATAAATGATTTTTTAAAATCTACATTCTAAAAAAAATTGCAAACCCAAGATTATTTCTGTAGAAGAGTTTCTTGTTTTATTTCTGCCATTTTCAAACAATCCTTTTCTAAGTCAGAAAGAAGTATGACACTTAGATACATCATTTTGATATAAAATATATTTTGTTTTCAGGGAATAAGCTGTGGTTAATAATACATTTTGTAAATCTTGCTATGCTAGGGGGTTTTCTTTAGGAGAATTTTGATACGAACCAGTGAGTCAGCAAATGGTTGCTAAATTTATATTTCCTCCACTGAACAAGATTAAATCCTAATTCATTCAAATTATTTTCATGTTCCGATTAATCAAATGACCCAGTCGCTAAGCCCATCTTTTCATTTTTTATCTTTTATTTTTTAATTCTCGTTAGAGGAAGTAGTCACTAAAATTCACATTTAAAATATAGAACTAGGAACCATACTCAAGCAACTATTCACAGCCTATTGTCAAAATACTACCCTGGGAATTTAGAAATAGTTTAAGTTTCAGGCATGGCAACATGCAAAAAATCTAATCATAAAGGAAGTTATCATGAATAGCGGATACACACACTCACACACACATCCCATGAGTATCAACAGTTGATTTCATAGATAATTTCCTGCCTGCTGATGGCTACTCCCAAATCTTTCTTTAATTACAGAGCAAGATTGATAATACATAATAGTATAGTTTAATTAGCTATGTTTCTTATGTTTAGACCAATAAGCAATGTTCTAATGTACTTATTTTGATTAGATAAAAAATACATGAAGCAAGAACAAGACACCCTTTGTTTGAGAAGATCCTTGACACATTTTAGGTTGACTGTCTCATAAAGATTCTTTTTTTCTCAGAAAGGTTCACTTGAGATAAAAGTCTAATGAAAAAAAAATTTTTTTTTCAGAGCTGTTTCTGCTAACAACTTAGATTTACAAGGGCTTTGAATATCAGAAAAATTCAAATTTTCATATCAAAGTCAAAAACAGAAATAAGCCAAATTCAAGTGTTTGTTTTCTGAAGCACTGCTGAATATATTGTCCAGTTAGTACCACGGAAGGCTGAAAGCAAAACACGGGTGGGTCTGCCAAACAATCCCTGACTCTGTTTATAACAACTGAAGCTGTGCCTTTCATATCAGAGTTCCATCAGAACGGGGAGGGGGTGGAACAGATAAGCTCATCAGTGAAATAGTAGTCTTTAACAACAACCAGTCACTTCCTGCAATCAAAACCATGCTAGCATGTGGCTTGTTCAAATAAAAATTACTGGACTGGAGCCAAACAAGGAAAAAGTAATTGATAATGTGGTTTTTCAGAAACCATCCATCCATCAAATGTGTCAGTCCTTCATAATACTTTATTTCCCTCCTGAACAAAGATCTTTAAAATTCATTGTGTGCACTTAAAAACAAAGTGTCCTTGTGCTGGTTTATAAAGATTCTCTTTTAGTTTGGGTTTGTTTTGTTATTTGATTACATTCCCTCCCATCCTGCTTTTTTTTTTTTTTTTTACAGATAGTTGCTGGAAATTTCTGCCATTCTTAAACAAAGCATCTTTGTGCTGTATCAGCTTGCATTTTCCTTGGATTGTATTTGGATGATGCTTTTTCACTGACTTCAGCACTGGAGTATTGTAGCCACAGCTTTAGTAAGTAGACTGTAACAAACAGATTCACTGGCCCTTTTTGTTTGTTGCAGCCTATTAACCTTCTGGTGGGAAATGCTACTCAGAGTAAGGCATCGGAGTTATTTCAAGCAGAATTTAAAACTGATGAGAAAATATTGGTTCATACTTGTAGTTGAAAAAAGTCATTAACAGTTAATACTATAAACAAACGTTCCATCTCCAGTAATCCCTCCAATACAACGCAAATGTCTTTTAACTAAAACCTTCCATTCATTTTTGGATCTGAAAGATCAGTTTGCAACACTGATCATAGCTTAGCTCACTGTCACTATCCAAAACAAACTTCTGTAATGTACATTTCAGCAACATTCACTTGCTTTCACTTTTGATGACTTCCGTATTAAAGTCAAGGGTACTGGAGATTCAGTGTCACACACACACACGTTTGCCCTAAAGATGGTAAAAATTACACTTCAAAATGCATATATAAAGGAATATGATGGTTTCCCTTAAAATCATGTTTTAAATAACAGTCATGTGATTAAAACACTGTAACTGAAAAAAAGAGAATTAATGAGGTTTTGGTGCACAAAAATTATGATGGAAAACATCCCTGTGATTCTGTGGTTTTTCACTTTTTAGCTGCCTATTTACAAGCAAATGCCATCATATTGTGACCTCTTTTGTGTTCTCCTAGTACTATCAGCTCTTGACCCAACAATTACTTTAAGTTTATATTTAGATCTTCTGGCAGTGTCTTGGGACAAACTAGCCAGGAGAAAGGCCCTTAGAGATAGTCGTTCCTTGTATAGCCTGCTAAGACCTGGCCAGAGAAACCACTCCTATTATCTAACCAGCCATCTCAATAAAGTTTCCTTTTAAAGAAAGCCAGGAAGAAAAAAGCTTCAGAGGCCGCACAAAACCCCTACATTATGGCAGGTCCTGCCCCTGGAATTTCTCTTTTGGCCTGCTCTGAAATAACACTAAAGAAAATCACATTTATACAAGATAATAATAACAGTTTTCACGTGTAACCTCTTTTCCATCTATGAAATACTAATACTAGAATAGCAAAAAAGAAGCAAATATTCACTCTTCATCCAAAGATTGTTACATGAAGAAATACAAAATGTGCCAGGCTCAGGGGTTATTTTTGGTGGGGGAGACATCAATTTGGAAATGGCAAAGAGGTCAACTACTAAGTCAACATCCACAGTGGGTCCCTTGAAAAATGAAGATCTCATTTAGTTTTTTGATGGGAAATTGCCAAGAAAATCAATGATACAAATTTTGCCTTCAGAAGTATTCACAAGAAGGGGCTATGGGAACAAGTAAAATATCTTCATTCTTTGTTTTTCTGCTAGAATTTACTACATATTCAGTTTTGTCTGTTGACTCATGCTAAGCCTGTAGTAAGATAAAAATGAAACAGGTTAATTTTTTAATAATAGTTTGATGCACTTGATTTTGTTTGATTGGTCCGCATTTTCTTAAACTGAGCTCCTCCTCATTCTGCCAGAGGCATCCAAAAAGCATGCCTCCTAGAAGTTTAAGGATTTCTACAGAAATGGTTCAGGAAGGGGAAAAAAATCTAATATTTCATTTCTGATATAAAAAAGGATTTTTTTTTTTTTTGTCAAAAGTCAATGCAGTCTCGAGAGCCAAGCCTTGTCAAAACAGAAGGCTTTTCAAATTCACTGTTTTAGTCTCATGGAGAGCTAGGCAGAACTGAGTAGATGAGTTTGTCCATGGAAAGGGGAACCTAGGTGATGAAGCTTTCTGCCCTGGAGTAGCAGAAAGATGCAGTGACAAGAAACAAAAAGGCCACAGCATACTCCTCTCACTGTGGAGGGGCTATGGAGAAAAGGAGGTGAGGTAGGAAGGTTAGTAGGGGTTAGAAGATGCCTCTGTCTTCTTGGGAGCAATGCTCTTTGGACAGGAACACGTGTCACATACAAACTATACACTCATTTCATGTACACAGGTGTACACGTTTTCACATCTCTGAAATCAGAATGCATCAGGACGTGTACATGGATCTTCCTAGACACTTACTTTCTTTTTTAAGCAGCATATAGAACAGTGGTAGATCTTAAAAAAAAATGGTATCTTTGATTCAATAAGATGTGCTAAGTTGAGTGAAAAGGTGAAGAGAGGGGATTCTGCTCTCCTTTCTACCTGGGGTTCTGTGAGGCTTGAACCTTGCACCCACCCTCAGCAACCAAGAGCAACCATAGCCAAGTAAACTCACAGATCCCCCCGAATGAGGCAGAAGGTGGACCTCCTGAATTGCTGTCTGCTTCTTAAAGGCATGAATGAGACCCGAAAGAGCCAAGAGGAGTCTGGAAAGTTATAGGAGAGTCTGACAGGAAGTTTCTAGAAGGAAGGCGGTTGCTGTGTAGGGGTAGCAGTGAGGACTTTGGAGCAGATGCCCGAGTCAGCTTCCATGGGGAGCTCAGCATCAGCAAGGGCAACGCAGGGCTAAGTCACCAGGGAAGTAACCAGCTCCAGATTCAGATGGAGGAGAATGCTGACCATCAGTCACGCTGGCCCTGGGCTCCAAGATCAGCTCCCAGCAGAACCTCCCAGAAGGAGAGCCACCAACCCTCAGTGGTTTTCGGTTCTTGGGCAGCCCAGGCCAGTTTCTCCGCAGCCAACCTCGTGAGGATCCAGGGTAGACTCTGCTGACCTGAAGACCCAGTTACCCTTGAAATCTGAAAGATGGAGCATTTCTTCTAAAATAGAGCATTTAGGTGGAAAAAGTGTAAAAATTAATCAAGAAGATGAAATCTTCTGGATTGTTAAAAGAAATTGAGCTTTTTCTTTTCCCCTTGCTACCCAGTTAAGCATTTATAAAAGGTATCAGTTAATAGAAAAATGAAAGAAACTGTGTTTTCTATTAACATCTGATTTGTACTATAAGTGAATATGTGACTCTAGAACTCTAGAATGATGAAGTCTAGAATTTAGAGAATGATAATATGAGAATCTCTCAAAATATAGTCTGGCAGTGGGTTAGTTGCTAAGTCGTGTCTGACTCTTGGGACACCACGGACTGGTGCCTGCCAGCCTCCTCTGTCCATGAGATTTCCCAGACAAGAATCCTGGAGGGGGTAGCCACTTCCTTCTCCAGGGGATCTTCCTGACCCTGGGATGGAGCCTAGGTCTCCTGTATTGCAGGCGGATAAGAATCTGACTGAACCACCAGGGAAGCAAGTATAAGGTAGCCGTTAACACAAGTCTGTGAGAGAGAGAAAGACCATCTTTCAATTATGCGGAAATTGGCAAATTGCGATTCTATGACCTATATTGTCATATTAATGGTGCTTTCATTGAACCAAAGGATGTTGTCATTATTAACACTGTTTCTGCATCTTAGTAGTATTTCTTGATCCTGGTCAAGAAAGAAGCGGATCCTATGGGTGGGTTATGAACTTTTAATATAATAAACACATGTGAAAACAGAAATCCCAGCATCAGAATAAATTATTGTCTGCTTGTTGAGGGGAACTTTCAAGAAACAGTACAAAATAGTAGAAGAAAAAAAGGTGAGCAGATGCTAGGGACATATGGGCAAGTGGTTTTGAGGGCCTGACAAAAAAGACAATCGGAGAGGAGGAATAGAAATGGTACTATGGTTTCTTTCTGGATGTGTCAGCTCTGTGATCTACCCCTGGCATCTTAACTCCCACCTGTGTCCTTCCTTATAGCTGTGCTGCAAAGAGAGGAAGACAATGGCTCCTGCTCTTGATCTGCTGTCTAATAATCCCATCCTCTGTTGAGTCTCATTGCCTATTGGAAAATGCTTCCCTGAGTGCTGAATATAACCTGCTTTATTCTGCCTTCAGCCCCAGACTCAGGATTCCTATAGCTTTCCTGCCACCTCAATGTATGGGAGGACAGAGTAGACACCAAGTGATGGACCATTCTGTCATGAGATGGAGCACACTAAACATCTCTTTTGATGCAAACAAGTCTCCTTCTTTACAAAACTGGTATTATTGACTGAGAACCGTTATCACAGTGAGACGGAATGACAGGAAACAGTTAAGCATGTTCTCCCCCCTTTTTGTGTTTATAGCTGCCCAGAAATGAACATCAATATTTAAATGTCTGAATTATCTTAGGCTTGTAAAAAACCAATTAGCCGCTCCCTGGGCCCAGTGTCTGGGGCCTCTGCAGGGCATAGTATGGGACTGTTTAGTTCTTGCGGTCAGAGGCAGGGAACTCTGGGAGCGGTCAGAGTGGCAAGGGTCATTGCTGGGTTAGCGGGGTTCCCCTGGGACCATCCATCCTGAAGGGACAGGAATCCGCAGCAGCCCTTTAAGGCCATCAGAAAGGATTCGGCAGGACTATTGGCAGCACAAAGAACATTTGGCCAGAAGAGCTGCATCATGGAAAACACACCACAGACGGGAGCCTTCGATGCAGAGCAGTTCGGGGTCTTCACTGCTGACAAGTAGAAACCTTGAGACTTAGAAGACCTTGGTCAGTTATAGTAATTCTGGTTCCTCTGAAGAAATAAGTCCTCCTCCCTAGCCAGAGCTTACATGTCTGTGTCTGAATGTAGGGCCCCATCTTTAGACTTAGCACATCCTATGCAGGGACATTTTGCTTGGCCTGGAGCAGAGAGGGTGGACCGTGGGGACGAGGGATCATGTTTTTTAGGAAGGTTTCCCATTTCCTTAGTCCAGATTTGCATGGTTTCTAACTCTCAGAGGACCAGGATTATTATCTCTCTTGTGTTAGATTTTGTTTTCCTGGAAGACATCATTTGTTGCTTACCCAATATCTAGCCACTCATGTCTTCCTTACTGACAAAACCCCATATCTGTTTGTGACAACACAGGACCCAGCCCCAGGGGGGATACATGACTTTCCCCCTACCCTGGAAGCTGGGGGTGCTGAAAGAGGTGGAAGCAGGAGATGCCAGGAGGATGATTTGTGGGAAAGATTTCCCTCCCTCATCAAAGAGGACAGATGCAGCCAGCTTGGCTGTCCCCAGCTTGATCTCAGATGCATTGTCTGGAGCTGCATTGGGATCAGCACGTGGCTGATTAGAGTACAGAAGTTAGAAGTCGTTGTATCCCATGCTGCTGCTGCTGCTAAGTCACTTCAGTTGTGTCCGACTCTGTGCGACCCCATAGACGGCAGCCCACTAGGCTCCCCCGTCCCTGGGATTCTCCAGACAAGAACACTGGAGTGGGTTGCCATTTCCTTCTCCAGTGCATGAGGGTGAAAAGTGAAAGTGAAGTCACTCAGTCGTGTCCGACCGAGCCAATGGATTGCAGCCTACCAGGCAGTCTCCTCCATCCATGGGATTTTCCAGGCAAGAGTACTGGAGTGGGGTGCCATTGCCTTCTCTGGTTGTATCCCATACTTTCACTTATTTAACACATATTTATTGAGCACCTGCTACCTTTCAAGCTCAATAAACGAGACACTGACCTGTGTTTGAGGTCCACATTTATTGCTCCTCTCAGGCACTGCATCGGGGAAGGCAATGGCAACCCACTCCAGTACTCTTGCCTGGAAAATCCCATGGACAGAGGAGCGTGGTAGGCTCCAGTCCATGGGGTCGCTAAGAGTCGGACACGACTGAGCGACTTCACTTTCACTTTTCACTTTCATGCATTGGAGAAGGCAATGGCAACCCACTCCAGTGTTCTTGCCTGGAGAATCCCAGGGACAGCCGTCTATGGGATCACACAGAGTCGGACACAACTGAAGTGACTTAGCAGCAGCAGCAGGCACTGCATCGCCCTTGGCTCCTTTTTGTAGTAGAAATGACTGCAATACATACATTAAAATGTAAACTATAAGAGGACAGGGAGTCATAGAAGCTATTAGATATTGAAGGTTTAATGGGAGAGTGGGAAATGTGACTTGGAAAATGGACAGAAGACAAGGAGGCAGGCTGGGCATCAGGAACACAGCCACAGTTACTCCCAAGCACGGTCAACTCAGAATGAGGCCGTGGCCTCCATCACAGCCTCCCTGAAGGCTGGACCATATATACTGCTGCTGCTGACTTCCATCCACATTCTACAGCCAGTATCTCAGAAGTAAGCACCAGATTCTGCTGAACTTCCTCATCTGCCTGCATGTTGACAGTCTCAGGAATGAGTGGTGCCTCCACTCTTGTCCAGTTTTGTGTGGATGAAGAGAACAAGAATCACCCTGCTGCCAAGGCTATCTTCACAGCATATGAGGGCTACCCCAAAAGAAAATTGGAACAGTCTAGAAGGAAGTACCAAAGCTAGCTACAAAAAATTTTAAAGTTCATGATGGTGAAAATAATTTACAGAGAGTATCACAATTTTCAAGGTAGAAAACAGTAAAAATATCTTTCATACAGTAGTTTAAAGTATTCAAAGTACATCTGATCATCACAATACTGAGATGCACACAGAACAGGTATTTTATCTGAGCCTCAAAGAGATGAAGTTATTTTAATAGAACATGAGGTGTTCAGTGATTATCTGAGTTTTTATTTAAAAAGAAAGAAATATGTAACCTTTAAGTATGTGACAGTTTCAACTGGGGATGGCATTAGCATATCGGGAGTGCAAATATAATCTTCTGTAGACAGTGTTGATTTATATATGCAAATGAACTAGTTTTCCAAAAAGTGAAGGTATTCTACCTGGAAGTGAAGGTTTTTTCATAGGAGCCTCTTCTCAAATTTTATCTCAAAGGCTTATCAATTAAATTCTTATCCCATAAAGACAAAGCCACATAGCTGACCTGATCTTACACTTAATTGATGTAAAACAAGAAGAGTGAAACATGACATATGTCCTGTTACTTGCCTATCTCTTGACCTTCCCAGACATAACTAATTAATCATGCCATTTGTTCCTCAGAATCCTTCTGGATGCAGCACTGAAAGCGGTCTTAACCAATCGATCCTAGTGGGCAACCCTAGAGGAGCGATGTTCAGTACGGAGTTTTGATAGCCAAGGATTTCTTTTGTTTGCCCAGAATGTTGGAAGTTCTAGGAAAAGCACCCTTCTTTCTCTTTCCTTTTTCCTTGGAAAAATCTTCCAAGAATGTGGCCTAAATCTTGGCTTGTTAAGCAGATCTGAAGCTATGGGTTAAACTGTAGCTTCAGTCTCTTGGAATTCAAACCCCATCTCCATCAAGACTGAAGTTTTGGAAGATGTTATGGAAAATGTCATGATGGTGGAGTGTGGGGGCTGCCTCTTGGGTACTCAATGTGGGGCTGCAAGAGAAAGATGTGCTTGGCCTCTGTTGGAAGCTGACCAGCAGTAGAGAGAAATGGCTTTGTTAAACCAATTCTTTTCTGTCCTTCTCCTAGTGGTCCTATATGGCTGAAGGGCTGATATCCAGGCACTGGTAAATTGCAAAAATCTATTTCTCAGCCCAAGCTAAAGTGACATACTGGCAAAATGCCAGGGGAATTAGCAAGTCTGATGTCCCAGACTCCTCCCAAGCATTAGCCAGGGTTAGAAGAGAGATTAGTTTTGCCTCCCTTCTCCATCTACCCTTCCAAGCACAAGACAGAGGCAGAGATCTAATTCTTTAAACTAAGGCCCAGACAGAAGCTTGGAGAAAAAAGTGAAAGTGATGTTCTGTTTTCTGGACCACATTTCTGGCACCTAAGAAGTTATAGTGTTGCCAGAGAAATCTCAAATCTGAACACAGGAGTTTAAACCCTGAGGAAATCCTTAGACCTTTAGATCTACACCCATTGTAAGTGAGCTGGATGGTTGAGATGTTCAAACTTCCCGAAGCCTGTCTCCTTTCTCTCATGGTTGCTACTGATGGAAATGAAAGAGGAAAATCTCCCAGCTGACAGAACCAGAGGCACCAGATTGGCCAATTAAAGAATTCAATATACTGCCAGGGAAATGATTCAATACATAGATGCCGATGAGACCTACTAAAATCGTCATTTATCTTATTATCCCCGACATGGCGGTAGGTGGGGTGGGTGGGAGGGGATGCTGGAATCACTCTTCTCCCAAGGCCACACGTGTAGAATGCCTGAGGGCCACTTTGAAAGGAAATCAAGCATTCCTGGACAAAGGTCAACAGGAAGACTCAGTGCTGCAGCTGCTGCTGCTGCTGCTGCTAAGTCGCTTCAGTCGTGTCCGACTCTGTGCGACCCCATAGACGGCAGCCCACTAGGCTCCCCCGTCCCTGGGATTCTCCAGGCAAGAACACTGGAGTGGGTTGCCATTTCTTTCTCCAATGTGCAAAAGTGAAAAGTGAAAGTGAAGTCACTCAGTTGTGTCCAATTCTTAGCGATCCCATGGACTGCAGTCCACCAGGCTCCTCTGTCCATGGGATTTTCCAGGCAAAAGTACTGAAGTGGGGTGCCATTGCCTTCTCCAGTGCTAGGGTTAGCATTTGCCTCTATATGTGGTTTCTCCATCTCCCATTTCTAAGTGGTAAGTTTTGATTGTCATTCTCCTAATTTTCTGATACCACTACATATTAATATCTTAAAAGTCACATCTACACTGAACAGACAAGAACAAACATCACTCTATGATACTAGACATCTAGCTACTTGCTTCAAGGTGAGCTGAATACCATCTGTGTTTACATGTGGGATTATTGAATTAAACTGGTGGTGATATTGGTTATCTATTTCCACAAAAATTCTATTAACACACAACCACAAAATCCAGTGGCTTAAAACAATGACCATTTATTTAGCTCCTGAGTTTGCAAGTTGCTTGGGCATCTCTTCAGTCTTGGCTGGGTTTGACTGATATTGTCTGAGCTTACTCATGAGTCCCACCCTCAGCTGGTGGGATTGTGGGGGCTTGCCAGGTAAAATGGCCTCACCTAGAATGATCTGGCTCTGCCTCCAGGCTCTTTCATTCTCCATCAGACTAGCCTGGGTTCATACTAATGTTGGTGGCAGAGTTCTAATAGAAGAGCAGAAGTATACAGGGGCTTTCTCGAGCCTAGGCTCAGAACTAGCCCACTGTCCCTTCTATCCTGTTCAATTGGCTTTAGTAAGTCACAGGCCAGCCTGGATTCAAAGGATGGGGAAATAGACTCTACCTGTTAATGGAAGTAGTTGCAAAAGGCATGAGTAGAGGGCAAAGAGGGGATTTAGAGTTATTTTGCAACCAGTCATCTACAGCGGCTGTGGGGGAATTATTTACATAGGAAGAAGATGGTATATGAGAGAGCTGGTTGACCAAGAGATGGATAGTGGTAGAGATTTATCTCTAAGATGTGCCCATACTCTTCTGTTCTTTTACAAGCAACACTCACCCAGTCTTCTAATAAATGTTTATTTTAACCACTGCTGCTGCTGCTAAGTCACTTCAGTCGTGTCCGACTCTGTGTGACCCCATAGACGGCAGCCCACAGGGCTCCTCCATCCCTGGGATTCTCCAGGCAAGAACACTGGAGTGGGTTGCCATTTCCTTCTCAGTGCGGAAGAATTGATGCTTTTGAACTGTGGTGCTGGAGAAACCTCTTGAGAGTTCCTTGGACTGCAAGGAAATCAAACCAGTCCGTCCTAAAGGAAATCAGTCCTGAATATCCATTGGAAGGACTGATGCTGAAGCTGAAACTCCCAAACTTTGGCCACCTGATGTGAAGAACTGACTCATTGGAAAAGATTCTGATGCTGGGAAAGATTGAGGGCAGGAGGAGAAGGGGCGACAGAGAATGAGATGATTGGATGGCATCACCGACTCAATGGACATGAGTTTGAGTAAACTCCTGGAGTTGGTGAAGGACAGGGAGGCCTGGCGTGCTGCAGTCCATGGGGTTGCAAAGAGTCGGACACGACTGAGTGACTGAACTGAACTGACATCTTCCTATTGATTCTGCTTCCTGGGCCATAGTGATCAGAGACAGGCACCTGACCCAGCTAGGTTAATCAGAGGTTAACCTCCTTGTCCACAACTAGACAAAGGACAGGACCTAATTAAGGTTACTCAAATACAGGTGCAAGAGCCAGGAACCTGTGAGTCCAGGAGTTGACATCAGCCACGGCAGCATGGACAAAGCAAGCCTGCAACTGTGAAACTGACATTCAGAGAGAAGCAAGAGGAAAGAAAGACGATAGAGTTTAGGGAACCCCAGTTCCTGGTACAGTTATTCCAGAACCATGTCATGCTCATCCTTCCTATGAGTTTGTTTTGAAAGGCAATTCATTCTCTGTTTTTGGAAAAAATAACTGAAGTTGGAACTGGTTCACTGCAACTGAGGTGGTCTGCTACAGGAGTAATTGGAGACAGACACCTGGCTGCAAAATATCCCCTCATCCTCTCACAACTAAGAACTAGGCAGTGAGTTTCCATTTTCTCTACTAACAATTTAATTTTTGGTTTAGGAAGGTGTATGAATTGGAATGAGCCATGGTTTTTGACACCTCCTTATATGGCCTGGAAAGCCTTTCCACCCCTGACTTTGCAAACCTGTTTTGATGTTTTAACACTCAGCCCAATGTCACCCACACACTGAGGCTTCTTTTACTCTTCTTTTTCTGCTACTTTTAAATTAGGGGGTTTCCCTGCTTCATGCTCCAAAATACTTTAGATATATTTCTAGGCCAGTACTCATATAGCATATTCTATGCTCGCAGCTCTTATGTACCCCCTAGTGAAATTATGATTCCTTCCTTTAAGTTAAACATTAAAAAATGTATTATTTACCTTTGTATTCTTCAGACATAGTATTGCATTGCTTTTTAATAAAAATGTAAGTTTTTAAAGTTTAGTCTATTAAAACTTTAAGCCATTAATAGCTTGATTCATTGACAAACATTATCTAAGAATATACTCATTCAACCATCAGTTCTGAATCTTGACTGTACATTAGAATCACCTAGGGAGCTTTTTAAATATATTGATGCTTGAGCCTCACCTCAGACCAACTAAATCAGAATATCTGGGATAGGGGCCCAGGCATCAATATTTTTTAATAGATTTTCAAGTGGTTCTAATATGCAGCCAGGATTAAGAACTGCCTTATATGAAGGAAGTTTCTATCTCTTACAAAAAAGCAAGAGCCAAAGGAAAGATTCCATTTAGTTGGAAGGCAGCCTTCATGAAAGTGATGGCTTTTGAATTAAATTTTAATGGAAGAGTTGAATTTCAGGAGGGAAACATAAGGGGAAAAAAATGGAATGTGGAAAAACAGAGAGCATCAGCTTCTCTGCAGTGTAGGGGTGTAATAAGAGATAGGAGTTAGAGCATTTCTCTGTGTGGGGCATTTTATATATTTTTCTCAATGAATCTTCACAATTAACTTCTGAGGGAAGAACTATTTTGTGGATGAGAAGGCTGAAGCACAGACAATTTAAACACTTGCTTAAGACTGTACTACTAGCTCCTGGTGGATCTGGGACTTCAGCCCAGGTCTGGGTTGTTTTCCAAGCCAAGGCATACAACTCCACCCCGGGGCTGGAAGGCCTGCTGCACCTGTTGGCAGCTACTTTGTTTTCCGGTCTCTGCTTCTTCCAGTGGAAGCTACTGAAGGGCTTGTGGAGCGGAGTCTGAACCATCTGACTTCTTGAGTGACTATCAACAGGGTGAGAGCACGTGGTTATGGCCTGTGTTCCCCTGCCAGGTGAGTCAGGTGATGCTCAGCATGGTTGCTGTCCAAAGTGAGTGCTGGTCAACCAGGCAGGACCAGTGGACCAAGGGAAGCTCACCGAGCCCTGGAACTGCCATGGCTCCTTTTGGTGACTGAGATTTCCCAGAATTACATCTCTGAAATATTTGTTTCATGTCTTCAATTGTCCATATTTATTTCACACCTGATTTTAGAAATGACCACAGGGCACTGTTCCCAGATGCCACAACTCTCCCCTCCCAAGCAGGCTATGGTCTCACTTGCGTTGAGTCCTATTTGTTCTTCCTCCGAACTGGCCTCATGCTGCTCAGCCACATGCTTGAGCCAGCCAAGGCAAGACCTAGACTGGATCATGCCTGTCGGACTAAGCTCTGAAGAGACATTATTAAATGTTCTTTAACAAGGGAGTGCTAGATCAAGTAATAGGATTTTTCTAGAAGAGCTAGAAGATGATACTAAACATAGTTAGGCATATTATTTAGAACTCTCTTGTTGCATATGAAAGAAACCTCAATTCAATCTCAAAAAGAAGGATAAATTAACTAATATCACTGAAAGTGCAATACTCATTTCTTCAGGCCTATTTTGATCCAGGGGCTCAAACAACATGATCGGATATTAGACTCTCCAGTTTTTCTACATTACGTTCATGGGCTTCATTCTTAAACTCCATACAGGTGCCCCATAACTGTAAGATTATATTACTGCTAGTGCTAGTCATTCTGGTAGAAAAGACTTTTTGAGGGGTGTGCCTTTCCAAGACTCTGAATTAACCATGTTTGGATTAACATGGCATTATGCCCATATCTCTAAGCCAATCAATGTGCCCAAGAGGGATGGAATTTTGATGTTAGGGCAGACCCAGTATATGAGTCCACCTCTGAATGAATCAGCACAACTAAGGAAATTCACGGCTTTGGTAGTCGAAATGTGGGTCATGTGATCCATCTCAAACCACATGATCTGAGATTAGACATGGAGTAGCTTCCAAAGGAAACCTGGGGAAAAAGAGAGCAGAAACCAGTGTGGCAAAAACTTTACTACACACGTCACCACTACATGAAGCTGTTTCAGAAATGCAGGTCTGGCCCAGATAAAGTCTTCTCTAGCCTGTGGCAATAACAAGGAATATAACAGAATTGTCTTCGGCAGCCTACAATTCACACATCTGCACTAGCACAGGCTGGCACACAGCCACAAGGCAAATCTGATCAGTTTGGAGCCAGTGAATTCTTTCTCATCTCTTCTGCTAAATATGGCTTAAGCTATGGGGCAGTCAAAGCTTCAGGAAATTTACAGCAACATCTCAGCCTTCCATGCTAATGGATAGCATGGATAATTGAATTCCACTGTTAACCTCAATATGTCATTTTACATAAATATTTTAATTTCATCGTTAACCTTTTTGTCAAAGTTGTTAGCAAATCATTAAATTGGCTTACTGAGGGGGTTCCATTTTTATATCTTTTTCTGGGATATCATCTGATACAGAAACTGGCCAAGTTGTCCAGAGTTGGAGAAGTATCCAGGCTCAATAATGTATAATTGTCTATTTATCCTGGGTATTCCAAAGTAGAGTGAGAATTATTATTTGTATCTTTATAATATTGTAATATTTGGAGCGCTGAAGTCTATGCAGTAACATGGATAATGCTTGGCTCTCCGTATTTGGTTTGGTGGATCAGTATGTTTTATAAAAGCAGCTTAACAAGTTAGTAAAGCTGGTTTACACTGACAGATGCAATGTGGCCATATGCACATTACACAATTCTATCACATTTCTCAGAATTTCATTGAACAAAGCTGACATGGAATAAGTTTAAGGCCTACAGCAAAACCATTCTATTAGCACCTTTCAGGACTTTAATATAGATTCAGTGGAATTATCAAACTTAGCTACCAGTGTTCAGAGTAATCATTGTAGGAAAGGGGGAGGACAAATATTCCAATTTAGATGGAATGGTGCAGAACAGAGAACATCCGTGAATGGCAGGGGATTGCAAGTAGACAAAGATCAATTTAGAACCTTCTTCCTTGGCTGACACTTCACCTGGGTTCACCCTGCCTCTGATGTCTTTTCTTTTGCATTTTATGTGATTAGCTTTCAAGTAAAAGTTTTAAAGAACATTAGTCATCTTTTTCAATATTAAGAAAAAAAAAGTGTATAATGCACTATTTTCAGAGAAAGAAGCAATAGAGTGTTTAGAATCTTGTGTTCTGAGGATTTCCCTAGTGGCCCAGTGGCTAAGATTCTGTGTTCCCAATGCCGGGGCCCCAGATTCAACCCCTGGTGAGGAAACTAGATCCCACATGCCTCAACTAAGAGTTCACATGCCGAAAATAAAGATCCTGCATGCTGCAATGAAGATTGAAGATTCTGCATGCTGCAACTAAGACCCAAAATAAATAAAAATTCTTGGGCTCTGTAGTCTGATGGTCCCTATAACGCTAGTCATTTATTTCTGGTCATATGACTTACAAAAGTTGAGGAACTTCATTTAGCCTCAATTCTTCATCCATATGATGCTAAAATAGAGACAATAATAGTAACTAACCTGTAAGTAATTTGACACATAGTCAACATTCAATAAGGGATAGCTATCAATTAAAAGATGCTTACTCCTTGGAAGGAAAGTTATGACCAACCTAGATCACATATTCAAAAGCAGAGACATTACTTTGCCAACAAAGGTTCGCCTAGTCAAGGCTATGGTTTTTCCTGTGGTCATGTATGGATGTGAGAGCTGGACTGTGAAGAAGGCTGAGTGCCGAAGAATTGATGCTTTTGAACTGTGGTGTTGGAGAAGACTCTTGAGAGTCTCTTGGGCTGCAAGGAGATCCAACCAGTCCATTCTGAAGGAGATCAGCCCTGGGATTTCTTTGGAAGGAATGATGCTAAAGCTGAAACTCCAGTACTTTGGCCACCTCTTGTGAAGAGTTGACTCATTGGAGAAGACTCTGATGCTGGGAGGGATTGAGGGCAGGAGGAGAAGGGGACGACAGAGGATGAGATGGCTGGATGGCATCACTGACTTGATGGGTGTGAGTCTCAGTGAGCTCCGGGAGTTGGTGATGGACAGGCAGGCCTGGCGTGCTGCGGTTCATGGGCTCGCAAAGAGTCGGACACGACTGAGCGACTGATCTGATCTGATCTGATCTGAGCGACTGATCTGATCTGATCTGATCTGATCTGATCATCATCATCACCACTATCATTAATTTACACTTCTAGCAAAAAAAATTTTTTTAAGTATCTTTTAGAGGGGGGACACTAATTTTGAAGTCAGGAGAGTCTCCTGAGGGAGTAAAAGTGATTTATTCATTTTCATGTTTATACATATATATATACATATATAATCTGCTATAGCTTCCCTCATAGCTCAGTTGGTAAAGAATTTGCCTGCAACACAGGAGACCTAGGTTCAATTCCTGGGTTGGGAAGATCCCCTGGAGAAGGAAATGGCAACCCACTCCAGTATTCTTGCCTGGAGAATCCTTTGGGCAGAAGCCTGGCAGGCTACAGTCCATGGGGTCGCAAGAGTTGGACATGACTTAGTGACTAAACCACCACCAATCTGCTATAAGGGTGTGATTAGGAGTGATTTTTAAGCAAAGGTCAGAGTGAGAGCCTTCTTATTTTAACATCCATTAGCTCTTGCTATTAATGCAAAGGAGAGTGCAGGATGTCTTAGAACATTTTATTTCAGCCAAGCAAACACAGCATGGGCACTCTGGCACATAAGGAGAAATAAACATGCTTATGCAATTCTCCAGGTTTTCAGAAATGCCTTTAGCCATGTTTTTCTTCATAAGCATCAGCCTGTAGCACTTAGCATGAGCTCTCATGTGAACACATGTGTAAATGGACAGACCCAATTCCTGCCCTGCCGTATAGTGCTTTGTTCTATTTCTCTTTCACTTATCCCTCCAGGTCCACAATCTACCCTTCTTCCTCTGGGCCCAGAAAGCTGACCTACACCAATCAGCTCCCTTGTCTTTTGGTTTTGGTTGGGATCTATGATTAGGATGCACCAGCACATGAGAGGGCAGGAGGAACAGGATGTTAGGTTATCTCTTCCTTGGTCCCCACCGCGCTTCCCGCCCAGAATCAGGATTGCGCTTAACCTGCCTCCTTCCTTCAGTGGTCCTTTCCATTCAGCCACCCACCGAGGGCCTAGAGACAAGCCCAATGGTGACAATAGTTCCCTGTCTGCTAAACCCCAACCCAAGGAACTGCCTTAAACCCTGTTGCTTCCCCCAAGTCCTGACCAACTGCACCTTTGTAAATAAGTACCTTTGTAAAGTAAACCCAGTGGTTCACTTTAGATGGGCCATCCATTTCCTGCTGTTTCTTGTCTATTCCTTATGTATAGTTTAGTCTCTGCATATAAGTTAAATAAACAGGGTGACAATATACAGCCTTGACGTACTCCTTTTCCTATTTGGAACCAGTCTGTTGTTCCATGTCCAGTTCTAACTGTTGCTTCCTGACCTGCATACAGATTTCTCAAGAGGCAGATCAGGTGGCCTGGTATTCCCATCTCTTTCAGAATTTTCCATAGTTTATTGTGATCTACACAGTCAAAGGCTTTGGCATAGTCAATAAAGCAGAAATAGATGTTTTTCTGCAACTCTCTTGCTTTTTTCCATGATCCAGCGGATGTTGGCAATTTGATCTCTGGTTCCTCTGCCTTTTCTAAAACCAGCTTGAACATCAGGAAGTTCACGGTTCACATATTACTGAAGCCTGGCTTGGAGAATTTTGAGCATTACTTTACTAGCGCGTGAGATGAGTGCAATTGTGCGGTAGTTTGAGCATTCTTTGGCATTGCCTTTCTTTGGGATTGGGATGAAAACTGACCTTTTCCAATCTTGTGGCCACTGCTGAGTTTTCCAAATTTGCTGGCATATTGAGTGCAGCACTTTCACAGCATCATCTTTCAGATTTTGGAATAGCTCCACTGGAATTCCATCACCTCCACTAGCTTTGTTCGTAGTGATGCTTTCTAAGGCCCACTTGACTTCACATTCTAGGATGTCTGGCTCTAGGTCAGTGATCACACCATCATGATTATCTGGGTCGTGAAGCTCTTTTTTGTACAGTTCTTCAGTGTATTCTTGCCACCTCTTCTTAATATCTTCTGCTTCTGATAGGTCCATACCATTTCTGTTTATTTAACTTATATGCAGAGTACATCATGAGAAATGCTGGACTGGAAGAAACACAAGTTGGAATCAAGATTGCTGGGAGAAATATCAATAACCTCAGATATGCAGATGACACCACCCTTATGGCAGAAAGTGAAGAGAAACTCAAAAGCCTCTTGATGAAGGTGAAAGTGGAGAGTGAAAAGGTTGGCTTAAAGCTCAACATTCAGAAAACGAAGATCATGGCATCTGGTCCCATCACTACATGGGAAATAGATGGAGAAACAGTGGAAACAGTGTCAGACTTTATTTTTCTGGGCTCCAAAATCACTGCAGATGGTGACTGCAGCCATGAAATTAAAAGATGCTTACTCCTTGGAAGGAAAGTTATGACCAACCTAGATAGCATATTCAAAAGCAGAGACATCGCTTTGCCAACAAAGGTTCACCTAGTCAAGGCTATGGTCTTTCCTGTGGTCATGTATGGATGTGAGAGCTGGACTGTGAGGAAGGCTGAGCGCCGAAGAATTGATGCTTTTGAAGTGTGGTGTTGGAGAAGACTCTTGAGAGTCCCTTGGACTGCAAGAAGATCCAACCATTCCATTCTGAAGGAGATCAGCCCTGGGATTTCTTTGGAAGGAATGATGCTAAAGCTGAAGCTCCAGTATTTTGGCCACCTGATGCGAAGAGTTGACTCATTGGAGAAGACTCTGATGCTGGGAGGGATTGAGGGCAGGAGGAGAAGGGGACGACAGAGGATGAGATGGCTGGATGGCATCACTGACTCGATGGGTGGGAGTCTGGGTGACCTCCGGGAGCTGGTGATGGACAGGGAGGCCTGGCGTGCTGCGGTTCATGGGGTCGCAAAGAGTCGGACACGACTGAGCGACTGATCTGATCTGATCTGATCTGATAGTTTAGTCTTACACAGTACATTGACAGAAAGTTCAATATTTCTCCCATTGACTGTTAAAAAAATTAACAAAACAAATACAGTGTTTTTCCAAGTTCCATTAATATAACTGGTACTGTTTCTACAGATCTATCCACAAGAGCTGTCTTAACAAGTGAAAAAAAGTGAAAGTGTTAGTCTCTCAGTCCTGTCTGACTCTTTGTGCCCTCCATGGACTATAGCCTGCCAGGCTCCTCTGTCCATGAAATTCTCCAGGCAAGAATACTGGAGTGGGTCATCATTTCCTCCTTCAGGGGATCTTCCTGATCCAGGGATCAAACTGGTGTGCTGCCTTGCAGACAAATTCTTTGCTCTCTGATCACCAGAGAAGCCCATTTTAAATAACATAATGTCTATCATTAGTGAAAATCCAGTATTAAGAGAAAGAAAAATTAAAGAAAAATTCACTCAAGCTTTAATCACCCCATATACTAAACTGCTTTCATTTTCCTATTGTCTACTCATAGGACCAATGCACTTTCTTTTATTCTTATTTCATGTAATATCATGCATTTTACATAGATCCTTATCATTTAAAAAATTTTTAAATTACTTTCTTCACTGAAAGCATGCAGTATACCTTCTTTGACATTTTCCCTCTCACTATCATGAAGGTGGCAAATTATTTTTATTTAGAGACTGGGATGAAATTTTATTACAGGACCAAATATGTTACTTTGCAAACAGGTTCAAAGAATTCATTATTGGACTCAGATCTCATAATTGGAAACAAATTCACACATATCAAATTCCTTAATTAGCACATGTCAAACTTTCTCTCGTTTTCGTTGTTGAAGTAACTTCACTGATGGTTTAAGGTTTTTTTTGCTCCTATAAGCGCATCTCCTTATAACCTTTCCACCTGATCTCACATGCCTTGCCTTTATATTTTGTTTTAAAAAAATCTGCTTTCGAGCTGTTAGAGCAGAGTGGGGAAAGTGATTCTTGAAACATAGGTCAACAACATTCAAATCTGAGCTAGGAGAAAACAAAACAAAGAAAGAAATTTTTCTGGGAAAAAATTTTTTGTCATCTTTAATCCAGAGTATATAGATTAAAATCTGGCCGAATTAAATCCTCCTCCTGGATTGAATCACAAACTGTTAGCGTCTTTATTGAAGAGCCTGATCCTGTGTTCAAACTTCTATATTGGAAATAAGCTATACAATGATGCAGAACCCCACAATGACACACTGGTCTAGTAAGTAAACATGTCCCTAAATTCATCAGATAATTTTGAGAAATTATGTAAGCAACCTTAGTTTGTCTAATATTATCCACAAGTGTGGGCCATTTACTTTAAATATATAGTAAAAATTTGCAGTAACATTGCCTTATCTGCCAATTTGCTAATGCCTTAATCATCATGTGTAGGACTATTATTTTGTATTGCTAGTTCCTTGCTACTCAAAGAATAGTTTGTGGACCAGTGACACTGAGATCTCCTGGGCAATAGAAATCCAGAATATCAAGCCCTACACAGATCTTCTGAATCAGAATCTGCATTTTAACAAGATTCCCCGGGATATATTAGAGTTTAAGAAGCACTGATTGTACTTCACATTTGTCTAAAACAAGAAAAAATGTGTTTCTTACTTATTTTCAGACATTTAAATCACAGATATGCAAAAGGATTTTAGAAATGATCTAGCCTTGCATTCCCCCCGTGTATTCCATAGAACACTCATCTCCTAGACTGTCAATAGAGGTTATACTGAAAAAAATGTAGGAAATATTGCTGGTTAAATAATGCAAATAATTTTCTTTACTACAGGATTTCTCGGAGTCTTTAATAAACTTATAGGCATTGTGACTTTCCAGGGAGGGATGGGGAAAAAATTTAAACTGTGTTCAGTTCAATCACTCAGTCGTGTCCAACTCTTTGCTACCCCGTGGACTGCAGGACACCAGGCCTCCATGTCCATCATCAACAGCTGGAGTTTACTCAAATTCATGTCCATTGAGTTGGTGATGCCATCCAACCATCTCATCCTCTGTCGTCCCCTTCTCCTCTGCCTTCAATCTTTCCCAGCATCAGGGTCTTTCCAAATTAGTCAGCTCTGCATCAGGTGGCCAAAGTATTGGAGTTTCAGCTTCAGCATCAGTCCTTCCAGTGGATATTCAGGACTGATTTCATTTGGGATGGACTGGTTGGATCTCCTTGCAGTCCAAGGGACTCTCAAGAGGCTTCTCCAACAACACAGTTCAAAAGCATCAGTTCTTCAGCGCTCAGCTTTCTTTATAGACCAACTCTCACATCCATACATGACTATTGGAAAAAACCACAGCTTTGACTAGACAGACGTTTGTTGGCAAAGTAATGTCTTTGCTTTTGAATATGCTGTTTATGTTGGTCATAACTTTTCTTCCAAGGAGTAACCATCTTTTAATTTCATTGCTGCAATCACCATCTACAATGATTTTGAAGCTCCAAAAAATAAAGTCTGACACCGTTTCCACTGTTTCCCCATCTATTTGCCATGAAGTGATGGGAACGGATGTCGTGATCTTCGTTTTCTGAATGTTGAGTTTTAAGCCAACTTTTGCACTCTCCTCTTTCACTTTCATCAAGAGGCTCTTTAGTTCTTCATTTTCTGTCATAAGGATGGTGTCATCTGCATATCTGAGGTTATTAATATTTCTCCCAGCAATCTTGATTCCAGCTTGTCCTTACTCCAGCCCAGTGTTTCTCATGATGTAGTCTGCATATAAGTTAAATAAGCAGGGTGACAATATACAGCCTTGACAGACTCTTTTTCCTATTTGTAACCAGTCTGTTGTTCCATGTCCAGTTCTAACCGTTGCTTCCTGACCTACATACAGATTTCTCAAGAGGCAAGTCAGGTGGTATGGTATTCCAATCTGTTTCAGAATTTTCCATAGTTTATTGTGATCCAATCCACACAATCAATGGCTTTGGCATAGTCAATAAAGCAGAAATATATGTTTTTCTGAAAGTCTCTTGTTTTTTTGATGATCCAGCGGATGTTTGCAATTTGATCTGTGGTTCCTCTGCCTTTTCTAAAACCAGCTTGAACATCTGGAAGTTCACACTTCATGTATTGCTGAAGTCTGGCTTGGAGAATTTTGAGCATTAATTTGCTAGTGACTGAGATGAGTGCAATTGTGCCGTAGTGTGAGCATTCTTTGGCACTGCTTTTCTTTGGGATTGCAATGAAAACTGACTGTTTCCAGTCTTGTGGCCACTGCTGAGGTTTCCAAATTTGCTGGCATATTGAGTGCAGCACTTTCACAGCATCATAATTTAGGATTTGAAATAGCTCAGCTGGAATTCTATCACCTCCACTAGCTTTGTTCATAGTGATGCTTCATAAGGCCCACTTGACTTCACATTCCAGGATGTCTGGTTCTAGGTGAGTGATCATACCATTGTGATTATTTGGGTTGTGGAGATCTTTTTTGTACAATTCTTCTGTGTATTCTTGTGTTGTTGGAAGAGGGTGTTTGTTATGACCAGTGCATTTTCTTGGCAAACCTCTATTAGTCTTTGCCCTGCTTCATTCCGTATTCCAAGGCCAAATTTGCCTGTTACTCCAGGTGTTTCTTGACTTCCTATTTTTGCATTCCAGTCCCCTATAATGAAAAGGACATCTTTTTTGGGTGTTAGTTCTAAAAGGTCTTGTAGGTCTTCATAGAACCGTTCAACTTCAGCTTCTTCAGCATTACTGGTTGGGGCATAGACTTGGATTACCATGATATTGAATGGTTTGCCTTGGAAACGAACAGAAATCATTCTGTCATTTTTGAGATTGCATCCAAGTACTGCATTTCAGACTCTTTTGTAGACCATGATGGCCACACCATTTATTCTGAGGGATTCCTCCCCGCAGTAGTAGATATAATGGTTATCTGAGTTAAATTCACCCATTCCAGTCCATTTCAGTTCACTGGTTCCTAGAATGTTGACATTCTCTCTTGCCATCTTGTTTGACCACTTCCAATTTGCCTTGATTCATGGACCTGACATTCCAGGTTCCTATGCAATATTGCTCTTTAAAGCATTGGACCTTGCTTCTATCACCAGTCACATCCACAGCTGGGTATTCTTTTTGCTTTGGCTCCATCCCTTCATTCTTTCTGGACTTATTTCTCCATTGATCTCCAGTAGCATATTGGGCACCTACTGACCTGGGGAGTTTCTCTTTCAGTATCTTATCATTTTGCCTTTTCATACTGTTCATGGGGTTCTCAAGGCAAGAGTACTAAAGTGGTTTACCATTCCTTTCTCCAGTAGACGACATCAGAGAAGATTCTATACTTGGACATCACCAGATGGTCAACACCGAAATCAGATTAATTATATTCTTTGAAGCCAAAGATGGAGAAGCTCTATACAGTCAGCAAAAACAAGACCAGGAGCTGACTGTGGCTCACACCTTATTGCCAAATTCAGACTTAAATTGAAGAAAGTAGGGAAACCCACTAGACTATTCAGGTATGGCCTAAATCAAATCCCTTATGATTATACAGTGGAAGTGAGAAATCGATTTAAGGGACTAGATCTGATAGAGTGCCTGATGAACTATGGAATGAGGTTCATGACATCGTACAGGAGACAGGGATCAAGACCATCCCCATGGAAAAGAAATGCAAAAAATCAAAATGGCTGTCTGAGGAGGCCTTACAAATAGCTGTGAAAAGAAGAGAAGCGAAAAGCAAAGGAGAAAAGGAAAGATATAAGTATCTGAATGCAGAGTTCCAAACAATAGCAAGAAGGGATAAGAAAGCCTTCTTCAGCGATCAATGCAAAGATATAGAGGAAAACAACAGAATGGGAAAGACTAGGGATCGCTTCAAGAAAATCAGAGATACAAAAGGAACATTTCATGCAAAGATGGGCTCAATAAAGGACAGAAATGGTATGGACCTAACAGAAGCAGAAGATATTAAGAAGAGATGGCAAGAATACACGGAAGAACTGTACAAAAAAGATTTTCACGACCCAGATAATCACGATGGTGTGATCATTCACCTAGAGCCAGACATCCTGGAATGTGAAGTCAAGTGGGCCTTAGAAAGCATTACTATGAACAAAGCTAATGGAAGTGATGGAATTCCAGTTGAGCTATTCCAAATCCTGAAAGAGGATGCTGTGAAAGTGCTGCACTCAATATGCCAGCAAATTTGGAAAACTCAGCAGTGGCCACAGGACTGGAAAAGGTCAGTTTTCATCCCAATCCCAAAGAAAAGCAATGCCAAAGAATGCTCAAACTACCACACAATTGCACTAATCCCACATGCTAGTAAAGTAATGCTCAAAATTCTCCAAGCCAGGCTTCAGCAATATGTGAACCATGAACTTCGTGATGTTCAAGCTGGTTTTAGAAAAGGCAGAGGAACCAGAGATCAAATTGCCAACATCTGCTGGATCATGGAAAAAACAAGAGAGTTCCATAAAAACATCTATTTCTGCTTTATTGACTATGCCAAAGGCTTTGACTGTGTGGATCACAATAAACTGTGGAAATGTCTGAAAGAGATGGGAATACCAGACCACCTGATCTGCCTCTTGAGAAATTTGTATGCAGGTCAGGAAGCAACAGTTAGAACTGGACATGGAACAACAGACTGGTTCCAAATAGGAAAAGGAGTACGTCGAGGCTGTATATTGTCACCCTGTTTATTTAACTTCTATGCAGAGTACATCGTGAGAAATGCTGGACTGGGAGAAACACAAGTTGGAATCAAGATTGCTGGGAGAAATATTAATAACCTCAGATATGCAGATGACACCACCCTTATGGCAGAAAGTGAAGAGAAACTAAAAAACCTCTTGATGAAAGTGAAAGTGAAGAGTGAAAAAGCTGGCTTAAAGCTCAACATTCAGAAAACGAAGATCATGCATCTGGTCCCATCACTACATGGGAAATAGATGGGGAAACAGTGGAAACAGTGTCAGACTTTATTTTCTGGGCTCCAAAATCAGTACAGATGGTGACTGCAGCCATGAAATTAAAAGACGCTTAGTCCTTGGAAGGAAAGTTATGACCAACCTAGATAGCATATTCAAAAGCAGAGACATCACTTTGCCAACAAAGGTTCACCTAGTCAAGGCTATGGTCTTTCCTGTGGTCATGTATGGATGTGAGAGCTGGACTGTGAAGAAGGCTGAGCGCCGAAGAATTGATGCTTTTGAACTGTGGTGTTGGAGAAGACTCTTGAGAGTCCCTTGGACTGCAAGGAGATCCAACCGGTCCATTCTGAAGGAGATCAGCCCTGGAATTTCTTTGGAAGGAATGATGCTAAAGCTGAAACTCCAGTATTTTGGCCACCTCATGTGAAGAGTTGACTCATTGGAGAAGACTCTGATGCTGGGAGGGATTGGGGGCAGAAGGAGAAGGGGACGACAGAGAATGAGATGGCTGGATGGCATCACTGACTTGATGGATGTGAGTCTCAGTGACCTCCGAGAGCTGGTGATGGATAGGGAGGCCTGGCGTGCTGCAGTTCATTGGGTCGCAAAGAGTCGGAGACGACTGAGCGACTGATCTGATCTGAGATAGCATATTCAAAAGCAGAGACATTACTTTGCCAACAAAGGTTTGCCTAGTCAAGGCTATGGTTTTTCCTGTGGTCATGTATGGATGTGAGAGCTGGACTGTGAAGAAGGCTGAGCGCCGAAGAATTGATGCTTTTGTACTGTGGTGTTGGAGAAGACTCTTGAGAGTCCCTTGGACTGCAAGGAGATCCAACCAGTCCATTCTGAAGGAGATCAGGCCTGGGATTTCTTTGGAAGGAATGATGCTAAAGCTGAAACTCCAGTATTTTGGCCACCTCATGCGAAGAGTTGACTCATTGGAGAAGACTCTGATCCTGGGAGGGATTGGGGGCAGAGGAGAAGGGGACAACAGAGGATGAGATGGCTGGATGGCGTCACTGACTCGATGGATATGAGTCTCAGTGAACTCCGGGAGTTGGTGATGGACAGGCAGGCCTGGCATGCTGTGATTCTTGGGGTTGCAAAGAGTTTGACATGACCGAGTGACTGATCTGATCTGATCTTATCTGTGTATTCTTGCCACCTCTTCTTAATATCTTTTGCTTCTGTTAGGTCCATACCATTTCTGTCCTTTATCGAGCCCATCTTTGCATGAAATTTCCCCCTGGTATCTCTAGTTTTCTTGAAGAGATCTCTAGTCTTTCCCATTCTATTATTTTCCTCTATTTCTTTGCACTGATCACTGAGGTAGGCTTTCTTATCTCTCCTTGCTATTCTTTGGAAGTCTACATTCAGATGCTTATATCTTTCCTTTTCTCCTTTGCTTTTTGCTTCTCTTCTTTTCACAGCTAGTTGTAAGGCCTCCCCAGACAGCCATTTTGATTTTTTGCATTTCTTTTTCTTAGGGATGGTCTTGATCCCTGTCTCCTGTACGATGTCATGAACCTCTTTCTATAGTTCATCAGGCACTCTATCAGATCTAGTCCCTTAAATCTATTTCTCACTTCTGCTATAATAGTTAGGGATTTGATTTAGGTCATACCTGAATGGTCTAGTGAGTTTCCCTACTTTCTTCAATTAAAGTCTGAATTTGGCAATAATGAGTTCATGATCTGAGCCACAGTCAGCTCCTGGTCTTGTTTTTGCTGACTGTATAGAGCTTCTCCATCTTTGGCTTCAAAGAATATAATTAATCTGAATTTAATATTGACCATCTGGTGATGTCCCTGTGTAGAGTCTTCTCTTGTGTTGTTGGAAGAGGATGTTTGCTATTACCAGTGTGTTCTCTCGGCAAAACTCTATTAGCCTTTGTCCTGCTTCATTCCGTATTCAAAGTCCAAATTTGCCTGTTACCCCAGGTGTTTCTTGACTTCCTACTTTTGCATTCCACTCTCCTATAATGAAAAGGACATCTTTTTTGGGTGTTAGTTCTAAAAGGTCATGTAGGTCTTCATAGAACTATTCAACTTCCGCTTCTTCAGCATTACTGGTCGGAGCATAGACTTGGATTACCATGATATTGGATGGTTTGCCTGGAAACAGAGATCATTCTGTCATTTTTGAGATTGCATCCAAGTACTGTATTTTGGACTGTTTTGTTGACTATGATGGCTCCTCCATTTCTTCTAACGGATTCTTGTTCACAGTAGTTGATATAATGGTCATCTGAGTTAAATTCACCCATTCCAGTCCATTTTAGTTTGCTGATTCCTAAAATGTTGTCGTTCAGTCTTGCCATCTCCTGTTTGACCACTTCCAATTTGCCTTGATTCATAGACCTAACATTCCAGGTTCCTATGCAATATGGCTCTTTACAGCATCGGACCTTGCTTTCATCACAAGTCACATCCACCACTGGGTGTTGTTTTTGCTTTGGCTCCATCTCTTTATTCTTTCTGGAGTTAGTTCTCCACTGATCTCCAGTAGCATACTGGGCACCTACTGACCTGAGGAGTTCATCTTTCAGTGTCCTATCTTTTTGCCTTTTCATAGTGTTCATGGGGTTCTCAAGGCAAGAATACTGAAATGGTTTTCCATTCCCTTTCCCAGTAGATCACAAATTGTCAGAACTCTCCACCATGACCCGTCTGTCTATTTGTCCATACATGGCATGGCTTATAGTTTCACTGACTTAGACAAGGCTGTGGTCCATATAATTAGATTGTTTAGTTTTCTGTGATTGTGATTTTCAGTCTCTGCCCTCTAATGGAGAATGTTAAGAGGCTTATGGAAGCTTCCTAGTGGGAAAGACTGATTCAGGTGGAAACTGGGTCTTGTTCTGATTGGGGGAGGGCCATGCTCAGTACATCGTTAATCCAATTTTCTGTTGGGTGCAGCTGTGTTCCCTCCCTGCTATTTACCTGGGTCCAAACTATGGTGGCCCTTAGTTTGGTGGCCCAAACTAAGACTTTCCTGGTGGCTTAGACAATAAAGCATCTGCCTACAATGCTGGAGACCTGGGTTCAATCCCTGGGTTGGGAAGATCCTCTGGAGAAGGAAATGGCAAACCCACTCTAGTACTCTTGTCTGGTAAATCCCATGGATGGAAGAGCCTGGTAGGCTACAGTCCATGGGGTCGCAAAGAGTTGGACATGACTAAGGGACTTCACCTTATCTAAACTATGGTGGAAGTAATGAAGACAACGTTGACCTCCCTCAAAAGATTGCTTGCATGTACTGCTACACTCTGTGCCCCCAACCCTGCAGCAGGCCCCCACCAACCCACGCCTCCGCCGCCGAGACTCCCGGACATCCACAGGCAAGTCTGCGGCAGTCCCCCATGGGATCACTGCTCCTTTCTTCTGGGTCCTGGTGCACAAGGTTCTGTTGTGCCCTCCCAGAGTCTATTTCCTGAGTCTATTTCCCAGTCCCGTGTAAGTTCTGGCAGCTCTATGGTAGGGTTAATGGTGACCTCCTCCAAGAGGGCTTATGTCATACTGAAGTCTGCTGCACCCAGAGCCTCTGTCCCTGTGGCAGACAACTGCTGACCCGTACCTCCACCACGGGAGACACTCAAACCCAGTTCTGTCTCAGTCTCTGTGGAGTCCCTGGGTCCCAGTGCTCACAAGGTTTGATCGAGCCCTCTGAGTGTTTCTGGCAGGATTGGGGTTTGATTCTAAATGCGAATTCGGCCCTCCTACCATCTTGCTGGGGTTTCTCCTTTGTCCTTGGACGTGGGGTATCTCCTCACAGCTGCTCCAGCGCCTACCATCTTATTGGGGTTTCTCTGACCTAGGATGTGGAGTATCTCTACACGGCCAGTGCAGTGAAGTGCCGCCGCCACTCCTGATCTTGGATATGGGGTATCTCTTCTCAGCCCCTTGACGGTCTAGCGTGAGCTGGAGTGTATTACAAACTGTGAGTGTATTGCAAACATATTTGGATACAGTGCATTATTTTCAACAAGTTATCTGATAGGACTAGTGTCCACTTGAATACGTTTTGAAAATATTTACCTAATTAAATACCTTCCTTACCTAACAGACTCATATAGTTTATTTTCATCATCTTGTTTGAGTAAAATAAGGTACATGCTAAGTCACTTCAGTTGTGTCAGACTCTTTGCAACCCTATGGACTATAGCCCACCAGGCTCCTTTGTCCATGGGATTCTCCAGGCAAGAATACTGGAATGGTTTGTTGTGCCCTTCTCCAGGGTATGTTCTCAACCGAGGGATTGAACCTACATCTCTTATGTCTACCTGCATTGGCAGGCAGGGTCTTTACCACTCGCGGCATCTGGGAATTTACTCTAATTTCTTATTGATTTTTCAGTAGGAAAGTGACTGCTGCTGTATTACTTAAGACTGAAAAAATAAACAGACCCAAAATGTAATGGCTTGCTCACATAGAGGTCAGGTTTTTTTCTAAGGTGGGTAAGTATCAAAAACTGTGAAAGTCTGAGATCCTACTCTATTCACAAGCTCATGAGTTAGCCTACCACGGATTTCTGGAAGCTGGCAGAAGACACAAAATGTCCAGGTCAGAGACAAATGACCTGATTACTCATGCCACAGAAAGCAACGTGAGCTTCATGTTTGTGTCATTTTCCCATGTTCTCCAAGTCCCACGGGGCAATATGAAGTGTCCCAGGGGAACACTGCACACAGGGTGGGTCTGAGTCAAGGAAAGAATCCTTCAGCTTAGGGAACATGCATCTTTCATGGTGAGTTGCAAGCAAAGATGCTCTTTGCCCCAGAGGGAGATATTATATTAACTACACTGGACAATAAAGCAACCTGTGCTTTGCTAATATCGGTGACACTATCTCCATCTTCTGAGGCTGTTCACTATCTTTACATCTTTGAAAAGATAGCCTGAAAAAACAGTGGCCAATGCTTCTGCTCACAGGACACGGAGAAACATGAAAGGCCCATGGAGAATTGTCTCCCAACATTTCAGGGTAAGAAAGTGAGTAGGTATTCTACTCTACAGAGTTATTCAGAAATCAGACTGATGGTGACTCTCTACACATGCTTCTGAGGCACAGTGTGGGGAATGGGTGTCACGATTCCAGACATCAGGAAGGGGAAGTGTGTGGAGGAGCATATGAGGATGGTTTTCTGAGCCATGATTCAAAGTGGTGCACACCACTTCTTAATATTCTATCCGTCAGAGGTGGGCACTTGGGCACACAGCCACACTACACTGCAGAGGGAGAATGGGAAATGCAGTCACACTTTGTACCCTGGAATGGGAGGAGAGGTTTGGAGGACACCCAGAAGTCTCTACCACATTGCCAGTTTTAATAGTGATTTAGCTACAAGTTTCTCTGTTTTCATCTCCAAGGAAAAAATTAGTAAACCTACTCATAAATGTTTTAGAGATGGGTCTTTTATTCTTTACAGCATCATAGAATTTTAGAATTGGAAGAGTCTTCAGAATTATATTTCTAGTCCATCCACCCTTCAGTTTAGGGGTGAAGAAACTGAAATCAGAGAAGGTAAATGGCTTAGCTGTGTGACTTCCTGAACATAGCTGGTTAGTTGGCTGAGTTGACATTTCCAGACCTCTGTGCCACTGCTGCACTTTGATCTGTACCAAACTTGTAAGCTCTGGGACTTTTTTGTATATTAAATTAGCATTCCCTAGTGATCTGTTTTTATATTTGGTATTTTGATAATCAGTAATCAGGGTATATGTGTATATATATATATATATGTAATTTTATTGAAGCATATAATTGATTTACAATGTTGTGTTAATTTCTGCTGTATAGCAAAGTGACTCATTTATACATATATATTCTTTTTCATATTCTTTTCCATTATAGTTCATCAAAGGATACTGAATATAGTTTCTTGTGTTACACAGAAGGATCTTGTTGTTTACCAATCCTGTATATAATAGTTTACATCTGCTAATCCCAATCTCCTGATGATGGGATTTATTAAATCACTGAGTGTGCATGTGAGTTGTTCATTCATTTATTCATTTAAGAAATATTTATTGAGCCCTATAATGACAGACACTACTCTAGTTACTGGGAATGCAGCTGTGAGTGGGCCAGGCAAGGTCATACTTTCATAGACCTAATATGGAGGTGATATTCTGTGATATTTAGAATACAGTTGAGTCTTCAGCATGAAAGACACTATGGCTCATTTACAATGCAAGTCTTTATGTACGGATTTTAAAAATTTTCACTTGTTGTTTTCAGCTTAAAGCAGACTACACAAAATTTACGGTGTTTTAAGTTTCATCACAATTAATTTATAGCAAGACTCCCTTTGTATTTATATAGGAACTAACCTTTTAAAATAAGCCTATGCATTATTTCTATAACAAATAAGTTATAATTTTTTGTTGCATTTGGGTGGATGGTTTTTATTATGCTAAAGACAGAGGTCTATTTTAAGTCTCAAAACTGAGTGGAATATTTTTTTAACAGAAATCTCTTCACATGTTTTGATTTATCAGAGCGTTTTATGTTTACTTAAAATATTTCTTTTTGTTCCCTAGAGAAGTCCATAATGTACTCAGTACAAATTGAACATCAGAAATATAATGTAGTCAAATGACAGAATAAAATTCAGGAGAAACTGTTAAGTCTTGCTCTTTAAAAGAAAAATCTATGTTCTTATATTACACTGTGCATATGTATTATGGAAATATCTGAAAGATACACAGCACACCATGCACAAAACTATTGTTTATGAACAAGTGTATATAAGGCAGTTTATTGAAAAAGGGTTCAATTTAAAGTAATAGTGCATGAAATAAGCATAATGTGGCACGCTGCAAAGAGGTCTAGACTGTGAGTGTCAAGAATCAGAATCTAATCCTGATGATGTTTAAAACAGACTATACAATATAAATATTTATATAGCATTTTATGGTTGACAAAGCTTTTTTAAAAAAATTAACAATAGATAATATTCATTGAACACTTACCACATGCCAGATGTGGTGATGTCATTCATTTAATTCTCTCAACATCTCAATGAAGTGTTTACTCCCTCTTTAACACCCTACTCTCCAACATCATTCTCCTGGGGATCTGATCCACAGACTGCTTGGACCCCTCTCATCCCAGACCGGGACACTAGGGAAAGCGTCTGCATCCCTCTGAAAACACGGTTCCCTCCTTTCAGAATTCAACTTTGGTTACACGGTGCTGATCAGTTGATGGTATGGGGGAGGTTACCTGAATACATAACCACATTGTTTTTCAATTTCTGTGTCTCACCAGGGTCAATGGAAGAGGTAGACAGGCCTACAGTTCTCTAGGGCATTCATGCTTAGATTAACCTATTTACAGACCTCATAAAACCCTCTTCTAACTTTGTTGCTTCTTTAACTTCACCCCTGTGCTGACCCAGAGGTGGTCTCTACCCTCACCCCGCCTGGGTGGTCCCCAGTGCTGCCTATTTCTTTGTGTCCAAAGCAGAATTGCACATCTGCCACCTCCCATTAACATGTCTTTATAAAACAGGGAGTGGGTTTCAGTTCCTGGCCAAATCATTTGACACCAGTGCATGTCTTCCTTGGAAGTGCTCCAATTCTATTTTTTTTTGTTTACTTCCAAGTGTGTGCAAACTGTCTGCTTTCTTGACCCAAGTTGTACAAATACTGAGGTATTTACTTCCCATTATATCTTCATGTTTCCCCACCCTCCCATTCTTGTAAGGTTTTTAAATGTCAGCCTAATTTTCTTTACTTATGCCCATTTATTTCTCAGTTACCATTGGACAACCTTTTATATTATGTTCTTTTCCTTTTGGTAAATTCTATCACATTACATTAATTGTAAGATGTATATTTTTTCATGTTTTTAACATGTCTGAAACAGCATGCACATCACAGTGGTTGCCATCTTTCCATTAGCTATAGCACTTTTAAAATTTCTTTATGGAACATAAAGAGTTCCTGGATTTTATATTAAAGCTAATAAAGTCATAACAAATGAAGAGTTTGCAGTTTGTACAATGAGGTACCACCTCATACCGGTCAGAATGGCCATCATTAAAATATCTACAAATAACAAATGCTGAAGAGGGTATGGAGAAAAGGAAACCCTCCTACACTGTTGATGGCTGTAAGTTGGTACAGCCATTATGAAAATAGTATGGATGTTCCTCAAAAAACTAAAAATGGAGTTGCTGTATGATCCAGCCATCCCACTTCTTGGCATATATCCAGACAAAACTATAATTTAAAAAGATAAGTACACCCCTATGTTCTTAACAATACTATTTACAATAGCCAAGACAAGGAAATGACCTAAATGTCCATTGATGGAAGAATAGATAAAGAAGATGTGGTACATATATATGATGAAATACTATTCAGCTATAAAAAGAATGAAATAATGCCATTTATAGCAGCTTGGATACATACAGATTATCAAGCTGAGTGAAGTAAGTCAGACAGAGAAAGACAAGTACCATATGATATCACTTATATGTAGAATCTAAAATGTGACAAGAACTTATCTATGAAAAAGAAACAGATTCACAGACATAGAGAACAGATTTGTGGATGCCAACAGATGCAAACTATTATATATAGAATGGGTAAGCAGCAAGATCCTACAGGGAAATATATTCAATATCCTGAGATATTGGGAAAGAATATGAAAATGAATGTGTAGGTCACTTAACTGTCTTTGTCTTCAGTTATACCGTCTTAACTTCAGTTCAGTTGCTCAGTCGTATCTGACTCTTTGTAACCTCATGAATCGCGGCACACCAGGCCTCCCTGTCTATTAAGCCAACTCCCAGAGTTTACTCAAACTCACGTCCATCGAGTCGGTGATGCCATCCAGCCATCTCATCCTTTGTCGTCCCCTTCTCCTCCTGTCTCCAATCCCTCCCAGCATCAGAGTCTTTTCCAATGAGTCAACTCTTCGCATGAGGTGGCCAAAGTATTGGAGTTTCAGCTTTAGCATCATTCCTTCCAAAGAAATCCCAGGGCTGATCTCCTTCAGAATGGACTGGTTGGATCTCCTTGCAGTCCAAGGGACTCTCAAGAGTCTTCTCCAACACCACAGTTCAAAAGCCTCAATTCTTCAGCACTCAGCTTTCTTCACAGTCCAACTCTCACATTCATACATGACTACTGGAAAAACCATAGCCTTGACTAGATGGACCTTTGTTGACAAAGTGATGTCTCTGTTTTTGAATATGCTATCTAGGTTGGTCATAACTCCAAGGAGTAAGCGTCTTTTAATTTCATGGCTGCAGTCACCATCTGCAGTGATTTTGGAGCACCCCAAAATTAAGTGTGACACTGTTTCCACTGTTTCCCCATCTATTTCCCATGAAGTGATGGGACCAGATGCCATGGTCTTCATTTTCTGAATGTTGAGCTTTAAGCCAACTTTTTCACTCTCCTCTTTCACTTTCATCTAGAGGCTTTTTAATTCCTCTTCCCTTTCTGCCATAAGGGTGGTGTCATCTGCGTATCTGAGGTTATTGATATTTCTCCTGGCAATCTTGATTCCAGCTTGTGTTTCTTCCAGCCCAGCATTTATACCATCTTAAATTCATGAATTTGGCTAGATAGACCTCTAAGATCTTGGTCACCTCTAATATTCAGATTTGAAATAGATCCAATTTTATTTTTAAATGTTTAAATAGTTTAAACAGGTAATATAAGCACATGGCATAAAATTTAAAAAGTAGCAAAGGAAATATAAGGAAAAATAGTTTTCCATCTATTGCCCCAGCCACTCACTTCTACTCCCTAAGGTAAATACTGCTGCACTTTTGTGTGCATATTCCAGTGACATTCTGCACATATAAAACCAATATATGTGACATTTTCAAATGCTCAACCATGAATTCACACTTGCATCTCCAATACCAATCCTACAATATAGGACTCATTCTAGTTTTCTACTATTCAAATTTGCAGCTCCCATCTACAACATCATTCACAGTAAGCATCAATCTTAATAAGCAATCTCTTGGGTCATCTTCCTTCTATTTTAGGAGCATCCTTGTCAACTCACCTGTCTGACACTCTATTCTAAGCTGTTGTCCCTACTGGCCCTTCCCCCATGTTCATGCCCTTCTCATCCCTGATATTTGGGTTCTGACATCTCACACTGGTAGGCTTGGCAGATAAAATAAAGGACATCTAGTTAAATTCCAATTTCAGGTAAACGATATTTTTTTAGTGTGTGTTACAAATATTGTGGCAAACAAGCTTACATTAAAAATATTAATAATTCATTGATCAGTTGAAATTTAAATTTAACTAGACTTCCTTTTTTTTTTTTTTTTTGCTAAATTTGGCAACCTCACATATGGGGCCATCCATCAGGACCCAGTGTGGAACCTTCCTCACTTCACTGGAGTTTTAACATCCCAAGCTGAGTTACTCTCTCCCCAACTCTGTCTGCCTTACTCAGCCCTACCTAATGAAAAAAAGAAAAAAGAGGGGAGGGGGGAGGCATGAAAAGAGAGAAATGAAAGGAAGAAAGATGGAAAAGAAAAGAAGACAGTGAGGGGAAGAGGAAAAATACATTAGGTTTTTTAAATTTAGATTTATGAAATTAAATTTTGATGATTTATTACAAACACAGAGATAAAAATTCTAGCTAGATTCAAGGAATATTAAACTATGTCAGTAAGAACTACACTGAGATATATAATTGAATCACTTTTCTGTACACCTGAGACGAATGCAATATTATAAATCAACTATACTTCCATTTTAAAAGAGAACTATACTGAAGAGATACTTTTGGAAATTCAGAAGGGTTATCAACTCCTGTTTGGGGCAAAATTTATTGTTGGTGCTTACCACCTCCCCATTCAGGAAAAAAAAAAATATAATGCAGAAAAAATATTTCAGGGCAATGAGCCTTCTTTATAATTACAAGGAAGGAACATATGCATTGTACAAAACACAGAAAGAAGGAATAGTTTTCTTTCTTTCCTAATAGCTGTGGGCAATTGGGATATCAATGGAAACAACATAGCTGGGAGCTCCCTCTGTCTTGCATAAGGTCTTAGGATGGCTGTGGAGGAAAGGGGAACATGAAGAGGGAAGAAATGTGGGCTTTTCGGCCAAATACAACCTAGCTCCAAAGTCTTGTTTTTTACTTATTACCTAGGGCAAGGGATAGGTTATTTAGTCTTTCAATAACTATTTCTTCTTCTGTTCAAATAATGCAGGTAATGGAAGGAATCAAAAAGAGTAAAACAGAACAGAGGTTCTCAAAGTGTGGCTCTCAGACCAGCCTCAAATGAGATCTTGTTAGACTTGTAAATTACCGTGTGCTTAGTCACTCAGTCACGTCCGACTCTTTGCGACCCCGTGGATGGTAGCCCTCCAGGCTTCTCTGTCCTGGAGAAAGACTTGTCCTGGAGGAAGACTTGTCCAGGAGTGGGTTGCCATGCCCTCCTCTAGGGCATCTTCCCAACCCAGAGATCAAACCCAGGTCTCCTGTATTGCAGGTGGATTCCTTACCGTCTGAGCCACTGTTATAAATTACTAGCCCCACCCTAGACCTTCAGAATCCGAACTATGGATTCTTTGGTGTAATGAGTCCTTGAGGTGATTATGGCACAACTAAAATTTGAGAACCACTGAGACAGAAGTCCCTATTTGCATGAAGTCCATGTGCAAAGTGGTAACTAGCTTTATAAGCATACTCCTCCTTTATCTGTTGTCTTTCCTTGTTGCTCCAACTCTATTTTTTCATTAGAATTTATGTGTTACCTGCACCTTCTCTGTTAAAAGGAAAGGAGGACTGAAAGGGGTGCTTAGGGAGAGGCTGCACTGCTGAGTCTGATTCATGGCTCACGATCCTGACACTCACCACCCCCTGATGCTCTGAAAGTCTCCAGGGCTCCTGACACAGGCCACTGCCCTGTGCCCAAACACCATCCAACCAACTCCTGTCAAACCTGAAGAAGAGGACAAGGAAGAATTCTTGCAGCAAGAATTGTTCTCAGAGTCCAGTCTGCACTTGTGACATCCCCCCATCTCTCCAATCTATCCTCTTCACTGCACCGAACCATCTTCCTAAATAAAATATCAGATCCTTACCACTGTTCTACTAAAACCCTTTGTAGGAGCCATAACATTTTGCCCTTAAGATTTGGCAAGGCAAGATTTGGCAAGATATGTGAGGCAGTTCACAGTCTGACCCCAGTGGGCCTCTTCACCCTCATGCATCTTTCTCTTTCTGTATACCCTACCTCTCCCTAACCTCCCGTCACTTCTCCTCACCCCTAATTGGGACACTGATGAAAAGAAAACAGCTGGGAGCTCCCTCTGTCCTGCATAAGCTTTCAGAATGGATGTAGAGGAAAAGGAGAGGGTGAAGGGGAAAAAAACATGGACTTTAAATAAACCAAACACAAGCCAGCTTACAACACACACAAGCACATGCTGAACTTGGCCAGGTGGAAAAGCCAGTGGCCAGATGACACTTCCTGGAGAATGTAACGCTTGAGCTGATCACGAAGAACATAGAAGAGGAACAGACGTGAGACAGCACAGGGAACTACAACATGAACTAATGGGGATCATTTCTGAAGTTTAAGTTACTAGGGGAAGTGTGGAGATAGGTAAAGCTGGAAAAGTGGGCTCAGGGCGGTTCTTTAATGACTTGCTCAATGTCCAACAAAAATCAAGCTGCACATCCACATGCAAATTTAAGACTAGATATATTAGGTTGTTTTTGTTTCGGTCTTAGTAATGGGCTTCCCTGGCTGCTCAGCCGGTAAAGAATGTGCCTGCAATACAGGAGACCCCAGTTTGATCCCTGGGTTGGGAAGATGCCCTGGAGGAGGGAATGGCAACTCACTCCAGTGTTCTTGCCTGGAGAATTCCTTGGACAGACAAGCCATGTTATTTTCTCCCTTAAATAGCTGAAGAAACTAAAACTCCTAAAAGATATATCATTGACCCATGGGATGTTCACACTATAAAATTGTAAAGATATCTTTCCAAGCCAATGCCATGCTCCTAACTGCTACATTCTTCCACAACCAGGGCTTTGACTGTCTTTTAAAAATCAGAGCTTGACTTCAAATTTGGACTACAACTCTGGATCCAACTCAAAACCTTTTCACTGAGGTCCTCAATTTAGAAGAATTACTGTTTTGACCTTAAGAGAATTATTTCCTTGTTATTGGAGGCTTAATTGTTTGTTATTATTTGTTCCTTAACCATGCTGGCTAAGAGTAGTCTGAGATTTACACAATTATTTATTTTGTGGATCTCCTTGATAAATTCTTGACAGAGGGCCTCCTCTGTCTGCACAGCTGGTATCAATATCCATAAAAGGCCATTTATGCAATTTGTCAGCTCTGTGAGTGTCAATTTCCTAGAGTGGTGTCTTTAGTGGCCTCCACTTATGTTTGAAACATTTTTATGAATGTATTTACTTCTGAATTCTTTTCTGAAAAGATGTGGAAAAAACAACCTTGAAAATAATATTTTGTTCCTGAAGAGCTGGGCTTTTGTTCTCAATCTTTTAGGAGTGGGTTGACAAAACTTTCATCTAAGGAAGCACAGTGTAACCTTAAAGTGTAGGAAAAAAACAGAGAAATAAGTGTGTCAAATGTCTAACTGGACTTATTTGAAATGACTTAACAATGTCAATATTAATGAATATGATATTAATAGTAAAATGATGGCTGATAAGTAATTTTAGTTAAGTCTCTAAATTTTTTAAAAGGTTTCCGTTCTACATTGGCAAAACTTTGCTATATACCTCAAGGGCAAAAAAGATTATTAATTCTTTTTTTCCTCCACTTAAAAATTATCAATATAAAGATACATCTTAAATTGGAAATTTTTTTAAATTAATGAAATTGGTCCTGCTAGATCTCTCTAAACTTTCATGCCTTTTGAAGGCCAAAAGATTTAGGTTGTTTCTAGAATTGATACAGAACTTACTCTACAGCAGTGAACCAAAGAATATTTGTTGAAGCAATAAGTGAAAGTATTATTAAACCAAATCAACCAGCCTAAAAATACATTTAGCTAATACTTCATCATTTTGCATTGTGCACTATATATATTGGGCTTCCCTGCTGGCTCAGGTGGTAAAGAATCCACCTGCAATGAGGGAGACCTGGGTTCAATCTCTGGCTGGGAGGATCCCCTGGAGAAGGGAATGGCTACCCACTCTAGTATTCTTGACTGGAGAATTCCATGGACTGTATAGTCAATGGGGTCGCAAAGAGTCGGACACGACTGAGTGACTCTCTTCACTATATATATAGGGGTTTCCTTGGTGGCTCAGATAGTGGTGAAGAATCTGCCTGCCAATGCAGGAAACAGAGTTCGATTCCTAGATTCAGAAGATCCTCTGGATAAGGAAGTGGCGACCCACTTCAGTATTCTTCCCTGGGAAATCCCTTGGACAGAGGAGCCCGGCAAGCTATAGTCCATGGGGTTGCAAAAGAGTCAGACATGACTTAGGAACTAAGCAAAAACAACTATATATATCTTATACCATGGCTTCCATTTAAAATAAGTTAATTGCTACTTCTAGATATTTATTTTATAAAGTGGCACATGTGCAAAGCAAAACAGTATTTATACAGAAATACTCATTGCGGCATAGGATGTAATAACCTCAGATTGAAGCAACCTAAATGTCTGTCTTTCGAAAACTAGTCATGTCCCTACAATAGAATACTGTGTGTGTGTATGTGTGTGTGTGTGTGTGTGTGTGTGTGTATGTGTATGCTCAGTTGCTTCAGTCATATACAACTCTCTGTGACCCCATGGACTGTAGCCCAGAAAGCTCCTCTGTCCGTGGGATTATCCCAGCAAGAATACTAGAGCGGGTTGCCATTTCTTTCTCCAGGGGAATCTTCCTGACCCACAGGTTGAACAAGCATATCCTGTGGCTCCTGCACTGGCAGATGGATTCTTTAGCATTTGAGCCACCTGGGAAACCCTATAATGTAATACTATGCAGTCATTATAAACAACTGGCATCTCTATATATCATTAAGTGAAAACAAAAGAGGAGTGCTTTTATTTTGAAACAATCTCAAACTTACAGAAAACCTGCAAAAATGATATGAAAACCTTGTTTCCAAACTTTTCAAGAATACATTGTAGACATAATGTTCTATCACTTTTAAATAGTTTTATTGTAAATTTCCTCCTCCTCCCCCCACAAAAGGGCACTCTCTTGCTATACCATTAATACAAACATCAAAATCAGGAAATTAGCATCAGTTTGTTCCAGCCACCTACTCCCCAGCCTCCTTTCCAGTTTTGTTAATTATTTTAATAACGTTCTATACAGTAAAATGAAGAAGGCAATGGCACCCCACTCCAGCACTCTTGCCTGGAAAATCCCATGGACGAAGGAGCCTGGTGGGCCGCAGTCCATGGGGTCGCTAAGAGTGGGACACAACTGAGAGACTTCATTTTCACTTTTCACTTTCATGCACTGCAGAAGGAAATGGCAAGCCACTCCAGTGTTCTTGCCTGGAGAATCCCAGGGACAGGGGAGCTTGGTAGGCTGCTGTCTATGGGGTCGCACAGAGTCGGACACGACTGAAGCGACTTAGCAGCATACAGTAAAAGGATTCAGTCCAAAATCACACATTGCATTTAGCTGTCACTGAGTTTTAGTTTCTGCTCACTCTGTAACAGTTCCTCTTTGTCTATCCTGAACTTTCATGACCTTGATATTTTTGATAGTTGCAAGCCAGTCAATGTGTAGAATATCTCTTATTTGGGCTTGTCAGCTATTTCCTCATCTATTTCCTATTAGATATAGGTTATGCAGAGTACATCATGAGAAATGCTGGACTGGAAGAAACACAAGCTGAAATCAAGATTGCTGGGAGAAATATCAATAACCTCAGATATGCGGATGACACCACCCTTATAGCAGAAAGTGAAGAGGAACTAAAAGCCTCTTGATGAAAGGGAAAGAGGACAGTGAAAAGGTTGGCTTAAAGCTCAACATTCAGTAAAGGAAGATCGTGACATCTGGTCCCGTCACTTCATGGGAATAGATGGGGAAACAGTGGAAACAGTGTCAGACTTTATTTTTTTGGGCTCCAAAATCACTCTAGATGGTGACTGCAGCCATGAGATTAAAAGACACTTACTCCTTGGAAGGAAAGTTATGACCAACCTAGATAGCATATTCAAAAGCAGAGGCATTACTTTGCCAACAAAGGTCCGTCTAGTCAAGGCTATGGTTTTTCCAGTAGTCATGTATGGATGTGAGAGCTGGACTGTGAAGAAAGCTGAGTGCTGAAGAACTGATGCTTTTGAACTGTGGTATTGGAGAAGACTCTTGAGAGTCCCTTGGACTGCAAGGAGATCCAACCAGTCCATTCTGAAGGAGATCGGCCCTGGGATTTCTTTGGAAGGAATGATGCTAAAGCTGAAACTCCAGTACTTTGGCCCCCTCATGCGAAGAGTTGACTCATTGGAGAAGACTCTGATGCTGGGAGGGATTGAGGGCAAGAGGAGAAGGGGACGACAGAGGATGAGATGGCTGGATGGCATCACCGACTCGATGGATGCGAGTCTGAGTGACCTCTGGGAGCTGGTGATGGACAGGGAGGCCTGGTGTGCTGCGATTCATGGGGTCGCAAAGAGTTGGACACAACTGAGCAGCTGAACTGAGCTGAACCGATACATATTTGACAAGTTATTCTGCTCATTGCATCCTTTCAGGTGACACGGGGTTTCATCTGATCTCATTATTAATGGTGTTAACTTTGGTCCCTTGATTACAGTGATATCTGTCCGATTTCTCTACTATAAAGTTAATCGTTTTCCCTTTGGAATTAGTACATATTAAGGACAGAGCTAGAATATGTATATATTTATTTAATCTATATTTATTGTGTAGTTTGGGATAGCCTTAATAGACCATGGAGTTTTATTCTGACATATTTTCAATCTAGCCAGGTACAGAAGTCCTGTTTTCCTTTCCTCATCACAGACATTAAAAGAAATTAAATTCCCCCCATTTGTTTTCATTTTCTTGTTCTCATACAATTTTACTTTTAATTTTTTTAATCTATGTTTTTGAAAGAATATATTAAAGCAAGGACACCTAATGAAACAATGAGTGGGTTGTGAGAAGATGTAACAGACCTTCAATAGCTAACAAATCTCACACTTCTTAAGATCTAAAGCTGCTGCTTCAGATAAAGATATAAGCTGCTGCTGCTACTGCTGCTAAGTCGCTTCAGTCGTGTCCGACTCTGTGCGACCCCATAGACAGCAGCCCACCAGGCTCCCCCGTCCCTGGGATTCTCCAGGCAAGAACACTGGCGTGGGTTGTCATTTCCTTCTGCAATGCATGAAAGTGAAAAGTGAAAGTGAAGTCGCTCAGTCATGTCCGACTCTTAGCAACCCCATGGACTGCAGCCCATCAGGCCCCTCCGTCCACGGGATTTTTGAGGCAAGAGTACTGGAGTGGGTTGCCATTGCCTTTTCCAAAATATATAAGCAGTGAATACTAGAGATAGATATTGGCTATTGCCCATCTAATAATTATTCTTGATTCCTCTTATTTTTTGCTAAAAGAACCCTGCTTTGTTCACATATGCATGCTTAGTTGTATCTGACTTTTTGCAACCCTGTGGACTGTAGCCCTCCAGGGTCCTCTGGACATAGGATTTCCCAGGCAAGAACACTGGAGTGGGTTGCCATTTCCTCTTCCAGAGAATCTTCCCAATCTAGGGATAAAACTCATGTCTCTTGCCATCTCCTGCACTGGCAAGTGGATTCTTTACCACTGTGCCACCTGCGAGGCACTTTGTTCAACGTGAAATCAACGTGACCATGAAGTCACTCAGTCGTGTCCGACTCTTTGTGACCCCATGGACTCTAGCCTACCAGGCTCCTCTGTCCATGGGATTTTCCAGGCAATAGTACTGGAATAGATTGCCATTTCCTTCTCCAAGGGATCTTCCCAACCCAGGGATCGAACCCGGGTCTCCTGCATCGTAGACACACTTTACCGTCTGAGCCACCAGGGCACTTTGTTCAGGAAGAGGTAAAACAAAACAAAACAAAAAACACCCTGGATCTCTGGGAGGTTAGGATCCCACCATCAGCTCCTAGGGTTGATGGGTTTATATGGGCCAAGGTGACATTATTGCTCTTGGCTTGTGATTGGTCTAGAAGTGGGCACATGACTCAGATATAGCCAATCAGTTCTGGGGTATAATGGGAGGCCTGGGAGAGAGAGTTTCCTTCCTGAAAGCTGCTTGAGAGAATGTAGATAATGCCCAAAGGTGCAATAGCTTTTTACAATTGCAAAGCAACAGCAAGAGGATAAATGCTAATTTTCAATTGTGGTAGCATGAAAAAACAAGATCCAGGTCCCTGATTCGTTTTTGAGCTACTGACTCAATGCCAGCAACCACCTGCCTCGGGAGTTCTTGTTACAAGAGAAAAACAAAATGCCTGTTTGTTCGAGTCTTTGTGAGTCAGGTTTCTGTTATCTGGACTCAAACTTCAGCCTTTCTAACTGAAACTGTGATTAGAGAACTCTTCCATAGTCTCAATCTCTGCCAAGAAAATATCATTGCTAGCATTATGTCCTTCACTGCAAGATAGGAACAGGAGAAGTTAGGGGAATACCTAAGGGATCTCTTTTAGAATGACCACTAAGTAAACAAAAGTACAGAATGGTGTCCATATGTTGCTTTTGTGTTTAAAGGGATTGAATAATGTATTCATACTTTCCAGTACTTATGTAAAGAAACACCTAAAGAATACACACACACATACCCCCCCACACACACACCCCTCTGCCACCACCATTAAGGGCCAAGGCTGGGAGAAATAGGGTGAATTGGAGATGGTGTGGGAATGAGGAATAAAAATTAAACAGGAAATAGAAGAGTAATCTTATTACAGAAAATTTGAAAATTGTGTCTACAAAAAAGACTTTTTTTTTGATGAAGAGATATTTCTCTTTATGCCATTTAATGACTGAATGGTTTGGGGCAAATCACTCAGACTCTCAGAATCTGTTTTTCCTACCTGTGAGAAGAGCAGTCAACAGTTTTCTAATTAAACTATTTAATTTCTAGAACGATGCAATTCTATAACATATCATCAATTTTATCATAATATACAAAGTTAAATGATTACATTTAATAAGTTAAATGATTCCAGCTAAATTATCCCAACTGGAAATTTCCATCTGGACAACTTTACAATGGGTTGTTGGCAGCATATTTGGAGACAGGCTGGGAATGAGTCAGATTAAACAATTCTAACTCGTTCTCATTACTAAGTGAAAAAGTGAGCATTAGTCACTCAGTTGTGTCCGACTCTGCGACCTGATGGATTGTAGCCCATGAGGCTCCTCTGTCCATGGAATTCTCCAGGCAAGAATACTGGAGTAGGTAGCCATTCCCTTCTCCAGGGGATCTTCCCAACCCAAGGATCAAACCCCATTCTCCCACATTGTAGAAGGATACTTTACCATCTGAGCCACCAGGGAAGCCTTCCCATTAATAAAAATTAAAACTATTCATACTATTTACTACTGCAATCTCCCCTTGCCTATGGTTTCTGATATTTTTACTCTGTTCTACTTTTTCTATTCTCCATAGCAATTGTGCCTTCTAACATCCCTAATAATTAACTTATTAATTATGCACTGAGTTAATGATCTCTCTCCCCACACTACAAACTTTGTTCACAGTATGTTTCAGCTACTTGACATAGAGTAAGTACTCAACAAATGTTTGCTGAGTGAGTAAAAGAATGAAGTCATGGTAGTGTTCCAGATCTATTTAAATGTCTAAACAAATTTTTACCTATAGTTGGGAAAAAAACATGAAAGATAGCAAATCATCAGTTACATTTAGCTGGTTGGCTGGTTTGTCAGGAAAATGCACAGGCTCATAATTTGCCTGCTTGTTTGTTCCAGGCTCATCTTTATAACAGAAAATGATGAAGTAGAAGCAGGGATCTTAAGAACTAAATAATAGGAAGCAATCTAATAAAATAGTCTGCTTACTGTTAGTGCTAACTCAAATGTCCTCGAGTGCCAAGAGCTGTGAATCTGAGAATGAGTCATTTTAAAGAGTTTACTCCCAAGGCTGAGAACTCAAGATTTCTGCCCCTTAAAGAGAGGAACTCAGGCCTTCTGCTTTCTTGGGCATCAGTTCAGGCTCCAAGAAAGGTTTCCTCATGTGAAAAGTGCCAGGCAACACACCTGCTCCTCAGCTGTTTTTCATGTGGCTTTGCTCAGCCTGCCTCACTTGATGGCTGAATGCTGGGCTGCTCTGATGCCACCTGGCTGCTGATGTTATCTTATGCTACCTAGACAGTGGTGCTGACCCATCCTCTACCTCAAATACACCTGGGCTCACTGCTCTACCTTCTGTCCTCTGCGAGTGCCTGTCCCCTCTCGTGTCTCCCTCTTCTGTTGCAATGGGCATGGGAGAGGACCACCCAGCAGAACTGCTTGAAATTTCACTTGAATTTCTTTCTTCTTTCACTTTTGCAATTTAGTTTTCATCTTCTCCAGGCAGAGACATTTTCCTCTTACGTGAGGGTGGATTCCAGGACAGTGTCCTTATATATAGAAGCACTGCTCCCTTTCCCTTTAAGTGGTTACCGAGTTTGCCCTCATCTACCTCAACCTCCCTCTGTCTCTCTGTCTGTTACACACACAGACACAAACACAGATACACACAGATACACATACACATACACACCCTACAATCTTGCTTCCATAGTCCCCTTTCCTCAGAAGTGTGTCAGACTTAGCTACATATATCTGAACTACAACAGTGGACAGGCTTAAAATTCTTACCATTCAACTCCTGGGTTCTATGAAAAGTCAGGAAATCTAACAGCTGAGTGTTGATAGAGGAGGCAAGAACTCCTAATTCAACATGTCAGGGTGAAAGAGACCTACTGACCTGATTTGCAATCTGGGTCCACATTTTAGGTTCTGTGACCTCTGGCAACTTACCTGTTTATTCACTTGTCAAGTGGACACAATGATAATACTTCATAGGATTATTTTAAAGACCAAATATGTCAAGGGCATGTAATACATTCAAAGGAGGGCCTAAGTAAGTTCTCAAATGTTAGCACTTATAATATTTAGCATCATTATTTTATCTTCCTTCCTCCTTCATCAACATCAACACCCTTACTATCACCACCATTATCACCAGCATTATCATCATCAACTTGAATCTAACTGGAACCTCTGTTAACAACAGATTTATACCAATACTCAATGAATTTATCTTCCCAACACAGCAAAAACACTATGTAATTTCTCTTGAGTGAGATGGTTTTAACTTCCTAAAACACAATTTCTGATTTAATTGATTAGTAATTTTGAAATTTAGTAGAAAGTGGCACAGAGAAAATACTGCTTACTGTAGTTTAAAACACCAACAAACTTAAGATTTACCAAGATTCCCTTAAAAACATCATACCTAGAGGAACTTTAATCATGAAACTCAATATCTAGAATTAGAGAAAATCAGAGAGAAAACATGATATTGGCTGCACTGCATTACTATCTTGTAAAGAAACAGAGGGTGTAGATATTCAGTATCTACTCAATATCTTTTCTGCATAACATTGAAGTTTCTCTACTTTAACTCCAAAATCTAGGGGAGAAAAGAAATCATTTTTAGGCACAATACCTCAAATTAAAGTACTAGGTATTGTTTAGAAATTGTCTAAGAATTTAGAAATCTCTCTATTTTTCTACAGAAGAGGGAAATGATATGTGGTCATGTAGGGGACATTTATAAAACCATAGAAGGCTACTTGGAAGATGGCCTCACTGAGAAATACTAGAAAGGGATATAATTTGCCAAAATGAATCTTTGGAAGACTAGAAATCAATAAACTGAATTGAGAAAAGTGGATATAAATTTGGAACCCAAATTTTGATATCCATCTACTGAGAGACAGAACTGGGTGAAATAGACTTTTTTCCTTGTTATGTTTTGATAGTTTAATACTATCCTGAATCATTTTTCTAGAATCTCTGGACCATAGCTTCTTGTATTTGTGGCTGCTTATGATCATAAAAACATGATTTCATGTCCTTTTATTAAAAGGTGGGGGAGAATTGAGTTTTTACCTTAACTTTTCATTTTGAAATAATATTCAACTTACAGAAAAGGTGCAAAAACAGTACAAAAATCTCTGGTGTATCCTTCAATCAGGTTCACAAATATTGACAGTTTAGTACATTTATTTTACCATTCTCACTTTCATGCATACACACACAACACATGCACAAAGAGGGTGTGCATATTATATTATATTTTTCTGAGCCTTTTAAGATAAAGTTTCAGACATGATACCCCATTGCCCTTTAAGATTTCAATATATATTTCCTAAAACACTCTCCCACATAATTGTAGTCAAATCTTAAAATTTAAGGAATTTACACTGATAAAAATATTATTAAGCAATCTACATATTACGTGTTAGTCATTTGGTTGTGTGTTAGTCATTTGGTTGTGTCTGACTCTGCAACACTGTGGACTGTAGCCTGCCAGGCTCCTTTCTTCATGGGATTTTCCAGGTAAGAATACTGGAGTGCCATTCCCTTCTACAGGGGATCTTCCCAAGGCAGGGATCAAACTGGGTCTTCTGGATTGCTGCTACTGCCAAGTTGCGTCAGTCGTGTCCGACTCTGTGCGACCCCATAGACGGCAGCCCAACAGGCTCCTCTGTCCCTGAGATTCTCCGGGTTAGAATACTGGAGTGGGTTGCCAATTCCTTCTCCAATGCATGAAAGTGAAAAGTGAAAGTGAAGTCGCTCAGTCATGTCTGACTCTTCACGACCCCTTGGACTGGAGCCTACCAGGCTCCTCCATCCTTGGGGTTTTCCAGGCAAGAGTACTGGAGTGCGTTGCCATTGCCTTCTCTTCTGGATTGCAGGTGGGCTTTTTACCATCTGAGCCACCAGGGAAGCCAGATCTATTCAAATTTTGCCAATTGTCCTACTAATTTCCTTTACAAAGTATAAGATCTAATCCAAGGCCACACATTGCATTTTTTCATATTTCTTATTCTTCTTCCTCAATCTGGAACAATTTGTGAGTCTTCCCTAGTCTTTGTTGACCTTGATACATTGGAAGAGTAAAAACCAATTACTTTGTATAATGTCCCACAGTTATGATTTGTCTAATGTTTTCTGGTGCATTTTTGGCAGAAGTATTATAGAAGTGAAGTATGTTCTTCTCCGAGCATCATTTCTGCAGGTACAAGATATTCATATTCTTGGTGCCATTAACTTTTATAACTTACTTTAGATGATGTTTTCCAGTTTTACTCATTGTAAATTTAGTTAATATGTGTTTTGTTCCTGTTAATTGATGAGTAACTGAGCAATTTGTGGAGAAACATTTAAGACTATGTAAATATACTGTTTATAATCAAACATTAACCTGCCAGTATTAGTATTTTTGATGACTCTTGCCTGAATCAATTATTTCTATAATAGCTGACAAACAGTGATTTCATAAATTCAATCATCCCTTTTACGTATATAGCATTCTACTGTAAGATGGTTTTCCGTTCACTATAGGGAAAGCTGTTGTTCCATGTCCAGTTCTAACTGTTGCTTCCTGACCTGCATACAGATTTCTCAGGAGGCAGGTCAGGTGGTTTGGTATTCCCATCTCTTTCAGAATTTTCCACAGTTTGTTGTGATCCACATAGTGAAAGGCTTTGGCATAGTCAATAAAGCAGAAGTAGATTTTTTTCCTGGAACTCTCTTGCTTTTTTGGTCCAACAGATGCTGGCAATTTGATCTCTTGTTCCTCTGCCCTTTCTAAATCCAGCTTAAACATCTGGAAGTTCATGGTTTATGTACTGTTGAAGCCTGGCTTGGAGAATTTTGAGCATTACTTTGCTAGTGTGTGAGATGAGTGCAATTGTGCAGTAGTTTGAACATTCTTTGGCATTGCCTTTCTTTGGGATTTGAGTGAAAGCTGACCTTTTCCAGTCCTGTGGCCACTGCTGAGTTTTCCCAACTTGCTGGCATATTGAGTGCAGCACTTTCACAGCATTATCAATAGCTCAACTGGAATTCCATCACCTCCACTAGCTTTGTTTGTAGTGATATTTCCTAAGGCCCACTTGACTTTGCATTCCAGAATGTCTGGCTCTAGATGAGTGATCACTCCGTCATGGTTATCTGGGTAATGAAGATTTTTTTTTTTTTGGTGTAGTTCAATGCATTCTTGCCACCTCTTCTTAATATCTTCTGCTTCTGTTAGGTCCCTACCATTTCTGTCTTTTATTGAGCCCATCTTTGCATGAAATGTTCCCTTGATATCCTAATTTTCTTGAAGAGATCTCTAGTCTTTCCCATTCTATTGTTTTTCTCCATTTCTTTGCATTGATCATTTGAAGAAGGCTTTCTTATCTCTCCTTGCTATTCTTTGGAACTCTTCATTCAAATGTGTATGTCTTTCCTCTTCTCCTTTGCCTTTCACTTCTGTTCTTTTTTCAGCTTTTTGTAAGGCTTCCTCAGACACCATTTTGCCTTTTTGCATTTCTTGGAACAACAGACTGGTTCCAAATCAGGAAAGGAGTACATCAAGGCTGCATATTGTCACCTTGCTTATTTAACATGTGCAGAGTGAATCATGTGAAATGCTGGGCTAGAAGAAACACAAGCTGGAATCAAGACTGCCAAGAGAAATATCAATCACCTCAGATATGCAGATGACACCACCCTTGTGGTAGAAAGTGAAGAACTAAAGAGTCTCTTGATGAAAGTGAAAGAGGAGAGTGAAAAATTTGGCTTAAAACTCATCATTTGGAAAACTAAGATCATGGCATCCTGTTCAATCACTGAATGGCAAATAGATGGGGAAACAATGGAAACAGTGGGAGACTATTATTTTGGGCTCCAAAATCACTGCAGATGGTGATTGCAGCCATGAAATTAAAAGACACTTGCTTCTTGGAAGAAAAACTATGACCAACAGAGACAGCATATTAAAAAGTAGAGACATTACTTTGCCAGCAAAGGTCCATTCTAGTCAAAGCTATTGTTTTTCCAGTAGTCATGTATGGATGTGAGAGTTGGACTATAAAGAAAGCTGAGGGCTGAAGAATTGATGCTTTTGAAGTGTGGTATTGGAGAAGACTCTTGAGAGTCCTTTGGACTGTAAGGAAATTCAGTCTATCCTAAAGGAAATCAGTCTTGAATATTCATTGGAAGGACTGATGCTGAAGCTGAAATTCCAATACGTTGGTCACCAGATATGAAGAACTGACTCACTAGAAAAGACCTTGATGCTGGGAAAGATTGAAGGTGGGAGGAGAAGGGGATGACAGAGGATGAGATGCTTGGGTGACTTCACCGACTCAATGGACATGAGTTTGAGTAAGCTCCAGGAGTTTGTGATGGACAGGAAAGCCTGGTATGCTGCAGTCCATGAGGTCACAAAGAGTTGGACACGACTGAGCAACAGAACTTAACTGATAGGTGAAGCTTGCCATATCTATCTCTCTATGTATCTACATAGCTACATACCTACCAACTGTACCAGTTTTGACAAGTTTTATAAAATTATGTTGATATATTTGTATTCAACTGTTCAAGTCTTTAAAAACAGAGTGATTTCACTTGATGTAGTTTCATCTTATAGTGCTTTTATGTCTTCTAAACTATTAATAACAATCTACTTCAGGGAAACACTCCTGAGGAACCCACATCTTCATAGTCACTGAACATTATTTTTACTATTCAGATTTGTTCAAATAAGTTGAATCCTCAGAATAGCAATGACAATTATTTTGAGTTTGCTATTCTAATGCCTGCCTTTTCATGTTTTTCCCTAAAATTCTGAAAACCCATTGGTTATCTGAATTAGAAAGTCTAGTTCTGGAGAATATATCAATGCACTCAAAGAAATTTATATAAATAATTATAAACTATCTTTTATAGTTATAATTTTAACTATATCTCTTGATATAAACAATAATTATAGAATTTAAGTGATTATAATGTAATAATTATATATATATACTATATAATTAAATTTATATAAAATGTATATAAATTATATAGTGGTAAAGTTTGTTCATTGTCTGGCTTAACATCTACAAACTGTTACTTTTTTTTAGTTTTCAGGTACATAGGGGAATGCATATTGTAGAACTTTGCTAATAGATAATATTTCAGAAATAGATTAATTAGTATCCAGGGAAGATTTAGAGAGCTTTTAAACAAAGAGGGTTCCTGATTACAATTGCTTACTTGATGGCATATATACTCCAAAGTTTCAGTCTAGAAATGTTCCATTAGTCAAGAAAAAGGAGACTCTGGATTCAATAAGGCACCCTTTAGGTATGGATGAAAAGTATTAGATAGAAATACTGTCAATAGCCTTTCTTTAAAGAAATGGTAGTTTATTTTTATTTCCTTAGTGACAATAATAATCCAAAATATGAGTATATGTCTTTATAATAGAAAGCACTTTTCATATATATTACTTTTTATAAATCTGCATGGGATTATTTACTACAGGAAAAGTCAGAACCTAGCAAAAGGTTAAATTCACACAGAAGAGTTCTCAAAGTAGTATGATAATTTCTGCTTGCAAATGTGGTGCAAATACGTTTCTTAGGGTATAGTACATTAAACAAGGCTATAAGAATAGCCTCTCCCCAAGTCTGCCAATTAAACACATTGCTATTTCTTTTTTTTTTTTTTTTTTTTTTTTGGTGGCCTACTTTACTTTGTTGTTCACTGTTCCTCATTTCGTTTCAGGTCCAATGTAAATATGACTTTTACAGAGAGAAATAGATACTTTTTCTTTGGAATGACAGAAGACTGAAAAAAAATATTTTTTTAATGAATGTTGAAGAAATGTTTCATCCATTACTGATCTTACAGTTAGTTTTATAGCTGGCTATTTCGTGGCTGTTAGATTCACTAATGAAAGTGAAAATCAGACTCAAACACAATGAAGAGACTGTTCCAGGAAGCCCAGGGAGCAGGCAGAGGCGTGGAGTGATTGACTATTTCATGGAGTCAGGCTTGATCATCTTGGACACTGACTGAGCAGTCCTGGTGCAGAGTAATTGGCTGGGAGAAACTTGTAGGCAACATTTCAAGGAAAAGAGTCCAGAAATTTAAACTGAGGAGTTGGTTCTATTTTTATTTCCCTTAAGAATGCCTGGTTTCCTATCTCTTGTGCAAGAGGCTACATTTCCCAATTAAAATAGAAAATGCTCAGGCTGGATTTACAAGGCACCAAATAACTAGATGAGAACCCTCCTCCCTGTGGAGCCCTGACCACAGTCACTCAAATATCCAGAGTCTTTGTCTGTAGACTGCTAAACATTGGACTTTTAAGAACACTGGAGATGTTTGAATGCTTGCATTCCCAGGCAGATGCTGTTGTTTTGTGTTCAGATTTGGAGAGGTGTAAGGAATCATTTCATATATATCATCTAAGGTATCTTCATGTCATCTACTGATTGTATTTTTTTTTTAACTGACATTTACTCTACCAACTAAACCAGCAGTTCCCAAATGTTTTGGTCTCAGGACCCCTTTACACTAGTTTGAGAACTACTTTATGTGGGTTGATATTTACCATAATAGAAATTAAATTGGCAAATTTTTAAAGTATTTATTTAACTATTATGAGATAGCAATAATAAACTCATTACATGATAACATAAAGAACACATATTTTATCAACACATCCATATTGGCTAAAATAAAAATATTCAGTGAGAAAATGGCATTGTTATACATTTTTTGTAAATCTTATTAATATCTGTTTTAGTAAAAGATAGCTTCTTCATTTAATCTGTTGCGACATCACATGTCACGTAGCATTTGGAAATCTCCACACTATCACGACATAATGAGAGTGAAAGAGCAAGATAACTACAATTGTGATCTTTTAGTATTATATTTTTGACTTCTCTTCTCCTCTGAAAGGGAGGAGACTATTGGTCCCTGGATAACACTTTGAGAACTGATGAGATAAACAAACTTGAATAGAATAACGATTGGTTTAAGTATCCTGGTTCAGAACTGTGTTAGGGTAAGAATCTTGTTTCTCAGTTCTTCCAAAGTTAGTTTCATTGTCACTACCTGAAAAGACTTTCCCTGACAATTCTCACTGAGATAAATATTCCCCACTCTCAGTGTTCTGGAGTTTTGTAAGTTTTTTTTTTTTTTTTTTTATGGAGTTGATTTCAACAGTAATTTAAAAATGTACCTCTTTTTCCTCCTCTTTATGTTGACTTGGTTGTCTCCTTCACAAGGGAATAAACCTCTTAAATTTTCCTCTCTTGACTTCTGCTATATCCCTCATGTGTAGCGTGTACCTAGCACAGAGTCAGTATTCAATAATTATTTGCTGACCTAAGCAATGAATAAATTAGTGGTTAGTTTTATTTCTCACACTTTTATTTTGGTCTTTAGTTCTTATACTGAGATGATGAGGAGACATAAGATCATGTGATCAGATGATGAGTATTTGAGATAATGGTAGTACATACATTTTTATTCATATAGTCAAATAAACAATGTTTCTAGAGTGGCTCTTATATGCTGCTCAAGTTTATAGGACAAAAACTCAGGTAAGTATCTAATCCCAGTCATAGCCCTGTATGACGAGGCATACCAAGAGAGGGAACGTGAGCTGAATTGTGGATAGAAAATGAAGTTGCTATGAGGAGAGAAGCAAGTTGCAGTCAGAAAGATGAGTGAAAACCTGGCATACTGAGCGAACTGCAAGGAAGTCAATATGAATGAGTCACCTAGGTTGCAAGAGGATTGCAGGGGACAGCTAAGGAGAAGAGTGAGATGTGAGGTGAGGGATATGTAGACCCCAGGGCCCCACAGACCTTGGTTCTGTGTTAAGGAGTCTGGACTCTATCTTAAAGGCAGAACATTACATGGATTTATTACACCCATCAACAAGAGAAAGCTGCAGGTTCACAGACATGGCCACAAAGTACAGAGCCAGTTCTTCCCTCCATTCCACATCCTGTTATGCAGATCCATAGCCCAAGAGAGCTCATCAGACTCTCAGCTATATTCATTCATGTTTATCTAAGCCTTTGATTTTATGCCAGTTTTCTAATTGAAAGGAATTATTCTGTTTAGCAGAACATCGGTAGGAAGTCATGTGATGCTGCTAATTCAGAAGTAGGTTTGAGCTACCATATGACCCTTCAATCCCATTCTTGGGCATATATATGGAGGAAAACATGACCCCAAAGAATATGTGCACCCCAATGTTCATTGCAGCACTGTTTACAATAGCCAAGACATGGAAGCAAAATAAATGTCCACTGACAGAAGAATAGATAAAGAAGATGTGGTGCGTGCTATATGTGCTTATTTGCTCAGTCATGTCCGACTTTTTGCAACCCCATGGACTGTAGCCCTGCCAGGCTTCTCTGTCCATGGGGATTCTCCAGGAAAGAATACTGGAATGGGTTGCCATGCCCACCTCCAAGGAATCTTCCCAACTCAGAGATCGAACCCAGGTCTCTTGCATTATGGGCAGATTCTTTACAATCTGAGCCACCAGGGAAGCCCAAAGAAGATGTGGTACATATATACAATGGAGTATTACTCAGACATTAAAAAGAATGAAATAATGTCATTTGCAGGAATATGGATGGACCTAAGGAGTATCATCAGGGAAGGCAATGGCACCCCACCCCAGTACTTTTGCCTGGAAAATCCCATGGATGGAGGAGCCTGGTAGGCTCCAGTCCATGGGGTCGCTAAGAGTTGAACACAACTGAGCGACTTCACTTTCGCTTTTCACTTTCATATGTTGGAGAAGGAAATGGCAATCCACTCCAGTATTCTTGCCTGGGGAACCCCAGGGACAGGGGAGCCTGGTGGGCTTCTGTCTGTGGAGTCGCACAGAGTCGGACATGACTGAAGCAACTTAGCAGCAGTAGCAGCAGCAAGGAGTATCATACTGAGTGAAGTAAGACAGACAGAGAAGGAGAATGATATGCCTTATGTGTAGAATCTAAAAAGAAATGATACAAACGAACTTACTTACAAAACAGAAGACTCACAGACTTAGAAAAAGAACTTATGGTTACCAGAGGGAAGGGATAGTTACAGAGTTTGAGAAGGTCATGTATTCATTGCTATATTCAAAATGGATAACCAATGGATATACAAGGGCCTACTGTATAGCCCAAAAAAAGAAGTAGGTACTATTTTGCCAGTGTATATTTTTTATTAATATACAGGAAAAAATTCTAAGCAAAATGTTTACAAATTAAATCCAGAAATATATAAATATAATAGTAGAAAGCAACTTGTAGTTTTTCAGTAATAAAAATTTGGTTTAACATTTGAAAAATCAATCAATGAAATTCACTTCTTTTTTAGAGTAAAGGAGAAAAAGTATATGACTATCTCAATAGACGCATTAATATCATTTGATAAAGTTCAATATTTACTCATAATAAAAACTCAGTATATTCAGAATAAATTTCTCCAATCAGATAATAGTTGTCAAAAATATGCAACAAATATGCAAAAAATAATCAACCCAAGGTTGAACTACTGGAAGTTTTAGCCCTCAGCTTGGAAGGCATAAAGGTGTCAGTTATCATCACTTTTATTCAACATTTTATTAGGGGTCTTAGTCAGCAAGAAAAATAGAAGGTAGAAGGACTGAAATGAGAAGGAGTAAATTATTTTATTTGCAGATGACATGACTGTATAACTGTAAAGTCTAAAAACAGTCAAAAGAAATTATTGTATATCTATATGTTAGCAATAAATTATTATATATTAAAATTGAAAAAGATACATGTACAATAGTATAAAAAATCAATATTTAGGGATATATTTAACAAAGGATGTACAAGATTTCTGCATAATTTTAAAAGATCACTCGGACAAAATTTATAATATCTAAATAAATGAAGGGGCGTACCATGTTTGAGAAAGAGAAGGCTTATTATTGCTAAAATGTGAAACTCCCTAAAACTAAAATATCTCATAAACACTTTTGTGAAAATTGACAATCTGATTCTAAAATTTATACAGAAGTACCAATGGCCAAAATTAGCAAAGATAACCTTAAAGAGGAAAGAAAGGTCTTATATAGGTAGTTTATTAAGATGACATGAACTAAGAAAGCCTTCTTCAGTGATCAATGCAAAGAAACATAGGAAAACAACAGAATGGGAAAGCCTAGAGGGAGATCTCTTCAAGAAAATTAGAGATACCAAGGGAACATTTCATGCAAAGATGGGCTCAATAAAGGACAGAAATGGTAGGGACCTAACAGAAGCAGCAGAGACATTACTTTGCCAACAAAAGTTCGTCTAGTCAAGGCTACGGTTTTTCCTGTGGTCATGTATGGATGTGAGAGTTGGTCTGTGAAGAAAGCTGAGTGCCGAAGAATTGATGCTTTTGAACTGTGGTGTTGGAGAAGACTCTTGAGAGTCCCTTGGACTGCAAGGAGATCCAACCAGTCCATTGTGAAGGAGATCAGCCCTGGGATTTCTTTGGAAGGAATGATGCTAAAACTGAAACTCCAGTACTTTGGCCACCTCATGCGAAGAGTTGACTCATTGGAGAAGACTCTGATGCTGGGAGGGATTGGGGATAGGAGGAGAAGGGGACAACAGAGGATGAGATGGCATCACCAACTCAATGGACATGAATTTGAGTGAACTCCGGGAGTTGGTGATGGACAAGGAGGCCTGGTGTGCTGCGATTCATGGGGTCGCAAAGAGTCGGACATGACTGAGCGACTGATCTAATCTGATCTGAACAGAAGCAGAAGATATTAAGAAGAGGTGGCAAGAATACACAGAAGAACTGTACAAAAAAGATCTTCAAGACCCAGATAATCACAATGGTGTGATCACTCACACTCGCCAGACATCCTGGAATGCAAAGTCAAATGGGCCTTAGGAAGCATCACTATGAACAAAGCTAGTGGAGGGGATGGAATTCCAGTTGACCTATTTCAAATCCTAAAAGATGATGCTGTGAAAGTGCTGCACTCCATATGCCAGCAAATTTGGAAAACTCAGCAGTGGCCACAAGATTGGAAAAGGTCAGTTTTCATTCCAATCCCAAAGAAAGGCAATGCCAAAGAATGCTCAAACTACTGCACAATTGCACTCATCTCACATGCTAGTAAAGTAATGCTCAAAATTCTCCAAGCCAGGCTTCAGCAATACATGAACCGTGAACTTCCAGATGTTCAAGCTGGTTTTAGAAAAGGCAGAGGAACCAGAGATCAAATTGCCAACATCAACTGGATCATCAAAAAAGCAAGAGAGTTCCAGAAAAACATCTATTTCTGCTTTATTGACTATGCCAAAGCCTTTGACTGTGTGGATCACAATAAACTGTGGAAAATTCTGAAGGAGATGGGAATACCAGAGCACCTGACCTGCCTCTTGAGAAACCTGTATGCAGGTCAGGAAGCAACAATTAGAACTGGACATGGAACAACAGATTGGTTCCAAATATGAAAAGGAGTACATCAAGGCTATGTATTGTCACCCTGCTTATTTAATTTATATGCAGAGTACATCTTGAGAAACGCTGGGCTGGAGGAAGCACAAGCCAGAATCAAGATTTCCGGGAGAGATATCAATAACTTCAGGTATGCAGATGACATCACCCTTATGGCAGATTTTGAAGAAGAACTAAAGAGCCTCTTGATGAAAGTGAAAGAGGAGAGTGAAAAAGTTGCCGTAAAGCTCAACATTCGGAAAACTAAGATCATGGCATCCAGTCCTATCACTTCATGGCAAATAGATGGTGAAACAGTGAAAACAGTGGCTAACTTTACTTTTTGGGGCTCCAGAATCACTGCAGATGGTGACTACAGCCACGAAATTTAAAAGACCCTTACTCCTTGGAAGGAAAGTTATGATCAACCTAGACAGCATATTAAAAAGCAGAGACATAAATTTGTCAACAAAGGTCCATCTATGCAAGGCTATGGTTTTTCCAGTAGTTATGTATGGATGTGAGAGTTGGAGTATAAAGAAAGCTGAGCATCGAAGAATTGATGCTTTTGAACTGTGGTGTTGGAGAAGACACTTGAGAGTCCTCTGGACTGTAAAGAGATTCAACCAGTCCATCCTAAAGGAGATCAGTACTGGGTGTTCATTGATTGGTAGGACTGATGTTGAAGCTGAAACTCTAATACTTTGGCTACCTGATGTGAAGAGCTGACTCTTTTGAAAAGACCCTGATGCTGGGAAAGATTCAGGGCATTGAAGAAGGGGATGACAGAGGATGAGATGGTTGGATGGCATCACCGACTCAATGGACATGGGTTTGTGTATACTCTGGCCATTGGTGACAGATAGGGAGGCCTGGCGTGCTGCGGTGCATGGGTTTGCAAAGAGTTGTACACAACTGAGTGATTGAACTGAACTGAAGTGAACTGAACTAAACTAGTATTGATGCAAATATGAATAAACAGATCAATGGAAACAATAGAGTTCAGAAACAAATTCACATAAATATGGTTTTAAAACAAATCATTTTATATTTACATTCAAGGCAATGTAAAACAAGGTTATTTATTTTTTTATGTGGCAAGGTACAAAATTAATACACAGAAATCTGTGGAGTTTCTATACACTAACAACAAATTAATAGAAACAGAAATTAAAGAAACAATACCATTTGCCATTGCATCAAAAAGAACAAAATATCTAGGAATAAACCTACCTAAAGGAATAAAAGGCCTATTCTCAGAAAACTGTAAGACAGTGATGAAAGAAACTGAAGACAATACAGTTATAAAGCTATATTGTATCTATGGATCAGAAGAATTAATATAGTTAAAGTGACCATACTACCCAAGGCAATCTTCAAATTCAATATCAGATCAGATCAGTCGCTCAGTCGTGTCCAACTCCTTGCGACCCCATGAACTGCAGCACGCCAGGCCTCCCTATCCATCACCAGCTCTCGGAGGTCACTCAGACTCACATTCATCGAGTCAGTGATGCCATCCAGCCATCTCATCCTCTGTCATCCCCTTCTCCTTCTGCCCTCCTTCCCTCCCAGCATCAGAGTCTTCTCCAATGAGTCAACTCTTCGCATGAGGTGGCCAAAGTACTGGAGTTTCAGCTTTAGCATCATTCCTTCCAAAGAAATCCCAGGGCTGATCTCCTTCATAATGGACCGGTTGGATCTCCTTGCAGTCCAAGGGACTCTCAAGAGTCTTCTCCAACACCACAGTTCAAAAGCATCAATTCTTCGGCGCTCAGCCTTCTTCACAGTCCAGCTCTCACATCCTATCAAAATACCAAGGGCAGTCTTCACAGAACTAGAACAAATAATTTTAAAATATGTATGGAAACATAAAAAAAACCTCAAATAGCCAAAACAATTTTGAGAAAGAAGAACAAAGATGGAGGAATCATGTTCCTAACTTCAGAATATTATAAAGCTTCAGTAATCAAAACAGTGTGGTACTGACACAAAAACAGCATATAGATCAAATTTACAGCAAAGGAGACAAGAATATACAGTGGAGAAAGACATCTTTTCAATAAGTGGTACTGGGGATACTAGACAGTTACATGTTTTAGGATGAAACTAAAACATTTTTTCACACCACATATAAAAATAAACTCAAAATGGATTAAAGACCTATATTTAAGACCCATAAACCATAAAACCCCTAGAAGATAACATACAGAGGACACTCTTTGACATAGCAGTATTTTTTTTTTTTTTTCAGATGTGTCTCCTAAAGCAAAAAATAAACAAATGGGACCTAATTAAACATTTCTGCATGGCAAATGAAAGCACCAACAAAATGAAAAGACAAGCTCCCGAATGGGAGAAAATATTTGCTAGTAATATGACTGATAAGGAGTTAAAATCTCATGTGTATAAATGGTTATTTCAACTCAACAGTAATCAATGAATGAACAATCCAATTTAAAAATGGACAGAAGACCTGAATAGACATTTTCCCAAAAAAAGATGTACAGATGGCCAAGAGTCACATGAAAATATGCTCAAAATTGTTAATCATCAGAGAAATGCAAATTAAAACCACAATGAGATGTCACTTCATACCTGTCAGATGGCATCATCAAAAGGACACAAATAACAAATGTTAGCAAGGATGTGGAGAAAAAGGAATCCTTGTACGCTGTTGATAGGAATATAAATTAGTTGCAACCAGTGTAGAACACAGTATGACTAATTCCCCAAAACTAAAAATAGAACTACCATATGACCCAATAGTTCCACTCCTGTGTAATACCTAGAAACACTACTTGAAAAAGATACATGGACCCAATGTTTATAAGCTGCATTATTTGCTACTGCCAACTTATGGGAACAACCCAAGGATCCACGGATGGATGCATTGATGAAGAAGATGTCAGAATATATACAATAAAACACTACTCAGCCATAGAAAAGAACAAAATTCTCCCATTTGCAACAACATGGATGGACTTGGAGGTAAGCAAAATAAGTTTAACAGAGAAAGACAGTGTATGATATGGTATCACATATGTGGAGTCTAAAAAATAAAACCAACTTGTGAATATAACAAAAAGGAAACAGATTCACAGACACAGAAAACAAAGTAGTGGTTACAAGTTGGGAGAGGGAAGGAGAGAGGGGGAAAACAGAGGTAAGGGACAAAGACATACATTAACTATTATGTGGGTTTCCCAGGTGAATTAGTGGTGAAGAATCTGCCTGCCAAAGCAGGAGACTCAGGAGAAACTGGTTCAGTCTCTTGGTTGGGAAGATCCCCTGGAGGAGGAAATGGCAACCCACTCCAGTATTCTTGCCAGGAAAATCCCTAGGACAGAGGAGCCTGGTGGGCTACAGCCCATAGGGTTACAGAGAGTCATACATGACTCAGAGACTGAGCATGCACACAAGTAATTATGTAAAAATAAACAAGCAACAATGATATATTGTATAACACAGGGTGTATAACTAATATTTGATAGTAAATATCAATGGAATATAATTTTTAAAAATTGTGAATCACTGTGTTATAAATCCATAGTATGTAATAGTGTACATCAACTATATCTTAATTTAAAAACATGAAAAAATTTACATTTAAAAATTATAAAAAAATCCAAACAAAACAAACACCAGCGCTAAATCAAGTTGATATCCATAAATGCATATTGATTCCTTACTCACACCATACATAAGGATCAATTCCAGAAACATCACAAAGCTAATGCACAAGCTGAAATTCATACAGCTGCTTGGAATTTGTAGAAGAATTTTTTTAACTTTGAGTTAGATAATTTTCTTAAATAGAATACAAATAAACACTAGCCATAAAAGGAAAGATTGATTACTTGGACTGCATTAAAATTCAGAACTAAGGTTCATCACATGATGTCTTCAAGTAGCGAAAAGACTAGACAGAGACTGGAAGCAGATATTTGCTCTCTGTGCATCTTCAACAAAAAGCTCCTATCATATATGGTGCTGGTGCTAAGTCATTTCAGTTTGGTCTGACACTTTGCGACCCCATGGGTTGTAGACTGCCAGGTTCCTCTGTCCATGGGATTCTCCAGGCAAGAACGCTGGAATGGGATGCTGTGCCCCATTTCAGGGGATCTTCCCGATCCAGGGATTGACCCTGCATCTCTTACATCTCCTGGATCACCAGGCGTGTTCTTTACCACTAGCACCACCTATACATATATATGTAACACATTATATTACATATATAACATATGTTAATATATATCTTATGTATATCAATAAGAAAAACAGACAACATAATATAAATGTGCAATAATTTGAACATTTTATTAAAAAGGATATATAAATGACCAATAGATAAATGAAAAGACATTAAACCTCATAAGGTACCTAGGAAATGCAAATAGAGCCATACATCCACTAGAATGACTAAAACAAACCAAAACCAAAAAACTCCAGAATATATTAAAAGTTTTATGTGTGTAGAGTAATTAGAATTCTCATACAACTTGGGAAACTCTATAGCAATACCTTCTAAAAATTAATAATTTTCTTATCCTTGATAATTTCCCTCTTAGATATACACCCAATAGAAATGCTACACATGCACCACAAAACATGTACAAGAATTTGCACAAGAGGCCCAAATTGGGAAAAATTCAAACGCCCTTTAAAAATGAATGGATATACTTTGATATACTAATACAATGGAATACTATATAGCAATAAGAATGAATGAATTACAGCTACCTGCAACAGTGTGGATGAATCTCACAGAAAAAAGACTGAGTGAAAGAAATAGACATAGATGAGTCTACACTACATAGCCATTTACAAGAAGTAACAAATAGGCAAACTGATCTTCGGTCATGAACTTGCGAGTTCTTTTGTCGAGAATGAGGTAAATAATGACTGGAAGGGGGTATGTGGGGGTGCTTTGCTGGTAATGATCAGTATCTGGGTTGTGGGATGGCTATTTTTTATGTAAAATTCATTAAAATTTATATCTTAGGTTTGTACACTTTATGACTGAGCTAAAAAAAAGAGTAAAACAAGTCTGCTGTTTTCTAACTAGAATGCAGGTGTGTATTTAGGAATCCCTTCTATGCTATTGATCTGCTTTATTATGCTTTGTCTCTGAAACACTTTTATTGAATACAGACATATGTCTTTTATTGAAGGCATACGTTTATTGAAGATGTACTGAATAATGTAATTTGTATCTAAGTTTCTTATAAAAGGGCCACTGGTCCAGAAGATAGCCTTGGATGCCAGGCCCCTTCCATGACTGGTAACAGACACGAGCTATTTGTTCCATTTAAATGGGGCTGGTCAGTCAGTTTGTTCGCTCTCTTGAGTCTCTAAGTCTGCTTTCGCTTCATGTTTAGTTGATCTACTTTGACTCAGAATTCCTAATAATAAGTGTATTTTTAAATAAGCCAAAGGTAGGGAATAATACAAATAAGACTACCATGTGGGATTTTCAAGTGTGAGGGTGACAGTGGCTTGGGGTGCCTTCAAGAGACAAGCTCACAGGTGGGGTAACAGGGTGAAAAGATCAACCCACAACCAGACTGGATGGAAGCCCTCGGCCAGATAAACATCCCCACAGACAGGGCAAGAGGCTGCAGTGGCGTGGCTAGTATCCAGAAGAAACAATGTTGAAAGGCATGTGATGACTTCAGGGATGCTGAAGTGAATGGATAAACCGTTCATTTATTCAGCAAATATTTACTGCATGTCTGCTCTTGAACAAGGACTATTTTAGGCACTGTTAGTGATTGAACATGGAGAAGAAAATGGCAACCCACTCCAGTGTTCTTGCCTGGAGAATCCCAGGGATGGGGGAGCCTGGAGGGCTGCTGTCTATGGGGTCACACAGAATCAGACATGACTGAGGTGAGTCAGCAGCAGCAGTGATTGAACAAATGCCATGGGAGGGACCACATCCTCACAGAGCCCATGTCATAATAAGAATGGTTGGTACTGATTCCCAGAAATGGGAATGCACTTCCTGTGCTAACGAGGATATGCCTATTTGTAAAAGCCATCTATTCCTGACTTGTACAGGTGTGTAAGGGAATAAGGGAGTCTTGACTGATTCATCCATATTCTTATCTGGTCCCTCTATAGGCAATATTATGTATTTGTAAGAAATTTAGACAATAAATAGTGGCCATTCGTTATAGTAAATGCATCATCTTACGTGACCTGTACCAATGTCAACTGAATGCAGGATTTGCTTATATCAGATCAGATCAGATCAGATCAGTCGCTCAGTCGTGTCCGACTCTTTGCGACCCCATGAACCGCAGCACGCCAGGCCTCCCTGTCCATCAGTACACAATGAATTATTCAACAATTTTGTGTTAAATGGCCATTTTTGGAAACTAGTCTGTATAGTTAATGTTTTCGTATTTTAAAACAAGTTTATATTTAATTTATGCTTATCCTGAAATTATAAGTATTGTTCTGATATGCCACCTTTAGCAAAGCATGTATTCTTATGTATGGAAAATATATTTTTGAATGATAGAATGATTCTTTTAAACATGCACACACACACACGACACTAATTATAAGCAACACAATGGCAGTCCTATGCAGACTGTATATTCTGAAGTATTTTCATTGTGCTTGAAGATCCAGAGATTTTGCAAATAAAACAGAGGCTATGGCTGTTGTTATTTTTTTCAACACAATATATTAATAAAATAGGTATTTGTGCAAGAGGAGGGACTCCCAACCGTAAGAATCAGAAACTAGCACTATAAAGTGACCACAGGCTGGGCTCGCCATCAGGCAAAACTGAGAACAATGTGGACTCGGCTGTTCATGAACTGTGTGGTTTCCACCTGTTTACTGATATTTGCTCACTTAGGCTCAGAAGGAAGCTTCAGTTTTTTTCTATGTAAAGTGGGAATTACAATGGTACTAACTTCGTAGGGTTATTGTGAAACATAAATGAGATAAAATACACAGAATTCCTATTATACCATACGAACTTTTAAGAAAAGGACTTATAAATTTTAGGAGAAACTTCTGTGCCAACCATTTATTTCAATATTGTCTGCTGGTAAGTGTCTCTCCTTGTGTAAGGTCCAGATCAGATCAGATCAGATCAGTCGCTCAGTCGTGTCCGACTCTTTGCGACCCCATGAACTGCAGCACGCCAGGCCTCCCTGTCCATCACCAACTCCTAGCGGTCACTCAGACTCACACCCATCGAGTCAGTGATGCCATCCAGCCATCTCATCCTCTGTCGGCCCCTTCTCCTCCTGCCCCCAATCCCTCCCAGCATCAGAGTCTTCAATGAGTCAACTCTTCGCATGAGGTGGCCAAAATACTGGAGTTTCAGCTTTAGCATCATTCCTTCCAAAGAAATCCCAGGGCTGATCTCCTTCACAATGGACTGGTTGGATCTCCTTACAGTCCAAGGGACTCTCAAGAGTCTTCTCCAACACCACAGTGCAAAAGCATCAGTTCTTCGGCGCTCAGCCTTCTTCACAGTCCAGCTCTCACATCCATACATGACCACAGGAAAGACCATAGCCTTGACTAGGCGAACCTTTGTTGGCAAAGTGATGTCTCTGCTTTTGAATACGCTATCTAGGTTGGTCATAACTTTCCTTCCAAGGAGTAAGCGTCTTTGAATTTCATGGCTGCAGTCACCATCTGCAGTGATTTTGGAGCCCAGAAAAATAAAGTCTGACACTGTTTCCACTGTTTCTCCATCTATTTCCCATGTAGTGATGGGACCAGATGCCATGATCTTCGTTTTCTGAAAGTTGAGCTTTAAGCCAACCTTTTCACTCTCCACTTTCACTTTCATCAAGAGGCTTTTTAGTTCCTCTTCACTTACTGCCATAAGGGTGGTGTCATCTGCATATCTGAGGTGATTGATATTTCTCCCAGCAATCTTGATTCCAACTTGTGTTTCTTCCAGTCCAGCATTTCTCATGATGTACTCTGCATATAAGTTAAATAAACATGGTGACAATATACAGCCTTGACATACTCCTTTTCCTATTTGGAACCAGTCTGTTGTTCCATGACCAGTTCTAACTGTTGCTTCCTGACCTGCATACAGATTTCTCAAGAGGCAGATCAGGTGGCCTGGTATTCCCATCTCTTTCAGAATTTTCCACAGTTTATTGTGATCTACACAGTCAAAGGCTTTGGCATAGTCAATAAAGCAGAAATAGATGTTTTTCTGGAACTCTCTTGCTTTTTCCATGATCCAGCGGATGTTGGCAATTTGATCTCTGGTTCCTCTGCCTTTCCTAAAACCAGCTTGAACATCAGGAAGTTCACGGTTCACATGTTGCTGAAGCCTGGCTTGGAGAATTTTGAGCATTACTTTACTAGCGTGTGAGATGAGTGCAATTGTGCGGTAGTTTGAGCATTCTTTGGCATTGCCTTTCTTTGGGATTGGGATGAAAACTGACTTTTCCAATCTTGTGGCCACTGCTGAGTTTTCCAAATTTGCTGGCATATTGAGTGTAGCACTTTCACAGCATCATCTTTCAGGACTTGGAATAGTTCCACTGGAATTCCATCACCTCCACTAGCTTTGTTCATAGTGATGCTTTCAAGGCCCACTTGACTTCACATTCCAGGATGTCTGGCTCTAGGTCAGTGATCACACCATCATGATTATCTGGGTCGTGAAGCTCTTTTTTGTACAGTTCTTCTGTGTATTCTTGCCACCTCTTCTTAATATCTTCTGCTTCTGTTAGGTCCATACCATTTCTGTCCTTTATCGAGCCCATCTTTGCATGAAATGTTCCTCTGGTATCTCTGATTTTCTTGAAGAGATCCCTAGTCTTTCCCATTCTGTTCCAGTTATGATAAAATACTTCTAAAATGCTACAGGATAGCTTTACATTTTCCCCAGAAAGTAGAAGTTCCTACAGTCACATCCCTACTTCTAACCTGTAATATCTTGGGTGTCTCTTCCAAGTATAAATGAAAGAGATATTACTTTATTTGTAATTTATTTAATGGTTAAGTGAACTGATAAAATAGGTTGAAGGGGTAGAGGCATCGTCAACTACAGTTAAAATATATAGACCTTTGGAAATCCTTGGTGGTGCATTGGTTAAGAACCTGCCTGCCAATGCAGGGGACACAGGTTCAATCCCTGGTCCAAGAAGATTCCACAAGCTGCTGGCCAACTAAGTCTGTGAGCTGCAACTGCTGAGCCTGTGTGCTGCAGCTGCTGAAGCCCACACGCCTATAAGCCCATGCTCCACAACAACAGAAGCCACTGCAATGACAAGCCTGCGCACCACAATAAAGAGTAAATTCTGCTCACCACATCTAGAGAATGCCCACACAAAGCAACAAAGACCTAGCACAGCCAAAAATAAATAAATACAATTATAAAAAAGAAAGCATTATCTTATTAAAACAGGCTTTGGTAGTCAAGCCCAGAACTTTTTAGGAACCAATTATATATATAAGGATTCCCAGGTGGCTCAATGATAAAGAATCCACCTGTCAATGCAGGAGAGGCAGGTTCGATCCCTGGGTTGGGAAGACCTCCTGGAGAAGGAAATGACAACCTACTCTAGTATTCTTGCCTGGGAAATCCCATGGGCAGAGGAGTCCATCAGGTGGCAAAAAGAGTTGGATGTGACTTAACAATTAAACAACAATAATATATATATTAAACTACAATACATATATATATTGTTATAAGTTATTTCTGATTCAGGGTTCACAGTTAAGCATATATGTAAAATTTAAACAGGTCTTTTCTTCTAGGCCTGACTTGTGTATCTCTAATACTGCACCAAAGCCCATGCTCTACATCCATTTCTCATGTATCATTTGAATTATTTTATCTATGATGAATCTTTGGATACCAAATAAAAAGAAGAGTAGAAGTCTATCTTTTCAAACTAATTCTTCTCTTTTCCTGCTATAGGAATTAGACAAAGCTTTCTTTTCCAAAGTGAAGATTGTTCTTTATAAGGAGTCCTCAGTGCTTCTTGGCCACTGGTTGAAATCTGGAGGCATTACAGAATCTTGAATCCAGTTGAATTTAAAAAAATAAAAGATTTGTGAGGGGCAATTTAACAATTCATTTCTGACTTTCCTGAGAGTATTTCTTTGTCAACAAATAAATGTACTGTCATTAGTTTCTGATAATCAATAAAAGAGATTCTTGAAAAAAAAAAAAAAAAAGAAACCGTCTGTCAGTTCATGCTACTATTTCAAAAACAACACTGCCTGCATAGCTTCAATGATGAACATATATTTCTCATCGTTTTGGAGGCTGAGAAGTCCAAGATCAAGGTGAGGCAGATCTGATGTCTGGTTAGGACCACTTCTCTGGCTTGTGGATAGCCACCTTTCTGCAGTATGCTCATGATGGGCGAGAAAGAAGAGGGAGAGAGAAAAAGGGAGGGCAAGAAGAAGAGGATGTGTTTTCTTAAAAGGGTACTAATGTCATTATGAGGGTTCCACCTTACAACTTAATGATCTCCCTAAGACGCTCATCTCCAAATACACTACATTAGGGACTTAAGCTTCTTATATGAATTTGGCAGTTCATAAAAGGAACATTACCACTTTGCCTGCTTTCCTTATGTTTCCACTTCCTTCTGGTAAAACAACCAAGATTTTAAGCCACTCCCCCACTTCTCCCCACATCCCCCCAGGCAGCACTTGTGGTAAAGAAACTGCCTGCCAAGGCAGGAGATGAGGAGTACCACTCATCACATCATATGACAAAAATTGGTAATAGAATTATTGGCAACAGTTGCCTTCTCTCTACTCTCCCACTGATTGAGAGTGGGGAAAGCAGGAGACACAGAGAAGTAAATGATGCCTGAAATGAAACTGACTTCCATCTAGCCAAGGTGTATCCAATTTTGTATATTCTTTCTCCTGCTCTTACTCTCCCAGAGTTGTCTTTGCAATCTGAAGACACCATTTGAAATATTCTTTGAGTGATGTCAAGTGAACCTTGAGATCCAAAGTAGCTTTGATGTTGTCATAAAATGTTGGCCTGCTGGAGTTCTAGCACACCATGCTTGCCACAGAATGTGAACAACTTAACTCCAGGTAATCTTTGCAAAAACTCATAGAGAAATTAAATATAAAAAGAAATACCTTTGATAACAGAAAAGAATTCGTATCTTTCTAAAATGCTCATCTAGAAGACTTTCCAGTCCTTCTTTCTTAAGAAATACGTAGGCATTAAATTCAGTTCTTATTTCAAACAAAACATTTATATGTGGATTGTGAGAAAAATGTAGAGGGGGGCAGTTGACTTGAATACCTTATTGAACAATGTGACAAGAATTTCTAAATATACAAACTAACCATGGGATGACCTTTTGAAACTGAAATGCACAGGTGTGGATGACATTTTCTCATTCAGTTACTCATTTCGAAATCTAAATTAAAGCACACACAGCACCAAATTAAATACCTCCTCCCCAGAGTGAATATCCCAATCATTTATAAATAAACAACTTAAACACCCAGTAATCAACAAACACCAACATGTAAATACTTTAATAAGTCATAAACATTAATAAGCACATGGCTGAAATTACTCCTGCTGAAATCATTCGTCTGTACCCTGAAATATCAAAGAAGGGCTGGAGAGAACTAAAACTGCTAAATTTCATTCTGAAAACATTCATGTGAGTTTGCATAAATCCTCTTTATTTTCTAGTGGATTTTTTTTTTTCAAGAATTTTTTTTTCCCTCCCCCTGCTAGGAGTCTTATGAAACTGAAATGTCAAGTGAGGGTTGCTTTATATCATGTTCTGTCAATCAAAGGAAGGGAAGCTTTATGCATCTGTTGCTAGTATATTGGCACTTTTTGAAGAGTGTTTCGGTGGGAGCGAGAATAAATAAAGATCCTTCAGGCACTTTCTCATTTATGGATGAGGAATCAAAGCAGTCTGAAACTTCATTTTCAGCCTGATACCCTGAAGATTGTTGGCTGATAATTCTGGATGGAACAGCTTATCTTGGAGGATTAGGGAGAACATGGCCTTGCTATTACTTCTGGCTTCAGCCTATTCAGCTGGGTAGACTTTGTCACACAGTATCTGGGCCTTTACATATGTCACTAATCTTATCTATATCTTTTCAGCTCCTTCTGTTGGAGCTGTGGTTTCCTGTGCCTAAACCTCACATTTCTTCATTACACCGCCTGTATAGGCATTAGCCCTCACTAACAGCCTTTCTACACCATGTCATTCAGTAATGGCAAATTTCGTAGATGTGATGCTTTCATGAGCTGTCCGGGGTAGGGTTTTATCCCAAATCTTGAGACTCTCAGCATCAGTTATATTAAAAAGCTTCCAGTAGTCCCCAAACAAACTCATTTTTACCAAATCCGCTTAACTAAATGAAATAATCCCCACAACATATTATCTTTGTGACCACTGAAGATAACGTGTACGTCTCCATGTGTGCCCGTGCCAGGCTGTCTCTTGTCTCCCACCGGTATGAGACAGTCGCTCACCCTGAAACAAATACATGAACTCCCAGTACATGCAGGACATTTAAAGGCCACAGACATGATTTCAAAACTGACTTGGTCCTCAAGATGTCTACAGTTTAGTAGAGGAAATATGAACTAGCTATGCAGCAAGGTAAAAATCATGCATGCCCAAGAAAGAAACATAAAGAGCTTGGATAAGTTCCTAAGAGGCAGATGTTGTTTAGTCATCTAAACAGAAGTTGTGTCTGACCCTTTGTGACCCCACTGACTGTAGTCCTCCACACCCCTCTGTCCATGGGGATTCTCCAGGCAAGAATACTAGAGTGGGTTGTCATTTCCTTCTCCAGGGGATCCTTCAGACCCAGGGATTGAATCCGCATCTCTTGCATTGACAGGTTGATTCTTTATTGCTGAGCCACCAGGGAAGTCCCTAAGAGGCAGGTAAGCAAGAGGAAAAACCTAAGAGGACTGGGTGAAGGAGGTGACATTTAAAAACAATGGAAGTAGGACTTCCCTGGTGGTCCAGTGGCTAAGACTCTGTGCTTCCAATGCAGGGGGCCATAGTTCGATTCCTGGTCAGGGAACTAGAGCCCACATGCTGCAATGAAGAGTTCACCTGCCACAGCTAAAGATCCTCATGCAGCAACTAAGGCCCAACACAGTCAAATAAATAGATACATAAAACAACAAAAGTCTGAATTGTTATGATGGGAAGTCGGGAATTCTTGCAATATCAGTCCAGTTACTTGTGTGATTGTTCCTTGCCCATTTATTCTCCACTTTCCTCCCAAACTAACTTCACACTTAGCTAGGCACACTTCTCCCTTGAATACAGGCCACATTTTTGCAGCGATGCCTGTTTGGTGGTCATTGAGATGCAAGTGGAGGAACTGTCTTTAAAGGCAGAGGGTGAGCCCTTCTTTTTTTCTGCCCTTCTGGTTCTAGGAATGTAGATATGAGGGCTGTAATATATGGCACAACATTTCTAAAACTTTGGGGTTTTGATGCAGTTATTTGGGGCTTTGTCCCCAGAGTGCGTATGTATTCTTCAGTCATATACATTCTTTCTCCTCATCACTGAGGTTCTTTTGTGGGCAGTTTTGAGATACCTCCGAAGAGAGCATTTCTGATGGTGAGAAAGATAAATGACTGAGTGCCAATTTAAGCTAGCATGTTACTTTTCTGTCTAATTTATTTTTTTAATCTAATTTTCCAGATTGTAAACTCCTTTAGGTAAGCACATTCATCTCTCAAAGCACCAAATACCTACCACATGACAGATAGTCCCTCAATGTGAACTAATTTGTGGAAAACAAGTTTTAGCTTCTGTTCCTGGGTACCAGTGAATGGAGTGGGATGGAGGTGGGAGAATGGCCTTTCAAACAACCTTAGGTAATATGCCAGGTGAGGACAACACAGTCAATATTAGCAACACGCAGGATGAATTTCAGCAGCAGGGCTTTACCGGCAACCTTGCAAATAGATTCCCCAGATACTCTGACATTGCAGTTTGAAGTCATTAACCATTGTCCACACTTCCTATTTCCACAGGAAAATTCTAGCCTCTCTGCACCTGTCAGGAGCAATATTCCCTCTAAGCTGTTAGCCACAGTGCCTGTACCAGCCCTCAATTACCACTGCCTAAGGCCTCTATTTGTAATCTGCTGCCCACTCAGCACTCCAAGTAGCACACATACCTAAAATGAAAATAAGCCTTCAGGCCAGTACAGCATACTGATAAGAAAACAGCTGAGTTTTCAGCTCAGGAGCTGCACAACCAATTCCTCTATGGTGACAGGAGAACCCAAGAGAAAGGTGATGTTCCTAAGAAGGGTGACAATCCAAAAAAAGGCAACACTAATGATGAAAAAGTGTATGACTCTGCGTGTGTGTGCATGCGTGTGTGCATGTGTGTGCATGTGTGTGCGTGTGTGTGTGTGTGTGTGTGTAGGACTGTTCTCATACATATTGAGGGAACAGTACAGTCACTAATACTTTTTTTTCCTTAGACCTAGTTTACTTAAGAGCTGTTCCTATAGCAATTATTGGCATAGAGAATGGATTTTGCAGACATGAGATGTAGTGCCTGAAAAGAGTTCCTTCTGCTCAGATGGTTCTCTCTTACCTCTTCTTTCTCAAATCCAACCTTTCTGTGTCAATTCCTGCTGCCCACGCTGGCTTTCAGCCCATAATTCGGCCATTGTCTCTCTCTTTCTTAGTGCACACTGACAGAATGTTCTAGCTGGCCTGGACCACTGCAGCCTCATGTCCCTTGGTCTTTGCTTTCTTAAGTCCTGCAGCCACCGTGACATCGAGGGCAGAGCCTCCTTAGCTGTGGGGAGGATCAAGCAATACCTTCCAAGAACCGCTGAGGCTAGGACAGACAAACACTCGTCTCTCTTTATGTCCTATGCTCACAATTTCTCTAAACGAGCTCCACTGGCCACCAGTACAGTTGGAGTTGTCATCCTAGGTCATACTCCTTTGTTATCCCTGACTGAGGTCCTGGGAAATGAGGACGGAGGAAAAAGGTGGGAGAAGGGGATCAAGAGTATGAGAGGTGGCTGGATCAAGGGGCCTTAGCCCTGAGGCTAAGAGGGTGCAGCATATAGAAAACCCCAGCTACAAAGGAGGCCTACTGCAGAAATTTGTCTGTGAATGAGCATGCATGACTTGGTATAACCTGTGCTATGTGAGAACATGTGTCCTTAGATGTGGTAGGGAGCAAATTACACAAAATCAACATCGGGTACTTCCCTGATAATTCAGTGGCTAAGACTCTATGCATCCAATGTAGGGGGCCTGGATTTGATCTAGTAGGGGTACCCAATGCCACATGCAGCAAGTAAGATCCAGTGCAGTCAAATAAATAAATAAATATATATTTTTAAAAGTAATAAGTACTGATGTGGTGACAGATTTCTTTAACTCTGCCTGCAAGCTCTAACATTTCAATTCAACAAGTATTCTCAAAGCCTACAACTGCAGTCATGTGCCAGATGCCAAGAGCACCATAATGAATAAAGTATGGTCCTGGCCTTCAGCAATCTTACAGTTGATTTACAAAAATGCAAGTATTTTTTATACTTTCCATACTACACGGTAAGGGGTAAGAGAGAATTTTGTGGGGACACAGAAATTCCATCCTACTTGCTTTTGGCTTCTAGCTCAGTTTCTCACAAGACACTGTTTCTTTCACTGAGGCACATCCTGTCAGTGGCATATCCAACAGTCAACACTCTACTTCTCCTTGCTAATGGAATCCTAGTTTTGTTTGGGCCAAAGTGATAAATGGATTCTGGACTGAATGCTTGTCCCCTTCAACCCACTATTCATATGTTGAAGCTTAAAGTTCCAGTGTGGTGGTATTTGGAGGTGGGGCCTTTAGGAGGTAATTATTTCATGAGAGTAGAGCCCTAATGAATGAGATTAGTGCCCTTACAAGAGGATTCATGAGAGAGATGCTTAACATCTACAAACCAAGAAAAGGGTCCTCACCAGTCATTCAATCTACTAGCACCTGGACTTCCCAGTCTCTCCAGCTGTGAGAAATACATTTCTGCTGTTTAAGCCACCCAGCCTATGGTATTCTGCATTAGGAGCAGGCATGCACGAAGACAAATGATGATTGATACAAGCCAGTCATAGCAATTGCACTTTCCTTTTAATTCAAGGATTTGACCACATGGCCCAATTTTACCTAAGGGGTATTCTGCGGAAGGAATTCTGGGAAAACATTTACTCTCTGACAAAAGAGACTGATATAGGGGAGAGTTTGTTGGTGAATCGTCTTCCCCTCCTTTCATGCTGCAGACAGTATCGTGAAGACATGATGCTTAGATCCATAGCAGCAGTATTAGGAGTATGAAGTATGAGCCATAAATATGGAAAGCCAACATGCTGAGAACAGAGGAGCAAAAGGATGAAAAGAGTTTGGGTCACTGATGATACGAATAAACGCCTGAATAGGCCCTGGAATCTCTACCTTCAGATTTCTTGTTAACTATCCTACAAAATCCCTTCTAGTCCAATCTGATGTTAGTCAACTATTTGGTTTCTTGCAGCTCAAAGTTAATAGTCTTGTAATCCTCTTCCTAATGAACTTTAGTGACACTGTGCGGCTATCAAACATACAGATGAGTCAGCTACTTCATCAGTTTTGCTGCTCTGTAGCAAGGATCTGCAAACTATGTCCTACGGGCCCATTGCCTGTTTTGGGGTGACCTGTGAGGTAGAAATGGCTTTCACATTTTTAATGGTTGAAATAAAATTCAAAATAAGAGTAGTATTTTGTGATAAGTAAAAATTATGTAAAAATCAAACTTCAGTGCATATAAGTAAAGTTTTATGGGAATTTAGTCATACTTAGTTATTTATATATTGTCCATGGCTGCCTTCATGCAGAGGGGAGGATTTGAGTCAAAGCAAATGGGCCATAAAACCTAACATATTTACTCTTGGGCTGTTTACAGAAAACATTTGTAGACCCTTGTTCTACCACGTGAAGCCCCATTCAAGTCAGTGTGATTTGACTGTATAATTAGGCATGTCAGACTCTTCCTTCCATGCCCCTGACCATGAGGCTTTTCTCTGTTGGAAATGTCCTCCTCTAGCCTTTTTGAATATATCGCTATATTGAGTTTATAAAACACTTTCACAAATATTATTTTACTTGATCCTCACAAAAATTCTTTGGAAGATAAAGCAGAGATGATTATTATTAGAGAGGAAACGGATGCCAGGATGCACACAGTCCAGTAGCAAGGATTTTGGAGCTAGACTGATCAAAGTCAAATGTTCAGAACTCCACTCAATAGCTCTGTGACTTTGGACAAATCACTTAATTTTTCTGAGCTTCAGATTTTCATCTGCCAAATATAGATAAAATACTTCATGCACTCTATGTTAAACCTTTATGTGGCTTGCATAACTTCCCAGAACTACAAAGAACTAAGGCTAGAAGTTGGAATCCAGTTGATAATCTCAAGCTATGTACAAATTCATAGGTGGTTCTGAGAAACATTAGGAAGATAAATACCTGTTCAAAGATGAATAGGAAAATATCTCAGAATTTCCATTTCTTAGACTGAAACTGATAAAGGAGTTAGGAAGCTACCTGCTTGCCTAGAAAAATAGCATCTTAAAAAAGAGAGAGAAAGTGAGAGAGGAAAGAGATTAACGTGTTCTCTTTTAACCAAAGTATACACATATCACATAAATTCATCAGTGGTCTTTAGTGGGTTTCAAAATGGTGAGCATGCAAGATCCGCCAAGGCTTTCAACATTTCTTATGTGGTATTCTAGTTAAACATACAGTAAAATAAAAGAGCCAACTTTTTCGCTGAACTCCTTGGCCTTGAAACCTCTTTTCTCTTGCCCAAACTACCTCTCTGTCAGCCTCCGGCTCTCTCCTAACTCCCACAGCATATTTCGAAATTGCATATTTCAATCACCTATACGTGCTAACTGAAGCTGAGTAATGAGTGTCTGGAAGGTTTGCACAAGGTTATTAAAAGTTTCTTAATCTGCCACCAACTTCTCTTTTAATATTGTTTGTAGATTTCCTAAAGCACAGGAATAAATTCCCTTGACCCTCTTACTCATTAACTTGGAGACTATGGCAGAAAATCAAAGGTACAAGGCTGTTAGGGTATTTGGTCTCTTTTAATAACCTCATGACTGTAGCATTGAAAAGATAAGGCTATCAGGGCTGTTGATCAAAAAGACAAGAGAAGGCAACTACAGCAACAGACACATCATTATGCAAATAGTGGTTTTAAAACCATTGCCTCTCAATTCATTTCCTAACAGTGTTGTGTCTTTTTTTTTTTTTTTTTTAATTAGGGGGGCATTTTAGTCACAAAATTAGGATGGAGAAAATGATAACTTTAGAATATCTTCATAGTAGGACCTTGAGGTGACGATCTAATTGGGGGTTGACAATGGGTGCATTTATCTTAAAGATGTATGTGTAGAGTAGGCATAGGATTTTTACTTAGGTTGTTTCTATTACATGAAGAAAACAAACAGGAAGAAGTGAATTTTATGGCAAAAGAATAGGGTTCCTTTTTAAACTCTCCACTTGTCAGCTGTGAGTATTTGGACAGGTCATTTAATTTCTTTGGGATCTGATGTTCTCATTCATAAATTGAAAATAACACCAACATTAAAGTGATGTCTATCTTCTCTTGAATATCTCCCTGTGCTTTAAATAATTTAATCCTTTCAATGTGGTTTTGAACTACTATCCCCATTTTACAGGTGAGAAAAATGAAGCTCAGAGGTTTGTGTCCAAGTTTTTACAGCCAGTAAGAGCTGGAATGAAGACAAAAACTTCTGAGCCTGTAAAAAGGGCTGCCACGAGGGTCTGGTGAAAAAAAAAATGTGCTTTTCCAAACCAAAATGCCAGTCCATAGACCCTTTTTCAGAAACTCAATTCAGAGGGTTTTGCCTAGAAAGAGAAATTGGTTAAGAAGTACATTCTAAACATATTCATGTTGTTAAGAGTGAGAGAAGGAAGGTCTGTGTGTTCTTTTAAATGTGTAAGTAATAGAGAATAAATAGAACATGTCCTTTTGGTTTGTTTAGTTTTCAAATCATTCCAGTGCAATTTGCAGTAAAAACTGCTTTCATTTTTAAGTGATCAAAGCAGTGCATGATCCAATCAGGTCAACAACTGCAACAAGCCAGAACAATGCAAACATGCCTAAGCTCCCTGTTTACTAAAGATGTCCACACAAGATAATAGTGTGCATGTCTCAGGATATTTAAAGAAAAATAAATATATACTGAGGAAACCAGTTCCAAGATGACTCTGAGGCAGGCAAACATCTGAAATGAGCAATTGTCATTTACTGCCTTTGTTGTTTTAAATTAACATTGAGAGGAATCCTTGAATTTTATTCTTTCTTTTTTTCTTCCCTCCTCAGGAATTCTCTTCCTTTTCCCCAAAGGACAGTTTACTGCTGAGGAACCTAATTTTTTTTGAGTCATAGAGGCCTTTAGTGGCCATGGGAGGGAACTTCTGCATATTAACAAAATGCTCTGGCTTCTCACGTGTCCATCGTGGTGTCAATAGGGCAAGAGGACTCAGCCAAAGGTTAAGCAGGCCAGCAAGGGCTCAGCTCTTAGCATTTGATTTCTTAGTCATACCACATCTATTGGTTACTGCCCTGGAACCAGGATAATGGCTGCAGTGTGTCTGCTTGCCAAGTACAAACAGTGCTGCCCTGTGGAGGACAGAAGTAAAAATTAACTTTTGTGGGAACTGTATTATTTGAAATTTTTAATCCAACTCTTTCAAGCAGTTGCATTTGCATATTCTCCCATGTCCCTTGCAAAAACATTTTAATTCATAGAAAGCCTGTTATCATGGAAGGTTTAGACCTAAAAGGGCTTGAGTGATTGCTTTAGAGTCAATGGATATTAAAGGCCAGTGTAATGCCCAGTGCCGGAGAAGGCAATGGCACCCCACTCCAGTACTCTTGCCTGGAAAATCCTATGGGCAGAGGAGCCAGGTAGCTGCAGTCCATGGGGTCGCTAAGAGTCAGACACGACTGAGCGACTTCACTTTCACTTTTCACTTTCCTGCATTGGAGAAGGAAATGGCAACCCACTCCAGTGTTCTTGCCTGGAGAATCCTAGGGATGGCGGAGCCTGGTGGGCTGCAGTCCACGGGGTCGCTAAGAGTCGGACAGGACTGAGCAACTTCACTTTCACTTTTCACTTTCCTGCATTGGAGAAGGAAATGGCAACCCACTCCAGTGTTCTTGCCTGGAGAATCCCAGGGACAGGGGAGCCTGGTGGGCTGCTGTCTATGGGGTCGCACAGAGTTGGACACGATTGAAGCGACTTAGCAGCGGCAATGCCCAGTGCATAGCAGGTCCTCAATCAGTGGTCACCATTATCAGGAAACTGAACCTGAGAGAGGTAAGTAGTTGACCTAGGTTACAGACTTTTATCATGGTGGAGCCACTGCAGTCTGTGTCTTTGATGTGGGCATTACATTTCCTGCTATATTTTCCACCTGGACATTTTTTATTTTAAAATTATTCTCTGTAGATGCCATAAAGGAACCACTTATGAATGAATTTCCTGGAAAGCTTGAGTAAGACAGTACATCATTGATTTCCATTCTTGATGGTTTGTGAAATCTTGCTACAAAGTACCCTCTTGTAAGTACTCTTGATAAGTAGGAGAGAACAATGGTTAGGGCCACAGGGACTGCAGCTGGTATGGTTCTCAATACTGTCACTTTCTGCTAGCTTTGTAACTGCAGGGAAGTTGTTGAACCTCTTTCTGTCTCTGATTTCTCCTCTGTAAAGTAGGACAATTAGGACTACATTACAGGGTTGGTGAAAGCATTAAATGAGATAATACAGAGAGCACTTAACAGAGTATGTGAAAAGCAGTAAAGTGCTAATCAAGGAGAGGTGCTATTAGTATTAGTTTTTTGTTATTTTAGTCACTATTACAAAAAAGCATTCAGTTAAAGTGTTTTTTCCAGGGTTTGGTTAGATAAGTGCTAAGACCCCTTCTTTATGGGGTGTTTCATTTATAACCTCATTCATGGCATCAATTTACTCCTGGTATCCAGTGACCAGTAGGAAATACTTTCAAACATGACTGAAGCTGTTGAATAAATGAAATCAAGAGGGGAATCAAGAGTATAATTTGAGAAGACAATGGTCAATGTGTAGGTGTCCAGAATAGGAGGAATTATTTTATTTACAGACAGATTGAGGTATTAAGTCCAAAGTTGATGTTGCCATTACTTAAGACTTTCCCTATTGTAAAACTCTTCTGTTTTATTTTTTAGGGCAGTATCTTGGAATTTATTATCTCATGCAAATGAGGGATCCAAGATTTAGGCAGGACTATATCTTAGTGAAATTAAAAGACGCTTACTCCTTGGAAGGAAAGTTATGACCAACCTAGATAGCATATTCAAAAGCAGAGACATTACTTTGCCAACAAAGGTTCGTCTAGTCAAGGCTATGGTTTTTCCTGTGGTCATGTATGGATGTGAGAGTTGGACTGTGAAGAAGGCTGAGCGCCGAAGAATTGATGCTTTTGAACTGTGGTGTTGGAGAAGACTCTTGAGAGTCCCTTGGACTGCAAGGAGATCCAACCAGTCCATTGTGAAGGAGATCAGCCCTGGGATTTCTTTGGAAGGAATGATGCTAAAGCTGAAACTCCAGTACTTTGGCCACCTCATGCGAAGAGTTGAGTCATTGGAGAAAACTCGAATGCTGGGAGGGATTGGGGGCAAGAGGAGAAGGGGATGACAGAGGATGAGATGGCTGGATGGCATCACTGACTTGATGGACGTGAGTCTGAGTGAACTCCAGAAGTTGGTGATGGACAGGGAGGCCTGGCGTGCTGAGATTCATGGGGTTGCAAAGAGTGGGACACTACTGAGCGACTGATCTGATCTGATCTGATCTGATACCTTAGTGATCAAAAGACAGCATTAAGTCCTGGATTCTTTCTCTCTAGCTCTTGGTTTATTTTATTCTGTGTCTTGGTTTCTATTTCATGCATCCTGTTTATGGCAGCTCAGGCTAACATACTCAAAGCCCCCAGTCCAGCAGAAATAAAACATGTTTCTCTCCTGTTGGTTCCAGCAAAATCTTGGCATCCGTTTGACTCTGACTGAGGCAGGTGCCCATTGCTGATCTATTCACTGAGGCCCAGGGGAACTGAGGTTGTCATGGGTCAGGCTTGTGTTTCATGCGTATTCCTGGCTCAGGTGTTGGCCTACATGGACCAAGAGTACAAGAAAGATGGTTCTCCAAGGAAAATGTAGCTTTTGTTCTGAAGAGATGTATTCTGGACAGACAAAAATAACACATGTTCACTCTAGCATCCAAGTTGGAGAAAGATATATTACTGGGCCTGTCCCAAATGGGTACCATGTCCATGTATTTTGCTTCCATTCACAGTCATTCTTTCATCTTTAAATAAAAAAGCTCTTCAAGTTCTCTGGCTCTCAGGCCTGCAATCTTCTCAACTGTCAAGTCTTTAGCATCCACTGCTGTAACCATCACCATTACAATTGCTTGTTAGCAGCACTACTATGAGGAGGGCAGAGCTGTTGCTAGTCAGTAAATCCAGCCGGCCATTAAGTATACATATCACATGCTGTCTTCCTTATATGATGTTGGAGCTCAAGAGAGCCCCCCCACTCCTCCCTAAATGGTAACTTTTCATACCCAACTTCAGAAAGAACTTAAAGAGAAACTCAGGACTTGAGCAGAGAAAGATTAACATGTCTTCCTTATATGATGCTGGAGCTCAAGAGAGCCCCCTCCCAAATGGTAATTTTTCATACCCAAGTTCAGAAAGAACTTAAAGAGAAACTCAGGACTTGAGCAGAGAGAGATTAACATGTCTCCCTTTTCAACTAGTGAGGTTTAGGGAGTGCAGATATATGGCCTTGCTTTCACTCCCCTGAGCTGAACATACACTCCAAACTGATGGTCTCCCTTGTGGGTGGTAGATCCTGCCCCACTCAACTTACCTCACAGAATAAATAGTGCAGACAAATGGAAATGTGTCTTCTCTATAAGCAGGCAAATCACAAAGAGGAAAAGAAAAGGCAAGGAACTGGCTTAATAACCCTCAACTATTCCTTAGCTAACATTATTCTAACTCTCCCTGGATCAAGATTTCTCATACTTGACATGATTGACATTTTGGATCAGATAATTCTGTATTGTAAGGGGCTGTCCTAGAAGGATCCCTGACCTCTATCCACTAGGTGCCAGTTATATCCTTCCTGTCCCTGGTTGTGACTCATGTCTCCAGATGTTGCCAAGGCAAAATCACCCCTGGTTGAAGAATCACCACTCCAGAGTAAAAGGGAGAGGGAAGAAATGTGTTATTTTGATAGGGCTTCCACATGGACGGAACATTGGGGTGGGAATGTTTACAGTAGCTCTCATGAAATGAGTAAAACAAAACAAAACATACAAAAAATAAGCAAACAAACTCAATGTGTTTCTTTGTGTAAAAATCACCTCTCCCCCATACCCAACCATTAATACTGGTATGGAAGTGAAGAAGGGTAAGAAAGCATTCAACATTTAAATATGTTCATTTATATGCCTGACAGTCTTAACAAGCCTCAGGGTTGTAGTACTTTTAAAAAAAGAAGAAAGAGAAAAAGAGGAAGAGAGAGAGACAGAAAAAAAGAAAGAGAAAAATAATAGGTTCTTGGAATTCTAGGAAAATAAATCAGTGCAATATCTATTTATTAGTGACTTAAGTAAATAAGATAGGTCAGAGGTCATTAACTACATATGGAAACCAGGAAATTGGATTCATGAAACTGTTCAGAAAAATGTGCCAGCCACTGTCAAGATTACTATAATCTAAATTTCGAAGTTTGAAAGAGAGGTTAATTTGATATGAATTTGTGGTCAAGAAATGTGTGACTCTCAACAGAAATGCCTGTACTAGAATTTCTGAATTCACAAATTTGGGGATTCCAAAGGTCTCAGTCTGTATCCCTCATGAATGTCAAGTATCTACTCTAATTACATATAATTACATGTATTTTCATCAATTTATCAGTTAGGTCTGCAACACTGCTGTTGTTTCTCCTTCACCTTTATTCATGTTGCTTTTTAATCAGATTTCAAAGCATTTCACTAAGATCATGTCTGATTAAAACCTAATAAAACTAGTATCAGGAAAATGTCTGGGATAAAAGAGAGATCATATAATCCCAGTTGTCAACAATGCATTTTTTAAAGTCAGCAAATTACTCCGAGGTCTGTTCCTCTTAGAAACTTCTGAAGAATCTGGAAACCTCAGCCTAAGGGAAGACTTTTGTTCTTATAGGGGAAACACTGGTGTTGTCTGTAGGTATGCCACTGGAAGGAAAATGAATGCCGAAAGCCTCCATTAATTTTTTTATTTAGTCTGTAAACTTCTAATGCTTCATTCTCCAGACTTTCTCACTATTTGGGATGGGCACCATAGAGTCAGTAAAAATAATAATTATACCTTATATTTTCAATGTAGTATTAACTTTTCAAAGTGTGTTTTTGTATCTATTTGAGCTTCCAGACACCAGGGAAAGGGTATTATTAACTTTATTTTGATAAGAAGAAATGGAATTTCAGAGAAGTCTAAGATTTCCTGAATAGGCCCTACAGCCAGCAAATGACTTGTAGCTCCCAGGGCCTGCTGCTCACATCACCTTTTCAATAAGCATTTTCAAGTATCTCAACAACTTCCTGTCAGCCATATTTAAGTTGACGCCAAACTGGATCATCTATTGTTTAGAGCCCTGGCTAAGTGGGAAAGCCCTTGATAAGGATGTAACGGGTGAATTAGGGGCTCTCTGAACATAGCTGGTCAAAAGGAAACATTTAGTGGGTATGTGGGTGTACAGTTCATTATTTAATAATTCCTTCACTTGGCAAATATACACTGAGCAGATACCACATGTCTGCAACCTTCTAGGTATCTCAAAAATACAACATAATTAGCCTTTGTATAACAGTAGAAAAGATCTCAGTCTTTCATCTGAGTCTATGATAGTCAGGACCTCACTTTGCAGCTCACAGAATTGATGTCCCATGGGGCATATCCCTCAGGAGGCTAACAGTGTGTGCACTTAGTATATGCTGTGCATGTGCTCAGTTGCTCAGTTGTGGCCGACTGCAACCCCAGAGACTGTAGCCTGCCAGGCTCTTCTGTCCATGGAATTTCCAGGCAAGAATATTGGAGCAGGTTGTCATTTGCTACTCTAGGATTTTCCTGACCAAGGGATCGAATCCGCATCTCTTGCATCTCCTGCATTGGCAGGCAAATTCTTTACCACTGTACCACTTGGGAAGCCCCAGCACTTAGTATAGTGTGGAAATATATTAGCACTTAGAATACTGTGGAAATATATTGCTTATTGTTTATTGACTGGTTTTCTCAGCCATACCCAAATCCAAAAGCAGCAGTGATCATCCGTAGACTCATAATCAACTCTGTGGATTGATGTTATAATGACAAAAGGGAATTTGATACATTGGTGAAGCAACTGGAGAGTAAAGTGGCAATACATATCAAAGACTTTATAAACACTCAAACTTTTTCATTTGTTTTATTTTAACTTCTGGGAATTAATTCTCAGGAAATAATTCTAAATATGAAAAAATCTGTATATAAGGTTAAATTCTTTATTCTTTATTATAGTAAAACATTTTTTACAACCTAGCTATCCAAAAATAAGGAAATGGCTATATTGTTGTTTTGCAAAGTGTGCTCTGGGAATACCAACATTGTTCAACATGCCATGGTAGAAATAGTTCTGTGTTTAATTAAGTTTGAGAAATGAGCACTCTAATCTCCTCTCCTGGAGCTTCATAGTACAAAATAATGCAGGAGAGATATTAAAGTAACATCTTTAGCTTTTCCCAATAAGGTGAATTCTAATCTATTTACTTTTGGGCTCCAGTTTTTGAAATAACATGTACTAATGTTCCATGGACCTAATGCCAGATTAAATAAATTATAATGATTTAGAAGTAATATGAAGGCATTAAATTTTATTTTTAAAGTATATAACAGCATGAGATGATGAAAATATAATTTTATGAAGAAAAATGAATATGCATGTATATAAAATCTGTATATATATAAATATATGACACATGGATAGATATATTGCAAGTGATTACAATACAAAATGCAAAGTAAAAGATAACAAAAAATAAAGAGGTTCTTTAAAAATAGAGTTGCCATACGATCCTACAGTCCTACTCCTGGGTATATATCCAGAGAAAAACATAATTCAAAAAGATACTTGCACCCTAATGTTCATGACAGCACTCATTTTACAATGGCCAAGACATGGAAACAGCCTAATTGTCCACTGACAGATGAACAGATAAAGAAGATGTGGCATGTATGTACAATAGAGTACAACTCAGCCATAAAAAGAATGAAATGATGGCATTTGCAGCAACATGGATAGACCTAGAGATTATCATACTAAGTGAAGTAAGCCAGAGAAAGACAAATGTCATATGCTATAGATTATATGTGGAATCTAAAAGAAATACAAATGAATTTATTTACAAAATAGAAAGAGACCCACAGACACAGAAAATAAACTTATAGCTACCAAAGGGGATGGGGAGGATAAATTAGGAGTTTGGGATTGACGTATATACACTGCTGCTGCTGCTGCTGCTAAGTCACTTCAGTTGTGTCCGACTCTGTGTGACCCCATAGATGGCAGCCCACCAGGCTCCCCTATCCCTGGGATTCTCCAGGCAAGAATACTGGAGTGGGTTACCATTTCCTTCTCCAATGCAGGAAAGTGAAAAGTGAAAGTGAAGTCACTCAGTCATGTCTGACTCTTAGCGACCCCATGGACTACAGCCTACCAGGCTCCTCCGTCCATGGGATTTTCCAGGCAAGAGTACTGGAGTGGGATATATACACTACTATATATAAAACAAATAAACAACAAAGACCCACTATATAGCACAGGGAATTATACTCAATATTTTGTAAAACCTATAAGGGAAAAGAATTGGAAAAAAATAGATGTATATGTATTTATAACTGAATCCCTTTTATATATATCTGAAAATATCACAACATTGTAAATCAACTATATTTCAGTTAGGAAAAAAAGCAAAAGCAAAAGGCATATGCCACATTCTTATGGTGGACATGGGGTTATATTTTGGATAATTCTTGCTCTTACTTTCTCTACTTTGGAAACTTTTAGTTACATGATTAAACTACTTTTATGATAAACATTTCTTTTAGACTCAGGAATAAAGGAAAATACACAGCTACAATAAATGCCTTGGTCAAGCTCAAGAAAACAATTTTATGAAGCTAATTTATTTTACAGTATATATGAATAATAAACAAATCAGTAGACTAAAACTTAGATGCCCATATAGATATACTACATAATTTTTCCTACCCTGGTTGAAGATCTTTCTGATTTCAACAAATGAAATTTAATATGATGGAAGATCCTCTGAAAAAGGGCATGGCAACCCACTCTAGTAGTCTTACCTGGAGAATCTGTTGGACAGAGGAGGCTGGCAGGCTACAGTCCATAGGGTCACAAAGAGCTGGACATGAAGCAATTGAGTGCACACGCATGTGTAAAGCATAGTTGACCAGCTCCGACACTGAAGAGTATTTTATTCACTCCCACACAAGGGACTAGGTCCTTAAATGTTTATTTTATTCTTTCTCTTCCTGTCCCTCCACCTCTTCTTTATCCATCTCTCCTCCACTTCTTTCAGAATCCACAAGCATGTGTTACCGAATTCTCACACCATGACATTCACATTAGGATCCACTTGACTGTACTTATCCAGTTCCTTGGAAATGTGCAGTCTTTGTTTTAACTTTGCACATGCTTGGTACTTATAATAGAAAGAGACAGGAACCAAGATGTTTGCTTTTTCTAGTGAGAGAAAATAAAACAAGAAGACAATCCAAAGGAAGCCATAGTGAGATCACCAGTAGATAAACATTTCACAAGAGAAATGATAACCACTATTATGAGAAGCAAATGCATCTTTTTTTTCTTGGCCATAGAACTTTAAAACCGTCTCTGAAAACATCCCGTTATCCCTCAGCTAGCAGACACACATCTTCCAATATTTGACAAATACCATCTTGAATCTTTCTTAGTGCAGGTGGTTCTAACTGTGTCATGCTGTTACTCTCTTCTCAGTTAAAGTCGCATTTCTCTTTCAAATTCCTTCTGCACAGCAGAAGAAAACCTTAGCAGATGGATTAGGGTAAAGGAAGTGGTACATAATGAATCACATTTGAAACCCCAGCATGCAGATCAATATATAAATATATATAATCCTCCTCCTCTGTGTTCGTTCAGTGAATTTGAGTGTTTCAGAGACTCAGGAGGCCAGAATCCTGCTATGTGCTGAGAAAGCTTTTCACGCAGCTATGCCTCTCTCCTTCAGACTGATTTCTTTATCTCCCCTGCCATTGAGCAAGAAATATCATAGTATCTTCTAGCCTAAGTCTTCTGAATACTTGGAGATATCAAGCCAGAATTCTCATCTGCAACTCCAGGGAAATTTTCTGGTGAACATTTGCTATAGACTGAATGTTTGTATCTCTCCCTTCCCCTACAAATTCATACGTTGAACTCTAATCCCCAAAGTGATGGTGTTAGGAGGTGAGGGTCTTTGGAAACTGATATGAGGGTAAAGTCCTCATGAACAGAATTAGTGCCCTATAAAAAGAGAACCTAGAAACTCCTCATCATTTGTGCTGTGTGAAAAGAAGTAAAAGTGTTAGTCACTCAGTCATGTCTGACTCTTTGGGACCCCATGGAAGCCCACTAGGCTCCTCTGTCCATGGAATACTCCAGGAAAGAATACTGGAGTGGGTCACTACGCCCTTCTCCATGTACTGTGTGAGGAAACAGTAAAAAGATGGCCATTTATAAACTAGGAAGCAGGTAGAAATGTGAAGGAAAAAATCTCTGTTGTTTATAAGTCACTTTAGTATTTTGTCACTAAGTCACATAAGTTATATTGGTATAAAAGCTTGAACAGACTGAGAATATCATTACCCCATTTCACCAAAGTTATGATAGTGGGCAAGTTCAAGTGATATTGTCAAAGCTGCAGAACATACCAGCAGTCTAAAGTAAAAGTCCAGACTAGAAATTGCTCATTCAACCAAATTGAATTATACCAAAGCACACTGTTAAATATTTTTTCTCCTAAAGTTTAACTGTATATAATAATTGCTTATTTTTTTTATTCCAGTTCCACTCCAAGGTAGGTTAGCTAGAAGCTTTTCTTAATAAAATAGGATGGAATAGCATGAAAGGTCAAATTTCTAGGCACCTTATCCTCTATGTTTTCAGCATTCTGCTATGTGATTGAAATTTTGACATTTTGAATTTAAGCACTAAATGAGATTGTCATTACCAAGCCTACATGAAGTCTAATCTTGCATTTTAGTGTTAATATGACTTTTAGGTGAGAGCAGCAGCTAAATGGGTCAGTTTGCATAATCCTACAGCTTTTTAAGTCAGCCAGTAGACTAGTGTTTTCAAGCAATTCCTGTCTGCAAAATACTTTATTACTCCAATTACAGAGAAAAATATATACATATACAAGAAAAAGTGCTGTAGTGGATTGTTTTGGGCTGCACTGTGCAACTTGCAGGATCTTACTACCTGACCAAGAATTGACCCCACACCCCCGGCAGTCAAAGCATGGAATCCTAACCACTGGACCACCAGGGAATTCACTGTAGAGCATTTTTTTTTTTTTTGGTAAGAGAGAATAAAAAGATTCCCAGCAATTGACAATAATTTTGTAATAAATTGTCTTCAGCTTTTTACTTCTAGGTTTTTACAGTTAAAAGTATTCCTGTTATATTTTTTCTTTGATACAACTTTTGCATGGAAGTTTTGTAACTACTTAAAGAGTTTTGCTATTTTTTTTTTTTTTTTTTTTGCATTTGGAAACAAAGCTTCTTGGAAAGTTAAAGTGTGATTTGTATCTAACTGCAACATACCAAACAATTTCCATTATTATCTATCTATGGGCCTTTTTGAGTCAGGAGTGAGGCAGAAACTTGTCAGTTTCTCTCCATCAGAAGTTACCAAGTAGGTAAAGATGCTGATGATGGTACACAGGAGGAAAGCATTTGCTGTGAGTGATAGTTTGAAGAAACAATCTTCATGCCATAGTAGATAAACTTGTGAGAAAGCCAGGACTTGCAGGGTCAGTGTAAAGCCGAAGGTAATTCTGGCTGCATATGGTACCAATAATGAACAGAAAGACTGAAACATGTCGTCAGGAGGTCAGATTTTGGAGTCACAGGTTTAAAAAGCTTTGGGGTGGGGGTAAATTTTTCCAGTAGAGAAGCTCCACCCACAGAGCATGCACGTATTTTATTCTCCCCCTCCCACAAAATTTGAACATCAGAAAAAGCTCGCGAGTTAGTTGAACACATACACACACAGAGAGACTTTGTGCTTCTTTGGTGAGCGTACTCACCAATAATGCTAAGAAAATCTGAAACAGAAATGAATGGGCCCCATATAATTCTATCAGATTTGTAGTTTCTGTTTCTCAGCTACCACTCTACTCAATTCCTTCATCTAACATTAGCCAGGTAGTATTTTATTGAAAAAATACCCTGAGTTTGCCACTGAGAGATTGGTTTCTCCATGGAAAACAAATGACAAAGAGAGAGGCGTAGAGAGAGGACAAGTTCAGGGATTCCAGTACCTGATTCTTTCAAAGCCCATTAAACCTGGCTCTTGGGCTGGTGCTTCTTTGCAAGTCTGTGTAACTGTCTCCCTTTCTTATTTCTAACAGTGTCATCTTCATGTTGCTTACGTATTGAAATCAAATGGGAGCGTTCTGGCTGATGCTAGAAAATAAAGTTGCTAGTAGTGAGTCCTGAAGAACAGTTGAAGAAAAACACTGAGAGCTCTGACAATTCATAAATTCTAGTAATCTGGATTTTTTTTTACCAACATAAAAAAATAGTTATTTCTAGAAAGTAGTTTTCAGTGTTTCCTGGGGTTAGGAGGTGGTATGGAACATAAGCCACGAAGATGTGAAAGTTAAGTGATAGGATTGCTGCAGCTGAGTGTGGTCGTTCCTGGGGGTAGATGTGCTTAAATGGAACCTGGCAGTTCTGGAAAGTATATGTTGGTAAATGTATAACAACAGGCTCTCTGCAGAAAAAAAAAAAAATACAGACTTAAATGTACTTAAGTGGTACCTTTCTCAGGGAGCACAATGAATATTCAAACCAAACACTGGTTAATACCACTAGTAGTTTTTATGAGTGTATAGGTACAGCAGCAGTGAAAAGTCTACTGGAAGGGATATACAGGACACAAGACTTAGGGGAATAAATTTTAAATTCAGAAAACTCCTGCAGTAAAATCCTATGGCCAACTCTCCTGCACTGTTGGTGAGAATGTCTGTTGGTACAGCCACTACGGAGAATAGTATGAAGGTGCCTTAAAAAACTAGAAATAGAGTTGCCATATGACCCAGTCATCCTACTCCTGGGCACATAGATGGCGAAAACTTGAATTTCAAAAGATACATGCACTCTAATGTTCATAGCAGCACTATCTACAATAGCTAAGACCTGGAAGCAACCTAAATGTTCATTGACAGAGGAATGGATAAGGAAGATGTGGAACGTGTGTAGATGAAATACTGCTCAGCCATAAAAAGGATGAAATGCCATTTGCAGCAACATGGATAGATCCAGAGATTATAAGTGAAGTAAGTCAGAGAAAGACAAATACCACATGATATCACTTATATGTGGAATCTAAAATATGATAAAAATGAACTTATTACATAGCAGACTCACAGACATAGAAAGCAAACTTATGGTTACCAAAGGGGAAAGTTGCGAGAGGAGGGATAAATTAGAAGTTTGGGATTAACAGATACAAACTACTATATATAAAATAGATAAACAATAAGGTCTTACTGTACAGCACAGGGAACTATATTCAGTATCTTATAATACCCTAAATGAAAAAGAATATGAAAGAGAATATATATACATATATTTATAATCACTTTACTGTACACCAGAAATTAATACAACATTGTAAATCAACTATACTTCAATAATAAAGAAAAATCCTATGGCCAAATAATTTATTGAACTTCTCTAGTTGGGAAAATAAAACAGTACTTTGGAAGACACAAAACAACAAATCAAGTCCTGGTTTATAGCATTTGTGATTTTCGTGATATGACTACTCCTACCATGGCTGACTGGAGGCTACCAATGAGATGTCCTTGAGTGTAGAGTTGGGAAGAGATGTACAGCCGCACACCATTATGTACAGATATTCCAGACACAAATAGCCCCAAGAGTACATCTAATAGTACAATGGAGTAAAATATTTAGGAAATGCTGAGTTTTGAGCACTTATCACCTCTTAAAAATAAAGTTTATTTAATTAAAAGTTTATAAGCTTTGATTATAAATAATGACTGTGCTTAACAAGTTGTTTATAAAATTTCTGAAAACTTGACAATTGTCTCCCATGAGCCTGGAGCAGGCCCTCGTGCTCCAATTGTTCCGGTTAAATGTGAATCTGCTTTTTCATAGAGGAAGAGGGTGACAATGGACTTGACTTGTTAGACACAGAAACTAGCTCACAAATGTTAATACACAATTAGCTTCTTCAGTTTAAAACAGCAATCACAGTAATTCCCTCAGGCTATACTTAAAATCTGAGATCTGCCAAACCCTACCCAGATTCCAGCAGCCAATAATTTATGATGGGATTAGGAAGGAGAGTGAAGAAAGGTAACTTGTTAATTATGATTGTGAAGACCACACACCATGAAAAGAAATATTTTATACAAATGAAAGGATTCCCGGTTAGCCCAACTTGGAGATAAGTCAGCTGGCATTTCCTCTGCTCTCTGTAGCTCCACCTAGGGGCTTCCTATTTGCCTTTTTTAAATCCAAAGTCCATCAGTAAAATGTCTTAACAAAACCCCTAGCAACTAGGAGTCCTCAGGAATCAGCAGTCGACAAAGGCATTACAGTACCATGTCATGCCTTTGATAATGTGTATATTCATTCTGTGTAAATGATTAAGTTCAAAAAACCATACAGTGAATCATGGTAGCAAGGCCAGACTTGCTTTGATTAACTACACTGGTATAATGAAACCCAACAGAGCAATCACTGAAACATTTAGCTCCAAGTGTAAATCTTCTTGAACTCTGAAAAAAAAAAAAACCATGTTAGGCAATGAGAGAGGGTGTAGAATCCAGCTATGTTTCATATAATGAAAGGAGAGGCAGTTATAAAGAAAAGGGAATGTTAAAAAGTTGTTATGCTGTGTTTGGCAAGAATGAGTCATTTTAAAAGTGTCAATCATGATAATCCAACATATTTTTAATCTAAAGGTCAATAGAAGCAGCTTCTAAGGTGGTACAATAGTTATGCCAAAATGAAAGCAAGCAGTTACGATTTCAAGTGTTAATACTGTACCATAATATGTCTTGGAGAATTAATCTCAGCTCTGAATTGAAGAGCATGGATTGATCAATGTAGAAGAATTTTTATTAAAAATGTACTGAAGTAGTTGGTGACACTGTCATTCCAACACAGAGCTCAGTGGAGTTCTTATAATTCAGACATGGCTCAGTGAAGCCTAGGTGGTGTCTTCTATGCTCTAATAGTTATTTTTCTCTTGGGGTTAGATCTTCATTTGCTCATGCTTGTGTCTAAAGAATGAAAACTATTTTCTTACTATTTTTTTACAATACTCTACAAGTCTTTTTTTCTAAAAAAGTAAGAAAAATGTATGCCTAAGAATCATAAAATCAGAATTCTATGATGGAATGGCCAGCCCTGTATGAACACAGACCTATTAGAACCTGTGCATATTTTCAGTTTTGTCCAGCCTTCAAATGTATCTCAAATGTTCTTGGGTCATGTCACACTTAAGCACTAGAAATACTGCATGAGCGAAAAGTAAAATTATGTTTTTTCTTTAAGGTTTATGGGAACATGTGGTCTTCCTTATAGAGAAAGCAATTGCTACCTTGAGTATTAGGCTTTCATCTTGTGAATTTCATATGCATACGTTCAACATATGAGAAACTTTATAAGGCTGTAGAAATTGTGTCAGAGAAAACAATCTGTAAGAGGTCTGAGCCATATAAAAACCACTGGACACATTCAGTTTCATGATAAAGCTCTTTCCAAAGTTATTGAACTGCATAATTCAGTCTGTGATATCACAGGGGAACTTGGGACCAACCATTGCTGTAGATTATAGTAATAATCCTGCATACACACACTTGGGTTACAGAAAGGCTCTCCCTGAACTGGTTGTAGACTAGCACTAAGATACTTTCTTCTGTTAATCCTTATAAATCTAACTGATAACTTGCTTCTGTTACCACATGAATTAAAATCACTTTCATATTTAAAAATACCTGGGAAGGCATAACTATATGCATATACACACACACCCACATGCACACACGTATATGCATGCACACATATATATCACTCTTTCTGGTAACCTCTTAAGAGCAAATTCCACATAATTTGTCAGTTAACAAACACTTGGTTGTGTTTTCAGAAGGCTTTTGGTAGCTTAATCAAATCAAAGATGAAGGAACCCTTCTTTCACAGTCTGTCCTTTCCCTAGGAGCTTTGCTAATGGGAGAAAATGACTACATTAAGACTATCATAAATGTGTTAGGAGATAGACATTTGGACCCTTTAGTACTTCTTGCTACTCCTTTTTTTCCTTCTTTTCTCCCTAGATTTTTAAAGCATGTCAGTTATCTTCAACGTGTCAGCCTCGCAAACATCATTTAAGTAACTGAATATGTCCACTGTAGAATCTATCTACCAGTACTTACATTATATAGTAGACATGTGGACAGTTTATTCTGTTGATTTTTACTTTTAATGTTTTCCCTTGACACAAGAGTAACACATGCTAACATTAAAAATAGTGGAAAAATCAGATCAAAGAAGAAAATAGAAATGATATATAATTTTACTCACTGTTAAAATTTTGTTGTATGTTTTTCTGATGTTTTGAATATGCACATGTACACAAAAGTGAAAGTGTTAGTTGCCTAGTCATGTCTGACTCTTTTATGGCTCCATAGACTGTAGCCTGCTAGGCTCCTCTGTCCATGGAATTCTCTAGGCAAGAATACTGGAGTGGGTAGCCATTTCCTTCTCCAGCGGATCTTCTCTACTCAGGGATCAAATCTGGATCTCCGGCATTGTAGGTGGATTCTTTACCATCTGAGCCACACATTAAAAATAAATTTGGGATCATACGATGCAGGGTGTCTATAAAGTCTGGGAGCTTAGGTGGAAAAAGTTATCATCTATGTTAATGTCATGATGAATATTAATAGATTTGCTGACATTGACAAAACTATGCTAATATTATTCCAAATTATTTTAATTTTCTTAAAGATTGGCAATGTCATTGATGGCATTACATGTATTCGGCTGTATCTCTATAGTTTTATAGACATCCTGTATATGAACAGTGTGTATTTCTTGACAGTTTTTTGTTTTGTTTTTGCATCATTGCAGCTTCCTATCCTGGCATGACTATTAAAAGTCTTCATATGGTCGATGGTCATAAACAAAGAAATATCCATACTTGCAGTGCCAGAAAGGGAATATTTCACAAATATCCTAGATTGTTTTTCTAAAAGGCCAACTCACAAACTCTGCAGATTTATCCATCTCAGGCTCATGACTATAATACAGAAATACATTTGGCAAAAATCCAAGGACTGGATACATTTAAAAGCATATTATCACAAGCCCTTTACTTTTCCCAAACACCACTTATTGTAGAGAATTAGAAGACGGAGGAGAGGAGATAGGAAAAAAAGTGTTAACCTTGGCCCCGGCAGTCTGTTATGCAGCAGACATGACAAGGGAGTATGGCCAAAGAGAGAGGCAATGAAACCAGTACCTAGACAGGGGTTCAGTTATACTGACTTTCACAAAACATGCCTGCCCTGTCATGCCAATAAAGTTATTAAAATTGAAATTTAAATGTATTCCAGGTTCTTATAAAACAGCTGCAGGACAAAGTCAGTCTCCATCACCTTCTGGGGAAAACCTCTGCTTTCAAAGAATGAAACTTCACAAACTGCATTGATCAGAGCCTCATTTATAGACTGAAAGCATATGTGTTTCAGAGCTGTTTCTGCCCTGATGTTTCTTTTCTAGATACAGTAGTCCTTTCTTATCCATGGGGGACGTGTTCCAAGATCCCCAGTGGATGTCTGAAAATGTGCATAGTACTGAACCCTACATAGACTACGTTTTTTTCCCTATACATATATAACTATGATAAAGTTTAATTTGTAAATCAGGCACAGTTAGAGATTTAAAATAACTAATAATAAAGTAGAACAATTACACTGTAATAAAAGTTATGTGAATATGGTCTCCCTCTCAATCAAAATATCTTTTTGTACTGTATTCACCCTTCTTCTTGTGATGAAAAAAAAAACCTACCTGGTGAGATGAAGGGAGGTGAATGATATAGGCACTGTGACATAGCATTAGGCTACTACTGTCTTTCTGATGCTATGTCAGAAGAAGGATCATCTGTGTTGGGTCATTCTGGATCACAGAACCATGATGGGCGTATGATGAGGATGGCTGGGGATCCTGGGTGGGGAGGAGCAGGATGGAGTCAGACAGCATGAGGTTTCATCATGCTACTCAGAAAAACATGTAATTTAAGCCTTATAAATTGTTTATTTCTGGAACTTTACATTTAATATTTTTGGACTGCAGTTGATTGAAGGTAACTGAAACTGCAGAAAGCAAAACTATGGATAAGGAGGGACTACTATACTTCTCTTTCAAATATTTCTATTAAATGCTGTTGCTCACTGAGAGGTTTCATTTTAAGTTACAGTCTTTGTGCAATGTCTCCATTTGACGTGGATCCTAAGCATTACAGACTGGAGAGTGGGAAAATCTTTAGCATGAAATGGATTCAAATGTTTGGTGCTATCTTAATTGTGGGAGATTTAAATTTTAAATAGCATTCCCATCATTGCTGAAGAGAAAGATGTTTCTATTAATATGAATCACTTTCCATATATTGTTCAGAAGCCAAAAACCTGACCATAAGAGTAGATGTATTGTGTCTATAGGTTGATTATCTGAAATGTGAATAATATGTAAACTGGACCTGGGCTCCTCTGCATTGCTGAAAGACTGAAAACTTTTAAAAGTGCTTTGAAGTCACACACATAAAAACTCCTCTGTTGAATTTGCATGGTTTTGAAATACATATTTTTGGCTTATTTCATAATTTATATTCTTTTGTGGGCAAATCAGCTTCCCTCCCACTACATCTCAGGCATATTATACCTTAGAAAACAGGGGGACAAAGGTCACTTTGCAATCTGATGATCTAAGAAGGAGAGAGAAGAAAATGAGGCAGTAGACAGACAGGGTCAAAACTGCCAGGCTATCCTGCCTTTAGAGATCTGGACAGCCAGACTGAGAAGCCTGATTTGCCCTTTGAGAGGGAGACACTAGATCAAAAATCAGGGACCTCTGTGGCTGAGCAAAGGAATTCTGCATCAGACACTAGAGAAGGAGAGAATCGGGGAAAAGAGGAGCGTGCTAAGGACCAGCCAGCTACTCCAAAGAGCCTGAGTCAAACCAAAGAAGGCTGCTAAAATACTGGATTAGACCCAGTTTTAAACAGTTAAATTTCCCTCCCCTTACTAACTGCAAAGGTCATAGCAGCTCTAGGGAATAAAAAACTGCATTTACTCTGTACATCTGTGTTTAGTGTGAATACTCTTGCAACTTCAGGACACTTTGTTACAGTGAAATATGGGAGGAGATTTCAACTTCCTCCAAAGTTTGTCTTCCTTTGTTCTGGTTATTCCTAGGACCTAAGACATCCTCCTCCTCCTCCTCCTCCCCCATCTATTATCCAGCTACTGCTCCTCTTATCAATTGAGTCCCACCTGTTAGATTAGTCCTTTATAAAGACTTTCTCTGATCCAAACTCCTATCACTATTTCAAGCATACAAAATCTTGTTTGAGTTCTCTTGAGGCTTTAAACTCCATTTAGTATCCAATTTATCAGTTACCATTGGAGATATTCATTTAGAGATATTCTCCCAGACGGTAGAGTGATGTTCCTGACAGCAGGGGTCATGACCTGGGAGTCATCTTTCCATCAGCAGAGGGCCAGGCATAAAAGAGGCTCCCAATAAACATAGAAATAATTGGCTGATGGATATATGAATGTTAGAGAAGCTATTCATACTTTGCTTCTGGTGTATTTGAAACAATATATTTGCTTGGTTCAAATGACCTTCTTTTGTCACAGTTTGATAACTGAGAAAACACAGTGTAATCAGTAGCTTTCAAACCAAGGAATACATGAATAATCTGACACATAATCTGTGCTATTCTTCTGACTCTGAACACCTGTGCTGTGTTCAAAGGAATGTTGTTGCTGTTTAGTCGCTAAGTTGTGTCCAACTCTTTTGCAGCCCCATGGACTGTAGGCCACCAGGTTCCCCTGTCCCTGGGATTTCCCATGTAAGAATACTGGAGTGGGTTGCCATTTCCTCCTCCAGAGAATCTTCCTGATCCAGGGATTCCAGGCATGGAACTCATGTCTCTGGCATTGCAGGTGGATTCTCTACTACTGAGCCACCAGGGAAGAGCCATTCAAAAGAATAGAACACAGTAAATTAAGACCTCTGATACATTCGAATAATCCCAAACTTCATTTTAGCTACTTAATCCATTATCAATTTTTAAAAAAGCATTCATAATCTCCTGTTGATCAAATTAATGAGAAAAATGAGAAGACAAGGAATAAAGAGTAATTGAATATGATTCAAGAGTATTATAGGACTTTCCTGGTGGTCTAGTGGTTAGGAATCCACCTTCCAGTGCAGGGGACATGGGTTTGATCCCTGGTTCAGGAAGATTCCACATGCCACAGGGCAACTAAGCTCCTGTGCCACAACTACTGAGCCCACACTCTAGAGCCTGAGCTAGAACCACTGAGCCCACATGCTGCAGCTACTGAGCCCGGGCACCTAGAGCCTGTGCTCTGCAACGAGAGGACACGGCAATGAGAAACCCTTGCACCGCAAATAGAGAGTAGATCCCACTCATCCAAACTAGAGAAAGCCCATGGATAGCAACGAAGACCCAGTGCAGCCAATAAATAAATAAATAAAAAGATAATAATGTACTTTATCATTCTTAATCCAAAAATAAGAGTATTGTATACATTATCTTATGTATGCCTGAAGACAGTCCTGAGAAGTAAGAATTGTTCAACTTCTTCTAGAAACTTTGTCTTCCTTTGTTCTGGTTAATATTCCTATGCCACACAGAACAAAGCAGGATTAGAAAAGTCAAGTAACTCGTCATCACACAGAGAATGAAAAAAGGAGTTGGAATGAAACACTATTCTCCTAAAGCTCAGTCCAATTTTCTTTCTACTGGACAGTGTTTCTTAACACTAGAGGCATCACAGTAACTGAGACTCAGTTATGCAACTTTTCAATAGAAAGTCCTCATATCCACCTCTAATGTGCTGGGAGATAAAGAGATAGCTTTTCTGAGTTGCAAAGCCACTAACGTACATCAGACAAAAGTGAGTTGGTAGCAAGCAGAAATGGCAACCCACTCTACTATTCTTCCCTGATAATCCCATGGATGGAGGCGCCTGGCAGGCTACAGTCCATGGGGTCACAAGGAGCTGGACACAACTAATTGACTAAGCATTCACAACTCTGCTTTGGAGAACACATTTACACTCCTTCCTTCTCACTTGGGTGACTTTTCATCTCGAACAATTTCACAGGTTTGATCACTTGCTTGAATCACAGTCCATGGGGTTGACCAGAAAAAACAAAACAAAAAAGTGCCTCTGTTATTCCCAAGGACCATAAATTTGTGCTAGTGAAAGTCCACGGAGAAAAGCTGATGGTCTCTGAGCAGACAGTGTGGTGAGGGTTAGTTTCAGTTCTGGAGAAGGAAGGTTGCACGTGGGTTGTATTTTATGCAGGCGCTGTGACAGGGGACGACTCAACCTGTCTCCACCAGGAGAATGAGTGAGCCCTTCCACCTCACCAGGGGATTTCAACAGGAAGCATGTTGCACAGTTGACAATCTAAACTGGAACACAGGTATGAGCAGTGCCAGACTTCCTAATTTTTGGACGGAAACATGCATTTTTTGAGCAGGCTATACTTGTCCTGAGAGAGCTGGTGCTCTCCCAAGGGGGATGTAGAGACTTCACTGTCATGAGTCTAACAGAGACATCTGCTGGCTGAGTCCTCTGCTTCAGACTCGTCTCTGCTGGACCCTGTAATGGACCAACTCCCTCATCTCTGACAGCTTGTAGATAAGGGAACGTGATAGTAATAATTATTGTACTTGTTCATACAGAATTACTCATTGTGCATTTGGCATGCCTGCAGAGATTGAAAAGTTCACAGAGGAGGTCTGGGTGAACAGAGCAGTTGTTAAAGAGTCAGTCACCTGCACCTTGACTTTAAAATTTTTTTTATCACATCTGCCCAAGGAATGGTTCCCCTGTCTTCAGCTTCCCTATCTACACTAAGAAAATCAGAAGTTCAAATTTGGAAGTGGAGCACCATGGATAACAATTTTTCCACCTTAGAGGACCCGAAGATTAGAGGAAGAGAAGTGTGTGTGTAAAATATGAATTCCAGCAAAATAAATCCTGCAATAAACACTGAAGTGCCCCAGTGGTGGTTTATTTTCATGCGTGCGTGCATGCTAAATTGCTTCAGTTGTGTCTGACTCTTTTTGACCCTATGGACTATAGCCTGCCAGGCTCCTCTGTCCGTAGGATTCTCCAGGCAAGAATACTGGAGTGGGTTGCCTGTGCTCTCTTGTAGGGGATCTTCCTGATCCAGGGATTGAACCCAGATCTCTTATGTCTCCTACACTGGTAGGTGAGTTCCTTACCAGTAGTGCCACCTGGGAAATCCCTTACTGTCATATTAAGCACCAGTTTATGGGACAAGTTTAAGATGCTTATGGATCTGTATTTGGGGAGGAGAGATAGTGCCCACGAGCAGAGCCAACCTCCAGATAACATTTTCTTCTGGCATCTGTGCTGTGTGTGATCTCCTCCATTGCCTCTGGCGCGATCAGGCCAATACCTTCAACCTTAGGATACTTCCCTATTCAGATCAGATCAGATCAGTCGCTCAGTCGTGTCCGACTCTTTGCGACCCCATGAACCGCAGCACGCCAGGCCTCCCTGTCCATCACCAGCTCCCGGAGGTCACTCAGACTCGCATCCATCGAGTCAGTGATGCCATCCAGCCATCTCATCCTCTGTCGTCCCCTTCTCCTCCTGCCCTCAATCCCTCCCAGCATCAGAGTCTTCTCCAATGAGTCAACTCTTCGCATGAGGTGGCCAAAATACTGGAGTTTCAGCTTTAGCATCATTCCTGCGTGAATAAGCTTCCTCATCTTTACTGGGAGGGATCATGTATTAGAGGACTAAATATAGACACACAAATCCAATAACTAGACCTTCACAATGAAGACAGAAGCAAATAAAAATCCCACTTGTGTTATTATAATGCCTACCAACCTAATTGAGAACACATTCATTTTAAGCTAAACAAATTACTTGCAACAATTATATGACCTTGAGGTCACTTTCTCTAGGAGATGGCCAGCACTTGTATTAACCATTTCACACTTTATTCTAAGTGGCCTCAGCCAATCAATGCCAGATAAATGGTGTTAAAACATGCATTTAATTAACTCGGTTTTTGATTTATTTGCTATTTTAGCCTAGGGATGAAGAAGAAAGTGAAGCTAAATTGTGTGTATTCTCAAACAAGACTTCAGAATGAAGAGTTTTCCTTCTCAGTCAAAGCACTGTCTCTCTTGTTAATCTGGTAAAGAAAGCATTCCTTAGACCTTAATAGAATAGTACATCCATCAGAAGAGTGGGGCTTTGTTTGTGCCATATATAACCCCATACTCAAAGAAGTAACTCTTTCCATTTTTCTTCAAGAGATGGATTTACCTTCACTGATGGTTTGGTCCCTCTTGGACTGTGAACAATTATCATAGTAGCAGTCTGAGCACAGGAACACAAGCTATTAACTAACTCATGGATTTTTATATTACTTCATTGTTTTCAAGAGACAAAGGTGTTTGGGGCTGTGTTTTGGAATTTTCACTCTCTCCCTCCTCCTAACGTTATGCAAAATATCCAAAAAGTACTTACTAAGCAATATGCAATTCACCAATCTCTTCTTTTGGTTTTGCTACTGCTGTTGCAGGCACATTATTGTTCACTGAATATTCTCCTGCCTCCCCTACATGTTCCAGATGTGCTTGTCAAAACCACATGGCAGGGACTTCCCTGGTGCCCCATTGGTTAACAATCTGCCTTGCAGTGTAGGAGATGGAGGCTTGATCCCTGGTCAGAGAACTAAGATCCCACATGCCACGGTGCAGCTAAGTTTGTGCCGTAACTATTGAGCCTGAGTGCCTCAACTGGAGAGTCCATGCATTCACAGTGAGGGATTCCGCATGACACAGTGAAGATCCCGTGTGCCACAACTAAGACCTGGAGCAGCCAAACAAATCCAAATATTTATAGACCCCAAACCATGTGGCATTGGATAATGAATAGAAGTGATATGTGTTACTGAAGGTTTAGGCATTTAAGAGCTGATGTACAACCTTCTCTCTCTGTCTTTTTGTTCCATGATGATCCAGAAGGTTGAAATGATAAAGATACAGAATGGAAGCAGCATGGTTTGCTGAGTCACTGTAGAGAGGAGAGCTGCTGTGAGGCGTACTCTGACTTATATCATATTTTGCATGCACAAGAAAGAAATCTTTGTTTTATTAAACCACTGAGATTCCAAGGTTTGTTTACCATGGCATAATCTAGCCTATGCTGACAAATATAATTGTCTTCTATGGTAATAAACAAATCCATAATCTGTAGTACTAAGTAACCATCTAAACTGTAGTCATTTGGATCTGATTTGCATGAGTATTAATTCTTTTAAACAAGAAAGGAAAATTATGATAGTCCACAGACTTGATACCTTTAGAAAAGCCACTTGTTCATTAATTTTTAATGAGTAACATTCATTATTATGAATTCTTTGACAAGACTTTGATTTTGGGGGGTAAATGATGACCATAATTAAGCTTCTCATAATGAACACAGCAATTTTTAAACAGTACAATTTATATAATGTTTCTCCTCTGGGAGGCTTAGTTTTCTTAATAAAAGGGAGCAGTGGATGTATGACTAAGTTTTCATGATGCATGAGGGTTTCTGGTCATGATTACATTCATCTCTACTTTCATTCATGCATTCACTGCATCGATACACATTCTTTCTGCACTCTTTTGCAGGACTGAGTTTTACTCAGTCCAAGACTGAATTTTTAAAAAAGGAGGTATAATTTAAATACATTATAGAATCCTGGGTTACAGGCAATGTAACATTTTCCCTCAAAAATCTTTCTTGTTATCACTGGCTTACTGGCTTTATTTATCTATGTAGTTTAAAATCTTTGCAATTGTTATTCATTTATACGCAAACAAATATATAAACATATACCATAAAGTCAATCATCAATTAAAATACTAAACCTATTTTTTAGTAGCATTTGATGTCAAGGAAAAAAAGAATAAAAACAGAAATGTCTCCTGTTTACTCCAATAGAGAAGCCCTGATGGGTTACATCTTACTGTAGATCACAGCAAAAAATGTTTGTTAGATAATGCTTATTTACTCAAAATAAACTTTTTGTAGTTTCCTAGTGGAATTATTCTGGAAATTATTAGTACGATTGCATTGCTCATCTAATCTGCAGTAAAAACAAATAGGAACTGACACATTTGAAGGAAAAGAGGCTCCAATTAGGCAGGATCCAGTTGACATTAACCCATTGCTTTCCCTTTGTCCTACCAAGTCTAAGGTTAGATGTCAAACAGCATTTTGAATTGCAATGGATTTTGCAAAGTTATTATTTTCATTCACTGTTACCTCTAGGTAAAGTTTGATTCCTTTTAAGAACTTTTACTAGTAGTAACCTTCTCTGCTCTCAGTGTATTATTAAAATCTTTATTTTATCTACACTGCCTTGCATTCCTGATGACCTTAAGCCTACTCTATTTTTTCTCATAGTACTTTTCACTTAAAAAATTACTATACATTTACTATCAGTTCAGTTCAATCACTCAGTCATGTCCAACTCTTTGAGACCCCATGAACCTCAGCACGCCAGGCCTCCCTGTCCGTCACCAACTCCTGGCGTTTACCCAAACTCATGTCCATTGAGTCAGCGATGCCATCCAGCCATCTCATCCTCTGTCATCCCCTTCTCCCACCCTCAATCTTTCCCAGCATCAGGGTCTTTTCAAATGAGTCAGCTCTTTGCATCAGGGGGTCAAAGTACTGGAATTTCAGCTTCAGCATCAGTCCTTCCAATGAACACCCAGGACTGATCTCCTTTAGGATGGACTGACTGGATCTCCTTGCAGTCCAAGGGACTCTCAAGAGTCTTCTTCAACACCACAGTTCAAAACCATCAATTCTTCAGCACTCAGCTTTCTTTATAGTCCAACTCTCACATCCATACATGACTACTGGAAAAACCATAGCCTTGACTAGACGGACCTTTGTGTACTTACTATATTTGCTATCTATTGTCACTAAGGGATATAAGTTCTATAGGGGTAATGGTTTTTTAATACCTTTGATTCATTAATGTAAACATTGGCACATAGAAGGTATTCAATAAATATTTTCAAGTGAATGAATGGATGAAAGTTTCCCTGGTTCAATAAAAAAATATTTTAAGACTTATTTTCCAAATGTCCCCTATTCCCCTTCCAAATTCCATTTTGCCTCTGGCAACTTGTTCTAGAATTCCATTCATTCATCAGCCCACCTTGTCAGCTTATTACATGACTGACCTGCTTCATAAGTGTCAATTTCTTGGACTCTGATCAATGTATCCTTCTTTTGGCATGATGTCTTTGCAGACAGAAGATCTAGGTAATTTTCCATGGGTGTTCCTGTGGACAGCCCTGACTAAAAATGATAAGGTCTTAGGGGGAGATTTTGGTGAACATTATAAATTTTAATTGAAATTATTTAAAAACCTATTTTAAAAGTGTTTTTTAAAAGATTTTGTTGGGAAAGGTAATACATGCAATAGTGTGATTTAGAAAATAAGAAAATAAAGTCACCCATAATTCTACTATGGGATGAATCCAGAGTTCATATTTTAAATTACATTATTTGTTATTTTTTTCTATAACTGAACTAACCACTTAGGTTAAAACCAATCAATCACTACATAAAAACAGAGTTCAAGTGCTCATATTTTTGTAAATGCTCTTGATTGCTTTTCAATCATACAGAGTTGCATGATAAACTTCTACCAACCAAACACTAAGCAATTATTTAAGATGCCTACATGACTTGAGATACTGCTCAGGTAACCAACTTGTCCCAGTTTGCTTGCAAGACCATGACAGAATCAGCTATCGCATCCTTCAAAGCTTACAGGTGAAAACAGATAAAAATTTATGCTGGGAATTAGGAAAAGGAAAGTGTTTTGTAAATGAAAGACAGACTTGCAAAGACTTCTCTGACTCTAAATCACTGTTAAACAAGTTGAACTTGTTTGTATAGAGAGCTTGTAATGATAAAAAATAGCTTGGTGTGGAAATGAAAGCAGAGAAAGTTAAGAAAATCTAAATTTAGGCCAAATTCATCCCACTGTTCAGTACTGGTAGGATGACCAACTATTTTGGTTGCTGGGAGAAATATCAATAACCTCAGATATGCAGATGACACGACTCTTATGGCAGAAAGTGAAGAGGGGCTAAAAAGCCTCTTGATGAAAGTGAAAGTGGAGAGTGAAAAGGTTGGTTTAAAGCTCAACATTCAGAAAACGAAGATCATGGCATCTGGTCCCATCACTTCATGGGAAATAGATGGGGAAACAGTGGAAACAGTGTCAGACTTTGTTTTTCTGGGCTCCAAAATCACTGCAGATGGTGATTGCAGCCATGAAATTAAAAGACGCTTACTCCTTGGAAGGAAAGTTATGACCAACCTAGATAGCATATTCAAAAGCAGAGACATTACTTTACCAACAAAGTTTCGCCTAGTCAAGGCTATGGTCTTTCCTGTGGTCATGTATGGATGTGAGAGCTGGACTGTGAAGAAGGCTGAGCGCCGAAGAATTGATGCTTTTGCACTGTGGTGTTGGAGAAGACTCTTGAGAGTCCCTTGGACTGCAAGAAGATCCAACCAGTCCATTCTGAAGGAGATCAGTCCTGGAATTTCTTTAGAAGGAATGATGCTAAAGCTGAAACTCCAGTATTTTGGCCACCTCATGTGAAGAGTTGACTCATTGGAGAAGACTCTGATGCTGGGAGGGATTGAGGGCAGGAGGAGAAGGGGACGACAGAGGATGAGATGGCTGGATGGCATCACTGACTCGATGGGTATGAGTCTGGGTGACCTCCGGGAGCTGGTGATGGACAGGGAGGCCTGGCGTGCTGCGGTTCATGGGGTCGCAAAGAGTCGGACACGACTGAACGACTGATCCGATCTGATTTGATCTGAAGACTAAGGAGTTTCTTGAGATGCTGATCTTTCAGTGCTAAAACCAAGACAACACCAAGCAAACTGGAATGAGTTGGTTACCTGAGCAGTATTTCGTTAGGCAGTTATCTTAAATCTTAGTGTTTGGTCAATAGAGGTGTTATCATGAAAATCTCTATGATTAAAAAGCAACATAAAACAACTACAACAGATTGGGGATAAAGGAGGAACCATTTCTCAAAAGTAGATCAAAAAGTAAGGTAGCCCCAAGCTGATGTCAAGAGTTCAGAAGCAACTCATGCAACAGTAGGAAAAATCAGTGCTTAGCAATATCTTTGCATCTGGCAGGCAAATATCAGCAATAAGGGGAGAAAATGTAAAGAAAGTGATCTTCATTAATTGACAAGCTGGAAAAACCCCTTTGTGCAAGACCCTGACAGGGACAGAATGGTCACCTATATAGCATCCAAAGCAAGCTTCAGACTGGGTCAATCTTAAGTCAACTTTAAAAAAAGAAAAAGGATTGTACATTTTCTACTGTAATTATTTAAGCAACTGTGCTGTCCCTGGCTGTTGTATAGTGAGAAAATGTGAAAGTGTTAGTCACTCAGTTGTGTCTGACTCTTTGTGATCCCATGGTCACAAAGCCTGCCAGGTCCTTCTGTCCATGGAATTCCTCTATCCAGGGATTGAACCTGGGTCTCCTGCATTGCAGGTAGATTCTTTACCACTGGAGCAAGGGAAACCCAAGGTTGATGTGTAATATGAAGGCAAATGGAATGTGACATCTGAGCACTTGGAATACCTCTCTCTTTGCATTTGTTCACTAATTTCCATTAAGTGAGAAAATTTCAGAATATTTTACCCAAGAAACCAAGTTAAGAAAAACCAAGGAAAAAACTAAAAAGATGGGGGGAGGGGAAAGCCCTCAGCTTTTGAAAGAAAAAGATAAAATTAAAAATTGAAATTGAAATCAGGATTTTCCAAAAGTCAAAATTTCAAGGGTTAAGAAGAATGAAGATTATGGAGTTATAGCACTGTCATTACTAAAAACTTTGTAAAAAGGATGAAGTTTTTTAAGTAATCTAAAACACTAGTTTTATGTTAGCTGTTAGAAGCTCTAAACAGGTGCCCTTTTTTTTTTTTTTTAAAGGAAATGGGTACTTTGTCTTATTAAGTGGTAAAACAAGAATCTCTTCAACAGAGGCACTTTTCTACTACAATAATTCTCTTGAATATCAATTTTACTAGTTATACTTAAAACACAAATAGAGAAAAACACAATACAAATGCCAAAATCGAATAGATTGTCCAACCCGGTTGAGTTCAAAATACTGGTTTCCCCCTTGGTAATTACAACAACTCATACTTTCAAATTTAGTTTCCTAATGGTTTTGTGACTTGGGTAATAAAATCATTCCCATTTGACACACAAGAATACTAAGTCCACGGATATCTGTGGTTCAGTCAGACTTTTGTTGCTACTAAGTTCAAGGGTTAGGACTATACTCAGGTCTTTTGCTTTTGGATGTTATCCTATAAACATAAAATAAAGTCTCAGTTGAATCTTACTGGCTTTTGACTATTAAGGAGACAGCATCTTTTTCAAGATCAGCTCTGCTTTACATTAATAAGGCAGAGTTCTGGTCACTCACTTACGCAGTTGCAGTGGCCAGAGACATATTATTCCCTTCATGCTGAGAAACTCATGAAACCTCAGGGGTTGTGGCTGAAAAATCAATGCCAGATGGCTGTAGGATAGTACTCCTGGAGATTCTGCTACTGTCAAGTCACCCCAACAGAAATGTCCTCAATGTTGATAAAGATGAAGATAACACATGAAGGCCATCTGTCCCAGCCACATGGCTTTTAACAAGGAAAATCTCTTAGGGTAAAATGAATGAAGACTAGATACAGACAAAAAAGCATCTAGGAAACATTCCTTTATGTCTGCTGGTCATTAGGAAATTATGGATGAAGATAATTAAGACAAGTTTCTGAAAGTTGCCCTATTTGGCAGGATTAGCTGCTCTTGTTGAACATGGAGAAACATGTTGAATGATGAAAAATCAATGCGTTTGACAAATTTGCTTCAAGGAAATCCAAATAAGTATCACCATAATTTTTTACTGGAACAGATTTCTCCACTCTTTTCCAAATATAGTTGAGGTGGCTTCTGGTAAAAGACGTAAGTGGAAAGAAAGGCAAAACCTGAACGTGGTGAAAAAAGATCACTGCTGGCAGCCGATTTACTGCAACCACAGGCTACAGAACTGTGATTGTAACAGGACTTTTAAATAACTTAGGGGCATTTTAAACATTTGAACCTCTCTTAAAATCAAGAAAAGTCTTAATAATTTAATAGTAGAAAGTCCAAAATCAACTGTTTTATCTTTGATAGTGACAAGTGAAAATCCATACATGACTTCTTTCCATCAATTTCTACATGACATTGTAATCACACTTGGACTCTTCAAAACCAGATCTCCAGGAAAATGTGCAAGGTGGTGAAAATTCTTACCTAGAGGCAGCTAACTGGAAATGCATCTCAGTAAGAGATGATAGTTGCAGGTGCCCCAGTGATGTTCTTTAGCTGTTGCATTTTGGCAGGGTCAGAAATGTCAAGGCTAAAAGGAAATTTGTTTAGGGCTCCTGCACTTTGTTTACTTTGAAATAAAATGTGTTTTTAAGTATGTGATTCCAAGAAGCAGAGCCACTGATGTCTGACTCTTCAATATGCTTTAGGACCATCATTTAAACAAAGACTCTATTTTAAAGTTTCCAGTTGGAAGCCACATTCAGTTGCTTAGCAGTGGTATTTCTGAGTAGCTTCTCATTTTCTGCCGTTGTCCAACGTTTTTGGTAGTAGGATTCCTCTCTGTCACCGTAAGAAGGTGTGCTGGGGCAGCAATAACCTAGTACAAAACAAACAGGCTTTTCAAAGTAGTTCTTTGTGGGGACTCAAACCACTTCAGATCAGCACAAGATCAATTCTAGGACCTTCTAGAGCAGAAGTTCCCCAGGATTGTCAGTTCACAGTGACCTTAGAGTCTCAGTAGTTTTTTTCATCGTGTCACTGGGCCAAACCCCACCTGCCCCACCCCCCCGAAACTCAACAGTTGTTTATTAAGTACTTAGGTCCAATAAACTCAATAGGCATTTATGTCCTAACAACTTAGTAATCATCTGAAAAAAAGTAATACACATATTTTGAAAGATAGCATACTATTTTTTATTTTATTCTTAGGTAACCAACGTTACTTACTAGTAGGTTGAGTGTATCTGTTGTTCACTGGCCTGGTTCTCAAACTTGGACTCAAACTGGACTTTGTCATCCTCATATCTTGGTCCACATATTCACACAATGCTTGTTTTATAACACAGCAACTGCTTAATACTCAGCTACACAGAGATGTGACATGATCAAAGAAATTTAGTGTGATTTACTGTTGAAACTATCAGCTCCCCAGAGCTAGTAGTTTGCATGGTGTCCAAATTTTCTGTGACCAAGTATTGCTACGTTCCCTTAACAACTAAAAATATCCTTTGAGTTGGGTGCAGCATGATCGGGTCACTTCGGTTAAGAGATGGGGAGCTATGGTTCTAAAGAGTTATAGTGAAAATACCTCTGAGCAAAAATAATAACACTATTATAGAGATATTGTGCTTAAGAAACTGACCACATTAAAAGCAAAAGCAGTGTTAAACATGTTTTCAGAAATCACAACTTGTCTGGATTAGAGAAAGAATGGGGGTGTTATGGACAGCACTGGCTGTGAACTTTGGAAATTGTTTTTGTCTTCAACAAGGGAAAAAAAATTGTTTTTTAAATCTTTAATTTTTAAAAAGTGTTTGTAGGTGGCCTGGCTTTCTGAAGGGCTAGATGAGGAATGTAGTAAAGAGATATTAGACACTTTGGCATACGAATGCATAATCTAAAGTTTTTAAAATAGAGGGTGAAGCTCTACTAACGTAAGCTCCTTCTCTTTATCTTTTTCTTTATATTTTGTTTCAATATCTTTAGGTAGGTATTTAGTTCAAATAATTGTAGTTAATCACAAGTCTAAAATTTTGACCTAAATACGCTCATCATATGGGCCTCACCACAGGCCAACTTACATTTTTGATGCTCTCTAAACAAATGACTCAGCAGCAATTGGCATTAGTGTCAAAGATCAAAACCATGAAAACTGCAGTGCTGAAGTTAGACATGCAGGGAAGTGTTACGTTGATGATACCTCACCATTTCTGTATTTTACTTTGTTCACATTTGCTAAAGAACCTGGGGGCAAGCAAGCAGTTGATGAAAACAAGACGCTGGCAGTGATTAAAACCTGAGCAGGCTTTTAATTTTTAAAAAAACTCATAATAACATGTTTTTCAGGAAAGTTTGCTGGATCACATATGTGTAAGACAATGAGCATTGTGATGTGAAAGACTTAATTTTTGTTCTGGCTGAACTGCCAATTAACTTTGTGTTCTTAGGTCAAAGCTGTTTTACTTCTCTTCCCTGCACATGTAAAGATACCAGATGCCTGGTGGCTCAGATGGGAAAGAGTCTGCCTGTAATGCAGGAGATCCAGGTTCCATCTGGGGTTGTAAAGATGCCCCGGAGAAAGAAATGGCAACCCACTCCAGTATTCTTGGCCTGGGAAATCCCATGGAAATGGAAGAGCCTGGCGTGCCACAGTCCAGAAGGTCTTAAAGAGTCGGACATGACTGACACTTTCCCTGCATGTATAACGAAGGGGGCGGATCTCTGAGGCCTTTGGGTTCCAACACCGAATACTCAATGAACTTTCCGACCAAAGTGGATTTCTGACGACTTCTGAGGAGCACAAATATCACTGACTCAACCAAATAATTGAATTAAAGAAGTCATTACTCTTGAGTTTCAAAAATCATTTTAGACTGTAATATAAATAAATAAGGGATTCCCTGGTTGCTCAGACGATAAAGCGTCTGCTTGAAATGCGGGAGACTCAAGTTCGATCCCTGGGTCCGGAATATCCCCTGGAGAAGGAAATGGCAACCCATTCCAGTACTCTTGCCTGGAAAATCCCATGGACGGAGGAGGCTGGTAGGCTACAGTCCGTGAGGTCGGAAACAGTTGGTGACGACTGAGTGACTGCACTTTCTATAAATAAATAAACATAAATTTAAACATAAGATGTACCACCTTAATTATTTCTAACTGTACAGTTTAATAGTGTTCAGTGTATGCACATCGTATAACCTATCTCCAGAACTTTTTTATCGTGCAAACTGAAACCTTATACCCATTAAACAATAATTCTCCCTTCTTCTTTCTGTCTCTATGAATTTGACTACTCTTGACAACTTATATAAGCAGAATCATACCTTATTTGTCTTTTTTGTGACAGGCTAATTTCCCTTCATGTAATGTTCTCAAGATTCATCCATGTTGGCACATACTGTAGGATTTCCTTTGTTTTTTAAGACTGAATAATATTACATTATATGTATTTTGGAGAAGGCGATGGCACCCCACTCCAGTATTCTTGCCTGAAAAAGCCCATGGACGGAGGAGCCTGGTAGGCTGCAGTCCATGAGGTCGCTAAGAGTCGGACACGACTGAACGACTTCACTTTCACTTTTCACTTTCATACATTGGAGAAGGAAATGGCAACCCACTCCAGTGTTCTTGCCTGGAGAATCCCAGGGACGAGGGAGCCTGGTGGGCTGCCGTCTATGGGGTCGCACAGAGTCGGACACGACTGAAGCGACTTAGCAGCAGCAGCAGCAGCAGTATATGTATTTACCACATCCTGTTTATCCATTCATCCATGGATGTTCACTAATGGACACTTCTGTTGCTGCTACCTTTTGGCATGAACAAGGGTATAACTATTGCCGAGGTGTTCTTTTGTTTTTTGTTTTTTTGGTTGCCCTGTGTTTTCATTGCTGCACACAGGGCTTTCTCTAGTTATAGCAAGTGGGGGCTATTCTTCATTGCAGTGCATGGGCTGCTTATTTCTTTGGCTTCTCTTGCTATGGAGCTCAGGCCCTAGTTGCAAGGGCTCCAGTAGCTGCAGCACTCAGGCTCAGCAGTTGTGGTGCAAAGTCCTAGTTGTGCCTTGGCCTGTGAAATTTTCCCAGACTGGGGGTCTGAACCCATGTCCCCTGCATCAGCAGGCAGATTCCTATACACTGTAGCACCAGGGAAGTACTACTGCTGAGCTTTAAAGGAGAGCAATGCATATTTATTTTCCCCAAGCCCCAGAGAAATTGCAACTTTAATATTCTTCTGATTTCATCTACAGAATTTCCAGAGGTAAGGAAAGTGGGTCACTGGGGTGTTTAAACTCCATTCTGGAGGACCTAGGGGAGGATTATTTGAAATATCATTTCCAGATGTGTCTTAGGGCTAAAATGTATTTCCTTCTGTTTTATTACCAGTCATTAAAGGAAACAACAGGGAAAGAGAAAAACAAAGTTATGTCTCCCAAAATGTGAAAGGTCTTAGCCATTGGGACAGTTTTATTGTGAACTTGACTCTCCATAGGCAAGTCTCATTTTTAATTAGTTGCAGATCCAAAATCTTGTGGGGGAAAAAAAGTCTCAGGGATTTAAAAATTTTAGAATATTATTACATGTCCCACTTCAAAAGTTTTACACAAGGAGACAATAATATCTGCCTGACTTTCTTTAAGCAAAAGGCTCAAAACAAACTTGTCAAGGAAGTTTTCTTTTTTTTTTAAATGAAAGTCAACTATTAAGCCAGATTAAGACTCTGACTTCTAGGTGTTCAATCACTAATTAAATACACAGAGTGTGTATTTTTGACTTAGAAGCAGCCAAGTGTTGCCTGACAACTGCAGGCACTTCTGTACTTCCTATATTTGCATTTATTTGTTTGTTTTTGTACATTCTGCTACCTCAAGCACTTTCTCTTCCAAGAAGGCTATATAAAGCTCATGTGGAGAGTGTCTAGAAAATCTTTTAATGAAAAAAGGCTTTCAACATCACTGACAATATATATATTTTTTATTATATTCACATAGAAGATTTTTGGAGAAATGTCATCACGGGAATCCATTCCAAATTAGCTGTTTACTTTGAAAAAGGAAAAATAAGTTCTACTAAAATAAGAAAATACATCACTCAGAATCTATAATTTCCATTTTCTTGTACTTGTGATAAATATACAAGGGTAGAGGTCTCATACATACATTATGCCAGGTGAGACTCTACATTTAAGGCTTTTAAATCAGCCTTGTCTATAGAAACGCAATATGAGCCATACATATAATTTAAACTTTTCTAGTAGCCACATTAAAAAAGAAATAGAAAAAATTAATTTTAATAGTATATTGAATTAATCCACAATATTAAAAGTATCATGTCAAGATATGATCAGTATAAAAATGGTTAATGAGATATTTTATCTTTTTTGGCATTAAATCTTGCAAAAGATTTTGTGTCTGTTACACTTACAACACCCTGCAATTTAGACTAGCCATAGTGGGTCATGCCTTCTACACTGGACAGCAATAGTATAGGTAACTATTTGCACTCCAACTGCTTTGCCTTTCATGAAAAATTATATTTATATGCCATTTTATTTATATCATTTGTATTTATATATACATTTCTAAACGTTCAAAATTTTAAAAAGCTCAGTGTTCAGACATCGATGTGTATCTATCTACTTATCTTACCAAAAGTTTTCTTATTCCATAAAGCAATTCATCACAGGTTTCTTTGAAGAGTGAGACTTTCAAGTTTATTCCAAATGATTTAATTTACAGACATGTAATTTTCAAACAACATTTAAGAGCAACACAAACACTATGTAAACCAAGAAACACCTGTATACTCGTACAATAAAGAATCTAATTATAATTCAAACCTCAGTCCTCCTGGGCAATAGAGAAGAGACGAAAAGTGATTCAGGATAACATAACATCTGGAATACCTATTTATTGTGGTTCTCTCTTCACTGTGAGAGGACAATTGCTTTACCATTATTTAGATATTCAATGGCACCTGTCCTATTTAGATCAGTTGAGAGATTTTTTTCAGTGTCTTAAGTGTGAAGTTTCGTATCTTCCCATTGGTTCCAGGGTTAAACAGACACACACAGAGTAGGTTAAAGTTGAACAACATAAATGTAAATTACATGTTATAATTTTTGGCTCTTTGTAAAGAGAGTGATCAAATGTTAAAACTTGGATCTCATATATTTTCTATTTCAGCTCCTTTGATTTCATAGATGGAAAAGACCAAGAATTCCTGATCAACTTGTAGATGCCCACACAGCAATTCTACACCTAGCCTCCAAATCTTCCATTTTATTAGAGACAGTGTTTCCTCTTCTCTGCCTCTTTCTTCTTCCTGTCACCTGCTGCTGCTAAGTTGCGTCAGTCACGTCCGACTCTGTGCGACCCCACAGATGGCAGCCCACCAGGCTCCTCTGTGCCTGGGATTCTCCAGGCAAGAATACTGGAGTGGGTTGCCATTTCCTTCTCCAATGCACGCATGCATGCTAAGTTGCTTCAGTCGTGTCCGACTCTATGTGACCCCATAGATGGCAGCCCACCAGGCTCCTCTGTCCCTGAGATTCTCCAGACAAGAATACTGGAGTGGGTTGCCATTTCCTTCTCCTATCACTTACTTTTCTCTTAATCCTAGCTATCTTTGGCTGTGACAGTAAATGCCAAGCCTATAGGATAGTGATCAGATCAACCAGGAGGGCTTTAGGCTTGGTGATTTTCTCAAAGTCTCATGAGAGCTCATCATTTATCTAGGCACAACTGGCAAATTGTGGGATGTCTTCCAAGACATCCCAAACACATTATGATTTTTCTACTCATTTCTACAAGACATGCTTTAGGGACATTAAATAATCAACAAGCTCAAGCAGGGACTTTCCTAATGACTCAGTGGCTAAGACTCCCTGCTCCCAATGCAGGGGGCCTGGGTTTGACCCTGGTCAGGGAACTAGATCCCACATGCTCAACTAGGGGTTTGAATGCCATGTCTGGAGATCCCATGTGCTGCAACTAAGGATCCCACATGCTTCAACTAAAGATCCCACATGCCTTGGCTGGGACCTGGCACAGCCAAATAAATAAATGAATAAATAGTTAAAAAATAAGTTGAAGAAGTGGGACTTTGTTAGGGTTTAAAAAAAAAAAAAAAAAAAAAAAAACAGAGGAAACCCAAAAGAGATTAACAAGGAGACATGAAAATGCTACTTGGTACACTGAAGGGACAGAGTCTACTGCCCATGAGACATCGGCAAAGAGTGGAGATAAAATAACCAGGGAAGGTGTGGAAGAACCAGTTGGTGAATGGTCCTAACTGCTGGATTAGCTACCAAGTTGGTTCTGGAGGAGTTGGATAGGAGGGATCTGATCTCTCTGTGTGTGTACATGTGCATGAATGAATACATGTGTGTTTTAAGCAGAATGGTTGTTAGGTTGAGTTCTAGAAAAATAATTGAGTTAACAGGATAGCATAAGAATTTGAAACAGGAAGGCCAGATGAGAACAGAAGATTCTGTTACTGCAAGAAACCACACAAGAAAGTTTCTGTTATTTTTCCTATTTTACAGTTAGAAATTCAAAGAAGTTAAGTAGCTTGTTGAAGGATGTTTGATTAGTTCATAGCAGTTGTGTCTATGCATTCTTTCAAAATCATGTACCGAATCCATAAAAAAGTTTTGTGTATTCTTTCCCAATATAGTTATTTTTACTTATAAATTTACATTATACATTTGATGCATCTAATTTGTTTGTTTGTTGACTTGTTCTTATAGAAACATTTGTAATGGGTGAGCTTAAAGTTTCTTCTAGAGATAATTAGACTTACAGATAATTAGATGATCTGACTTACACTCAAGTGAGAAAAATAAGGCACAGAGAATAACAAAATAGCTACTCAAGTTAATTGTAGAGCCTGTTAGAGACTGAGGATCAGAACTCAGATCTCCAATGTTCAGTGTCTTTCTTTCAGACATACAGGCTGCTTTGCTGGTAACTTAATATGTTAATTTCTTGAGTGTTTAGATATTATTTTATTGACTTCTTAGTGTGACAGATGGGCTATTGAATTATTTAGTAAATTTTACATGAGTATGATAATTATTTAGGATGTTGATTTTCAACTCTGGTTCCATTAGAATCATTTGGGGGAACTTTTAAAAAATACTAAAGCCCAGCCCCTCAATTGCAGAAGTTCTTTTTAAATCATTGTGGAATGGGTGAACAGATTTTTATATTTTTAAAAAGCCACACAGGTGGTTCTAATGTGCAGTCAGGGTCTAGATCTCTGACTAAGACCTATTCTGACTCAATATCTGTTTTTTTTAGAGCTACTAGGAGACACACATGAGTAGATATTAGGCCTGAAATTATTACAAAGTTATTCTTGAACCATATCATATAGGCAAAACATAGCTAAGCTACAGAGAATTTGAGAAATATAACTCAAAGGGTTAACTTAATAAATAAATAAATATTTAATGTTCTACTGTGTTGTTGGAGAAGACTCTTGAGAGTCCCTTGAACTGCAAGGAGATCCAACCAGTCCATCCTAAAGATCAGTCCTGAGTGTTCATTGGAAGGACTGATGTTGAAGCTGAAACTACAATATTTTTGGCCACCTGATACGAAGAGCTGACTCATTTGAAAAGACCCTGATGCTGGGAAAGATTGAAGGCAGGAGGAGAAGGGGACGACAGAGGATGAGATGGTTGGATGGCATCACCGACTCTATGGACATGAGTTTGAGTAAACTCTAAGGTTGGTGATGGACATGGACTCCTGGCATGCTGCAGTCTATGGGGTTGCAAAGAGTCGGACACGACTGAGCAACTGAACTGAACTGAACTGAATCTTCTACTTTGTAATGGAAAAATCACTTTAATGCATTGGAGAAGGAAATGGCAACCCACTCCAGTGTTCTTGCCTGGAGAATCCCAGGGACGGGAGAGCCTGGTGGGCTTCCGTCTATGGGGTCGCACAGAGTCGGACACGACTGAAGCGACTTAGCAGCAGCAGCAGCAGCAGCAGCAGCAGCATGGAACCTATAAAAATTACATGCTAGGCTTTCAAAACAATGAAAATATTGGGTTGGCCAAAGAATTTGCCTGCCAATGCAAGAGACATGGGTTCCATCCCTGGGTCAGGCAGATCCCCTGGAGAAGGTAATGGCAACCCATTCTAGCATTCTTGCCTAGGAAATCCTATGAACAGAGCTGTCTGGTGGGCTATAGTCTATGGGGTCACAAAAGAGTTGGACACCACTTAGTGACTGAATAACAACAAAAACAAAAAGTTCATTGCAGTTTTTCTGTAATGTCTTATGGAAAAACCTGAATGAACTTTTTAGCCAGCCCAATTTAAACCACTTAACAAGAAATCCAAAAAGAACTATGTGGAATCATCAATGAAGACAACCAAAGAAACTTTTCTGATGCACATTAAAGAGGAGTCTAATAAAAAGAATATTTCATGTTCCTGGATGGAAATGTTCAATATTTCATAAAACCCTAACTGTCTACAGTTTATTTTAAGAATGTTATCCCATTATAAGTTACTTTCCTGGGGGCTAGAAAACTGTCAAAGTTATTTTAAAGTTAATATAGAAAAATAAACAAGTAAGAACATCAAGGCAAATTTAGAAATAGGATTGCAGCTGTTAAAAAACACTACATAGTTAAAGAAGTAGGTACTGTGCAAGAACAAATAGCTAAATCCACAGAACTAAATATATATAATAAAACAAAATTTATATATAAGAATCTAGTGTATTTAAATGGTACCATTTCAAATTAAGGTAGAAAGGAAGTATATTTAAAACCAATGTTTAAGAAATTGTTTAACAATTTGGGAAAAATTATATCCCTACATCACATATTACACCAAAATAAGTTCTAAACATATTAAAAAATAAACAGAAATAGAGCTATAATACAATTAGAAAAAACAGTAGTGATAGTCTGACACTACTCAGTGTATAGACATCTCTAAGCACAAGAGAAAGGCAGGAAATAATTCTGACTACATAAAATGTTAAAACTTCTGTGTATCTAAAATATATCATAAATGCAATTAAGAAACAATACACAGACTATAAAGAAACTTTTGCAACCTGATGTCAGAGGGTATATGAAAAGTTTTTATTTATGGAGAACAGTCTGAAGGTTCCTTAAAAAAATAAAAACAGTGCCATCCCACTCTTGGGAATATATCCAGAGAAAACTATAATTCAAAAACATACATGCCCCCCAGTGTTCAATGCAACACTATTTACAATATCTGAGACCGGAAAGCAACCTAAATATTCATCAATAGATGAATGGGTAAAGAAGATATGGCTTTGTTGTTTAGTCGCTAAGTCGTGTCCAAATCTTTTGAGAAGCCATGGATTTGTAAGCCCTCCAGGCTCCTCTGTCCATGGGATTTCCCAGGCAAGAATACTTCAGTGGTTTTCCATTTCCTTCTTCAAGGGATCCTCCTGACCTTGGGATTGAACCCGTGTCTCCTGTGTTGGCAGGTGAGTTCTTTACCACTGACCCACCAGGGAAGTCCCGTCAAATCATTATCTGCCTCTAATTCCAAACCCTTCCATTGGAAACAGAAATCAAATCTTTCTTGCCCAGGATTTTGCTAAAATAAAAAGTCTCCAATATACAGAGCCTAGAAAATTTTAATACTTGAGAAGATTCAATCAAAGCAACATTCAGATAAAGCCATCACCATTTTGTGGGCTATGTCTGCTAACTCTAGGTGGGACATTTTACAATCCTTCAAAACTGCACAAGGTTAAAAGCAGCCTAACGACAAAATGTAGCATGCAAGCAAGTACAAGGACATACAAACTCAGGTTTCCTCGGGGAAAGGAATCATTCCTCTGAGATATAAAAGGTGAAATCTGGAGGAACTGGGGAGAAGGATGAGAAAGGCAAATAAGATGGAGCTGCCTCAGCCCAAAGAAAACTTCTAAAGCCTTTTTCAAAAGCAAGAACATTTCCAATTTCCACATCCTGCTGAAGCCTAAAGACAGACAAGATGCGCCTGTATTTACCCAAAGAGGAGAGGCTTATATGACTTGTAGAAGTCTTTTTCATCTTCAGTGACTCCACCTGTCTCTACCTAGTGAATTTAACCAGGGATGCATGAGCACCATATTTGTGACATCAAAATATTAGCAGCCACTCTTGCCAATGTTATTTTTTTTAATAAGGAAAAATCTAAGAAAAATAAAAGATAGTTTTAGATTCCTCACTCCCAAGAATATGGGAATATATATATGATATGGTATATATATTAAAGTTAGAAAGGGCACTATTATAATCCTCTGAGACTGAGAGGATTAACTGGTGCAATTCTCATGAGAGGCATTTCAGCAACCCAACTAAGAAATTTAGGATTATTCTTTGATTAAGAAATTCTACCTCTAGAAATTTATGTGAGAGAAACATCAGAGGTGAGTCAAATTTATGTTTTTTCATAAGTAATCATTGTAAAATACACTCACAGGTTTCTCTGTAAGATAGGCCTACATTCCTGAGAAAAATCTTTCTCAGAGCTTTATTCTAACTGGGAGAAGAGATGTCTTCCCACTCTACCTTCTAGACTCCAATTCACCTAAGGTAGGCTAACAAAAAATAAATAAATAAAAAGAAAGAAAGCCATCCCACTGCAGAAACATTTGGGAAGGTCATGGACCAGACAAAGAGGTTCACTAAAAAACTGAGATTCAGTCATAAGATTATAGAACGCTTCCCCTCCCTCCCACCTTACCAGGACACTAACTGGGTTCCAAAGTAATAACAGTGGATTACAGCTGAAAGAGTTGCAAGACACATGCTGTCTGAGGAGGAATATTTAGGAAAGCCCAAAGTTAAGAGGGGAGACAAACACAGGATACAGGAAGAATTTAAAGACTCTGGCATCTACAGGCTACAATCTAAAAACATAAATTTACCTGAGTTCCTATTATTCGATACAGAATGTCTGGCTTTCATGAAAATATTTCAAGGTTTACCAAATAGTAAGAAAAAACAGTCTAAATAGGCAAAGCAAAGCTGAGCTTCCCATGTGGGACTAATGGTAAAGAATCCGCCTGAGGAGACTCAAGAGATGTGAGTTCAAGCCTTGGGCTGGGAAGATCCTCTGGAGTAGGAAATGGCAACCCATTCCAGTATTCTCTTCTGGAAAATTCCATGGACAGAGGAGCCTGGTGGGCTACAGTTCATAGGGCGACAGAGAGTCAGACATGACTGAGCTACTGAACACACATACATACCCAAGCATCAGAACCAAACTTAGTTACGATATGGATGTTAGGATTATCATATAAGGAATTTATATTTGTTAGAATTAGTGTGTTTAAGGCTCTACTGTAGGAAATAGCAGGCAAAAATGAAAATAAAAATCTGAATAAATTATGGATTTATTTGCTAATAATGTATGAATATTAGTTCATTAATTATAAAAATATACTATAGTAATGTAAGATGTTAATAAAGGAAACTGAGTGTAGGGTATTTGAGAACTCTGCATCATCTTCACATTTTTTTTTCTGTAGTCTAAAACTATTTTAAAATAAAAAGCTTATTTAAAAATATTAATAGAAGCTTTTTCTGAGTAATGGTATTTAGGATAATTAAACATTTTCTTCTTTGTATTTTTGAGTTCTAACTTGTGGATAATACAGCTATAATGAACCTGTGTTGCCTCTAAAGCCAGAAAAAATGTTTTCTAGTCTTAAAAAGTACATATTTTGTTTAAAAGAAAACAATTTTCAGATAATTTCTTATTTATTTTCTTCCAGTTATATGGTACACTTCTTGAAGGTAAGATTAATGCAGTAGTCTTTCTTCCTTTTTGTTTTCTTTCCAGCTAACCACCCCATCATTATTTACCATAGGGCTATAAAGGAATGCCTACTCACTCCAGAATTCTTGCCTGGAAAATTCCATGGACTGAAGAGCCTGGCAGGCAGTCCATGGGCTTGCAAAGAATCAGATATAACTGAGTAACTAAAACATACTAGTAGTAGGTCAGTACAAGCTGTTAACTGACACCAGATAGTTCAGTTCAGCTCAGTCGCTCAGTTGTGTCCGACTCTTTGCGACCCCATGAATTGCAGCACGTCAGGCCTCCCTGTCCATCACCAACTCCCGGAGTTCACTCAAACTCACGTCCATTGGGTCAGTGATGTCATCCAGCCATCTCATCCTCTGTCATCCCCTTCTCCTCCTGCCCCCAATCTCAACTAGTTATATCAACTTAAATTGTTATAGTGAAGTATGATCAGTTTGGTATTTTTGTTCAGTTTCAATGAGATCAAATTTATGGTCAAAATATGCATGAAGAAATTAGTTAGTAAAACACAGAAGAACTCAAGAGGAAGTCCAATATAGTTAATTACTGGATGCTTTAGACCTGGCTTTTATTTAAGGAGGAGCATCTTAATTGTATGAAGAATTATATGTATGCCAATCTCCTTGGTGAAGTCGAGCTATATGGTGAACTATGTCAAAAGTAATAAAGAAAGACCCCAACTAAAACTACTGTCACAGCAGGAGCTAGCTTTGCAGTCTTTGAAGAAGCCATTCTTACAGTGAGCACTGAAAAGATTATTTGAGTATAAATCAGTTTTTCATTGAGAATAATTTTCAGAAACTTCTCTTTGGGGCCAAGTCCTTTTGTCCCAGTCCAGTGTTAAATTCTTTGTCTGCTTTGTGAGGACAGAAAGTTTGTACAAAAAAATGTTGTACAAAACATTTCTGGCCTCCTTTCTGTTACTTGAGCAGGCCAAACCAAACTTCAGTCACACCTGTCTTTATGAAGATTTAAAGCCAGTCTTGACCTCATGCCCTTCATCAGTGTCTGCAAGAAACATTGCAGCCAACAGCAGGAGGCCCAGACACAGCCAGGCCACCCAAATTCTGTCTGCTGCTTACCAGGGGTGAGAACACACTTAAGAAGTCCTTCAAGATTTACTTCACACCCAGAAGCACAATAGGAAATGTCTGCAGGTCCAGAGTCATGCTTTGTGTGTGGATATGTAAAGTAGCATGCAGCCTTTCTGCCCCAGAAATGACCCTTCTGCAGCATCCCTTGATTTGTAGAAAAGAAAATGCAAACAGAGAACGCTGGACTATAGACACATGTTTAAGAAGCTTGGATAATTGTTCACACCTGCTTGGGAAAGAAATTCTTAAATATTCCCTAGATGTTCTAGATAATTCTGGGTTTGGTTCTACTGCTACTTTTGCACCCCACTCCTCATCCCCACTCCCCCGCAAACTTGGCATTTGAAAATAATCACCATCAACAGTTCCAGTATCTTTTCTCTTTTTTGTGAGTATCTTAGCAAAACTGAAATTCAGTTAGTTGAGATGAAGTGTACCGCCAACTGATGAAGGAAAGAAACTGGCCAAAAATCTCTATCTTGTAATGCTTTATATATTGATAAAATCAGAGAATACAAAGTAATTTGCTATAATAAAACAGTATAAAGCAAATGTCTGTGCTATATTCAAATTACTCCCTATAAAAAACCTTACATTGGTTCTCCAGTTTGTTAACTTACTGTAATATTATTCTCTGTGATTGCCATGCAACTCTTCTTACTTCGAGGAGTATGCCTTACTGTTAATTTTCTCCCCCATTCAGCTTTAGAATTAACTTGCTCAATTAATCTCATTTTCATTTATTTTACAGTGTTTCATGTTTATATGCTGATTTTATGAACATCTGTTTCAATCACAGTTGCAAACCCATTACTTTTATGAGCTATACATATTTTAAAGAGATTTACTGCTGACCTTTGTTGGTGAACTGAATGTTTTTGTTGTCAGTACCATTGCTATAATTGATGCCATTGTTCCTGCCACCCAGATAGCGATTTCAAATGAGATATATTTGGGGGACTCTTTAGACACTTAAACACATTAAACCAGACAGTTATCACTTAACATTCTGTAGCTTGGATAAAAGAAGTGTACTTAATCTTGTAGCATGAAGCATAGGTAAATAACCACTCAATTTTCCTGTACTTTGAGACAGCTTTAAAGTTTTTATATTTGCTAAAAGTGGTTTTTTTTCCTCCCCAGTATTTGTCATTTAATAACACAATTGGGGGAGAAAACTTACATAACTGCTATATGACTATTGATAAATCTATCAGTCAAGGTAAGATGAATTGCTTGTTCAGCTTCCACCCCCTTAGGAAAAAAAACCTATTTTTCAGTCAGGTAGTAGAGCAAAAATCCACCTAAGTGTTCAATCTCCAGCCTCTGGGGAGACGTTTTGAATTCTCTCTGTGTGTCAGGGATCTAGTAAAAAGTGAGAGAAATTTTGTCTCTCCCAGCAAGCTGACAAAAGTGGCAGGTTGTTCAAAATATCTTCCAATTTAATGAGTATGTAGGCTGAATCTTTCCTTCATTCCAGAGATGGTAATCAGAGTCGAAGTACCTTGGAGGAACGGGGTGGAAAAGCCATCCCCTTAAGATGACAAGTTTATTTTCTAATCCATCTTAGAGAAAACTTGTGTATACTTGGTGATGAGCATTGCAGTTCTGTGTACTCCAGTTGGTGTCTTCCCAATTCTGGTACCAGAAAAAATGGGTTTATTTTAAAATTATCTACAATTATGTATCAGATTGTCTGTGTGAATTGAAATCAAATATCTAAACTCCTTTGATGAACAATGCATTTTCTTTTTTTCTGTTTCAGTGCTTCTGTAAGCCTTAGTTAATGAGAGCCTTTGATTAGCATATGATATGCTGCTAATTGTCATTTCAAGACCTTACAGTATGAACTAATGTCATTAAAGTTCAAAATGAAAGTCAAACTGTTAGTTGCTCAGTCGTGTCCAAATCTTTTTGACTCCTGTACTCCTCTGTCCTTGGAATTCTCCAGGCAAGAATATTGGAGTGGGCAGCCATTCGCTTCTCCAGGGGATCTTCCCGACCCACGGATGGAACCTGGGTCTCCTGCATTGCAGGAGGATTTTTCATTGTCTGAGCCACTAGGGAGGCATTTAAAATCCAAAAGTGCATATCAATTATGTAAACTCATCAAATCATATATTTAAATTAATTCTCTTCTTACCAAAGAAATACTGTCTTTTACACTTCACAATCCAAACAAGAGTAAAAATATTTTCATTCTTTCAAGCATAGGAAACATTTGTAAATCTTGTAAATCACAATTATTATATCTGTTATGTGCCTTTTACCTATTGCATTATCTGATAAGAGTGCATAGCTTTTGCCTTCTATGTGACTAAGGTGATTCCCTTTTCCCCACTTCCTCATTATAAAAATAATGAATAATTATTGCAGGAAACTTGGAAGACATAGAAAATTGAAAGTGAAAGTCACTCACTGTGTCTGTCTCTTTGCCACCCCATGGACTATGGCCTGCAAGACTCCTTTGCCCATGGAATTATCCAGGCAAGAATACTGGAATAGGTTGCCTTTCTCTTCTCAAGAGGATATTCCCAATCCAGAGATCAAACCTAGGTCTCCTGCATTGCAGGCGGATTCTTTACCATCTGAGCCTCTAGGGAAGCCCAAGAATACTGGAGTGCGTAGCTTATCCCTTCTCCAGGGGATCTTCCCAACCCAGGAACCCAACTTGGATCTTCTGCATTGCAGGTGGATTCTTTACCAGCTGAGCTATATTATCTGATAAGAATGTATTGCTTTTGCCTTCTTATTATGTGACTGACGTGCTTCCCTTTTTGCCACTTCCTCATTATAAAAATAATGAATACTTATTTTAGGAATCTTGGAAGACATAGAAAAGTATTCTAAATAATTAAAAATTACTGCATAAATACTTCAAACATTCAAAAATATTACATATTAAAAATTATTTTATATCAATTTGTCTATTGTTTTTCCCTCTTGATTCCATCTTTACCATGTACATAATTTGAACACAGGCCAAGGTCCTTTGGAGGCTCTCCATGCTGTTTTATTGACTCTTCTTATTTATTGAATTTTTAATAGTCATGATATTATAATGTAATCCATTATTAAAGCAAGTTGAATAACTTTTTCTCCCTCAACCTCAAGAATACTGCTCCCAAAGTAGATAACATCACAAAATTGTCCAACATGAAAAATTTCACATTCTTTTATGAAAAGTTTTCCTTCTTTAGTTAGAAGATGTACTCATTTTGAATTTCACCTCGGAAATTGTGATCTGTCCTGCAGTCAATATTAGTAAACAGCTGTCATGAAATAGTTATACGTACATGCACTAACTTGGTCATGGCTATTTATATTGTTGTCACCTCAACTACATTTTTAATTGCTGATATTACAAATGGGGCTTCCCAGGTGGCTCAGTGGTAAAGAATCCACCTGTTGATGAAGGAGATGTAGGAGATGCATGTTTGATCCCTTGGTTGGGAATATCCTCTGGAGAAGGAATGGCAACACACTCCAGTATTCTTGCCTGGAAAATTCCATGGTCAGAGGAGTTTGTTAGGCTATAGCCCATAGGGTCACAGAGAGTCAGACCTGACTGAGGGCTTGAGTACACACATATGTTGAGTTTATACAGTTTAAGATGTGCGCAAGATTATACTCTGTGCATTGAATTAAGTTATTGCAAATTCAGAAGTGAAGACCAAACAGAAGACATATTTGTTATTGGAAAGGGGATTTATATTTCGTATTGTTCAGCAAGAGAAACACTTATATGCTTTATGTGACCTAAAAGCAAGAAAGATGCCTCTGAGTAGTACATGACATGAAGCTTTTACATACAAAGAAAGGATTGCATATTATGCATTAAGCAAAGCAACTCCATGCAGGAGAAACTGCCAAATCCTTAGGAATAGATACAAGAAGTTTCAAAGCAACAAGGAACATGTGTGATTGCTTCATACGCTATATAGGACTATTCATAAGGCATTAAATTATCAGAAACAGTTTGCTGACTTTGAGCAGAACATGCTTAGCTTCTGGCATCATGGGATTTCATTGAGTAAAAGAGTGTTGGTGTCAAAACTTGCAAAATGAATATACGTGTCTTGGAATAAAATACTGGAGAGAGCAACAGATTCCTTTTCAAAATTTGGAATCATCAGTTCTCTTTCAGTCACCAGGAATAACATGGTGACAAAATTTCTATCTCTTAAAGAGAAAAGAAGATAACAATAAAATTTAGTTGCCAGCATTGCTACTACATAAAATAATAGTGCATCTTATGATGAATACATAATATCTGAGATGGGAGGAAAAAATAGTACTAGGCCTGATTCTCTTTCTTTAATGACTTAACTGTACATACAGGCGGGGAAGGCAATGGCACCCCACCCCAGTACTTTTGCCTGGAAAATCCCATGGACGGAGGATCCTGGTAGGCTCCAGTCCATGGGGTCGGTAAGAGTCGGACACGACTGAGCAACTTCACTTTCACTTTTCACTTTCATGCATTGGAGAAGGAGATGGCAACCCACTCCAGTATTCTTGCCTGGAGAATCCCAGGGACAGGGGAGCCTGGTGAGCTTCCGTCTATAGGGTCGCACAGAGTAGGACACAACTGAAACGACTTAGCAGCAGCAGCAGCAGCAGCAGTACATACAGGATGAGCTGCCTTTACCTTACAGGAGTCTATGAACAGATTTGGAGTTCCAACAAATACAGTATTGCTAAAGTTTTTGAAGGATATAATGGCACTGCAACCTCTTTATAGAAAAACCACTGTCTCAATATTAGTAAGCCTGAGAACTTGGAAGTGGTTCTTTCAAATCTAACTCATCTCTAGGGCTCAACATTTCAAGTTCATTTCATTTACAGTAATATTGCAGACAGCCCCGAGTTATGTGGGACAATTTTGATATCCATCCATGCTTGACTCCAACCTGTTCTTTCTAATAAGACTTTCAGTATCTTCTCTAATTGGGAAGATATTGAGACCCCCACCTTTTCCATGATGTTTTCAGAGAATTGATGGCTTCTACTCTCTTATCCTGAGAAATGTTTGAATTTGAATGTCTATTTTTTTCATTCATGCATTTAATTTAGATTCCAAATGCAAATTTTATCTCTGTCCTTCTACCTTATCAATTTCTCTCGTCAGTGCTCCCAACAGCTTTGGACTTGTCTCTCTTGGATTCTCTCTTGTCTTTAGTGGTTGGGGTGTTCCCTTGTTGCCAGAGACTTCCTCTGTGTGACTGTCTTTCTAGACCTTCCTGGCTTTTCTTTGCTTTCCCTTTCTATATAATCTGACATCTTCTGGAGCTTTTAATAAGTGTAAAATACCTGTTTCACCTTTTGCCTTTTCCACCCCATCTTCCTGTGAACTAAAATTGCAATCTCTGGAACATGGTCATTACCCAGAATGCCAAACATAGGTCAATTGCTGTTGCTGTGAAAAGTACTGTAAAAATGGAAGTATAAGCTTCTTCATATTTATTACAGAAAAAAATACAAGCTATACAATGGTTTTTTGAGAAAAAGGTGACTGTTTGTTCCAGAAAAGTATTAAGAAAAAAAAAGTGCAATAAATGGTACACATAATGTATCCAACATATTCAAAATGTAATTTAAAATAATGCTTTCTTCCCCCTATTGATTGTGATGCCAGCCTTACCATATATAAAATCCTTATAGTTACCATATTGTCTTCTATTCTGCATTATAATTCTATCTTTGATGAAATCTTTGACCATGTATACATGGCACAGAATCAGGAATTAATTTAGGGTAGGAAGACTGTTGCTTCCTTGTATGTTTGGTGGTTTAAAATATATCTATAAAACTTTTGACTTATTTATTGTGGAATCTGATTGTTTTCATCTTACTTAAGTGAGGGTTGACTTAGCAATATGCTTCTAACAGAATATGTCAGAAGTAATGATATGTGACTTCTCATTATATCCTCTACCTGTGCACTCTCTCTCTCTCCATCAGTCTTTCTGGGGGAAAACCAGCTGGCATTTTGACAGTATGCTTAAGCCCAGTCCTAAGAAGAGATCCAGGTAGCAATGAATTGAACCTTCCTTCCAATAGCTAGAGGGGAAGTGAGTCCTCTTGCCAATAGCCAGGTGTGTGACTATATTGGAAGCAAATCTCCTAGGTACTTACCTTCAGATGTTTTAGGCCCCAGCTGACAGCTTATCTGCAACCTCAAGAAGGTCCCTGAGCCAGAATATTTAGATAAGACTTTCCCAAATTTCTGTTGCACTGAAACTATATCACAATACATGTCTGTTGCTTTAAACAGCTAACTTTAGGGTAATTTGCAATAGAGAATTAAACAGAAAGAGATGATTATAGCCAAGTTAGATGATACCTCCAAAATATCTGTTGGTGGAAATAGCTGTAGCTCCAGAAGATAGGCTTCTGGGATGGGGTCAGGTACAATCTACCTTGGCCACACTAGTTTATCCATCTTATTTCCACCATCAATCTCCTTCCTTTTATCAGTGGATGTGGGGGTAGCCTGATGTGTCCCAGTCACCATATCTATTGGAAGAGGGAAGGGGGATTATCTCTATATTTTAAAAGTCACACACTGTGTCATGTATAGTTCTGCACAGCCATTATTCATATTTGAAAGATGAAGATTTCACTGGACAGTGTACATGAGGCTAATCTAACCAGTTTCCTAACACTGACAGAATTATCATTAATTTTTTGGAATTTGTAATTTGAACCATGTCTGCTTTCAGCTGATACACATACATTGTCAGTTTCCCATTCTATAGGCATAGAAAGAAATCCAGAATAAAGAAGAGGAAGGAAAAATGAAGTAGCAGCTACTGAGGACCCATTTTACTCTAGGTATCGGACTAGGAAAAACAAATATACCAAAAAAAGATATTGACAGATATAGTACTATAATTTCATGACTTCCTGTGCTCCTGACTTTAATGTTGATCATCTGCTCATGCCTTAAATTTGCCCCTTCCACTGTTTGCACAATTGAATTTCTCTTGGCCACAGACCTTAGCTAATTTTTGCCTATATTTTCCATGTCTTCTCTTGGATTTGTTGATTAAGCACCAATCAGGGATTTCTCCCAGCAGTTAGGCATCTTCCTTGCTATGCAGGGGATGCAGGTTTAGTCTCTGGTTGGAGAACTAAGATCCCACAATGCTGCAGAGCAACCAAGCCCATGTGCCATGACTAGAGACCTAGTGTCACGATGAAAGATCCCACATGATGCAACGAAGACCTGATAAAGCCAAAATAAATAAAAAATCACCAATTAATAGCACCAGTTATTAATTGTTAATAACTATTACTGATACAATTAATTATTAACACTAAATTAAATTAATATAATTATCAATTAATAATCATTAATTATTATTAATGACCACCACTTAATAATGATGCTTCTTATTATGTGCCTTCTCTGTCCGTTTTTCTGTTTTTATATTTTTCTTCTATAGGAAACTCTTGCCTTCACTTATCATGACCCCTGATTCCATTCTACCTGTCTACTTTAGACATAAATGCCTCGTAAATAGAAAACGTGTGAGGCTCTATGGGCAATGATGCAAAGTGACACAATTTAAAGAATGGTGTTGTGATGAGTGCAATAAAGAAGAAAGAGATTATTGCTAGTGATACAAAGTAAATGATCCCAGTGAAAGTTTGTTAATTTTCAAATATTCTTCTCATACACTTGAACATATTTTATCTGATTTTGGGATGACTCATCACTCAAGTGACTGTAATTCTTTTTTTACCTGATATTACAATGTTCTGCCAGTAGTTGGATGTATTTAGGAGTTTGTGATCCAAACAGTCTTATTTTAAGCACAGGTAACGATTGCCGGGAGAAATATGAATAACCTCAGATATGCAGATTGACACCACCCTTATGGCAGAAAGTGAAGAGGAACTAAAAAGCCTCTTGATGAAAGTGAAAGTGGAGAGTGAAAAAGTTGGCTTAAAGCTCAACATTCAGAAAACGAAGATCATGGCATCTCGTCCCATCACTTCATGGGAAATAGATGGGGAAACAGTGGAAACAGTGTCAGACTTGATTTTTTGGGGGGTTCCAAAATCACTGCAGACGGTGATTTTAGCCATGAAATTAAAAGACGCTTACTCCTTGGAAGGAAAGTTATGACCAACCTAGATAGCATATTGAAAAGCAGAGACATTATTTTGCCAACAAAGGTCCGTCTAGTCAAGGCTATGGTTTTTCCTGTGGTCATGTATGGATGTGAGAGTTGGACTGTGAAGAAGGCTGAGCACCGAAGAATTGATGCTTTTGAACTGTGGTGTTGGAGAAGACTCTTGAGAGTCCCTTGGACTGCAAGGAGATCCAACCAGTCCATTCTGAAGGAGATCAGCCCTGGGTGTTCTTTGGAAGGAATGAGGCTAAAGCTGAAACTCCAGTATTTTGGCCACTTCATGCGAAGAGTTGACTCATTAGAAAAGACTCTGATGCTGGGAAGGATTGGGGGCAGGAGGAAAATGGGATGACAGACGATAAGATGGCTGGATGGCATCACCGACTCGATGGACATGAGTTTGAGTGAACTCTGGGAGTTGGTGATGGGAGGCCTGGCATGCTGCAATTCATGGGGTCTCAAAGAGTCGGACACAACTGTGACTGAACTGAACTGAACTGAAGAGTGAGATAAAAGAGTAATTCTGCCCACTTGATAACTGTTATTTCAAATAAAAATATTTATTGTGAAAGATAAAAAATTGTTAATATAAAAAAGCAAGTTCCTAAAAGAAATATACACATTGAGATCTTCTCTGAGTTATCACAAAGTCTGACCCTGGTTTATCCCTCAGCTTAACTTGACTGTTTCTTCAGCTTGAATGTGTGAAGTTGGATTCAAAGTGTCCTTGGTATATGTACATGGTCAAGGATTTGGGGCTTTGCTGTCTTTCAAATGAAAGCTTTGCCTGTATTCTGTAAATCAAAAGTAAAGCGTTAGTTTTTCTTTACACCATTGCTACTTAACAAACTGTTACTTTAAAAGGAAAGACTCTCTGTGTCATTGGTGAGACAGGATAAAATAAAGAAGTTACAACCTTTCCCCAACCTCAACAAACCATCTTGGAAGACAGGAAAAGAAATTTTACTTGCTGTGCAAGTTGTTAGGCATCATTTTGCTCTCAAGAATCTTGGTAAAGGAGGAACACGGGACTTGAGAGAAAACAGAGAAGTTAAAATGAGCCATGTATTAAAGAGGCTATACCAGAGACAGATCAGGGAGGAGACAAGAGATGCTACATCACCTAGACAGAGAGAGAGAGTTCCTGAGAGTTGGACTGCTTACGGAGAAGAGCAGGACTTTGCAGAAGCTGCCACATGTGGAAAATATTGACAGGATAGGAAAGAGAGTATTTCTAACGTTTTTCTGGATACATTCCCTCTTAGGCATTTTTTATGAATGGCGGTAATAAAAATTTACTTTTTTTTTTCCAATTATTTTGGATGCCAGACTAATGCTGTCTTAACATGAAATAATGCCCACAAGGGGTCGTGTGATGGCTAGGCTTTGTATGAATGATACATTTTATAAACTTAGTTGTTTTTTGGTGAGAGAAAGAGAGAACTGATCCCAAACTACTTCTCAATCTTTAAATATCTTAAACTTATCTGTGATGCTTCCCTTAGCAACAAGCTTTACAATATACAATAAGCTCCTTAAATTGGTTTTGGAATATTGAAACTCAGAAAGTACCCAATGAAGCATGACATGCAGATGTAAGGGAGTGGTAAAGATCAGTCTTCTAGTGGTTCCTTTTGACTTTCTATTCTTCCATGTTCTCTGATTAACCCATCCCCATATATCTTCAGTGAGTTAGCCCATGACTTTGTGATTTGATGATGTTGCTCTGTTTTCCCCATTTGTGACATTTCTGCTGCTGCTGCTTCTGCTAAGTCACTTCAATCGTGTCCGACTCTGTGTGACCCCATAGACAGGAGCCTACCAGGCTCCCCCGTCCCTGGGATTCTCCAGGCAAGAACACTGGAGTGGGTTGCCATTTCCTTCTCCAATGCATGAAAGCAAAAAGTGAAAGGGAAGTCGCTCAGTCGTTTCCGACTCTTGGCGACCCCGTGGACTGCAGCCTACCAGGCTCCTCCGCCCATGGGATTTTCTAGGCAAGAGTACTGGAGTGGGCTGCCATTGCCTTCTCCGTATGACATTTTCTTATCCTCTTAACTATTCTGAACTTTAGCTTTAGTACTTTTCATTGAGTTCCAGCTCCCTCCCAGCTGATACCAGTTTCATCGTTATGTGGTAGGTCTCATGGGCTCCCTTAGAATACAACTCCTTTCTATTTCCAAACACCTTTTGAAAACGTTTATGGTAAAAAAAGCAACAAAGGCAATACATTTTTTTAAATGGAAATGCAATCCCATAAAATTATGCTATCTTAAAGCATTTTATCTGGAAATAACAATTAAGTAGAGTTTTATAGGGCTTAAAATAGAGATGCTTGGTGTTGTCAATAAACCACTTATTTTTTTTAAAGAAAAAATATCAATGAATAAATAATTTGTTATATATTTGTATATTAGGTTAAGAGCTAATATTTATCATTTCTTAGAAGGCTCAGTTAACTATCAACTCAGGACCAAACCTCCAGTTGCAATCACATAAATATGGCACCTGCACAATGAATATGGCCAAGTGGCCTCAGTCATGATAAAAAGAACTGGCAAAGTGTTTTATTTTGTTACCTAAAATATGTGCTAAATTACTTAATAATTATATTCAATGATAAGAATTCAGTTGTGAAACTGAATCTCTTATTAGGAGGACAAACAAAATCCTGGTTAAAGTTATCTTAAGAAAATGTATACCAGTAATTGAGGAGGAAGATACCCACATATATTTCATAAATGTTTTTAGTGAATTTCAAAGTCTGTGAGAAATATTATATATGGTTAGATGTATCATGGAAAGAAATATCAGTTACAGATCTCAGAAACTTCAGGGTAATTTGTGTGTGGAACTGGGTAGGGGTGGAGATTGATGATATAAGATATATTCCTCATTTTTTTTTTTTTTTTTTTACTGATGTGTAGTTGATGTACAATGTTACATGTTTCATATGTACATGATAGTGATTCACTATTTTGAAGGTTATATTTCTAATATCTTGAATGTATATACAGGAAAGATGATTGTTCAACTCTTATCTCTAATTTCTTTCTTATAAATAACTCACTACTTGGTTTTTAAAGATTTTAAGTTGGAGTAATTAACAAAATAATAAAAGAACTCTTGATGAACACACATGTACATAATGTAATTCCTTGAGTCACAAAAATTTCAGTTGAACCAAAATTTTATTGACCACCTTTCTCTGCATCCCTAACTCACTATAATAAAGAACTGTCATGTGATTTCTGGCTAAAGGGAATATTTAGAATATCTCACATTTTTAGCGGAGAAGGCAATGGCAACCCACTTTAGTACTCTTGCCTGGAAAATCCCATGGACGGAGGAGCCTGGTAGGCTGCAGTCCACAGGGTCGTGAAGAGTCGGACACTGAGCGACTTCACTTTCACTTTTCACTTTCATGCATAGGAGCAGGAAATGGCAACCCACTCCAGTGCTCTTGCCTGGAGAATCCCAGGGACGGGGGAGCCTGGCAGGCTGCCATCTATGGGGTTGCACAGAGTCGGACACGACTGAAGCGACTTAGCAGCAGGAGCAGCAGCAGCATATTTTTAGATGAAAGAGATCGTGAAAGGATAGAGTGTGAGTGTGTGTGTGGGTGTGTGTATGCGAGAGAGAGAGAGAAAGAGAGAGAATATGAAGGGCCTCAATAGGAGAGGAAAATGAATTCAGCTCTCAGTTACCCGGACTAGTGGAGTGTGGATAAAACAAAATGGCATACAATCACTCTGAGGGTTTTTTCCCTCACCACCACAAAACTTTGTTTCAAATCAGAGGACAGGTGGGCTGGGAAGCAGTATATGGACAACGATTTCTAGGATGGTGTTTAGGGTTCAGATTTTTCTTTTAATCTGACCCCTTTAAAGATTGCTAAGTAAAATTTTCTTCCTTTAGCATACCATGTTTCCTCCAACCTTATTCCGATGATACATTCATACCAGTGGCCCATCACTTCAAAGTACAGTATAGAAGGAAGAATGGAGCCAGCTGATATGCTAGTTTTATCTCCCCCAATAACAACATGTGTGCCAAATTGCTTCAGTCATGTCCAACTCTTTGCAACTCTGTGGACTGTAGCCCACCAGGCTCCTCTGTCCATGGAATTTTCCAGGCAAGAATACTGAAGTGGGATGCTGAGCCTTTCTCCAGGGCATCTTCCCAACACAGGGATTAAACCTGTATCTCTTATGTCTACCTGCACTGGCACATGTGTTCTTTACCACTAGCGCCACCAATATAGTTATCAGTATTGTCAGTTTCCTTTACTGGAGGAATATATAGAGAAACACTCGAAAGAGATCATATAATTCTAAAATGTAATTCTAACCTGAATAACCAATAAGAAAGAAAAGGGGGAAACAATTATAGAAATCAATACGGGGGCATAAAAAACTATCCAATAGATTCAGCTTTCAATACAAACAATAGATAAAAACGGTGGGCCAGCTAACAAAAAGAGAAATATAAGAGAACAGAATGCTAATTAGAAAGGTATCATGAAGGTTGAAGAGTCACGCACTTTAACCATTTTATTTGGAGATCATGTAATGGACAGTCATTTGTTGTCTTTTTCACATGTATTCCCTACATCTCCTTTCAATAATACACTAATTTTCCTTTGTTTAATTCACTTTATGCATAAGGTTTGTGCAGGATTGATCTCATTTTCAGTTCCAGAGATGGGTCCTAATTCATTTTATCCCATCATTTTACCTCCTCCTTCTGACTATCAAGTTTAGTTCAAGGATTGATATTTGGCCCAATTAGCGTAGTGAGAAAATGTGAATTCCAGGACATATGTAAGAGCCATCAGACACTCTCTTTAAGCTGATGTTGAAACAGTCTTGAACTATTGTGGCCATCTTTTAAAAAATCATTAGTGGGGAGAGTCTTGAAGTTGAATAGAAACCATAAAAGACAGAGGGGTAAGAGAAGAGAAAAAATTGTTTCAGTGAGTTGCTAGATCATTTCTGTCTTAAAGCTAGAATTATCTCTGGAATTCTAAGTTATGTGAGATAATAAATAATCTTCATTATTCAGTTCATTCACCCAGTTGTGTCCAACTCCTTGTGACCCCGTGGGCTGCAGCACATCAGGCACCCCTGTTAATCAACAACTCCCAGAGCTTGCTCAAACTCATGCCCATCGAGTTGGTGATGCCATCCAACAGTCTCATCCTCTGTCATCCCCTTCTCCTCCTGCCTTCAATCTTTCTCAGCATCAGGGAAAGATTGATCCCAGACTCATCTTTTCCAATGAGTCAGTTCTTCGCATCAGGTGGCCAAAGTATTGGAGTTTCAGCTTCAGCATCAGTCTTTCCAATGAATATTCAGGACTGATCTCCTTTAGAATAGACTGGTTGGATCTCCTTGCTGTCCAAGGGACTCTCAAGAGTCATCTCCAACATCACAGTTCAAAAGCATCAGTTCGTCAGTGCTAAGCTTTCCTTATAGTCCAACTTTCACATCCATACATGACTACTGAAAAAACCATACCTTTGACTAGACAGACCTTTGTTGGCAAAGTAATGTCTCTGCTTTTTAATATGCTGTCTAGGTTGATCATAACTTTCCTTCCAAGGAGCAAGCATCTTTTCATTTCATTACTACAGTCATCATCTGCAGTGATTTTGGAGCCTCCAAAAATAAAGTCTGTCACTGTTTCCATTGTTTCTCCATCTATTTCCCATGAAGTGATGGGACCAGATGCTATGATGTTAGTTTTCTGAATGCTGAGTTTTAAGCCAACTTTTTCACTCTCCTCTTTCACTTAATCAAGACGCTTTTTAATTCCTCTTCACTTTCTGCCATAAGGGTGGCGTCATCTGCATATCTGAGGTTATTGATATTTCTCCCGGCAATCTTGATCACAGCTTATGCTTCCTCCAGCCTAGTGTTTCTCATGATGTACTCTGCATATAAGTTAAATAAGCAGGGTGACAATATACAGCCTTGACATACTCCTTTTCCTATTTGGAAGCAGTCTGTTGTTCCATGTCCAGTTCTAACTGTTGCTTTCTGAGCTGCATACAGGTTTCTCAGGAGACAGCTGCCAGCTAACATGGTCTGATATTCCAACTCTTGAAGAATTTCCACAGTTTGTTGTGATTTACACAGTCAAAGGCTTTGGCATAGTCAATAAAGCAGAAATAGATGTTTTTCTGGAACTCTCTTGCTTTTTTGATGATCCAGCAGATGTTGGCAATTTGATCTCTGGTTCCTCTTCCTTTTCTAAATCCAACTTGAACATCCAGAAGTCCATGGTTTATGTACTTTTGAAGAATGGCTTTGAGAATTTTGAGCATTACTTTGCTAGTGTGTGAGATGAGTGCAATTGTGTGGTAGTTTGAGCATTTTTTGGCATTGCCCTACTTTGGGATTCAAATGAAAACTGACTTTTTCCAGTCCTGTGGCTACTGCTACATTTTCCAAATTTGCTGGCATTTTGAGTGCAGCACTTTCACAGTAACCTCTTTTAATATTTGAAATGGCGCAACTGGAATTCCATCACCTCTACTAGCTTTGTTTGTAGTGATGCTTTCTAAAACCCACTTGACTTTGCATTCCAGGATATCTGGCTCTAGGTGAATGATCACAGCATCATGGTTATCTGGGTCATGAATATATTTTTTGTGTAGTATTTTTTATGTGTATTCTTGCTACCTCTTCTTAAGATCTTCTGCTTCTGTTATATCCATACCATTTAATGTCTTTAATAATCTTCATTATTAAAGGCTTTTTAAGTTGGGTTGAATTTTGCTGTCACTTGCAACCAAGATGTTCTTCACTGATCAGAAAACAGAGAATGTGGTGTGAGTTAGCTGCATACTACATTTTGGGGGATAATTTTAACTTTTTGAATAGTTGGACATTTTAATCTTTATAGCATCTCCAAGAGTAGACAGTATAGGAATAAATTTCAGCCAACCTAGAGCCTTAATCTGAGAAGGGTACCCACTTGAGAAATTGACCTTGAAAGGCAGAACTCCCTTGCATTCATCCTTCTTGCAAGAATATGTTAGGGATGTTACTAGTTACTTGTACCTAGTGGATGGAAGGCATGTAGAAGCTAGAAGAATCCAAAGAACAGAAGAGAAGAGAAAAAGGGAAAAAAAAGAAAAGAAAAATGAAACTGGTTAGTAATGACTAAGGAAGCTTCTTTAAGAACGTGCAAATATTGTTACAATGATCAGGAGATATCTTGGTAGTGGATATCTTGTCTTTATGGGGTTTTGAAAATCAAAGAAGCTTTCCTATCCAAAGGGACTGATGCTGTCTCTTCCTATCAGTGAAGTCATCTGTGTAAAGTCAACTGTGCTTATTTTTTTATTGGAATATCATTGCTTTACAATGTTGTTAGTTTCTGCTGTTACAAAAACATAAATCAGCTATATGTATAAATATATCCCCTGCCGGGGACCAGCCCCAGCTGATCCAGGGAGTTCGAGGTGTAGACGGCGTCGGTGAGGATCAGGATACAATAGTTATAATTAGAGATATAAAGAATAATAGAACGAAGATAGCTCAGTAGGAAAATTTAGTGGAGAAAAGAGGCTAAGTAGCTTGGTTTATGTGGGGGACCAATAAAACTTCAAGACAAGAAGTTTGCAGAGAGAGCGACATGGGGAGACCAGTCTTTTGAGGAACTGATCCCAATTCTTTATTTTCCATGGTCTACGTTTATACACTGAGATGTTATACAAAAGTCACGCGGGGTCAGCAGCCCTGACTTTTATCAAAGTCAGGTGCTTCTTACAAATGTATACAGAGGTCTTAGGGGTGTTACATCATCTTCTGGCCAGGGGGCCTGTTGACAATTTATGACCCTCTCCTTGTGACAGCGGTCAATCCAGGACATTTATTTCTCCAGGGGTGATTTTTCTTAAAACAGACTCCACCAGATAAATTTACATTCCTATAGGGTGAGGGTGGGTTTTAATTAAAGAAAGAACTTACTTAGCCTAAGATCTAACGTGATTAATATCAAAGGTTAATACCTATTTCTTCTATATATTCATTAATGTGTGTAAGAGTAGGCGATGTGGAGACTTAGCAGCAAACATTGGCTCAACAAATGAAAAACCCTTCATCAATACAATTTCTAATCAGCCCACTAATAGTTTTCTAACTTCTCTAAAGAACCTGTTCTTAGAAGCACATGTGGCCGGACAAGCCTGTCAGGTGGGCTAGAGAACCTTCAGAGGAGTTTGTAGGTTAAAACACTCCTGTCACGCCCAGGAATTTTTATTAACTGGAGCTCTAAGTTAACTCTTTTTTCAGAGAGAGGTAGTGGGGGACAGACCCCTGTAAAGTCAGAGGTGTAGGTGAGAGCACAAGTAGTAAAGTAGGCAGGCTCTGGTTATGGGGGTAGATGCTCAAGGATTTCAGGGGGACTCCTGAGGCTCGACCCTGCCTTTGCGTATATCGAGCCTCCTTCCTCATGACCTTTGCCATGGGCGGAGGTCCTCTCTCCAGCTCCCGGCAATCCCCTCCATCTTAAGCCTCACCTCCCTACCATTCTACCCCTCTAGGTCATCAAAGAGTACTGAGCTAAGCTACCTGTACTATACAGCAGCTTTCCACTAGCTATTATATACAGGGTTGTGTATATACGTCAATGCTATTTTCCCAATGCTTTAGTAATGTTAAAGGACCTCAGATATGCAGATGACACCACCCTTATGGCAGAAAGTGAAGAGGAACTAAAAAGCCTCTTGATGAAAGTGAAAGTGGAGAGTGAAAGTTGGCTTAAAGCTCAACATTCAGAAAACGAAGATCATGGCATCTGGTCCCATCACTTCAAGGGAAACAGATGGGGAAACAGTGGAAACATTGTCAGACTTTATTTTTCTGGGCTCCAAAATCATTACAGATGGTGACTGCAGCCATGAAATTCAAAGACGCTTACTCCTTGGAAGGAAAGTTATGACCAACCTAGATAGCATATTCAAAAGCAGAGACATTACTTTGCCAACAAAGGTCCGACTAGTCAAGGCTATGGTTTTTCCTGTATGGATGTGAGAGTTGGACTGTGAAGAAGGCTGAGTGCTAAAGAATTGATGCTTTTGAACTGTGGTGTTGGAGAAGACTCTTGCAAGTCCTTTGGACTGCAAGGAGATCCAACCAGTCCATTCTGAAGGAGATCAGCCCTGGAATTTCTTTGGAAGGAATGATGCTAAAGCTGAAACTCCAGTACTTTGGCCACCTCATGCGAAGAGTTGACTCATTGGAGAAGACTCTGATGCTGGGAGGGATTGAGGGCAAGAGGAGAAGGGGACGACAGAGGATGAGATGGCTGGATGGCATCACTGACTCGATGGATGTGAGTCTTAGTGAGCTCCGGGAGTTGGTGATGGACAGGGAGGCCTTGCGTGCTGCGATTCATGGGGTCGCAAAGAGTGGGACACGACTGAGCGACTGATCTGATCTGATCTGAAGGACCTTGACTCCCCTGTCTGGCAGTATCTTTTTGTTAATTGCAATGTTGTTCCTATTAAACATCATGCTGTTGTATATTATTAAATAAAAACTTGACCTGCATGTCAGAAAGGCCACAAAAATTGCAAAAGCTTGCACAACGAGTTTAGTAGTTCCAGAGCCTGAAGTTTTTTACTGTCTTCAAAGCCCATGTGTTTTTCAAAACATGATTTTGCTTCTGTCTTCTCCTGAGGGAGAATAATTTCCAAACTGAGGAGGATAAATAAAGCATCTCAGAGAGGAAATTAAAGTATTAAATAGAAGAGTAGAATAAGGAAGCACCTGCACATGCTAACTGAGTCTCAGACTTCAAGTCCAGTTGAAATATATAATATGGAGCAGGCAAACTTGTAGATGACTTGAACATTTGAGAATTTGTGGAATGGAGATGGTAAACATTGTTCTCCAAAGAGGGAAAAGGTGGATGCTGAAACTTTTGATTGGTGATTTACAATGTGTAGCTTAGACTGCTTCTCTGAATTTCACAGCTAAATATTCTATAACTGTGACATTAGAATTAAGGTACATTTAGGTAAGGTCAAGCAAAGATTTTCTAAAAAGTTAGGTTTTGCGTGACCAGTATCTGTGCCATGACACATTTATTAAAAATAAATTTAGTTAGGGCTCTCCAGAGAAACAGAATCAACAGTATATAAATATATTATATACATATATATGTATATAATATCTATAATTTGAAAAATTTGTGCACACAGTTATGAAATTTAACAAGTCCCAAGAGGGCTGTTGGTCAGCGAGCCAGCTAGAAACCCAGGTGAGCTAATGGTGTGGTCCCAGCCTGAAAACCAGTAGATTCAAGACCCAGAAAAAGCTGATGTTCCAGTTGAAATCTGAAGAAAGAAAAATCTCAGCCCATATACTTCCTGATCTTACACTAATGTAACCTCTGCAACTATCAACATCCTCATCTGAGTAGTACATTTGTTTCGATGGATGACCCTAAACAGACACATCAGTATCACCCAAAGTCCATAGTTTACTCTAGGGTTCACTCCTTTGTTGTACATTCTACTGTTTTAACAAATGTATAGTAACACGTATCCATCATAATAGTATCACACATAATAGTGTAACTGCCCTAAAAAATCTTCTACGCTCTGCTTATTCCTCTCTTCCTCCCTTCCCAAATTCTTTGTAAACAGTCATCTTTTTATTGTCTTCATAGTTTTGCCTTTTCTAGAATGCCATATAATTGGAAACATACAATATGTAGTCTTTTCAGATTATTTTTTTTTACTTAATGTCTTAGTCTGTTTGCATTGCTGTAACAACAAAAACAAAAATACCTTAAAATTTGGGTTTATAAATAACAAATATTTATTTCTCACAGTTATGGAGGCTGGGAAGTGCAAGATCAAAGTCTAGAGATTTGATGTTCAGTAAGAACACATTTCTTGGTCTTTTCCATCCTATACTTGAGTAGGGGAAGGAGGCCGGGTGTCTCTTGGTCTCTTTTATAAGGGCACTAATTCCATTCAGGAAGACTGCACCTTCATGACTTAATCAATTCCAAAGACCCTCACCTCCTAATAGTCATCACCTTGGGAGATGGGATTTCAAATGTGAACTTTAGGGGGATACTTCTATTCAATCTATAACACTGAAATAATAACAGACATTTAAGATTCCTACATATTTCTGGTGTGATAGCTCACTTAGTGCGAATAATATTCCATTTCTAGATACACCACAGTTTATCCATTCACCTAAAAAAAGGGTATCTTGGTTGTTTTGAGGTTTTGGCAATTACAGATGAGGCTTCTGTAAGCGTCTACGTGCAGGCTTTTGTGTGGTCATAGTTTTCAACTCACTTAGGTAAATGCAAAGATGCATGATTATTGAATCCTATAGTAAGAGTATGTTTAGTTTTGTAACAAAATGCAAAACTGTCTTCCACAGTGGCTTTACTATTTTGCATTCCCACCAACAATGAATGAGAATTCTTGTTACTCCCATCCTCACCAGTATTAGGTAATGTCAGTATCTTGGATTTTGATTATTTTCATAGGTATTTGTATTTGTGCTCAGTCGTGTCCAACTCTTCACAACCCCGTGGACGGTAGCTGCTAGGCTTCTCTGTCCATGGAGTTTTCCAGGCAAGGATACTGGAATGGGTTGCCACTTCCTACTCCACGGGTATCTTCCCGACCCAAGGATTGAACCTATGTCTCTGTGTCTCCTGTGTTGGCAGGCAGATTCCTTACCACTAGCTCCACCTGGGGAGCCCTTTCATAGGGATGTGAAAGTGAATGTCACTCAGTTGTGTCCGACTCTTTGTAACCCCATGGACTATACAGTCCATGGAATTCTCCAGGCCAGAATATGGGAATGGGTACCCCACCCCAGTACTTTTGCCTGGAAAATCCCATGGATGGAGGATCCTGGTAGGCTCCAGTCCATGGGGTCGCTGAGAGTCGGACACGACTGAGCGACTTCACTTTCACTTTTCACTTTCATGCATTGGAGAAGGCAATGGCAACCCACTCCAGTGTTCTTGCCTGGAGAATCCCAGGGACGGGGGAGCCTGGTGAGCTTCTGTCTATGGGGTCGCACAGAGTCGGACACGACTGAAGCGACTTAGCAGCAGCAGCAGCAGCAGCCTTGCCCTTCTCCAGAGGATCTTCCCAACTCAGGGATGGGACCCAGGTCTCCTACATTGCAGGTGGATTCTTTACCAGCTGAGCCACAGGGGAAGCCCAAGCATAATGGAGTAGGTTACCTATCCCTTCTCCAGCAGATCTTCCAGACACAGGAATCGAACAGGGTCTCCTGCATTTCAGGTGGATTAAAGAATGAGCTAACTGAGCTATGAGGGAAGCCCAATACTTCATTGCAATTTAACAATTTCTTAATAACAAATTATGTTGAGTGTCTTTAAATATACTTATTTATCAACTATATAGCTTCTTCAGTGAGGCATCCGTTCAGGTTTTCTGCCCATTTTTAAAATCAGGCTGTTCATTTTATTATTGTTGAATTCTAAGAGTTCTTTGTATGTTTTGATAAGTCTTTTCTCAAAAATGCTTTTTGCCAATATTTTCTTTCAGTTTGTGGTTTGTCTTCTCATTCTTTTGAGACTGTCTTTCACAGAGCTCTTTTCTCAAAGATCAGCCAACTATATCTATGTAGGTCTATTTCTGTATTATATATCCTGGTCCATGGATCTATTTGTGTGTGTGTGTGTGTATGTGTGCATATATTATATATATTTAACCAATGCTACACATTTTAATACTGTACCTTTGTAGTAATTCTTGAAGTCATCACTCATTGCATTGTCAGTCCTCTGATTTTGCTCTTCTATATTGAGTTGGCTCTTTTGCGCCTTTGCAATATAATTATACAAGTAATCCAAGTTCACTTTCAGATAACACTATACCACTTCACAGAAGTGCCAGTATCTTATAATAACAAAATATTTTGAATTTCTCCCTTCCATCCCCTGTATTATTACTGTCATTTATTTTACTAATATATAAGCCTACAGAAGTATGCCATAAAAAGCATATATAATTAAATACATATATTGTCATTATTTTGAATAAACTTACTTGTTAGATAATTAAGAATAAGAAAAGTTTTAACTTTACCTTTACTTTACTTACTCATTGCTTTTCATTTCTTTATGTAGATAATAGTTTTTGACCAATATTGCCTTCCTTCTCCCTGAAGAACTTCTTGTAACATTTCTTTCAAGGAAGGTGTACTGGTAACAAATTTCTTCAAATTGTTTGTCTGAGAAAGTCTTTAATTCTTCACTTTTGAAGAGTCATTTCAGAGTACAGAATTCTGGATGGGCTTTTCCTCTTAATTTAAATATTTCACTCCACTCTCATCTTGCTTGCATAGTTTTTGAGGAGAAGTCAGATATATTCTTATATTGGTTCTTCTGTAGATATGCTGTTTTTTTGGGGGGGGATTTTAAAATTTATCTTTGGTTTTCTGAAGCTAAAAATTGATATGTGTAGATGTAATCTTTTTGTTCAATTTTTGTTTTTTTTTTGTGTGTGTTTGTGGGGGACGGGGGTAAAATTTATCTTATTTGGTATTTTCTGAGCTTTTGGTACCCCACTCCAGTACTCTTGCCTGGAAAATCCCATGGACGGAGGAGCCTGGTAGGCTGCATCTATGGGGTCGCTAAGAGTCCGGCACGACTGAGCGACTTTGCCTTCACTTTTCACTTTCATGCATTGGAGAAGGAAATGGCAACCCACTCCAGTGCTCTTGCCTGGAGAATCCCAGGGACGGAGGAGCCTGGTGGGCTGCCGTCTCTGGGGTCGCACAGAGTTGGACACGACTGAAGCAACTTAGCAGCAGCAGCAGAGCTTTTGGTATGGTATTTCACTTTAACTTGGGGAGAACACTCCTCGTTATTATCACTCATTGCTTCAAATATTTCTTCTGTTCCATTCCTTTTTTCTGTATTGTATCTTTAGCATTGTAACTCACAGTTCTTAGATATTCTGTTCTCTAGTCTTTTTTTTTTTTCTCTTTGCTGTGTATTTTTAGAAGTTTCTATTGACATGTTCTCAAGCTCAGAGATTTTTTTTTTTCTGAGTCATGTCCAGACTACAAATAACCAATCAAAGGCATTTCTCCTGAGGGCAGATTTTGCTAAGAACACAATGTTCTGGTGTGTTTCAAAATGGTCCGTTTTCCTCTTCCCTCTCTGAGAGAAACCAGAGGGGATTTTTCTCTGATCTTTACCATGAGAAGCTGGTAGAACTCCCAGGACTAAAATTTAAGAAAGTGTGAGGCGCACTCTGACTTGGTCCTCCTGGAGTTTTCATCTCTCAGACGTGTTCACACTGAAGCTCCAGGAATTTGTCAGTCACAGCCATGAATTTTCTACCCGAGTACTGTTTCCCACAGAAGTTTCTGGTGTCTAGGTTTTTTGCTCCCACAAGTTACCTGTCTCTTCAATGTTGCGGCTGTGGTTTGCTCTGTGACTTCTCTGACAGATCTAAGAATTGCTGATTTTTTCAGTTAGTTCAGTTTTCTGCTTGCTAAACTCTCTAAAGAGTAGATTATTGAGTTCTGGGTTCTGTTAGGATGGAGAAGACCTCTAAATTCTTTACACTCCAGACCAGAACCCAGAACTCAATAATCTACTCTTTAGAGCGTTTAGTATAGAATTAATATCTTTTGTGGAAAAAACTCACTTATCCAAAGTTTATCAATTCCTTCAGCTTCCACAATAGATTACTATCTGTTACAATTATTTTAGAAAAGTATTTTAAATGAAAATATGTTTAAACTCAATGAAAGCATTCTTTTCCACTTACATATTCCTTATCTTTTAATTTGTGAATGAAATTGTGGATGAACAATGCATCTATTTCTGGAGGGTGTAATTTTCAGCAGTTTCTTGCTTTCTTTTTTTCTATATTGCTTATTTTTAAAACATACACGTGTATAGACTTTATAAAAACAATAAATGCTTTTAAAAGAAATATCTCAATAGGTTAGATTTGTGGGCCCTGAAGATGAAGAGTAACAAGGACAAATGTAAATTTCTGCTTTTAGTTGTAAAGAATTTTAGAACTAATTCATAAATGGTACTCTCAAAACCACGTGAAGGTTTCCATTTCCAAGTTCAGTGTCAGCTTTTCATTAGTAACATCTTACCAGTAAAGGAAGCGTACAAGGTCCTTGACTGGAGCCCTGAAGCTTCCATAAGGGGGAAACCAATTTATATGCATGATTCTATTCTTTTTAAAAATTACAAGTATTGCAAGTAGTGCTGTTATTGCAATATTATATTTTAATGCTAAACTTCTACACAAGAATAAAAACAGTACAAAGAATAGCCATGCATTTGCCACTTATAAAATCTTAGCATTTTGCCTTATTTGCTTTAGATCTTTGTTTTTTTCTTAAAGTTAAATATTACGGATACAATTGCAAACTCTTGCAAGCCTCTCTTCTCTGAACCCTCCATCTATTCTGCTCTCTAGAACTAAATCATATTTGTTGTGTCCCAGCTAAATTCTGGTAGAAATCACATCTAAATATTGATTTAATGATTTTTTCTACCTTGCTAGGATACACTGAAATGGTCTGATCCTTTTCCACTCCCCCTTCCCCCAAATTTTGTCTATTTATCCAATATTGTTGTAGTCTGTGACACATGCAATATCTGTTATAAATCCTGAAAATACCAGAGAGATTAATACTTGAGTCCAACCTTGAAAAATTCAACTGTGGATTTTCCTTAAAATTCATAATTTCCCATTAAGTATTAATAACATTAGTTCCTGTTTTGCAGTTTGTACAAAAACAATGCATTTCATTTGAAGAGAAAAGGAATTGGAACCTATTTGTAGGTTTTAATAGTTCTGTAAGATGACATTACTTTTAGTTCTGTTTGTGGAAATCCCACTCATAGAAAAAGCAAGTGATAACATCTGTCTTGTTTAATACTATATGAAAAATAAAAATGGGCAGAAATGACAGTCTTAAGGAGCTAAGCCACAAGTGACCTGACCAAGTTAGAAATTCGTCTTCAGTTTAGAAGGGCGTGGTCTCAATCCTAACGACTTACCAATTACTTTCAAACCAATGGAATAGAAAAGATTTAGAGAATTGTGCATTCATGATAGAGCCAAACAATCAATAGTCTCCTCTGCCTTGATTAGAATCCCACTGGTGCCTATTGAAACTTAAAGTTGAAAGTTCAAGAGAGTACTCAGGAAGATCAAGCTGTCTCTGCGGTCATCCAATCAGAGCTGTCTCTGTGGTCATCCAATCAAAGCACATAGGGTGAATGAAGGCAATCCATCAGATGATGTAAATGAGTGAGCAGGGAGAGGCTGAGTGAAGTTCAGAGCATCAGACATTTAGAGAGGGAGGAAAAAAGAACAAGAGCCTAACTCTTCCTCTAAGAAAGATCAGGAATATCTGGGGATAAAATGCTTAAGTTCTGAGTTACAGGAGGCTGGATTCTAGATAAATCAGAGAAGAAAGATGAATAATAAGAGCTCTGTAACTTGTATTTATATGCTTCCTTTCTCTGAGAAGTTCATGGTACTTTATGGCTAACATCTAATTAAACTTTACAACATGCCTGGAAGTGAGGAATCAAGTGTTATTGCCCCTGTTTAACAGATAGGAAACCACTTTACTCTGGGCCTCAGCTAACACTGTTAGTGGCACATCAGAAAGGAGGCTTCAAATTTATCTTCTGTATCAGTGCTATAGCCATTATCCTTTCTTACTGAGACCATCAAGACTTCAAATAATGTCATAAGATATCAAGGACAGTAAAAGAAATCTGAATGAATCATTATTTCCATTTACTGAATGTTTCTCCCTAAATGGATGGTGGCTCTTTCCACATGAGAAACACTCTAATTCCAAAAATAACTGTGCAATGTTGAAAAAGAATCCCCATTCACGGGAGGGAAAACTGAGGCTCAAAGAGTGTTGCCAGGATCTAAACTAGCCCTTCTCAACCCTACAACTCCAGCTGTCTTAATACAATATAGGGTGTGATTTCTATGTTCCATATCGTAAGGTTAAACACTTCGGATTGGGCATGGATAAATATCCTCTTTAACATCCTTAGAAAGTGCCTCATTCTCTGGCCTTTGAGTATCTCTCTAGTCAGGTCTCTGAATATATTCCATACCAACAAAACTGGATTAACTTTCCACTCTCCACTGTAGCCTTCCCACCCTACACCTGAGTCTTCTTTTGTAACGCTCCACTTGCCCTTTTATCTGCTAAACTGCTCATTATCCCCAGGTCTCAGTTTAGGTGTCACTTCTTGGAAATATTCTTTGACTCCCAAGATTAGACAAGGGACCCTTCTTTTGTTTCTATCAAGTCTTGGATCACCACCCTTACAGTACTTTTCACTCTGTATTTGTAACTGCTTTTTACCTGTAAACTCCACATAAGAGAGATTGTTTTTCTTCTGCCAATAACTGAAGCCTTTAGAACATGGCATCATGGTTGGCAATAGTAGGCATTTAATAACTTCATGTTAAATGAAGAACCCTGAGCCTTCAATTATTTACATTATCCAGCCCCCAATATGCCCCATACTTTCACCTTCTTTACTAGAATCAACCAGAGGCTGCCAGGCCATGGTCAAGCCTATAGCCTTGATTATCTCCTATCTCTGAGCCACAAAGTTTGATAGTCCTAGCTTGTCCCAGCAAAAAAAAAAAAAAAGACATACCAATTAACTCATCAGCACTGCCACACCCTCACAGAACATCCATGCTGTCTGTGTTCCTGGTGCTTGTGTTTCTTGGATGCCTGATGAGAGCCACACAGTCAAAGGTTTTGGCATAGTCAATGAAGCAAAAATAAATGTTTTTCTGGAACTCTCTTGCTTTTTTGATAATCCAACGGATGTTGGCAATTTGATCTCTGTTTCCTCTGCCTTTTCTAAAACCAGCTTGAACATCTGGAAGTTCACCATTCACGTACTGCTTAAGCCTGGCTTGGAGAATTTTGAATATCACTAGCATGTGAGATGAGTGCAATTGTGCAGTACTTTGAGCATTCTTTGGCATTGCCTTTCTTTGGGATTCGAATGAAAACTGACCGTTTCCAGTCCTGTGGCCACTGCTGCGTTTTCCAAATTTGCTGGCACATTGAGTGCAGCACTTTCACAGCATCATCTTTCAGGATTTGAAATAGCTCAGATGGAATTCCATTACCTCCCCTAGCTTTGTTCGTAGTGATGCTTTCCAAGGCCCACTTGACTTTGCATTCCAGAAAGTCTGGCTCTAGGTGAGTGATCATACCATTGTGATTATCTGGGTCATGAATATCTTTTTTGTATAGTTCTTCTGTGTATTCTTGCCACTTCTTCTTAATATCTTCTGCTTCTGTTAGGTCCGTACCATTTCCGTCCTTTATTGAGCCCATCTTTACATGAAATGTTCCCTTGGTATCTTGAGGAATCTGTAAGCAGGTCAGGAAGCAACAGTTAGAACTGGACATGAAACAACAGACTGGTTCCAAATAGGAAAAGGAGTACTGTATATTGTCTGTATATTGTCACCCTGCTTATTTAACTTATATGCAGAGTACATCATGAGAAATGCTGGGCTGGATGAAGCACAAGCTGGAAGCAAGATCGCTGGGAGAAATATCAATAACCACAGATATGCAGATGACACCACCCTTATGGCAGAAAGCAAAGAGGAAGTAAAGAGTCTCTTGATGAAAGTGAAAGAGGAGAGTGAAAAAGTTGGCTTAAAGCTCAACATTCAGAAAACTAAGATCATGGCATCCGGTCCCATCACTTCATGGGAAATAGATGAAGTAACAATGGAAATAGTGACAGACATTATTTTGGGGGGTTCAAAATCACTGCAGATGTTGACTGCAGCCATGAAATTAAAAGAGGCTTACTCTTTGGAAGAAAAGCTATGACCAGCCTAGACAGCATATTAAAAAGCAGAGACATTACTTTGTCAACAAAGGCTTGTCTAGTTAAGGCTATGGTTTTTCCAGTGGTCATGTATGGATGCGAGAGTTGGACTACGAAGAAAACTGAGTGCCGAAGAATTGATGCTTTTGAACTGTGGTGTTGGATAAGACTCCTGAGAGTCCCTTGGACAGCAAGGATATCCAACCAGTCCATCCTAAAGGAGATCTGTCCTGAATATGCATTGGAAGGACTGATGTTGAAGCTGAAACTCCAATACTTTGGCCACCTGATGCAAAGAACTGACTCAATGGAAAAGACTTTGATGCTGGGAAAGATTGAAGGTGGGATGAGAAGGGGACGACAGAGGATGAGATGGTTGAATGGCATCACTGAGTCTATGGATATGAGTTTGAGTAAACTCTGGGAGTTGGTAATGGACAGGAGGCCTGGCGTGCTGCAGTCCATGGGGTCACAAAGAGTTGGACACGACTGAGTGACTGAACTGAACTGGTGAGATTACTTGTACCTCCACCTCTTGACCACTGCTACCCTGAACACTAAATGAGCCTGCCCAGTGCCACCACTCTGGTTGACTGAATGGCTCCTGATCAGTCTAGTTCACATTCTAGATTTATTTTCAGACATTCATTCATATGACTCCTTGGGACTCATATTTACTCTACTCCACCACTCATTACACACTTCACCCCCATCAGAGCCTCTGAGGACCTCCACATTACCCAGAATTCCTATGATTGATCTCTGACTGTTGCTTCCATTCTTCCCTTCACTCTATCCCAGGCTGTGGTTTCTCCCTAATTTTACTGTTTCTTTCTGGTTGACTTCCTATGAAAGATGCCTTCTATGCAATCTCCTTGTTACTAAAAACCCCTGCTGCCACCAGCCACTCTGCCTTCCTCCTGAATGCACTCCATTTATCAGGTTCCTCTCTACTCCTGATAACCTCTAGTGGGGGATCAATCCAACCTCAGTTTGGCAGTCCAGTCTGACAGCACCCTTTATATAAAAAGCCTGAAGAAAGACTTCCCTGGTGATCCACTGGCTAAGAATCCACCTGCCAATTCAGAGGACAGAGGTTTGATCCCTGTCTCAGAAGTTTCCACGTGCTGCTGGGCAACCAAGCCAATGAGACACAACTACTGAGTCTGTTATCTACAGCCTGTGCTCCACAACAAGAGAAACCACCGCAGTGAGAAGCCTGCACACTGTGATTAGACAGTAGGCCCTGCTCACTGCAACTAGAGAAGTGTTGTGTGCAGCAACAAAGATCCAGTGCAGCAAAAAGCAAATGAATAGCACATTTACTAAAAAGGCATAAACCAAACATTAAAAAAATAGAAACAGAATGTGCAACAAACAATATTCCCGTGGATGGTTTCATTCATCAGGGGCTGCAGGGTCAAGAGAACAGACAGAACAGTGGACCATTGTCTCTTTTTGCCTGTTCTTATGGTCATAGAACAACCAATGCTAGAAGTCAGCAGCCATGATCTTAATAAAGTGTATTTAACAACATGGAGCTTCCATATAATGTACTAGCATGCAGTGGTGAGAGGAAATAAGTATTTTAAAAGAAGCTTTCCCCAACATATAAAGTAAAATCATGAATGTTAAAATATTTTATTGTCTATCCTTTTTTAATAAATTTTAGAGATGGCATTGTGCCCTTTTAGTATCTGTATTAATCCATTCCTTCAACAGTAATTTACTGAGTCCCTACTGTGTGTTTGGAATATCTTTAATACTATATAAATAGCAAATGCTAAACAAAGTAAGTGAATCCAAATATTTATAAAGCTTTCCTTTGCAGAGTAAAATGCTTATCTTAATTGCCAAATGGATACATGTTACACTGTTTTTCTATTTCTCTCCAACTCATCTGCATATTCCCTATTGCCCAAGTGGCCACATCCTTCATGATCATCTACAACATTCCTTTCCTTTTCTTACATTCCTTATCACACACACACACACTGCAGGACATTAACATAAATCACCAAGGATTGGTTTTGATGCCAGAAGTCACTCTTCTGTGAGGTGGGCTGGAGAAGGGATACAAGCATTCTTTCAAAGTATGGGAAGAGAGACTTCCTCATAGACAATCCAGAATCCAGACGGAATTCCAGACAGAATCCAGACGGAATTCTAAAATATGATGCTGTTAAAGTGCTGTACTCAATATGCCAGCAAATTTGGAAAACACAGCAGTGGCCACAGGACTGGAAAAGGTCAGTTTTCATTCAAATCCCAAAGAAAGGCAATGCCAAAGAATGCTCAAACTACTGCACAATTGCACTCATCTCACACACTAGCAAAGTAATGCTCAAAATTCTCCAAGCCAGGCTTCAACAATACCTGAACTGTGAACTTCCAGATGTTCAAGCTGGTTTTAGAAAAAGCAGAGAAACCAGAGATCAAATTGCCAGCATCCGTTGCTGCTGCTGCTAAGTCGCTTCAGTCGTGTCCGACTCTGTGCGACCCCATAGATGGAAGCTCACCAGGCTCCCCCGTCCCTGGGATTCTCCAGGCAAGAACACTGGAGTGGGTTGCCATTTCCTTCTCCAATGCATAAAAGAGAAAAATGAAAGGGAAGTCGCTCAGTCGGATCATCAAAAAAGCAGGAGAGTTCCAGAGAAACTTCTACTTCTGCTTTATTGACTATGCCAAAGCCTTTGACTTTGTGGATCACAACAAACTGTGTAAGATTCTTAAAGAGATGGGAATACCAGACCACCTGTCCTGACTCCTGAGAAATCTGTATGCAGGTTAAGGAGCAGCAGTTAGAACTGGACATGGAACCACAAAGTGGTTCCAAATCGGGAAAGGAGTACATCAAAGCTGTATATTGTCATCTTGCTTGTTTAACTTCTATGCAGAGTACATCATACTAAATGCTGGGCTGGAGGAAGCACAAGGTGGAATTAAGATTGCCAGGAGAAATATCAGATACACAGATGACACCACCCTTATGGCAGAAAGTAAAGAAGAACTAAAGAGCCTCTTGATGAAAATGAAAGAAGAGAATGAAAGAGCTGGCTTAAAACTCAACATTCAGAAAACCAAGATTATGGCATCTGGTCCCATCACTTCATGGGAAATAGATGGAGAAACAATGGAAAAGGAACATTTTCTTGGGCTCCAAAATCACTGCAGATGATGACTGCATCCATGAAATGAAAAGATGCTTGTTCCTTGGAAGAAAAGTTATGACCAACCTAGACAGCATACTGAAAAGCAGAGGCATTACTTTGCTGACAAAGGTCCATCTAATCAAGGCTATGGTTTTTCTAGTAGTCATGTATGGATGTGAGAGCTGAACTATAAGGAAAGCTGAGCACTGAAGAATTGATGCTTTTGAACTGTGATGCTGGAGAAGACTCTTGAGAGTCCGTTGGATTGCAAGGAGATCCAGCCAGTCCATCCTAAAGGAAATCAGTCCTGAATACTCATTGGAAAGACTGATGCTGAAGCTGAAAGTCCAATACTTTGGCCACCTGATGGGAAGAATTGACTCATTGGAAAAGACCCTGATGCTGGGAAAGATTGAAGGCAGGAGGAGAGGGGACGACAGAGGATGAATTATTGGATGACGTCACCAACTTGATGGACGTGAGTCTGAGTAGGCTCTGGGAGTTGGTGATAGACAGGGAAGCCTGTTGTGCTGTAGACTATGGAGTCGCAAAGAGTAGGACATGACTGAGTGACTTAATAGAGTCCAGAATCCAGGTCTTAATCAAGAACTATTATCAGAACTACGGACAAGCTTCAAAACTGCCCCATGCAAAACAACTGCACCCTAAAAACAGGAGTAGTAGAGTTTTGTGTTGTAAAGTGCTAAAGCTTTCAGAAAGAACTCAGAAATAGACCAGCTCTGCAGAGCTCAGAGATCAACAGGATGGCTTTTCCTCTACATTTGATTTGTTAGAAACCAAATCCAAGGAGATTTTATAGCCTTTTAGTGCTTATAACTCCTTTCATTCTGTTCCTGTTTTATAGCCCTCCTCGCTGAGACCATAATGCACAGGGGAGACCTGCCAAGATGCCTGAGCTTACCCGTTGTGTGCGTCCGTTGACAGGAATCCATTCAGTTGTCAGTTGCCACTTTTGCAGGAGGAGAAGTGGTGACTTTAGGAGATCAGGCAGCCTGAGGTGATGAGAAGAGACAGACTTCAGAGCCCAGAGACTTGGCACCAAATCTATGTAACCTTTACCTGCCACCTCTTACAGCATTTTTATCGCACTCGATTTGCCCCTTTGCAAAATGAATAGATAATACCGTGCATCTCACAGACAGCTATGGGAGCCTAATGAGTCAGCACATGCTCTTGTCAGGTGTGCTCTGCTAGGTTTGTTTCTGTAAAGGGGAGCTAGTAATAGGACCTGCTTCAGAGGGTTATTATGAACAGTGAGTGAGTTATTATGTAAAGTACTTAGGATAACACCTGGGGTGCACATTATGGGCCCCATAAATACTATTTTAATTAAGTTGTATCAGGACATTACCACCATCGTACTCTTCCTCTATTTGGGATAAGGACTTCTATTTTCTGAGGGATTTTTAAAAAATTACATGGTACCTGGTACATTGCAGACCTCATGTTTTCTCCCCATAAAGTGACCCAACTGATTTAGAAAGGGCAGTGAGTTCCAGTTTGGTCCATAGCACCTGCTGCTCACTAAACCAGGCTACCTGAGTCAGAACATTCATTAACCCCCAGACTACTCAAGCAGCTCATTTCGCTTTGATTCAGTAGCTGTGGTTTTTGCTATTTATGGCCTGTTTACTGCAGATTGAACTTTCGTGTAAACTATTAATATAAAGATGGTCATCTCCATGGTGGGACCACAGAGTATTGAAGGTCTGAAAATACCTCCTCAAGCTCTGTCAAAAAGTCCCAAATTCTCAGCATTAGAGCCACAGTATTGGAATAACAAGAATGTATGTTAGTTGGAAAAGGATAGAGAGTCAATGTTCATAAACATGTGTGTAACTTAAAATTTCCTTCTTAGAGAAGGTGGTTGTCACTCAGCCCCTAGGGATTGGAACACAGGACAGCTATATTTTGAAAGGAAGTAGAGATCCATGGTTGGCTACAGTCCATGGGGTCACAAAAGAGTTGGACATGACTTAGCAACTAAGCAACAGCAACAACAAATCCGTGGATTGGCCAGGGAGGGGAAAGAAAGAAAGTATTAGTCACTCAGTTGTGTCCAACTCTTTGGAATCCCATGGACTGTAGCTCACTAGGATCCTCTGTTCATGGGGTCTCCAGGCAAGGGTACTAGGATAGAATACCTATCCTTTCTCCAGGGGATCTTCCCAACTCAAGGATTAAACCCAGGTCTCTTGCATTGCAGGCAGACTCCTTACTATCTGAGCCACAGGGGAAATCCAAAGGGAGGCCTGGGTAGAATACCAGGCTGATGTGGGGAGGAGAGCATGATGGGGCCCACTGGCAACGGGGAACATCAAAGAGCAGTGGGAAGGCATCGCCAAAGCCAACTTTTGAAGCCTCACTGGGCCTCAGTTTGGCCCTAGCTGTAAATCAGTACATTGTACATATAGTCTATTCGATTTGGACAGGCTGACATGCAATTCTGCGTTCTAGTTTCCACAGGTGAACACAGAAAACTTAACCAGTCTTGATGGACCCAGATCCCCTCTCTCCTGCTTTCACCTCACATGCTTGTCTTCTATCTCTTCAGTGGTTTTTATAAATCACAGATCTATTCCTCTTAGAAAGAGGTGCGGAAAAGAAAAGAAAGGAATAAGATGAGGCTCCTCAAGTCAGCTTGAATGGCTGGGTCTCATCACCTCCTTCTATCCCTCTGTCTCATGGAGAGTTGAGTCTCAATGTGAGAAATCCCGCTTGGGCCAGACTTAAGCAAAGACAATGTAAACAGCTGTCTGATATTCAACTTTGGGGTTCTATCCACATTTACTGGGCTTTGACCATCTGCCAGGTGCTGGCTGATGTGTTCTCACAAACATCTTTTGTTTCATCCTCATAATAGGCCCGAGGCCACAGGAAGTGAACTGCCTCCCTCGTGGTCACACAGCTACTATGTGAAGGTTCCAGGTTGGCCTGACCACAGAGGCTTTGACCTTCCTTAAAAGTGGCAGGTGTGGCATTTTCTGGGTGGCGAGAGTGAATCTCAGGGGGAGGTGAGGGTCTGAAGAATGTGAAAATGGAAAAATTCTTGAGGGAGCTGTAATCCTTTGAAATGAGACATTAAGCAATGAAGGTTCGGTTGAAGTTAGATTAGCAAAGTTTCTTGACTATTCTGTAATTCTTTTGCTCAGTAGTAGAAATGGACAAAATGGTGAATGACCAAAGAGTGAGGATTTGTATAGAAATATGAGATCAAGATGAGATTCATGAGCAAAATAATTGGAAAATTTCAAGGAATTGGACATTTTTTGAGTCTGAGAGAGTGAACAAGACAGAAATTAAGGAGGTGCTGGTTGGAGAAATAGAGAGAATTTTGAATGAATACTGGACTCCAAGTGTGGCTTCATCAGTGAGCAACTTTAATGGTACAGAAATCACAGTAACTAGATTTCAGGAAGATGACAAACTGAGAGGTCAGAATATAGAGGGAATTGCCCATGTATTGATAGATAAACTGAAACTGCTGTGAATTACAAGCAAAATAGAAAACAAGTCAGAAACTAAAGACATTGCTTATATTTCTATCACATAGTTCATTCGCTCTAAGAAATACATATAATTTTCTTCAAGAAAAGCAGGACACATATAGCAGCTTATTTAATGTTGGACTTCTACACTGTCAATTATTTAGGTTTATGTGATAACTACAAGCACATGTATCCCTTTCAATATTTACACAGCGTCCCACGTACCTGAGGTGAACAAAGGATGGCATTGTTTAGGTCATTTGTATCTAAACCTCTCTGTTAGGTAGACCTAATGTCTCTGTTATCTCTGTTATCTACTATAAGCTGATGACTTAATGCTTACTTTATCTATTATGAACTAAAGCTGTTCACACAGATCATGTAATTTTTGAGACTTGGAATTGATGAATGAGGTATTGTCTTTTTCTTTTCTTCTCCTTACTAGACAGTAAGTAGACCTTGTTTCCTTCATCACAATTAAGCAACAGATTTAAAGCCACTCACTAGAATAGGCATGCAGACTAGTATTTGTAGTACCATCATAATTATTTTTCAAATCCATACATAAAGACTAGAAGGAATTATGTAAAAATACTAATAAATTAGATGAGGATAGTAGACTATTACATAAATTTTATTTTCTTTAACAACTTTTAGATTAAAAAAATATTTTCTATAATGGCAGTGTGCTATTTTTATGATCAAACCAACGACATTTATACATGATACATAATAAATGTGTAAATAAGATACTTTTGTTTTCATGCAGATTCGTTATGCCTTGCAAAGGATACTATCAAGAATTAAGATACTGTTCAAGTATGGAGATTCCTTAAAAAAGTAAGAATAAAACTATCATATGACCTAACAATCCCACTATTTGGCATATACTTTGATATGACCCAACAATCCCACTATTTGGCATATACCCTGAGAAAACCGTAACTGGAAAAGACCATGTACCCGGTATTCACTGCAGCACTGTTTACAATAGCTAGGATATGTTAGCACGTTAGATGTTCATTGAAAGATAAATGGATTAAGAAGCTGTGGTACATATATACAATGGAATGTTATTCAACCATAAAAAGAAACACATTTGAGTTAGTTATAATGAGGTGGATAAACCTAGAGCCTATTATACAGAGTGAAATAAGTCAGAAAGAGAAAAACAAATACATATTAATGCATATATGTGAAATCCGGAAAGATGGTACTGATGAACCTATTTTCAGGGCAGCAATGGAGACGCAGACACAGAAAACAGACTTGTGGACACAATGTGAGAAGGAAGGGTGGGATGAATTGAGAGAGTAGCATGGAAACATATAAATTACCATATGTAAAATAGATAGCCAGTGGGAATTCACTGTATGACTCAAGGAGCTCAAACTGGTGCTCTCTGACAACCTAGAGGTGTGGGATGGGGTGGGATATGAAAGAGAGTTTCAAGAGGGAGGGGGTATATGTATACCTATGGCTGGTTCATGTTGATATATGGCAAAAATCACCACAGTATTGTAAAGCAATTATCTTAATTAAAAATAAATTAATTAAAAATAAGATATCACTCAAAGAAAAGGGATCAGAACCTATTTAGAGCACTTGCTGGATTAATAACTACTCCTTCAGGGTGAGACTGCATATGGGAAGAGTAGCCAGTAAATCTTCTCTCACTTGGTATATGGTGCCTCATTTGGAAACATAAATGTTTGGGAATGACACACCTTTGCAAGCAGATGAATGATCTGAGACAAACCTCTCATACAGTGAAGCATCATCTCCCTTAATTAGGCTCTGATTCAATATGTTATCTTAGAGAATTAGAACTGTATCCAAAACTATGTTATGGGTTGAACTGTGTTGCCCCAAAAGGTACACTGATCTAATTCCTGGCACCTGTGACTGTGATCCTATTATCTTTGCAGGGGCAATGAAGTCAAGAGGAAGTCTTTCAAATGAGCCCTAGTCCAGTAAGACTGGTGTCTTTATTAGAAGAGGGGAAGACACACAGATATATAGACACAAGAGGAGAGAACACCCTGTGATGGAGGCAGAGATCAAAGCACTGCAGTTTCAAGTTAAGGAGCCCCAAAGATTGTTTGCAAATGACCAGGAACAAGAGCCAGTTTAGAGAAGATGCTCCCCTATAGGTTTCAGAGGGAGCATGGCCCTGTCAATGCCTTGATTTTGAACTTCCAGACTCCAGAACTGTAAGATAATACATTTATGTTATTTTAAGCTATCCAGACTATGGTACATTGTTAGGTGAGGCCTAGGAAATTAAAACATTATGAAATTACAATGGCTTATTTAGAACCCTAGACATTTATTTGATAAAATTATTTTATACCTCTGCTCAAAACTTTGATGCTTGCAAAGGTGTAGAAAGGAAATGTTTAAATGAACCAGGAGTCTGCTAAAGATATTAATAGTGTTGCTGTAGTTGTCTATGTGGATTGAAATATTTGAAATAAAATAGGATTATAAACTCTAGACACAAAATGCAGTTAACCGAGGTATTGAATGGAAGAAAACTCACTAAATTAAAATCAAGTGATGGGTAAATCATGTTTTATATGGACAGAAAGGGTCAAGTTGTGAGCAAAAGGAAAATAACCTGGAGAAACACCCCAGAGACTAGGTAAGGTAAAGTTTGATCACAGGTAGCTATCATGGTGTCAAAGAGCTTCCAGTGATTCCTGGGACCAAGATGGCAGCTTCCACTTCTAGTTCCACCTCCAGCCTGATTTTCATCAGTGGTAGACTACTGCCAGGAGCACTGTGTGGAGCAGGATTCTAAGGCTGACTTTAGGGATGGAAAGACAGAGTGCTGAGATTGACTGTTAATGTCTGCCATGGATATGGTGTGGGGAAGTGATGACCAAAGGGCTACAATATATTTAAGTCTGTTAGGAGTTACTTTATCAGCTAAATGATCACAGATCATGTCTTATAGATGCACATATAGACACTGTTACATAGACATGCTCTTGGTAGAACTGGGAATCCTTCAAGACCAGGGCTTTTTCACAACTATATTATGGTAGAGGAGAAAAATAGTTAAATATAATCTCTTGAGTGAGTTAAAAGAAATGAAAAAAAATTAAAGATAATTCCTTAGGGTTACCTTGGTTTTTGAGTTTATTTAGATTCTGGTCATTTTTTTAAATGAAAGGTAATAGACTAGTGAATAATTGCTGAACTATTATTGAATTGTTGAACTTTCAGAACTAACACCCCAAAATGATGTCTTTTTCATTATAGGGGACTAGAATGCAAAAGTAGGAAGTCAAAAACACCTGGAGTAACAGGCAAATATTGGCCTTGGAATACAAAATGAAGCAGGACAAAGGCTAATAGAGTTTTGCCAAGAGAACACATTGGTCATAGCAAACACCCTCTTCCAACAACACAAGAGAAGACTCTACACATGGACATCACTAGATGGTCAATACCAAAATCAGATTGATTATAATCTTTGAAGCCAAAGATGGAGAAGCTCTATACAGTCAGCAAAAACAAGACCAGAAGCTGTCTGTGGCTCAGATCATGAAATCTTTAGTATCAAATTCAGACTTAAATTGAAGAAAGTAGGGAAAACCACTAGACCATTCAGGTATGACATAAATCAAATCCCTTACGATTATACAGTGGAAGTGACAAATAGATTTAAGGGACTAGATCTGATAGAGTGCCTGATGAACGATGGATGGAGGTGCGTGACATTGTACAGGAGACAGGGATCAAGACCATCCCCATAGAAAAGAAATGCAAAAAAAGCAAAATGACTGAGGAGGCCTTACAAATAGTTGTGAAAAGAAGAGAAGCGAAAAACAAAAAATGAAAGGAAAGATATACCCATATGAATGCAGAGTTCCAAAGAATAGCAAGGAGAGATAAGAAAGCCTTCCTCAGTGATCAGTGCATAGAAATAGAGGAAAACAATAGAATAGGAAAGACTAGAGATCTCTTCAAGAAAATTAGAGACATCAAGGGAACATTCCACGCAAATATGGGCTCAGTAAAGGATAGAAATGGTAGGGACCTAACAGAAGCAGAAGATATCAAGAAACGGTGGCAAGAATACACAGAGTGAAGTCGCTCAGTCGTGTCCAACTCTTTGCGATCCCATGGACTGTAGCCTATTAGGCTCCTCTGTCCATGGGATTTTCCAGGCAAGATTGCTGGAGTGGATTGCCATTTCCTTCTCCAGGGGATCTTCCCGACCCAGGAATCGAACCCGGGTCTCCCGCATTGCGGGAAGACGCTTTACCGTCTGAGCCACCAGGGAAGCCCAGAATACACAGAAGAACTGTACAAAAAAGATCTTTACAATCCAGATGATCATGGTGGTGTTATTACTCACCTAGAGCCAGACATCCTGGAATGAGAAGTCAAGTGAGCCTCCGGAAGCATCACTATGAATAAAGCTAGTGGAGGTGGTGGAATTCCAATTGAGCTATTTCAAATCCTAAAAGCTGATGCTGTGAAAGTGCTACATTCAATATGCCAGCAAATTTGGAAAACTCAGCAGTGGCCACAGGACTGGAAAAGGTCAGTTTTCATTCCAATTCCAAAGAAGGGCAATGCCAAAGAAAGCTCAGACTACCACACAATTGTACTCATCTCACACGCTAGTAAAGTAATGCTCAAAATTCTCCAAGCCAGGCTTCAGCAATACGTGAATGGTAAACTACCAGATGTTCAAGCTGGTTTTAGAAAAGGCAAGGGAACCAGAGATTAAATTGATAACACCTGCTGAATCATCAGAAAAGCAAGAGAGTTCCAGAAAAACATCTATTTCTGCTTTATTGAGTATACCAATGCCTTTGACTGTGTGGATCACCACAAACTGTGGAAAATTCTTCAAGAGATGGGAATACCAGACCATCTGACCTACCGCTTGAGAAATCTATATGCAGGTCAGGAACCAACAGTTAGAACTGGACATGGAACAACAGACTGGTTCCAAATAGGAAAAGGAGTACATCAAGGCTATACATTGTTACCCTGCTTATTTAACTTCTATGCAGAGTACATCATGAGAAATGCTGGACTGGAGGAAGCACAAGCTGGAATCAAGATTGCTGGGAGAAATATCAATAACCTCAGATATGCAGATGACACAACCCTTATGGCAGAAAGTGTAGAACAACTAAAGAGCCTCTTGATGAAAGTGAAAGAGGAGAGTGAAAAAGTTGGCTTAAAGCTCAACATTCAGAAAACTAAGATCAGGGCATCTGGTCCCATCACTTCATGGGAAATAGATGGGTAAGCAGTGGAAACAGTGGCAAACTTTATTTTTTGGGGGCTCCAAAATCACTGCAGATGGTGACTGTATCCATGAAATTAAAAGAGGCTTACTCTTTGGAAAGAAAGTTATGACCAACCTAGATAGCATACTAAAAAGCAGAGATATTACTTTGCCAACAAAGGTCCATCTAGTCAAGGCTATGGTTTTCCAGTAGTCATTTATGGATGTGAGAGTTGGGCTATAAAGAAAGCTGAGCACTGAAGAATTGATGCTTTTGAACTGTGGTGTTGGAGAAGACTCTTGAGAGTCCTTTGGACTGCAAGGAGATCCAACCAGTCAACTCTAAAGGAAATCAGTCCTGAATATTCACTGGAAGCTGAAAGTCCAATACTTTGGCCACCTGATGTGAAGAACTGACTCATTTGAAGTGACCCTGATGCTGGGAAAGATTGAAGGCAGGAGGAGAAGGGTTGACACAGAGGATTAGATGGATGGCATCACCGACCTAATTGGCATGAGTTTGAGTAAACTCTGGGAGTTGATGATGGACAGGGAGGCCTTGTGTGTTGCAGTCCATGGGGTTGCAAAGAGTCAGACACGACTGAGTGACTGAACTGAATAGAACTGAATAATTGTTGGCATTTGCTATTTTAATACCTATGTTCTTTTTTTTTCTTTTTGGGGGGGGAACAATCACATAAATGGAAGAGCTTGCTAAATTAATTTGGATGTGGTTAACCTTGAATATGGGAAGCCAGAATATATGGAATACAAGGCTGGGATTTGTTCACGACATACACGTGGTAGCAGTGTGTCCAGTTTTTTAATTATATTGTCGAGGAGGAAAGGAAATATCCTTTTGACTGGTGCCTTGTAAATTGAAGCTCCGACATGGAAGATTGAAGTGAGAATTAATTCCAAAATGTTAACCTAACAGGGGTTAAGGAAGCAGTTTATAGATCTCTTAGCATGAGCAGGCACACAGCCTCCTATTTCTTGGTGTCCTGTGCTAAGGACACCATGCCATGTCTTTGGCATGTTGTGCCAGGGTCTGGTGGAAGCTTGGTGGATGTGCTCTCAGGGTGAGACCCCTCCTAACTCCTTTCCACTCTACTCTTGTGGAGTAGTTCAAGTTTGAGAGCAGCTTCATCAGTGGGGAATCAGAAAGACTGGATGCTAAACAGACTTAAGAGACAGGTGTTCACAGTAATGAATAGAAAAACCAGTTATGCCATCCATGGAGACCATAAGAGATGTGTGAAGTTTCAACATCTCCTATCACAGGGAAGATACCTCTAGTCTTAACTAGTCATTTCCAGTTAACCCAGAATGCTCATGGAGACAGCTTTGGAGTTTACAGAAGATTGTATTTCTGTTAAAAGACTTGGGTACTTTTCTACCTAGTTTGTCTCTGTGGGAGGATTATAATTTCTGCTCCATTGGTATGTCATTTGGCATTGTGACTTGCTTTGACCAAAAGTCCTTGTGTGAACGTGACATGTGACACCTGTGAGTAGAGACTCCAAGAGCATTGTTGGTTTTGCCATCCCTCTTTCTTCTTGGCCTTGAGCCCGGCATGTCCCAGGTAGGGACTTCTCCTTCAGACTCTGTTCCCAGACAAGGATGGCATGGAGTAGGGTTACAGCCAACATGTGATATGAGTGAGTGAAAAATTAGCCTTTGTTGAAGTAAGCTGTTGAAATGATGGATTTATTACTATAGCCCAACCTAGCAAAGCAAAAGTGAAAGTCACTCAGTTATGTCTGACTCTTTGTGACCCCATGGACTATACAGTCCATGGAATTCTCCAGGCCAGAATACTGGAATGGGTAGCCTTTCCATTCTCCAGGGGATTTTCCCAATCCAGGCATTGAACCCAGGTCTCTCGCATTGCAGGCAGACTTTACGAGCTGAGCCACAAGGGAAGTCCAAGAAACTGGAGTGGGTAGCCTATTCCTCCTCAAGGGAATCTTCCCAACCCAGGAAACAAACCTGGGTCTCCTGCTTTGCAGGTGAATTCTTTACCAACTGAGCTAGGAAGGAAGCCCAACTTAGCATAAGCTGACTACAACACCACTCCACAAAGGCACATATCAATTAAGGTAGTTATGGACTATCTCCCATTCAGTTCAGTTCAGTTCAGTTGCTCAGTCATGTCCAATACTCTGCGATCCCATGAATCACAGCATGCCAGGCCTCCCTGTCCATCGCCAACTCCCGGAGGTCACTGAGACTCACGTCCATCGAGTCGGTGATGCCATCCAGCCATCTCATCCTCTGTCATCCCCTTCTCCTCCTGCCCCCAATCCCTCCCAGCATCAGAGTCTTTTCCAATGAGTCAACTCTTCGCATGAGGTGGCCAAAGTACTGGAGTTTCAGCTTCAGCATCATTTCTTCCAAAGATCACCCAGGGTTGATCTCCTCTAGAATGGACTGATTGGATCTCCTTGCAGTCCAAGAGACTCTCAAGAGTCTTCTCCAACACCACAGTTCAAAAGCATCAATTCTTCAGTGCTCAATCTTCTTCACAGTCCAACTCTCACATCCATAAATGACTACTGGAAAAACCATAGCCTTGACTAGACGGACCTTTGTTGGCAAAGTAATGTCTCTGCTTTTTAATATGCTATCTAGGTTGGTCATAACTTTTCTTCCAAGCGGTAAGCATCTTTTAATTTCATGGCTGCAGTCACCATCTGCAGTGATTCTGGAGCCCCCAAAATAAAGTCTGACACTGTTTCCACTGTTTCCCCATCTATTTCCCATGAAGCGATGGGACCAGATGCCCTGATCTTCGTTTTCTGAATGTTGAGCTTTAAGTCAACTTTTTCACTCTCCTCTTTCACTTTCATTAAGAGGCTTTTAGTTCCTCTTCACTTTCTGCCATAATGGTGGTGTCATCTGCATATCTGAGGTTATTTATATTTCTCCCAGCAATCTTGATTCCAGCTTGTGCTTCTTCCAGCCCAGTATTTCTCATGATGTACTCTGCATAGAAGTTAAATAAGCAGGGTGATAATATACAGCCTTGATGTACTCCTTTTCCTATTTGGAACCAGTCTGTTGTTCCATGATCAGTTCTAACTGTTGCTTCCTGACCTGCATACAGATTTCTTAAGAGGCAGATCAGGTGGTCTGATATTCCCATCTCTTTCAGAATTTTCCAGTTTATTGTGATGCACACAGTCAAAGGCTTTGGCATAGTCAATAAAGCAGATATAGATGCTTTCCTGGAACTCTCTTGCTTTTTGATGATCCAGCGGATGTTGGCAATTTGATCTCTGGATCTTCTGCCTTTTCTAAAACCAGCTTGAACATCGGTAAGTTCACAGTTCACATATTGCTGAAGCCTGGCTTGGAGAACTTTGAGCATTATTTTATTAGAATGTGAGATGAGTGCAATTGTGTGGTAGTTTGAGCATTCTTTGGCATTGCCTTTCTTTGGGATTGGAATGAAAACTGACCTTTTTCAGTCCTGTGGCCACTGCTGAATTTTCCAAATCTGCTGGCATATTGAGTGTAGCACTTTCACAGCATCATCTTTCAGGATTTGAAATAGCTCAATTGGAATTCCATCACCTCCACTAGCTTTGTTTGTAGTGATGATTTCTAAGGCCCACTTGACTTCACATTCCAGGATGTCTGGCTCTAGGTGAGTGATCACACCATCATGATTATGTGGGTCATGAAGATCTTTTTTGTATAGTTCTTCTGTGTATTCTTGCCACCTCTTTTTAATATCTTCTACTTCTGTTAGGTCCATATCATTTCTGTCCTTTATGGAGCCCATCTTTGCATGAAATGTTCCCTTGGTATCTCTAACTTTCTTGAAGAGCTCTCTAGTCTTTCCCATTCTGTTGTTTCCCTCTATTTCTTTGCACTGATCACTGAGGAAAGCTTTCTTATCTCTTCTTGCTATTCTTTAGAACTCCACATTTAGATGCTTATATCTTTCCTTTTCTCCTTTGCTTTTTGCTTCTCTTCAATTCACAGCTATTTGTAAGGCCTCCCCAGACAGCCATTTTAATTTTTTGCATTTCTTTTCCTTGGGGATGGTCTTGATCCCTCTCTCCTGTGCAATGTCATGAACCTCCGTCCTTAGTTCATCAGGCACTCTATCTATCAGATCTAGTCCCTTAAATCGATTTCTCACTTCCACTGTATAATCATAAGGGATTTGATTTATGTCATACCTGAATGGTCTAGTGGTTTTCCCTACTTTCTTCAATTTCAGTCTGAATTTGGCAATAAGGAGCTCATGATCTGAGCCACAGTCAGATTCTGGTCTTGTTTTTGCTGACTGTATAGAGCTTCTCCATCTTCAGCTTCAAAGAATATAATCAATTTGATTTTGGTGTTGACCATCTGGTGATGTCCATGTGTAGAGTCTTTTGTGTTGTTGGAAGAGAGTGTTTGCTATGACTAGTGCATTCTCTTGGCAAAATTCTATTAGTCTTTGCTCTGCTTCATTTTGTATTCCAAGGCCAAATTTGCCTGTTACTCCAGGTGTTTCTTGACTTCCTACTTTTGCATTCCAGTCCTCTATAATGAAAAGGACATCTTTTTTGGGTGTTAGTTCTAAAAAGTCCTATCATTTTGTCTTTTCATACTGTTCATGGGGTTCTCAAGGCAAGAATACTGAAGTGGTTTGCCATTCCCTTCTCCAGTAAAGTAATGCTCAAAATTCTCCAAGCCAGGCTTCAGCAATATGTGAACCGTGAACTTCCTGATGTTCAAGCTGGTTTTAGAAAAGGCAGAGGAACCAGAGATCAAATTGCCAACATCCGCTGGATCATGGAGAAAGCAAGAGAGTTCCAGAAAAACATCTATTTCTGCTTTATTGACTATGCCATAGCCTTTGACTGTGTGGATCACAATAAACTGTGGAAAATTCTGAGAGGGATGGGAATACCAGACCACCTGATCTGCCTCTTGAGAAATCTGTATGCAGGTCAGGAAGCAACAGTTAGAACTGGTCATGGAACAACAGACTGGTTCCAAATAGGAAAACGAGTACGTCAAGGCTGCATATTGTCACCATGTTTATTTAACTTATATGCAGAGTACATCATGAGAAATGCTAATCTTTGCATTGATCACTGAGGAAAGCTTTCTTATCTCTTCTTACCTCTTATTGCTGGACTGGAAGAAACAGAAGTTGGAATCAAGATTGCTGGGAGAAATATCAATAACCTCAGATATGCAGATGACACCACTCTTATGGCAGAAAGTGAAGAGGGGCTAAAAAGCCTCTTGATGAAAGTGAAAGTGGAGAGTGAAAAGGTTGGCTTAAAGCTCAACATTCAGAAAATGAAGATCATGACATCTGGTCCCATCACTACATGGGAAATAGATGGAGAAACAGTGGAAACAGTGTCAGACTTTATTTTTCTGGGCTCCAAAATCACTGCAGATGGTGACTGCAGCCATGAAATTAAAAGACGCTTACTCCTTGGAAGGAAAGTTATGACCAACCTAGATAGCATATTCAAAAGCAGAGACATTACTTTACCAACAAAGGTTCGCCTAGTCAAGGCTATGGTCTTTCCTGTGGTCATGTATGGATGTGAGAGCTGGACTGTGAAGAAGGCTGAGTGCCGAAGAATTGATGCTTTTGAACTGTGGTGTTGGAGAAGACTCTTGAGAGTCCCTTGGACTGCAAGAAGATCCAACCAGTCCATTCTGAAGGAGATCAATCCTGGAATTTCTTTAGAAGGAATGATGCTAAAGCTGAAACTCCAGTATTTTGGCCACCTCATGCGAAGAGTTGACTCATTGGAGAAGACTCTGATGCTGGGAGGGATTGAGGGCAAGAGGAGAAGGGGATGACAGAGGATGAGATGGCTGGATGGCATCACTGACTTGATGGGTGTGAGTCTGAGTGACTTCCGGGAGCTGGTGATGGACAGGGAGGCCTGGCGTGCTGCACTTCATGGGGTGGTAAAGAGTCGGACACGACTGAGCGACTGATCTGATCTAATCTGATCTAAAAGATCTTGTAGGTCTTCATAGAACTGTTCAACTTCAGCTTTTCCAGCATTACTGGTTGGGGCATAGATTTGGATTACTGTGATTTTAATGGTTTGCCTTGGAAACGAACAGAGATCATTCTGTCGTTTTTGAGATTGCATCCAAGTACTGCATTTTGGAGGAGAAGGCAATGGCATCCCACTCCAATATTCTTGCTTGGAAAATCCCTTGGATGGAGGTGCCTGGTAGGCTGCAGTCCATGGGGTCGCTAAGAGTCGGACACGACTGAGCGACTTCACTTTCACCTTTCACTTTCATGCGTTGGAGAAGGAAATGGCAACCCACTCCGTTGTTCTTGCCTGGAGAATCCCAGGGATGGCGGAGTCTGGTGAGCTGCTGTAGCCTGGCGGGCTGCCATCTGTGGGGCCGCACAGAGTCGGACATGACTGAAGCGACTTAGCATCAGCAGTGCATAGACATGGGAGAAGGCAATGGCACCCCACTCCAGTACTCTTGCCTGGAAAATCCCTTGGCCGGAGGAGCCTGGTAGGCTGCAGTCCACAGGGTCGCTAAGAGTCGGACACGACTGAGCGACTTCACTTTCACTCTTCACTTCCATGCATTGGAGAAGGAAATGGCAACCCACTCCAGTGTTCTTGCCTGGAGAATCCCAGGGACGCAGGGCCTGGTGCGCTGCTGTCTATGGGGTCGCACAGAGTCGGACACGACTGAAGCAACTTAGCAGCAGCAGCAACTGCATTTCGAACTCTTTTGTTGACCATGATGGCTACTCCATTTCTTCTGAGTGATTCCTGCCCACAGTAGTAGATATAATGGTCATCTGAGTTAAATTCACCCATTCCAGTTCATTTTAGTTCTCTGATTCCTAAAATGTCGCCGTTTACTCTTGCCATCTTCTGTTTGACCACTTCCAAATTTGCCCTGATTCATGGACCTAACATTCCAGGTTCCTATGGAATATTGCTCTTTATAGCATTGGTCTTTGTTTCTATCTCCAGTCACATCCACAACTGGGTATTGTTTTTGCTTTGGCTTCATCCCATCATTCTTTTTGCAGTTATTTCTCCACTGATCTCCATTAGCATATTGGGCCCCTACTGATCTGGGGAGTTCCTTTTTCAGTATCCTATCATTTTCCCTTTTCGTACTGTTCATGGGGTTCTCAAGGCAAGAATACTGAAGTGGTTTGCCATTCCCTTCTCCAGTAGGCCACATTCTGTCAAACCTCTCCACCATGACCCGCCCATCTTGGGTGGCCCCACATGGCATGGCTTAGTTTCATTGAGTTAGACAAGGCTGTGATCCCAGTGTGATTAGATTGACTAGTTTTCTGTGATTATGGTTTCAGTGTGTCTGCCCTCTGATGCCCTCCTGCAACACCTACCATCTTACTTGTGTTTCTCTTACCTTGGACTAGGCATATCTCCTCACTGCCACTCCTTCTGACCTTGAATGTAGAGTAGCTCCTCTAGGCCCTCCTGGGTCCGCGCAGCCACTGCTCCTTGGACGTGGGGTTGCTTCTCTCGGCCGCCGCCCCTGGCCTTGTGCACGGGGTAGCTCCTTTTGGCCGTTCCTGCGCCTTCGCAGCCTGGCATTCTCAGCCACTGCCCCTGACCTCGGATGTGGGGTAGCTCCTCTCGGCTGCGCTACTATCTCCCATAGTAGAAGGCAATAGAGGAAACTGAGGTAGAATTAAAGGACTAGATGTCTACAAATTAACTGCGGCTCCAAACTAATGATTCAAAGGATGAATACATTTGAAAAGAAATTCTCAAAGTAGAAAAGAAGCTAAAGATCTGAAAATTGAATGTAGGGAATAATTGATAATATTATTAATAAAGCAGCAATACTGATCTGTCAGATAAAAAGAGAAAGAGACAGAGAAAGCAAGAATCCTTGTTTAAGTGAATTATAGAAGAATTTGATGGGTTGGCTTAACAATGGCTTGTTTTACAAAAAGATTGGAATTTAAGCATCTAATCACCAAATTAGTTGGTGAATGGGATAATCATTTCATTTAAAGAATGAATGGATCCAGTTATTGGGATGCTATAAATGGGAAGTGGGGCAAGAAAGAAATGCAGGAGAAAGAAAATATGAGATTATAACTGATTTATAGGAGAAATGGGAGTTGAGGCAAATATTTGGCAAGTGAGAAATAAGGCAAGACTCAGTCATACAGATCAGAAGGAAACCCAGTCTCTGAGCTACTGAGATTCTGAGCTTAGAGCTGAACTGGGGGTTAATTGCATCAATAGTAAAGCAGTGCAGTACCAGCTTTATATTTTCCCTCCAGAATACTACATGGAGTCTGGAGGGGTCAGAAGCTGCAGACAGAATGTAGATAGTTTTATCTAGGTAGGTTATAGGGTGGAATTACTATGCTCTGATGTTTGTGATAGAATAAAGGAGCAGGCCAATATTATCTTTGTCTTTTAACAGATGTATATATAACACTGGGCCAAAAAAATTATTTTCTGTTTCCCTAACTTTAGACATGTTTCCCAAAGCTGGAGCTCCAATACTTTGGCCACATAATATGATGAGCTGTCTCACTGGAAAAGACCCTGATGCTGGGAAAGTTTGAGGGCAAGAGGAGAAGGGGACGACAGAGGATGAGATGGTTGGATGGCATCATCAACTCAATGGATGTGAGTTTGGGCAAACTCTGGGATATAGTGAAGGACAGGGAAGCCTGGTGTGCTACAGAATTCCTAAAGTCATAAAGTCAGACACAACTGTGTGACTGAACAACAAAATTCTGAGTGTAAAATTCAAGATGGCTGGTTTGTCAGATAGCTTTTCTTTAATTTACAGACTTCTAGAGCCAAAAAATGTGGTCTAATGTGCCCCCATCAAATTAATGATCAGAGCTTTTCAGATTTTTTTTTTTTTGTATTTCAGCATCAGTGGGGCTTTACAACTGGTTAGTCTGAATCAGAACTGCATTTAAACTCTTACTGGAAGGATCAATCACATTTAAAGAAAATGGTGTGGCAGAGAATGATATCTATCCCAATATCCATACTTCCCTTCATCTCATTGTTTAATCAAATTTTTATTTTTTTTATTTCTTTTTTTTTAATCAAGAATCTCTTTTATTGATTATCAGAAACATTACAAACATCTAGTATGAATAAATTGTAACATGATAGTGTTTAGTTTGAACAATTAATATATTTCAGATATAATATTATACATATTTCAATGCTATTCTCCCCAATCATCCCACCCTCTCCCGGTCCCAGAGTCCAAAAGTCTGGTCTATACATCAGTGTCTCTTTTGTTGTCTCGTAAATATGGTTATTTTTACCATCTTTCTAAATTCCATATATATGCATTAATATACTGTATTTGTGTTTTTGTTTCTGGCTTACTTCACTCTGTATAATGGGCTCCAGTTCCATCCACCTCCTTAGAACGGATTCAAATGTATTCTTTTTAATGGCTGAGTAATACTCCATTGTGTATATGTACCACAGCTTGCTTATCCATTCATCAGTGGATGGACATCTAGGTTGCTTCCACGTTCTGGCTATTGCAAACAGTGCTGCTATAAACATTGGGGTACACGTGTCTCTTTCAATTCTGGTTTTCTCAGTGTATATGCCCAGCAGTGGGATTGCTGGATCGTAAGGCAGTTCTATTCGCAGTTTTTTGAGGAATCTCCATACTGTTCTCCATAGTGGCTGTACTAGTTTGCATTCCCACCAACAGTGCAAGAGGGTTCCCTTCTCTCCGCACCCTCTCCAGCATTTATTGCTTGTGGACTTTTGGATAGCAGCCATTCTGATTGGCGTGAAATGGTATCTCATAGTGGTTTTGATTTGCATTTCTCTGATAATGAGTGATGTTGAGCATCTTTTCATGTGTTTGTTAGCCATCTGTATGTCTTCTTTGGAGAAATGTCTATTGAGTTCTTTGGCCCATTTTTTGATTGGGTCGTTTATTTTTCTGGAATTGAGCTGTAGAAGTTGCTTGTATATTTTTGAGATTAGTTGTTTGTCAGTTGCTTCATTTGCTATTATTTTCTCCCATTCTGAAGGCTGTCTTTTCACCTTGCTTATAGTTTCCTTTGTTGTGCAGAAGCTTTTTAAGTTTGATTAGGTCCCATTTGTTCATTGTTGATTTTATTTCCGATATTCTGGGAGGTGGGTCATAGAGGATCCTGCTGTGATGTAAGTCAGAGAGTGTTTTGCCTATGTTTTCCTCTAGGAGTTTTATGGTTTCTGGTCTTACATTTAGCTCTTTAATCCATTTTGAGTTTATTTTTGTGTATGGTGTTAGAAAGTGTTCTAGTTTCATTCTTTTACAAGTGTTTGACCAGTTTTCCCAGCACCACTTGTTAAAGAGATTGTCTTTAATCCATTGTATATTCTTGCCTCCTTTGTCAAAGATAAGGTGACCATATGTGTGTGGATTTATCTCTGGGCTTTCTATTTTGTTCCATTGATCTATATTTCGGTCCTTGTGCCAGTACCATACTGTCTTGATGACTGTGGCTTTGTAGTAGAGCCTGAAGTCAGGCAGGTTGATTCCTCCAGTTCCGTTCTTCTTTCTCAAGATAGCTTTGGCTATTCGAGGTTTTTTGTATTTCCATACAAATTGAGAAATTATTTGTTCTAGCTCTGTGAAGAATACCATTGGTAGCTTGATGGGGATTGCATTGAATCTATAAATTGCTTTGGGTAGTATATTCATTTTCACTATATTGATTCTACCAATCCATGAACATGGTATATTTCTCCATCTATTAGTGTCCTCTTTGATTTCTTTCACCAGTGTTTTATAGTTTTCTATATATAGGTCTTTAGATTCTTTAGGAAGATATATTCCTAAGTATTTTATTGTTTTCATTGCAATGGTGAATGGAATTGTTTCCTTAATTTCTCTTTCTATTTTCTCGTTATTAGTGTACAGGAATGCAAGGGATTTCTGTGTGTTAATTTTATATCCTGCAACTTTACCATATTCATTGATCAGTTCTAGTAATTTTCTGGTGGAATCTTTAGGGTTTTCTACGTAGAGGATCATGTCATCTGCAAATAGTGAGAGTTTTACTTCTTCTTTTCCAATTTGGATTCCTTTTATTTCTTTTTCTGCTCTGATTGCTGTGGCCAAAACTTCCAAAACTATGTTGAATAGTAATGGTGAAAGTGGGCATCCTTGTCTTGTTCCTGAGTTTAGAGGAAATGCTTTCAATTTTTCATCATTGAGGATAATGTTTGCTGTGGGCTTGTCATATATAGCTTTTATTATGTTGAGGTATGTTCCTTCTATTCCTGCTTTCTGGAGAGTTTTTATCATAAATGGATGTTGAACTTTGTCAAAGGCTTTCTCTGCATCTATTGAGATAATCATATGGTTTTTATTCTTCAGTTTGTTAATGTGGTGTATTACGTTGATTGATTTGCGGGTATTGAAGAATCCTTGCATTCCTGGGATAAAGCCTACTTGGTCATGGTGTATGATCTTTTTAATGTGTTGTTGGATTCTGATTGCTAGAATTTTGTTAAGGATTTTTGCATCTATGTTCATCAGTGATATTGGCCTGTAGTTTTCTTTTTTTGTGGGATCTTTGTCAGGTTTTGGTATTAGGGTGATGGTGGCCTCATAGAATGAGTTTGGAGGTTAGCCTTCTTCTGCAATTTCCTGGAACAGTTTGAGTAGGATAGGTGTTAGCTCTTCTCTAAATTTTTGGTAGAATTCAGCTGTGAAGCCGTCTGGACCTGGGCTTTTGTTTGCTGGAAGATTTCTGATTACAGTTTCAATTTCCGTGCTTGTGATGGGTCTGTTAAGAGTTTCTATTTCTTCCTGATCCAGTTTTGGGAAGTTGTACTTTTCTAAGAATTTGTCCATTTCTTCCACATTGTCCATTTTATTGCCATATAATTGCTGATAGTAGTCTCTTATGATCCTTTGTATTTCTGTGCTGTCTGTTGTGATCTCTCCATTTTCATTTCTAATTTTATTGATTTGATTTTTCTCCCTTTGTTTCTTGATGAGTCTGGCTAGTGGTTTGTCAATTTTATTTACCCTTTCAAAGAACCAGCTTTTGGCTTTGTTGATTTTTGCTATGGTTTCTTTTGTTTCTTTTGCATTTATTTCTGCCCTAATTTTTAGGATTTCTTTCCTTCTACTAACCTTGGGGTGCTTCATTTCTTCCTTTTCCAGTTGCTTTAGGTGTAGAGTTAGGTTATTTATTTGGCTTTTTTCTTGTTTCTTGAGGTATGCCTGTATTGCTATGAACTTTCCCCTTAGGACTGCTTTTACAGTGTCCCACAGGTTTTGGGTTGTAGTGTTTTCATTTTCATTCGTTTCTATGCAGAATTTGATTTCTTTTTTGATTTCTTCTGTGATTTGTTGGTTATTCAGGAGTGTGTTGTTCAGCCTCCATATGTTGGAATTTTTAATAGTTTTTCTCCTGTTATTGAGATTTACTCTTACTGCATTGTGGTCAGAAAAAATGCTTGGAATGATTTCAATTTTTCTGAACTTACCAAGGCTAGATTTATGGCCCAGGATGTGGTCTATCCTGGAGAAGGTTCCGTGTGCACTTGAGAAAAAGGTGAAATTCATTGTTTTGGGATGAAATGTCCTATAGATATCAATTAGTTCTAACTGGTCTATTGTATCGTTTAAAGTTTGTGTTTCCTTGTTAATTTTCTGTTTACTTGATCTATCCATTGGTGTGAGTGGGGTATTAAAGTCTCCCACTATTATTGTGTTATTGTTGATTTCTCCTTTCATACTTGTTAGTATTTGTCTTATATATTGCGGTGCTCCTAAGTTGGGTGCATATATATTTATAATTGTTATATCTTCTTCTTGGATTGATCCTTTGATCATTAGGTAGTGACCTTCTTTGTCTCTTTTCACATCCTTTGTTTTAAAGTCTATTTTATCTGATATGAGTATTGCTACTCCTGCTTTCTTTTGGTCTCTATTTGCGTGGAAAATCTTTTTCCAGCCCTTGACTTTCAGTCTGTATGTGTCCCCTGTTTTGAGGTGGGTCACTTGTAGACAGCATATGGAGGGGTCTTGTTTTTGTATCCATTCAGCCAGTCTCTGTCTTTTGGTTGGGGCATTCAACCCATTTACATTTAAGGTAATTAATGATAAATATGATCCCGTTGCCATTTACTTTGTTGTTTTGGGTTTGAATTTATATATCCTTTTTGTGTTTCCTGTCTAGAGAATGTCCTTTAGTATTTGTTGGAGAGCTGGTTTGGTGGTGCTGAATTCTCTCAGCTTTTGCTTGTCTGTAAAGGTTTTGATTTCTCCTTCATATTTGAATGAGATCCTTGCTGGGTACAATAATCTGGGCTGTAGGTTCTTTTCTTTCATCACTTTAAGTATGTCTTGCCATTCCCTCCTGTCTTGGAGAGTTTCTATTGAAAGATCAGCTGTTATCCTTATGGGAATTCCCTTGTGTGTTATTTGTTGTTTTTCCCTTGCTGCTTTTAAGATTTGTTCTTTGTGTTTGATCTTTGTTAATTTGATTAATATGTGTCTTGGGGTGTTTCGTCTTGGGTTTATCCTATTTGGGACTCTCTGGGTTTCTTGGACTTGAGTGATTATTTCCTTCCCCATTTTAGGGAAGTTTTCAACTATTATCTCCTCTAGTATCTTCTCATGATCTTTCTTTTTGTCTTCTTCTTCTGGGACTCCTATGATTCGAATATTGTAACGTTTAAAATTGTCCTGGAGGTCTCTGAGATTGTCCTCATTTCTTTTAATTCGTTTTTCTTTTTTCTCCTCTGATTCCTTTAATTCTGCCATTCTATCTTCTAATTCGCTAATTCTATCTTCTGCCTCTGTTATTCTACTATTTGTTGCCTCCAGAGTGTTTTGGATCTCATTTATTGCATTATTCATTATATATTGACTCTTTTTTATTTCTTCTAGGTCCTTGTTAAATCTTTCTTGCATCTTCTCAATGCTTTTCTCCAGGCTATTTATCCATGATTTCATTTTGCTTTCCAGATTTTGGATTAATTTCACTATCATTATTCGGAATTCTTTATCAGGTAGGTTCGCTATTTCTTCCTCTTTTGTTTGGTTTGGTGGGCAATTATCCTGTTCCTTTACCTGCTGGGAATTCTTCTGTCTCTTCATCTTGTTTAAATTGTTAAGTTTGGGGCGTCTTTACTGTATTCTGGTAGTCTGTGGAGTTCTCTTTATTGTGGCGTTTCTGCACTATATGTGGGTTTGTACCGGTGGCTTGTTGAGGTTTCTTGTTTATGGAAGCTTGTATTGGTGTTCTGGTGGGTGGAGCTGGATTTCTTTTCTCTGGGGTGCAGTGAAGTGTCTAGTAGTGAGTTATGAGATGTCTATGATTTTGGGGTCGCTTTGTGTAGCCTGTGTATTGGAGCTCAGGCTGTGTTCTTGTTTTTCTGGAGAATTTGCTTGGTATGTCTTGTTGTGGAACTTGCTGGTCTTTGTGTGATGCTTGGTTTCAGAGTAGGTATGAAGGCTTTTAATGAGCTCCTGTCAATTAATGTTTCGTGGGATCAGGGTATGGACTTAAGCCTCCTGGTTCCAGTTATTGGTCTTATTTTTACAGTAGTCTCAAAAACTTCTTCTTCTATAATGCATTCCACAACTGGACCACTCAGAGATGTTCACGGAGTTATACAGAGAAGGAAAAAGGGAGGAAGGAGACAGAGGTGGTCAGGAGGATAAAAGGAGGGAGTGTGAAGGAGAGAGACAGATCTAGTCAGTAATCAGTAAAGAAAAGAAAAAAGGAAGGGAAAAAAGCAAAGGACAAAAAGGAAAAAAGAAAAGAAAAGAAAACAAAACAAAACAGGGCCGCAAAAGTTATATCTAAAGGTGGAGATTAAAGAAGTACTAGAGGATAAAAAAAAATAAAAATAAAAGAAACAAAACAAACAACAACAACAAAAAAAATTAAAAGGAAAAAAAATTTTTTGTTTTCCTTTTTCCAATTAAAAAATAATAAAAATTTAAAAAAATATATATATTAAAAAAAGAAAAAAAAAGGAAATAATGATGGTAAAAATAGTGACAATATATATAAGAGTTTCTCTATTATTGTTGTGGGTTCAGTTCATTTTCGGCTAGTTCCTTGTTCCGGCTTAAATTTCTCAAGATCTATAGGCCCCTTTCTCTGTAGTTGGTCTGTATAGTCCTTTGTTCTGTGCACGGTTCGGCGGTGTTCTGGGCCAAGGCCGGCCACTCGTGTGGTCGGCACTGCACAATCTGGATTGCCAGCCCAAACTACTCCAATTAGGCAGCACTCCAGACAATCAGGCGAACGCAGTCTGCGCTGAGGCCTGCAGAGGGGGAGGGGCCGGCGACGGGAATGGCGGGCCGGTGGGGGAGGGGGATGGGGTGGCCCTCGTGGGAGCCGCCGGCACAGCGGGCGGGGGCACGCCTGCGAGGGAGTGGCCGGCGGGGGAGCGTCCAGTGGGGGAGAGTCCCTCGGGGGAGCGGCCAGCAGGGGAGTGTCCCGCGTGGGAACGGCCAAGGTGTCTCCCTGCCCAGCCCCGGCTCCCCAATGGCAGATGTGGGCGTTTGCAGCGGTGCTTCTCCGCTGCGGAAGTTACCGCAGGGCCCGCAGTCTGTGGGTTCTAATTGCTCAACTGTTCTCCTCCCTGTTATGATAGTCTCCGTGTTTCCCAGGTTCGGCGCAGATTCCGCAGGGAGAGTGTTTCCTGGTGTTTGGAAACTTCTCTTTTTAAGACTCCCTTCCCCGGACAGAGGTCCGCCCCTCCCTCTTTGTCTCTCTCTGGCTTCTATATTCTTTCCTACCTCCTTTAGAAGGCAGTGAGTTGCTTTTCTGGGTGTCCGACGTCCTCCGCCAGCACTCCGAAGCTGTTTGTGGTATTTACTCGGCGCCCAGATGTCCCTTTGATGAATTTGTGGAGGAGAAAGCGTATTCCCCGTCCTAATCCTCCGCCATCTTAACCGGAAGTCGAAATTTTTAATTTTAGCTAGAAACATAGCCACCTAGAGCAAAGGCAATATTTACCTTTCTTAGGGTTTGATGTGGGCAACTGGCTAATTTCTGGGCAATAGAATGCGTGAAGATGGGACATCTGCCAGTTCCTAGGAATAAAGGGACATTCCTCTATTTTTCTTTTCCCTTCTGCAATATTTGTTGGCTGGACTGGGACAAGGGATAAGCCAACTTGGACCATGCAGTTGAAGGCAGTGCTTTAGGGTAATAGCAAAGAAACAAGATTGAATAGCTGAATCCATAGCCCAGTTAATATCAGTGGCAAATCAATATTGGAGAAGGAAATGGCAACCCACTCCAATATTCTTGCCTGGAGAATCCCAGGGATATGGGAGCCTGGTGGGCTGCCCTCTATGGGGTCGCACAGAGTCAGACACGACTGAAGTGACTTCGCAACAGCAGCAGCAGAAGGTTGAAGCGTGCTGCTACATGAGTTAAAAAGTTAGAACTGACTTTGGAGAGAAGGAGACACAACTGAGTATTTTGTCTTCTCAATCAATGAGGAGAGGGCTTCCCCAAATTCCTCTGCCAAGAGGATTCCCAAGAATCCACCTGCCAAGCAGGAGACATGGGTTTGATCCCTGGGTCAGAAGGATGCCCTGGAGAAGGAAACAGCAACCTACTCCAGTAGCCTTGCTTGGGAAATCCCATGGGAATAGGAGCTTAGCAGACTACAGTCTGTGGGATTGGAAAGTGTCAGGCATGACATATCGACTAAATAACAACATCACTGAGGAGTGGACAGAGGAAGGAGGTTGTCCTAGTCACTTTTTCCTGCTGCAACCCCTCCATTCCTGACCATCATTACAGAGTTGTATTTACCTTTGTAGGAGGTCTAAACTGAATTTCATTATAAAACTTTCCATTTCTTTAGGTTGATTGGAGCCTGAGGCGTTCACCCAAACTTGCCCACTTCTCTGTTACCACTGCCCTCACAAGGAAGAATTACTGACCCAATATATACATCTCTGCTTCTTTCCACTCCTCTTCTCCTAGTTAATTACTCATCACAAGTTAGCTTAATTTTCCACAAGGAAGCCTTCAATGATTAAGCCTAGACTCCTGCTATGTGTTCTTAAAGTAACCCTACTTCTCCTATCATAGCACTAATAAAACTTTAAAATAGCTCAATCCTTGAAGGAGTGATACACTCCACAGAGCACAGATTGGATCTATCTTGCTCTCCACTGAGTCTCTAATACCTAGTGTGGTACTTTCCCCAGGTGACACAGTGGTAAAGAATCTGTCTGCCAGTGCAGGAGATGCAAGAGATGCAGGTTTGATCCCTGGATTGGGAAAATCCTCTGGCATAGGAAATGGCAACCCATTCCAGTATGCTTGCCTGGAGAACTCCATGGACAGAGGAGCCTGGAGGGCTACAGTCCATGGGGTCACAAAGAGTCAGACATGATTGAGCACAAGGACACCAGTGTAGTACTTACACATTTGTGCACATTGTTTGAATGAATGATTGGATAAATCAGATGGCTGGCTATGAAGTATGTAATGGCTAAATCCTTTTAGATTCTTCCTGGCAGTCAAAGTTCTTATGATGCATCTTAGCTCCCCCAAGGTAGTTTCATGTCATGCTCTACCTAGAAAAGATCTATTGAAAAACTCTGAGCACAACTCCCCTTCTACCTTCTTACAGAAAACTTAACCAGTCTACTGTCCCACCCTTTCAAATGCTTAAGTAAGTGAAGTCGCTCAGTCACGTCCAACTCTTTATGACCCCATGGACTGTAGCCCACCGGGCTTCTCTGTCCATGGGATTCTCTAGACAAGAATACTGGAGTGGGTTGCCATTTCCTTCACCAGTAGATCTTCCCAACCCAGGGATTGAACCCGGGTCTCCCATGTTGCAGGCAGATGTGTTAATCTCTGAGCCACCAGGAAAGCCCAATTTGTACTAATATGCTGAGGACTGTTGTTGTTGTTTAGTTGCTAAGTCACGTCCAACTCTTTGCAAGCCCATGGACCTTAGTCTGCCAGGCTCCTCTGTCCATAGGATTTTCCAGGCAAGAATACGCAAGTGGATTTCCATTTCCCTCTCCAGGTATGCTGAGGGTTATAAAAGGCAATTTAGGCACTACTAGGCTAATATGGTTATCTCTGGATTGTTTTGCCAATTTTGAATTTTGACTGAATAGCTTGACAGTGAAATGATTTGAAAAAAGTGACCAAGATTTAAAGATATGTCATTTTCATTGGCAGTAGTAAGCTGCACCATCATCTTTCATTTCCCAAAGATTCTAGTATAATTTTCAATATTTTCATTTTAAAAGGCTGTTTTCATTCTTCTCAGAAGTACTGAGAAGGGAAGGATTGAAACAATGCTGGAATCTCCTCTTGGGCTCTGATGAACTTTCCTGTTTGTTTGTTTAGCAAGTGGTATGTATAATTTCCTAGCTTGGCTCATAAAGTCTGCCTTGTGTGCTCCTCCAGACTCTTCTCCCTCCAGTTGTCTGGGGTGGTAACCCCACTTTCCCAACCCGAGAGTGGCCTTAGAAGCCATGTGTTCAGCATGGGAGAGGTGCCACCAATCTGGATTCCTGAATTATACCCACTCCCATGTTCACCTCTGAAATGATATCAGAAATTCTACATTCATCTTATGTTTCTGTAGATTTCTAAGCAGAGGTACTGTCAGTATTTTTTCCAGACTATATTTTTTAATAAATCCTTTTATTTCAAGGTAATTGAATCTTCGCATGAAGTTGTAAGAAATGATACAGAGAGACCCCACATGCTGTTTACTCAGTTTTTCCATGTAGAACCATGATGCATATCATAGCAAGGATATTGACATTGACACAACTGCACATCTCATTCATATGTCCCCAGTTTTACTTGTACTCATTTGTGTGTGTGTGTGTGTGTGTATTTCATTCTATTCAATTTTACCGCATTAATAGGTCATGTAACCACTACCACCTGTCAAGATAACAGAAGCAGTTCTATCATCACAAAGATCCCTCATGTTGCCTTTACAGCCCCATTCCCTGTCTTCTCTCCTAAAACCCAGCAATGTTTTTCATCTCTACACTTATGTTGTTTCAAGAATGTTATATAAACTGTAATTGTACAGTATGTAACTTTTGGGGATTGATTATTTTTGATTCAGCAAAATTTTCTTGTGATATATCCAAGGTACTGTGTGTATGAAGGGTTTGTTCCTTTCTTATTGCTAAGTAGTCCTCTAGAGTATGGATATATATCAGTCTGTTTAATTCTGTTTAACCACTCACCCATTGAAGAACATATGAGTTTTTTTCAGTTTTGGCTATTACAAAGAAGGCTGCGATGCACATTCATGTACAGGTATTTGTATAAATGTAAGTTTTCATTTCTCTTGACTGTATGCCAAAGAGTACAACTGCTGACTTGTTGATATATTTAGTTTTGCAAAAAAATGCTACATTCACTTTCAAAGTGGCTGAACCACTTTGTATTTCTACTAGCAGTGTATGGGTGATTCACTCTCTGCATTTTTGCCAGCAGTTGGTGATACCACTATTTTGTGTGTTAAGCATTCTGTGATATCTCACTGTGCTTTAAATTTGCATTTTCCCAGTGGCTAAAGGTGCTGAACATATTTTTATCTATTTCTTTGCCATCTGTAGATCCTCTTCAGTGAAATTTCAGTTTGTGTCTTTCACTCATTTTCTAATTGGATTTTTTTTTTTTAACCACTGAGTTTTGAGAATTCTTTATATATCCTGGATACTAGTCCTTTGTTGGATATATGAGTAGTGAATGTTTTTTTCCCAGGCTTTAGCTTGTTTTGTCATTTTTTTGTATGTTGCTTTTTTACAAAAAATTTCTTAAAATTCTCATTTAATTGAATGAATGACTTTAAAAGAATAGAGATGATTTTAGGACACTTCTGTTCCAAATAAGCCAATTTTAAGGTATACAATGAAAACAGTATTACTGCAATTGTACACATTATACCCTTCACTTAGTCAACTTCGTTATATTTTGGAGATATATAACTGGAAATTTTGAATGACTTCCCATTACCTACAGGCTAAACATTCCATCCCCAAACTGAAACACTAGGTTTTTTTTTTTTATAGTACTCATTAATCAGATTTTTTTTTTTTTTTTTTTACTGTGGGCATTCTGGACATCTTATCTTTTGCTACTATCATTGCCCTTGCCAAATCTAACTTTCACCTGTGCTTTGGGAATGAGCGCAATGGACTGAAGTAGAGGTGCCGGTGGGTAGGGAGGAGGAGAGACCCACGTGGGTTTCTGGTTAAGAACTAGATTTGCTGATCCAAAGAGAGACTGTCCCACCTGAACTCAGGAAATGGTTTTAGAGGTGAAATGATGAACCAGAGTTCTGGGAGGAGGCCTGATTGACCAAGTGGCTTCGGGCTATGGGAGGTTATCAAGAAATCTCTTAACAAGAGAAATTAGGATATTGCACTGAAAGAAAAAGCGACACACTAAGTTTTTAGCTCTGCTTCTCTCACTCCGTCTTTCCTTTCTTGGATGTTGCAACCTCGGCACAGAGCAGGCTGTGGAGTCAGCGTTGCGCACTGGTCCATATGCTCCCCATCCTCCCCTTTTGAGGATTCCTTAAATCCCACTGCTCCTACATCTAGACAGATGTTATTGAGCTCTAACCCAGCTATGAGGAAGGCACAGAATACTTTCAACTTATGCAGTTTTCTCTCTTCCCCTTTTCCATTCTAGAAGTGGGCAGTATTGCTTTTGAAACTCTCTAGGTCTATTACAATTAATAGGATGGCCTGAACTGACCTCCTGCTAATAACTTTTAAAAGGTGACAACTCCCTTTAGCCTCAATCATCTATGCATAGAGCAGCGCATGGCCTATTAACGCAGGGATAATGGAGCTACAGATCCAAATCACACCATAATCCTAAAGTATCCCACAGATGACATACTCTCCCAACAACAGTTAATGCAGGGAATTATTACAACAGTTAATGCAAGCCTGATCCTCAGTTCAAATAACCAGGGGTCATACTAGCATCCGTTGTATGTATGAATGTGCATTCTCATTCATAGCCGATTGTTTGCAACCCCAAGGACCCGCCGGGCTCCTCTGTCCATGAAATTTTCTAGGCAAGGATACTGAAGTGGGTTGCCATTTCCTACTCCAGGGGGTCTTCCCAACCCAAGAATTGAACCCACGTCTCTTTTGTCTCCTGCATTGTCAGGAGGATTCTTTACCACTAATGCCACCTAGCAAGAGTTATTGGACAAATAATAGATTTTTATGATGCTTTTAGACAAAAATTTCTCTTTTCTCTTTTTTATTGTTTATTTCCTCCCCTTCTCCCCCAGTCCTGGTCGACATACCTTTCTCTTTAAACAGAAACATAAGTCTGCCATTTAATAAAATCCTAATAATGATCCTTCTTGAAAGGACAAGGGCTAATAATCACTTCTCATTTAACATTCCAGTCACGTGATAATAAAGGAGAATAAATCAGTTAAACAGCAAGATACAGCACAACTAATTTTCATGTAAAAGGGGGTGATTGCTTTTTAAAATAAACCATTGTGATTTTTTAAAGCTGTTCAAGCCCAAACATCCTTGTCTATCAGTTTATGAATTATTAATATAAAAAAGAAGAGAAAAGAGGCTTTCTTTCTCTAAATATCATCTGTTAAGCCACCAAGGCCTGAAGAGGCTCACACTGATTTCTGATTTACATAGTCCCAGTTGGAAGTTAATGACGACCGCTGAGCCACCTTTCAACGTGCAGATAAACCTTCATGTATTTAAAAGCAGGGAATCTGCGCTTGTTCCTGGCAAATTATTCATCTAAGATCTGAAGTTTCTGACACCGCCTGCGTCAGATAAACTGTCACCCAAATTGCAAACTAATTAGTGATTCAAACATTTTCGAGCTGATTGATGACAGAATAATTTACGCTTGTTTCTCAGTTTCCAGCTGGCACAGGCTGCTGACTGGAGCCCTAATTAACGCAAGTACATCAGTCATGTTCTGCCAAGGCAGCACGTACAATTAAAAGGCAGTTTAAATGGAATATCACATTAAAAAGGCTGGGAGATGCAAATGTGAGGAAACAGCGCTTTAGGAAGAAATGACAACAAAAACTCACAAACCAAAACAGAATGGAAAAAAGGTTTTTTTTTAATGGAGAAGTAAATTGTACTCTGCATTGAGAATTTAACAAAAAAAAAAATAACTGAGAGGAGCCAGACTGGGCATACTAAATATTTTTGTATTTAAGGAATTTTATTGAGATGAGTGTTTACTGCTCTTTTTAGTGCCAACAGTTCAGATAATAGCCTTTTGAATTTGTTCTTGGATAAAAGGGGGCTTCCTCCTCCTCCTTCATCCTCAGCCACGTTTGGATGGGTGGGATTCCCTGTAGACCTCGAATTGAATTATTCTGGTTCCTGGAGCCATTCCAGTCCTGTTTTTTAGGCTGTGCTCATGAAGGCAATGGCACCCCACTCCAGTACTCTTGCCTGGAAAATCCCATGGATGGAGAAGCCTGTTAGGCTGCAGTCCATGGGGTCGCTAAGAGTCAGGCATGACTGAGCGACTTCACTTTCACTTTTCACTTTCATGCATTGGAGAAAGAAATGGCAACCCACTCCAGTATTCTTGCCTGGAGAATCCCAGGGACAGAGGAGCCTAGTGGGCTGCCATCTTTGGGGTCGCACAGAGTCGGACACGACTGAGGTGATTTAGCAGCAGCAGCAGCAGCATGCTACTTTTGGTACTTTTGCATTGATGGCCCTGGTCTCTGCTGATCTCCTTGCACTTTGGTCCACCCCACACCCTAGACACTTAGGATTGCTTTGCATTATGAGTATTTTTTTTAAAATATACTTTATTTTTTAGGGTCACAGAAAAATTGAACAGAAGGTATAAAATTCCCAGATACCCTCTGCCTCACTGCATGAATGGCCTCCTACACTATCAACACCTCCCATCAGAATGGTACACTTTTTACCACTGATGAACCTATACTGATTGACACATCGTTATCACCCAAAGTCCATTAGAGTTTGGGGTGTTGTACATTCTGGGATGTTGTACATTCTGGGATGTTGTACATTCTGGGATGTTGTACATTCTGTGGGTTTGGACAAATATACAGTGATCTATCTCTCCATTGAGTAGCATACAGAATCGTTTCAGCTGCCCTGAAATTTCTTTGTGCTCTGCCTATTCGTCTTTCCTTCCCTCCTCTCCCTTGGCAATAACTGATCTTTTTATTGTCTCCATAGTTTTGCCTTTGCCAAAATGTCATATAATTGGAATCGTACAGTATGTAGCATTTTCAGATTGTTTTCTTTCATCTAGTAAAATACATTTAAAGTTCCTCCATGTCTTTTCATGGCACGATAGCTCATTTAGTTTCAGTGCTGAATAGTATTCCATTGTATGAATGGGCCATAGGTTTAATTCACCCATAGCAGTTCTGAATAAAGATGCTTTAAACATGTACATGTAGGTTTCTATGTTAACATAAGTTTTCAAGTCATTTGCATAAACACTAAGGAGCACAGCTACTGGATTTGTTCATTTTTAACATTCACACACAGGGATTTCCCTGGAGGTCCAATGGTTAACAGTCTATGCTTCTGCTGTAGGGGGTGTGGATTCTATCATTGGTTGGGGAAGTAAGCTCCCCCATGCTAAGATATGTAGTCAGAGAAAAAAAAATTTTTTTTTAAATGCACACACATTATTCTCTCTTTGAGACTGTAAGCTGCTCAAGGGCAAGGAGTATGTGTCATAGCTCTTTGTATCTCTTTGCATTTTCAGCAGAGCATGGTAAGATGTTTTGTACAGAATAATAATACCACATGATTTTATAATTTCTGATTTATAAGCTTTCCTATCATTTGTCCATCTTCTCTTTCTTTCTTATATTTCGTGATCATTTTAACAATCCAAGGGTACAACTCATACAATCACTCATAACAATTTGTAGGTGGGTACAATTATTGCTTTCTATTTTTGATAATAGAGAAGGCAATGGCAACCCACTCCAGTACTCTTGCCTGGAAAATCCCATGGATGGAGGAGCCTGGTGGGCTGCAGTCCATGGGGTTGCTAAGAGTCGGACATGACTGAACGACTTCACTTTCACTTTTCACTTTCATACATTGGAGAAGGAAATGGCAACCCACTCCAGTGTTCTTGCCTGGAGAATCCCAGGGATGGGGGCTCCTGGTGGGCTGCCGTCTATGGGGTTGCACAGAGTCAGACATGACTGAAGCGATTTAGCAGCAGCAGCAGCAGTTTTGATAATGAGATGTATTCAGAGGTTAAATAAATTGCCCAAGACCACATAAGGACTGTGTGAGAGATCTGGGCCTCTTAACACTAGCTAGATAGCCTCTTTTGAGGCTGAAGACTTCTCTTTGCACTCCTAACATTCTGAGGATTTGGGGCTGGTAATTGAATGGGGAAACTGTGGAAACAGTGTCAGACTTTATTTTTTTGGGCTCCAAAATCACTGCAGATGGTGAATGCAGCCATGAAATTAAAAGACGCTTACTCTTTGGAAGAAAAGCTATGACCAACCTAGATAGCATATTGAAAAGCGGAGACATTACTTTGCCAACAAAGGTCCATCTAGTCAAGGCTATGGTTTTTCCAGTGGTCACATATGGATGTGAGAGTTGGACTGTGAAGAAAGCTGAGTGCCGAAGAATTGATGCTTTTGAACTGTGGTGTTGGAGAAGACTCTTGAGAGTCTCTTGGACTGCAAGGAGATCCAACCAGGCCATTCTAAAGGTGATCAGCCCTGGATGTTCTTTGGAAAGAATGATGCTAAAGCTGAAACTCCTGTACTTTGGCCACCTCATGCGAAGAGTTCACTCATTGGAAAAGACTCTGATGCTGGGAGGGATTGGAGGCAGGAGAAGGGGACGACAGAGGATGAGATGGCTGGATGGCATCACTGACTCGATGGACGTGAGTTTGAGTGAACTCTGGGATATGGTGATGGACAGGGAGGCCTAGCGTGCTGTGATTCATGGGGTTGCAAAGAGTCGGACACAACCGAGCGACTGAACTGAACTGAACTGAACTGAAGTGGCCAAGCCAGAGTTGGAAATCAGATCTTCAGAGTGCTACTAATCCATTACATGTTAATATATTTATGCTGAGCAGACATGGAACATCTATCTGGTTCTTACAGTGGCTTTGATTCTAGACAGGACTCTTTTCTGCACTTCAGCAGAGAGTTGCCTCTCATTCTACCAAAAAATTAGTGAGCATCTGTTCTAGTCACAGAACTTGGCTCTAGGGACACTGTTGTAGACAAGTTGATGGTCTACTCTGTGAGCCTACTGTTTAGAGATAGACCTTATGATGCCTTCAAACTGAGGGACTTACACCAGTGGCCCCCAGGTTCCTGGGCCTGAAGACGAACTGAATTATACTATTGCCCTTCTTGGGGCTCCAGCTTGCAGATATCAGCTTGTGGAGCTTTTTGGCTTCCATAACTGCATGAGCCAATCCCTATAATGAGTCTCCTCTTTTTTCTTTCTTTCCTATCAGTTCTGTTTCTCTGGAGGACCATGAATAAAAAACATCAATTATATATCAATAAGTGCTTAATGAATTATGACTGTGGCAGGTGTTAATAAGGGGAGAGTGTAGTGACAAGGTAAAATGGGAAAGAGGTGTTTATTTAGTCTGCTTGCATCATCAGAAAGTTACTTTTCAGCACAGATCTGACAAAGGGTGTAGACTGAGGCAGGAGCACACTCCAGGGCTCTGAGTGATGGTCTCTTAGTTATCATGTTTGGAAGGTAATTCATACAATGAGAGAGAAGTAGGAGATGACTAATCATGGATTAAAATTTCAAAAGCTGTGGAAGTTGTAACTTTGCAGAGTTAGTAATTCCTTAAGCAGGAAGTAGGTAAATGCCAATTTGAGGTCTGCAGATCACTTTATCTAAAAATTCCAAGGCAAGGACATGTCACGGCAACTGGCATCTTTAGGTGGACCCAGTTCTGAATGGACAGTCTAGTCAGGATCTCCTGAATGTCACGTGCTACATTCTGCCTAGTGCCCTACTGTGTGCAGAGAGTAGAGAACCCACTGTAACCGTAAAGTGACTGGTTATTTTAGCCTTAAAAAAAAGGTTGTATAAAATGTAACAAGCATATAGAAAAAATTTTAAAAACCCATAATAAATAGATATTTACCAGTCAATAAAAGATGTTATAATTTTGCCACATTTACTTTCACTCTTTCTCTGTTTTAAAGAAGTAACTATAAGATTTTAGCTAAGGTGCAACATTCCATATATGCCCTTACCCTCCCTTTTCAGAGGGAACTATCATCTCAACCTGACATCTATGTTTTTCTAACGTTTACTTAAACTTAAATTTATAATTTTACTATATAAAAATGTTCTTGAACATTTATAATTCCAGATATTTAAAAATTTAAATAAATGGTATGCTACTGGGTATTCTTTTTCCAATCGCTTGTTAATTCATCATCATGTTTTTGAGATATATCCAAGTAGAAGTAGTCAATTCATTTTAACTCATATAATTTTACATGTATGAATAATCCCTAGTTCTATTATCCAATTCCCTGCTAACAGAGGCTGTTTCCATTTTTCTCTGTTAAAAACAGAGCTGCAGTGGACATCTTTGGACAATCTCCTTATGCTCATATGTGAGAATTCTTATAGGGTACGTTTCTAGAAATGGAATTGCTGGGTTGTAAGAAGTGTATGCAGAGAGCCATCCTGCCTTGGAACTACCAAATTATTTTCCAAAGTAGCAATAAAAATTACAAGCCCACTAACAAGAAAGTTCCTGCTTTCCCACATTCTCACCATGATTTGAGATTTTCAGATTTTAAAGTTTTGCCAGTCATTTGGATGTTGAATGAACTCATTATTGCTTTAACTTGCATTTCCCATTTTCACGTGTTTACTGGACATTTAGATTTTGACTTTGGTGAACTGCCTCTGCCTATCCTTTTTCTATATTCTTATTAATGTACTTATCTTTTTTAGATTGACTTATAATTCTGTATCTATTCTGGACACTAATAGTTGAGGAACAAATATTTCCTTCTAGTATATAATTTGTCTTTTAACTTTATTAAAAGACTTAGGGTATAAACTACTGAATTTTTACCAATTTCATGGAGCATATATTTTCATGAGTAATATTTTTCAACATCATTTTCTTAGGGGTTTCTATAATTGATCATACAATGTTTGCACACCTAAAATGTTTTGTAATGTCTATTCTGGAGGAGGGCACAACAACCCACTCCAGTATTATTGCCTAGAGAATCTCATGGACAGAGGAGCCTTGTGGGCTACAGTCCATGTGTTCACAGAGTCGGACACAACTGAATGACTAACATACAAACACATACATTTTGGAACTGCAGTCAAAATCAATTAAAAAAGAAAATGAATTTTGTTCTTTTAGAGAAGAGGTCAACAAAATTTTCTATGAAGAGCCAGATAGGAATTATTCTAAATTTGCCAACCCAGTGGCACCTACTCACCCCTGCTCCTGTAGTGTGTGAGAACATCCAGACCATATGTAATCAGTGAGCGTGGCTGTGCACCAATAGGATGTGAGCACATTTACATTAAAGTCACTGCTTTAGAGTCACATATTAATTTTGATTGGTAACTTTACTGCTTTTTAAACAGATTTTTGTAGTTTGATTAAATCTTCAGTTACAAAATTTGGCATCAAATTTCATTTGCTTGTTGCCAATATTCAAATTCATCCTGGACAATAAAGAGCCACCTCAACTGAGAACATGAACTTAAAAAATAAAGTAAGATAGTATTCAAAGGAAATAAAATCAAATAGCTGGAAATATTTAAGCTGCTTCAATGGAATCGTTTTTGGATCTTTATGGCTGACTAAATTCTATGGAAATCTCAGTGAATAACACATTTATTTTGGCCTTTCCTAGCAGCCAGTGCAGATAGAAGGGGCCAGAGGAACATGCTTTGCTTCATGCTGTCACTTAGGGATCCAGTTTCTTTCTCTTCAGAGGCTCAGTCACCTCTTAGATGGTTTGAAGATCTTCAGCAGATTGTCTGTGTGTGGTCAATAGTTCAGGAGAAAGGCAATATGGATGACTGTGCAGAGGGTTTATTGGCTGACCTGGTGAGGAATGGGCCCCTTCTGCCCACATTTCATTGGCCAGAGCTCAGTTACATGGCCGCACTTAGTTGTAGTGGATGCTGGGAAATGTAGTCTAGTCATAAGGATAGGCAGGAGAAGAAATGGGCTCAGGGTGAACATCTAGCCAATCTCTGATATATCCTTTACAGGAATGAGTACAGGACCTTTGAAGGGTAAAAGTTATAGAGAACATGTGTGTGTGTTTAAATGGATATATTACTATATAACCACATTGTAAAACTAATAAATGGTCAAGAGTTTAAGTACTAAGGACCAGATTAACATGTACACTTGAATTTTGTGATGAAAATAAATGCTTCATTGGTTTGGACTAGTGTGTGCCTAATGCAGGAAAGGAAGTCATGTATTACTTCCAGATTTTTTTTTTTTTTTTTTTACCAGATTTTTACCTCGTGTCCTTCTGAAAGGGAGTCAACATTTCTAGATGTTTGCTGCTGCTGCTGCTGTTGCTCAGTCGCTTCAGTCGTGTCCGACTCTGTGAGACCTCATAGACAGCCGCCCACCTGGAGCCCCCGTCCCTGAGATTCTCCAGGCAAGAACACTGGAGTGGGTTGCCATTGCCTTCTCCAATGCATGAAAGTGAAAAGTGAAAGTGAAGTCGCTCAGTCATGTCCGACTCTTAGCCACCCCATGGACTGCAGCCTGCCAGATTCCTCTGTCCATGGGATTTTCCAGGCAAGAGTACTGGAGTGGGTTGCCATTGCCTTCTCCGTCTAGATGTTTACTGCAACCAATTTAATCATAGGCAAGAATGACATAAGGCAAATCTATAACTGACCAATGTTATTTTATGAAGTTTGCCAGAACTATGCTCAGGGTAAGATGCATGGAAAAGAAAACCAATTTTTCTGGGCAATATGTGACTTTGAAGCTGGATAACCTTATTTTGGAAGTAGGAGATTCATGTGCACTAGGATAAAAATATTTCTACTAAAGATCCCTAGAAGATTCTAAAGTAGAAGAATCAGAGGATTTGGAGTCTAAGTTTTAGTTTCTAGTTTCTATAAAAAGTATCTGTGAGGCTCTGGGTAAGTTTTCTTCACTTTCTTTAAACTTCAGAGTGTTGTTTGTTTTTGTTTTTTTTTTTTTTTTTTTTTAAATGGAGATAATATCCACCTTGAAGGGCTATTGTGAAAGTTAAATTAGAAAATGCAAATGGAAGAAGGTATTCTATCATAGGTCCTTTCCCTGCCTCTACTGCTAGCTCAGTCATTGACTAGCTGTTTGAACTTGGGAATTATCTGTAACTTTCAGGGTTCAGTATTTTCATCCATAGAATGAAAGCATTGGATTATACAGTGTCTAAATTCTTTTGAGCTCTAAAATTCACGGACAGTATATGAGAGTTTCATATACATGACTTTGGTGCAATTGATATATTTTGGGATAAAAACAGAATTTTGAAAATAAGGTCACCCCTGAAAAAATGCCTTTTGTGATCTCTCATGTGTATGTATGTGTGTGTGCATGTTTGAGGCAGAGTAAAGACAGACTCTTTACTCTGACACAGTGGAAACAGTGTCAGACTTTATTTTTGGGGGCTCCAAAATCACTACAGATGTTGACTGCAGCCATGAAATTAAAAGATGCTTACTCCTTGGAAGGAAAGTTATGACCAACCTAGATAGCATATTCAAAAGCAGAGACATTACTTTGCCAACAAAGATCTGTCTGGTCAAGGCTATCGTTTTTCCAGTGGTCATGTATGGATGTGAGAGTTGGACTGTGAAGAAAGTTGAGCGCCGAAGAATTGATGCTTTTGAACTGTGATGTTGGAGAAGACTCTTGAGAGTCCCTTGGACTGCAGGGAGATCCAACCAGTCCATTCTGAAGGAGATCAGCCTTGGGATTTCTTTGGAAGGAATGATGCTAAAGCTGAAACTCCAGTACTTTGGCCACCTCATGCGAAGGGTTGACTCATTGGAAAAGATTCTGATGCTGGGACAGATTGGGGGCAGGAGGAGAAGGGGACGACAGAGGATGAGATGGCTGGATAGCATCACTGACTCAAGGGACGTGAGTCTGAGTGAAGTCTGGGAGTTGGTGATGGACAGGGAGTCCTGGCGTGCTGCAATTCATGGGGTCGCAAAGAATCAGACACGACTAAGCGAATGAACTGAACTGAACTCAACTGAAAGACAGACAAAGGGCCCAATGTGTACTAACCCTGATTTTTTAGTTATTATATGAAGTAGGATGAGGATACACGATAGACCACAAGCCTCCATCTCCATGCCTTTTTATATCTTCCCCTACCTTGAATATTAACTGAACTTGAACATCTCTTATGACACTGATCTTGCTTAATTTGTCCTCAGAATACTTGCACACATCCTATTCCTTTTCTATATTGTACTTTCCTGAAGAGCAGAGTCTGTGTATCATCTGGTCACAGTAATAGATCCTTCCACAGTGACTGGTATAATTGGGTTTGCCAAGCTTTTTCTGTAAGGGGCCAGGTAGTAAATTTTTGGCTTTGCAGGCCAAAACTATTGTCACAGATACTCAACTCTGCTCAAAGCCACAGGCAGTACATAAATGAATGATGATGGCAGTGTTCCAAACAATAACAACACAACAACAAACACCCCTTATTTATGGACACCAGAATTTGAATTTCATATAGTTCTCACAAAATAGTCTTCTTATTTTGATTTATGACTTATAAGCTTTCAAAAATGTAAAAAACATTTTTAGCTCTTGGGTTGTGTAAAAACAGGCAGCAGGCTGGATTTAGCCCACAGGTGATAGTTTGCTGACCTCTGTTGCAAGCTGTAAATTCTTAGTGTTTTCTGCTGAATTCAATTAAGTATAGATTTATGTATAATTTTTTATTTTCAAAAGATGGCATGTAAAATGATGTTCTTTGCCTATCCTGTTAGAGCTAGGATTTCTTACAAGTGACTCAGATATCTACAGATTATTAACCTAAAGATCCAGGATTTCTTACAAGTGACTCAGATATCTACAGATTATTAACCTAAACAGAAATAGAAACAATAGTTTCATATAATTTTTGCAAACAATAAGAGCAATTACCAGTGACTGTAATAAGCTTTTCTCATGAATATAATGAGAGTGAGTGTTGGGTTTAGCTTTTATGTAGCTGATTAAGAGAAAAATATTAATGTTTATGACAAAAGAGAAAGAGAGGAGACTTTGGTGTCTAGAATAGAATCCTAGTTCTACTTCTTCCCAGCTGTGTTCTTGGGAAAGCCACTTAACTTTTCTGAGTCTCTGTTTCCTCTTCTGGCATGTGGGGATAATAATACCTTTTTTACAGGATTGGTTTGAATTAGAACTAATATATGTGTACATCTAACAGTTCCTAAAGCATGATTCATTTTTAATAAATATTAGTTACCATCCTTATTCTTTCTTCTGCTCCTTCTGAAGAGATCCCAATAGTCTGAAACATCTTTGTACAATAAGAACAGGTATTGAGAGTTCCCCATGGATATTTGAACCTAGGTGCAAACATGGGGGTGTTTCATGACTGTGTGTTTATAACTGCCATCCTATGCCACTCCATCCAAGATGAGCTTGGCACTGGGGTAAACTGAATAGAAACACTCCACCCATGCTGCAAACAAGTTAATTTGGAAACAAAAGCAGAAGACCTCTGTTATGAACAAAGTCTTGGTTCTCATCTATTGTTAGTTATTAGAGAATTTCTCGAGCTCAAGAACTTTCTGCTTTTGAATTTCATGGGGGACAAAAAAAAAGAAAATTAAAGAGAATGCATGATTGATACAGGAAAATGCACTAAATGAGTAATCTATAGTGACTAGAAAAGGCTATGAAAACTTTGAGGTCAAAGTATACTCCATTGATTGGGGATATAAATCAATTCTTCACACTTAAAATTAACTTATTAAAGGCAAACCTGTCTTGAATTGTGATTCAGCCACCAAGCATCCAGTCCATTCAGCTTTCTACTTAGCTAACTTGCAAATTCAGTTGCTGAGGGTTTACAGGGTAGGGGTGATTCTGAGAGGGAACAGCTGCTTTAGCAGTAGGTTGTGGGAAATGCCACCACAGGAGGGTCAACCTAGATGACTTGTCTAGGTCAAAACGCAAATCAGAAAAAAAAGCCAGCTTGACTTATAGATGGAGTCAATTTACTCCTCAGAATGTACAGTACTGGCTATAGCTTTAAAACATCTGTGGCCAAACATTTTGATTTATTAATTGTCCAGTTACAAAAACATTTTTCCTGAACCCACTCAGAGCATCTGGTGAAAGAGATATTTGCTGCCTACATTTACTGTGCCCTCTTTTGGACAGGACAAACATGTTCTGTATTTTCTGTCTTATAGGTTTCGGTAGAGGTTTGCAATTTATACAGCACAATTAATTTCAGCTCAACAGATGTCTATTTAGCATCCATTATGGGTTGAATTGTGTCTTTCCAATTCAAGCACTAGTGCCTAGTACCTATGAAAATGACCTTATTCAGGAATAGGGTCTTTTCAGATGATCAAGTTAAGATTAGGTCATTAAGCTGGTTCTTAATCCAAAGAGGAGATTTGGACACAGAAATAGATATAGGCATGGGGAGAACTCCATGTGACCACAAAGGCAGAGGTTGGGCTGAAACATCTACAAACCAAAGAATACCAAACTTGCCTGCCAGCACACTACCAGCAGATAGATATGAGTTTGAGCAAACTCTGGGAGATAGTGAAGGACAGAGATGGCTAGGATGCTGTAGTCCATGGAGTCACAAACTGTCAGACATGACTTAGCAAATGAACAACACCAGAAGATAGGTGGGAGCCATGAACAGATCCTCTTTCACAGCCTTCAGGAGAACCAACCCTCCCAACACCTTGGTCTTGGACTTCTAGCCTCCAAAACTGTGAGACAATAAATTGTTCTTGTTTAAGTTACCCGCTTGGTGGTACTTTGTCACAGCATCCCCAGCAAGCTAATACAGCATCTATGTGACAATACACACAATATTCCTGTGTCATCATTGCTCAAATTCTGAAAAAGGTGGTGGAAGAGACTGGATAAACCACTACAAGTTTTGGAAGAAAGACAAAGGCAAAGATGTATGCTTTTTAGCCTTCAATAGCCAAGGGGGTTTTAAAGACTATATCTGAATATATACAGAAGAGTATTGAAGCTGAGGATCCAACTGATATGACAGCATAGCTTCTTAAATGTTTAAAATTAGGTAAAACAGTAGCAGTGACCAAACCATTGTTTGATCAGGTCACATTCACAAGACAGAAATGAAAGCAATAGTTGTTTTTGACCACTGATAAAGAGTAAGAGAAAAACATTTTTTCATAGCTCTAATCATGAAACCTGGTGGCTCAGACGGTAAAGAAGTTGCCTGGAATGCATGAGACTTGGATTCAATCCTTGGGTCAGGAAGATCCCCTGGAGAAGGGAATGGCAACCCACTCCAATTTTCTTTCCTGGAGAACTTCATGGACAGAGGAGGCTGGTGGGCTATAGTACATGGGGTTGCAAGGAGTTGGACACAACTGAATCACTAACATACACACAGTTCATATTATGTGAATCAATTTTTATTTCTCTAAAAATTGTAGTAAATAGTGTTAAGCATATTTCTATAATCAAGAAGATACTAAAAGAACTCACTTGAGACTTCCCTGGTGGCACAGTGGACATGAATCCACCTGCCAATGCAGGGGACACAGGTTCAACCCCTGGTCCAGGAAGGTTCCATATGCTGCAGAGCAGCTAAGCTCATGTGCTACAATTTATGAGCCTGTGCTCTAGAGCCTGGGAGCCACAACAAGAGAGAAGCCACTGCAATGAGAAGCCCACACACCACAACAAAGCCCAGCCCCTACTCGTTGTAATGAGAGAAAAGCTCACATGTAGCAATGAAGACCCAGTGCAACTAAAACAAAAGAACTGCTTGAATTAAGATGTGCTTTTCTCCATCACTGTACATCATGCCTTCTGCATGTGTGACTTGATTGACCTTTTCAAAGAAGCAGATTCTTGTTGCATTAACATGGAATCACGCCCCCCACCCCCGCTTTCTTTTGCCACCGATAGCTTGTATTTCACATTCCCGATGCATTTCTGTGGAAGCTACAATTTCTGGAATCAGGAGTTAGGTTCTTAGGTAAAGGTGCAGAAAAATTGACCTCACTAAAATATGGAGCCCTAGTTCACAGTGTGGAGTTGATAGTCACAAAGGAGGTGACAGCCAACATGGATTTCCATGGATTCATAGTCAAGGGTGTCTGGGGACCAGGCGTTCTTTTCTATCACAGTCAAATTGGTAAAGCAGAAGAGGAAACAGGGGGATGACCCCAACCTTCTGTTAACTTCAAATCAATTGTCTTCCCTCTCGAACTCTTACAATTTCACTGACCAGCAAGTCTAACCTGCTTGAGTTTCTGTGTTTTTGTTTTTAGAACTGTTTTTCAGAGTCCACATTGAAACAATGACAGAGCAGGCACCTATTCAAAAGCGAGAAAAAAATCACTCATGATTCTCAAGAGGCTTGTTTGTCTAAGTCTACAAAGCTGATGAGGTGTTTGCCTCTGAAACACTCTGCAGTAGCCAAAGGCTGTGAAATGTGACTCATAACAGCACTTGAACTCTGGCTCACCGGTGCGCGATGCCAACATGTTTCCCTCTACAAGAGGGAAGCATGTGGAGCTGCTGCAGCTGGGCTCTCCAATTCCACAAACCCCCTTCCTTTGCATTACAGATGATTTCAGCATTACTGGCTGCTCCTCTGGGCAACTGCACTTCTACGGAGCATGCTTTAGGAATGGGGTTTTTGTGTGAAGCAAGATGGAAAATCATGTATTAAATAAAGTTATATAGAGAAACATGCAAAAAACAATTGTGAACCAACCTAACCAGAAAGCAGAGAGTTTTTTCCTTCTAAAGCCATATGCTTTAGGGAATCGAGCTTAAGAAGGTGAGTTCTTCTTTGGGGCAATTACCTGCCCCCACCTTGTTGTCCTCACTATGTGCACAAGCTTCACCTGTGCTGACTCGTCAGAGGCAATTTTCATGCTTGTTAAGTCACTTACATCAAAGCCTTTGCCAATGGCAGCTGATTGTCTCCTCTGTATGTATCTATAGTGCCCTGTTAGCATAGCTGGCTGTCCCTCCTTCTGCCACCGCAGTGACATCCTGTAATCTGTGTTAGGACTCAGAAAACTGCTACTCACTGGAGCTTTGATTCTGAAAATTAAACTCACATGGTGATGGTACTTGTATGCCAACCATAACCCTATTGTAAGTGTTCTGAAATATGTTTTCTAAATGTTTTACCAATAATAAAAATGCACACCATTTGAAAGTTGCTCTTTAGTCAGTAGTATTTTTCTGAGATACAATCACTAAAGTTATGGCTTTTCTTTTTGATTTAAGCCATTTTCTTTAACTTTCAATGAACACTGGGGGAAAAAGTGTATATGAAATGGGCAGATTCCACAAATAATTCTTAAGGAATATAATATAACTAACTTTATTTTACAAAGATGGGGTGTTGCATTAAAACCAGAGGTTTTTCATGTTGATGTTTGGTAGAACCAACACAACACTGTAAAGCAATTATCTTTCAATTAAAAAACAAACAAACAAAAATCTAGAGGCTTTATCCTTTTGCTGAAATCAAAGATTTGTGTGTATAGAGGGGGAAATACATGAGTGAATGAAGGAGGGAAGGAAGGAGTTAATCTACAAGTGCTAGCTTGACCTTCTATAGAACTTGGTTTAAGTTAATAGTTTTGAAGTTTCTTTAAATCTTTCAAGTAATCCCTAGGAGCCTGGTTGATGGTGTTAAGTACTAAAGTGTTCTGGTGGTACTCAAGCACTGATGTAATTTCCAGAGTCTACTACAAATTGTTGTCAGGATAGGAACTCGCCTGGAGGAGCAACTTCTATCTTCCTTCCTGTGTGAGCTGAGGTTATGAGCTGATGACACTGGAAACCTCATGACCTTGGAGAAGTCCTTAATTCTTATAAATGTACAAGACTGTGTCAACAAAGAAAGACTGGTTTGAATGTGTAAAAAAAAGACTGTCTTCAACCATGTTATTTTGCAAATAATTAAATTTAGAAGAATATGTAGTTTTGGAGTGGTTGTTTACAAAATAAACTGCTTTTCCCTTTGTCTTTCCCCCTACTAGTGTGTGTTTGTAGACACAAGTGAAGTGTCTGCATATGTGGCTCGCTGAGAAGGAGGCAATGACTGATGGTGAGAGGGCTTTAAGTGTTTATTGCTGTGATGATAGACTAGCGCACTTGAAGAAATGGTTTCCCAAAGAGACCCTCCTGGCTGGAGAGAGTGGCTGAACACGTTGTGTGGGGCACACCTGATCCATTCACTTTGACCTGGTTCTCATGCCATAAAGATTGTGATCTACCCTAATTGGGGAGTTTGGTCACCAAACCACTAAGTATATCTTAAGGGTTTTGATGTTCAAAAAAAAAAATAGTGAAACTAGGTATACTGTTTTGACAAGATCACCAAACTTTATTTTAAATTGTGATAAAAATCCATACATATAAAGGAACCAGGAAAGATGCTTTCATAACCACAAAGCTGAGGGAATGATAGGAGCGAGTGTAAGTAATTGAAGATAAATCCGTGGTATGTGCATACACTGAAGCCAGTTTAGAAGGAAGCTAACAAAACTTGTCTGTTCTTTGTGTCCTGAAAAATTCTTAAGATGCAACAGAGCGATGGCAGCTTTGTCAGAAGGAGGTAAAGATGGACAGCTATAGATTCTTCACCAAGTGTCTAAATACAGTGCTCAGATTTCCACCTATCAACCAGAGGAAATGAATAACTGAAATCATATTATCCCTATATTTTCTGAAGTTAAACCTGTCAACATTACTGTCATTGACAATGTTCCGACTGAGCTGGAAAGAGAGTTTTGGCAGTTCACAATCTGTTAGCTCATATTTCCACACTTTTGGGGAAATGACCTCAATACTTCAAGACCCAGGATACCTGGATTGTCAGGGAGAAATCAGGGTCAGAAGTAGAGCCACTGATCTAGTTCTTTCAAAGTTCAGGAAGAAAGAGACAGCACATGGTGTCACCAGATCTGGTCAAGAAAAAGGAACAGATCTATTCTAAATAAACTTGTAAGTCACGTTGCATGCACAAAGTATGTTTTTTACATGGAGAACTGTTTGATGTTCATTTATTTGATGTCTGTTTATTAAATATGATTCCATGCACTCTTCTAAAGTTTGTAAGTTTAACAGTGAAGAAGCACATACCCTACTCCTTGGGAATTTACTTTCATATTTTGTGTGGTGTGGGGACAGGAGGAGCAGAGATGATATGGACATGTATGCAAGCTAAGTTGCTTCAGTCGTGTATGACTCTGTGCGACCCCATGGACAGCAGCCCACCAGGCTCCCCTGCCCATGGGACTCTCCAGGCAAGATTACTGGAGTGGGTTGCCATTTCCTTCTCCGTGGACATGCAACTCACAGGGAAAAAAATAAACAAGCTACTTCAGACTACAGTAGGTGCAAAAAGGCAATAACAGATTTAGCACAGAGAGCGATTAGTGAGATAATAGTAATTCAGAAAGAAAATACAAAAGCCCCCTTTGAAGAGGTGGCCTTTGAACTCTGACATAGGTCACTGTATAAGCACACTGGACACACACAAACACACTTGTGTGTCTAAGCCTTTAGGGATCTTATTATAGTGAAATCAGTCAATGATAAGCTTGATGTACCAGGGAGTAAAGTTGGATATTTTGTTTGAGGAAATAAGGGCTGAAGCAGTCATTTCTTTGATCTTACTTTTGGTTTTATGCATAATTTATATATGTACCCAGGGAAGTATTTAATGACCATGTTTTAAACATGAACATAGGGAATTTTTTGACTGTGTTTTCCTACATGTAGAGATTATGTTTGTCTTTTTTTTGTTGTTTTACATGTAGAATTTAGTGACCAAGCTTTATACCTGGACATAAAGACCTCTGCTTTTTAACGTGTGTCTCTACATAATATATAAAACATTCATAAAAGTAAAACAATAGGGTAAACACTCATAGCACAATGCCTAACAATGCCTGTGATATGGCATCGCTATCATCTTTGTTTTATAAAGAGAAAAACATTGGGTTGGCCAAAAAATTCATTCAGTTTTTCCATGACATCTTATGGGGAAACTCTAACAAACTTTTTGGCCAACTCAATTAAACACAGACAGGTATGTTAAATCTGCTCCAGATTTGGGAGAGGAGGCATCCAAACTGTATGAATTTAAATCTGATTTTCTTCCCACTGAACATGCTGCCTTGTTTGGATACTATTAGGAGAAGAACTCTGTATTCAAATATATTCAGGCTTATATATAAAGAGTTATATGATATCGATATGTAAAACTAAGGTAACAAGCAAAATCTAAATTTCAGAGGTATTTTGATTTTCATTTGGCAATTACTTTGTAGAGTGATGAGGCTCAAGCTTAGATGACTGATGCCTTCATTTGATAAACATTAGCAGAATATTGCTGAGATTTTCATTTGTAAGATTTGCAATTTAAATGAATAAACAATCTCCCTGTGTATTAATATCATGCAAAATATTATTCATTAAATTGCCAACACATTAAAAATACAATCTAACTTTTTAAATGGGAAAATCTGTCTGTCTATCTATTTATCTATCACATTCTTTTCTTTCTCCAAGGACTCAAAATGCTTCAGGAACTTTCCCTCAGACATTCTTAAAATGATGCACCTTTAAACTGAGATTATGGATAGCACACTTGTTAAAAAATACTGACAAGGACTTAATTTCCAAAATATACAAACAGCTTATGCAACTCAATAAAAGACAAAAGAATGCAATAAAAAATGTACAGATGATACAAATGGACATGTCTCCAAAGAAAGCAGATGGCCAACAGATACATGAAAAGATGCTCAACATAGCTAACTATTAGAGAAATGCAAGTCAAAGCTATTCTATCCCTTGGAAGTATCATCTCCAAGGGTCAGAATGGCCATCATATAAAGTCTACAAAAAAAAAAAAAAAAAATGTTGGAGATGTTGTGTTCCTTCTACACTATTGGTGAGAATGTCAATTGGTGCAACCACTAAGGAAAACAGAATGGAGGCTCCTTAAAAAACTAAAAATAAAGTTGCCATATGATCTACTGATTCCATTTCTGGGGATATATCCAGAGAAAATTAATTTGACAAGATACATGCACCCCTATGTTCGTAGAAGCACCATTTACAATAACAAGACATGGAAATAACCTAAGTGTTCATTGACAGATGAATGGATAAAGAAGATGTGATACACACACACACACACACACACACATACACACAGTGGAATACTACTCAGCCATGGAAAAGAATGACATAATGTGATTTGCAGTGACATGGATGGGCCTAGAGATTATTATACTAAGTGAAGTAAGTTAGACAGAGAAGGAAAAACATCACATGATATCACTTAAGTGTGGAATCTAAAATATTAATACAGATGAATTTACTTATAAAATAGACTTACAGACATAGAAAACAAACTTATGTTTCTCAAAGGTGAAAGGGGGGATGGGGAAGGGATAAATTAGGAGTTTGGGATTAGCAGATACAAATTACTTATAAAAACTAGGTAAACAGCAAGAACCAACTGTACAGCACAGGGAACTGTATTCAATATGCTACAATAAACATAATGGAAAAGAACATGAAAAAACATATGTATAATAAATCACTTTGATGTATACCAGAAACTGACACAACATTTTAAATCGACACAACATTTTAAATCAACTATATTTCAATTGAAAAAAAATGCACCATCTGTTGCCTCTAAGTAGGCCTCCTGTGAGATACAGTGATGCGCTCAAAGTCAATGTTTATTGAACCCAGATTCTTGGGTTAAAATTCCTTTTCCTTTGGGTAATTTTTCTCCTCTCACTTTCAGAAATTTAGTGACCTGGTGCTTCCTCTCCTCTGCCTGACTTATCCAAACGTAATCTCAGGACAGACTCTGACATTCACTAATTCAAAGATACAAATGAACATATTCACAGGACAGATTCTGACATTCATTAACCCTAAGGTACAAATGACTGAAAACAGCTTAAAATATTTATTTCCCAATGGACATTTATATTTTAATAAGGACCATTTTTGGTCCTTGTTTTTACAAACTCAAACAATAGAATTTCAGATATCTTGAAGGGTGGATAATATTAATAGGAACCTCTGTGGGCAGTTTTATAATCTACATTTTTCTTAAGTCAGTTGCTTCTGTGCAGCTTAAAACATGCTCTCTGTAAAATGCCAGAAAAATGTAACTACCCTTATCTGTTAATAATGAATAAAATAAAATGTATGTCTGCTAGATTTTCTCACAGCACTAGCTCTTTACCTCATGGCCACACAAGTTCTGACATGCACTCAAGTAATTAAATGCCATGAAGCATCCTCAAATTTTCTTTATGCTCAGTCAAACTCATATCTTCTTCCACACCTCTTAGTAGGTGTGGAGCCAGAGCCTGAAGGAAGATTGCACACATTATTCTCTTCAAAAATGATGAGCTAGCCATCATCAAAGTAATGTTCCTTCCTATGTGGGGCAATCTCTACAGTCATAGTCTACGTGGGGACTTCTCATCATTTTATCCTACTGAGTTTTGGTTGAAACAGACATCAAAGGAAACCTTGAAATAAATGGAGACATAGTAAGAACAATCACCACAGTGTTGAGTATTGTATTCCCCCACATCTCACAGAATGCTTACAGTGAACCTGTGAGGAAGGTGGTGTCATACTTTCACCCAGCTTACACATGAGGAAATAGAGACATGGGGCAGGGATGTCAGATGACATAGGTAGGCAGCAGATAAAGGGATTGTGACCCAGGTGAGGCTGACTCCAAAGTCCTTTTCCTCAGCCTCTTCCTATGTGTTGAGGAAGTGAGCATCGGCAGAAGGAAGTAATACATGTTTTTAAACATTTTATATTGTACATGTACCCATTCTCACCCAAACACTTCTCATCCAGGCTACCACATAACATTAATCAGAGTTCCCTGTGCTATGCAATAGGATCTTGATGGTTATTCATTTTAAATACAGCAGTGTGTACATGTCAATCTCAAACTCCTTAACTATCTCTTCCTCCCATTCTAGAGGGTGATAATATTTTTGCCAGGTGTTTCTAAGTGGGGACTTGCTGTCATGAGTCCAGACATAGCTTTCTGTTTTGGTTACTTCCTTAAAGTAATTTCCTAATGAAGCTCTCCTTAGCATCTTGTTAATATTTTGTGATAGCAGTTGTCAAAATCACTTACCACTGGACTATAAAGTTATTAAGAGCAAGGATCAAATTTTTATTTCCTTTCTTCCTTTTCCTCTTCCTTTCTCTTATTTTTTTCCATTACCACTCACCCTTTGTTCTTTCCTCCATCCTTCTTTTCTTCCTTCTACTAGGGAGGCTTGTATGAATCTATGATGGGCACACAACTCCAGAGCCAATGGGTTTTTAGTGATAATCTTGAATCTAAAACTCATTGTTTACATTGCACTTTTTTTCTTTTTATTCCTCCAAAAGGTCCCTGTGTAATTTCATGATGGTTAATATGACACCTGCTGACCTTTTTCTGATTTTTTCCTTAAGTATTTGAGAAACTGATACTATGATTGGAGTATCATTTGATAGAATCAGGATTATTTGATTTTCTTATATTTGATATGTAAGGCCTATTAAATTTAATGAATATCAAGGGTTATTATTATAGAATAGGGCTTTCCTGGTGGCTTAGATGGTAAAGAATCTGCCTGTAATGCAGGAGACCCAGATTTAACCCCTGGGTTGGAAAGATCCCCTGGAGAAGGAAATGGCAACCCACTCCAGTATTCTTGCCAGGAGAATCCCATGTACAAAGGATCTTGGTGGGCTATAGTCCATTGGGTTGCAAAGAGTCGGACATGACTGAGCGACTAACACACACATTATGGAATAATATGGCTCAGAATATTGCTGGGGCCAAGTTACTGTGAGGGTTTTGACCCCGAAGGGAACTTTCAGGTGTTGATTGGTTGTGATGCATGCCAGTGCATAGGAAGGACCTATGGAGAAGATGAGACCACTAGATTAGTACTATGAGTTCAGACATCCCCAAGTTATCCCTGCAATTAAGGGTCCCCATTGCTTACAATAAACTGTGGAAAATTCTGAGAGAGATGGGAATACCAGACCACCTGATCTGCCTCTTGAGAAATCTGTATGCAGGTCAGGAAGCAACAGTTAGAACTGGTCATGGAACAACACACTGGTTCCAAATAGGAAAAGGAGTACGTCAAGGCTGTATATTGTCACCATGTTTATTTAACTTATATGCAGAGTACATCATGAGAAATGCTGGACTGGAGGAAACACAAGCTGGAATCAAGATTGCCGGGAGAAATATCAATAACCTCAGATATGCAGATGACACCACCCTTATGGCAGAAAGTGAAGAGGAACTCAAAAGCCTCTTGATGAAAGTGAAAGTGGAGAGTGAAAAGGTTGGCTTAAAGCTCAACATTCAGAAAACGAAGATCATGGCATCTGGTCCCATCACTACATGGGAAATAGATGGAGAAACAGTGGAAACAGTGTCAGATTTTATTTTTCTGGGCTCCAAAATCACTGCAGATGGTGACTGCAGCCATGAAATTAAAAGATGCTTACTCCTTGGAAGGAAAGTTATGACCAACCTAGATAGCATATTCAAAAGCAGAGACATCACTTTGCCAACAAAGGTTCGCCTAGTCAAGGCTATGGTCTTTCCTGTGGTCATGTATGGATGTGAGAGCTGGACTGTGAAGAAGGCTGAGCGCCGAAAAACTGATGCTTTTGAACTGTGGTGTTGGAGAAGACTCTTGAGAGTCCCTTGGACTGCAAGGAGATCCAACCAGTCCATTCTGAAGGAGATCAGCCCTGGGATTTCTTTGGAAGGAATGACGCTAAAGCTGAAACTCCAGTATTTTGGCCACCTCATGCGAAGAGTTGATTCATTGGAGAAGACTCTGATGCTGGGAGGGATTGAGGGCAGGAGGAGAAGGGGACGACAGAGGATGAGATGGCTGGATGGCATCACTGACTCGATGAATGTGAGTCTGAGTGACCTCTGAGAGCTGGTGATGGATAGGGAGGCCTGGCGTGCTGCAGTTCATGGGGTCGCAAAGAGTCGGACACGACTGAGCGACTGATCTGATCTGATCTGATTGCTTATAATGGGAAAGATGTTGTTATGGTAATGGGAGTAATAATATTGCAAAATGAAGGCATCTGACCTATTAAAAACTTCTCTGAAAGCCTATCCCTATGAGATATCGGAGATATGACTTGGTATCTAGTCTCATGACTCTAGTGAGAATTTTTACCACATTTTCCTGATAACCACAAGGAGGTCAAAAGCACTCAGGGTATAGATATGATGAGGGAAGTGTCCATCTGATTATATAGTCATTCACTTAAAGGAAGTAAGCAGGAAATTACAACGCAGGATGATTTGTAATGATAAGTGAAAGGTTGAGCATGCACACATCAGATGGAAGCATAATGTACTTGTGCAGAGTTAAGGAAGGCTTCTGGAAGAGATGACATTAGAGCTAAGTTCCAAGGATAATGTAGGAATTAAGCAAGTAAAGGAAGAGGAATGGGGCTGAGAAAGGTGTACCAGGCTTTGAAAGGGAATAATTGAAAGTTTAAAATACTACTGAGAGTCAAGTGATAAAAAATGAAATGAGTCCTCTGGATTTATCAACAAAGAGTGTGTAATGATCTTGGGCAAGTATTATCATTAGAAATAAGGAAGTAGAAGACATATGATAATGGTTGAAGACTAAATGGCAGATGAAAGAGTGGAGGTGAATCCTGAAACTTTACCTATGAAATAAATGATAATGTTAACATGGCAATGTTTTTGAGGGAATTAAAATAGCTTTTTTCAGCGCAGTTCTGTTTCATATATATTGGGAGGACATAAAAGACCTAGGGATTTGAATTATTTGAAAGAGTACCATAGAGGCAATGGATCATGCAGGTTGGGCTAGAAAGAGATGGAAGTGCAGAGAGAGAGAGAGCAGAGATGGGAGGGAGCGAAGGGTCCAAAGATGACAAATCTCAGTAAGGTCTAAGTATCTGTGGTGAGTGAGTGAGAAGGCTGGAGAGATAGGAGGGGGTGGTAGCATGTTTGAAACAGAGACTTCTGTTGTAGAAGAGTCTTGATAAGGTTCAAGTTGTGGTCCTGGGTGTTGGGGACTGAAACAGGGCTGGATGGGTGTGGTGAAGATGAAGTCAAAGGAAGTCAAAGAATTGCATTATTAGGTTGTTAAAAGATGGGTTCTCCATTGGGAAAGTGAATACATACTGGGTATTGAGAAGTCAAGGATGGAGAGGAAGACTACCGGTCAAATCTTAACTAGACATGGGAAGAGGCTATGAGTTTTGTAAATGACTTTGAAAGAAGAGAAGTGGGTGTTACAGTCAGATGACATGAAGTGCAAAGGAACAAGATTTTTAAGTGAGGGTGGAAGAATAACATTTGTGAAGTTGCCTTTCTATGTTTGAACTTATTTAGCACAATTTCTGGCAATGGCACCCCACCCCAGTACTTTTGCCTGGAAAATCCCATGGACGGAGGAGCCTGGTAGGCTCCAGTCCATGGGGTCGCTAGGAGTCGGACACGACTGAGCGACTTCACTTTCACTTTTCACTTTCATGCATTGGAGAAGGAAATGGCAACCCACTCCAGTGTTCTTGCCTGGAGAATCCCAGGGACAGGGGAGCCTGGTGAGCTTCCGTCTATGGGGTCGCACAGAGTCGGACACGACTGAAGCGACTTAGCAGCAGCAGCAGCAGTAGATGTCAGTCAATGCTTGTGGAAGTGAATTAAGAAGGAGTAAAAAGGTGGAAGAAACTTCAAGTGTTCTGAGTAGACAAAAGAAAGTCATAATGGAGGAAAGACCAAAATCAGTGGTAGAGTAAATTAGAGAAGAGATAAAAGGCCAATTCATTTGTTAATAATTTCCTTCTGATTCTGGTTTATTGCCTTTTAGTGCTTTTTGAAGAGAGATTAGAGAGTGCAAAGGTATTCCTTTCACATCACGGCAAATCTTGGCAATGAACAGGTCTTATCAGCGTCTTCTAAACCTGGGGCCTAATCTTATTAAGGACACAACAACCAGCACACATAGCATCAGGCACTGTTTGGAGGGCTTTTCATTTTTAGCTCATTTAAAATCTCCTCAGGAATGCTCTCAAGCCATTCAGCTCAGGAACTGATGTGGCAAAATCAAGGAAAATGCATTTTCCTGTGCATATGAGGGCTTCAGCTCTTCTCAACCATGACACATGGGATGTTGTTAAGTGAAACACACTCTCAGACTAAAATTGTGATAGAAAGTTCAGACAAATAAAAAAAACCCCACACTACATTTCAAGTAGCTTCTCGCAAAGGTTCTTGCATGGACAGCAGAGGAGAGGTGGGGTGGGGGGATATTTTCAGTGACTTCCTGGTGATTTATATGGCCACTTTTTTCAGGTTTACTCCAGAAAACTGAGATGTAAATGAGGAAGATAGACATTACTTTGGGAATGCCTTTGTAGTTTGTCAGACCCATAACAAACAAATGAACCATTTACAAATGTTGGTTCTTTAGCTTTTATTAGAAACGTCATCCTTAAAGCTACTATGAAAGTGAAAGTCGCTCACTCATGTCCAGCTCTTTGTGACCTCATGGACTATACAGTCCATGGAATTCTCCAGGCCAGCATACTGGAGTGGGTAGCCCTTCCCTTCTCCAGGGCATCATCCCAACCCAGGGATTGAATCCAGGTCTCCCGCATTGCAGGTGGAGTCTTTACCAGCTGAGTCACAAGGAAAGGCCAAGAATACTTGAGTGGGTAGCCTATCCCTTCTCCAGTGGATCTTCCCAACTCAGGAATGGAACCGGGGTTTCCTGCATTGCAGGTGGATTCTTTACCAACTATCAGGGAAACCTTGATAAAGCTATTATATGATCCAGCAATCCCATAACTGGGCATTATCCACAAAAAGATGAAAACTCTAATTTGAAAAGATACATATATCCCTATGTTCACAGAAGCACCATTTACAATAATCAAAACATGGAAGCAGCCTGAGTATCCACTGACAGATGAATGCTTAAAGAAGGTGTTATATCTACATACAATGGAATATTATTCAGCCATGCAGCAAAATGGATGGACCTAGAGATTAGCATGGGTTTATCATACTAAATGAAGTAAGTCAGACAGAGAAAGACAAATTTCATATGATATTACTTACATGTGGGACCTAAAAATGATAGAAATGAACTTATTTATAAAACAGAAATAGATTCGCATACATAGAAAACAATCTTATGGTTCCTAAAGAAGAAGAGTGGGAAGTGATAAATCAGGAGTTTCGGATTAATATATATACACTACAATATATAACATAGATAAGCAACAAGGGAACTATATTCAGTATCTTACAAAAACCTAAAATGAAAAAGAATCTGAAAAATGTATCTACATAGTATATATAATTGAATCACTTTGTTGTACACCTGAAACTAACACAACACCGTAAATCATCTATATGTCAATTAAAGCTTTTTTTAAAAAGGAAACAACACTCCTGCATAGTTATCTCCTCTCCCCCAACCAACTGCAACTCATCTAATGTGTCTGTCACATGTTGGGTTCATGTTAAGAACACCTGCCTTAAATCATCAAGACACAATCCCTCTGTTTGTATGCACCTTTTCTGACCTTTTTTACTCAAATGATAGGAATAAAGCAGGCATATGAAAACACTCTCCTCATATTTTTTGAGGCATTCAGCTACAGCACTCTCACTCTTGTTCACTCTTCATAAAAATAATTAAATATATGGTAGATGAAGATAATAAGTGACAGACTTCATGAAAAATTAGACCTTCTTATTCATTTTCCTGTGAAAATAAACACTTCCAACTGTACCCCTGTCAGACTCCAAAACCTACCCTGTTTTCAGTGTTCTGGCTGCTTTCTCAGACATCTTTGCACTAGCCAGAAGGTCTATCAGTTTCTTTATTAACATCAGGTTAAGAAATGATGGGGTTGTATGGGGCACAAGTGGTGGGGAGCAGAGTGAGGAATGGGGATTTGAGGCATAATACTCATAAAATGCCTTCCTTACTCTCTGCCTCTGATGGGGACTGTGTGTACAGCTTCTCTTCATGCTATGTCCTCTCCAATCAGGATGCTGGGCAGGCTGATTCTTCCCTCTCCTTTGTCTTAATCAAACAGCGAGTCAAATGGGGATGTTAATGTAAACATGGGTCTTCTTATTTCATTTCAGTACTAGAGGTGTCTCTTGGCAACACAGGGTCCTGGAGCCCTGATGGACTGGAAAAAGCCAATGTTTATAAACCATTTCTTTTCTCTAGATGTGCATAATGGAGTAGAAATTTTCTGTTATCAGTTCAGAAAGTAGACAGCTCTTCCTTCTTTAGCCTTTCAAATGATTTGCATTTAGGAATGGAAACTTCCTCTAAGACTAGCACTAGAAAATGAATTTTTCTTTCTTTCTTCCTTTATTTTATTTCTTTTTTCTCCTTTTTTTTTTGTTCCTTCCTTCCCTCCCTTTTTTTCCACAGAAGTATAATCATTTTTTCAATAAAAATAATATGGGACATGTAAATATATTTAGTTGATCCAAACTGGACAGCTTTAGTTGAAGTTGAAGTGAGGGGCATGGAAGGAACTCAGTAGCAATGCTAGTCTCTTGCTTTCCCAATTGACACTGATCAATCAAAATTTAACAGCAACTTGAGAGCTCTCTTTAGGCTATTTTTATAACATGAACAAAATTCCAATAACAGGAGAGTTGTCTTTCTAGAGTCCTTTGCCCCCATCTTCCTCTTGGTAGCCCCTAAAAATTCCTCCTCACCTTTAAAATGTAAAAGTTGTGCCTGAGAGTAGATTTGGGAACAAAATGATTCAGATATCTCATCTACCAAAGTCTGAAAATCTTTGAAAATGTATCACTGTCTTAGGGAAATGTGACCCAGCAACTTATGAAGATAATGATCCAGACAAAAGAAATGAATTTTTTTTTGTTTTACATACATATTTATTGTGTCAACTATGTGTTTATCATTGTATCAGAAATTCCGGGTACAATGATAAACATATCAAAACCATATGATCATCTCAATAGATGCAGAAAACCTTTGGTTAAAATTTAGCATCTATTTATGATAAAAACTCTCCAGAAAGTGGGCATAGAGGGAACATACTTCAACATAATAAAGGCCATGTATGACAAACCCACAACTAATGTTATACTCAACGGTGAAAAGCATTTCCTTTAAGGTCAAGAACAGGACAAAGATATCCACTCTTGCCACTTTTATTCAATATAGTTTTGGAAGTCCTAGCCATGACAACGCTGGGCTAAAAGAAGCACAAGCTGGGCTGGAAGAAGCACAGCTGGAATCAAGATTGCTGGGAGAAATATCAATAACCTCAGATATGCAGATGACACCACCCTTATGGCAGAAAGTGAAGAGGAACTCAAAAGCCTCTTGATGAAAGTGAAAGTGGAGAGTGAAAAAGTTGGCTTAAAGCTCAACATTCAGAAAATGAAGATCATGGCATCTGGTCCCATCACTTCATGGGAAATAGATGAGGAAACAGTGTCAGACTTTATTTTGGTGGGCTCCAAAATCACTGCATATGGTGATTGAAGCCATGGAATTAAAAGACAGTTACTCCTTGGAAGGAAGTTATGACCAACCTAGGTAGCATATTCAAAAGCAGAGACATTACTTTGCCAACAAAGGTCCGTCTAGTCAAGGCTTTGGTTTTTCCAGTGGTCATGTATGGATGTGAGAGTTGGAATGTGAAGAAAGTTGAGCACCGAAGAATTGATGCTTTTGAACTGTGGTATTGGAGAAGACTCTTGAGAGTCCCTTGGACTGCAAGGAGATCCAACCGGTCCATTCTGAAGGAGATCAGCCCTGGGATTTCTTTGGAAGGAATGATGCTATAGCTGAAACTCTAGTACTTTGACCACCTCATGCGAAGAGTTGACTCATTGGAAAAGACTCTGATGCTGGGAGGGATTGGGGGCAGGAGGAGAAGGGGATGACAGAGGATGAGATGGCTGGATGGCATCATCAACTTGATGGATATGAGTTTGAGTGAACTCCGGGAGTTGATGATGGACAGGGAGGCCCGGCATGCTGTGATTCATGGCGTCACAAAGAGTCGGACACGACTGAGAGACTGAACTGAACTGAACTGAGCCATGACAGTCAGAGAAGGAAAAGAAATAAAAGGAATCCAAATTGGAAAAGAAGTAAAACTGTCACTGCTTGCAGATGATGTGACACTATACATAGAAAATCCTAAAGATGCTACCAGAAAACTACTAAAGCCCAACAATGAATACAATAAAATCATAGGATATAAGATTAATACACAGAAGTATGTTGCATTTCTATACACTAATGACAAAAGCTCAGAAGGAAAAATTAAGGAAGCAATCTCACTTATCGTTACATCAAAAGGAATAAAATACCTGGAAACAAACCACCTAAGAAGGCAAGACATGTATATAGAAAACTATAAGACACTCACGAAAGAAATTGAAGATGACACAAACGGATGAAAGATATGCCATGTTCTTTGGATTGGAAGAATCAATAATGCAAAATGACTATACTACCCAAGGCAATCTACAGATTCAGTGCAATCCCTATCAAATTATCAATGGCATTTTTTGCATAACTAGAAGAAAAATTTTTACAATTTGTTTGGAAATATGAAAGACCTCAAGTAGTCAAAGTAGTGTTGAGAAAGGAAAACAGAGCTGGAGGAATCAGGCTTCCTCACTTCAGATACTACAAAGCTACGGTCATCAAAACAGTATGACCCTAACACAAAAATAAAAATATTAATCAGTGGAACAGAACAAAAAGCCCAGAGATAAACCCATGCAACTATGGTCATCTAATCTATGACAAAGAAGGCAAGAGTATACAATGGAGAAAAGACCATCTCTTCAACAAGTGATGCTTGGAAAACTGGACATTTATAGGTAAAAGAATGAAATTTGAACATTCCCTAAAACCACACACAAAAATAAACTCAAAGTGGACCAAACTGTAAGACTGGACACTATAAAACTCTTAGAGGAAAACATAAGCAGAACACTCTGTCATAAATCACAGCAATATTGTTTTTGATCTGTCTCCTAGAGAATGGAAATAAAAACAAAAAATTTAAAATGAGACCTAATTAAAGGAAATCATATACAAAATGAAAAGATGACCTATGGCATGGGAGAAAATATTTGCAAATGATGCAACCATTAAGAGATTAATATCCAAAATATAGCTGGTTCAAGATGGTGGAATAGAAGGTTGTACGCTTATCTCCTGTGAGAGCACCAAAATCACAACTAGCTGTTGAACAACCATAGAGCAGGAGGATGCTGGAACCTACCAAAAAAAGATACCCCATATCCAAAGACAAAGAAGAAGCCTCAGCAAGATGGTAGCAGAGGCACAATAATGATAAAATAAAATCCCATACCCACCAGTTGGGTGACCTACAAACTGGAGAACAATAATGCTAAAGAAGTTCTCCCACTGTTGTGAAGATTCAGAACCCCACATCATGCTTCCTAGCCTGGGGAACTGACAAAGGGACTGGGGATCCCCAGGGAATCTGACCTTGTAGTTCAGTGGAATTTGGTTACGAGACTTCCACAGGACTGGGGGAAACAGACCCCAGACTTGGAGGGCACAAAAAACCCCTTACCAAGACTCAGAGGAAAAGAGCAGTGACTCCCCAGGAAACTGAACCAAAACTACCTGCTAGTGTTGGAAGGTCTCCTGTGGAGGCATGGGTCAGCAGGGGCTCACTGCAGGGTTGGGGGGACTGGCAACAGCTGTCTGGGAAGGTCCCCTTTGTTAACCTGACCATAGAGTTGGGTCATCTCAGGCCAAAAAGAAAAACAGCAGACAATTGGATTAAAGCTTTACTGAGCAAGGCCCTGCTCACCAGAGCAAGACCCAGTTTTTCCCATCACTAGTCTCTCCCATCAGAAAGCTTACACAAGCCTTTTAGCCTCCTCCATCAGAGGGCAGACAGAAGAAACAAGAACCATACTCCTACAGTGACTAAAACAAAACCACATTACAGAAAGTTAATCAGCATGAACAAACAGAAAGCTATATCCCAGAAGGAACAAGATAAAAACCCAGAAAAACAACTGAAATGGGGATAGGCAACCTTCCAGAAAAAGATTTTAGAATAATGATAATGAATATGATTCAGGATCTCAGGAAAAGGATGGAGGCAAAGACTGAGAAGAGGTGAGAATATTTACCAAAGACCTACAAGAACTAAAGAACATACAGAGATGAATAATACAGTAAAAGGAAATCCATAGCAGAATGACTGAGGCAGAAGCATGGGTAAATGACCTGGAGGACAGAATGGTGGAAATTATTGCCACAGAACAGAATATATAAAAAGAATGAAAAGAAATGAAGACAGCCTAAGAGACCTCTAGGGCAGCATTAAATATACCAACATTTCTATTATAGGGGTCCCAGAAGAAGGGAGAAGACCCTGATGCTGGGAGGGACTGGGGACAGGAGGAGAAGGGGACAACAGAGGATGAGATGGCTGGATGGCATCGCCAACTCGATGGACATGAATTTGAGTGAACTCTGGGAGTTGCTGATGGACAGGGAGGCCTGGTGGGCTGTGATTCATGGGGTCACAAAGAGTCGGACATGACTGAGCGACTGAACTGAACCTCAAACTCTCAGACCATCCTGCTTCCTCCCCCGGCCCTTGTCCCCTTTGGCAACAAAAAGTCTGATCTCTATGTCTGAGATTCTCTTTCTATTTTTAGATAGATTCATTTGTGCCATCCTTTATATTTCACCAGGGCTTCCCTGGTGGGTAAAGCATCCACCTGTAGTGCGGGAGACCCGGGTTTGATCCCTGGGATGGGAAGAACCCCTGGAGAAAGAAATGGCAACCCACTCCAGTACTCTTGCCTGGAAAATTCCATGGACTGGGGAGCCTGGTGGGCTACAGTCCATGAGGTCACAAAGACTTGGACATGACTGAATAACTTCACTTTAGAAGAAGAGAGAAAGGACCTGAGAAAATATTTGAAGAGATAATAGCTGAAAACTCCCTGAACATGGGAAAGGAAATAGTCTACTAAGTCCAGGAAGCCCAGAGAGACCCAGGCAGAAAAAACCCAAGGAGGAATGCACCAAGACACATAGCAATCAAACTGATAAAAATTAAGGACAGAGATAAAATATTAAAAGGAACAGGGGCAAAAGGACAAATAATATACAAGGAAACTCCCATCAGGCTATCAGCTGATTTTGCAACAGAAACTCCACAAGCCAGAAGGGAATGGCATGACATATTTAAAGTGATTAAAGGAAAGAAACTACAACCAAGAAAACTCTACCTAGCAAGACTCTCCTTCAGATTTGATGGAGAAACCAAAAGCTTTCCAGACAAGCAAAAGTTAAGAGAATTCAGCATCACCAAACCAGGTTTACAACAAATCCTAAAGGAACTTCTCTAGGCAGAAAACAAGGAAAAGCCCTACCTACAGAAAATAAACCAAAACAATTAAGAAAACAGTAATAGGATCATACATATCAATAATTACATTAAGTGTAAGTAGATTAAATGCACCAATCAAAAGACATACACTGGCTGAGCTGATGAAAATATGTGCACGCAATGAAGGAAACTATAAGCAAGGTGAAAGCCAGCCCTCAGAATGGGAGAAAATAATAGCAAATGAAGCAACTGACAAAGAATTAATCTCAAAAATATACAAGCAGCTCATGCAGTTCAATTCCAGAAAAATAAACAACCGAATCAAAAGACGGACCAAAGAAATAAGCAGACATTTCTCCAAAGAAGACATACAGACAGCTAACAAACACATGAAAAGATGTTCAACGTCACTCATTATCAGAGAAATGCAAATCAAAACCACAATGAGGTACCATCCCACGCCAGTAAGAATGGCTGCTATCAAAAAATCTACAAACAATAAATGCTAGAGAGGGTGCCGAGAAAAGGGAACCCTTTTACACTGTTGGTGGGAATGCAAACTAGTACAGCCACTATGGAGAACAATGTTTTTTAAGGACACTCCTTAAAAAACTGGAAATAGAACTGCCATATGACCCATCAATCCCATTGCTGGGAATACACACTGAAGAAACCAGAACTGAAAGAGACACGTATACCCCAATGTTCATTGCAGCACTGTTTACAATAGCTAGGACACTGAAGCAACCTAGACGTCCATAGGATGATGAATGGATAAGAAAGCTGTGGTAAATATACACAATGGAATATTACTTAGCCATTAAAAAGAATACATTTGAATCAGTTCTAATGAGGTGGATGAAACGAGCCTATTATACAGAGTGAAGTAAGTCAGAAAGAAAAATACCAATATAGTGTATTAATGCATATTATGGAATTTAGGAAGATGGTAATGATGACCCTATATGCAAGACAGCAAAAGAAATACAGATGTAAAGAACAGACTTTTGGACTCTGTTGGAGAATGTGAGGGTGGGATGATTTGAGAGAATAGCACTGAAACATGTATACTACCATATGTGAAATAGATAGCCAGTCTAGGGTCAATGCATGAGACAGGTGCTCAGGACCAGTGCACTGGGATGACCCTGAGGGATGAGATGGGGAGGGAGGTTGGGAGGGGTGTTCAAGATGAGGGACACATGTACACCCATGGCTGATTCATGTGAATGTATGGCAAAAACCATTACAATATTATAAAGTAATTAGCCTCCAATTAAAATAAATTTACAATAAAAAGAGAAAACATGTGCATGTATGCACTTCCACTTACCACATCACTCTGCTTGACCCCGCAAATTGAATGTGATTATTTTATATTGTTAGGTTAATCATGTTCCCATTGCTGTTGCTGCTGCTAAGTCACTTCAGTTGTGTCTGACTTTGTGCGACCCTAAAGACAGCAGCCCACCAGTCTCCTCCATCCCTGGGATTCTCCAGGCAAGAACACTGAAGTGGGTTGCCATTTCCTTCTCCAATGGATGAAACTGAAAAGTGAAAGTGAAGTTGCTCAGTCGTGTCCTACTCTTCGTGACCACATGGACTGCAGCCTACCAGGCTTCTCCACCCATGGGATTTTCCAGGCAAGGGTACTGGAGTGGGTTGCCATTGCCTTCTCCCATGTTCCCATTATGGCTTGCAATTATATTTATCTTTTGCTTTTTTTCTGGTTGGTTATTGATTGTGAAAACTGATGAACATCTTTTACTATTGTTATTATGTAACTATTACTCACTTAATACCATTGTATCATGGTTGGTCAACAGAAAAATAATAGAACTCTATTTCACCAAAACTAGGATCAAACAGAAAAACCTGTAATCACTTTTAAAAATCCAGAAGCATATCAGAATTATCTTGGAATTTTTTGAAAAATATAAATGCCTAGGTATTGCTTTGTTTTCTTGACCAGAGTTCCAGATATGTTTCTAATGAGCTGCCATTTTAAAAAACAACTGGACTATATGAGAATCTTCCTTTTTTATCTAGTTTGTTTCAGTTTTTTTATTTCATATTCAGTATTTCCATTTCATTTAGTTTATGTTTTCCAATCTCTCCATCTCTTTTTCTTTTGATGTCCTTTATTAAGTGTAGTAGAAAAGTTTTTCTATATATGCACATATATATAAATAATATATATAATATATATTTTAGAAAACTTACAAATTTTTGCCCAACTAAAAAATTTATGACATTTTGATTCCACTTGTTTGACTTAGTACAAATAGAATGCTTGATTTCTAACTAAAAAAAATAAATATGTAACAAGCAAGAAAGGTTTACTGTATAGCAAAGGGAACTAGAGTCAATATCTTATAAAAACCTATAATGGAAAATAATTTCAAAAATAACATAGGTGTATATGTATAACTGAATCACACACACAAAAAAGAATTCTACTTCCTGAAATTTAGTAAAAATCTTTTTGCCAGTTTTTCTAAATGTCCTATGGACATCTAATAACAATGTACAAGATACAGAATTTTAAATATATTTGTGTAGAAAATGATTAATATAAATTAAATGTAAATCTATTATATTTGAATTATTAATAACATCATTTAAGATGCTTCTATTCTTATTTTTTCTGCACTTGGTAAAATATTCTCAGGTAAATGTTAATATGTTTCACTATGATTATATATATATTTTTTCCCTTATATTTCTTCAGATTTTTGCAGATTTATGTCTTTGTTTCTTTGTTGTTCAAGTGCCTAATGGTTTATGATGTCTATCTTCTTCTTGGATTAGACCTTTTATCATTAAAAACATTCATCTTTGTTTCATTTTTAAAAAAGAACATGAAACAATAAAAGAGAATAATTACTAAATGCAAAAAAAATCCAAATATATAAACAGCTCATACAGCTCAATATAGAAAACAAACAAATCAATCAAAGAATGTGCAGAAGATTGAAACAGATGTTTCTCCAAAGAAGACATACAGGTGGCCAAAAGGCACAAGAAAAGAGGCTCAACATTACTAATTATTAGAGAAATGCAAATCAAAACTACAGAGGAGGTATCATATCACATGGGCCAGAATGGCCATCATCAAAAAAATCTACAAACAATAAATGTTGGAGAGGGTGTGGAGAAAAAGGAACCTTCTACACTGTTGGTAGGAAAGTAAGCTGGTTCAGCCACTATGGAGAACAGTATGAGTCTTCCTTAAAAAACTGAAAATAGAGCTCCTGTTTGATTCAGCAATCCCACTCCTCGACATATACACAGAAAAGACAAAACTCTAATTAAAAAGATATAGGCACCCTAGTGTTCATTGCAACACTATTTACAATAGCCAAGACATAGAAGCAACCTAAATATCCATCAGCAGATGAATAAAGTTGAATAGATAAAGATGTTGAATAGATAAAGAGTTTGAATAAGCTCTGAGAACTGGTGACAGACAGGGAAGCCTGATGAGCTGCAGTCCATGGGGTCGCAAAGGGTCAGACACAACTGGGCGACTGAACTGAACTGAGATAAAGATACATATTACCCAGACATAAAAAAGAAACAATGCCATTCACAACAACGTGGATGGACCTAGAGATTATCAAACTAAGTGAAGTAAGTCAGAAAAAGATAAATATGATATTGCTTGTATGTGGAATCTAACAAAAATGATATACATGAACTTATATATGAAATAGAAATAAATCTGCAGACACAAAAAACCAACTTACCATTACTAAAGGGGAAAGGGTTGGGGGAGGGAAAAATTAGCAGTTCGGGATTAACATTAACACATTACTACATATAAAAATAGATAACCAACAAGGACCTACTGTACAGCACAGGGAATTATACTCTATATTTTGTAATAACCTGTAATGGAAAAGAATCTGAAAAAAATATATGTATATATAACTGAATTACTTTGCAGTACACCTGAAACTAACATAACATTGTACGTCAACTATACTTTAGTTAAAAAAAATTATTTTTGATGAGAAAAAAGACAATTCTCTTGTCTTGGCAAACTTGTTGTATGGTACCAGGGTTGTCAGCTATCAGATCAGTCGCTCAGTCGTGTCCGACTCTTTGCGACCCCATGAACCGCAGCACGCCAGGCCTCCCTGTCCATCACCAGCTCCCGGAGGTCACTCAGACTCGCATCCATCGAGTCAGTGATGCCATCCAGCCATCTCATCCTCTGTTGTCCCCTTCTCCTCCTGCCCTCAATCCCTCCCAGCATCAGAGTCTTCTCCAATGAGTCAACTCTTCGCATGAGGTGGCCAAAATACTGGAGTTTCAGCTTTAGCATCATTCCTTCTAAAGAAATTCCAGGATTGATCTCCTTCAGAATGGACTGGTTGGATCTCCTTGCAGTCCAAGGGACTCTCAAGAGTCTTCTCCAACACCACAGTTCAAAAGCATCAATTCATCGGCGCTCAGCCTTCTTCACAGTCCAGCTCTCACATCCATACATGACCACAGGAAAGACCATAGCCTTGACTAGGCGAACCTTTGTTGGTAAAGTAATGTCTCTGCTTTTGAATATGCTATCTAGGTTGGTCATAACTTTCCTTCCAAGGAGCAAGCGTCTTTTAATTTCATGGCTACAGTCACCATCTGCAGTGATGTTGGAGCCCAGAAAAATAAAGTCTGACACTGTTTCCACTGTTTCTCCATCTATTTCCCATGCAGTGATGGGACCAGATGCCATGATCTTCGTTTTCTGAATGTTGAGCTTTAAGCCAACCTTTTCACTCTCCACTTTCACTTTCATCAAGAGGCTTTTTAGCCCCTCTTCACTTTCTGCCATAAGAGTCGTGTCATCTGCATATCTGAGGTTATTGATATTTCTCCCAGCAATCTTGATTCCAGCTTGTGTTTCTTCCAGTCCAGCATTTCTCATGATGTACTCTGCATATAAGTTAAATAAACATGGTCACAATATGCAGCCTTGACGTACTCCTTTTCCTATTTGGAACCAGTCTGTTGTTCCATGACCAGTTCTAACTGTTGCTTCCTGACCTGCATACAGATTTCTTAAGAGGCAGATCAGGTGGTCTGGTATTCCCATCTCTTTCAGAATTTTCCATAGTTTATTGTGATCCACACAGTCAAAGGCTTTGGCATAGTCTATAAAGCAGAAATAGATGTTTTTTTGGAACTCTCTTGCTTTTTCTATGATCCAGCGGATGTTGGCAATTTGATCTCTGGTTCCTCTGCCTTTTCTAAAACCAGCTTGAACATCAGGAAGTTCACGGTTCACATATTGCTGAAGCCTGGCTTGAAGAATCTTGAGCATTACTTTACTAGCGTGTGAGATGAGTGCAATTGTGCGGTAGTTTGAGCACTCCTTGGCATTGCCTTTCTTTGGGATTGGGATGAAAACTGACCTTTTCCAATCTTGTGGCCACTGCTGAGTTTTCCAAATTTGCTGGCATATGGAGTGCAGCACTTTCACAGCATCATCATTCAGGACTTGGAATAGCTCCACTGGAATTCCATCACCTCCACTAGCTTTGTTCGTAGTGATGCTTTCTAAGGCCCACTTGACTTCACATTCCAGGATGTCTGGCTCTAGGTCAGTGATCACATCATCATGATTATCTAGGTCTTGAAGCTCTTTTTTGTACAGTTCTTCTGTGTATTCTTGCCAGCTATAGTCACCATGTTATACATCAGCTCTCAGACATTATTCATCTCATAACTGAAAGTTTGTACTTTTTTACCTCTATTTCCCCCATGTTCCAGCCCCTACATTTTTTTTACTCTCTTTGTGATTTTTAATTTTTTTTTCTTTTTTGGATTCCACATAAAAGTAGTAATACTATGCAGTGTTTACTTTGCTGTCTCCCTTATTTCATTTATTTCATTTAGCATAGTGCTTTCAAGGGCTATCCATATTGTCACAATGGCAGGATTACTTTTCTATGGCTGGATAATATTCCATTATATATATATATATATATATATATATATATATATACACACACACACACCACATCTTTATCTATTCACCAGTTGATGAAAACTTAGGTGGTTTCCATATCTTAGCTCTTGTGAATAATGCTGCAGTGAACATGAGAGTACAGATATCTCTTCCATACTCTGTTTTCATATCCTTTGGATACATACTCAGAAGTAGGATCACTAGATTCTTTGGTCTAACTGCACTGATGATATTAATAAGAGCCTGGGTTTTCCTCACTGAGTGCAAGGCTCAGAGAGTAGGAATGGACTGTATATATAATTGAATCTCTGCTTCAGTAAGGTTTGTTAGAGAGTTCTGCTGCTCGTACGCATTATATCCAGTTCACAGAAATGTGGTGTGAATTTGTGGCACAGCTACAGATGCCCGTGAAGCAGAGGTAGATGAAGGTTGTTATTAACATTTGGTTTTTCTCCATTTTCACAGTGGAACTCTAGATTAAAGGATACACATAACCACAACCAGTGTAATTGCATTAGACAATTTATTTGGGGTTTATGCATATATAACCACTATTTTTCTTCCTGCTTCTCCTTTTGGGAGGGATTGTGGGATTGTAGCAATCTATCTGAACATGCAGGTTTGTGGCTGATATTGGCAAAAGGATATCAAAATTGTGTCTTGGTCATTACACTTTAGATAGATGTTAGATTTCTCAGCAAGTCTTTTCTCCTTTTTTCAAGGAGAAATAGAAGGTTGACTGACAGTTTCATTTCTACAGAACACTGGCTGTAAGGTTAACTCTTACCTCTGTTTCTTTTCACTGATCACCACAGGGTAGGTTTTTGTCATCAATCCACAAATCAATCCACAAATCACACAAATCCACAAAATCTCTTTGTGGAATTTTGTCCCCTAACATTTTTTTATATAAAGGCATTCACTGAGGACTTCCCCGGAGGGCCAGTGGTTGAAACTGCACTTTGATTTCAGGGGGCAGGGGTTGATCTCTGGTTGGGGAACTAGGATCCCACATGCCATGCCATGTGGCCAAAGAGAAAAAGGCATTCATTTCCTCCTCCAACATCTCTCTTCTCTTCTTCATATTTTTAAATAACAAATTATCAAACTGCAGTGAACTATTGCCTTTTCAGGTACATATGGAGATCCACGTCTATGCAGCATGAAAGGTAATTTAGTTATATTAACATTTCTTCTTATAGCATCCATTGTAGACCTTTTTCATCTCTATACCTCTATTGCCAAAATAAAACTTTAATACTCTGGAAATAGATAAATAATAAAACAGACTTTTCAAAAAATCTTAAAAATTCCTTAACACAATACAGTTTGGAAAAATTTGGAGAGGCAGAGATAAGAAGTGAGAAACCCCAGTAGGTAATATTTGTCACTTTTTCAGATAGACAGAACACATAATTTATAACATCACTCTCTTGACCATAAAAAACTAGACGCTATCATGAGATGAGCTCAAAGATGAACAAACAGGATGAAAGTTCACAAGGTAAATGCATATGTGAAAATTCATTAATGTGTCGAGAGATAGTTTAATTATGGTGTATCATATTTTATTAAAGCCTTTATCTGGGGATACGGATGTGGAATTTCTTTCCTGAGTTTCTGTTTACTTCAATCGCCTGAATGGAAAGCGTTGGATGTAATCTTTTATGTCTTTATTCCATAGCTAGTGGATTTAGTCTTATGTTTTGCCAACTACTAGTTAAAGTAACATTATTGGAATAATAATGTAGGGGCTGCAGCAGCCAGTCTGGGATGTCCACGTCTGGTTCAAGTGAGCTCCTTAAACCTTTCTGAGTTGACGGTCAATTTTATCATTATGCATTGAGACCTGCTATGAGCAATAGCTGGAACTGGAGCACTATCAAGAAGTAAGATTAGATTCTTGTCATCAGGAAACCTATAATTAAACATGCAAAATGAATGTAAGTCATGATGCAACTTAGCTTAGTAATGTAAGCATGAAAAACAGCACAATGAAAACACTGGGGAGGAAATTAATGAAGATGGGAAAAGCATATTTTTGGTTTACTTGAAATATCTTAATAATGCTTGATCTTTCTCTAATTTCATAAGCTGCTGAGAGAAACTGGGTTTGTCCTATAGCCTAAAATTATCATATAGATTTTCCCTTAAAGGTGGAAAATATCACTGATTTTGACTTGGAAGGGGAGAAGTTAGGCTAGGGAACAGGAATCTTTAGCTAGTGGTCTTTTTGTTGGCTTAAGGGCTTTTTTTTGGATTTTTGTTCCTCTTTAGGCTTCAGGGGAGAAGGCAATGGCAACCCACTCCAGTACTCTTGCCTAGGAAATCCCATGGATGGAGGAGCCTGGTAGGCTATATAGTCCTGTCGCAAAGAGTCGGACACGACTGAGCGACTTCACTTTCACTTTTCTCTTTCATACACTGGAGAAGGAATTGGCAACCCACTCCAGTATTCTTGCCTGGAGAATCTCAGGCGTGGGGGCGCCTGGTGGGTGTCTGTCTATGGGGTCGCACCGAGTCGGACATGACTGACTTGACTTAGCAGCAGCAGCAGCAGCAGCAGGCTTCAGGAAAAAATGATTTTGAACAGGATAGCCCAAACCAGGGTTGGCAGGTGTAGATGAGGGGACTGGGTGAGTCCCTCCAGCTGCCCCTTGCTGGCTACTCCTTCTACATCTGTCCTGTCAGCAAGAAGCAAGGGGTTGCTTCAGAAGCACGACCTAACTCTCGCATTTCCAGCAGACCAGATTCTGTTTCTTCATAGCAAAACTAATTTGGAAAATATGACAATTATTCAAACTGCATTTTCAGTATGGGCTGAGATGGAAACTGTGTATTTATCTTAACAAAACTGCAACTGCATTTCAAATTCTACCTTGTGTGGAGGCTCTTTCAATACATACCTAAACAAATACAGAAATTGGGAGATCTGAGTGTTCCTTTTTTTCCATTTTCTTTTGATATCCTCTACCAAGGCCTTTTCTTGTTAATTTTGTCAGCTAGTTGCTACTTAAAGCTGACTTCCACAGAGATGTGTGTATTTGCAGGTCGGCTTCATCAAACATTTATTGTTCAATACTGTGACAGCTGGTAGCAGGCATACATACTCTTTCCTTGTTTGGTTTTCTGATAAAGCCTGTCAAGGACTGGTTGACTATAACTGAATTTGTCACCCTCTCAGCAAGGTTATACCTTTTCTGACTATGAAATAAAAACAATAAAACAACATTTCTAACCCCTGTCTGCCACCCCCTCCCAACTTGACAAGCAAATAGACAAATAGTAGATTTTTACCTGACTAACACCAACAGAGTTCATTGTGGATGAAACATTCTCACATATCTAAAAACCTAAGGATCGCTTTTGTGAGAGCACTTGCTCAGGAGACGACGGAAGATGTAGAGAAGGTCACAGAACAAGAGTACCCGGCTTGAGCTCAGTTCAAACTGAGCATCTGAAATCCGTCAATTCAGGCAACATGTCATCTTAACCAGATGCCTGGTGCCCTGCAGGGCCTTCTACATGGAATTTTTCAACTTTTCAAACTAGTTTATTGGTATGGCAAGGTCAGGTGTCCAAAGGAAAACTAATAAAATTATCTCCTATAGGAGTGCAGCTTCTAAAGATGAGAGCATGCACTGAAGTTGGAGTTTGAGTTTCACTTTTATTTTTTAATTAATTTTTTAATCGAAGTATAGTTGATTTACAATGTTGTGTTAGGCAGAAAAAAAACCTCAAGTTTTATATTGGCTTCCCTACATGGTGATAATTGCACCTTTCTCCAAAGCTAAAAGCTGAAAACACGGTAAACTCATCCTGTGCAGTTCCCTTCTTTCAAGGGCTGACTTTCTTTAGAATCTGTATTCTTGTTCACTCTTCAGTGCATTCAGGTAGGTGAATTCTATAGTTTGACCAGGGTTATAGTTTTTATCTGGGAGAGGGGACAGTTGGGTGTCAATCTGGGAAGAATTTAGTTGTGCTCAAAACAGAACTTGCCACTCTTATTACTCACTTTGACATATTTATTTTACTGAGGGCTTCATAGGTCAACATTCTGTATACCGTAAAGTATTTTACCTGATATTGACCTAAATTGTCAAAATATGTTAACATAGTCATTTTCTTCCAGTTGCTTTTAAATGTCTCCTTTTATTCTGGCTACTCCGTGTTGCCAACAGTGTAATAGAAATGATTGAAAATATAAATAATACTGTATAAATTGTTTCACATGGTCTTTCTCACAAACTGTAATTTTCCCCACATAAAGTATAAGTTTAGCGATTAGATGAGAAAAAAAAAAGTTGAAAACATCTGCCTTATCTTACAGCAAATTCTTTGTGGTTTTTGATTCAACAACCATTTTGCATATTGAAGAATTTTGCTCCTTTCATTTTATTTAAATTGCTTACATGTAAAAGTGTATGTTCAGTGGTCCCTTAAAAGAACAGGTTAAGGACATATTATTTTTCAATTTAAAAAGTTGTTTTAGCATTACACAGAGTTTTAGGGGGCACAGTTGTCTTACGGTTTGCTTTTTATTTGTACTTTTTAAATGTTTGAAACATTTATGGTCATAATTAAGTCTAGGTAGACATTAGTTTGTGAACCCCAAAGAATAATAACCATTTGTGAACCACTTTACTGAGTCAACTTAATGTGGCAGCTGGGGCAAGAAGGTTAAGAATTTACAGGAAAAAAAAATGTGTCCAACACTATAGGGTCCTTTTATCGGTGTCTTATTAGGTATCAGTGTAATCATCCTTCTTGGACTGCTTGCCCTACATGGAGACTGCCCTACATGGAGACTGAGTTATTTTGACAACAGTTGATAGCAAACATTGCATATAGAGTTGTCAAGAAGGTACATTCCTTAATCCTTAAGATGCCTACGTTCTTGTTGTTTTCCCAAATTAGGTAGAAAACCAATTATCAAAATCAGCTTAATTCTGTACCAGTGATCTGGTTGGGAGAAAGATATGCATTTCTTTTGTCTTTAGGATGGCTTCCGTTTTCTAGTCCCTTCCCTTCAAACTTTCTAGAGTTATTCTTTAAAAAAAAAAAAATCTCTCTTCACTTCACTACACACTTGCTCCTCAATATAATGCAAGCTGTCTTCTTCCCTTTAAATGATCTAAGAACCAATAAATTTACCCCGTGACTCCTTAAAGTATTTCTAACTACAGTTTTGATCTTCATTACTAGTAGATTCCTTATTTGCAAATTTGCTGCTGCTGCTAAGTCGCTTCAGTCGTGTCCGACTCTGTGCGACCCCACAGACGGCAGCCCACCAGGCTTCCTCATCCCTTGGATTCTCCAGGCAGGAATACTGGAGTGTATTGCCATTTCCTTCTCCAATGCATGAAAGTGGAAAGTGAAAGTGAAGTCACTCAGTTGTGTCTGACTCTTAGTGACCCCATGGAATGCAGTCCACCAGGCTCCTCCGTCTATGGGATTTTCCAGGCAAGAGTATTGGAGTGGGGTGCCATTGCCTTCTCCGATTTGCAAATTTACATACATGCTAAAATTTATTTGTAACCCCAGATCACTTTGATGGTCATGAGCAGAGTGGTGAAAATTTTGAGGCACTCAACATGCAGTCTTATAAGATAGTACTCTGTTTTTTTGTTTCAGCTTTCATACTGTAAACAAGTATCCTTTCCACAGCCAATTTAGTGCCATAGCTTTTGCATTTCTGTGCTTCTTGTTGGTGATTTCAATGTTCAAAATGGCCCCATAACATAGTTGTTCAAATGCTATCTAATGTTCTAAAAGCGAGAAGACTCTGACATGCCTTGTGAAGAAAATGCGCTCTATAAAACGTGAAATAGAGTGCTGTTGATCATGAAGTCAATACTAATGCATCAACCATATATATATTAAATAGGATATCTTTTAATAGCACTATACATAAACCAAAGTTCTGTATTTATTGGCTGATGAAAATGTTGTGACCACAGCAATGGGTCAGGATTCTCTAACTCAATGTTAGTGGTGACTTAATAGACTATAACAACAGTGAATAATCAAAATCAGTTGTGCTTCATTTTTTTTCTCCTTTGCAGTCATCTATTCTCTAATCTCTGAGAAGGCGATGGCACCCCACTCCAGCACTCTTGCCTGGAAAGGCCCATGGTTGGAGGAACCTGGTAGGCTACAGTCCATGGGGTCGCTAAGAGTCGGACACGACTGAGGGACTTCACTTTCACTTTCATGCACTGGAGAAGGAAATGGCAACCCACTCCAGTCTTCTTGCCTGGAGAATCCCAGGGACAGCGGAACCTGATGGCCTGCCGTCTATGGGGTCGCAGAGTTGGACACGACTGAAGCAACTTAGCAGCAGCAGCAGCATTCTTTAATCTACCCTTTTAACATTCAAGCTTTTTGGTTGGTTTTACATATAATACTTATGGTTTTGAGAAATCCCTCTTCCCCAAATCAATTCTTCATTTGTAATTCCCAAACTTCAAGTGCCTAAAACCAAGGATCTGCTAGATTTTTATATTCAGATGTCTCATAGACAAAATCAAACTATCCATCAAATTCACCATTGGTCTCTATCACCAACTTTCCCTTCTTCTATGTTGTCTATTATTATTAATTCTACACTGTTGTCCAGGCTAAAAGTAGGAACTTTTTCATGTTTCCTTTCTTTCTTTTACCCTAGCATTGGAACAAGTCTTAACACTATTACATTCCAAGTTTTTCTCAAATTTATCACATTTTTTGCATTTCTATAACCATTACTGACCATTATCAATATTTACTAGGTCAGAACTGGTAAAATATTTAAAGTGATACCTGAACAATTGATTTTAATAGAAGCTATAAAAATTCATATTAATTATAGATGCTATGCTAAGTCACTTCAGTCGTGTCCGACTCTGTGTGACCCCGTAGACGGCAGCCCACCAGGCTCTACCGTCCCTGGGATTCTCCAGGCAAGAACACTGGAGTGGGTTGCCATTTCCTTCTCCAATGCATGAAAGTGAAAAGAGAAAGTGAAGTCGCTCAGTCATGTCTGACTCTTAGCGACCCCATGGACTGCAGCCCACCAGGCTCCTCCATCCATGGGATTTTCCAGGCAAGAGTACTGGAGTGGGGTGCCATTGCCTTCTCCGTAATTATAGATAAGAAATTTATATTAACAGTCTTTTAGCATTAGACTTTAGGGTCCAGGTTTTTCTTATTGTTGTTATTGTTTCTTAATTCAATTCTTCTTATTGTTATTACTGTTTTAATTTTTTAACTTAACTGAAGAATGGAATTCCTTGCCCTCTTTCTTGCATAAACTATATCTATAATGTATTTTTTAAATTATTTTTTATTGGAATACAGTTGCTTAACAATGTTGTGTTAGATTCAAATACATACATAATGTATTTCTATGATTTTAGTTTACTTTCTTCAAAGATAAATCATTATTTCACTACATTTACAAAACATGACCCCTGCAGCATTTTATTCTGGATCCTTGATTTAGTTTAGTTCTGAGGATCTGTTAATACTTGCTTTCCTGATCTAGGTGCTGATTACGCAGGGTATGTTCATCTTAAATTAACTGAGCTGCATAATTGTAGCTTGTGCATTTTTGTGTATGTATGTTTTACTTCAAAATTAAAGAAAAATATAGTTTAATTATGTTAAGCTTAGAGGATAGATAGAACATTGTGGGTCAAAGCAGAAATCCAATAATAGAGGATTTGAGAACTGAAGAAGGGAAGTATTTGGAAAGACAGAGAAGGAGGAAGAGAAGAGATGGCATGAGAAAGGAGATAGAGGTGGGAATATACAAGGTTTTTGGGGGAGAAAATGAGGGAGCAAATAAGGAGGCAGTGGACCTGGCAAAAAGAGTGCATGAGGAGGATCACTAGGAAATAGGCTTAGAGAGGAAGGAAGAGTTCATATTAAGGAACAACTCTGAAGGATAGTTTATACTAAGAAACAAAAATCCCAAGAAAATAGAAAAAAATTACTCTCCAGGGAATGTTTCTTATTTCATGGATCTCACAAAACATATGTAATGGAAAACATTATAATGAATGAGACTATATCAAATTTCTTGCTAATTTTAATTTCCTAAGTACAATTTTAATTTTCCAAGGAACTGGGCATTCATGAAATCTGATGTTTAAATTTATCTATTTAATATTTGCTCAGTTTTTAAAAATTTTCTTGAAATAAAAATAATTTTTATAATTGTAAAGATAATTTAAATCATGCTATTGGGAAGTGAAAAATAAAAACAAAGCAAAGGCAGCAAATACCCCTTATTAGTTGACACCAAACTCTGAAAATTCATCTTAGAAGTTTTGTGTTTGTGAACGTAGGGGAGGGTTACACTGGAAGTGTTTTTGCCAACTGACTATGGCAGCACTTACTTGTATAAATGCCATATAATATAATGTGTACAGTCTCTGAAGAATTTCAAGCATTCAGAAATGTCTTGCATATTCCAAGATTTTGTCACATGAGACAGGTGATGTGCTATGAATGCAGCACCATTTTGGTATGAAACTGCCACTTACTGGGAGTATGTTTGTAATAAAAAGGGCTTTTCCCTCATGAAAGCACATCTTTAAATTTCCATTCCTCCCCAAATGTAGATGCACTGGGGGGTCTCATACGCACTCTTCACAGTTGAATTACTCTATATTGTATTTACTCTAGAAAATCCCAGTCGCTCTCTTTCCCCTTCTCTCTCTAATTTCTGATGTAATGTTGCCCTCTGGCAATTGGTTCTGAAACTCTGAACTGTTGCCTGATTTATATGCTACAATTACAATTATCAAAATAGATATATCTTCAGAAGGAAAATTCAGGCACTGATCCCAAGACTAAGATTAACAAAGACCAATAAAGTGGCTAATTTTCTCTTGGTTAGTCCTTTTTAAAATAAAAGATATTTCTTGGGTCTGAATTATCTGGATAATGATATACTTCAAATGACTCCTAAAAAACCATATGTGACTTCATAACTCCTTCCCCACTTCTAGGTCTGTGTCTCCAATTTGCTTGCTGAACATCTCTACAAATGTTGGCTGAACACCTGTCATTTTCAGAGTGCTCCACTAGAATTTCCCAAAAAGAACACATAATAAATTATGATTCATGTCTGAAAGCATCTTACAACCTATTTTGTGGCGTTAAAACAAATGCACAGCAGAATATAAGTGCAATATTGGAGCAGCAACTGATTATTGCTGGAGTTCAGATGACAAATCAGTAAATATAATATTTCATGTGCTGAACATGCAATGGAGAAAAATGTGAGTAGGTGGGGGAGCAAAAGTGGTGAGATTGGTGAGATTTTGAGAAGGTAGTCAAGGAAGTTTCCTCTGATAAGATGGTATCTGAACAAGATTTGTGAGATGCAGAGAGTACACAATGTAGGAAGTGCATTTTAGAGAGCAGGTAGATCAGAAACCCCAGATCAGGAGTATGTATTATATATGCTGTATACACATATAATGTATTTATTTTTAAAATTAATTGATATTTATACAGCACTTATTATATGCTATGTATTGTCTTAAATGATTTACAAATATTGAGTCATTTAATCATTATAATATAATCCAAGTTTTCTCAACCGCAGAATCATTGGTATTTTGAGTCAGATCAACTTTTTTTTGTGTGGGGGCTATTCTATGCATTAGAGGATGTTCAGTGGCACCCCTGGACTCTACCCACCAGATGCTAGTAGCACCTCCCAAGTTGTGACAATCAAAAATGTCTCTAGATGTTGCCAGATGTCTTCTAGGTGAAAAATTGCTTGAGAATCACTAATGTAACCCTATGAATAGGTTCTCTTATCTCTGATTATAGATAAAGAAACACACAGAGAAAGTAAACTGGCCAAGAGCATGCATCTAGCAATCTGTGTTAGAATTCAAACCCAAGATAATGGTCCTGGTGATCATACTGTTAACTGCCATAGGTGCTTATTTACTAGGAACAAAAATAAATCCTGAAATAGTTGGAGGAGGATTAGCAATGAGGGTCGGTTGGGTGGTTCAAAGATGGGGCCAGAGAGGAGTAAGGGTTGAGGTGACGTTTTAAGGACTTTGCTATTGAAGGTTGAGCAGAAGGCTGGTAAGATCTGATTTAGATCTTAAAACAACCTCTTTGCAGCCTTATCGAGAGTAGACTATGGATGAGCAACTGCATGAGACTAGTGGGAAATTTCTGGACCAATCCAGAAGATAGATGACTGTGGCATTGACGTAGTGTGGTAGAGATGGAGATGCTTGGAAATAGTCTGATTCTAGAAATATTTTGAAGGGAAACCTGACAGGGTTTGCTGATGGAGTTAATGTTCCCTGACTGAAAGAGAGGAGTGAAGAAAGGTACCAAGTTATTTTAGCCTGGGTGACAGAAAGAATAGACTTGCCAGTTACTGAGCAGGGAAGACAGGTGGAGACTCAATCTCAGGTTGGAATCATCAGTTCTATTCAGAAGTAGTAAGTTTAGGATGGTTATCAGACATTCAGATGGAAATATTGAGTAAACAGCTGCTTATATGAGGCAGTGTTAGGAGATAAACCTTTTGGAGTTATCAGCATATAGATGACCTTTAGATCCATAATATATGATGATATCATCAAGGGAATTACCAAAGATATATAAGAGAAGAAGTTCAAGGACTGAGCCCAGAGACATTAAAATGTTCACAGGTCAGGAAGATGAGGAAAGGAGGAAATAAAGAAAACTAAAATGGGTTTCCCAGTGAGGAAGGAGGAGAACCAGGGAAGAGTGAAACATAGCAAGTCAAGTGAAAAAAGCATTTCAAGTAAAAGAGAGCAGTCAATTGCTTCAAATGCTGTTGCTGTGTCCTATAAGATGAGGAAAAAAGATTGTTCATTAGACTGGACAACGTAAAGATCAACACTGAACTTGACAAAAGCTATTTGTACAGAGGTAGGGATGAAAGACTGATTGGCAGAGTTTCAAAAGAATGCAGGACAAGGAAGTAGGAAAGCTATATAGCTACATATAGACAGCTCTTTCAAGGAGTCTGGCTCTAAAGAGGAGCAGAGAAAAGGAAAGGTAGTTGAAAGGAAATGTTGGAGCAAGTGTTTTTTTTTTTTTTTTTTTCCCTTTCTTTCTTCTGGATGATTTATAAAATGTTCCATGCTAATGAGAATGAGTCAGCAGAGAGAAACAGTGATGTACAGAAGAGAAAGGATAGAATTGCTGGAGGGCTGATTTGAATAGGAGAGAGGGAACGAGATCAGTGCCGAAAGCAGGAGGTTATATATAAAAAGGTGTGGAGTTTATCTACAGGAATAGGACAATAGATGGCAGAGAAAGTGGGGGCAGATGCAACAGGACTGGTAGACATAATGGTCGGAACATGCTGAGGTTCTGTTTTTATTTTTCACAGGAATAAGAAGTAAAACATTAGCTGATTGAAGAAGGAGTAGGGGCAGACAGAAGTTTGAGGAAAGAAGGGAAGCTATAAAATAATGGTCTAAAAGTCTGGGAGAGAGAACAAAATAAAGTAACTAGTAGTGTTGCTGGACAGCAATAAAGATACTTTTAATTTAAGGAGAACTCTTTCAGCATAGTTGTGGGTTTCTCTCCAATTCCTATTCAACTGTCTGGGCATAGGTCCACAGTAGACAGAGCAAGGGGACCAAGCAAGATTTTAGTTTAGCTAGGAAAATACTGAGGAAAGGAGAGATTGTAATGACAGATTAACAGCCTAAGTTGGGAGTCAGAGAACATATAGGCACATGTAGTTAGAGCAGGGATACAATTTGAATTGTAGGTCTCTCTGTGGCTGAAGAAGTATTGAAATTGAGGTATAAGATGGATTGGGTTGGGAAATTAGGAGGAAGAAGACAGAGGTCATGGACAAGTGCAGCATACGGAGTAATCACTGGGGAGAACCCATGATGATGTGCTTACTGAAGTGGTAAGGAGTTATGACAAGAATTCTGGAGATAGTGGTAGCCTGTCATGTCCTAGAATGTTCAGAGGCATAAATCAAGAGGATGAAAATGTAGCTGAAATCGGTCTCAGATTTTTACCTTATAGTGCTATTCGTGGGTACATGTAGGTACAGATTAACTATTAAAACATACAGAAAGTGACCAAAAAATCAAAGCAGAAAATATCAAAATTTGTTTAAGAACCAAATCTAAAAATTATCATTTTTTTCCTTTTTGTAATGAAATACAACATTATAGATACAGCTGAATCCCTCTTCCAATTCCCTTTCCTTCCCAAGTCTCTTTCCTCTCTCCCTTCCGTGGAGGTGGCTTTCATCCAAATCTTCGGAAGTTGTCAACACATACATAACAATAGACAGTATTGACTAAAATAAATAAGATGTGTATACTGCAAGGGTACCCAGCCCTAAAATATTACCTATTTTAATATAATTAGATTAATTTAATATCAACTGCTGTGTAATAAATTATTAATTGAACCTTATATGAGTATGGCTTCCCCAGTGGTTCAGTGGTAAAGAATCCACCTGCCAATGCAGGAGACGCAGGTTTGATCCCTGAGTTAGAAAGATCCCCTGGAGACGGAAATGGCTACCGATTCCAGTATTCTTGCCTGGGAAATCCTATGGACAGAGGAGCCTGGTGGGCTATAACATGGGGTTGCAAAGAGTCAGACGTGACTTAGTGACTAAACAACAACAACATATGAGTATAGTAGTTTGTTTATCCATCTCAATGAGCATTTAGGTAATTCTGCCATTTTGTAATTACCAATGACGCCCCTATGCACACAGTGCCCATGTCCTTGTTAATGTATGTGAGTGTCTATCTGGTATAAACTTAGAATTGGAATTGCTGCATTGTAAGGGATGTGATTTTCACCTTTATTAGATAAATGCCAAATTGCTCACTGAAACAGTCTGCTCATGTATAGTCTACCTTGAAGAGTACAGATTTTCCATTTTCACATTGGGAAATGTGACACCTGGTATTTCCAAAGCTTTAAATTTTTGGCAATCTGATGCATATGATGGGGGAAGAGGCAATATCCAATGAGATATCTGAGAGGTTTTGATAATAGAGACAAATATAAATCCTTAGATTTATTATTCACAATAAAACCTAAGTGTAATTAAGGAAACTATGTATGTTAAGATTTTAGTGCTGTAGGCTAAGTCACTTCAGTCATGTCCAACCCTTTGTGACACTACGGACTGTAGCCTGCCAGGCTTCTCTGTCCGTGGGATTCTCCAGGCAAGATTACAGGACTAGGTTGCCATGCCCTCCTCCAGGGGATCTTCCCTACCTAGGGATCTAACTTCATATAGGGCATCTCTAGTATTGGCAGGCAGGTTCTTCACCACTAGTGCCACCTGGGAAGCCAGTTAAAATTTTAGGGATAACCACTAAAAGAATAAGAAAAGATTGTATAAGTTACAACTAGTCTAGGGGAAAAACACTGTAAATGTAAATTTATTTTAACTTTTCAAGGTATTCAATAACAGAACTAAAATAAATTTTCAGCAAATAAGGGTTGAGAGTGGAGGGCAGTTGTAACATATTCAGCAATAATTTCCCCTCCCATATGAGTCCATCCTTCTTTTAAACTCCAACATGGGTTTATTATATCTTCTCCATTTTATTATTAGTGCTTACATGTATTTGCCAAAATACTTATCATTTCCTTTACTTGTCACTGAATATGTGTCATGTTTTTTTTTTCTTCTATTATTATTTTCACTATTATATTACTAATATTATTACTTTAAAGAAGTACTGCTGCTGCTGCTGCTAAGTCACTTCAGTCATGTCCAACTCTGTGTGACCCCATAGATGGAAGCCCACCAGGCTCCCCCGTCCCTGGGATTCTCCAGGCAAGAACACTGGAGTGGGTTGCCATTTCCTTCTCCAATGCATGAAAGAAAAAAGTGAAAGTGAAGTCGCTCAGTCGTGTCCGACTCTTAGTGACCCCATGGACTGGAGCCTACCAGGCTCCTCCATCCCTGGGATTTTCCAGACAAGAGTACTGGAGTGGGGTGCCATTGGGTGAGGGTCTATGGGCAGTAAACTGTAAATCTTTGTTTTCATTACCATGATTAAACTATGGCTTAGATGCCTATAAAAAGTTCAAGCTGATGTTTATCTTTTCTCAGTCTTTTGGAGTCATTTCACTGCTTTCTGCTCATTTGACAACTCTAATCTCTATTAACTTAGGTATAAATCAAGCTTGAGTTTTTTTTTTTTTTTTTTTTTTGAGTTTGTCCTCATCCACTGCCCCTAAAGGATAGAAGTTTCACTGCCTTTTCCCTGGGACAATGGGCACAAATTTTCTTGATTCTTTTCTACAGAATGCGTGGTTCCTCGAGTTTCCAGGTTTTAACCAGTTATTAGTATCAGGTTCTTGTCTTGCAGGCTGGGGCATGATGTCTGCTTTAGTATTTATAATCCTAGCCTTCAGCTTCTTGGGTTTGTATCCAAGTTCATTTCCTGTATGGGTTAGGCTGGCATCAATTTCTGCTTACTTTTTTGGCTTTTGGTTTTCTAATTCTGATATCTAGAAATTTATTTCTTTTGAACTTGTAAATTTACAACAATAGTTTTTACTGTGTGGTCCATTTGCTCTTTCTCTCACCCTCTACCCAGTGATGACATGAGGCAGTCGCTCTGCTGTCAGTGTTCTTTGATACTTTGTATTTTCTTCTTTGTAGGTATAACTATTCTTAATAGAATCATGATAATTATCTCCCCTGTATACTATGAGTTATGATATGGTACAGTATTCTTCCCTATTCTCTAGTGCATTGTTAAACACATAGGAAGCACTCAATAAATGTTTATTGATCAAATAAGTGAAACTCTTCCCATTTAAAAAATAATTTAAACAGGAGGATATTTTGGGCTACTGTGAGCATAGTGAAGTGAAGTCGCTCAGTCGTGTCCGACTCTTTGTGACCCCATGGACTGTAGCCTACCAGGATCCTCTGTCCATGGGATTTTCCAGGCAATAGTCCTGGAGTGGATTGCCATTTCCTTCTCCAGGGGATCTTCCAAACCCAGGGATCGAACCCGGGTCTCCGTCTGTAGACAGACGCTTTACCATCTGAGCCACCAGGGAAGTCCCCTCTCAGACAAAAGAGAAAATTTGGATCCTTCATGTCTTTATATTTTCTAAGAGCACCAATGGGTTTGCTTATGGTGTAGAATTTATAGAAAGGCCTTTTCTCATATTGATTTAATCTGTTTTTCTTTTATTCTTTACTATAGTGAGGTGTGTCATTTCCAGTCTACAGTTGTACGTTTCTCAAAAATTTTGACTATTTTAATTTTGTGGAGCATAACACTGAAAAGGTAAAAAAAACTCCAATTGCCAAGTGTAGATACAATTTCATAAAGTAATGAATCTCACTGGAAATTTTGGCTCATCTCTGAATTAGGTGCTATAAATACATATATAAATCTGAAAATACATATATTTTCAGAATAAAAAACCTGAGCATAAAATCACAACCTCTTTGTCACTTTTAAGTTCTCCCAGTTAAGAGATCATCAAAGACTTTTAGGCACCTCATATCTATCATAAGTGAACACTAAAATCAGTTCTGATTTGAACACTGTTACTTGGTTTACATTTGTCTATTGCATGATAGTGCCAAGTTATCAGAACTCAGAGGTGAATCACAGCACTGATTGCCAACTTGACAACCTTGAATATGAGTGGCATTATTTTATCCTTTTCTTCTCAGCAGCATGTATCAGGATTTTTGAGTTGCTACAAGTTTCAAATTATCCTATTCTTGAATAAGTGATACTGTCCAGCATTTGGTCCCTAGAAGATTCTCCTAGACCCCAAATAGCCCATATGAGTCTTTATTAGCTTTACAAAGAGTTTATGATTAGCTTAAATATGGATTTTTTTTCCCATCACAATCACTTCTTCAAGCTATAAGAAAAGGAAATAAATATGTTGTGCGATAGTATAGAATGACACATAGAATTTTTCTATAAGATGTTTTATTACAGGTAGTAAAAGAAACAGTACTTGGACTAGGAAGCAGGAAGCCCAGTTCATAGCCACTAGTTAGATGTGTGGTTGACCTTGGATAAGTCATCCAGATCCTCTGTGTATGAAAGTCCTCATCATGAAAATTTTAAATTTGGAGTAAATAATTTTTATAATTTATCAATATCAAACATTTAATTTTAAATCAATGCAATATGTGTAACATCTATTACAACAAATTAGATCATATAAAATAGTGCCTGAAAGTCACTCTATTTTGGGATGGTTAATTTGCAGTGTGTATGTCTTCGTATTACCTTACACATGGTCTCACTAGAACTCTTGGGGTCTTGGGTAAATCTCCATCCTCGTATGTTTTCAATCATTCTGACCATAGTGACATGTGGCTGAAAGGATTTAAACATGATATGAGTCCTCTATTTGTAACAGTTAGGGTTAGGGTTAGATTGCTGGGAGAAATATCAATAATCTCAGATATGCAGATGACACAACTCTTATGGCAGAAAGTGAAGAGGGGCTAAAAAGCCTCTTGATGAAAGTGAAAGTGGAGAGTGAAAAGGTTGGCTTAAAGCTCAACATTCAGAAAATGAAGATCATGGCATCTGGTCCCATCACTACATGGGAAATAGATGGAGAAACAGTGGAAACAGTGTCAGACTTTGTTTTTCTGGGCTCCAAAATCACTGCAGATGGTGACCGCAGTCATGAAATTAAAAGACGCTTGCTCCTTGGAAGGAAAGTTATGACCAACCTAGATAGCATATTCAAAAGCAGAGACATTACTTTACCAACAAAGGTTCGCCTAGTCAAGGTTATGGTCTTTCCTGGGGTCATGTATGGATGTGAGAGCTGGACTGTGAAGAAGGCTGAGCACCGAAGAATTGATGCTTTTGAACTGTGGTGTTGGAGAAGACTCTTGAGAGTCCCTTGGACTGCAAGAAGATCCAACCAGTCCATTCTGAAGGAGATCAATCCTGGAATTTCTTTAGAAGGAATGATGCTAAAGCTGAAACTCCAGTATTTTGGCCACCTCATGCGAAGAGTTGACTCATTGGAGAAGACTCTGATGCTGGGAGGGATTGAGGGCAGGAGGAGAAGGGGACGACAGAGGATGAGATGGCTGGATGGCATCACTGACTCGATGGATGCGAGTCTGAGTGACCTCCGGGAGCTGGTGATGGACAGGGAGGCCTGGCGTGCTGCGGTTCATGGGGTCACAAAGAGTCGGACACGACTGAGCGACTGATCTGATCTGATCTGATTTGTAACAGTGGTAGCTTCCCAGAATTATAGCCTCATTTAGTGAGTAAGCTGACCTTTTGAGAAACTGTTGTGAAGGAAAAAGGTGGCAGGGAAATTTAACCAAGTTACAAGGAAGTGTCTGGGCCCCAAGCCACCTGTGTTACACAAGTAGTGTCCTTGAACTCTGCATTGGGAATTCACTTTCCACTGGGACTTTACAGAGGAACTAAGCTTACTATGGTGCCTAAAAACCACTTAAAACTAAAAACCCATAGTGAGGGTAAATTCACATTAGATAATGTGAGGTGTGCTACTTATTCCCAAGTTTAACAAGAAGAGAACAAAAATTCTGAGATTAGTATCTTGGCTGGTCCAAGAAGGTCATTGTAAATCCATTGTTGTTCAGATACCCAGTTGTGTCCGACCATTTCCAACCCATGGACTCTGTCCTTTACCATCTCTTGAAGTTGTAAATCTATCAGTTTAGTTCAGTTTAGTCTCTCAGTCATGTCCAACTCTTTGTGACCCAAAGAACTGCAGCACACCAGGCCTCCCAGTCCATCACCAACTCCCAGAGTTCATTCAAACTCATATCCATTGAGTCGGTGCTGCCATCCAACCATCTCTTCCTCTGTCATCCCTTGCTCCTCCTGCCTTCAATTTTTCACAGCATCAGGGTCTTTCCCAATAAGTCAGTTTTTCGCCTCAGGTGGCCAGAGTATTGGAATTTCAGCTTCAGCATCAGTCCTTCCAATGAATATTCAAGACAGATTTCCTTTAGGATGGACTGGTTGGATCTCCTTGCAGTCCAAGGGACTCCCAAAAATCTTGTCCAACACCACAGTTCAAAAGCATCAATTCTTCGGCACTCAGCTTTCTTTATAGCCCAGCTCTCACATCCATACGTGGCTACTGGAAAGACCATAGCTTTGACTAGATGGATCTTTGTTGGCAAAGTAATGTCTCTGCCTTTCAATATGCTGTCTATGTTGGTCATAACTTTTCTTCCAAGGAGAAAGAGTCTTCTAATTTCATGGCTGCAATCACCATCTGCAGTGATTTTGGACCCCAAGAAAATAAAGTCTCTCACTGTTTCCACTGTTTCCCCATCTATTTCCCATGAAGTGATGGGACCAGATGCCATGATCTTAGTTTTCTGAATGTTGAGTTTTAAGCCAACTTTTTCACTCTCCTCTTTCACTTTCAAGAGGCTCTTTAGTTCTTCTCTTTCTGCCTTAAGTGTGGTGTCATCTGCATATCCGAGGCTATTGATATTTCTCCCTGCAATCTTGATTCCAGCTTGTCCTTCATCAAGCCCAGCATTTCTCATGATGTGCTCTGCATACAAGTTAAATAAGCAGAGTGACAATGTACAGCCTTGACGTACCCCTTTCCTGATTTGGAACCAGTCTGTTGTTCTATGTCCATTTCTAACTGTTGTTTCCTGACCTGCATACAGATTTCTCAAGAGGCAGGTTAGGTTGTCTGGTATTCCTATCTCTTTCAGAATTTTACAGTTTGTTGTGATGCACACAGTCAAAGGCTTTTGGCATAATCAATAGAGCAAAAGTAGCTGTTTTTCTGAAACTCTGTTGCTTTTTTGATGATCCAGCTGCTGCTGCTGCTGCTAAGTCTCTTCAGTCGTGTCTGACTCTGTGCAACCCCATAGATGGCAGCCCACCAGGCTCCACCGTCCCTGGGATTCTCCAGGCAAGAACACTGGAATGGGTTGCCATTTCCTTCTTCAATGCATGAAAGTGAAAAGTGAACGTGAAGTCTCTCAGTCGTGTTGACTCTTAGCGACCCCATGGACTGGAGCCTACCAGGTTCCTCCATCCATGGGATTTTCCAGGCAAGAGTACTGGAGTGGGGTGCCATTGCCTTCTCCAGCAGATGTTGGCAATTTGATCTCTGGTTCCTCTGCCTTTTCTAAATCCAACTTGAACATCTTGAAGTTCATGGTTCATGTACTATTGAAGCCTGGTTTGGAGAATTTTTACCATTGTTTTGCTAGCATTTGAAATGAGTGCAATTGTGCAGTAGTTTGAACATTCTTTGGCATTGCCTTTCTTTGGGATTAGAGTGAAAACTGACCTTTGCCAGTCCTGTGGCCACTGCTGAGTTTTCCACATTTGTTGGCGTATTGAGTGCAGCACTTCAATAGCATCATCTTTCAGGATTTGAAATAGGTCAACTGGAATTCTGTCACCTCCACTAGCTTTGTTTGTAGTGATGCTTCCTAAGGCCCACTTGACGTCACATCCCAGGATGTCTAGCTCTAGGTTGACGATCACATCATCATGATTATCTGGGTTGTGAAGATCTTTTTTGTATGGTTCTTCTGTGTATTCTTGCCACCTCTTCTTAATATCATCTGCTTCTGTTAGATCCATACCATTTCTATCCTTTATTGTGCCTATATTTGCATGAAATGTAAATCTTTGCTTGAAATGTAAATCTATAGTCAAGCTCTAAAAAAGAAAACGCTACATATCAGAAATAGAGACCTAAAAGCCAAAGCTGAATACAGAAACTGATATCAGAATGATCCACTGATGATCGAAACTTCACTAAGAATCCAAAATCTCGGGGATTAGTATTTAAATACAACAAAGATTTTTTTTTAAATTAAATTCAGTGAATACTGCAGAAATCAATGTTAAGAATTTAGAGCACAACCCAGATATTCTCCAAAGAACTCAAAAGAGAAAGCAAAATGAGATTAAAAAGATGAGGCAGAAATGTCAATTGGGGCTCAGATACTCTGCATAGTAGGAATTTCAGAATAAGAGCAAACATTGAAGAGAATAAATATCTTAAGATAGAATAGTAGAAAATTTTCCTAAGCTAAAGAATGCATGAGTTTAAAATAAAAAGCTGTGGTGAATGACAGGCAAAATTAATAATTATGATACACAAATAGATGAATCTTCATGAATTTTTTTGACTGCCAATATTAAAGAAAAAAATCCTATAAATATCCAAGCAAAATAAAGAGGTTATCAACAAGAAAAAAAATAAGATTGGCAATAGACTTTCACGTAGCCCATAATGTCAGAAAACAACATAGAAATATTTTTGGAGTTTCAGAATAAAAGTAGCATTATAGGAGAACATTATACAGTGTATTTACCATTCAAGTGTAAGGGCAACACATAATTTATCAGATTCTGCAAAAAAAAAAAAAATAATAGAACATAAGTAACATTCATGAAAAAAGTGGAGAAGTTATAAGCAGTTGAAAAATGAAAGATTTATGAAAACCTAAGTAACAAAGAAAACACAGTCCCTTTGGGAGAGGAGGTCTGAGACAGACATACAGCAGCTCTTTTAAACTAAGGGGGAAGGCTTGATGTTCATTTCCATCTCAGGGCTTGTGTCATCTTATTCTGCTCTATGAACTGTAATAGTCAGCCTTAAGAAACAAGTGCTCAAATATCATACACACTGAAAGTTAGTTGTGGTACCTTGATCATGATTAACTTGAACTCTCATTAATCTGAATATTAACTGGATAAACTGAATAGTAAAATATCACTTGAGTTTTGTTTTGCTTTGCTAGTGATTGGAGGTTATTTGTGACCCTATGGCCCACATTATACTTATTAATCTTGAGTTAGTTTTATATCATTTATAAGAGCTCAAAATAAAGTATGTTAGTTTCCCAGGTTACTCTACCACAGACTTACAAGATAGATAACAGAAATTTATTGTCTGTTTTGGAGGTTAGAAGTTCAAAATCAAGACGTCAACAAGGTTTATTCTTTCTTTAGTTCAGTTCAGATTAGTCACTCAGTCGTGTCCGATTCTTTGCGATCCCATGAATCACAGTATGCCAGGCTTCCCTGTCCATCACCAACTCCTGGAGTTCACTCAAACTCACATCCATCGAGTCGGTGATGCCATCCAGCCATCTCATCCTCTGTCATCCCCTTCTCCTCCTGCCCCCAATCCCTCCCAGCATCAGAGTCTTTTCCAATGAGTCAGCTGTTCGCATGAGGTGGCCAAAGTATTCGAGTTTCAGCTTCAGTATCATTCCCTCCAATGAACACCCAGAACTGATCTCCTTTAGGATGGACTAGTTGGATCTCCTTGAAGTCCAATGGACTCTCAAGAGTCTTCTCCAACCACAGTTCAAAAGCTTCAATTTTTTCAGCACTTAGCCTTCTTCACAGTCCAACTCTCACATCCATATATGACCACTGGAAAAACCATAGCCCTGACTAGACGGACCTTTGTTAGCAAAGTAATATCTCTGCTTTTGAATATGCTATCTAGGTTGGTCATAACTTTCCTTCCAAGGAGTAGGCATCTTTTAATTTCATGGCTGCAGTCACCATCTGTAGTGATTTTGGAGCCCCCCAAAAAGAAAGTCTGATACTGTTTCCCTATCTATTTGCCATGAAGTGATGGGACCAGATGCCATGATCTTAGTTTTCTGAATGATGAGCTTTAAGCCAACTTTTTCACTCTCCTCTTTCACTTTCATCAAGAGGCTTTTGAGTTCCTCTTCACCTTCTGCCATAAGAGTGGTGTCATCCGCATATATGAGGACATTGATATTTCTCCCAGCAATCTTGATTCCAGCTTGTGCTTCTTCCAGCCTAGCATTTCTAATCAGGTACTCTGCATATAATTTAAATAAGTAGGGTGACTAGGTACAGCCTTGACGTACTCCTTTTCCTATTCTTGCTGCTGCTGCTGCTGCTGCTAAGTCGCTTCAGTCATGTCTGACTCTGTGCGACCCCAAAGACAGAAGCTCACCAGGCTCCCCCGTTCCTGGGATTCTCCAGGCAAGAATACTGGAGTGGGTTGCCATTTCCTTCTCCAATGCATGAAAGTGAAAAGTGAAAGTGAAGTCGCTCAGTCGTGTCTGACTCTTGGCGACCCCATGGACTGGAGCCTACCAGGATCCTCTGTCCATGGGATTTTCCAGGCAAAAGTACTGGGGTGGGGTGCCATTGCCTTCCCCGTTCCTATTCTTTCAGAGTAAGAAAAAATGTTCCATGTCTCTTGCCCAGCTTCTGTTGGTTTGCTAGAAATCTTTGATGTTCTTTGGCTGGCAGTAGCCTCACCTTAATCTTTGCCTTCATTTTCAGATGGTATTCTCCCTGTGCCCATGTCTGTGTTCAAATTCCCCTTTTCATAAGCCAACTAGTCATGTTAGATAAGGGACCCATCCTGCTCCTTATAGCCTCATCTTTGTTAATTACATCTATAATAATCCTCTATCCAAATAAGGCCACATTCTGATATACTGGAAGCTATAACCCCAGATAGGCAGGTAATTAAAAAATTGAATAACATGTAATACTTATACTAATTAAGTAGAAAATACTTTATAAGTGGATTACTTTCCCAGGATACTAATACTTGATAGTATTAAGAAAAATATTTCTAGGTTTTACAAATAAATATGTATAACAAAATAAAAAAAAGTTCTCATATGTTTTAAATACTATAAAAGATAAACTAGAAAGATGTTGGTAAGTCATACATCAATTTCTCTCATTAATTAAGAAGGAAAAGATTTATGAAATATGATAGGCTACTTAAATACTTGATAGTATTAAGAAAAATATTTCTAGGTTTTACAAATAAATATGTATAACAAAATAAAAAAAAGTTCTCATATGTTTTAAATACTATAAAAGATAAACTAGAAAGATGTTGGTAAGTCATACATCAATTTCTCTCATTAATTAAGAAGGAAAAGATTTATGAAATATGATAGGCTACTTACAAAAATATGAATAAACAAAAAAAATCCAAACTCATTCTAAACAAAGAAATCATATGATTATCAAACTGGACAAGAACTATTTTTTAAGTTATTACACCCTTTATTGAGGAATACTGAAAATGTATATACACCTGTTGCTCTGTTGGAAGAGCAAATTGGTAAAATTTTCTAAATAACTATTTGGCTAATCTTTATGCTATGAACAAAGCATTCTTTTTCAAGTAACATATCTCAACAAAAATGTTTATGGGGAAGCACAAATATAGAATCAAGAGGATCTTGCAATATAGTTTATAATACTAAAGAACTGGAGGTAGACTAACTTTCCCAGATTGGAAATTGGCTAAATAAATTGCAAGAAAATCACAGAAAGAAGGATCCATAGAAGACATTAAAAACAACATGAGTTTGAGAATCTGTCATTAATGAAAAAAGCAGATTCCAAAAGAACATGTACATTATTACTCATGTATTTCTGGAAGAATAAAATGAAAGTTAATAAAGTAGTATACTTGTATGCATATCATTCAATTCTGTATAGGATAAAAGTATTACTTTTAGAATAAAAATAAAAAAGAAGTCATGGGTTCCATAAAGATAATAACCTTGAGGAAACTGGGTAAATGAGAGGGATGTACTGACCTAAAATGTTTGACCACCACTGAAGGAAGGTAGGGTCCCACTTCAAGGCTCCATGTTCAAGTTTCAGCTCCATCCCTTTGGTAGCAGGTGACCTAGAACAGATGATTTAACATTTCTTTGCTTCATTTTCCTACTATGAATTGGAGACTGAAACAATATTTACCTCACAGGGTGACTGAGGATTAAAGGAGATGAACACAAAGCATATTTGTTTCAAATAACATTCTGAACATGAGATGACTTAAGAAAGTACCAGGTAAGGAGAAATGCAGGGTTCCAAGAAAAGAGACCTTTAGAAATATTGGAAATGTGGGACAGTTTTCTTACAAATTTCTAATCCCAGAAGAAAAGAAAAAAAAAAAAAACATGAATGATATCTAAAAGGTCATAACTAAAAATGTCAGCTGGAGATTTTAGAGGGATGATCTGTCTATGAATAAGAAAATCTAGCACAGTTTTGGGAAAAGGAGATTCCTTTACCACGAAGACTCACTGCTTAGGTGGATGGAGTGTTTACTCCTGGTAGAAGTTAATCTTTGGCAGCAATATGCAGTGAGATGCATGGAGGGAAATGGAAACAACAAAGTCCAAGATACAGAGATTATTGTCTGTTGTTTAAAGAAGATAAGAGAAAGGTATTAAGGACTGAAAGTAACTGATGATATTGAATCCAGATACTATATCAGGAGTTTTATTTCTCAGTTGTGGGGATAATAGTAGACAGATATAAATGAATAGGATAGAGAACTTAGGCACTCTTTCCTAAAACTTGGAAAAGTGCACTAAGAAAGAAAGGCATCAGGCAGCTGCTTAGGGAAGGGGTCCATGGGTGAAGATTAACTTTGCATCCACTATACCAACTGTAACTTTAGCAGAAACTAAAATCTAGGAGGCTTGGTACCCAGCATTGGCATCAGGAAAAAATATTCCCAGAAAAGAACTGACTTTTAAAAAGGTTTAGAGGCAAGAGGCGGAGAAGGCAATGGCACCCCACTCCAGTACTCTTGGCTGGAAAATCCCATGGACTGAGGAGCCTGGTAGGCTGCAGACCATGGGGTCGCTGAGGGTTGGACACGACTGAGCGACTTCACTTTCACTTTTCACTTTCATGCATTGGAGAAGGAAATGGCAACCCATTCCAGTGTTCTTGCCTGGAGAATCCCAGGGATTGGAGAGCCTGGTGGGCTGCCGTCTATGAGGTCACACAGAGTCGGACATGACTGAAGTGACTTAGCAGCAGCAGCAAAGGCAAGAGGAAATAATGAATATCAATGTTGAAAAAGCAAATGTGTATATATCTGTATTTTTGGTGACATTTCTATAATCTGTGTAGTATAACAGAGTCTGATTTTCAGATTTGGAGCTGTCATTGATTATTTTGAAAATTGGTTGGTAATGTAAAATGCAACGTCTGAAAATCTTCCAAGACACAAAAGATACCACTATTCATTATGAAATATATTGTTGAGTAATAGCCACTTAAATTATCTCATATAGATATTTTCTTAAAGACTAACCACATGTTATGGCCTTTCGTGTTATCTTTCAACTCAGATATCAGACTAGCTATGTCAAGAGACAACTACAGTCAACCCTCAAAAGATCATTTTATTGGTTAATCAGGCAATGCTTAGAATAAATCTGATAACTTTTACACCAGTTTGACTGATGGCCTGTTTCAGAAGCTGGAAGTTCTAATTTGACTCTACAGTGGTCAACTTGGGCTAGTGGTTTCATGTTTTTAGCATATTTTACACTAACATACTTGTCTAAATTCATTACTACATTATTACTCATTATTTTTTACACCACTGGGTCTGCACCATGCTAGAGTAATCAGTCTCTCATTTTTACGATAATTCTACACATGTGTGTTCTTTTCTGCATACAGAATTTATACTAACAATTATTTACTTCCCCAAGTATCCAGTTGTGATTACCAGCACTAAGAGCCACACCTCAAATTTCTCATTCATTCAATAAATCTATAGAGAGTGCTTTCTTATTCATTCATTAAACAAATATTTATTGAGTATGACAAATATATTACTGAACATAAGTAGGTCCTTTGCTAGGCTCTGGATGTTTAGCTGTGAATAGAATATCCAAGACAGTCACATTCCCCCCACCCTCAATTCTTTCTTGAGCACACTACATAAACAGGGAATTTGACTTCTTCTAGATACTCCCTTGTATTTCTCCCTCACTTAATTCAGTTTCTGTTCAAAACTCATGTCTTCGAAGACACTTTACCTATCTATACACTCGCTTCACACCCTCCATCTTTGTCTATTTTTTTAATATTGCTTTAATTTTTATTTATCATTCTTATTATTGAAATTATATGACATTTATTTTCTGTCCTCATCTAGTAGAACTTAAGCTCAAGAGAACACATTCTGTCTGGTTCAATATTATGTCTAGAAGATCACTTGAGAAATAGAGGAGACAGAAATACTTGTGGAATGAATACATGAGTGATCAACCAGTCTCTTTACATAATGAATTATGGAGGAGGGGACTCAGAAAGACCAGTGATTGCCATGAGTGAGTTGAGAGATGATTGTGGCCTGGATTAGAGTGATTGCCATGGAAACAGAGAGAAGCTGAGTAAGCAGGAATGTGATTTTGAAGTAGAGCACATCAAGACGTGCTGATAGGGGCTTCCCTCGTGGCTCAGTGGTGAAGAATCTACTTGCCAATGCAGGGGACATGGGTTTGATCCCTGGTCTGGGAAGACCTCCTATATTGCAGAACAACTAAGCCCATGTGTCACAACTACTGAGACTGTGCTCTAGAGCCCAGGAACTGCAACAAATGAGACCATGTGCTGCAACTACTGAAGTGCATGTGCCTTAGAGCCTGTGCTCCACAAGAGAAGCCACCACAGTAGGAAAGCCTGCACGTCACAGCTGAAGGGTAGCCCCTACTCACCACAACTAGAGCAAAGGCCAATACATCTATGGAGACCCAGCACAGCCAAAAATAAATAGGTAATTAAAAAAAAAAAAAGACTTGCTGATAGATTGGAGATGAAGATTTGAAGACTGAGGGCAATAGAGGCCACAATGAAGGTGGGTTTTTGGCTTGATTCTCTTTCAGAAGACAATGTCATTTACTAATATGTCATTTGTTTGGGGTCTACATTGGACAGTAATTATGTTGGCTTATAATGCTTTCCATTTCACATTGGGATTATTTTGCTTTTTGACAATTTGGAACTTGGATCAGTTTCCACTGTCACTGCTAACCTCAACAACTTGAGTTGGTTGTTGATTCAAGAATGCTGCTCTTCTTCCTCCTGAGGTTTAATTTTAGATCAAGATATATGCAATGGGCACTTCCCTGGCAGTTGAGTGGTTAAGACTTTGTGCTCCCATTGCAGGGACAGTGGGTTTGATCCCTGGTGAGGGAACTAAGAGCCCATAAACCCTGTGACATGGCCAAATAAAATAAAATGATGGTGCATTTGTGTGAACAAAGTTCTCCTCTTAAAAAAAAATACATGTTATGTATGGAAATGAAAATGGAAAATACATTTTGCTAATTTTTCTTATCTTTGGCATGGCATTATGCTTGATAGAGAATGTCGAAGTTACTGACCAAACATATCTGAAATGAAAGATTGGCTTTAATTTCTCACCTCTTCTAGCCAAACATTGCTATTAGTGATATAGTTTTAATTCACATTGTCTTCCAGAAATTGGCCAGTTATAGAGGGAATTGTATTATTATATTCACTAACAGAGGTACAAATTTTAATTAAAATAGTTCCTTAAACAGGGCCTTGAAACCCTATGGATACAAGTTTCGTAGTTGTTAAGATGAAGAAATAGTTTTTCACAGTTGAGTTTTAACGCTCTCTTTTGTTCTAGAATAAACAGGATTCGAACTCTTTGTGGCTTTTCATCAGTTTGTCTAGTATTCAATAGCTGTTAGAGTAGAGAGTGTGCTTTTTGTTGCCCTCTTCATCTAAAAATAATATTATAATAAACCTCTCTTGAGACTGTGTCTTGAGATTTACAAAGGATAATTCTATTTCTCATGTGATTGGCAATATTTATTTTCTTCATAAAACTGTTGCTCAAGAGCAAGAGGCTGTTCTAATGACAATTTAATGATAGACCCTCCAATGACAGTTTATATTGTCAAATTATTCATTTTAACACTACCCACATCCCTTAGCTCGTTTGCCATGAGTACTTAGTTACCCTTTTGGGTAGTATGTGTAAATTTTTCATCCCTTACCTAATCTTGGAGGCTAATTAGTTCATCGATCATAATTTCATTTTTAGGAGCAGTAATTCAATTCTACTCTTTCCAGTAAAGGAAGTATTTAATCATTTCTTTCTTTTAAAGTGAATTCACATATGATGCTTCCATGGCTAGATCAAATGTCATGGTATTTCCTACCTAAAAGGGCATTGTTACTGAGGCTATTGGGCTGAAGCTAAAGATAAATTGATTGTTTCAGAAACCAACTTTGATAAGTTATCTTTCTGGTAAGAAGATGTCACTTGAATGATTCTGTCATTTTTGAAAATGTGCATGACATTTACTACAACACACCAAGTGTAAATAGGGGATCTTAGGCTATGTCTGTAAATTGGTTATAGGACTGATAGAACTAAAATGACTATACCTAAAACGTCTAGTTGAACCAGCTAGTGGTGGGTAGACACGAAGTGAGCAACTCACTCTGTTGCAATAGACTGTAGCTGAATTTTTACAATCAGAATTAACAGTCAGAATGGGTCCTCCATTTTGAATATATCTTATGAATATTTTGATTAGGCTTATAAATTCCATAACTTAGAGTTTTAAAGTATAAAAATAGCAACAAGTTTACATAGTGTATTCATGTTTTTATTTATATTAACAAAAAGCCTAAGGATAACCATGTATTCAACTATGTCCTTGCATTTGTGGAAAGCATTGTCAGTATAGCTACTAGCTCAGATGACAAGACTGATCACATAATTAGTAATCTGTTTAAGATGAAGATAAAACAAAATGCCCAGACAAGATACAGGAAAAGGAAAAACAGAACAGTGATAGAGATATTAATGAAGATAAGAAATGGAAAAAATGGTAATGTTCAACTGCCTCACTTCCTTATACTTCCTCCATCCCAACTTTGGGGTTAAAAGATTTGTGCAAATTAGAATCCAGTCTTAATAAAGAAAAGCTGAGTAGCCCTGGCTCAAATAAACCCACTGGCAGTGCAAGAAAATAAAGCAAGCAGAACAGAAGGTGTGTTCCTCTTGAAAGGTTAGGTCACTCGCAGAAGTTGCAGCCTGACTTGGCAGTAAGGTTGAAAATTGGAGCCAGTATCCCCATACTTAAGCTCTCAAATATCCTACCCCAATAAATTCATTCATATTAAATCCTCTCAAGGAATATTGGAGAAAAGTTTTTAAACGGATTAATGGATGTAAGAAGTGGTGTAGCAAATTGGAGTAAAATAGAAGTGTACAGGCGAAATGGACATGCATTTTGTCTCCACTAAAGCATTCTTAAACTTTAGTTTTATAATTCTGCATTGCTGGGCACCAAGATTTTTGTGGGACAGAAAAATTTTTTTATTTCAAATGCTGGTGCTTGCTAGAGCTGGAGATGGCTGAGGGGTATAGTGAGAATTAATTTTACTGTCTCTATTCAGAGTTAATTTAGTGTGCTGCCATCAAACTGAAACAGCTGAGCTAAAACCACCAGTAGCAACAGCAGCAGCATTTAAAGCTGTTTCTTAAATGGTGTGGGACATATCTGAATGTAAAGGAAGAAATTAAGATGAGGGTTCAGGGCTGTTTAATCCCAGGTTGAATATCTGATAGACTATTATCCTCAAAGGATAATATGATGTGCTCTTTAAAAAACGTCCTTCAAACACAATATCACCAAGCCAGAGAAAAGAAGATTTCTACTTAGGAGAGGAGATCAGATTTGGATAAAATTGGAAACACACCTTTGTGTTTAAAATTAGAGAATTTAATTCATTTCTTTGTTGAAGAAGTTATATTTGTTATAGACAACATTTGTAACACCAAAATTAATGCTAATAAACTATTCTTATTGTTTTAGGACAAAGGTAATTCTTAATTAAGATTTTTGAGACTTAAGCAAGATTTACAAGTCCAATAAGCACTTTCCATTATATTTGCTAAGGTAGCATTATTCTGAGTCAGTAGCTTAATAGTTAGAAACAGTAATGTGTAAATTGAATCTATGAAGATAATTTCAGATTGTAGATTCTCCCTGTCTACATCAAGACAACATTTGAGTATGCTATACTGATGATAATTCTCATTTTATATAATGTTAAATAGAGTAAAATTTTCAAAACAAATAAGAAAAATTTGTTTTGAAATACATACTTAACTTGATCCTTTCAATCAGTTTACAGTGTCTTGTGCACACAAGTTAGTCACTACAAATTGTTTTTTTCCTGGCAGAATTCTGGCAACTTTTACATATTGATTATATTTACTAATATTAATCACCCTTTTCAGTAAAAGCTTAATTTAGTTAGATCACTGGTCCAAACTCAACTATTTAGTATATCTTATAAGTCAAACTACCATAAATGTTTCCCCTACATCCTGTCTATCCATCTATCTTCTCAGTCACTTCAGTTCAGTTGCTCAGTCATGTCTGATTCTTTGCGACCCCGTGGACTGCACCACACCAGGCCTCCCTGTCCATCACCAACTCCTGGAGTTTACTATCTTCTCAGAGGGCAATATATTTTAATTTTCAACTAGAAATTCTGTTTACAAACTTGGTGAAAATGTCATTGTGACTTTCTGCTTAAAGTGCTCACCCACCTCCAATTAAAAGACATATATAAAATGAGTAGACAGATGTTAAAATACATGATGGAAATCCTGTGGAAAAGAAATGTGGCAGAAGCACATAGGGGCTAATGTCACAGATTGTCAGGTTGTGGGATCCACACAGAGATGGCCACGGATGAAATCACTGCAGGGTGCGCAGATAAACAGTGTCCTGTACATAGGGCTGGAATTGAAAATTGAGCCCACAGGGCAAAACTGATAAAGAAGAATAATGAGAGCTGTGACTGTCAACCAGGGACGTTGCTTTTATTCAATGGTCAGAGGGTACAAAGTGATGATGTAATGAGGAAGTATGCCAAGGTGCTTCCTGGCCCAGTGGCTGGATTTTGTGTACACCCATATAGGACAGAATTCCTGGAATGGCAGTGTAAGACTCAGCTCTACACTGGGGCTCTAGGAACCAGGTGGAGGGAATCTCCAAAACTACCAGACAAGAAGGGATAAATAAGAAGTCTTCAAAATTACTCATAAAATATTTTCAACACACATTAAAAAGTATACCTTGAAAATCTAGGAATAAATGCAACAACTGGAAGAATTCATGCTACTAAAAAAAAAAAAATAAAGCAATCTGATACTGGCTTTAAAATTTGTATGTAAGTTCAAGATTCTAAAAAGATAATAATAATAATAACCCATAAAAAAGAAAATCAGATCAGAGCAGATCAGTCGCTCAGTCATGTCCGACTCTTTGCGACCCCATGAACTGCAGCACGCCAGGCCTCCCTGTCCATCACCAACTCCCGGAGGTCACTCAGACTCAAATCCATCGAGTCAGTGATGCCATCCAGCCATCTCATCCTCTGTCATCCCCTTCTCCTCCTGCCCCCAATCCCTCCCAGCATCAGTCTTCTCCAATGAGTTAACTCTTTGCATGAGGTGGCCAAAATACTGGAGCTTCAGCTTTAGCATCATTCCTTCCAAAGAAATCCCAGGGCTGATCTCCTTCAGAATGGACTGGTTGGACCTCCTTGCAGTCCAAGGGACTCTCAAGAGTCTTCTCCAACACCACAGTTCAAAAGCATCAATTCTTCGGCGCTCAGCCTTCTTCACAGTCCAGCTCTCACATCCATACATGACCACAGGAAAGACCATAGCCTTGACTAGATGGACCTTTGTTGGCAAAGTGATGTCTCTGCTTTTGAATATGCTATCTAGGTTGGTCATAACTTTCCTTCCAAGGAGTAAGCGTCTTTTAATTTCATGGCTGCAATCACCGAATGCAGTGATTTTGGAGCCCAGAAAAAGAAAGTCTGACACTGTTTCCCCATCTATTTCCCATGAAGTGATGGGACCGGATGCCATGATCTTCATTTCTGAAAGCTTTAAGCCAACTTTTCCACTGTCCACTTTCACTTTCATCAAGAGGCTCTCCAGTTCCTCTTCACTTTCTGCCTTAAGGGTGGTGTCATCTGCATATCTGAGGTTATTGATATTTCTCCTGGCAATCTTGATTCCAATTTGTGTTTCTTCCAGTCCAGCGTATCTCATGATGTACTCTGCATATAAGTTAAATAAACAGGGTGACAATATAAAAGCCTTGATGAACTCCTTTTCCTATTTAGAAACAGTCTGTTGTTCCATGTACAGTTCTCTGTTGCTTCCTAACCAACATACAAATTTCTCAAGAGGCAAATCAGGTGGTCTGGTATTCCCATCTCTTTCAGAATTTTCCACAGTTTATTGTGATCTACACAGTCAAAGGCTTTGGCATAGTCAATAAAGCAGAAATAGATGTTTTTCTGGAACTCTCTTGCTTTTTCCATGATCCAGCGGATGTTGGCAATTTGATCTCTGGTTCCTCTGCCTTTTCTAAAACCAACTTGAACATCAGGAAGTTCACGGTTCACATATTGCTGAAGCCTGGCTTGGAGAATTTTGAGCATTACTTTACTAGCATGTGAGATGAGAGCAATTGTGTGGTAGTTTGAGCATTCTTTGGCATTGTCTTTCTTTGGGATTGGAATGAAAACTGACCTTTTCCAGTCCTGTGGCCACTGCTGAGTTTTCCACATTTGCTGGCATATTGAGTGCAGCACTTTCACAGCATCATCTTTCAGGATTTGGAATAGCTCCACTGGAATTCCATCACCTCCACTAGCTTTGTTCGTAGTGATGCTTTCTAATGCCCACTTGACTTCACATTCCAGGATGTCTGGCTCTAGGTCAGTGATCACACCATCATGATTATCTGGGTCATGAAGATCTTTTTTGTACAGTTCTTCTGTGTATTCTTGCCATCTCTTCTTAATATCTTCTGCTTCTGTTAGGTCCATACCATTTCTGTCCTTTATCGAGCCCATCTTTGCATGAAATGTTCCTTTGGTATCTCTGGTTTTCTTGAAAAGATCCCTAGTCTTTTCCATTCTGTTGTTTTCCTCTATTTCTTTGCATTGATCATTGAAGAAGGCTTTCTTATCTCTTCTTGCTAGTCTTTGGAACTCTGCATTCAGATGTTTATATCTTTCCTTTTCTCCTTTGCTTTTCGCTTCTCTTCTTTTCATAGCTATTTGTAAGGCCTCCCCAGACAGCCATTTTGCTTTTTTGCATTTCTTTTCCATGGGGATGGTCTTGATCCCTGTCTCCTGTACAATGTCACGAACCTCATTCCATAGTTCATCAGGCACTCTATCTATCAGATCTAGGTCCTTGAATCTATTTCTCACTTCCACTGTATAATCATAAGGGATTTGATTTAGGTCATGCCTGAATGGTCTAGTGGTTTTATCTACTTTCTTCAATTTCAGTCTGAGTTTGGCAATAATGAGTTCATGGTCTGAGCCACAGTCAGCTCCTGGTCTTGTTTTTGCTGACTGTATAGAGCTTCTCCATCTTTGGCTGCAAATAATATAATCAATCTGATTTTGGTGTTGACCATCTAGTGATGTCCATGTGTAGAGTCTTCAATTGTGTTGTTGGAAGAGGGTGTTTGTTATGACCAGTGCATTTTCTTGGCAAAACTCTGTTAGTCTTTGCCCTGATTCATTCTGTATTCCAAGGCCAAATTTGCCTGTTACTCCAGGTGTTTCTTGACTTCCTACTTTTGCATTCCAGCCCCCTATAATGAAAAGGACATCTTTTTTGGGTGTTAGTTCTAAAAGGTCTTGTAGGTCTTCATAGAACCGTTCAACTTCAGCTTCTTCAGCGTTACTGGTTGGGGCATAGATTTGGATTACCATGATATTGAATGGTTTGCCTTAGAAATGAACAGAGATCATTCTGTCATTTTTGAGATTGCATCCAAGTACTGCATTTCGGACTCTTTTGTTGACCATGATGGCCACTCCATTTCTTCTGAGGGATTCCTGCCCACAGTAGTAGATATAATGGTCATCCGAGTTAAATTCACCCATTCCAGTCCATTGGAGTTCACTGATTCCTAGAATGTCGACATTCACTCTGGCCATCTCTTGTTTGACCACTTTCAATTTGCCTTGATTCATGGACCTGACATTCCAGGTTCCTATGCAATATTGCTCTTTACAGCATCGGACCTTGCTTCTATCACCGGCCACATCCACAGCTGGGTATTCTTTTTGCTTGGGCTCCATCCCTTCATTCTTTCTAGAGTTATTTCTCCACTGATCCCCAGTAGCATATTGGGCCCCTACTGACCTGGAGAGTTTCTCTTTCAGTGTCCTATCATTTTGCCTTTTCATACTGTTCATGGGGTTCTCAAGGCAAGAATACTGAAGTGGTTTGCCATTCCCTTGTTCAGTGGATCACATTCTGTCAGATCTCTCTACCATGACCCGCCCATTTTGGGTTGCCCCATGGGTATGGGTTAGTTTCATTGAGTTAGACAAGGCTGTGGTCCTAGTGTGATTAGATTGACTAGTTTTCTGTGAGTATGGTTTCAGTGTGCTTGCCCTCTGATGCCCTCTTGCAACAACTACCATCTTACTTGGGTTTCTCTTACCTTGGGTATGGGGTATCTCTTCAGGGCTGCTCCAGCAGAGCGCAGCCATTGCTCCTTACTTGGAGGAGCGGTATCTCCTCACCACCCCACTCCTGACCTTTACTGTGTGATACCTCCTCTAGGCCCTCCTGCGCTCGCAGCCAAAGCTCCTTGGACGTGGGTTGGTCCTCCCCGCCACTGCCCCTGGCCCATGGCGTGGGGTTGCACCTCCTGTCCACCTCCCCTGGCCTCGGGCTTGGGGTGTGGGTTATCTCCTCTGGGCTGCCGCCCCTGACCTCGGACGTGGGGTAACTCCTCTCGTCGCCACCCCTGACCACAGATGCTGGGTATCTCCTCTCGGTCGCCCCCCGTGACCTCGGATGTGGGGTAACTCTTCTCGCGTTCCTGCGCCGTTGCAGTCTGGTACTCTCGGCCGCTGCCACTGACCTCTGACATGGGATAACTCCTCTTGGCTGCCGCCCTTTGGGCATGAGGTCCTCCCGGCTTCAAATATAAATGTGACAGTATTTATCCATTTAGACTTGGTCTTTCATTGAACGAACTGTCTTTACTCATTTACATTATGAGGTTTATGAATCTGGTCATATGATGAATCTGTGAAGTAAGCCAGAAACAAAAACACAAATACAGTATACTAACGCATATATATGAAATTTAGAAAGATGGTAAAAATAACCCTATTTACGAGACAGCAAAAGAGACACTGATGTATAGACCAGACTTTTGGACTCTGGGACCGGGAGAGGGTGGGATGATTGGGGAGAATAACATTGAAATATGTATAATATTATATCTGAAATGTATTAATCGTTCAAACTAAACACTGTCATGTTACAATTTGTTCATATTAGATGTTTGTAATGTTTCTGATAATCAATAAAAGAGATTCTTGAGTAAAAAATAAATAAATAAAAAAAATAAAAAATTTTAAATCTAAAAAAAAAAATAAATAAACTCAAATTAGCTACCATTTGCAGAGAAGGCAATTGCACCCCACTCCAGTACTCTTGCCTGGAAAATCCCATGGACGGAGGAACCTGGAAGGCTGCAGCCCATGGGGTCGCTGAGGGTCGGACATGACTGAGCGACTTCCCTTTCAATTTTCACTTTTCACTTTCATATATTGGAGAAGGAAATGGCAACCCACTCTAGTGTTCTTGCCTGGAGAATCCCAGGGCTGGAGGAGCCTGGTGGGCTGCTGTCTAGGGAGTCGCACAGAGTCAGACATGACTGAAGCGACTTAGCAGCAGCAGCAGCAACAGTAGCTACCGTTTGAAACTTTTGGATTGCAAGAAAGAAACTAAATTGAGAACAGCTTAGACCAAAATGGAACTGTATTGGTGGCTCACATAGTAACTTTACAAGAAGGGCAAAGGGACTTAAATTCTGTCAAAAGCACTTATCTCTTTCCTCTCTGTTTCTGCACATGCATAAGCTTTATTTTCTCGGTCTAGATTTTTTCATGGCAGTGGAAATATAGTGCCAATAAATTTGAGGCTTACATCTTCTAGACTACCTGTAACTGTAAGAGGACTGAAACGCCTTATCGTCAGCGTGAGGTTCCCAATTCCAATCTCTGCGGCCAGTGAAGTTTGAGGTTGTTAAAATAATGTCAGCCCAGAATGCCTGCAACAAGGGAATTAGTGTGTCCCAGAATTAGAGGTACATTTCTGAGAGGAATTTTTATATAGATAAAACAGCTGATCTCCGCTACCATGATAATTATAAAGCTAGAGATATAAATTCATGGAGGGAAAACCCTGAAAAGATTCTGCTTTAAAAATTATAGGGGAGTTCCGGTTAAGATGGCGGAGGATTAGGACGGGGAATACACTTTCTCCTCCACAAATTCATCAAGGGGACATCTAAACGCCGAGTAAATTCCTCAAACAGCTTCGGAATGTCGGCAGAGAACATCGGACACTGAGAAAAGCAACTCACTCCCCTCTAAAGGAGGTAGGAAAGAATATAGAAGCCAGAGAGGGACAAAGAGGGAGGGACGGACTTCTGTCCGGGGAAGGGAGCCTGGAAAGGGAAAGAGAAGTTTCCAAACACCGGGAAACTCTCCCTGTAGAGTCTGTGCCAACCGAGAAAGCACGGAGAATATCATAACAGAGAGGAAAACAAATGAACAATTAAGACCCACAGACTACGAGCCCTGCGGTAGCTTCCGCGGCGGGAAGGCATCATCGCAAACACCCGCTTCCGCCAGTAGCAAGCCGGGGCTGGGCGGGGAGACGCTGTGGGCTGCTCCCACGCCGCCGACCGCTCCCCCGTGGGAAGCACCCCCCCCCCGAGGAGCGCTCCCCTCCCTCCTGCCGCCAGCCGCTCCCGCGCGGGCGCGCTCCCGTGCGGGCGCGCACCCGCCCCCTGCGCCAGGGGCTCCTGAGAGGGTCGACCCCCACCGCCGACCGTTCCCGTGCGAACCACTCCATCCCCTCACCGCCGCTCCCCCGCCAGCCGTTGCCGCGCGGGCCGTTTCTGCCGGGAGTGGTTTGGGCTGGCAGACCGGACTGCGGCCAGGACCACAGGAGGGGCCGGCCCGGGCCCAAGACACTGCGGGGCCCGCGCACAGAACAAAGGACTATACAGACCAACTACAGAGAAAGGGGCCTATAGATCTTGAGAAACTTAAGCCGGAACAAGGAACTAGCCGAAAATGAACTGAACCCACAGCAATAAAAGAGAAACTCTTATACATATTGTTACTATTTTTACCAACATTATTTCCTTTTTTTTTCTTTTTTTAATATATGTTTTTTTAAAAATTTTATTATTTTTTTATTGAAAGGAAGAGGAGGGGGAGGGGAAGAAAAAAAATTTTTTTTTCTCTTTCCTTTTAATTTTTTTCTTTTTTTTCTTCTTGTTTTTGTTTCTTTTATTCTTATGTTTTTATCCTCTAGTACTTCTTTAATCTCCACGGTTAGATATAACTTTTGCAACCCTGTTTTGGTTTTTTTGTGTGTGTGTGTGTTTTTTTTTCCCTTGTTTTTGTTTCTTTTATTTTTATGTTTTTATCCTCTAGTACTTCTTTAATCTCCACTGTTAGATATAACTTTTGCGACCCTGTTTTGGTTTTTTGTGTGTGTGTTTTCTTTCTTTCTTTTTTTTTCTTTTTTCTTCTCTTTTTTCTTTTTGTCCTTGGCTTTTTTTCTCTCCTTTGTACTTTTCTTTACTGATTACTGACTGGATCTGTCTCTCTCCTTGACACTCCCTCCTTTTATCCTCCTGACCAACTATATCTCCCTCCTCCCTTTCTCCTTCTCCGTATAATGCCGTGAACATCTCTGAACAGTCTAGTTGTGGAATGCAATATAGAAGACGAACTTTATGAGACTACTGCAAAAATAAGACAGATAACAGGAAGCAGGAGGCTTAAGTCCAAACCCTGACCCCACGAAACATTAATTGACAGGAGCTCATCAAATGCCTCCATACCTACACTGAAACCAAGCATCACACAAAGACCAGCAAGTTCCACGGCAAGACATACCAAGAAAAACCTTTAGAAAAACAAGAACACAGCCCTGAGCTCCAAGTCACAGGCTACACAAAGCGACCTCAAAACCATAGACATCTCATAACACACCACTGGACACTCCACTGCACCCCAGAGAAAAGAAATCCAGCCCCACCCACCAGAACATCGATACAAGCTTCCATAAACAAGAAACCTCGACTTGCCACCGGTACAAACCCACATATAGGGCAGAAAAGCCACAATAAAGAGAACTCCACAGACGGCCAGAATACAGTAAGGACTCCCCAAACTCAGCATTTTAAACAAGATGAAGAGACAGAAGAATTCCCAGCAGGTAAAGGAACAGGATAAATGCCCACCAAACCAAACTAAAGAGGAAGAAATAGCGAACCTACCTGATAAAGAATTCCGAATAATGATAGTGAAATTAATCCAAAGCCTGGAAAGCAAAATGGAATCATGGATAAATAGCCTGGAGAAAAGCATCGAGAAGATGCAAGAAAGATTTAACAAGGACCTAGAAGAAATAAAAAAGAGTCAATATATAATGAATAATACAATAAATGAGATCCAAAACACTCTGGAGGCAACAAATAGTAGAATTACAGAGGCAGAAGATAGAATTAGTTACACTAATAACGAGAAAATAGAAAGAGAAATTAAGGAAACAATTCCATTCACCATTGCAATGAAAACAATAAAATACTTAGGAATATATCTTCCTAAAGAATCTAAAGACCTATATTTAGAAAACTATAAAACACTGCTGAAAGAAATTAAAGAGGACACTAATAGATGGAGGAATATACCATGTTCGTGGATTGGTAGAATCAATATAGTGAAAATGAGTATACTACCCAAAGCAATTTATAGATTCAATGCAATCCCCATCAAGCTACCAACAGTATTCTTCACAGAGCTAGAACAAATAATTTCTCAATTTGTATGGAAATACAAAAAGCCTCGAATAGCCAAAGCTATCTTGAGAAAGAAGAACGGAACCGGAGGAATCAACCAGCCTGACTTCAGGCTCTACTATAAAGCTACAGTCATCAAGACAGTATGGTACTGGCACAAAGACAGAAACATAGATCAATGGAACAAAATAGAAAGTCCAGAGATAAATCCACGCACATATGATCACCTAATCTTTGACAAAGGCGGCAAGAATATACAATGGAGTAAAGACAATCTTTTTAACAAGTGGTGCTGGGAAAACTGGTTGAACACTTGTAAAAGAATGAAACTAGAACACTGTCTAACACCATACACAAAAATAAATTCAAAATGGATTAAAGAGCTAAATATAAGACCAGAAACCATAAAACTCCTAGAGGATAACATAGGCAAAACACTCTCTGACTTACATCACAGCAGGATCCTCTATGACCCACCTCACAGAATATCGGAAATAAAATCAAAAATGAACAAATGGGACCTAATCAAACTTAAAAAGCTTCTGCACAACAAAGGAAACTATAGGCAAGCTGAAAAGACAGCCCTCAGAATGGGAGAAAATAATAGCAAATGAAGCAACAGACAAACAACTAATCTCAAAAATATACAAGCAACTTCTACAGCTCAATTCCAGGAAAATAAACGACCCAATCAAAAAATGGGCCAAAGAACTTAACAGACATTTCTCCAAAGAAGACATACAGATGGCTAACAAACACATGAAAAGATGCTCAACATCGCTCATTATCAGAGAAATGCAAATCAAAACCACTATGAGATACCATTACACGCCAGTCAGAATGGCTGCGATCCAAAAATCCACAAGCAATAAATGCTGGAGAGGGTGCGGAGAGAAGGGTACCCTCTTACACTGTTGGTGGGAATGCAAACTAGTACAGCCACTATGGAGAACAGTATGGAGATTCCTCAAAAAACTGGGAATAGAACTGCCTTATGACCCAGCAATCCCACTGCTGGGCATACACACTGAGAAAACCAGAATTGAAAGAGGCACGTGTACCCCAATGTTCATAGCAGCACTGTTTACAATAGCCAGGACGTGGAAGCAACCTAGATGTCCATCCACAGATGAATGGATAAGCAAGCTGTGGTACATATACACGATGGAGTATTACTCAGCCATTAAAAAGAATACATTTGAATCAGTTCTAATGAGGTGGATGGAACTGGAGCCTATTATACAGAGTGAAGTAAGCCAGAAAGAAAAACACAAATACAGTATACTAACGCATATATATGGAATTTAGAAAGATGGTAACAATCACCCTGCTTATGAGACAGCAAAAGAGACACTGATGTATAGAACAGACTTTTGGACTCGGGGACTGGGAGAGGGTGGGACGATTGGGGAGAATAGCATTGAAATATGTATAATATCATATCTGAAACGAGTCAGTCCAGGTACGATGCCCGATAACAGATGCCTGGGACTGGAGCACTGGGATGACCTGGAGGGATGGTGTGGGAGGGGGGAGGGAGGAGGGTTCAGGATGGGGAGCACGGGTATTCTGGTGGCGGATCCATCTCGATGTATAGTAAAAGTAATACAATATTGTAAAGTTAAGAAAAATTAAAATAATAATAATAAAAAAAAATAAAAAGGAAAAAAAAAATTGTGTTACAACCACTATGCTATTTTGCCATAATCACTCTATAATATAATTTTTCAATATATTATTGAAATATAATATAAATATAATATTGACTATATAATATTCAATATATTTCAATGATTTTTTTGCACACAAATACTGATGAAAACATCTTTGCTATTGGTTTCCTATTTTCATTTTAATCAAATATTTTAACACTATGTAACACTATAAGGGAAACTGGTGAAATTTAAAAAAAAATTAACTATTTCTCTATAGAATCAGAAATATGTTAAAAAAATTGCTGATTGGATTATTTCTATATATTGCTATAGCAATTTCTGTGTAAAGTTGCTGTGGACTCAAATAAATGAATTTCTACATTCTGAAAGAAAAAAAAATTATAGGGGAAAAAGTTAAGAAAGTGACTGTTTTTGTTAAGATGTGAATTATGAGTGAAACAAAATTTTACCTCTTAGTTTTTGTCCTTCTAGCTGTTTACTTTTTTTTTTTGCATCGTGTATATTTCCCCCTCTTCAGAAATTCTTATTTCTTTCAAAATCTCATTCTATTATTGATTTAGATCATGTTTAACTTTACCCACTTACATTTCCATCAACAGTATTGAGTTGCTATTGCGCCACATCCTCATTTCACTAAAATCTGATACTATCAGTCTTTAAAACCTATGCCAAACTGGAGTGCCTATAAAGTGATGTCTCATTAATTTCCACTTCCACTACTACTTCTGAGGTTGTACATTTTTCTGTACACCAATAGCCATTCCTGTTTCCTAGTCCATGAGTTGTCCATTCATGTCCTCTTAGTCATTTTTCTAATAGGAGTTCTTTTGGCTTCCCCGATGGCTCAGCATATAAATAATTCACGTGCAGTGCAAGAGACACAGAAGTCTGGGGTTTGATTCCTGGGTCAGGAAGATCCTCTGGAGGAGGGCTTGGCAACCCACTCCCATATTCTTGCCTGGAGAATCCCATGGACTGAGGAGCCTGGTGGGCTACAGTCCAAAGGGTTGCAAAGAGTCAGATGTGACTGAGCAACTAAGCACATAGATTCTAGAAATTAATTCTTTGCCATCTATATGTGCTACAAACATTTTTTCCAGGGTGGTAAATTAAAAAAAATTTTTTTTAAATGGTATCTTTTGATGAATAACATTTTTTCAGTTTAAAGTAATTGAGTGTATTGCTATTTTCCCACTATAATTTGTGTTTTTATATGTCTTATTCAAGGAATCTTTTCCTGGGTTGATGACAAACATTTTTTGTATACTGTTTTTCTAAAAGGTTTAAAGATTTGCTATTCACATTTTTTTCTTATCCATTTGGCATTAATTTTAATGTAAGGAATGAGGAAAGGATTCAATTCCATGTTATGATATTAGATACCCAACTATTCCAGGACCAATTATCAAGAGTCTTTCCTTACCCACTAGTCTTTGATGCCATGTTTTTCTGCTTTAAGAATGTCTTTGTTATTCTTTTCCATTTGTTTTTATACACAAACTTTTAAGTAGGTTTGTCAAATTCCTATTGGAATTTTAATGCAAAATTCACTGCATTCATTAATCATTGTGGGGAAAGCTGACATCTCTACAATAGTGAGTCTTACTATCTATAAACCAAGTATATCAATACCTTTATTCAAGTTATCTTTAATGTAATCATTATAATTGTATTATTTTCTCCTTTAAGTCCTTAAACATATTTTATAAGATTTATTCCTCTCTTTATTAATTTTATTGCTATTGCAAATGCTCTTTTCAAATTACCTTTTCTATATATCTATTACTGGAAATGAAATGCTCTTGATATTTGTATATTGATTTCATATTCAAGAATCTTGCTAAACTCTCTTATTAACTAATAATAATACTTTGTATTAGATTATTTTCTATTTTCAATGTAACTCTGGGCAAGAATAACATTTTCTTTTTCTTGACTTATTTATGTTGACTAAATATCCATTTATTTGTCTTCTTCTCCTAAAATATTGTATCATGAGCTCTTCTAAAATTTACCTTTCTAAAATAGCATTTTCAGAGGATATCTTGCACCTCAGAATGAGTGTACCAGAATGTACTGATCCATTTTCATGTTGGGGATATTTGATATCTGTATAATTTTTATTTATTTTTTACTAGTATAAAAAATGTGAAGATCTGTTTTGTACACAAATCATTGCCCAAATTTCTCAACAATTTCTCATGCTACATCTTAAGAGTAAAACTAAAGTACAAAAGAATAGTATCATTTTAAGAGTCTCAATATGTATTGCCAAACAGCGCTTCAGAAAGGTCATCACAGTTTACTGACAACCGGTAGAGCATGAAAACATCTGTCTCACCACATCCTCGTCGGTATATGGGATTATCCTTAATTTTCTTTGGCTGATTTGATAGACAAAAATGGTACCTCATTTTAATTTGCATTTATTTGATTACTAGTGAGGTTGATCATTTTCATATAGAATTTTTCAAACTTTTGGTGTTTTCTGGCTTTTGAGTTTAGCAGGGTCTCATCAATATGTAAGTGTGTGTCATCAATATGGAAAGCTGATAATACATATTAACTTTAAAACCTATTTGTCTTTATATTGTACTAGATTTTTACTTACAATCTCTTGTTTCAGAATTCAGTCAAGGTTGTTAATCTTATGCTATTAAATATATCTGTATTCCTTGATCAAAATCTTTCATTCTTTATATACATTATTAGAATGTTGGCTCATTTTTTTTTCTTGAATATAAAATATAGTGCAACTTACTTGCATTCTAAATTAACATATCATCAGCTTGTACTAAGTCAATGCTATAAATGTCTCCCTGAAAAATGAAAATTCTAGATTTTGGATTATGGCGTTTATAGTTTGTATCCATAGGATTTGGCATGTTTCTTGGTGCATAATAGCTATTCAAGAAATACTTGTACTGAATTCCAAGTTGAAGTGTTTCAACTTAAAATTTTCCTATGATCTTAGTTTTAAATAAAAAATAGAATAAAGAGTCTCCTGATTAATTGATTTGTTAACTTCCAAGTATTGTAGAAAGGTAATACTTGTGCTCTCTAGCTATTTTTAATAATTCTAAACTCTTCCTGGGTTTAACCTACCCCATTAACCCTCAAACAGCCCACTGATCTTCAGTGTCCATTAAGTAAGGTTGAGGGTAGGGCCTATGGTCATAGAATAGCAATTTTCTTTGTGTGAAGTGATATTTCTACCTTAGACATAGAGGCTCTAATTTTCACTCTAATTTTGACCTCTGATCTCCATGCTCTGACAAGGAGAGAACTACTTGACAGTGAGTTGAGCTGAACTGATATATTCAGGCTATTAAGATCATCACTTTCAGCAGGCAAATTTTACCCATATTTTAAAACTTAGCTCAAATATTATACCTCCTTACTTCAGCTCTCCTCTCTCCATGGAATGAGATGCTTCATTATCTGTGTTTCCATAACTCTTTACACATTAAAATAACCAATAACAGTGAACATTCGTTGAATGTTTAACATAAACTTTCTCACACTTAGCCTAAGACAGATACTGTTGTTACCTGCAGTGTTTCAGAAGACATACAAGCTTAACACAGACAACCTGCTCACATTTACACTGCTGGTAAATATATATACAAGGATCTGAAACAGGTTATTTGACCCCCAAACTGAGGCTCCTAACTACCTCTTAAACTTCTGCTCTAATAAATTCCCTTTAAGGACTGGAATCACAACCTGTGGAATTTTGTATTTCTAGTACCTGATTCAGTTCCTCGAACTTAATAGGTATTCTACAACAACTTAGTAAATTGGAAAATGGAATATGATACTCAGAAGGCCCCGTAATAAGGCTCGTTTGGCTATTTATTTGCTCAATTTATTTAACTTATATGCAGGCTACATCATGAGAAACGCTGGACCGGAAGAAACACAAGCTGGTATCAAGATTGCTGGAAGAAATATCAATAACCTCAGATATGCAGATGACACAACTCTTATGGCAGAAAGTGAAGAGGAACTAAAAAGCCTCTTGATGAAAGTGAAAGTGGAGAGTGAAAAAGTTGGCTTAAAGCTCAACATTCAGAAAACGAAGATCATGGCATCCACTCCCATCACTTCATGGGAAATAGATGGGGAAACAGTGGAAACAGTGTCAGACTTTCTTTTTCTGGGCTCCAAAATCACTATAGACGGTGACTGCAGCCATGAAATTAAGACGCTTACTCCATGGAAGGAAAGTTATGACCAACCTAGATAGCATATTCAAAAGCAGAGACATTACTTTGCCAACAAAGGTTCCTCTAGTCAAGGCTATGGTTTTTCCTGTGGTCATGTACAGATGTGAGAGCTGGACTGTGAAGAAGGCATAGTTCTTTTGATGCTTTTGAACTGTGGTGTTGGAGAAGACTCTTGAGAGTCCCTTGGACTGCAAGGAGATCCAACCGGTCCATTCTGAAGGAGATCAGCCCTGGGATTTCTTTGGAAGGAATGATGCTAAAGCTGAAACTCCAGTACTTTGGCCACCTCATGCGAAGAGTTGACTCATTGGAAAAGACTCTGATGCTGGGAGGGATTGGGGGCAAGAGCAGAAGGGGACGACAGAGGATGAGATGGCTGGATGGCATCACTGACTTGATGGACGTGAGTCTCAGTGAACTCTGGGAGTTGGTGATGAACAGGGAGGCCTGGCGTGCTGTGATTCATGGGGTCGCAAAGAGTCGGACACGACTCAGTGACTGATCTGATCTGATCTGATCTGATAGCCCTGAAGTTGTTTGGATGTGTGAAACCTGTCCAAACTAATCACATGTGTATGTAGAACCTGGTCACATTTCATCCAATGTGACCAGAGAGTAGTATTAATTTTTTTAGAGATAATCTCCTGACAAACACTTCTGGCAAGAGCAGACTAATGGATTCACTATAAGTCATTAAAGACATATGAACAAATTGTGAGTCATATGACCCGGGTGGTTGTGGCAGGGTATCTTCAGGTTCAGTCTACCTTATGTTTCTTGTTCTCCATTTTGTTGTCGCCTGCATAAGAATGTCTGACAGGCAAACAGAATTAACGTGTCATTTTCTCACTGAGAAATAGGTGGAACCAAAAGGCAGCATTTTCTACCCTTGTTCTTCTTTCAGGGACAAGACTAACACACATATACAATAAAACTATTGAGCTATTTTAATACCTTTCCTGTCATGCATTCAGGACCCTCTAAAGTTGTCATCTGCTATTGTTTCATTTAATTCTCTGGCCTTCAGGGTAATGTAAGAAAATTGAAGAGATTAGGAGGTATCTCTTTCCTGTTCAATGCATTTGTGTTGCTGTAAATTGGCACCAACTTTCAATCTCACGGTCAGGGCTCTCCAGGGTCCTCCCACTGGTATGACAGCCAGTCAGCATGATAAATGGTGCACACCCTCTGGCAGGACAGACAGTTGTTCTTCCCTTCCTGACTGCCACACCTGCCAAGAGGCAACATCTCGACATCTTACTGCACTGAGTGACCGCCCCTTAACACTGATGTTCTTCAGGTTAATTAAAGGATCTAGTTTCCCTGATTAATTATTTTACATCCACTGACAAAAATGACTTTGACAAGTAGTGAATTAGGATAAAAGAAATCTTCCATCTAGAAAACTGTATTTTAGCATGATATAGATATATTTTTCTTTTTCACCTATTCTATTAGTGGAAAATTATCTCATTTGAAGGGAGAGACAATTATCGAGTGAAAATGCCAAAATCCCAATAAGTCAGATGACTCTAAAGAATTTGCAGTTTACAACCTTTTTGCCTGTGTATACGTGATAGAAAAAGGAAAAAAAAAAAAGCAACACTAATACATAAGCAGAAAAGGAAGAAATAAATACACACAGAGAGAAATAGTCCTTTTAAAATAAAAAGCACATCATTTGTACAAGGTTATGAATTTATATTTGTCCAAGGTCATGAATTCATATTTACATACATATGTGCTTAATAAAAAAAAAAAAGTTTCTAAATAATTGACCATGGATACAAGGAGTAAATGATTTGATCTTGCTCAGAGTCATTTATTATTTTACTGTAAGAGCTGAAGTTCTGAGGGGTGTGAATATATGTGGCAAGTGTGTCTTCAAAAATGTTTTGATTTTTCTTTTTTTAGGAACTTCTGTTGTAGAGACATCAGTACTAATAAACTTTGAGTGCTGCAGTTTTCCCTGACACCACATACTTTCACCATTTACATGAAAAAGACCAGAATTTATCAGTAAATGAACTGCCCACTCTTCCGTCCTTCACCCCTTTCTTATCCCCCATGGATTAAGCTTAGGACATCTGTGATGCTCTGAGCGTTCCTCATCCACCCCTATGCCCCAGTGCCCCCCATGACTGTTGCTACCACTGAGGAATTCGTGAGCAACACATGCCATCACTCCCACTCCCCACCTACCAGCATGCTGTATTACAAAGTTCTGGCTGCCAAAGACAGTGAAGCTGTAGAAGCCACTCCTCAGGACACCTTGGGTAAGAGCATCCCAATGTGCATCGCACTTAAATGTGGTTTGAACATACTGTCTTTTACCAAGAAATTCTTCTGATTCTCTCCAATATTAAAGGATAATACCATTCTCTAATAATTAAAGAAAACTCTTTAATATGGCATTTAAGACTCTATAATATCTTCTTTCCAATCTTACAAACTTGTTCTGTGCTCTCCTCTCTTTCCCAGAACCATATGCTTTGGCCACACAGGAACCTAACCATATCTCTTCAATTTATCCTGTCCGCCCCCCTCAAGTTTTTCCCTCCATTCTCACTGATGCTTCTTTATTTACAAATTTGATATTTTGTTCAACCTGAATTTTTGGCATTAATTTTGATTTTAAAAAATATTGCACTAAATATTACTTGTCTTGATTAATGAACTTTTTACTCAGCCTCTTAAATGTGGGTCTGAGGCATGGGCTTCACTCCCCTTACCATAGACCAGGTTCTGCCCCAACATGAAGCCCCAAATTATCTTTCCAGATTTGAGCTTAATTTCTCACTCCTTTATATTTCTAATTCACTTAATATCTATTTCCTGGCATTTGTAGCAGGATGTAGTTTTTCATTGGTCTTGATTTTCAGGTATCCAATAGATCCTTCAGACTTTTGAACAGGCCATCTCTCAAAAGTGCTCCCAGAGTGGGGCTATGTGAGGGAAACTCTCTCTATCATTACAACCCTTCTGTCCTTTATCTAGCCTTGAGAAGAGAGGAGGAAGTGGACTTTGAGGAGTACAGTTTGGGAAGGGGTCTCTTCTCCTACCTGCCTGCTAAGTCCCTTCAGTCATGTCCTTCCTACTCTCTGCAACGCTATGGATGGTAGCCCCCCAGGCTTCTCTGTCCAGGGGATTCTCCAGGCAAAGATACCGGAGTGGGCTGCCACGCCCTCTTCCAGGGGATCGTCCCAACCAAGGGATTGAACCCATGTCTCTTATGTGTCTCTTATGTCTCCTGCATTGGCAGGTAGGTTCTTTATCACTAGCGCTACCTGGGAAGCCTCTCTTCTCCTCACCTCTCAATAAATTATTTCAAGTGCCTGAGTCTTTTTTTACCCCTGAGTTGGGGACTGCTGCTGCTGCTAAGTTGCTTCAGTCATGTCCGACTCTGCAACCCCATAGATGGCAGCCCACCAGACTCCCCGGTCCCTGGGATTCTTGAGGCAAGAACACCGGAGTGTGTTGCCATTTCCTTCTCTAATGTGTGAAAGTGAAAAGTGAAAAGTGAAAGTGAAGTTGCTCAGTTGTTTCCAACTCTTCGCGACCCCATGGTCTGCAGCCTACCAGGCTCCTCCATCCATGGGATTTTCCAGGCAAGAGTACTGGAGTGGGGTGCCACTGCCTTCTCCGGAGTTGAGGACTAATGATTGTTTATTGCCTGGGAATTTCCAAGTTAGGGAATCAGTTGAGTCCCTGATGATTTTGGAACAGGGACAGAGAATCATGTCCTTGTTGGTGCCATGAGAGAGGTGCCAGTGGGCCACCAGCACAGCCACATACGTGTCCTGTGGATCCAGCGTGCAGTGCCGATGTCATCTGGGCAGAAGCTTCTGGTTGGTATGACTTCTGCTTCCCATCCCCAAGCCAGCGGGATGCCTGCTGGGCATAAGAATCTCAGCAGCAACAGGGTGCCAGGTGGGCCATTGGTAGAGTCATGAGAGACACGAGGAAGAGGTCCCTCTGAAGCAAACCCACTTCAGGGGGCTGTGCAGTGAGGGGTCTGCATGCGCCCTTCCAAGAATGAGTAAGTGAGCTTCCAAGTTGACCCAGACATTGGACACCTGGTGCAGAGTGACAGGCTCAGTAAGATGGAGAGGGGAGTGAGGGAGTGCCCCCTTGCCTGTCTGGGTCTGGGAGACAGCTGTGCAGTCTGCCCATGATGGAGGAGGTGGGCAGGACATGAATCAAGTGTTAGATATAGGTTTTAAGGCTGAATCCTGAAGAACCAGCATAAGATTATTCTAATACTAGAAAGAGATGAAAAGTCTATGGAACTGAACTGAGTCTTCATCAAGAGAACTGATGACTCAGCCTGGGAGAGGGTTTGAAGGAGCAGAACTGGATATTAGTTATTGGGAAAAATAAATAGACGGGGAAACAGTGGAAACAGTGTCAGACTTTATTTTTATGGGCTCCAAAATCACTGCAGATGATTGCAGCCATGAAATTAAAAGGCATTTACCCCTTGGAAGGAAAGTTATGACCAACCTAGATAGCATATTCAAAAGCAGAGACATTACTTTGCCAACAAAGGTCCATCTAGTCAAGGCTATGGTTTTTCCAGTGGTCATGTATGGATGTAAGAGTTAGACTGTGAAGAAAGCTGAGTGCTGAAAAATTGATGCTTTTGAACTGTAGTATTGGAGAAGATTCTTGAGAGTCCCTTGGACTGCAGGGAGATCCAACCAGTCCATTCTAGAGATCAGTCCTGTGTGTTCATTGGAAGGACTGATGCTGAAGCAGAAACTCCAATACTTTGGCCACCTCATGCGAAGAGTTGACTCATTGGAAAAGACCCTGATGCTGGGAAAGAGAGAAGGCAGGAGAAGAAGGGGATGACAGAGGATGAGATGGCTGGATGGCATCACTGACTCGATGGACATGAGTTTGAGTGAACTCCAGGAGTTGGTGATGGACAGGGAGGCCTGGTGTGCTGCAGTTCATGGGGCTGCAAAGAGTTGGACACGACTGAGCAACTGAACTGAACTGAAGACTGATTCAGAGTAGAGGCCCTCAACAATCCAGCCTCAGGCACTGTCATTAGAAGGTGAGAATGGAGATTTGCTCATCTCTTCATTGGAAATTGCACTAGAGCCATGCTCTGTGATGAAAAGCAGGTAGGTGGATTAGAACAAACCCTGCACATGGTGTAGAAAGCACTTGGCTGTAGTTTTCTCTTCCTCATGGGAGTTAGATGACCTCATAGGAGATAAATATAACATATTTATCTTTCTCTTCTCTTACTGTTGGCCTTGATCTTCTATTTTAATGTTATTTTTCAGTAGACCCAATATCTAATTACTTACCCATTTCTTTTTTATTGTAAGGTAAAAAGGGAAGAACACTGTAAAGGTATTATAAGATGTTGAAAGATAATTTTCTCTAAATTATTGCAAATCCTTTATAAAATGGCACAGGTTATGTATACCACAAGCCAAGAGCAATAGCAACAACAAAGACACAATTCAATATTTGTGCCTTTGTACAGGTCACCTAATACTTTGCACTCTAGTTTTCTGTGCTGTTAAAGATGGGTAATAACTGTATATGAAGTCCATAGGTTATTAAGAGGGCTAAGTAAGATGAAGGGAAAAATTTAAAAAGCTGTCAAATATCTTTCAAATATATTATTGTTATTATAAGTATTTGTTGAGTCATATTGCACAGGGATGATGAGATGAATTTAATAAGAACAGAAATCATGTGATATTGCTATGGTGTAGACACACTGGTAAACATTAATGTTGGAGAAACAATTTTCATTTAACATATTGGAATAAAAATCATAGCCAATACCACCAAAGACACTTGGAGTGGGCAGAGATCTTTGAGGTTGTCTGACTGTTTTCAAACTGCCTCTTGCAGAGCCTGGTTTTAGGTGTTAACTTATGGCTGGTAAAGGGGAAAAGGTGAGGCCAACTGCTCTGAGTCCTGGGCCCTGCCCTACTGCCAGAACACTCTTCACTAGTGTTAATTATCAGATAGAAGTTCTGGTAAGATTTCATTTGAAATAATGTTCAACCACTCTTACTTATACCAGGATTAAGAGGGTGCTGAGATTTTCCCGTGACCATGAACATAACCACGAGAACATCAGACCTTGAGTCAGTTCTCCAGCCCATGAACCACTCTTCACATCATACATCAACTTTCCAAAGGCTCAGATCTAGAGTTCTTGGTTGCACAGCAACCACTGGCCACACAAACTAGGTGCTGAACTGTATCCCTATGCACTTTGGTAAAAACAGAACACTTTAAGAGGAAGCAGATTATCTTTCTAAGTTAAACAGAACATGATACAAAAGATGAGTATACAGAGCAGTTCCTGGTGGGAGCACATGGGTTCACAAGTGGAATTCCATCCGTTTCATACACAGAAGGGATTTTCCTGGCAGTCAGTTCTAGAGAGCTGCCACTCACAACCAAAAGAAACTAGATTTGCCAAAATTGATAGGATGTAACATTTGATTCAGTCACATAATTTGTTTGGGATCCTGGCTTAACATGGAAGAGAGAAGCTTGTACAGAAGTAAAATGATCAAGAAGTGGCCCTTGTTCATGAGAGGAGTAAAAGGCCTTCAAGAGTTATGTCCAGGAAGTACTCTCTTACTTATTGGTAAAGATAACCCACTTAACTTGCCATGAATCAGATCTCTTTTCTGATCTGAGTTCATAATAATCTTCCAGTTAAGGCAAGTCTGATACTGGGATTACCAAGCCTAAAATTGCTCTTCCCCACCCATTTTTCACATTTCTGACAATCAGAAGAAGACTTCTCTGAGGTTGTGACTTTTGAGTTGTCCCCATCATCTCTGCACATCTGCTCTTATAACATGAATATTTTATTGTGGTAACTTATGGGACTGGGAAATTCATTGCCATTTATAACAGTGGATACTTTCCAAGTGGCTGAGTCTTATTCAAACGAAAGGCCTCCTGATCCTGTGAAGTGCCTTGATGGGTGTGGACAATCAAAACTGAGGCTGGAGCTGAGCTACATTTAGGGTTTAGCATGATTTGATCTGTTCTGCATTAAAAAAAGACACAGAAGTTTTTGTTTTGCTTATTTCCTGTGACAAATACACTGAATACTTACTACCTGTAAGTAAGTGTCTTACTACCTGGTCTAAGTGTCTTCCACATATTAAACCACTATTGTTGCACTAGCACTCATGGAGATACTATTTTTGTCCCTTGAGAACCCCATGAACAGTATGAAAAAGCAAAAAGATAGGACATTGAAGATAATCTCCCCAGGTTGGTAGGTGCCCAATATGCTACTGGAGATCAGGGGAGAAATAGCTTCAGAAAGAATGGAGGTATGGAGCCAAAGCGAAAACAATGCCCAGTTGTGGATGTGACTGGTGATAGAAGCAAGATCTGATGCTGTAAAGAGCAATACTGCATAGGAACCTGGAATGTTAGGTCCATGAATCAAGGCAAATTCAGTTCACTTCAGACGCTCAGTCATGTCCGACTCTGCAACCCCATGAATCGCAGCATGCCAGGCCTCCCTGTCCATCACCAACTCCCAGAGTTCACTCAGACTCATGTCCATCGAGTCAGTGATGCCATCCAGCCATCTCATCCTCTGTTGTCCGCTTCTCCTCCTGCCCCCAATCCCTCCCAGCATCAGAGTCTTTTCCATTGAGTCAGCTCTTCGCATGAGGTGGCCAAAGTACTGGAGTTTCAGCTTTAGCATCATTCCTTCCAAAAAAAATCCCAGGGCTGATCTCTTTCAGAATGGACTGGTTGGATCTCCTTGCAGTCCAAGGGACTCTCAAGGGTCTTCTCCAACACCACAGTTAAAAAGCATCAATTCTTTGGCGCTCAGCCTTCTTCACAGTCCAATTCTCACATACATACATGACCACAGGAAAGACCATAGCCTTGACTAGATGAAACTTTGTTGACAAAGTAATGTCTCTGCTTTTGAATATGCTATCTAGGTTGGTCATAACTTTCCTTCCAAGGAGTAAGCGTCTTTTAATTTCATGGCTGCCGTCACCATCTGCAGTGATTTTGGAGGCCCCCCCCCCAAAATAAAGTCTGACACTGTTTCCACTGTTTCCCCATCTATTTGCCATGAAGTGATGGGACCAGATGCCATGATCTTCGTTTTCTGAATGTTGAGCTTTAAGCCAACTTTTTCACTCTCCTCTTTCACTTTCATCAAGAGTCTTTTTAGTTTCTCTTCACTTTCTGTCATAAGGGTGATGTCATCTGCATATCTGAGGTTATTGATATTTCTCCTGGCAATCTTGATACCAGCTTGTGCTTCTTCCAGTCCAGCGTTTCTCATGATGTACTCTGCATATAAGTTAAATAAGCAGGATGACAATATACAACCTTGACATACTCCTTTTCCTATTTGGAACCAGTCTGTTGTTCCATGTCCGGTTCTAACTGTTGCTTCCTGACCTGCATACAGATTTCTCAAGAGTCAGGTCAGGTGGTCTGGTGTTCCCATCTCTTTCAGAATTTTCCACAGTTTATTGTGATCCACACAAGTGGTCAAACAAAAGATGGGAGAGTGAATGTCGACATTCTAGGAATCAATGAAATAAAATGGACTGGAATAGCTGAATTTAACTCAGATGACCATTATATCTACTACTGTGGGCAGGAATCCCACAAAAGAAATGGAGTAGCCATCACAGTCAACAAAAAGAGCCTAAAATGCAGTACTGGGATGCAATCTCAAAAACGACAGAATGATCTCTGTTTCCAAGGCAAGCCATCCAATATCCCGATTATCCAAGTCTATGCCCCGCCCAGTAATGCTTAGGAAGCTAAAGCTGAATGGTTCTATGAAGACCTACAAGACCTTTGAGAACTAATACCCAAAAAAGATGTCCTTTTCATTATAGGGAACTGGAATGCAAAAGTAGGAAGCCCAGAAACACTTGGAGTAACAGACAAATTAGGCCTTGGAGCATAAAATGAAGCAAAGGCTAATAGAGTTTTGCCAAGAGAACAACACACTGGTCATAGCATACACCCTCTTCCAACAACACAAGAGAAGACTCTACACATGGACATCACCAGATGGCCAACAACAAAATCAGATTGATTATATTCTTTGAAGCCAAAGATGGAGAAGCTCTATATACAGTCCACAAAAACAAGACTGGGAGCTGACTGTGGCTCAGATCACAAACTCCTTATTACCATATTCAGACTTAAATTGAAGAAAGTTGGGAACATAACTAGACCATTCAGGTATGACCTAAATCAAACCCCTTACAATTATACAATGGAAGTGAGAAATAGATTTAAGGGACTAGATCTGCTAGGCAGAGTGCCTGATGAACTATGGACGGAGGTTTGTGACATTGTACAGGAGACAGGGATCAAGACCATCCCCATGAAGAAGAAATGCAAAAAAGCAAAATGGCTGTTTGGGGAATCCTTACAAATAGCTGTGAAAAGAAGAGAAGCAAAAAGCAAAGGAGAAAAGGAAAAATATAAGCATTTCAATGCAGAGTTCCAAAGAATATCAGGGAGAGACAAGAAAGCCTTCCTCAGTGGTCAGTGCAAAGAAATAGAGGAAAATAATAGAATGGTAAAGACTAGAGAGCTCTTCAGGAAAATTAGACTTACCAAGGGAACATTTCAAGCAAAGATGGGCTCAATAAAAGACAGAAATGGTATGGGTCTAACAGAAGCAGAAGATATTAAGAGATGGCAAGAATACACAGAAAAACTGTACAAAAATATCTTCATGACCCAGAAATCACAATGGTGTGACCATTCACCTAAGACAGACATCCTGGAAGGTGAAGTCAAGTGGGCCTTAGAAAGCATCACTACAAACAAAGCTAGTGGAGGTGATGGAATTTCAGTTGAGCTATTTCATATCCTAAGAGATGATACTGTTAAAAGTACTGCACTCAATATGCCAACAAATTTGAAAATATCAGCAGTGGCCACGGGACTGGAAAAGTTCAGTTTTCATTCCAATTCCAATTAAAAGTAATATCAAGGAATGTTCAAACACTGCACAATTGCACTCATCTCACACGCTAGTAAAGTAATGCTCAAAATTCTCCAAGCCAGGCTTCAGCAATATGTGAACCGTGAACTTCCTGATGTTCAAGTTGGTTTTAGAAAAGGCAGAGGAACCAGAGATCAAATTGCCAACATCTGCTGGATCATGGAAAAAGCAAGAGAGTTCCAGAAAAACATCTATTTCTGCTTTATTGACTATGCCAAAGCCTTTGACTGTGTAGATCACAATAAACTGTGGAAAATTCTGACAGAGATGGGAATACCAGACCACCTGATCTGCCTCTTGAGAAATCTGTATGCAGGTCAGGAAGCAACAGTTAGAACTGATCATGGAACAACAGACTGGTTCCAAATAGGAAAAGGAGTACGTCAAGGCTATATATTGTCACCATGTTTATTTAACTTATATGCAGAGTACATCATGAAAAATGCTGGACTGGAAGAAACACAAGTTGGAATCAAGATTGCCGGGAGAAATATCAATAACCTCAGATATGCAGATGATACCACCCTTATGGCAGAAAGTGAAGAACTAAAAAGCTTCTTGGTGAAAGTGAAAGTGGAGAGTGAAAAGGTTGGCTTAAAGCTCAACATTCAGAAAACGAAGATCATGGCATCTGGTCCCATCACTACATGGGAAATAGATGGAGAAACAGTGGAAACAGTGTCAGAATTTATTTTTCTGGGCTCCAAAATCACTGCAGATGGTGACGGCAGCCATGAAATGAAAAGACGCTTACTCCTTGGAAGGAACCTAGATAGCATATTCAAAAGCAGAGACATTACTTTGCCAACAAAGATTCGCCTAGTCAAGGCTATGGTCTTTCCTGTGGTCATGTATGGATGTGAGAGCTGGACTGTGAAGAAGGCTGAGCGCCGAAGAATTGATGCTTTTGAACTGTGGTGTTGGAGAAGACTCTTGAGAGTCCCTTGGACTGCAAGGAGATCCAACCAGTCCATTCTGAAGGAGATCAATCCTGGGATTTCTTTGGAAGGAATGATGCTAAAGCTGAAACTCCAGTATTTTGGCCACCTCATGCGAAGAGTTGACTCATTGGAAAAGACTCTGAGGCTGGGAGGGATTGGGGGCAGGAGGAGAAGGGGACGACAGGGGATGAGATGGCTGGATGGCATCACTGACTCGATGGATGTGAGTCTGAGTGACCTCCGGGAGTTGGTGATGGACAGGGAGGCCTGGCGTGCTGCAGTTCATGGGGTCGCAAAGAGTCGGACACGACTGAGAGACTGATCTGATCTGATTCTTTGGAAGGACTGATGTTGAAGCTGAAACTCCAAAACTTTGGCCACCTGATGCAAAGAACTGACTCATTAGAAAAACCCTGATTCTGGAAAAGATTGAGAGCAGGAGAAAAAGGGGATGACAGAGGATGAGATGGTTGGATGGCATCTCTTACTCAATGGACATGAGTTTGGTTAAATTCCAGGAGTTGTTGTTGGACAGGGAGGCCTGGTGTACTGCAGTTCATGGGGTCGCAAAGAGTTGGACATGAGTGAGCAACTGAACTACTATTACTACTAGTAAGGAAACAACATTTTTCCTAAGGGTTCATATGTAGTACATGATGTAGCTGGAAAATGTTCCTTAGTAGGAATGGGCACAAGAGTGATCAAAGTGACCACAGAGACAGAGAGAAAAAAAGGCTTGAAAGCAACACAAAACAGGGGAGGGGGATCATTAAGAAGATGCTGTTCAGATGCCAAAGGGCTGGATTTCAAGCAGTGGGATTTCTAACTTTTTAACTTTAAGTTTGTTTACTCTTCAACAATTTTTATTGAGCTTCTACTACTTTGGCACTCTTCTTGGATCTGTTTTCAAAGGTAGGGGTAGGAAGCTTTTTTCTAAACTGATAATTAGACAGAAACCTGGAGAAAACAAGGGAACAAGACACACATACATTTGGGGAGGGTGACCCAGCCAGAGGTAAAGGGAGATGTAAAGACCCAGAAGGGTTAGCGTGTTTGCTACTTCTGAGGAAGCTTCTAGAAGCCATTGTGTCTGGAACAGAGCAAAAAGTATAAACATACTAGAGATGAGCTCAGGGGGAATTGAGAGTTGTGAACAAGATTAAGTCCCTCTAGACATTTATGTTGAGTGAGAGGGGAAAGTGTTTGGAGGGTTTTGAGCAGGATGGAACTTGGTCTAATTCATATTCTAAAAGAATCACTCTGGGACCTATGCAAATACTCTGGAGGCAAGTGGGAGACCACTTAGGAAGGCTGTTGCAATAATTCAAGTGAGAGATGATGTTGACTTAGAGGTAGTAAGAAGTGGTCAGATTCTAAATATATTTGGAAGATGCACTTGTCAGATTTACTGTTATGCATTTCTCCATTTCTTAAAACTTCCATTGTCTTGCTCACTCACTAAAGCAGTGCTATAAACGGTGTGTGTATGTGTGGGTGTGTAAGCTAAAGAAGAGGGCTGAGTCTCTGGTCTAGTGAAAATATGATACCAATAGTGAAAAGTTTCCTAAATTCAACTACTTCAGCAGAAGGACATGCTCAGAATCAGCCATGGAATAAACAGGTCAACATCGTGGGTGGTCTCACACTCCTGGAGCAGATACTAGAGTTTCCAAAATATAGGAATGAGGTTCAAAGAATGCTTAAACAACCCTAACCAAAATCTACCTTAGTTTACACTTGACCCACTAGACCAAGCCTCCTGAGGGCTAGGGTTGGCATATGCTTTTTTATTTGTCATCATACACCTAGAACTAATTGGCCTATAGTAGATGCTCAATAATTAGTCCTTGAAGAAAGAAAATGAATGGATTTCACGTCCAAGGGAGACTAATGCTGTTCCACAGTCCCTGTTCATGCTAGAAGTCCAGAGCTTTAGCTGAAACTAAAATTTAAAAACCATGTTCTTCCTTAAAAACTCAGTACTCAGGTGAGTATTTTTCAGTTATCATCATCAGCAGCAGTAAATACTTCTTTTGTCTATATTGTGTGAGAGACATGCATAGGGAAGAGGGATGCCAACAGAGAGAGAGAAAGCTCAAAAGTGACAGAGAAGAACCCTAGATCAGGTGTCCCCAACCTCCGGATCTTGGACCAGTACCTCCTGTCAGATCTCCAGCAGCATTATATTAGAAATAAAGTTCACAATAAATATAATACACTTGAATTATCCTGAAACCCATCCCTTTCCACCCTCGGTCCATGAAAAACTATCTTCCATGAAATCGGTCCCTGGTGCCAAAAACGTTGGAGACCACTGTCTTAGACCATGTCACAGCAAAACATGGTGGGGGATTTCCTAGTTCTTCCAGAAACACACTGGTTGTATATGAGCAAGAATTTTACTCTCCAAGCTGAAGTACTAAGGACAGCTGTTGATAAAAATGAGGGCTGTGTGAACATGAAGACCCTATGAGTTAAGAGAGATTCTGTTTATGAATAGACTTTTAACAAGTTTAAAGCACAATGAATATGCATATTCTAATTGGGTTTACAACATCTTTGATGAAGATATAGAGACTAATAGAATGCATGTGATGATGCTAGATGCTAGCATAAAGGATAAACACTTTGAGAGACGCATAAAAGCACAAAGTTTTCTATCCCAGGTAGCATAATTGTACTGGTCCTTGTCATCATGCCCCTGTATTCTTCAATATGTGAGATCTACAGGTAGGTGCCAGGCAGAACCAGAGAATGCACTTTTCGTTCTTAGCTTTCCATTTGCTCCTTTCTAGACTTGGGGCATATTATGGAATTACTGTAAGTCAATGAGTCTCCATCTGCAAATGAGGGATAAAATTTGCCAGATGTCTCCTAACCTCCCTGGGAGTAACTGGGATTTAATAAGATAATGAACATTATTCTCTCCACATGCACTCCACACCCTTGGCTCCCTTGGCCTTCCAAGGTCTCGCCATAGGCATAAATGCAGATCCTCTAAAATCAAATTCAGATGGTCAGAAGGCAATCCATGGAGACTCTTGCCAAATGACTATTCATCACAAATTAATATTAATATCCATTAGTTAATGTTTTCTATTAGTGGTTGTACAATGAATCAGGAACAATATGTCACTAGGCAGTGCCAGCTGTAGGTGGGTAATTGGGATGTGGGTGGCTTGCTTTCCGTGACCACCACATCACCTCTGCAGGTGGGTAATTGGGATGTAGGTGGCTTGCTTTCCCTGACCACCACATCACCTCTACTTGTTCTTTCAAAACTCATGATCCCTTCTATTGCTTCTTTCTCTGGTCATCAAATCTCATAAAGAAATCCACATAAAAGTATTGGGAAAGCACAGAAATATTTTCTGAGCATAAACAGGACTTGCAGTTTGCAAGAGAACTGCAGGAAGAGAATAATACTTGGAATACATAAAATCAAACAGCAGTGAATCGTGATAATGAAAAGAAAAACAGAAACAATACCAACTCTCACTCAGAGAGTGAGGGTGTAAACACTGCGAAGGATAAAGACTCTCAGAAGTAGTCCATGATTTCAAAATCTGACATTTTCCTTGGGTTGAACAGGAGTAAGTCTACAAAAGTAAAATGATGACACAAGAAATAAGAACACAATCTTCAAACCATAGCAGGAGTTTTCAAAAGGGTAAGTGCAGAGTCCCGGCTTAGATTAGCTGAGTCTGAAAAATAGGTCTGCTATCTGTCAGCCTTGACATCTTAGCCAAGTGATGCAGCCTCTGTGTGCCATGGTTTCCTCACCTGTAAAGTGAAGGGAACAATAATTCCTTTCACATAGGGCTGCTGAGAGGACTTGATGAAACACTACATTATTATGAAATAATTCTGCCTCTGGCATATGATAATAATAAATTATAATGCATTATTAATTGCAAAACCTATTGTGAAACAGGAAGGCAGCCACAGAAGAAGGAGGAAATACCATGGAGAAGGTGAAATCTGAGCTGGGTGTAACTGTGAATGACTTTAGAAAAGTACCCAGCATTCTAGATGGAGTATGATATGAGTAGGGGAATAGATACAGCACTCAGAAACCAAACCAAAAAGGACACTCAAGACCTCGGTGCTTTCGGAAGATTAAAATGGCAGTGCTTTGTGGAGGACTGGAATGAGAAGAGACTGGTGGCAGAATGTGAAGTTGGAAGAGAAATTATAGGCATCCATGAGAAAGAAATTTTGGGTCCCAAGATCAGATCAGATCAGATCAGTCTCTCAGTCGTGTCCGACTCTTTGCGACCCCATGAACTGCAGCACGCCAGGCCTCTTTGTCCATCACCAGCTCCCGGAGGTCACTCAGACTCGCATCCATCGAGTCAGTGATGCCATCCAGCCATCTCATCCTCTGTCGTCCCCTTCTCCTCCTGCCCTCAATCCCTCCCAGCATCAGAGTCTTCTCCAATGAGTCAACTCTTTGCATGAGGTGGCCAAAATACTGGAGTTTCAGCTTTAGCATCATTCCTTCTAAAGAAATTCCAGGATTGATCTCCTTCAGAATGGACTGGTTGGATCTTCTTGCAGTCCAAGGGACTCTCAAGAGTCTTCTCCAACACCACAGTTCAAAAGCATCAATTCTTCGGTGTTCAGCCTTCCTCACAGTCCAGCTCTCACATCCATACATGACCACAGGAAAGACCACAGCCTTGACTAGGCGAACCTTTGTTGGTAAAGTAATGTCTCTGCTTTTGAATATGCTATCTAGGTTGGTCATAACTTTCCTTCCAAGGAGTAAGCGTCTTTTAATTTCATGACTGCAGTCACCATCTGCAGTGATTTTGGAGCCCAGAAAAACAAAGTCTGACACTGTTTCCACTGTTTCCCCATCTATTTCCCATGCAGTGACGGGACCAGAATAAACTATGGAAAATTCTGAAAGAGATGGGAATACCAGACCACCTGATCTGCCTCTTAAGAAATCTGTATGCAGGTCAGGAAGCAACAGTTAGAACTGGTCATGGAACAACAGACTGGTTCCAAATAGGAAAAGGAGTACGTCAAGGCTGTATATTGTCACCCTGTTTATTTAATTTATATGCAGAGTACATCATGAGAAATGCTGGACTGGAAGAAACACAAGCTGGAATCAAGATTGCTGGGAGAAATATCAATAACCTCAGATATGCAGATGACACCACTCTTATGGCAGAAAGTGAAGAGGGGCTAAAAAGCCTCTTGATGAAAGTGAAAGTGGAGAGTGAAAAGGTTGGGTCCCAAGGAACCCTTTAAATCTGATTATGCACAAAGAAGTTTCTTTGTAAACGAGCTAAATGTGAAGGGAAATGCTGATGCCCTCTCTGGAACTCAGAGCTAATGGGGTGCAGGCTGGAAGTGCTGAAAGAATTTCTAAAGGAGGAGCTGCATAGCTGGTGCACACACTCAATGATAGTAAAAATGGGATATGTGTGACTCCAAATCAGAAATGTCCTTCCTGAGCCACAGAGACTCTTTCTTCACATTAAGCTGTACATTTGCAGCTTGTGGGGACTTCCCCACTCTCTTCTGAATACGCAGCCATCAATCTTTAGGGTCGAATTACTAGCATTTTAAATTCCTGATAACACCTAAGAGTTCTAAATACTTTATTAGTAATGTACAGGTTCAGTTATAGTTCAGTCAATCGGTTGTGTCCGACTCTTTGAGATCCCATGGACTGCAGCATGCCAGGCTTCCCTGTCCATTACCACCTCCCGGAGCTTACTCAAATTAGTGTCCATTGATGTCATCCAATCATCTCATCCTCTGTCAGCCCCTTCTCCTCCCACCTTCAATCTTTCCCAGGATCAGGGTCTTTTCAAATGAATCAGTTCCAAGGGACTCTCAAGAGTCTTCTCCAACACCACAGTTCAAAAGCATCAATTCTTTTGTGCTCAGCTTTCTTTATACTCCAACTCTCACATCCATACATGAGCACTGGAAAAACCATAGCTTTAACTAAATGGACATTTTGTTGGCAAATAATGTCTCTGCTTTTTAATATGCTATCTATATTGGTCATAGCTTTTCTTCCAAAGAGCAAGTGTCTTTTAATTTCATGGCTGCAGTCACCATCTGCAGTGATTTTTGAGCCCAAAAAATAAAGTCTCTTACTGTTTCCATTGTTTCCCCATCTATTTGCCATGAAATGATGGGACTGGATACCATGATTTTTGTTTTCTGAATGTTGAGTTTGAAGCCAACTTTTTCACTCTCCTCTTTCACTTTCATCAAGAGGTCTTTAGTTCTTCACTTTCTGCCATAAGGGTGGTGTCATCTGCATATCTGAGATTATTGATATTTCTCCTAGCAGTCTTGATTCCAGCTTGTGCTTCTTCCAGCCCAGCGTTTCTCATGATGTGCTCTGCATATAAGTTAAATAAGCAGGGTGACAATATACAGCCTTGATGTGCTCCTTTTCCTATTTGGAACCAGTCTGTTGTTCCATGTCCAGTTCTAACTGTTGCTTGTTGCATACAGATTTCTCAGGAGGCAGGTCAGGTGGTCTGGTATTCCCATCTCTTTCAGAATTTTCCACAGTTTTTTGTGATCCACACAGTCAAAGACTTTGGCATAGTTAATAAAGCAGAAATAGATGTTTTTCTGGAACTCTCTTGCTTTTTAGATGATTCAGTGGATGTTGGCAATTTGATCTCTGGTTCCTCTGCCTTTTCTAAAACCAGCTTGAACATCTGGAAATTCATGGTTCACATACTGTTGAAGACTGGCTTGGAGAATTTTCAGCATTACTTTGCTAGCATGTGAGATGAGTGCAATTGTGCAGTAGTTTGAGCATTCTTTGGCATTGCCTTTCTTTGGGATTGGAATGAAAACTGACATTTTCCAGTCCTGTGGCCATTGCTGAGTTTTCCAAATTTGCTGGCATATCGAGTGCAGCACTTTCATAGCATCATCTTTCAGGATTTGAAATAGCTCAACTGGATAATTAATAGAAATTACTTTTCTGGCATGTATTATTAAAGGATATGTTCCAACATGCCTTTTCATGTTTTCTAATTTACTTGCTTAGAAAACTGGCTGCTGTCCCCACATCTACCTGAACCTCTTCCTAGTCATCTGTGTATAACAAATGGGAGGCGAACTCTCTCTGCTCCTGACTGGAGAAGAAAGCCTTTCTCAGCTATCTGTCATGTCCTCTTTTGAAATCATATCTTGTTAAAATAAGTTTTGCTGTAGATATGTTTGAAGTTGAACGCTTTGGGCCCCAAATTTTATTCTTCCAATGACTTGTTCTTTACACTTTCAGCTTGTGGCTCCATTCCTCAAATCTGAGGACAGTTGGAATTCAGTCTTGGATTTTTTTTTTTTTTCCTTTCATTAGGCTGCCTACTGTTTTTTGTTTGTTTGTTTGTTTGTTTGTTTTCCCAAATGGAAAGTTTTAGAGTTCAATATTTCTGATGTAGCTTTTTTTTTTCTTTAAAGTGGAATTAGCTCTATTTCTAACCTAGTGGGAAGTAATCAGGGGAAGTAGGAGACCTTGAGAGAGTCACTGGAGTGGCTTAAAAGCATGGGCTCTGCAGCCAGTCAGTGGAGTTTAAACTCAGATACTGACACTTCCCCAGTATAGAGCAAGGACCACAGTGCTTAGGATCTGTCTCTTCATTCCTTCATCTGGAAAATGGGCATGGTCATGCCTGCTCAGAGTTACCCTGAAGATTGAAAGAGTTGCCACGTGTGGAGAAAGTAGATCAAAGCTTCAGTTCAGTTCTGTTCAGTCGTTTAGTCGTGTCTGACTCTTTGCAACCCCATGAACCGCAGCACGCCAGGCCTCCCTGTCCATCACCAACTTAGTATAAAGTAAATACTCCACAGATCCTATCAACATTACTTCTTAGGCATCCCTTTTCGTATTTCCATCCCCAGCTCAGAGGACTTATGTCCCAGTGCTCACACTGAAGCCAGGTCATAGCCCCTGAACTTTCCCCACTTAATTCCAATTTAAGCATGTCAAATGTCTGGGAGGACCTGTCAGGCTGTCTGAAGTAGTGGTAAAGGGCTCAAGTTTTTCAGAGAATTGGGCAAGAATTGAGCAAAGAGAAGCCCTCCTGTGTTTTTTGTCCCACAAGCTTTAGAGATGAGAAACCACCCTGTACCATCTTCTGTCTTGTTAATAGGCAACCTAGTTTTCAAAAAAAAAAAAAAAAAGAGAGAGAGAGAGAAGCAAAAGGCAGAGGAGAAAGGGAAAGACATACCCTTCTGAATGCAGAGTTCCAAAGATTAGCAGATTAGCAAGGAGAGATAAGAAACCCTTCTTAAGTGAGTAATGCAAAGAAACAGAGGAAAACAACAGAATGGAAAAGACTAGCAATCTCTTCAAGAAAATTAGAGATATCAAGGGAATATTTCATGCAAAAATGGGCACAATAAAGGACAGAAATGGCAAGGATCTAACTTAAGCAGCAGATAGTAAGAAGATGTGGCAAGGATACACAGAAGAGCTATACAAAAAAAAGGTCTTAATGAACTGGGTAACCACAATGGTGTGGTCATTCACCTAGAGCCAGACATCTTGGAGTGTGAAGTCAAGTGGGCCTTAAGGAGAATCACTACAAACAAAGCTAGTAGAGGTGATGGAATTCCAGTTGAGCTATTTCAAATCCTGAAAGATGATGCTGTTAAAGTGCTGCGCCCAATATGCCAGCAAATTTGGAAAACTCATCAGTAGCCACAGGACTGGAAAAGGTCAGTTTTCATTCTAATCCCCAACAAGGGAAATGCCAAAGAATGCTCAAACTACTGCACAATTGTGTTTATTTCACATTCTAGTAAGGTAATGCTCAAAATCCTTCAAGATAGGCTTTAACAGTATGTGAACCAAGAAGTTTGAGATGTTCAAGCTGGATTTAGAAAAGGCAAAGAAACCAGAGATCAAATTGCCAACATCCGTGGGATCATTGAAAAAGCAAGGGAATTAAAAAAAAAAAAAAAAAAAACCTACTTTTGCTTTATTGACTATGTCAAAGCCTTTGACTGTGTAGATCACAACAAATGGAAAATTCTGAAAGAGATGAGAATACCAGACTATCTTATCTACCTTCTGGGAAACCTGTATGCAGGTCAAGAAGCAACAGTTAGAACCAGACATGGAACAACAGACTGGTTCAAAATTAGGAAAGGAGTATGTCAAGGCTCTATATTGTCACCCTGCTTATTTAACTTTTATGCAGAGTAAATCTTGTGAAATGAAGGGCTGAATGAAGTTCAAGATAGAATTAATATTGTCAGGAGAAACATCAGCAATCTCAGATATACAGATGATACCCCATTAATGGCAGAAAGCAAAGAGGAACTAAAGATTCTCTTGACGAAAGTAAAAGAGAGTGAAACAACTGGTTCAAAACTCAACATTCAAAAAACTAAGATCATGGCATCTGGTACCATCACTTCATGGCAAATAAATGGGAAAAAAGTGGAAACAGTGAAAGATTTCATTTTCTTGGGCTGCAAAATCACTGTGTATGGTGACTGCAGTGAAAAAATTAAAAGATGCTTGCTCTTTGGAAGAAAAGTGATGACAAATCTAGACAGCATATTAAAAAGCAGAGACATCATTTTGCTGACAAAGGTCAGTATACTCGAAGCTATGATTTTTCCAGTAGTTATGTATGGATGTGAGAGCTGAACCATAAACAGGGCTGAGCACTGAGGAATTAATGCTTTCAAACTCTGGTGCTGAAGAAGAGTCTTGAGAGTATTTTGGACAGCAAGAAGATCCAACCAGTCAATCCTAAAGAAATTGACCCTGAATATTCATTGCAAGGACTGATGCTGAAATTGAAGCTCCAATACTTCAGCCACCTGATGTAAAGAGTCAATTCATGGGAAAAGATCCTGATGCTGGGAAAAATTGAGAGCAAAAGGAGAAGGAGGCAACAGAGGTTGAGATGTTTGGATGGCATCATTGACTCAATGGACATGAATTTGAGCAAACTCAGGGAGATAGTGAAGGACAGGAGAGTCTGGTATGTTGCAGTCCACGGGGTCACAAAAAGTCAGACACAACTTAGCAAGTGAACAACAACAACAGCTTTCAAAAGTGGTGACCTCAGTCTACGGAGAGTCTGTACCAGCACAGACTCCACAGCTGTGATAGGTCCACTGAGGTGTTTACTTGCTGGTGCCTTCCTCTTCCCTGTCCTGAATCCAGACACTCAGCAGATTCCCACCCTAGTAACTGGTCCCCCTTCTCCAGTCAAGTGTGTGGTGGTATAAGAGATATTTGCTGCATATCAATTTTTCTCTAATAATTGGCAAAGGCCATCTTCTTTTTATTTTTTTCCCCAGAAGAATGTTTTGAATTTCAAGGCCAAGGCTTGGCAGTAACTCCCTGGTATTGTGAGAGTGAAGATGGATTTCTCTCGAGACCTGAGGAGACCATCAGTGCAATTTATTTCCATCTTGGTGCTCAGTAATGGATGTGACCTTGTGTCTCAGAGGGTTCTCCTAACACCGGGGCCTTGGATGTGAAGAGTTAAAACATTCCACTCCTCTGTGGAGAGATGTAGCTACCTTGACATTCAGAGGCGCAGTTCCCAACCTAATCCTTTCTAAATCAGATTAGCCCATCCCATCACTGACAGTTCACTGACGAGTGCATTCCTCAAAGAGTCTCATCTGAGATGCAGAGCACTCGTTGCAGTTTTATAGTATCAGAGTAGTAATTCATGCCCTGAGTAATAAAGAAACTCATTAAATGTAGAAGCTCGGCTCTTGCTTTGTACTTAGACCTCCCAGCAGTTTAACTTATGCATAATGAGTCTAAATACTTTAAGGGATAATATAAAAATTATCTACTATTCTTTCATATCTAAACTTGTGCATTTGTTTCTCTTCACTACATGGCGAACATAACTAGGAAACAATATATTACCCTAATTACTTGTTATTTATTAGAAGGGAAGCAAATAAGTCATTTGGAGACAAATCCCCGTAGTTATTCATGGAACTGCTTTAGATGACAAAGATAGAGTAAAGCCAGCAGTCTTTCATTATATTTATTACACACTCTTTGTGCTAATGAACAATCACAGGCTTCACTGAAATAATGGCCTAGGCTCCAAATTGTACAGAATGCTGTAAGGGCCCTATTTATCAAGTGCAAGTCAGGGCTTTGCTTGCTCTTTGCGTCTTTGGTTTCCATGAAGAAAGTGGATGGAAGACAAATAAAAGTAGCATGTGGGATTTTAATAAATACAATGGAAACTAGTTACCAGAGCTTTCTTTTTTTTTTTTAAAGTCTTCCTGAAACCTTTAGTGGCAGTTCATGAAAGAAAACAATCACTTATTATCCCTTATTAATTCTGAGTAGTCTCATTCCTTACCTCGAAGAAACAGGCGTATGTACACACAAATATAAATACTCAACATTTTGAAATTTTGATAAAATAGTTTCTGTGATTTCACTTAAGATGTTTTAGACATTTATTTGCTAATGTCACAAATTGGGGCAAACCAAATTGGCTCAAATCTTTGTTTCAGAGTGGGAAACAAAAGTGTATTTTAGGAAATCCAACCTGAGAAAAGATAGGGATGTTATTTTAGTTCAGCTTTCAAAAATGGTATACACAGTGAAACAGATTTTCTCTACACATCTCATATTTTGATCACGGTCTCTGTCATCTCTTGGGGAGAAGAAAGTTTTCAGCATGGAGGCAAGGGGCAAACCTTCAGTGTATGTATGTTTTTAAGCAAGCCATCCAGACTTGGACATTTGGTAGCTGCAAGAAGAAAAACATCTTTAGTTCCCTTCTTTTGGGATAATTGAGCCAATATGTTAGCATTTAGAAACATTGCCTCGTGGATCGCACCAGAACTGTACTTGAGGATTAAACCACAGATAACAAAGGAGCACAGGAAAATCTAGGAGGGAAGGAAGCCAAGAAAGTCAGCTGGGACCATGACTTCGGAATTAGCAGTTACCCTTCAGTTGCTTTTATTCAAACATTTGTCTAGTTCGTCTTCAGAACTGTTTAGTGCACTCTCTCCTGCATAGGCATATACAGTAGGATTTCCCATTCCAGATCAGACCATTGGTGCATGCAGCTGGTATGCTAACATTGGCAATCTTCCAGTAATGAGGCATCAGCAAGGCAAACCAACAACAAAGCATGTTGCCAATTATGTCAGGCTGTGAACAGGGTTCCATTGAGGGAGGTACAGGCAGAGTAGGGAGGAAAGGAGGCAAGGGGAGATAGGGTGGAATGAACAGTTTAGAGCCGAGATGTGAAAATTCTGCTGCTGAAGAACTAGCTTACCCATTCCTCCACCAAATCCCCTCTAAGCTTTTCATGGACACCAAACAAAGTTAGTTTGCTAAATATGTATTTTGGAAAATCTGTCTCTGGTTAGCCCTGTAAATCCTGTTAGAAGGTCAAAGCCTGATGAATCCTTGCCATGTCTTTCCTTTCTGGCCTCTGGTAACATGTTTTAGAGTCTTGTGAAGTGAGCTATGTGTAATTAAGGTGACCATACCACATAGCCTGCTTGGAATTCCTGTTCACACCTGCTGTCCTAGAGCATTTTTTAATAGCAACACTCATTTGTTCTCAAAACTGTCATAGTTTGGACAACAAATCATATCGTCACCCTGAACAGTTCAGTTCAGTTGCTCAGCTGTATCTGACTCTTTGAGACCCCATGGACTGCAGCATACCAGGCCTCCCTGTCCATCACCAACTCCCAAAGTTTATTCAAACTCATGCCCATCGAGTCAGTGATGTCATCCAACCATATCATCCTCTGTCGTCCCCTTCTCCCACCTTCAATCTTTCCCAGCATTAGGGTTTTTTCAAATGAGTCAGTTGTTTGCAGCAGGTGGTCAAAGTATTGGAGTTTCAGCCTCAACATCAGTCCTTCCAATGAATATTCAGGACTGATTTCCTTTAGGATGGACTGGTTGGATTTCCTTGCAGTCCAAGGGACTCTCAAGAGTCTTATCCCGCACCACAGTTCAAAAGCATCAGTTCTTCAGTGCTCAGCTTGCTTTATAGTCCAAACTCACATCCATACATGACAACTGGAAAAACCATAGCTTTGACTAGATGGACCTTTGTTGCTTTGTTGGCAAGGTAATGACTCTGCTTTTTAATATGCTCTTTAGGTTCGTCATAAATTTCCTTCCAAGGAGTAAGCATCTTTTAATTTCATGACTGCAGTCATCATCTGCAGTAATTTTGGAGCCCCCAAAATAAAGTCTGTCACTGTTTCCACTGTTTCCCCATCTGTTTGCCATGAAATGATGGAACTGGATGCCATGATCTTAGTTTTCTGAATGTTGAGTTTGAAGCCAACTTTTTCACTATCCTCTTTCACTTTCATCAAGAGGCTCTTTAGTTCTTTATTTTCTGCCATAAGGGTGGTGTCATTTGCATATCTGAGGTTATTGATATTTCTCCCGGCAATCAATTCCAGCTTGTGCTTCTTCCAGCCCAGCATTTCTCATGATGTACTCTGCATCTAAGTTAAATAAGCAGGGTGACAATATACAGCCTTGACATACTCCTTTTCCTATTTGGAACCAGTCTGTTGTTACATGTCCAATTTCAACTGTTGCTTCCTGATCTGCATCCAGTTTTCTCAAGAGGCAGGTCAGGTGGTCTGGTATTCCCATCTCTTTCAGAATTTCCCACAGTTTGTTGTGATCCACACAGTCAAAGACTTTGGCATAGTCAGTAAAGCAGAAATAGATGTTTTTCTGGAACTCTCTTGCTTTTTCGATGATACAATGAATGTTGGCAATTTGATCTCTGGTTCCTCTGCCTTTTCCAAAACCAGCTTGAACATCTGGAAATTCACAGTTGACGTATTGCTGAAGCCTAACTTGGAGTATTTTAAGCATTACTTTACTAGTGTGTGAAATGAGTGCAATTGTACAGTAGTTTGAACATTCTTTGGCACTGCCCTTCTTTGGGATTGGAATGAAAACTGATCTTTCTCAGTTCTGTGGCCACTGATGAGTTTTCCAAATCTGATGGAAGTGCAACACTTTCACAGCAACATCTTTTAGGATTTGAAATGGCTCAGGTGGAATTCCACCACCTCCACTAGCTTTGTAGTGATTCTTCCTAAGGCTCACTTGACGTCACTCTAGGATGTCTGGCTCTAGGTGAGTGATCACACCATCGTGGTTATCTGGGTCGTGAAGATCTTTTTTGTATAGTTCTTCTGTGTATACTTACCACCTCTTCTTAATATCTTTTGCCTCTGTTAGGTCCATACCATTTCTGTCCTTTATTGTGCCCATCTTTGCATGAAATTTTCCCTTGGTATCTCTGATTTTCTTGAAGAGATCTCTAGTGTTTCCATTCTATTATTTTCCTCTATTTCTTTGCATTGATCCCCGAGGAAGGCTTTCTTATCTCTGCTTGCTATTCTTTGCCTTTTGCTTCTCTTCTTTTCATAGCTATTTGTAAGGCCTCCTGAAACAACCATTTTGTCTTTTTGCATTTCTTTTTCTCGGGAATGGTCTTGATCACTGCCTCCTCTACAATGTCATGAACCTCAGTCCATAGTTCTTGAGGCACTCTGTCTATCAGATCTAATCCCTTGAATCTATATCATCTAGAACTCAGCTTCAGGCAAGTGAGCACACAAGGGAATTTCTTAACTATGCTTCAGGCTCCTAGAAATACCCATCTCTACTCTGTAGCTGTTATGAAATGTCTTGAATAAATATTCCAAGTCTGATATATTCAGATGAACTGCTTGGGGTGGGGGTTAGAATTCTGAAAATGCAACTTTCAAAGATATTAGGAACCTGCTACCTTTCAGAGTAACTAGGACAGAACCAGAAGCCTGGTACATGTGTGATATATTTGCAGAAATAATTTGATCTTTGTTGCTTTCCCTGTGTTTTATTATCTTTTAAACTTTTGAGTGATGTCAAGGACACTCAATATTGCAGATCCATCACAGAGCAAGCAGATACAGCTTCTACTGTGTCTTTTGTTTGTTCTAGAGGTACATCCAAATTCTGTTGATCTTGACAACTGGTAGACCAAGGGATCCATTAGCGCAGAGAATCACAGAGTTCTGGGCTTGCTCAAGAGTCTTATTTATTTTAAGGTTAGCATGAAGATGGGAAGTTGGAGGGAAATACACACAGGTCTATATCTACTCTGGCTAACATCCAAAATGTACTAGAATGCTTTCTTCTTGAACTAAAATTAGGTTACCTGATTATTTCTGTGTTTCATTTTTTATTCTGCCATCAAGCCTAGTTGAGATTTCAAAGCCATAAAACTATCACATAAGATAAACTCACATTTTTGGCCTTTGGAAAAATAATTTCTGGTAGATTTTAATTGGGTTAAATACATCAGTCAGAGGTTAGAGCAGGTGTCTCATAACCAAATGCCTATGAGGGTCAAGCAGATAATAGAAAAAAGAGAAGAAGGCTAAGTTAAACATACAGCTCTCTTGGCCTGACTTATTTTCTAGTTTCAATTCTTTAACAAAAATAAGAATACAGTAAGACATTTACTTATTGGTTAGGTCTGTTTTAGAAAACTCATAGCAAGCAGAAGTTAAATGGGATCCCTGTTTCAGGAAGAAGAGAGGATATGGTGAAGACTGTGGAGAAATAGAAACTCTAGGACCCATTGAAATGGTGTAGCCAGACTCAACTTCAGGCTTCTGTTAACTTGTGGAGAAGGGATCCCTTGCAATGAAACTTCTAATTTTTTTCCAAAAGAAATTAAAATCTGAATTTCCATGTGAAGAGCCTGTATACCTTTGGGACTGGAGTTGTTTTCTCCACTCCTCAGGGTCTCTTTAGGACCATCATTCACCTAACTTCCTTTACCCTCACTCCCCTTCTAATGTATTCCTTTGAAGCATAAGCCAGAGGGACCATCTTAGTCATTCCTCTGTTATCCCTCTTTCATTCGCTGAAGAGAGACATTGGCTCATGGCCACCAGACTCATGCAGTGTTTTGGGAAGTCAGCTATTGTTGGAGATGGTTCATCCAACAGCCTTGTCCTCTGTTCCTTGGACTAGTCAAATATATGTATCTTCCATTCCCCTATAGTCACCTACTTCTTCTACCATTCCCTATACTTTGTCAATGCCACTCTTTTCAATTTCAAACATCCCACTCTCTGGCTACCACTTTCTTTTTTCCAGTTGATTCTCCCTAATAATCAGGTTCCAGGTTACCAGGATTACCAATTCATTGATACAGTTCCTTACTAAGTTTAGATATAATGATTCATTATCATTACTCTGCTGAATACAACTTCATCTCTCTAACCCATTCACTCCATCATATTGCCCTGGATATTTAAAAAAAAAAGTCAGCCCTGGAAAAATTCAGCTTTACACCTATTCTGCACCTGAATGAAGGAGCTAGATGTGGCTGAAGAAAATTACACAATCATGAAAAATGGTCTCACTTGAAATTCATGACTTTAAAACGTAAGTGTTCTTAATATTGTAATTATTCGGTCTGTTCAACCCTTACTATCACAGGAAATCAGTTTGCATCTTCTCCTTTCTCCTCAAACTTCCAACCCCTCCATCTCCTGCTTTAGTCTCAGATATTGACCTTGATTTTTATTTTACTGGATAAATAATCAATAAGAAAGAGCTTCCACATCCTCCACCAAAAATATACCAACTCCTTTGCATCTGTCCCTCTGCACTATTTCTTTTCCTCTTATAAGAGACAAGCTGGAATGGTGCCAACCTATATTTTGGATTCTGTCTTCTCTCAACCATTTGAGGACAGCCTCTTACAACTGATCCTTTTGTTCTGTTCTGCTATCTCATTCTTTTCTGGGCCACTCCTCTGAACATGTAAACATGCTTGTGAATATGTAAACATGTAAATATGTAAATATCATAATATCCCTCACCTTACTTACCTCCCTCTTCTTTGTCCCAGTATACCCTTACAGTGACTGGCCTATTTCTATGCTCCTTCCACTTCTCATTCCATCTGAACACAATCCAAACAGACTTTTTTTAAGATATATTTAAAGACAAATCTAGTGCTATGACCTATGGTTGCATTTTCTGACTTGGAGAGCATGAGATAGTATACCTTTGTAGTACTTTGTGAATCCTATATTCCTAATCCCATTTGAGTTTAACATTAACCTATGAAGTAAAAAGGGGAGGGGTTATTTCTCCTTTATGCAAATGAGAAGAATGAAATAGGTGGAGACGGAGTCATTTTTTCAGATTAACATATGTAGTAAGCGGTGGCTGCAATGCCAGGGATGGTAGCTCTCTCGTGAAGGTGAAATAGAGAGAGCCTAGACTGGTCATGGTAACCGAGAATTTATAGTATCTAAGGTTTTACAGTGGTCATGTATGGATGTGAGAGCTGGACTGTGAAGAAAGCTGAGTGCTGAAGAATTGATGCTTTTGAACTGTGGTGTTGGAGAAGACTCTTGAGAGTCCCATGGACTGCAAAGAGATCCAAGCAGAGATCAGTCCTGGGTGTTCTTTGGAAGAAATGATGCTAAAGCTGAAACTCCAGTACTTTGGCCACCTCATGCAAAGAGCTGACTCACTGGAAAAGACTCTGATACTGGGAGGGATTGGGGGCAAGAGGAGAAGGGGATGACAGAGGATGAGATGGCTGGATGGCATCACTGACTCAATGGACGTAAGTCTGAGTGAACTCCGGGAGTTGGTGATGGTCAGGGAGGCCTGGCGTGCTGCGATTCATGGGGTTGCAAAGAGTCAGACATGACTGAGCAACTGAACTGAATTGACTGAAATGTTTTAAGCTTCAGAGGCCTTTGAAAATTATTATTTCAATGGAATATTAGAGAAGCTAAATAATAAATAACATAGTTATTTAGTGGTATAACCTGGGCTCAGGATTCCTGACTGACACTCTATTCCAGACACCATGCCTCAGACTTGCAAATTCACCACCACCAGCAGCAAACAGTGAGTAAGCAGGTGCTTGGGGACATATGAAGAGAACAACTGTTGAGAACAGCAGTGGCAGCTGCAACAACTACACAGCAACAAAGGCAACTGGCAAAAGCTAATTGCCAATTCTCAGAGTGAGGTCCAAGGATCTCTTGCATCAGACACTTACCTACCTGTGTTTAATAAAAATATTGATTCCTGGGCCTTACACCCTGTGTGCACTATCGGATTCTCAGGCCATGAGGCCCAGGAACTCACATTTTGAACAGTTTTATTATGTATGATTCTTACAGACCCACTGCTGTATGAACAAGAGTAAACCTATTCAGAACAAATTTCGATATGTAATATCCTCCTTACAAGAAAATAGTCATGTGTTTTGACTTTTCATTAATGAAACAAACCAAAAAGGTAAAAAAAAAAATCAAGCTCTCTCTCCCTAATAAGCTCTTAGAATCTCATTCACTTTTGTTGTCTTTTGCAGTTGAACAGTCTTTGGTGTTTGGTACCTTAGGGGTCTTACGCAACTGGGGCATTAGGAGCACAACTCATTGGTCAGGGAAAGGACTTACATTATGGAAATACTAGGGATGAGGGTGGTTCATTTGTCCTGGCTTCTCAGCAAAGGTCATGCCTTTAGGTCAGGGTGAGAACCTCAGTGGAGCAGTCAGCAGACTTGCCTGATGATGAATGGGATGGAGCAGAAGTTACACAAGGATTCATCACTCCAAGTGATTTATATTTGTGGACACATGTAGAGGCTGCTGGCTCTAGAAGTAGGCTGGATGCCTCAACATCCCAGAAAATCTAATAATGCACGGAGTACTGTTGACATGATATCCCTAGAATATCCAACAGTCTTGTTCTTATCTTCCTCTTCTTCTGGCTAAAGTTTCAACTTAGAAAGAACGCATGTGCAGGCCCACATCATAGACTGGCTTTATTGTTTGAGTTCAGGTGTAACTTTGATGTAGAAAAAATATTTAGGGTAATGAAATTTGTCTTATATACCAGAACATGGGTATAATAAGAACTGTATCTTTTATAAGGTAAGAGGAAAAGCACTTACCAATAACTAGTAGAATAGTCAAACAAATGTCATTTTCATATGTCTTGTCAGTTGGGGAAAATAAACACCTAAGGGCTGAAATATCCTATCCTCTCCTGTGCATCAGTGAAAACTCCCTATTTAGACTGTTAAAAGTTTAACAGCTTTATTCTTTTAAGACTTTTATATCACCTAGTTCAGAATCGAATATATCAAGGAACCAAGTAACGAAGATTAATTAATTGGCAAAAGTAATTGGTTGTTTATTACTTTATTTTCATTATTTAGATCATGTGATCATATTTAAAAACACCCACACCTAGACAAAGTTAAATTAAAATGATTCAACTCAACCCAAATCCAAACTAGCAAGCGTTACTTGGATGTCTAGGTTGTTAGGGGTTGTTTCTTTCCTTCTGCCTACATATGCTTTCACCCCAGTATTCCCAAAAGTCTTGGAGAAGAAGCCCAGGAACTCAGGAGAGAAGTACAGATGCCTGTACTTTCCTGCAGCATTTTCTAAATAGGTTGATGTGTCTCTTTGCAACTCATGCATGGCTCTTCCCAGGGCCACTGTGAACAAATGGTGGGGCAGACAATACCCTCCTCAAGGGTGGCTGAATAAAGGGCGGGTGGAACTGGGCTCCTTTGACCAGGATATGTTTTTTGCTGGGGACCTGCATTACCCTGGAGCATGGAATATCCGTTTCTAATTGGCACAAAGACACAAGAGAATCTAACAGTAGACCTAATCTTAGTGACTTTATATATTCAGCTTCTGTTTCACTTTTACCAAAGTGTAAACTTGCTGACTTACATTAGTGCACATAGCCTCTCTTGGAGGTAAGTCTAGAAGTTTAAATGGATTGCTTTAGAATTTCATGTTTATGGGTCTGAAGAGGTGGAGGTAATATTCTGGCTATACAAATTGAAATATCCCTTTTTTCATGGGGTTGCATAAACTGAACTAGTTTTAACTTATATATCAGCCTTATAAGACTCAGAAATATTTAGATATGGAAAAGACATAGCTGTTAATTGCACACCACCTTTCTCTGAAAAAGAGGCACAATGACTGATGAACTTCTTTGGATTCTGGAAGAAACACTTCCAATGTTTGGGCAAACTGTTCTGACTCAGTTTCACATGAAACCACCTGTTTTGCATGTGGTCCAGAACAGGAGATAGGATGACGTATGACGCATCTGTCAACCCCTGATAGGAGAATCACAGCACAGGAGCCATACTGTTTACAGATATCTACTTTCCTTTTGAAAAATATCTTCCATCTTGCTATGGGCCTAGACAGAAAATTAACACTGAGTTCTATGGATCCTAAGTTGCCTATTGTGAACTGGTGTTGTTTGACTGTCCAGACGTCAAATTGGGAGTGCGCAGGAGTCTTCCATCAGTGAGTAGAAAATCAATCTTAAGTAGGTCCAGAAAGTTACAAATAAACTTCAAAGGCAAGGGACTCAGACTATCATGGTGCCTCATTATGGGCTCAGTTGTGTTCCTCCTAAATTCTTATGTTGAAACCCTAAACCAGAATATCCGAAAATGTGAATGCATTTGGAAATGGGGCCTTCAAAGAGGTGGACCTAACCCAATCTGACTGATGTCCTTATAAGAAGAGAAAACGTGGACACAGACACCAAGGATGTGGAGGTACAGAGGAAAGTCTGTGTAAGGACACAATGAGAAGGCAGCCCTCTGCAAGCCAAGGAGAGAGCCCTCAGAGGAAACCAAACAAGGGGCCAACATTTTGATCTTGGGCTCAAGCCTCTGAAAGTGAGACTACAAAATTCTGTTCTTAAAGCCACACAGTCTGTTATATTATGTTACTGCAGCCCTAGCAAACTAATACCAACCTTGTCTTGCTTCATTGCAGATACTCTCTCTACCACAACCTCTGGTCTAATGGGAGTTCCTATCATCAACTGACTAAGGAATTTTAAAAATTACACAAAATAAATCATGATATTCTGGTACCATGTGGAAAATGATGGCTGGATCCATATTCAGGAACTGTATTTGTTTTCTGTTGCTATCTGACAAATTATCACAAACTTAGCTGGTGGCTCAGACAGTAAAGAATCCATTTGCAATGCAGGAGATCTGGGTTCAATCCCAGGGTTAGAAAGATCCCCTGGAGGAGGGCATGGCAAGCCACTCCAGTATTCTTGCCTGGAGAATCCCAAGGACAGGGGAGCCTGGTGAGTTACAGTCCATGGGGTCACAAAAAAGAGCTGGACATGACTGAACAACTAACACTTTAGCACATTAAGTTCAGTTCAGTTCAGTCACTCAGTTGTGTCCAACTCTTTGCAACCCCATGAACCACAGTACGCTAGGCCTCCCTGTCCGTCACCAACTTCCAGAGTCCACCCAAACCCATGTCCATTGTGTCGGTGATGCCATCCAACCATCTCATCCTCTGTCATCCCTTTCTCCTCCTGCCCTCAATAGCACATTAAAACAACACCTATTTATTATCTCACGGTTCTATAGGTCAGAAGTTCATGTGGATTTGATTGAGTTCTTTGCTTTGGATCTCACAAGATGAAAATTAATTCATTTACCACCTTGGCTGGGATCTTGTTGGAGGTTCTAGGAAAGAATCTACTTGAGAGCTTGTTTAGTTGGTTGGCAAATCCAGTTCTTGGTAGAGTGTCTGAAGTTCCCATGATGGCTCCGGCTGTCAGCTAGAAGGCCTTTCTCTGCTCTGAGAGGCCACCTGTACTCCTTCTCATATGTTCCCTTCATCTTCAAAGCCAGCAGTGGCTCAACAAATCCCTCTCACCTCTGGAACCTTTTTGACTTCTATCTTCCCTCTGGAGAAACTCTGTTTTCTAATTCAGGTCCACCTGGATAATCTCCTCTTTGCCATGCTGCTGCTGCTGCTGCTAAGTCGCTTCAGTCGTGTCCGACTCTGTGCGACCCCATAGACGGCAACCCACCCGGCTCCGCCGTCCCCGGGATTCTCCAGGTAAGAACACTGGAGTGGGTTGCCATTTCCTTCTCCAATGCATAAAAGTGAAAAGTGAAAGTGAAGTCGCTCAGTCGTGTCCGACTCTTAGCGACCCCATGGACTGCGGCCCACCAGGGTCCTCCGTCCATGGGATTTTCCAGGCAAGAGTACTGGGGTGGGGTGCCATTGCCTTCCCCGCCTCTTTGCCATAGAAGGTAACATAATATGAGTGATCTCTTCATATTTACAAGTTCTAACCACTCTCAAAGGAGAAGGGATTGTAAGAATGTGAGAGTCATTGGATGAAGCTTGCTCTTGGAATGCTGCCTATCACAGAAGTGACCCTGCAACACATCGGGGAGGGAAATGATCCCAGTGAGCAGTACATCTTACCCTTGTTCATTTCATCCAGAAGAAGATATGGCAAAAGTACAGATCTATATTGATTTGTGGATAAATAGAGTCTGATAGTTTGGCTAGATAGGGACTTGGAAGGAAAAAAGTCTGAGGAAAGAAATCTGTGAATGGAAGCACAGGGTTGAGGCTTTTTAGTCCCTATGAATGTCAACAAAGGAAAACCACTAGAGAGGAGACTCAATCATCAAGTGGATGAGATGATCTATTGTGTAGTATCAGTCAACCTCTTCTCCAGTCACCAAGCCTTTGTTTCATGGGATCATATACAAACTGGCCAGCAATAGAGATTTCCATTATGGAAAGGGCTTTGATTTTTCTGGAAAATACTTTGGATTTGCCTTCCTGCCTATAGTCTGCAGCACCACTACATGGACTTTATTTATAGCCATGGTATCTCACACTGCACTGTTTCTGACTGGGGTCTCATTTTACAGTGAAGTACTGCAGCAATCAACCCAATCCACCAGTTTATCATACACTGGGCCATCCAAAGTAGTCAGCCTTGAAACTAATGGCATGGTCTAATGGGAACTCAGGAATAACAGTGGGTGAGGAAAACTTTTCCAGCAAATTTAGAAAACTCAGCATGAGCACAGGACTGGAAAAGGTCAGTTTTCATTCCAATCCCAAAGAAAGGCAATGCCAAAGAATGCTCAAACTACCACACAATTGCACTCATCTCACACCCTAGTAAAGTAATGCTCAAAATTCTTCAGCATTTTGAAGAATGCTCAAAGTAATGCTCAAAACCAGGCTTCAGCAATATGTGAACTGTGAACTTCCTGATGTTCAAGCTAGTTTTAGAAAAGGCAGAGGAACCAGATCAAACTGCCAACATCTGCTGGATCATGGAAAAAGCAAGAGAGTTCCAGAAAAACATTTATTTCTGCTTTATTGACTATGCCAAAGCCTTTTACTGTGTGGATCACAATAAACTGTGGAAAATTCTGAAAGAGATGGGCATACCAGACCACCTGACCTGCTTCTTGAGAAATTTGTATGCAGGTCAGGAAGCAACAGTTAGAACTGGACATGGAACAACAGACTGGTTCCAAATACGAAAAGGAGTACGTCAAGGCTGTATATTGTCACCCTGCTTATTTAACTTCTATGCAGAGTACATCATGAGAAATGCTGGACTGGAAGAAACACAAGCTGGAATCAAGATTGCTGGGAGAAATATCAATAACCTCAGATATGCAAATGACACCACCCTTCTGGTAGAAAGTGAAGAGGAACTAAAAAGCCTCTTGGTGAAAGTGAAAGTGGAGAGTGAAAAAGTTGGCTTAAAGCTCAACATTCAGAAAACTAAGATCATGGCATCCGGTCCCATCACTTCATGGGAAATAGATGGGGAAACAGTGGAAACAGTGTCAGACTTTATTTTTCTGGGCTCCAAAATCACTACAGATGGTGACCGCAGCCATGAAATTAAAAGATGCTTGCTCCTTGGAAGGAAACTTATGACCAACCTAGATAGCATATTCAAAAGCAGAGACATTAATTTGCCAACAAAGGTCCATCTAGTCAAGGCTATGGTTTTTCCAGTCGTCATGTATGGATGTGAGAGTTGGACTGTGACGAAAGCTGAGTGCCAAAAAATTGATGCTTTTGAACTGTGGTGTTGGAGAAGACTCTTGAGAGTCCCTTGGACTGCAAGGAGACCCAACCAGTCCATTCTGAAGGAGATCAGCCCTGGGATTTCTTTGGAGGGACTGATGCTAAAGCTGAAACTCCAATACTTTGGCCACCTCATGTGAAGAGTTGACTCATTGGAAAAGACTGTGATGCTGGGAGGGATTGGGGGAAGGAGGAGAAGGGGACGACAGAGGATGAGATGGCTGGATGGCTGGATGGCATCACTGACTCAATGGATATGAGTTTGAGTGAACTCTGGGAGTTGGTGATGGTCAGGGAGGCCTGGTGTGCTGCGATTCATGGGGTCGCAAAGAGTTGGACACGACTGAGTGACTGAACTGAACTAAACTGAGGAAAACCTTTTCATGGGCTGGTACACCACCCTATAAAATACACTATATGCTATGATTCAGGGACTTGTATGGCATCATCTCTTTCATAACTAACTACTCAGACCAGAGAACCAAGAGGTAGAGATGGGAGTGGGTCCTCTATTATTCCTAATGATACTTTGGCCCCATTTTTGCTTCTCTTTGTTGCAACTTTGAGCTTTGCTTATTGAGATATCTTGTTCCTAAAGAATGAATGCTTTAACCAGGAGATACATGGGTTCCACTGAGCTAGAAGCTGGTTTTGAGCTTCTCATAGTTTGAACCAACAGAGAGGGTTATTGTACTGGTTGGGGTAATTTTTCCTAATAATATATGGGGAATGTAGATTGCTTTTACATAGTAGAAGAAAGAATATTTCTGAATGCAGGGCATTCTCTAGGAATTCTCTGATTAATTCCATGTTCAATGCAAAACTGTAGAGCTCAGTATTATCAGGACCATTAATGTTTATCTTCTGGAATGATGGTTTGAGTTACGAGCCAGGTAAAGAATGAAAGCAAATGAATGAGAAAATGTGTCAAAGTCAATCCCTCTGTGTTGTAGAAATCCGACTCCTTCCTGCATGTGACATTTGGACATACAAGCCCATGAATAGTGCTAGCATCAATCTTCATGTTAAGTATTCAGGCAAGAATACTTGTGTGGGATGCCATTCCCTTCTCCAGGGGATCTTCCCAACCCAGGGACTGAACCTACATCTCCTGCTTTGCAGGTGGATTCTTTATCATCTGAGCCACCAAGGAAGCCCATTGTTAAATATTAGGAAAGCTTAATTTCTTTCTTAAAAATATAGCTTAATCACTTCTCAGCCTTTTGGCTAAGATCAAGTATAGTATGGGGGCTTCCCAGGTGGCACAGGAGTAAGAACCCACCTGCCAATGCAGTAGATATGGGTTCTATCCCTGGGTTAGGAAGATCCACTGGAACAAGGAATGGCAACCCACTCCAGTATTATTGTCTGGAGAATTCCATGGACAGAGGAACCTGGCAGGCTAGAGTCCATGGGGTTACAAAGAGTTGGACATGACTGAGCACAGAGTACAATTTCTTTCTTACCTTTTAAGATCAATATAGATAAAGGGTTCAATATTTTCTTTCTGCCTCTCAGTGGGATATTTTGTATAGCCCCAGGGATGAACATTCCTGACAACTTTGAAGATCATTGACCTAGACTGTGGATGATTTTACTAATTAACTGGATAGAAGAGTGATTTCAGAAATGCCAGAAAGATCTCCCTGTCCAAAATAATGTCTGACTTTCTGAGTATCTGACCCTGAAATTATACAATTTCAGACCCAGAACTCTGTGAAAATTAAAATCATTAAGCATCATTGGCAACTCAGGATGGATTTAGTTCATCAGGCTCTTATAGATTTTGTTGAGGGTAGGAGAAAAAGAAGATTATATATCAAGTGACATGGTGAAAAGGTCTTTAGGGATGGAAATGGGATGAACAAATCTATTTGGTGCCTTCCTTATTGTGCTAGGAAATTATACTTATTTATCTCATTCAATTTTTGGAATAACTCTGTGAGTTGCTATTATCCACACTCTATAGATTAGAAACTGAATTTCAAGAAATAAAGTTCTTTGTCCAAACTCATACAATTTCTAAGTGGAAAACTGCTTCAAACCCAGAACCATCAGAGCCTAAAACAGACGTGCTCTATGCTACAGTATTTGAAAACAAACTTTACTGACTTTTTATTGACTTTGTTTCTGATTATGATTATTTTTCTTTGTAGAGAGTCTGGATTCACATAGATAAGTTTACAGATAGAAACAGAGTTTTGTTGTTTTATTTTTGTAAGTAGCTTGTTTTTCAACCTCAGAAGAAGCTTTAATTGAATTCTTACAGAAGCTTGGAAAAGGAATAGTGTGGGGCATTTTTGTCTCAAAGCTGAATCATCCACTGACTCAAGACCTGGGAGAGTCAGTCCTGGCCTTCTACTTTCCTTTGTGAAGTTTTTCTGTTCTGGCAAAGAAGGCAACTTTACCCTGTTCATCCATGTTTATCCTGACCCTGTATCTTCCTTCCCCTCTTCTTTTTTCTGGGAGGGTGGGGAAGGTGGCAATGGTCTGGGGAGGATTCCTCCAAGTAGGAACTTGTCTGGCCCGCTTTGCACACCATAGGGTGGTTTGCCCTTTCCAACCTACAACTTGAGTGGCCCAAATATTTGGATAGTAGCCAGGATTCTGAGAATTGGCTGTCACTTGGATCGTGCCAGGGCCTGTCACACCCTCAGTTTCCCTTAACTATAACACCCAGCTTGGTTAGATACTGTAGCTCTTTGATCCTCTTCACCTTGGCTCCTCTTTTTCCACAAATTCCTGCCCTTCGAATCATAAATAAAAATGTCAGGATGGAAACACTTCAAACTATCAAAAACTTTTGAAACCGTCTACAATATGGGTTTAGCAGGATGTATCCCCAAATCATTGTACAACTATTTGCAATGCTATGATTTGGAGATGGGTTGAGCCTGGTATTTAATTAAGAATGGTACATACACTATGCATGGTTGCAGCCTCATTCCATCTGGTGCACATGGGCCTGAATTCAAAAAGAAAAAGGTGGTGGGGGAGAGGTGGAGGAGGAGGAGAAGAAAGAGAATAGGGGGATGGGGAGAAGGTGGGGGGAGGAGGAGGGGGAGAAGCAAAAGAAAAGTACAGATTTCCTACCCTCTCAATTGTTCTCTAATACACTAAATGTTGGAAAGTAGCATGTTTGGGGTGTATGGATTTTTATTAATTTTTTAAAATAGATCAATATAAGAAAACTATCTAATCAAATATTTTTAGAACTCCTGATGATCTTCTGCAGGAGCCTCTCATTTGGTCAATACATTTAAAACACTCATGGTGTGATGTTACAGGACAACATGGAGCTCTACTACTTGCCAGCTAGGTGACCTTGGACAATTCTCTTAATCTTTTGGGACTTTAGTGTCCTTATCTGTAAATCAATTCTAACTAAACCTCCTCATGTGGAAGCTGTAAGATTTTATCAAAGTAGCAAAGACACTGTACCAGGCAAACAGTAGACACCCCATAAATGTTAGTTCTCTCCTCACCCCTTGGAATGTGCATGCAAAAACACTCCGGGAGCCTCTAGAACTTGCTGCTTCTTCAGATAGCCCGCTCTTTAAGGGTCTGTTTGAAGGTCTGTTTCTTAGCCCTGAAGTGCTATTCTATGTTAATACAGTTGCTTTATATTCATAATAGAGTTGCTTTATATTCAGAGTACAGAACTGTTCCCTTTCTACGGGAGAATTACCATACAAGAAATGTGTGGGATCTGGGTGTTCCTGCCCATCCATCCCACAGGTGTTCAACACTTCTCCAGGGACAGAGACTGGTGGGCGGGGCTGGAGCTCCTACTGAAAACAAACTGCTTGTGCACCACAGGAGCCCCAGGAATCCCCAGATGTGGAAGCCTGGAGGCCTTTGGAGCTCCTAAAGTAGTAGATGAGATTCCGAATAAGTACTGAATTTATCTCAAGTAATTGAGGCTGGAGGACAGACAGCTTTCAGAAGCTTTCCACATACCCCACCTCCCTTTTAAATTCTTCTTTCTCTTCTCTTTCTTCTAAGGTGATTTTGTCATTTTTGGTTTGGTTGAATAAGCACTTATTTGGGGGTTGGCAGCTTGGGCTGGGCTTACTGTTTATCTCAGCCGGGCTCATTTATGCTTCCACAGTTAGCTTTTGGGTTAGCCAAGAACTGACCAATCTAGGACCGCCTCAGCTGGGATGTTTCCCCTCTCTTCCACATGGTCTTCCATGACCCAACAGGCCAGCTTGGGCTTGTTAACATGGCAGGGCAGGGCATGGCTAAGAATGAGAGAAAATGGAAGTATCCTTGAGGCCAAGAGTTTGGAAATGTCACTTCGTTGTGTTTGCAGCAAGCTACTCACTGGCCAAGAGTGCAAGATAAGGCCAGAAGCAAGAGCTGCGGAAAGAGATGCTGCCTTTTGGTGGGAGGATTTGACACAGGGAGTGATAAAGTGTTATAGCCATTTTCACAAATCTACCACACCCTGGGAGTGCGAAATTGCAACCTGCCTGGGGCCTGCTAAAATGATTAATAATGAGAGGCGAGATTCCACCTAAGAAGGACATTGAGGCTTAATAAAGGCCAAGCATTCTGAAAGCATTTAAAAACATTTTTTCCTCTCTTTCCTTTAAGGTGACTTTTTCATTATAGAAAGCATCAGAAATTCGTCTGTGCCAGAGGCATTCTGAGGGAGGAAGGCTCCCTGGACTGGCGGGACTTGTATGGAGGGTGGCCTGACGACCTCATTCCTTGCAGCCACCGTAGCCTGCTTTGCTGACTATGACGCAATTCCTGTAGCCACAGCAATCAGGATGGATCACAGAAAAGGGTGGCTCGCTTGGCTGAGGTGCAGCACAGCTGGCCTCAATCACACTTCCTAAATGTTTCCTCTCAAGCTTTTAAGGGTCTCAGAGAGCTGAGTGCACAGGAATCCAAATAAGCCTCAAGACAGCCTTGTTCAAAATTGGCTCAGGATCACTAAGAGAAGAGACAAAAGGCAGGGTGAGGATAATCATCTGCTCCAAACCGCATTTAGGAGACTTCTCCTGTGACACGGCCCAGATGGCTCAGACCCAAAAGGGCTTCTTTCTTTGGGTATGGTGACCCTTGTTGGTGCAGCATGGGACTCAGCCTGCTCTGGCTTTCTGCGCTGGAAGGCACAGACCACGGCCAGGGACAACTGCTATCCTTAAGAGGAGATTTTCATTAATTTTTAAATCTGTGGTCAATCAAGGAAAGAAAATGCTTTGAACTTTATTCACAGGACCCAAGGAAAGGGAAAGAACACCAGCCTTTCCTAAAAGTTTTCTACTTTCTCTTTTCGACTCAGACAGCAGTGAGGCTAAAACAAATGTGGCATTTCCCATCCTTCAGCACCTTGCTTCTTCTTCAGCTCCCCTTCCAAAACAGTGCTAGATGCGGTCAGTCCGGGGATATTTAAGATATGCTTTGCTGCTAAATGCAGCCAACTGGACTCCCTTGAAACTTTACTGTGTTCCACTTAACAGCAACCAGAGAGGCACAGAGATCAACTGTGAGAAGCATTGCCCTCTGCCTTCTGGGTCCAAGATGGAGGATTGTTAGAGTCAGGCCTGGATGATGCTAGAGAGCTTAGAGAAATGCCATTGAACTACTCTCAGGCAATCGATTGGGATATTAGGGTTTTCAGTTTTCAATACCTGGCTCTTTACAATCTGGTTCTACATAGATTTATGTAGCACTGGGGGATGGTCGAAGATGCAGCACATCTGGCTTTGAAGCTGTCAGTCAAAAAATGAGGCCAACTGATGCCTCTGCAGTGCTGGTACCTCTTTGCTGGAATTCTTCCAGGTAGATAAAGGCCCATCTGATGTCATGGCTCTAAAATTGGCAGGCAAAACTGGATTTGAGTTCACAGATGCTTGTGTAACACTTGCTATGTGCCAGGCACTAAGCCCTTCACAAATGTGGACTCATTTAATCTTCATACCATAGATCTTATCCTCCTTATTACACAGACAAGGGGACAGAGCACAGAGAGGGTTAGTAGCTTGCCCAAGATAGCGCAGCTTGTAGTAATGGTCAAAGCTAGGGTTTGAATCCTGGCAACCTTGCCCAGAGTTCATATCCTAGCCATATGCTTGGTTGCTTGTCACATTAATGAAAGTTTGTTTTTGTTTTTTGTTTTTTTTTTTGCCTAATCAGATTCTCCATTTTTCACCCCAGGATATTAACTTTTGAAGGAGAGGGAAGAAGAGAAGGGAGGAAGGAAGAACTAACACTTCCATGCTAGATGCTGTGCTCAGCCCTTTATACCACCCCATTTAACTCCCAGAGCAATGCTATAAGATATTCTTATCTATAATTTAGATAGGACATTCAGAGAGGTTAAGTGACTTGATAGATGACACACAGCTAGTAAGACATGGGGCTGGGATGTGTCCTCGGCTTTAGATCCCGCAGTCCATGACAGCTCTCACTCCATTCTGCTGGCTACCTGCCCTATTTCGCTAAATATTATACCAGCTTTCAAGAGATAAGAATTTGCTTTCTGTTTTCTGATCTCTCAGTCACTCTCAGTCCTGGATTGTCTTTCTAGTTCATTCTATTCTGTACTCAAGAAAAAAAAAAAAAAAAAAGATTTGAGGTTTTGAAGCCATGTAAAATCTAGACCCCGACAAGTTGCAAATCATCTCAGGTTTCCATTAAAATATGGTCTCAGAGATGCCTGAGTCAGTCTAATGTGCTGTTTCTTCTCAGAATGCCAGAGGAGCTAGCTCATGGATTCACCTGTTAGATGGGAGAATTGTCATTTCCAAGTTCTTTCCTATTTACTGATGTTAGGAACACGGGAAAGCAGAGATTTCAGTATGTCTCCTCAGTCCAAGTTGTTCCTGCATATGTCGGAGAGGTTGCGACCTGTCCACCTCCTTCTGTTCTGTGGAACTTCACTTTGCCCTTCGCCCTGGCTGGACATCTTTCAGGTTCTCCTAAGAGAATCTGTGGTGTTGGTGGACACTCCATCTCTGCTCCCTGAAAGCGCGCCCCCAGAGGCCGGCAGCGGTACCGTCACATGCAAAGGTGAACACAAACTTTTGGCAGTCTTCCGACAACGAAGTCCTTCAGTGTGATTTCCTGAACACAGAGGACCTCTTTAAGGACGGAAATTAATGTCTTAAACTGATGTTTTAAAAACCTCATAAAATAAAGCACAATACCAGAAGGAAAACAACAAATGCTTTTTCCCTACTCCAGTTCATGAATGCTTCCCAGTTCTTTTTCTAATTTTGACTCACACAAGGCTAGGCATCATCATCCCATTTTAAAGACGAGCTCCCAAGTTCAGAGAGGTTAAGTGACTTGCTCATGATCAAACAGGCAGCAAGACATGGAGCAGAGGCCTGGTCCAGGTTGTCTCACTCTAAATTCAGCCATCTCTGCAAGAGAGCTTAATTTGCTTTTATATGACCTATAAAGTAATGATAGTAATAAGGAATTATACTGAAGTTAGTCCGATTGTTGAATAGCTTTATGCTGTTATAAAACACAGAACAATAATAATTGCTAACTTTTGTACTTTTTCTATGTGCTAAATGCTTCATGCATATATTTTATGTATGTCTATTAATTTGACCAACACGAGTGCTTACTATGACCTAGATGTTGTGCAGGAAGGCAGGGATTATCTGCTTCATTTTATAGTTGCCTCATCTGAGACTGAATAGGAAGTAAAACCACATCCCCAGTGACATATTGCCAGTATGCAAAAGAATCAGGCCCCAAACTCTGGTCTCATAACTCCAAAATCCATAATCTAAACCATTTCACAAATATATCAAGCAACTAGAATTACCAACTTTTGTAAAAGGAGGAGACAATAGCTAGCGCTGAGCCATTATTTCTGTGTCTATAATGTAACTCTGGTAAAAACCAAGAAAGAAATACACATTTTTCTCCCACATGACTTGCTACTGGTTGGCAGTTGCACATTCCTCTTGTTATTGGTAATAATTTCTAGCACTCTTGGATCTGTTTCAAGAAATAAATTCTAGTAATTGCATTTTTACAATGTTAATTATTTTACAAAACATTTTCTACGTGAGCCCTGTCAGTCCTCAATAAATAATCATAATAGTAATTATCATGACATATTTGACATCTATGGAAATGAAGGGCTGTTAACCCAGCCCAGATCCACACAGGGATTTCACATAGAGACACAGTGAGGGAGGTTTACCCCACAGGGATATTGTCACTGTCCCTGGGTCTAACTCACAGTCTAGTTATACCTCTGGCATGTGGAAATTTCCATAGAAAGATGGAGATCCTGGAAGATCTGGCTGTGGCAGCCTGGTGCATAGAAAGAACTCCATACTGCCGCCCACATCCACTTGGATCCACCCACGCCCACCCGGGAACTCTCCTGCAGCTTTTGTGCACAGTCCCCTAGTGGCTTCCTACCTCTAGCTCCTGCATCTCACTGCCAGAGACTTCCCTCTGCTAGGGAAAAGCCAGAGAAGGAACCAATTAGAGACCAGAGTTGGTAGAGAAGCTGCCAAATTTCCTAAGTGTCATATATACAGTCAATTGCCCACAGCATTACTTATGGATATACCATTCCTTGGCTTTATTCTGGTGCCTATTCCCTGATCGTACCTCACAGCTCGTCTATCCCCATCCCACCCCACTCCCCCTACCAAAACAAAAAAAAAATGTGCAGGCAAATCTTCGCCTCAAGCTTGGGGCCAGGTCTCAAAATAAGACTGCCTCCTTAGTTGTGGGCTATTCTGCCTTATTCCCATTATACCCACTGCTAGTTCAGGGCTCCTGCAGCTTTTGTCCACCCTACGTGGGCTCGGTCCTTCTCAAATGCAAATCTATCATTGGCATTCCCAGATTCAGACCCATGCATTGACCGTTACCTGTTCCTAGGGAAGAGTCCCAGTGCTTGGGACTTAGCTGGGGGTCAAGGGTGTTCCACTATCTGTCCCTTGTGTATCTGTAGCCTCCTTACTCAACCCTCCTCTCTTCCTGTCTTGGGCTCCAGCTGCACTGAATCACCAGCCCTACTCTTCTCCTTCCAGGCCCTTGTACAGGATGTCCCTTGTGCTTCCTTCCTCTCCCTCTCTGACCCCTCCTCCCCATCTCTGTGATCTAACCTTCACTTGTCCTCCACATCTCCAGTTGGATGTCACTCCCTTGGTGAATGAAGTTTTTCCAGACCTTCCGAATCTGGGTAGGGTGTTCTAGGACATTGGCATCTCATGCCAGCCCATGTCACTGGGCCATGACTCTGTTCTACCACAGTCTTAATTTGCTTCCCTCACCATCATAGTGCGAGTTCCTTGAGGGCTAGCCCTGCGTTTTCATCTTTGAATTCTTAGGCCTGGCAGGTGGCAAGTGCTTATGAAATCTTTGTTGAAAAAGTTGCTACTGGAATTTATGTTTTCTTAATTACTGCTGTGGTTGAATCCTTTCCCCTGCTTATGTTCCACAAGAACACATATTTAAAAAATAATTTTTTTTTTCTGTGAATGGTCAGCCAGGCCATTTTATTGTTTCCCCTTTTCCCGTGGTGACAAGACATCATGCTTTAGGAGTGCTCCCCAACGGATCCCATGTGTTTCAGTCCTCACTGCTGACTACCTGTTTGTAGCCCTCAAGTAAAAAGCTGCTCACTCAAATCCTTCTCTGTGAACCATGAAGAGTGGAGTATCATTCTTGGGCAGTACCACCTCAGCCACCAGCCAAAGCAAACCAGGAGAGACTTTTTCCTACATGATACCCCTGACAGGAATGTTTCAGGTAAAGGTGTTTCACACTTACTAAATCTCTAATCACCCTGCCAGTGGTCTGTACTTGTGTTCCAGCTCTCTGGCTTTCAGTCCTTGTTCTAAAATTCACTATGGCTCTTGAATGAAGCACCAATATATTGTGCAAGTTTGGCCCAAATGGCAGACTTTGGCAGAGGTGTGAATAGCCATTCTCCTCATCAGGCAAGATTCCCCTCTTCTCAGAACTTGAAAGTGGGCCTGACTCAGATGCTCAGGACTCAGCTCCTGCAGAAGGGCTGCTGGCCGCACGCCCCCCATACTCTATCCCTCCCCCTTTCTGTCACACAAGTGCTCTCTGAAGAGCTCTTACTGGTCCTGGCTGCAGACAGCTGAAAGCCTTTCTAGACAGCCTCTACAGAGCAGTCACTCTCCACTTCTCAAGATTTCCAATGTTAGGTTTCAGACATATTCTTTGGGTTTCTTTCGCTTTTCAGGGAATCGGCTGAGGGAGGGCTCCAGGTCATGTTTTGGTCCCTGGCCCTAGCTCTTCAGAGTACTAAATGCTGAAAACATATGTAAAGTCTGAGACTCAGTAGATTCTCCGTGAACATCAGTTTCTCTCACTGCTTTTGTGTTGACTGATTCAGTGATGAAATCCCTATGTCAAGGGATAATCAGTCACTACCTACTAGGTCAAGGCTGTATATTGTCACCCTGCTTATTTAACTTATATGCAGAGTACATGATGAGAAACACTGGGCTGGAAGAAGCACAAACTGGAATCAAGATTGCCGGGAGACATATCAATAACCTCAGATATGCAGATGACACCACCCTTATGGCAGAAAGTGAAGAGGAACTAAAAAGCCTCCTGATGAAAGTGAAAGAGGAGAGTGAAAAAGTTGGCTTAAAGCTCAACATTCAGAAAACTAAGATCATGGCATCTGGTCCCATCACTTCATGGCAAATAGATGGGGAAACAGTGGAAACAGCGGCTGACTTTATTTTTCTGGGCTCCAAAATCACTACAGATGGTGACTGCAGCCATGAAATTAAAAGATGCTTACTTCTTGGAAGAAAAATTATGACCAACCTAGATAGCATAATCAAAAGCAGAGACATTACTTTGCCAACAAAGGTCCATCTAGTCAAGGCTATGGTTTTTCCAGTGGTCAGGTATGGATGTGAGAGTTGGACTGTGAAGAAAGCTGAGCACTGAAGAATTGATGCTTTTGAACTGTGGTGTTGGAGAAGACTCTTGAGAGTCCCTTGGACTGCAAGGAGATCCAACCAGTCCATTCAGATCAGTCCTGGGTGTTCATTGGAAGGACTGATGCTAAAGCTGAAACTCCAATACTTTGGCCACCTCATGCGAAGAGTTGACTCATTGGAAAAGACCCTGATGCTGGGAGGGATTGGGGGCAGGAGGAGAAGGGGATGACAGAGGATTGAGATGGCTGGATGGCATCACTGACTCGATGGACATGAGTTTGGGTAAACTCCGGGAGTTGGTGATGGACAGGGAGGCCTGGTGTGCTGCGATTCATGGGGTCACAGAGAGTTGGACACAACTGAGCTACTGAACTGAACTGAACTGATACCCAGAGAAGTCAAAGTGTGGGGCCTTAGAGGAACTTCTCATTCCTCAGAGTTTCAGTATCACTCAGGAAAGGATAAGTAGGTGAAGGGAATGAAAGTGAAGCTCTGTATTATTAGCACACAGTTTTGATAATAATGCTAGTCACGATGCTATCATTATAGCAATTATAATAGTTACCTCACTAGATGTATGGAGCGTACTGGAAATTTAAAGAGCGTTATTCTATTCTTCACAATAACTTTTACAAGTTGGTGTATTTCACCCTTATTTTACTGGGGATGAGGAAACTGGATTTCAGAAAAGTTAGTGTTAATTGAATAGCTTAAATGGAGGGGGATACAGTCAATAAATAGCTCTGTTTCTCTTCTTCCCACTGCTGCTGTTCAACCTCTCTCTGTCAAACTCCACTTTCTCACCTCCTGAGATTATCTCACCTGATCTGTAGCTTTTTAGGTCCTTTTCAGATGTTCAAAAAGTCACCTGTTAGGTTTTTTAAAAGCTTAGTTAAATCTGAATCCAACTTAAATTTTCTCTTCCAAATAAAAGCTTTTCTTTACCTAAGCTCAGGCTGAACCCAGGCTCTGAAAAGTGCAGCAGAGAACGAATGCTGTAGGATTTGTTGTTTTTAGCACTTGTGCTTTCACTCTCTCTAAGTCAAGGCAGGAGAAGGAATGAGGGGTAGACTGTGAATACATCTTAAAGGGTTGTGTCTGAGATTCTCTCTTGGCTGTTACATGTCCTCTATTAAGGCATATGTCCAACTAACTACATATGGAAGGCTTTGGTGAGTTCTTTATGACCTCCTACATGCCATGCCTTAAGTCCTTGATCTCCCTCCATTTCACTTCCTTTAACCTTCTCCCAGACTTGCCTCATCCTTCCCTTTGGCTCCTGGAACTTCTGACCTTGTGCACTTTGACTTCAGAGATGGATCCTCCCATTGTCCACCTGTACCTCTCCCTCTGGGTTTATACCTTTGGGGACTGACTCACTGGCAGACAGCCCTTGTGGACAGAACCATTTCTGACACTTGTGGGCTCTGGGCAGGAGTACAAACAGAAGACCACAACTTTAAATATTTAGTTACATTAAAAAAAATTTAATAAGGCTGAAAATTATTTCATAAAATGTGTCCAATTTTTGGCTTCCCTTGTAGCTCAGTTGGTAAAGAATCCATCTGCAATGCAGGAGACTGCAGTTCCATTCCTGGGTCAGGAAGATCTGCTGGAGAAGGGATAGGCTACCCACTCCAATATTCTTGGGCCTCCTTTGTGGCTCAGCTGGTAAAGAGTCTGCCTGCAATGTGGGAGACCCGGGTTCAATCCCTGTGTTGGAACAATCCCCTGGAGAAGGGAAAGGCTACCCATTCCAGTATTCTGGCCTGGAGAATTCCATGGATTGTATAGTCCATGGGGTGGAAAAGAGTTGGACATGACTGATCTTCCCTAACAACCACACCTTTATAAAAGCCTGGACAGTCAGGCAGGCTTCCATCTAGAATTCTCAAACTCCTTGGAATTTCATGCTAGAAGCTGGCTCCAAGCCCAAGCCCCCAGCCCACTGTTAACCTTTCTCTCACCTTGGCTATTGCAAAGGGCCTTACAAACAGGCATGTGGGTACCCTCACCTTCCATATTCACCAGCAGAAAGCTAGTCCTTGAACATCCAGTGGGTTGAGCATCTGCACATGGGGATGGGTCTGCTCTTGAAGCAGGCTTGACCTGGGGCTATTTAGGAATGCAATCCTACAGTCTCAGTGGCAGTTTATAAGGGGGTATCTTCTCTAAGGAGGGGTATGAATCTAAAATGGACATGTCTCCTTGGCCTCATGAACTGTTTCTCTGAAGGAGAGGATCATGGCTGGAGTAAGGCCAGGGCAGGCATCCTTCTTGCCTGGTCTCACAGGGCTACTGCTCTGAAACACAGACCTTTCAAGACAATTCACATCAATCTAACTTCCATAGAATCCACTCAACCCATGAAAAAACTCAAATACGCTGTCCCTGCAGGTTGCTGCTAAGACTTTTGGTTCTGTGTTCTCATATCTCACAGTTATACAGGTAAGCCTACAGATGATATCTCATCTCCTTTCCCACTGACAACAGGATTCTCTAAGAACATCCTAGAAAGTCCTTGCTGTGAAAGGAAGCAATTGCTCTCCACTGTTGTATCTCTGGTGCCTTGAACTATGCTTAGAACCTAACAGGGGTTCAACTCAGATGTGTTAAGCATTTGAAGAAGTTGATGGCACCCCTTTTCCTCAGCCCCCTGGGGAATTTCCTCCTAGAACACAATATTGTTCAGAGACTCCCTGACACTAATCATATTATCCCCAGACTTATCTTATTCATGGGTGACAGGCTGTGAGTCACCGGGCAACTTTAAGCTGTCTCTTGGCCTTACATGAATAAGCAGTGTTGGGGGTGGGAGTGGAGTTGGAGGAGAAGTGTCTTTTCTTTGGAGTTTAGCTGAATTCTAAGACAACAGGAAAGTTACATTTAGCAAGTTGCACACGACGTGCCCAGTTAGTATAGCTACAGTGGCAGAGTCACTTGAACCCAGCACTGACTGGTTCTACAAGACATCCTCTTTTATTACACCAGAACATACCCAGGACCTCATTTTAATAAGATGGCATGTAGCTCAGGAGCCTACACCAGCACACTGCCAAAAACACATGGCCATGGCGGAGGGCAGCCTGACTTCTGCTTGCCTGGCATTCAATCACTAAGACACAACTGTTCCCACATCTCATTTGGCGGCTGCTTTATGCCCATTGTCAGATGCTGGCCTCGTGGGGGTTGGGCAAGTGCCCCCAAGCTAGTTTGAAAGTTCAGTCAAATGGCTGCACAGATTACTGGGGACTTTTCCTGTGAATCAGCTGTGCTGTGATCTGTACAATTAGAACAGCTTTCTCGCCTGAGGCCTTCGAAGAACAATTACATAAACAAATAGCAGCAGCAGTAGCAGCAGTCATAGCTGCAGAAAAAAAGAGGAGAGAAAAGTCACCAAAAGAGGCCAAGGCCACTCCCTGCCACCCCCACATCCTTCAGTGGCAGGCAGATGCATTTTTTCAGCTGAGGCCTCAGAGAATCAGCCTCATCAAGAAAAATAGCAGTTAGCTTCCCATGTAATTACTACAACAGAGACTAACCCCTTATTTCATATTTCTTCAGAGATGAATATGCCAGTAAGATTCTCTCCCCTGAAATTTTCCCTATTAATGGCTGGATGACCCACTCAAGCCAGTGATTCTGGGGTGCTGAAAGTCAGGCTGTTGGTCCAGCTGATTGGAATATGGCATCTGTGCTTCTCTCCTGTACCCTGCCTTAGCTGCTCAAGGCACGTGCAACATATCTTTCCTAACACTGATACCTTTCATTTCTTTAAGTTTCCAGAGTATGGTACCTCGTTGTCCTACTGCCTGAATGAAGACCATTCCAAGAGAGCTGAGTAATAGTAATACCCCAAGCCAGCGGATAAACATATAATTTACCTAGGGGGAAATCCTGTCATCCTCATTCTGTAGATGAAAGAGAGGAACGGTCAAGAGGCCAAGAATGAAGTTAACAAATGGCAGAACAAATTTAGGATTGCTTGTTTACTGACAGTAATGTTATATCAGCTGCAGGGTGGGGAGAAGATTTCTTAATTTCTCGTGCTAAAGCATATGTTACCAAAATTTGAAATCATGTTGAAGGGAAACACATACACACACACAAACAGAGAGGGAGAAGTTGGGAAGTGGCGGGTAGGTGGGTGGGGACAGAAACAGAGAGAGAGGGAGAAAGATTAGGAGAAGAGAGAGAAATTGTATTTATGATAGAAAAAAATAGGAACACAGAACAAAAATCACCCACAGTCCCAGCAGGCATTGATAGCCCCTGTTAGTATTTTGATTTATTTGCCTGACACCCTTTGTGTCTACATATACATAATTTGAAAATTGGTGTCATACCATAAATGCTATTTTTAACTTGCTTTTAACTTAATGCTTTTTCACACATATCTTTCTTATGTCCATAAATACAGAAATTTCTGTGATTAACTTTCGATCTACAAAGTTCAAAGAATTAAAGGAAGCTAAGCTTGGGGGCTAAAGCTTGTCCACTCTGCCTGCCATAATTAGACAGCGCTAGGAGTCACTTTGGAGAAGGCAATGGCACCCGACTCCAGTACTCTTGTCTGGAAAATCCCATGGATAGAGGAGCCTGGTAGGCTGTAGTCCATGAGGTTGCTAAGAGTTGGACTCGACTGAGCAACTTCACTTTCACTTTTCACTTTCATGCATTGGAGAAGGAAATGGCAACCCATTCCATTGTTCTTGCCTGGAGAATCCCAGGGAGAGGGGAGCCTGGTGGGCTGCGTCTATGGGTCGCACAGAGTTGGACATGACTGAAGCGACTTAGCAGCAGCAGCAGCAGCAGCAAGAGTCACTTTCATGGTGTCCATCTGGTTTGTGAACAAGCAAGTTTCTCAACAGGTTTTTAGAAATCAATGACTTCATACTTGAAGAACTGTCTGTAGAATGCTCCCCCATCCCTCTATAGACAGTGTTTTATTCCTTTTTACAGGTATGTTATAGTTTGAGTAGTTCCCTGTTGTTGGATATTTTGTTATCGTAAATAGTTCTAGAATGAATACATTTTTAAAAAGTATTGAAGTATAGTTGATTTACAGTGTAGTGTTAATTTCTGCTGTACAGAAAAGTGACTTACATATGTATTCTTTATGTGTATTTAGTTTCATACTCTTTTCCATTGTAGTTTATCACAGGATACTGAATATAGTTCCCTGTGCTATACAGTAGGACTTTGTTTATCCGAAGGTGGATACACTTTTTAACATACCTTTGTCACTGTGTGACTATTCAAGGTCAGCATTGTTGGACTGTTCAGGGTAGGCATCAGAAGCCTTTTATTCTAAAGGTGAGTGGCCAGGGGTAGTGAGTACCCACCCTTGAGCTCTAGCTGCTAAGGGTCCTCCAGTCCCTACAAAGCTCTGTCATTGTTGCCTGTCCTGGTGGTTCCACCATTAGATATACATTCCTTCAGGTTAAATGTTTGTTCTTTGTGAAATGTAATTGCCTCAGGAAGAAAGCATCTCCTGAGATTACATTTTAATGCAAGGTTATCAAGTAAGATGGTAGGTATTGCAAGAGGTCATCAGAGGGCAGACACACTGAAACCATACTCACAGAAAACTAGTCAGTCTAATCACACTAGGACCACAGCCTTATCCAACTCAATGAAACTAAGCCTTGGCCGTGGGGCAACCCAAGATGGGCGGGTCATGGTGGAGAGATCTGACAGAATGTGGTTCACTGGAGAAGGGAATGGCAAACCACTTCAGTATTCTTGCCTTGAGAACCCCATGAACAATATGAAAAGGCAAAATGATAGGATACTGAAAGAAAAACTCCCCAGGTCAGTAGGGGCCCAATATGCTACTGGAGATCAGTGGAGAAATAACTCCAGAATGAATGAAGGGATGGAGCCAAAGCAAAAAGAATACCCAGCTGTGGATGTGTCTGGTGATAGAAGCAAGGTCCAATGCTGTAAAGAGCAATATTGCATAGGAACCTGGAATGTCAGGTCCATGAATCAAGGCAAATTGAAAGTAGTCAAACAAGAGATGGCAAGAGTGAATGTCAACATTCTAGGATTCAGCAAGCTCAAATGGACTGGAATGGGTGAATTTAACTCAGATGACCATTATATCTACTACTGCGGGCAGGAATCCCATCAGAATAAATGGAGTACCCATCATGGTCAACAAAAGAGTCCGAAATGCAGTACTTGGATGAAATCTCAAAAATGACAGAATGATCTCTGTTTGTTTCCAAGACAAACCATTCAATATCACAGTAATCCAAGTCTATGCCCCAACCAGTAACGCTGAAGAAGCTGAAGTTGAACGGTTCTATGAAGACCTACAAGACCTTTTAGAACTAACACCCAAAAAAGATATCCTTTTCATTATAGGGGACTGGAATGCAAAAGTAGGAAGTCAAGAAACACCTGGAGTAACAGGCAAATTTGGCCTTGGAATATGGAATGAAGCAGGGCAAAGACTAATAGAGTTTTGCCAAGAAAATGCACTGGTCATAACAAATACCCTCTTCCAACAACACAAGAGAAGACTCTACACATGGACATCACCAGATGGTCAACACCAAAATCAGATTGATTATATTCTTTGCAACCAAAGACGGAGAAGCTCTATACAGTAAACAAAAACAAGACCAGGAGCTGACTATGGCTCAGCTCATGAACTCATTATTGCCAAATTCAGACTGAAATTGAAGAAAGTAGGGAAAACCACTAGACCATTCACGTATGACCTAAATCAAATCCCTTATGATTATACAGTAGAAGTGAGAAATAGATTTAAGGGCCTAGATCTGATAGAGTGCCTGATGAACTATGGAATGAGGTTCGTGACATTGTACAGGAGACAGGGATCAAGACGATCCCCGTGGAAAAGAAATGCAAAAAAGCAAAATGGCTGTCTGGGGAGGCCTTACAAATAGCTGTGAATAGAAGAGAAGCAAAAAGCAAAGGAGAAAAGGAAAGATATAAGCATCTGAATGCAGGGTTCCAAAGAATAGCAAGAAGAGATAAGAAAGCCTTCTTCAGTGATCAATGCAAAGAAATAGAGGAAAACAATAGAATGGAAAAGACTAGAGATCTCTTCAAGAAAATTAGAACTACCAAGGGAACATTTCATGCAAAGATGGGCTCAATAAAGGACAGAAATGGTATGGACCTAACAAGCAGAAGATATTAAGAAGAGGTGGCAAGAATACACAGAAGAACTGTACAAAAAAGATCTTCATGATCCAGATAATCACGATGGCATGATCTCTTATCAAGAGCCAGACATCCTGGAATGTGAAGTCAAGTGGGCCTTAGAAAGCATCACTATGAACAAAGCTAGTGGAGGTGATGGAATTCCAGTTGAGCTATTTCAAATCCTGAAAGAGGATGCTATTAAAGTGCTGCAGTCAGTATGCTAGTAAATTTGGAAAACTCAGCAGTGGCCACAGGACTGGAAAAAGTCAGTTTTCATTCCAATCCCAAAGAAAGGCAATGCCAAAGAATGCTCAAACTACCTCACATTTGCACTCATCTCACACTCTAGTAAAGTAATGCTCAAAATTCTCCAAGCCAGGCTTCAGCAATACATGAACTGTGAACTTCCTGATGTTCAAGCTGGCTTTAGAAAAGGCAGATTTACCAGAGATCAAATTGCCAACATCTGCTGGATCATGGAAAAAGCAAGAGAGTTCCAGAAAAACATCTATTTCTGCTTTTTGACTATGCCAAAGACTTTGACTGTGTACATCACAATAAACTGTTGAAAATTCTGAAAGAGATGGGAACACCAGACCACCTGACCTGCCTCTTGAGAAATCTGTATGCAGGTCAGGAAGGAACAGTTAGAACAGGACATGGAACAACAGACTGGTTCCAAATAGGAAAAGGAGTATGTCAAGGCTGTATATTGTCACCCTGCTTATTTAACTTATATGCAGAGTACATGATGAGAAACGCTGCGCTGGAAGCACAAGCTGGAATCAAGATTGCCAGGAGAAATATCAATAACCTCAGATATGCAGATGACACCACCCTTATGCAGAAAATGAAGAGGAACTAAAAAGCCTCTTGATGAAAGTGAAAGAGGAGAGTGAAAAAGTTGGCTTAAAGCTCAACATTCAGAAAACGAAGATCATGGCATCTAGTCCCATCACTTCATGGGAAATAGATGGGGAAACAGTGGAAACAGTGTCAGACTTTATTTTTTGGGGCTCCAAAATCACTGCAGATGGTGACTGCAGCCATGAAATTAAAAGACGCTCACCCCTTGAAAGGAAAGTTATGACCAACCTAGATAGCATATTCAAAAGCAGAGACATCACTTTGCCAACAAAGGTACGCCTAGTCAAGGCTATGGTTTTTCCAGTGGTCATGTATGGATGTGAGAGCTGGACTGTGAAGAAGGCTGAGCGCCGATGAGCGCCGAAGAATTGATGCTTTTGAACTGTGGTGTTGGAGAAGACTCTTGAGAGTCCCTTGGACTGCAAGGAGATCCAACCAGTCCATTCAGATCAGTCCTGGGATTTCTTTGGAGGGAATGATGCTAAAGCTGAAACTCCAGTATTTTGGCCACCTCATGCAAAGAATTGACTCATTGGAAAAGACTCTGATGCTGAGAGGGATTGGGGCAGGAGGAGAAGGGGACGACAGAGGATGAGATGGCTCGATGGAATCACCGACTTGTTGGACGTGAGTCTGAGTGAACTCCGGGAGTTGGTGATGGACAGCGAGGCCTGGCCTGCTGTGATTCATGGGGTTGCAAAGAATCGGACAAGTAGAGCGACTGAACTGAACTGAACTGATCCTTTTATGTTGACTCATATTGTTCTTTTTAATTTTTCATGAGTCATAAAGGGAATGAGAAGGCAATGGCACCCCACTCCAGTACTCTTGCCTGGAGAATCCTATTGACAGAGGAGCCTGGTAGGCTGCAGTCCATGGAGTCGCTAAGAGTTGAACACGACTGAGTGACTTCACTTTCACTTTTCACTTTCGTGCATTGGAGAAGGAAATGGCAAACCACTCCAGTGTTCTTGCCTGGAGAATCCCAGGGACAGGGGAGTCTGGTGGGCTGCCGTTATGGGGTCGCACAGAGTTGGACACGACAGAAGCGACTTAGCAGCAGCAGCAGCATAAAGGGAAACAATGGAGAAAAGTTTTTACAACTGTGGGCTCTGGAGCCAGCTAGTATGGCTGGCCAGTCTGAATGAATCATTCAGCCAGTCTGAATGATTTTGAATATTACCACTTACCAGCTGGGGCAAACATGGTCAAATTAGTTTTTGCCTCTGTGCCTCAGTTTTCTTACCCATATAATGGGTATAATGATCTTGCCTAATGTCATAGACTTGGGAAAATCCCATGGAAAATGCCTAATATAGCACCCTAAACATAGGTGTTTGCATAGTAAATGTCACTTATTATTATCATCGAGATGAGATTATGATCTTGGAAGTCAGTGATTATATATTAGAGTGGAGGCTTTGGGTGCCCTGTCAGGACCTCTCAGCATCTACTGTTCCCCCACATATTGGCACCTTTTTAGGGAAAACATTAGCCACTCTCTGGTTAGGGACTTTCTCTGGTCTCTAGAGTGTGCTCAGACCACACAGAGGGCAGTCTGGGAAGTTGAATCCCTGGAAGCAGCCCTCACCAATTCACGACAGGGGGTGGTAGATGTATAGACATATACATATTTTTGCCCCTCGTGTAGGACAAATCTGAGGCATATACTACACCATGTCTCAGAGGGTTCCAGCAGGATGGAACCCTTGTTGTCCTGGTAACCTGCTCATCATACCCCCTGCACTGGCTTCCTCTGTTTACCTTCTCACCTGGCCTCTTCCTCATGAATGGAAGAACCAGGACATTGCCTCTCAAGGAAATTTGAGAAATCCAACCTACACCACGTATCAGGATTCTGTGACGATGCCATGGGAGCAGAGGGCTCAGTACTTATCACCCCAGAGTTTACCAATAAATATTTGCTTAATAATTTAATTGTCTCCAAAGAAGCGTGACTTGGATGTGTGGCTTTCTTTTCTTTTATGGGACTTCATTAGTGAGTCCCATAATAAGAAAGATGACCCTTTCTACCCAAGATAATATCCTTTCTTGATAACTATACTTTCTCTTTTTTTAATCCAAATGCGAGTGTGAGAAGAGATTGTAATTCAGGAATTGCAAATGTGCCTGCTTGTGGGGCTAGGCAGATCAGCCTAGTGAGGGACGTGAGCCAGTTCAAAACCTCAGTAAACTGACACATGGATGTAATAAAAAGTGTCCTCCCAGCTCCAGTTACTCGCCCCATGCAGGATCTTCGGCCTCTTATTATTTCTCACTGTGTACTTTTGTGTCAAAGAGCCTGATTCTGAGTTATTGACACCTAATTCCATTTTTCCATAAGCATTTCATACATGAGCACAAACTCTCCTCATCAGTGACCTCCAATATGTTATCTCTGCTCCAAGCAATGACCCAAGTTCATCTTAGTCACCACAGGACTAATGGAAATGCTAAAGCAGGCCACAGCACCTGTCCTGGTTTCCATAAGGTTCAGCGAAGCTTCCTTCTAACCAGGAATTAGCCCTCGTTTCAAACCTCAATTCTCTCCACATTATATGTGGCCAAGTTCATTTGCCTTCCCAAGCAGACACTGATCTAGAATTATGCGAGGAGGTTTCATTTCCAGATCTCATGTAAAATTAATTTTCATAATTCTCTGTTCCTGCCTGTCCATACATATCTTTCTTCATTAACCACTTTATTTCCATCTGAACTCCCTTTGTTCCACGTCTAGGAGGTAAAGATGGCAGGCAACTTTTAAGTATGAATTAGCCAAGTCCATCTTGGAAAACTGATTTACCTATCTCAGGTTGTACCTCACTGTCCCCTTTAAAATAATAGTGTACATTGAAACAACACAACAAAAAAGCATTAGGTTTCATTATGAATAATTAAATCAGACACAATCTTAGAGAATATTGCTCTGAGATATGCTTGGGTGTTTCTGAACCCATAGAGCTTCTTTTCCCAAGTTTAGTAAGTTTTTTTGATTGTATAAAGGAGGCTTTAAATTTGCAGGAAGGGCTTCTCCCAGGCACCTTGCTCCAAAGAGCAAATGTTCCGTGGGACCAGTTCTATTCTGCTATGATTTTGAAACATGCCCTAATTAAGTCGGGGCCCAGCCACCTACAGCTTACATTTGACCAGTTGCTTTCTCCTGAAATTGGCCCTAGGTACCAGCCTACTGAACATCTGTTTTTGTCATTGCTTACACGGGTCAGCTGGAAGGTGCTACAAATGAAACTCATCATTTAGTTGAGGTCTCCGGGGCCATTCCCTATGGGGACTTTTCTTTTGTTGTTCTATGTGTTGGAGAGGGGTTTGTTTTTCGCTTTATTTTTTAATTAAACTGCAGATCTGGTGCTGCTGCCGTAGGGTTCACACCATGCTATGTCACAAAGCAGGTGATGTGATACTAGGTTCTCAGGGAAAGCAAGGCCCTCAGAGACCCTCAGTGTAATGGCAGGAGAGTTTGTAAGGAGGATGTGCTTTTGAAGAATTGTTTTCATATGGGTGTGCTTTTTTAATTGCCATTTTTTGTTCAGTCACTCAGCTGTGTCCAACTCTTTGCAATCCTATAAACTGCAGCACACCAGGCTTCCCTGTCCTTCACCAACTCCCAGAGTTTGCACAAACTCATGTCCACTGAGATGGTGATGCCATCCAACCATTTCATCCTGTCACCCCCTCTCCTCCTGCCTTCAATCTTTCTCAGCATCAGAGTCTTTTCCAGTGAGTCAGCTCTTCACATCAGGTGGCCAAAGTATTGGACCTTCAGGTTTAGCATCAGTCCTTCCAGTGAATATTCAGAGTTGATTTCTTTTAGGATTGACTGGTTCAATCTCCATGCTGTCCAAGGGACTCTCAAGAGTATTCTCCAACACCGCAGTTCGAAATCAATTCTTCAGTGCTCAGCCTTCCTTATGGTACAGTTGTCACATCCATACATGACTACTGGAAAAACCATAGCTTTGACTATATGGACCTTTGTAGGCTCAGTAATGTCTCTGCTTTTCAATATGCTGTCTAGGTTTGTCACTGCTTTTTTTCCAAGAAGTGTCTTTTAATTTCACGGCTACAGTCACTGTCCACAGTGATTTTGGAGCCCAAGAAAAGAGTCTCTCACTGTTTCCACTTTTTCCCCATCTATTTGCCATGAAGTGATGGGACCAGATACCATGATCTTAGGTTTTTGGATGTTGAGTTTTAAGCCAGATTTTTCACTCTCCTCTGTCACCTTCATCAAGCAGCTCTTTAATTCCTCATAGCTTTCTGCCATAAGGGTGGTGTCATCTTCATATCTGAGGTTATTAATATTTCTTCCAGGAATCTTGATTTCAGCTTGTGAGTCATACAGGCCAGCATTTTGCATGATGTACTCTGCATATAAGTTAAACAAACAAGGTGACAGTATATATGGCCTTGATGTACTCCTTTCCCAATTTTGAACCAGTCTGTTCTTCCATGTCCCATTCTAACTGCTGCTTCTTGACTTGCAAAAAGGTTTCTCAGGAGGCAGGTAAGGTGGTCTGGTATTCTCAACTCTTTAAGAATTTTCCAGTTGTGATCTACATAGTCAAAGGTTTTAGCGTAGTCAATGAAGCAGAAGTAGGTGTTTTTCTGGAATTCTCTTGCTTTTTTGATGATCCAACAGATGTTGGCAATTTGACCTCTGGTTCCTCTGCCTTTTCTAAATCCAACTTGAACATCTGGAAGTTCCTGGTTTGCCTACTGTTGAAGCCTCTCTTGAAGGATTTTGAGCATTACTCTTCTAGCATGTGAAATGAGTACAATTGTGCAATAGTTTGAACATTCTTTGGCACTGCCCTTCTTTGGGATGGGAATGAAAACTGACCCTTCTCAATTCTGTGGCCACTGCTGCGTTTTCCAAATTTGCTGGTATATTGAGTGCAGCACTTTCACAACAGCATCTTTTAGGATTTGAAATGGCTCAGCTGGAATTCCATCACCTCCACTAGCTTTGTAGTGACTCTTCCTAAGGCTCACTTGATGTCACACTCTAGGATGTCTGGCTCTAGGTGAGTGATCACACCATCGTGGTTATCTGGGTCATGAAGATCATTTTTGTATAGTTCTTCTGTGTATTCTTGTCACCTCTTCTTAATATCTTCTACTTCTGTTAGGTCCATACCACGTCTGTCCTTTATTGTGCCTATCTTTGCATGAAATTTTCCCTTAGTATCTCTAATTTTCTTGAAGAGATTGCTAGTCTTTCCCATTCTATGGTTTTCCTCTATTTCTTTGCATTGTTTACTTAAAAGGCTTTCTTATTTCTCCTTGCTAGTCTCTGGAACTCTGCATTCAGATGGGTATATCTTTTCTTTTCCCTTTTGGCTTTTGCTTCTCTTCTTTTCTCATCTATTTATAGGGCCTCCGCTGGCAACCATTTGGACTTCTGATGCTATAGTCTTCATTTTTTTTGAAGCAGTGGAATGTGTTTTCAAACTAAACCTTATAGTACAGGAGAGAGCTGCCGCTGTGGAAAAGGTGGAGGAGGAAGAGGGACAGCTCTCCTCTGAACCTCCTCTAAGCGTTATGGGAAACCTCTCAGAAGCTCTGAGCCTTACTACTCAGGGTATGAGCTCTGGGCCACCTGGGCTCACCCTGGAGCTTGTAAGAGATGCAGAATCTTGGACTTCACCTCTGTGTACAGTTTACCAAGATCCCCAGGTGATTCTGAGGCACATTAAGATTTGAAGAACAGCAGGTTAAAGCTTTGCAAAGCATTGTTAGAAAATTCTGGCCCAGGGCTTACCTCAGTGGTCTAATAAAGACAGTGTCAATCACTAGAAACAAAATTAATTTAGATTCTCTAAAACCTATTCCAAATTGTGATACTGCAGATGTCTACTTTGAAAATGTAAGTTACTTAAATTTCATTTTTCTTTGTTATAGTTTGATATAATGGGAAATAGTATTATTTCCAACCTTGCACGTTGGTAGCTATGACTGGGGATATAAGTGATATTATTCACTCTTTTAGAGAAGAGTCTATCTCTAATGGGCCCTGGGACCTCTGGGTTCACATGGTTTTCCTTCCTGGATCACTCTCAAGTGATGCAATTACATAGCTTTTTGGAGAGTTTTTGGTTCCAGAATAACTTTCAGCAAATGGAGCCATTATACCAGACAGTGCCATGCCTTGCTCAAGTGAATATACAGTAAATGAGTGGAAACTCAGAGATAACTTGACCACCAGGTGACAAGGCAGAGAGATCATCCAGCCTCTCAACACCTCAGGTACTGTGTCTATAACAAGGTGACCAACCTGTCTTGCTTTCTCCTGGTCTTTTCTGGTTTTAGCATTGAAATCCCCTTATCCCAGGAAGGTCTGCAGTCCTGGTAACTCTGGGACCCTGAGTCAGAGTAGCCTACAAGTGGGGACAGGCATGTTTAATTATCCAAAACTCTGAGAGTCATGCTGGTGAAACTGGCAAAGCAAACTCTGACTTTCTCCTGTGCTCAAGTATGTGAATTTTAAAAAGTGGCTTAATGATATTGTTTCAACACTTATTTCTTAGATAGCAGTTGCAAATGATCTAAGATTTGAAACAGGTGTTTCTGCATGGTCTACTGGCTAAAATGAAGAAAAATGTTCTAACAGATTACCCTACAGCTGATGGACCCAATGGCTTCTACTTTCAAATGAAAAATACGCTCAATCATGTAGTCGACAGGATTCCATCTGGCCTAGCTGTAATATCCAGAGCTGAAATGGAAACCTCTGTCATTTCTAGGTTCAAACAAAAACCTTGCAATGCTTCATGAAGCAATTAAAACAGGTATGTTGTCATCCATACTTGCTGTTTCTCCAAACAGTCAGCACCCTATCGTCATGGTTGGGAAAATTACTTTTTGTGTGGGCCTGTGTGCAGGGCATACTTTCATAGCCACCAGCATCTCAATAGGGAATTCACTGTTTCCTTTACATAACTTTCACTTTTTGTATTGTCAAGGAGAAATTTTCCACCCAGAGACCCTCCAGTTTACCATTTTGGGGTCTGTTTCCCTTATAGTTTTAATAGAGTCCTGGGTTCTAGTAACATCACAACAGTCGAAGCTTTCAAAAAGTCCAGAAGATTTTTTTTTTTAAATCATAGAGAACAGGCCTGTGGTGGTCAAGAGGGAGGATGAGTGGGAGAAGGATGCACTGGGAGTTTGGGATACAAGATGGAAACTTTTATATATAGAATGGATAAACATTAAAGTATTACTGTATAGCACAGGGAACTATATTCAATATCCTGTGATAAACCATAATGGAAAAGCACATGAAAAAGTACACAAAGATATATGTATGTATAACTGAATCACTGCTGTATAGCAGAAATTAACACAATTTTAAAAAATGACACATCATTTACAATTTTACCTATAAAAAATGCTCTTGAAGGAAGTTTAAGATCTTTTAGGCTTCAGTTCAGTTCAGTTCAGTCGCTCAGTCATGTCCGATTCTTTGCGACCCCATGAATCGCAGCATGCCAGGCCTCCCTGTCCATCACCAACTCCTGGACTTCACTGAGACTCATGTCCATCAAGTCGGTGATGCCATCCAGCCATCTCATCCTCTGTCATCCCCTTTTCCTCCTGCTCCCAATCCCTCCCAGCATCAGAGTCTTTTCCAATGAGTCAACTCTTCGCATGAGGTGGCCAAAGTACTGGAGTTTCAGCTTTAGCATCATTCCTTCCAATGAACACCCAGGACTGATATTCTTTAGAATGGACTGGTTGGATCTCCCTGCTGTCCAAGGGACTCTCAAGAGTCTTCTCCAACACCACAGTTCAAAGGCATCAATTCTTCGGCACTCAGCTTTCTTCACAGTCCAACTCTCACATCCATACATGACTACTGGAAAAATCATAGCCTTGACTAGATGGACCTTTTCTGGCAAAGTAATGTCTCTGCTTTTGAATATGCTATCTAGGTTGGTCATAACTTTCCTTCCAAGGAGTAAGCGTCTTTTAATTTCATGGCTGCCGTCACCATCTGCAGTGATTTTGGAGGGCCCTCCCCCCAAATAAAATCTGACACTGTTTCCACTGTTTCCCCATCTATTTCCCATGAAGTGATGGGACTAGATGCCATGATCTTCGTTTTCTGAATGTTGAGCTTTAAGCCAACTTTTTCACTCTCCTCTTTCACTTTCATTAAGAGGCTTTTTAGTTTCTCTTCACTTTCTGCCATAAGAGTTGTGTCATCTGCATATCTGAGGTTATTGATATTTCTCCCGGCAATCTTGATTCCAGCTTGTGCTTCTTCCAGCCCAGCGTTTCTCATCATGTACTCTGCATATAAGTTAAATAAGCAGGGTGACAATATACAGGCTTGACATACTCCTTTTCCTATTTGGAACCAGTCTGTTGTTCCATGTCCAGTTGTAACTGTTGCTTCCTGACCTGCATATAAGTTTCTCAAGAGGCAAGTCAGGTGGTCTGGTATTCCCATCTCTTTCAGAATTGGGGATACTAAATTTGGTGAGTACCTGAGAAACACCCAAGACCTTTGAAAAAATAATGATGACTGGATCCTATGCCACAGACTCTGATTTAATTAATCTGAAGGGAGGCCTTGCCATGAAATTTTTAAAAGCTTTTCAGTTGATTCTAATGTGCACTAGGTTCTTCAGTTCAGTTCAGTTCAGTCACTCAGTCATGTCCGACTCTGCGACCCCATGAACCGCAGCACGCCAGGCCTCCCTGTCTATCACCAACTCCCGGAGTTTACCCAAACTCATGTTCAAAACGTCAGTGATGCCATCCAGCCATCTCGTCCTCTGTCGTCCCCTTCTCCTCCTGCCCCAATCCCTCCCAGCATCAGAGTCTTTTCCAATGAGTCAACTCTTTGCATGAGGTGGGCAAAGTACTGGAGTTTCAGCTTTAGCATTAGTCCTTCCAATGAACACCCAGGGCTGATCTCCTTTAGGATGAACTGGTTGGATCTCCTTGTACTCCAAGGAACTCTCAAGAGTTTCTCCAACACCATAGTTCAAAAGCATCAATTCTTTGGCACTCAGCTTTCTTCACAGTCCAACTCTCACATCCATACGTGACTACTGGAAAAACCATAGCCTTGACTAGACGGACCTTTTTTGGCAAAGTAATGTCTCTGCTTTTCAATATGCTATCTAGGTTGATTATAATTTTCTCTCCAAGAAGTAAGTGTCTTTTAATTTCCTGGCTGCAGTCATTATCTGCAATGATTTTGGAGCCCAGAAAAATAAAGTCTGACACTGTTTCCACTGTTTCCCCATCTATTTCCCATGAAGTGATGGGACCAGATGCCATGATCTTAGTTTTCTGAATGTTGAGCTTTAAGCCAACTTTTTCACTCTCCTCTTTAACTTTCATCAGGAGGCTTTTTAGTTACTCTTCACTTTCTGCCATAATTAGTCTCTTTTATTCCCTAATTCAGTCATATTTATTTGTTCCTTCTTTGTTTTGTTCATTCATATATGCTTATAACCTTTCTATAAATTAATTGATTCATTGATCCATTCACTCATTTATCCCTCTTGTTGATTTCAGCATTGTACTATACCATATAACCTACAATGAAAGGAGGGAAAATCGTGAGCCAAATGTTTAAAAAAAAAATGGAATTTTTTTAGATGTAGCTATTGCCTTTATGTGGCAAATTTGTTGTTGTTGTTAACATTTCTTTTTAATGATGGTTCAATTTTACTTAAAAAAATAAAAAAATTGAATAATTAACATTTTCCAATTTAAAACAGCATTTTGAGAGCCTCCAGAAAAAAAAAAAACAAACAAACTTAGAATTCTTTTAAAATCATCCAGTGATATAACCCACAGATAAAGTATAGTCAGAAATTTTCCCTCAGTCCAAGTTTAACTACTGATAAAATATTTCAACCTCATATGTTCCTGAGTGAGCTATAGGATAAAAATTTTTTTAAATCCATAAGTTGTTTAAAAACCAGTTGGTTGGGGTCAACTTTGATTTCTGAATATAGGTTTGTGTTAATTTTCTACTCATATTTATTAAATGTGCAGTTCAATTACTAACACTTAAGCATGTCATCAAACACAGGGTAATTCCTGCTATTTGTAATCATAAAGATGATTCGCAATGCTGTTTAGAAAATTTATTCCTCATTAACAACTCACTCATTTTGAAGTCTCAGAAGATCCTTGGACATAAAACACTGTACTTAGAGATCTGTGCATAATTTGGGGGGTTGCAATGGAGTAAGTACTAGACTACGGGTCTGGTGTTTCCTACTGAGTCATCTTCCAACACAATAAATCTATTAGGTTTTTGTTCTAGTTTTGTGGGGCTCAAATTTCAGTTCAAATTTCTAGTACCACTTAGAAGGAGTGTGTAGTCACAGGGTGCTGGGCACCTCCTAGAATTTCTCATTCAGTAGGTCATGTGGGATGTGGGGAACATACTCTGAAAACTGTTTCCTTGTGTACACACACCTTTGCCAGCTTCCTGTTTCCCTGTGTCTTTATTCTCAGGATCAGGGCTGAGGCCCTGAAGCACTGCCATCAACTGGGAGCTTGTTAGAGATTCAGATCTTAGTGCCATCTCAGACCTAGTGAGTCAGACTCTGAGTTTTAACAAGACCCTTGGTAAAAGGGGAAAAGAGGTGTTGGGAAGAATTGAGAGATTTGGGTCCAACATACATACACTATGGATACTATGTATAAAGTAGATAACTAATGAGAACATACTGCATAACAGGGAAATCTATTCAGGGCTCTGTGTTGACCTAAATGGGGAAGAAATCCAAAAAAGAGGGGATATGCGGTTGGCTGATTCCCTTTGCTCTACAGTAGAAACACAACATTGGAAAGCAACTGTACTCCAATAAAAATTAATAAAAAAGCAAGCTTTAAAACAAAACAAAACAAGACCCCTGGTAATTTCTATGCTCAGTAAAGTTTGAGGAACACTAATCTGAGTCTAAATCTTTAACACAATATATGGAGCTCTTCAATATCTGAACCCACACTCCTCTCTCTTGAACCATTTTCTGCTAGCTTCCTCATATCTCTAACACACTAGTGGTAGTCCACACTGCCTTGATTCTTCTTTGTTTCTAAAGCTCCAAGGTTTTATAAACACTGTTCTTTCTGCCTGGACTGACCTTCCTTCTCCTTTGACTGATAAGATCAGTTCATCTTTCAAGTCAGGGCTCAGACTTTCTCTTCTGTGAAGTTTATCCTATCTTCTGTAAGCAGACTACTTCTTGCATCTCTGCCTTACCACTTATATCATGATATTGTAATGATCTGTTTAACTATGCATTCATCCCTTTACACGAAGAGCTCCCTGAGAGTTGATAATGTGTCTTAATGGTCTCTATATCCACAACTCTGCTCATCAAGCAGAGTCTGTGCTCAATATTATGTCTTGAATGAATGGGTCAAGTAATTGTGACACTTTGGTTAAGTTCCAACTTCTTTGGAACTCTGTTTTCTTATCTATGAAAAGAAGGCAGTGGATTACAGAATCTCTAGCTGCCTCCCTTCCATCATTATTTCCTTCTATATAATTCTAAATTACTTAAAATTTTCTAAAATATTTTTCACACAAATACTGAGTAATAAGCATATGACCATAGAACAATGGTCAGTGACCCCGCACTTGTGGATTCTTCAATCTGATGAGAAAGACACACCAGAAATACCTCCTTAAATAAGAACAACTTATTGTCAATCAGGTAAGTGCTTATTAAAGAGTAGAAAGATGTTATGGCTTATCTAAGAGAGACCGTTAATTCAGTTGAGGAACTCAAGCTCTCCTTGTATTATTTGCATTCATATATTATTAATCCATAACAAGGAAGAAAATTCATTAACTTTCTGAATATGGTCCTTAGAATGTATCTTGCTAGATCCAGGAAAATAACAAGTTAATAAAATCAGCTAAACTGATAGGCTGTGGAGATGGAATAGACTAGAATCTTCTTTGTAATTCTTAACCCTAACATGCCTTTCTAAGTGAAAAGGGTTTTGAATGCAGCAAAAGATTTATCAGCTATAGTGAATAAGTCTGGCAGTGATAGAGCTAATGTACACAATTCTATGGTGCAGGGATACGCACTGTCTCCAAGATGGAGTGTGGCTTAGCCGGAGAGGACTCTAAGGTGCTAAGAGACCCAGGCTCTAGTCCTGAATTTACTACGAAAAACTATGAAGCCTGAGCTCAGTTTCCTAAATTGTGGAATAATAAGGTTGAATTGATGCTCTGTAAATTCAAATCTCTTCCCAGTGACTCAGAAATCTGCTAGCACTTATGTCAGACAGCGGAGATTTTCAGAGAATACAATTGGGTGTCTCCTTGGCGGTACAACTATTCACTCTTGAATCATGAGTAAATTAAATTGTCTCTTTCTATTCCCTCACAACTGTCCCTTCTGGCTGATAGGATGAGAAAAGTCTGAATATATAAGATGGGAGTTGAGCCTTGGAGACAGCTACCCAGGGACAGACCATGGCAAAACTGAATAGGAAGGAGCCCTTCTTTCTCCGATATGTTCTTCATTTTCAGTACAAGCTCAGCTAAGCTGCCATTCAGCAGTTGCAGGAAGAGATAGATCAAGAAGAAGCTGAACCAAATATTTGATTTGGATGATTATGCTGCAGGTGTCTCATCAGAACTGCAGTGCCTGGATTACTAATTATTTTTCCTCAACCTAGTGCCTCTTGCAGGGAACACAGACCACGGCAAGAATCATGAGGGATGGCTCTAATAAATGAGGCCTAGAGAGTTGATGCCAGGGGCTGGCTGAAAAAGCAGAGACAGCAAAGACAATGCAATCAGTGGGCAGAGAAGAGGCTGGGCCCTGTCACACAGTTAGACTGGGAGAAGTGGTAATAGGAGCTACCTATGGCCGCCTTGTTTGGCTCCATGGAAAACAAGCATCATTTTTAAAGCTGAGCCAGAGATGGTGACTTGGGACCCTGAGCTCCTCAGCCTGGCACTCACATGCCCTTCAGAATACTTTCAGGTTCACACACCTTTCAGTGTCCAGTGGCATGAAAGGGCTGACAGTTTTCTGAGCTGACCAAATCTACTACGGCAATAATAAAAGTTCACACCTGTCATCATTTTGCAGCATTTAAAGGGCACTCGTGAGCACTGTTTGGTTTCAGCCTCCCAACAAAGTGGTAGATACTTAATTATCTTGATTTAGGCAAAGGAAAATTAAAATGTGTTGGTGAGAGTAAATGATTTCTGCAAGGTCACGAAGGTAGGAATGTTAGAGGCCTTGGCTAGATCCTCTGAACTCCAGACCAGTCCCTTCTCATGTGCTGTCTGGATTCCCTCAGGCTGTACGAGAATACCTTGGCTCCTCTGTTCAGTGTGTTCTGTAAGAGAGGTCAGGGGAGGACACAGTTCTATGACAGCCAGTGGGCTTCCAGACTCTGGGTCCATAGATGACACCCATTCTTCTAGAAGCCATGAAATTAAAAGACGCTTACTCCTTGGAAGGAAAGTTATGAGCAACCTAGATAGTATATTCAAAAGCAGAGACATTACTTTACCAACAAAGGTTCGCCTAGTCAAGGCTATGGTCTTTCCTGTGGTCATGTATGGATGTGAGAGCTGGACTGTGAAGAAGGCTGAACGCCGAAGAATTGATGCTTTTGAACTGTGGTGTTGGAGAAGACTCTTGAGAGTCCCTTGGACTGCAAGAAGATCCAACCAGTCCATTCTGAAGGAGATCAATCCTGGAATTTCTTTGGAAGGAATGATGCTAAAGCTGAAACTCCAGTATTTTGGCCACCTCATGCGAAGAGTTGACTCATTGGAGAAGACTCTGATGCTGGGAGGGATTGAGGGCAGGAGGAGAAGGGGACGACAGAGGATGAGATGGCTGGATGGCATCACTGACTCGATGGATGCGAGTCTGAGTGACCTCCGGGAGCTGGTGATGGACAGGGAGGCCTGGCGTGCTGCGGTTCATGGGGTCGCAAAGAGTCGGACACGACTGAGCGACTGATCTGATCTGATCTGATTCTTCTAGACCTCTATACTTATGAAATGGCTCTGTGTAGGTGGAGAAGCACAAACCTGTCATTGCTTTGCGAATAAATAAATATAATCTGTATACCACACATCACACACCAGTGATGTAGAATTTTCTATCTTTAGCCCAGATTTCTTTTCTGAGATTCAAATGCACATAACTAACTAATTCCTGGTCTTGTCTCTTATATAGTCAATGACTCCAAAGCTGCTAGTAATCTTTTACTCCACAGGCCCAAACTTGTCCCTCTTCTTTTCTCTATGTTAGTGGGGCTGCCACTCACCAATCTTCTCAAGGCAGAAAATTGATATCATCCTTATTTTTTCCTGGTCCTTGGCCCACCTTTTACACCTTAACTGAAGGGCCAGCTCCATGGGCATGTGACCGGTGCAGTCACACAAGACCCTGTGGTCAGAAAGGTCTCCTACTTGGAGTTTAATGCTCTACAATCGATGTCCTGAAATTCTTAATTTTTAACTTGAATTTGTGTTTTGTAAAAAGGGTCTGATAGGATAAAGGAGGAGCATGGGTGGGGTTATGGGTGTGGGCATGTGGACCCACCCACTGAGCATTGAGGCAAGGCTTCAGGCCCCTATGAGCATCACTATATGCTTTGTGAATATTCCTGCCTCTGAGGGAGACTGTAGAAAAAGGAAAAAGCTTTTCCCCACTTTTGATAAAGAGACTTACCATTTTTGTTAAGTACTGGGTCCTACAGATTATGTAGCTGGCTTTGCCAACCAGTTATAAATCTTTCCTCCCTGAGCTGGCAGTGGGGGTCAGGGATACGAAGGGAAGAGAGAAATGCAACCTATTGAATATCTTGAATCTACTTCCTTCTATTCTTGTTGACATTTTTCTAGTTCAGAAAATTACTTCTTTTCACCAAAATAATTATAACAGTTATAATTATTAAAGCAGCAGTCACCAGAACTTTCTAATTTTCTGGTCTTTAGTCTTTAGCACCTCTCCTCCAGTGTTTGCTTCTGCTTGATGTGGGCAGTCATCTTCCTAAGTCATCTTTTATTCTGTCAGTACTGTGAGATGATTTCATCCTCATCACAAATAGCCCTCTCTACTGACCACTTTGCACTCAATATGCCAGCAAATTTGGAAAACTCAGGGTTGGAAAAGGTCAGTTTTCACTCCAATACCAAAGAAAGGTAATGTCAAAGAATGCTCAAACTATTGCACAATTGCACTCATCTCACACGCTAGCAAAGTAATGCTCAAAATTCTCCAAGCCAGGTTTCAACAGTACATGAATCATGAACTTCCAGATGTCCAAGCTGGTTTTAGAAAAGGCAGAGGAACCAGAGATCAAATTGTCAGCATCCACTGGATCACTGAAAAAGTAATGCATTATGGACTATGCCAAAGCCTTTGACTGTGTGGATCACAATAAACTGTGGAAAATTCTGAAAGTGATGGGAATACCAGACCATCTGACTTTCCTCCTGAGAAATCTATACAAAGGTCAGGAAGCAACAGTTAAAACTGGACATGGAACAATAGACTGGTTCCAAATCGGGAAAGGAATATGTCAAGGCTGTATACTGTCACCCTGCTTATTTAACTTATATGCAGAGTACATCATGAGAAATGCTGAGCTGGATGAAGAACAAGCTGGAATCAAGATTTCTGGGAGAAATATTGATGACCTCAGATATGCAGATGACACTACCCTTATGGCAGAAAGTGAAGAAGAACTAAAGAACCTCTTGATAAAAGTGAAAGAGGAGAGTGAAAAAGTTGGTTTAAAACTCAACATTCAGAAAACTAAGATCATGGCATCTGGTCCCATCACTTCATGGCAAATAGATGGGAAAATAGTGGAAACAGTGTCAGACTTTATTTTTCTGGGCTCCAAAATCACTGCAGATGCTGACTGCAGCCATGAAATTAAAAGATGCTTGCTCCTTGGAAGAAAAGTTATGACTAAACTAGACAGCTTATTAAAAAGCAGTGACATTACTTGACCAACAAGGTCCACCTTGTCAAAGCTATGGTTTTTCCAGTAGTCGTGTATGGATGTGAGAGTTGGACTGTGAAGAAGGCTGAGCACTGAAGAATTGATGCTTTTGAACTATGGTGTTGGAGAAGACTCTTGAGAGTCTCTTGGACTGCAAGGAGATTCAGCCAGTCCATCCTAAAGGAAATCAGTCCTGAATATTCATTGGAAGGACTGATGCTGAAGTTGAAACTCCAATACTTTGGCCACCTGATGTGAAGAACTGATTCATTTTAAAAGACCCTGATGCTGGGAAAGATTGAAGGTGGGAGGAGAAGGGGACAACAGAGGAACAGATGGTTGGATGGCATCACTGACTCTATTGCCATGAGTTTGAGTAAACTCTGGGAATTGGTGATGGACAAGGAGGCCTGGTTTGCTGCTGTTCATAGGGTTGCAAACAGTCAGACACGACTGAGAGACTGAACTGAACTGACTGAAGTGATTGACCTTGGGATAAATGTTAACTCCTCAGTGGCACCCCACTCCAGTACTCTTGCCTGGAAAATCCCATGGACAGAGGAGCCTGGTAGGCTGCAGTCCACGGGGTCGCTAAGAGTTGGACAGGACTGAGCGACTTCACTTTCACTTTTCACTTTCATGCATTGGAGAAGGAAATGGCAACCCACTCCAGTGTTCTTGCCTGGAGAATCCCAGGGACGGGGGAGCCTGGTGGGCTGCCGTCTCTGGGGTCACACAGAGTCAGACACGACTGAAGTGACTTAGCAGTAGCAGCAGTAGCAATCAAGATTTAACAAGGTTGTTTATAAGCTGTTTACTACCTCTCATGTTTAATTTATGTATCAGCTTGGCTAGGCCATGGTACCTAGACATTTGGTCAAGTGTAAGTCCACATGTCACTGTAAAGGTATTTGTTACAAGAAACTGACATAGAAATCAGAAGATCCCAAGTAAGGCAGATAGCACCCTTCAAAAGAGAGGGTGGGCCTCATCTTATCAGTTGAAGATCTTAAAAGGAAAATACTGAGGTCCCCTGAGGAAGAAGAAATCTTGATTCGAGATTGTCTTTGGACTCAAGCTGCAACATCAACTCTTTTCTGTATCTTAGCTTTCAGGCCAACCCTGCAAATTTGGACTAGGCAGTTGCTACAATCATGTAACATAATACCTTAAAATTTCTCTCAAATTCTTTCAACATACCATGGTTCTCTAATCTTTAGAAACCTGACACTTTTTAATAAACAAAATATTCTTTCCCATTATTCTCAAACTTCTTATTACTAATCTCCAATTTCAGACTACAAGCCACTCCTAAATTTTCCCAGTCACTGAATATCACCTTCTTCATACACACCACGTTGTGTTTGACGATTTTATTTACTACCTCCTTCATGGGGTTCTAAGGGATAGGGACTATGTTTATTTTGTTAAGAATTTTATCCCCAGCAGAATACAATATGTATCTGGCTCATGGAAGAAACTCGTGGATAATTGAACAAATTGAATACTTGAATCAATTTAAAAGGGGCATATCTTTGTGTTGTTAGAAAGCATGAGAAATTAACCTAACATATGGGTTTCTCTGACAGCACAAGAGGTAAAGAATTCACCTGCATGCAAGAGTCACAGAAGACTCGGGTTTGATCCCTGAATCGGGAAGATCCCCTGATAAAAGGCATGGCAAGCCACTCCAGTACTCTTGCACAGAAAATTCCATGGACAGAGGAGCCTGGGAGGCTATAGTCTATGGGATAACAAAAAGTCAGACATAGTTGAAGCAACTGAGCACATATGAAGTCAGTATAGTCTTCAGACATTAGCCTCTCATAGACCCTCTTTACTGGGTTTTATTTTGAAGAGATATTAGAGGCTTGATGATGCTAGTTTAAATATCAACCTGATAAAGAAAAAAATAAATAAATGGATGCCACACTAATTGCCCAATCTTTTTAAGGCCCAAAAGTAGATGAGACGCAACATTAAAGGTTTAAGTTATATTTGATGGCCTGTGAGGGATATCATTAATGATTAAGAATCAAATCTCCAATGTTTTCTTTGTGCCTAGAGTACTCCATTATGGATCAAAGAAAATTCACAAAACACAAACCAATAACCATATTTACTGGGAAGATAAAGAGGCCCATAAACGTAGTAGGAAAAGGTGAGTCCTAAGCACTAGGTTTAATTCTGTTGTTGATCTTTGACAAGTCTGGAACTCAGTCAGCTATTATCTTATGATAAAAGAATCATCAATATTAACAAGACCACTGGTACATAGCAATCGTCAGCATGCCAACCACGGCTATTTCACAATCACTTGCAGAAGGTCAAGTAGAAGATGGTACCTCAAATTTTCCTGGATCCAAAGAAGGGACTGGCAAGTAGGCATTATTTCTTTTTGTCCTGGAGCCATTTTTCTGAGAATTACTGACACATGGAACCAGGGCATTGATGAACTTTCATAGTCTCTTTAGAAACAGGGCGTCCCTCTAAAATCTCTTCTGTCAGCCTGAGGAGGTGTGTTCTAGGCCTCTCAGAGTTTGCCCTTGCACTTGCCTCCCAGTTGAGATGCAGTGTGAAACGATGTGACTGGTGGCTTGTGGGATGCAAGGTTACATTCAGTTCAACAGCGACACCTTTATGCCTCCTGTCTGCTGCTGTTGTGTGACTGCCCAACTCTCGCTCTAAAATAAATAGGTTTGTATTTCTGCCGATGGAGCGGCAGAAGCAATTGCCCCCTCTCTGAGACCCGAGCCTCCCTCCCCACCCATACTTCACCCCACAGGCTGCCTGGCAGAGGCAGGGGGCAGGATGCACAGTGTAATAAATTCCATCCACTGCTGAGCTGAGGGATAACAGATGGATAGGTTTCCTCATGCAATTTCCACTTCACTTGGTTTGGGTATAAACTAGCAGAAGGGTGGTTTTTCCTTGTGCAATTTTCAAACAGATGAAACCGGAGAGAGGGTTTGCAAGGCTGGGAGAAAACTGAGGGACTTGACCGTCCTTCAGAGAAAGCTAAATGAACAGGATGCCCCAAAAACCTTGTGAAGAATTCAGACTTGTTTTTGCTGCTAGATGGGAGTCAGATTCTTCATCCAAAACTGCCTGCTCATCCCTACCAGGCATGGCAAAGGCAACGATCAGGGGAGGCCAGACAGTCTGTTGCTCATGTTGTTACAGTGTTATGGTGATTGCAGTACAAATTCTCAGGGTGGAAAAAAAGGTATAATGACAGATTGTGTGATTATACCCATACTTATAATTAAGTTGTTACAATACAGACAAGTGCCTGCTCGCTCATGTCACCAACAGAAACCTCTTTGCTTGGAAAGGAGAGTGACTCACTCTGGCAATTAGAAGGAGTTCCCTACAGGACTTCATTTCCAAACCTTATGAGCCCTGCAACAAGAAGATGTGTTGCTTGTTTGAATTACAGGGAAAAGCACAGAGATCCAGGAGCAACCACTCAATTTCAGGTACAGGTACAGGCTGGGGCATTGTTAGAGAAGGAGTTATTACTATCACAAATACCCTCGTTGCAATGCACAGAGAACTTGGCTCCTGCTGCAAAGCACTTCATCATTGTGTTTCTATCCAACTCTGTGGGGCAAGCTGAATCTCTGGTTTGCTCTTCAGGACTGAGAGAGGAAAAAGGAGAGAGGAGAGGAAAAGAGAAGAAAACCAGCAGGCAACAGAGGAAGTTGGTGTACAGCTGGGACTCCTGGCCACCTGCCAACATGGCTACTTCCACTGGCTGTCACTTGCCTGGTGGTGAAGTGAGTGGTTTCTGCCTAAATAGTTCTTGAAATCCCAGATAGGGCTGTGTTGAGATTTTCTGGGAACATTGAAAAAATTTTCACTTCCAAGGGACTCAGAGGAGCTCATTTATATTTCCCTCCTCTTTACCCAGGAGAAGGCAATGGCACCCCACTCTGGTACTCCTGCCTGGAGAATCCCGTGAATGGAGGAGCCTGTAAGACTGTGGTCCATGGGGTTGCTGAGGGTCAGACACGACTGAACGACTTTACTCTCACTTTTCGCTTTCATGCATTGGAGAAGGAAATGGCAACCCACTCTAGTGTTCTTGCCTGGAGAATCCCAGGGATGGGGGAGCCTGGTGGGCTGCTGTCTATGGGGTCACACAGAGTCGGACATGACTGAAGTGACTTAGCAGTAGCAGCAGCCTCTTTACCCACTTCTCTTTGACTGCTAGGTCTCATTTTCTTTCCTCTAGCAGCCGTCTTTCCCTCCAGACCCTGCTATAAGCTCGATCACCTCTTCTGTACAAATGTGTGCATGGGATTCTGTTCAGGTAATACATAATGCAGTTGATGGCTGCATTCTTCTGTGGAGTGGGCAACTGCTGTAAGATTTGCACACAGAGCCCCTCCTTCCCTAGTGGTCTATGAACCTGAGGTTTCTGCTGGAAAGGACTTTGAGGGAGGAATCATAATGAGGCAATTATTCTGAGTTCATTGGCAGATTTCTTGGAAGTTGTGTAACTTCTCTGTGTATTGTTTCCTTATCTGCAACTCCAGGTAATACCTAGTCACCTCCAGAGAGGCATCTTGAAGACTAGTTAATGATGTTTGTGAAGTGTCTTAAAGATGCAAGGCACAACACAAGTGGGAAGAATTAATAATATCATATTCACATAAAAATCATTCTTAGGTGCTCAAGGAACTCACCTTAAATTATTTCCACAAACACACAGAAAAAATGATTAATACCAAGTATTTCTTAATTAAAAAAAAGAAAACCAATCACTTGGTTGAAATATTGAGGGGGATATGGTTCAAGAATTATACAACAGAATAGAGAGTTGATGGGGAAAATATTAAAGCAAGAGAGAACCAATGTGTGTCTTCACACTGGTCATTTCCATAAGGTCTCAGAGGGAACACTTAGTTTTTCCTGCCTGGTATCTGTTTTCTCTTCTGATGATACTTGACCTCCTTCTGGGAACCCACCCTTTCCATTCTCATTCTGGTTTGATAGAAATGGCTGGTGACCCACATCATTCAGGAATTTCTGTCTCCTTGGTCAAAGTGCTTTGTGCAGGGACTGCTGTGTGATCATGGAGCCTATTAGAGACCATGGGGTTTCTATCCAAGGAGACCCCAGCCCTCCTATGGAAACTGTTGGTAACAGAACATCACATAAGGTGGGAGGCAAGATTAGGGAGACTGTGCCACCAGCAAGGGAAGAATTACACAAGAGTGAGGCCAACCAATGATAAAGGATATCATAAATCACCTAGTCCTTATGCAAACTCATTTGACCCCTGCATTCAGTCTGCTCAGACTTTTGATTGCATGAGTCAATAGTTTTCTTGATCAAACAAGTGTGAAGTTTGGGGTTTGGTTGCTAACACCTGAAAGAGTATTAACTAATATAATTCTATCAGTCTTTTACAGAGAAGTTCACTACCAAATTAAAAATAGCTGAAGCTGTTTGATCCATGGAGTTGCCTTTCTCCCACAACAGTACTTGTTTTCCCTGTGAAAGCATCATCTCACAAATCACCCATTCAGGGAGAAAGTCCTCACTGCTCATTCACCATGTACAAGGTGCTGGGAGAGATACAAAGATAAAGAAGATGGGGCTGTCACTTTTAAAAAGTTATAGTCTACAGCCCATTCTCTACATCTGTGCCTTTACACACAGGTATGGGGGGAAGGAGAGAGGGGATGAATTGAGACAGTAACACTGACATATTTACACTACCATGTGTAAAACAGATAGCTAGTGGGAAGCTGTTGTATATCACAGGAAGCTCAACCTGGTGTTCTGGGATGACCTAGACAGGTGGGATGAGGGACGGGAGGGAGGCTCAAGAGGGAGAGAATGTTTGTGTACTTACGGTTGATTAATGATATTGTATAGCAGAAACTAACACAACATTATGAAGCGAGTATATTCCAATAAAATATTATGGTCTAATTTGGGGCCTATGACATCTATTCAAAGCATGATCATGTATATGAAAAGGGGACTCAATCATTTATTTTAGGATGTTCAGAGGTGGGAATGATTATGAACATTTGGGAGGGGGACTATGAGAGCAGTGGAATCTGAGTAGGCTTAAACACTTTGGGAGGAAAATAGACTGAGTTCAAGGAAGAGGGTTCCAGCTTGAAGGGACAGTATGAGCTAGCATACCCTAGACAGGAGTGGGGATACCCTAGACAGGAATGGTGGATGGACTCTAAGTCTCCTAAAGGCCAATAAGGGGAAATAAGGTTGGAAAAATCGATTTAGCTTAGCTTGTAGAGGGTCTTTGGGCCTGGCCTGGAAGTTTGATTTTATCTTTGAATAACAGGGATCTATGGAATCTTACTGTCAGAGAAGAAAGATGATTGTAGCTGTGCATGGGTTGAAAGGGGGAAGAGATGACAGCAAATAAGTTCTCCTTGGAGATTACTGCATTAGTTCAGATAGATAATGAGCCTCAGTTGATTACAAGGATGGTAGGTGCCTAGTGATTGAAAAGAAGCTGAAATGGATAGAAAAAACATTGCGAGAATAGAATGAACCGGTCATAAAAGCTGATTGGATGCAGAAACAAGGAGATTTCTCCTTAATCTGGATAATGAGAGGATTTCATACCATGAACAGAATTAAGAAATATGGGAGGAGCAGTCTGTGGGTAAGGTAGCTTTGTCTTCTTAATTTTTCTAGAATTCCTGTATGGTTTTGGGTAGGTGTTGGTCATAAGACACATGCCCCATGAGCTCTGGACATGGAACTGAAGCAAAGTCGTCTATTTTATGTTCTGAAGTTCAGTGCAGGATTCCAGGAACCATGTCAGGATTCCAGCTTATACGTGTCATCACTGATCTGCCAGGTCCTCTTGTTGATGTGGGGCCACACCTGGATGTCCTCCTCCTGCTGCGTCTGCCAGATCTCTTTCTATAGTTTCTTCAAGATCTAGACCAAGTGCAAATGTGGCTCTGTGGTGGAGGACACTGACTTCTGCTGTGAATGGTCCATGGCATCAGTGAGAGACCAATGCAGGTTCTAGCTCAGCCTGATTATCCTTGTTCTTGACCATGTCAGTGTTTTCAACGTCCCATCTGGCTGACACCTAGGACTTCAGGCTCAACACCAGGCACAGAAACCACAGCACTGCAGACACTCGTCTCCAAGTTCCCATGTTTGTGAAAAGTCTAATCATCATACTACACCCTTCATTGTACTTACATTCATGGTGGTTCTGTGTCTCTGGTCGAACCCTAACTGATTCAATGGGTCAACAGATATGAATCCATTCTCTTTATACATGTAGAACTTGAGATTAGTGGCATATTCAGGTGAAAACATATTTCTCAGACAGCTGGAATTATAGGTCTGGGTTTTGAGACTGGGTTAGGACTAGAGAGAGAAATCGGACAGCCTTCTACATTGAGGTGATAATCAAAGTTGAACAGTGGATGCAACCATGGAGACAGAGAGTGTAAACAGAGAAGAGAAAGTGTCCATGGAAAGAACTTTGGACACTGCCAGAGGCAGGAACAAGAGACAGAGAAGTAACCTGAAATTAACAGAAGCTAAATGAGATCAAAAGGCCACATTTATAGAACCCAGAAGAAAAGGTCTTTAGAGAAATGGTTATACAAAACTACAGCACAAAGGACAGGCATTCTCTTTTTTCCATGGATGAACTTCACATTATAGAGAAACACTGGATTTTGTTTAGTTGAAAGGCCTCATTTAAGAGGAAAAGAACAGAGGCCCAGAAGAAAACTTTCTTGAGGTCTTGAGCTAGTTTTGGGTGGAGCTAGAAAGAAAATCCAGTTCTCCTACTTGAATTTTAATGATCTTGATACTATACTATTCTTCTTTCTCTTGTTTATGATGCTGTGAGAATCAGTGAGACTACATGGAAAATATTGAGTCTCTGAGAGAACAGATTTAATGATAATGCTGACATAAAATTCAATGGTACCTTGTGTCTAAGGTACATGAAGCACTTTACATAGATTATTCTTTCTCAAAACAGTATCTACCACAGGAAGCTGGCCAAAGGCTTAATTTTTCTTTTACAAACAGAGAAACTGAGTCATGCTAAAGTAACTTTCTTTGTGCTATAACCACAATGGTCTTTGGAGTGAGGTGCACCTCAGATGCTCTTGACAATAGATTACTTAGCATCACTAGTGTTTATATGCTTAACAGTTATTTTTTGAAAGACCACTTCCCCACCCTGCCTCTCCACAATTACAACAATGGAGTGGCCAGTGAAACCAGTTTCCTTGCCTTGTACTTTTAGTTCATGAGCAGTGTTCATATTCTTAAATAGTGATACATCCCAGGAGAGCAGGTATGCAAAATAGGTTCCTGACGTAAGTGTTCTCAAGAATGTTCCTTCACTTTTGTGATCTACAGAAATGGGGACTAGGAATAAATCCTCAAGATAATTTCTTTACATTTTTTTCATCAGTATCTCCATCATGTCCCCATGCAAATGCACTGGAATGTTGGCACAGCAGCCATTGATCAGACTGAGTTTTCATCTCCAGGACAGCCATTTGGCTATTTGATTAAAATCTGCTCACTCATCAGTGGTGAGTCAGATGGAGTGAAACAAGCAAAGAATGAAAATTAGAGATGTGAAGGGGGAAGCTGGAAATGAAAATGGATGGCGAGGGTTGGGTTACCATATGCACAAGAGTCACATCCATGTCTTCTAATTGGCTTTTATACTTAGGCTTCCAGAGTTTACGATAAATAACCTTGTTAAAGTTCCTACTATGTGCCAGGTACTTTGTTATACTCACCAGGTATGACATGCAAGACACAGGTTTTCCTTCCCTAGTTTCTCTCCGTATGCCTAATATCAAATCATCTGTCTATCCACTTAGTGTGAACTTACCAAGATAGAGGGCGGTTTACAAAAATGCAAAAGTTTCGTAAGTAATGTATACTGAAGACCCCTCAGAAGGTGAATGTGAGGATAGCAAAGTGTTCCTGTCTCGAGGCCGACTCCCTCTCGGCTCCCAGAACCTGAAAGCCTCCACCACGGCCGGCCACCCCATGGCTGCTGTTATCCATTTCCTTTCTCACTTGCGGGAGGTTTACTGCTGTTCCCCTGTACAGCTAGCACAGCCGTCCCCGCGGGTGTTGCTGGGAGGGGAGGATCGTAATCACCCCTGACGGGTCTCGTCCCTTCCTCTCTCTCCCATCCTTTGTATTTGCAGTTCAGACTGCCTTTTGTTATTCTTGCCAGTGAAGTTTTCAAAAGCAAGAATCTTGCTTCCTTTGGCCACTCAGAGCGCGTACAGTATATTTGATGTCTGGAACATCAAACAAATTCTTGTGCTCACAGTGCAGAAATAATCCCAGACAAAAGAAGACCATGGCCATGCGGAGAATACGAAAGAGATGGGGTTGGGAAATTACCATTGGAGTCAAAGAAGAGGCTGTTTCACCAGCTCTGTTCACTGGAGAGAAATAGGAAGCCGGAGGCAGTGAAGAATCTGCTCAGAGCCCTCTGCCCCCAGCTGCCCTGGGGTGGTGATCCTGCCAAGGAAGGCTGCCTGTTCTCAATTTCTCCTGCATCCCTGACTGCATCAGCTTAATTCTTTGCAAGCAGGCTCTTGAACAATCTCCTACATTCTGAAACTTGGGCACAGCTATGTAATTGTATGTATGGGCACAGTTTGTAGGCACATGCATAGCTCCCCAGGAAAGAAACTGATCCTGGTCTAGATTTCTGCTATAAAAAACTGGCTGCTCAACATCTGGGGAACAGAGTTCGGTGTTCCTGGTCCCCTCCTTCCCGTGTACTGCTGGGCTCCCAGAAAAAGCCCAGGAATCGTGGGAATTCCTCTTTAGCATCTGGCTCTGGCCACCCTCTCCCACCCCCATCTGCGCCTCCTTCCCTCAGCAGCTGGTTCAGTGACACAGCCACAAGAGTTAAGAGGTGAATTAATTGGAGGAGGAGGGCGGAAAAGCCAAGGCAGGGAAAACCAGACAAATCAAAGGGGTTGATCTCCCCGGAGGCGGATTGTGGGACCGAGGCTTGCTCACAATAGCAGTTCAAGTTCACCTTGTGTGAAGGCAAAGAGGTGTTTTAATGGCTCTGTAGGAAGAGGGAAGATGAGAGAAAGAGGGATAGAAAATCAAAAGAGAGAGAGAGAGGTGCAAATCCAAATGTCGATGTGTAGACAGAGTGAGGAGAGCCTGCTGGCTGACAGGGTGATTTATTGGATTCTTCCAGTTAATCACTGCCGGCCTGTGGCCAAACGGATCTCCAGCAAAGCTGAAAGGCAGCCGAGGGAAACAGGCTTATAAGCATAAAGCCGCATAATGGTGTTCAATGAAGTGTGAGACTTTTAGTTCAGTCTCGCTGAGCCGGCCGCACCGCCGGAATGTCAAAGAGGGATTGTGGGTGGAAAAATTATGGATTTAAACTGCTAGCTGTAAATGAGGTCAATATGTCTGGTTCATAAACAGTCCGAGCCTATTCCAAGAATGCAGTGAGGGGGAAAATTAGCGTGAAGCCAACACTGTAGACAAACCTCATTGAGATATAATTGCAGCTATAAATACAAGCGAAAAGCTTACCGAGTGCAATAAAATACAGACACGCTTTTTTATTCTCCCTTCTTCTTCCTCCTTTGAATCTCTGCATTTGTTAAGGGCTGTGCATCCCTAATGCTCCCCTTCATCTCTCCCTCCCTCTCAGAGTGACACCCAGTGTTGCAATTAATTGAGTGTTCTTGATCTCCCATTCCATTTTATTTCAGCGAGATTGGAAAAAATCAAAAGAGCACATCTAAAGCATTTTCTTCCCTTTTGCTTGTTTGAAATGTGTGGGGGAAAAAAAAACAGCGCTCATTTTTTACAAAGGGGGAGAAAATCCAAGTAAAAAGCCCTTAATACATCTGTTATATCATTTGAATCTCAATTTAATGAAAGGACATCAATGGTGCCCAAAGGACCCTAGGGTGGGGATTGTTTTCAAGGGCTACCTGGTCTTGGCTCATGAAACATTGACTCAAAATTAATATTTTTCTTCATTTTCTCCTCTTCCTTAAACTCCAAGGATTCTCATTACTGTATTTTGTACTCGAGCTCAAAGGACAGAAGGCAGACATTAGCAAACTTGCTTCACCCAGTTTAAAAGCCGATACAGTAATAAATTGAAGTCTAATAGCTCTGGTCAGGCTGTCTTTGCCCCTAAACCAATTGATTTAAATGGCAGTAATTTGGCCAGTGAGGCTAGTCCTGTTTAAATTAAACCCATTAATATAATAGCACAAATCCTGAATGAAATCCATTTGCAGAAAAAGCTCTACTGGTCAGTAGTTTCATAACAGCCAGAGGATGTCCTGAAACACCAACAATCATACAAACAGAAATTAAAGATTACAGTCAGGACCCTGGAAGGCTCCTGACACAAGAGATGATAGGGTGAGAGAGAGAGAGAGACAGAGAAAGAGAGAGGGTAGGATATGAACAAAATATCATGGACACATATATTCAAAGCAAGTGAGAAACCGATCTGAAGTTTTTAAGGGAAATGACCTTGATTATTAGTAACAGTGAAAGGTTAATTATATGAATAACAGCTAGCCGGGCTCTGTGGGAAATGCCCTCGACTTCCTCTTCTTTACCTCCCTCCTATCTCACTGAGGAAGCATTTTTCTTCTTTAAATGTTCTGCCTAGACCTCATGGCCCAAAGGACAAAAAAACTTTTGAAGGTGTATGTGTGTGTGTACTTCAGCATCCACTCCCATGACCTGCCACGTCCACATTTGGTTCAGTCAGTTTCCATCAAGGTGGTCCAGTGAGTGGGGTTTGGACTCGGGAATCAGGAATGCAGCTGCCATTTTCATCATTGAGTCTGAATCAGTGTTTAAACCTGAGCAAATTGTCTGCCATCTGTTCAAAGAGAAGAGATGCTTCCTAAACAGACCAGAGAGAACCTGAGCTAAAGAGCTATGGAACTGTCAACATTTAAGTGCACCTGAAGGATGGCAGTGTAAAAAAAAAATGCCACACATGTTTACAGGTGGCTGATGCAAGAAGTTTAATTACTTTATGGACACACTCTGAGTCCAAAATCTCAAGCCAGTAGGAAGGGGCAAGAATCTGACAGCAGGACTAGGAGTTAGGGATCAGGAGCTCCAGGTTCTGGTATGTCTCTGTCATTTATCAGATGCGCAGTCATAGGCAAGGACCTCAATCTGAGCTTGTGTCCTCACTAAAAAGCAGGGAGGGGATACTTGTTCTATATTCCTTACAGACAGTGGCTGGAAGTAAATGAGTGTATAGAAAAGTACTTGGTAATGTAAAAGACATTAACTATATGAAGATTTAATAGTAGTTGTCATAGTGCCATTATTAGGTCTACTAATAAGGCAGCAACTTATAACTATACTAAATCATAAAGGAAGGCTGTATAGATTCATGCACTCTTTACTGGGTGCTTGCCATGTTTGGGACACAGTGATAGGGTCTCTCAAATGTGCTATCTCCTTGACTCCTTATGTGAAGCAAATATTACTATCCTTCATCTTATAGGTGAGGGAGTTTAAGTTTAGAAATTTGGGGTAATTGCTCTATTAATCTGGATATGCTATTAATAATCAACAGCATAGAGCAATTACCCAAATTTTCTAAACTTAAATTCCCCCACCTATAAGATGAAGAATAATATTTGCTTCACATAAGGAGTAAAGGAGATCACACATTATCAACGGGGCTTCCCTGATGGCTCAGACAGTAAGGCGTCTGCCTGATAGGCTACAGTCCATGGGGTTGCAAAGAATCGGACACGACTGAGCGACTTCACTTTCATTTTCATTAATAATCAACAGTGGAAGAACTTTCCTGGAGGTCCAGTGGCTGAGAGTTCATCTGCCACTGCAGGGAACACAGGTTTGACCCCTGGTCTGGGAGGACTCCACTTGCCCTGGGGCAACTGGGCACGTGCACTGCAATACTGAAGAGTGCACACCCTAGAGCCCATGCTCTGCAACAAGAGAAGCCACTGCAATGAGAAGCCCACACACCGCAACTAGAGAAAGCCTGCACACAGCAACAAAGACCCAGAGCAGGCAAAAATAAATTCATTAATCAATTAAATTTAAAAAATCAATAGTGCAAACTGAATTTGAATCCAATTCTTCTACATTCAGTTACAATGTTCTTTGAGGATATACAGTGTTCCCTCCATCAGAACACGGCCCTATTTCTTTACTCAAATATTTGTGCTTAAGGTACAACCTTAAATGTACATGAAAGTCACAAGTATATTTATTTGTTTGTTTTTAATAGTGCTGTTCAGGGCTCACCCCAGAGTTTCTGATTGTGCGTTATGCCCAGGGTGAGAATCCTGGTTTAGCCTATCGAGAGAGAGAGAGACAGAGAGACAGAGAGAGAGAATTATAATGAGTATCCCACTGCTCCTTCCAAACTTTGTGTGTTGTTCTGCATAATTAAGACACACAGGCAGAGTTTACAAAACTGGAAAGTGAAGCTTTCTTTGACTGCTTCCATAACTCAGTCCTTAAACAGCAAAACAGCAGGATGACTCTAGTCTTCCCTACAAATGCCTGCCTTCCTTAGGCACTGCTCAGCGAAGAAGACAATACTGCTTTTCCTCTTACTCTGGATAACAGGAGACTCTAGCACAAAGCATTAGGGCCCCCTCTGAGTGACAGACCCTCACAGCCACCAAATGCAGGTGGTGCTTTACTAGTGGTGATGGGTGGGACACCCAACCTGGGAGAGGCCAGAAGCAAAAGGAGGAGCATGCCAGTTTCCACATCAAGCTGCCATGTGGGGAAGTTTCTTTACTGCCTCTTCTTCCACAGTGTGATAAACACAGTTCTTGTCTTACCTGATCAGTATTACAGGTCTCCCAGTGTTATTATGTAGAATCAATCCTTCCCTGAGAAATAGCAGTCAAATAACACAAGGTATCTAAATGGCTGATCCCTCAGAATAGAGTACACATCACAGAGGTTCTAGGAGGTGGGTGGAATAGATATTTTAAATTCATATTTCCAGGCAAGAGTACTGGAGTGGATTGCCATTGCCTTCTCCGATTCATATTTCACTGGTAATGAAATATAAGATGATGTGATACCCATTCACAGGGCTAAAATACACCATGGGTTATAGATGGGACATGCTCATTACCAAACAAGTATTTATTGAGTGCTTACTATATGCCAGGCAATGTTCTCAGTCTGGGGAAATCCACTCTCTTTGAACTCATTTTTGTAGGAGAAAGGACAGGTTATAAGACAACAACTAACAAACATATAATATGAAAATGGAGAAAACTGCTCTGAAGACAACTAAGGAGAGTCTGGAGATAGAAGATGATGATACAGGATGGATAGGGTGTCCTTTCTGATGGGGTGGCATTTGAACAGACTTGATGGAGTGAGGGAGGTAGCTGAGAGAATAGACTTTTAAGCAGAAGGCTCAGTAAGTACAAAATCTCTGAGACATGATTGGGCTTGTCTGTTTGGAGGGTTTCAAATTAAGTTTCTTAATCCAAGTCCTGTATTCTTTTAGTTATTCAGTACGGTCAATGTGGATGTGTCATACATCCTGGTACATATTTTTTTTTTTTCTATCATCTCAATCTGTATCCATAATCCAAGTATGTAAGCGAATCTTCTAAAGGGAGAGACAGAAATGCACTTCCCTCTCTCTACTCCTGAAGATTCCATGGGAAGGAAAAAAAGACGTGGAAACAGCTCACATATCCTGGAATGGCCATGGTTCAGTAGGGAAAGGAGCCATTTCACTCCTGCCTGCCTTCTTCTCTGCCCCTAGTAACATGCAGCTCATTATAAAGCCAGAAGATTTTGCTTCTTTTTATGAGCTTTTCTCATGGGTAGATTGGTTTGCTATGGAGCCAGGACAGCGGTTCAAAAGCCACTGAGAGACTTAGTTCACAGCCAAGACTTGGTCACTGCCAAGATTGGGGCTCTGCCATTTGAAGAGTCATGGAAATGTCATCTAAATAGCACTGGAAATATAGAAAGTTTCACAATGCTTCTGGGACAGTTCCCATTGCCCACAAACTGCCATCTCCATTAGAGAAACCTTCTTATTTTAGGAACCATTGCCCTACTCTCTTTTTTAACTTCCCAACCTCAGCCACCATTTAAGCCAAAATGCTAAGCCAAACGTTAGGAAATGCAGAGCTTGTGGGATGACTAAAAAACTGCAAAGATGTAGTTGGATTATGGGCCAACTTTTCGTTTTCAATTAACAGAACTTTAGACATATTCTTATGCCTGCTATTGAGTCTTTTTTAAGAAGTCCGTATGCTCCACCTTCAACATCTAACATTAGGATTATAATTAACAGTTATGAATCCTCATGCAAAGAGTTGACTCATTGGAAAAGACTCTGATGCTGAGAGGGATTGGGGGTAGGAGGACAAGGGGATGACAGAGGATGAGATGGCTGGATGGCATCACCGACTCCATGGATGTGAGTTTGAGCAAACTCCGGTAGTTGGTGATGGACAGGGAGGCCTTGTGTGCTGCAATTCATGGGGTCACAAAGAGTCAGACACAACTGAGCGACTGAACTGAACTGAACCGATGAATATTTGCTTGGAAAAATCAAGCTTTCCAGTAAATATGAGCCTACATATGCCTACCAAGAAATGACAGTTTCAGATGCTGTGCTCCATTTGCTATTGCACAGGAGTCGTGAAATATAATCTACAGGTTTTTGTCTTGAAGGACATACAGATCCGTTGTCCTATCACCCAGGAGCTTTTTACTGGCTTGCAAAGGCTTGAAAAATTGTTCATTTTACAGCATCTAATATTAAAGAACTTGTTTGTTTAAGAAAATTCATCCTAAGCAGACCAACTATAACCTGCTTCACAGATTTTGGTTGTTTAAAGCTCTGCATCTCCTGGATCTCAGCCTTCCTGAGAAATTGATGAAGAAGAAATTGATCAGGAAAGTGTTCCTAGATTTGCAAACCTCTGCCTTCGCCTATTCTTACACTCCACAACTTTGGCCGCCACTGAAGCCAATAGCCCCATGGCACACAGCCAGACTTCACCTTTTCCCTTCCCTTCAGTTCCTCAGCGGTATATTTGTTTTATTCTACCGCGGGTACAGAAGGTGGCTCTATTTCATTCCCAGTTCAGAGTGTATTCTCATGACTTGTGCCTGTGTCTCCTTGTTCTCTTTCTTCCTTTCCTCTTACCCACAACCTACACACCTCCTCTTCCCCCTCATTAGGCAATTCATCTCGTGTTTATCAGATGAATGCACATGCTGTTTTTTTTGTAAGAGATGTCCTGTTTTCTGCACATTGTTAAATTTATGTAAATAATGTCTATTGTATCACAACCTATTGTACTTTTAACTCAGCACCATGTTTTTAAATTAATATTTTAATAATTATTTTATAATAACTATGTTTTTCTAGCACTTTCAGGTCACAGAAAAATTGAGTGGAAAGTGAAGTTCCTGTTTTCTCCTGCTCCATCTCCCTCCCCCTGTGCTTACAGATTCCTCTATTATTAACTCCCATCAGTGTGGTGCACTTTTTATAATTGGTAAGTCAATACATTATTATTGACTAAAGCCAATAGTTTACATTAAGGTTCACTCTTCGAGTTGTATGTTCTATGGGTTTTGACAAATATATAATAACATATAGTCATCATTATTCGTAGTTATCATACAGAGTAGTTTCACTGCCCTAAAAGTCTCCTGTGCCCTTCTTGTCATCCCTCAGCTCCACGGCCCCCTACCCCTGCAAACCACTGATCTCTTTACTGTCTTCATAGATTCACCTTTCCAGAATGTCATATACTTAGAATCACACAGCCTTTTCAGATTGGATCCTTTCACTGTCGTATGCATTGAAGTTTCCTCCATGTCTTTTGTGGCTCGATGTCTCATTTCTTTTGAACACTGAATACTATTTCATTGTGAGCATGTACCACCATTTGTTTATCCCTTCTCCTATTTGAGGATATCAATTGCTTTCAAGTTTTGGCAAATATGAATAAAATTCATATTTTATGTGGAGAATTTTGTGTGGACCTTGTGTTTTTAAGGTCCATCCTCGTTGTTATTGTACAGACATAAATGTAGCTGTCTGATGCTCTGTGTATGCCCACCACATTGCATTATCTTCTTTTCCAATGATGGGCATCCATCTTGCTTCCAAGTCTCTGTCACCATGAATGAACTGCTGTGATCATCCCCATGTCTCCTTATGGTTCTGTGTAAGAATTCATTTGGGAGCAGAATGTATACCTGGGTATGCTTAGACTTAATTTAACTAGGCAATGTCTACTTGCCCTCCAGAAGAAAGAACTTTCAAACTCAACTTTTAAGACCTATACAACTTCACCAGTACTTGCATTGGTCACCTGGAATGCATCATTTTAATGGGTATAAAGATCAGGAGACAATTCAGAGTCATTTCTCTGATGACTAAGTTTGAACTCATTAATGCTTTGCACTCCCTCTTCCCTAAATGGCACATTTATGTCCCTTTAAGTTCTATCTTCTCTCTGGACAAAGGGTCCTTGTGACCATTAGGTGAGTCCGTGCTCTCTGGAGTACCTCACATTCTGGGATGGGGTAACAAACTCTCAGCAATTCCTTTTCTCCCACCACACAGTGAAGCCTTTCACATTTTCCCAGTTCCTAACTGTTCCATGGCAAGAAGATGAATGCTAACTGCGCCCTAACATGACAGACCCAAGTTACTCAAATTCTGGAGTTGTAAAAACACACAGGGACAGTATACAGAGTTTAGTACATTTTAGCATCAGTTTTATAGAAAAAGCATTTATCGTGGTTGGTAAGATAAAAATCTGTACTGAATTCTCATTAATTAGAAATGACAAGCTCAGCAAGAGTTTCAAGAAGAATCCAAGTTGCCAATGGATTATGTATAAGTGCCTTTGTTGAACGAAAAACTGAAACCTATTCCATTGCACATCATCACGTGTAATATTCATGCCTTGTTTGAGGGGCTTGTTTGCAGAGTAAATACACTTTTAGTTTTACCTAGCTGCTTAGTTATTAATATGGCTGAAGGGAAAAAAAAAGAATTTTGCAGCTGGTTTTTACTACTCACGATTCAGTTAAAAACTATATTAATTTAGTGAGATTATACCTGCCATTCATTGACACTGTGATATTTGTTGTGTGTACTTTTTACTCTAAGGATCTCTTTTCCCTGAAGACTTTCTATTTTAAAAATGGGAATTCAAGTATTCTAAACTTAGTGCTTTAGTCTCCCATTTAATAGTCAATAGCTGCTTGTTTCTTCTTTTCTCCCTAACCTAATGCTTAATTTCTGAGGTGTTTCTGGCATAAACTAATGGAAGGATCACTTCATATTTTTAGAGAGGCAAAGGGGAATTAAAAATTTTTTTCTTACATTGAATCAAAAGTTTTTACCTGGGAAGAAAAGATGTAATACTGTGGTATAAAGCAGTCTTTTTGTATAAAATGATCATTGATTTTTTTATAATTTATAATTTTTTTATATTTTAAAATAATTTTTGTAATAATTTTAAAATTAATTATAATTTTTTATACTTTATAAAAGTCTCCTCTGTATAATTGTGATCTCTATTTTAATGTCTTTTTAATGTCATTTTAATGTCTTCTAGCTTCTGGTAACTTCCAAACTCCCTACAATTTGTACTATACTGTGAATGTATTGTTCCCATTCTGTAGAAGTCTCCTCCTGGCCAAAAATTTGACCAAGGGGTGGGTTCACTTATTAGGAAATCTAAAATGTACATTAAGCAAACAAATGAGTGAGTGTGGCAAAAATTTAAGGCTTGATTATCTCACCCTAGGAAGATTTGAATTTTAATAGAAGTATCTTGAAAAGTTGAAACAAACAAACCTTGAAAATCTAAAGCCACTAGCCTTTAAAAAAGGATTTGGGGGTGACTAGAGGTTAACGGCGGAGAAGGCAATGGCACCCCACTCCAGTACCCTTGCCTGGAAAAATCCCATGGATGGAGGAGCATGGTGGGCTGCAGTCCATGGGGTTGCTAAGAGTCAGACACGACTGAGCGACTTCACTTTCACTTTTTCACTTTCATGTATTGGAGAAGGAAATGGCAACCCACTCCAGTTTTCTTGCCTGGAGAATTCCAGGGGCAGGAGAGCCTGGTGGGCTGATGTCTATGGGGTCACTCAGAGTCGGACATGACTTAAGTGACTTAGCAGCAGCAGAGGTTAAAGGAGATCTTTTGAGTAAGAGGTATTAGTTAGACACCATCAAATGACACTTCATAGGCAACTATCAAAACTATTCACTCATAATTCAATTTTATTTCTACTCAGAAAAGTCATTAGGGTCCACTATGTCTGGGTTTGGCCTGAGATGGATACATAAATACCCATTCTTACAGTTTAATAAGGAAAACAGACAACATTGACATAAGATGATATGATTTGACAGGTTTTGTTCTTGAAGGGTTTATAGTGAAGCCAGAGGTAGAAAATAACTATACCTAGGAAAATCCAGGGGCTTCCTGGAGGAAGGTGTATTTGAATTGCATTCTCTAGATCTAAGAGAATGAGAAGGCACACAGCAAGTGGCTAGTAATAAAGAGGATGGGAGACTAAAATATCATGGCCCACTCTCAGTATTCTATGTGAGCAATAGAGACAGAAATGACTTGTAAAAGTCCTCAAGGCCACACGCTTTGGAACACCTTCCTGAAACAGGTAAAAAATGTGATGGGGACATACCATTCAACCACACTTAGTCCTCTTACATTCATATCACCTTTTTCAAAGGCAGCTTTTCTCTTTTCATTCTTAGGTTGCTTGGGTACATGTCTGTGTTGTGACAATCAAGGTTGATTGTCTTGGATTAGTTATACTGTTGAGCTTAATTTTCCTTTTGAGCTGTTAACCATTCCAAATGTGCGTGAGTCTGTGATTAGTTTTGCTGAGGAGATTTTTCTGTTTTGGAACGTGGGTAGCTTTTCAACCTTGCTTCTCTGGCAGCATTCTGCAGATTTAATAACTCTGGTTATAGGAAATTTGGAAAGACAAAGAGATGTTAAACCAATATTATGTTAGTATTTATTACCACCGAGCGTATTCTGAGCAATGAAGGAGAAATGGCTTCTACCTAAGAGGTCAGAGTTATCAAAGAAATGAACAGATTGTTTAATTATGAAGCCTGACTTTCCTCCTTTTGCACCCTCTCCACCCCCCCCCAACCCCCCCCCCCCCCCCCCCCCACACACACACACACACACACTCCACCTTAATCTTCTCTAAGGCAATAAGGCAGCTGATAGGGAAAAGCTGATCTCTGCCTTCTGTGTGTTATCCGAGATGGCAGTACCATTCCATCATTCTCTTGAATAAATGAATACTGCATGTAAAATACTTGTTGACATTTCCATAGCAAAGGTGAGAGTTCCAATTACTGGGTTCTAAAAAAGGGATTTGGGCAGGGGCACAATGGATTTCTGTTATTTACTGCAAGGATAGCAATGTGCATTTGAAAAGAATCATAAGAAAATGCTAAGACAGAGGGGAAGTATTTAAGCATGGTAGCCAGGAAAGCTGGTTCCTAGTCTTGGGTTGGAAAACTGGCTTTTAAGCATGAACCTCCTAAGACCTCAGTTTTCTTATCTCTAAAATGAAAGTGGACCAGATGACTGCTCAGACTCTTTCCCCTTTTTTGAAGCCTCACATGAGAGTTTGATGTGAACTATGTTGTGCAATTCAATTTTTTTGAGAATGTGGGTAGAATTCTCATCAGTGATATTATCATTTACCCATTATATCTCCTCTTGCAGTTTGGCTAACAAAAGGCTGATGTTTAGTTTTTGGAAGAGGGTGTGTGGTACAACATTGCAGCTAGCATCAAGAGAGATCATTACTTTCCCAACATCCTTTGCACACAGGTTTGGCTACATGATACAGTTCTGGCCAAAGGATCTTAAGAAGCTGGGAGCTCTAAGAAAACTTTTGTTTTTCCTGATAAAATTAATGATCATCCTCCTTCTTGATTTGAATAAGGATGGGAACTTCAGTACCCATACTGTGGCTATGAAGTCAAATTATATTGTAGCAGCAATAAATGATATACCAAGTAGCCCATATCTCAAGAATTATTATGTAAATAAACCCCTCCCTATTTGTTCAGGCCACGGTAGGGTTCACTGTATCATTTGCAACACTGTCCTTTTCTTTCAGGCTTTACAAGCCAATGTATGTGATCCTAATAAGTTGAAATTGGCCTCTTCAGAATGAAGATGTTCATTTAAAATGTTAAATGTTTAGATTCTCATCCTGCTTGCTCTATGAGCTTTAAAGTAGCTATTCTGTTAAATATATATGAAAAAAATCAGAATATTTCCACGCATCTACACTGGACCCCCATGGATTATACAGCCAAGGTCAACTTAAAGCACTGGTTGTTATAAAGATATTAGGGCAAAACATGAATAAAAAAGTTATCTTGACAGAGTTTCAGTTCTCTCTTTCTTACCATTACCCTTTGGAGTTCTTATTTTCCCATAGGAAGATAAGTACTCTAAATCATAACAAAATACTAGATATAGATCTTCCCAACACAGGAATCGAACTGGTGTCTCCTGCATTGCAGGTAGATTCTTTACCAGCTGAGTTACAAGGGAAGCTCATTCAATAATTACCCTCCAGAAAATGCTTAATCTGTAAGAGCATATAGATCTAATTGTAGATTCACAGGCATCTGCAAAGGAAGGTATTTCTTTTGTTTGTTTGTTTTTTTTTGGTTGTTGTTTGTCTGTTTGTTTTAATGGCTAAAGAAGAGTTTTAAGATCTTTTAAAATAATGTCTTATGAGTGAAAACACACCCTACCTCTATATAAGGCCAGGTGGCATCTCTCGTATGAGCTGATAAAGACCTGTTTTATTCTCACTGAGGGAAGAAAAATTGAGGATGCAGAACTAGAGATAACCCCAAATCATTTGTACTTGCTTTTTGGAAGCAGTTAAGAATATTCACTCTGAGACTTCCCTGGCAGTCCACTGCTTAAGAATCCTCCTGCCAATGCAAGAGACATGGGTTCGATCCTTGGGCCAGGAAGACTCCATATGCATGAAGCAACTAAGCCCATTTGCCACAACTACTGAGCCCATGAGCCCCAACTACTGAAGCCCATGTGCCTAGAGACTGTTCTACAGCAAGAAAAGCCTCTGCAGTGAGAAGCCGGTGTATTGCATCTAGAGAGTAGCTCCTGCTCACTGCAACTAAAGAAAGCCTGCGGACAGCAACAAAGACCCAATGCAGCCAAAGGTTAATTAATTAATTCTTAAAAAGACATTTAGATATATATCTATGCTCATGGTGTACACACACACACATATTCTACACTAAGTTGCCCATACATTTCTTTTCAGTTTACTTTTAACACAGAGACACTGCTGTATGGAAGATGGCATGAGAGAGGACCAATAACTACTTCTTCACTATAATAAAACTGCGGCAGGAAATAGTTTCACGTCAAAGAAGTAAGCATACAAGGCTTCACCTGCATAGGAAGCTATGGTTCATTGCCTCATGTTTCATCACAGCCCCTGTAGGTTGACAGAAAGCCACACCCGGGGTCTAATAGTGCAGTGAGGAACACACTGCTCCTGCTTCAAAGCACTCCATGGCTGAGATATGCATCTTGGCTCTCCCATGTGCACCGCCACTCACATGGAAACCCCTGATGTATGGGCTATCAATACTCAATGTGTTTACAGAGAGATCCCCAACTGGGCTCTCCTGCTGGAAGAAATACTGGTTATGCTAGAGCACACAGTACATTTCAATTAAAACAGGAAGGAGTTATTACTTCGTAGAGTGTGATGAGAAGTAGAAGATCTATATTGAATGTAGCATGTGAAGACAAAAGTCCTGGTAATATTATTAGATGGTAGCTTTCTGGGCTTGTAACTTGGAACAGGTCACACTGATTTCCTACTCAACATTTTATTCCAAATCTGGGGGAAATCTGGGGAAAATAATTGGCTGCTTTGCCAGGACAAAATAAAGAAGGACATGGATGGACCTAGAGTCTGTCATACAGAGTGAAGTCAGAGAAAAATAAATATTGTATATTAATACATATCCATGGAATATAGAAAAACCGTACAGATGAACCTATTTGCAAAACAGAAATAGAGTAATAGACATAGAGAATGGACATATGGATACCAGGGTGGGAAGGAGGGGGTGGGATGAATTGGGAGACAAGGATTGACATTTTAAATATATATACTACTACCCATAAAATAGATACCTAACGGGAACCTACTGTACAGCCCAAGGAATTCTACCTAATGCTCTGTGTGGACCTAAATGGAAAGGAAATCCAAAAAAGAGAGGATATGAGTACATGTATGGCTAATTCATTTTGCTATCAGTAGAAAATAACACAGCACTGTAAAGCAATTTTTGTTGATAAGTTGCTAAGTCATGTCTGACTCTTTTGAGATCCCAGGGACTATATATAGCCTGCCAGGCTCCTCTGTCCCAGGGATTTCCCAGACAAGAATACTGGAATGGGTTGTCATTTCCTTTTCCAGGAATCTCCCCAACCCAGGAATTGAACTCACATCTCCTACATTGGCAGTCGGGTTCTTTATCACTGAGCCACCAGGGAAGCCCCCAAAGCAACTATATTTCAATAAAAATTTTGAAAGAAAGAAATATGGACTTAACTTGAAGAGGTAATGTGTACAGATTAGAGGGGCAAGGTAGAAAGAGAACAGATCACTTGTTTTGCCTTGGTGATATTCCAGGCAGTGGTGGTTTTTATGAATGAATGTTATGGCCATTTTTAAGTGCATGGTTTCTGTTATAAACTAATTCAAAATCACCTCTTGAATTGAACTCAGGAAGGAGACTCTCCAAGTAGGGAATGGGTTGCAGTTGTCCCTTTGGGAGTTTCTAAAGCTGTGTGGTTCCTGCTGTCATCATGCTCACTGCCAGGGGTCCATGGCTCCTCTTTCAGATTCTACTCTAGCATAAACCTAAACCCTCTTTTTGTTTTCCCTCAACATGGTTAATATTTTCAAGAGAAACTTCACTAAAGGAGACAAAAATAATGATATAATCAAAGGCTATAGTAACAGAAAAATCTGTGTTAAAAAATGTAGACAATACAAGGTGTTTTTCCTTACAAATGTAATACTATTGATACACCATGACCTTCAAAGTGTTGGAATTACTATATTGGCCTTGGTTTCTTGATTACTGACCCCCACTGGTTATGTAAATCTTTAGTTTTTACTATTCGAACAGTTCCCTAGACCATTCCATTTATGGTGGGGGGTGGGGGGAGGGAATTCTTGTCCTTTACTCATCTGGGGCTATTTGGTTAGGGCACTGTAAATTAGACTGGCAAAAGGCAGATTAACAGGAGAAAAACAAACACAAGTCTATTAATAAGTACATTGTGCATACACACGAGGGCATCCAGCAATGAAAAATCAAAAGAGGTGATTAGAACTTGGGCTTATATACTGTCAGGCTAAACAAAGAAAAAAAAAGGTATTTGGGGCTTCTGGGGAGAAAGTTATGAGAAGGTACTTTGATTGGTAACGGATGAAATGTCAATTTGGTTACATTGATGCATTAATACCAACTGATGGAAAATAAATGACAATGTCTTGACCATATCATATACATATAATCTTAGATTAGATTCCGATCTACTGTCTTGAGACATATTTCACCCAAGAAGCTCAGATCATCAAAGAAAATGTAATTAAAAATTAATTCAAGTATTTTCCTTGTTTTTTCTTAAAAACAGTGAAGGACACATGTAGCTCACAACATTTCAGCATTTCTATTTTCTCTCTCTCTCTCTTTTAATAATTTCCTTCTTAGCACTCTTGACTGATTTACTTGCAAACTCCTTACAAAAATCTTGGCCTCCTCCCCACAAAAAAGCTTTCATCTAACCCAAGTCAATGCATCCCTTCTTTTTCTGTCTCTTTCTTTTATTCCCGGCCTCATCTCTCCCTTCTTTTATTCTGCATTACAAAGGCCTGAATTACTATCCTGGGGAGGCTGGCAATGAATCTTCCTCAGCAAGCTGGGGGAGGAGGGAGAAAAAACTGAAAAAGTAAAGCCAGAATATTTTTTACTGAGCAGGGGAAAGTTTGCAAATTCTCTTGCTAGAATTTTTTTGTTTTTCTACACTTAGAATAGGATTATATACTATTGGACTGGGTTATTTATCGTGCCTAGGCACCTTTAAAGAGGAAAATGGACAAATTTCCTTCTTCAGCCCTTTTCTATTGACTATCGATGTTTCTGGGCTTCAGAGGGCACTCTGGTGGAAAAGAACCTGCCTACCAATGAAGGAGACATAAGAGATGCAGGTTCGATCTTTGGGTTGGAAAGATCCCCTGGAGGAGAGCATGAGAACCCAGTTTAGTATTGTTGCCAGGAGAATCCCAGAGACAGAAGCACTGGCGAGCTACAGTCCATAGGATTGACTGAAGTGACTTAGAACACATACATGCACACATCCCTCTTTCTATGTGCAGTCCTTCATTTAGGACGTTGGGACTAGGTCCATTTCTGATCATGGGATGATTTATTTTTATTTTTGTTTGTATAGCAAAACTGTGGCCCTGACATTTGGACTCATATCCATCAAAAGCCTTGAAAGTATCAGGAGCAATCTTGATTTTTTTTCAAGTCCATCAAATCTCTTTTTCTCCATTATGAAAGAGAAAACTTCTTGTTGCCAATATTTTTAGCGATGGTATACTTATCCTCCTAGGTATAGTTAACGTTGACCTCAGATATGTGAATTTTACTTTAACGTGGCTTTTAAGAAAATAATATAGAGCTCAAAATAGTAAAAGCACTTTTGAAATAGTTGCGGGAATTGAGAAGATATAATATTGGGAAGGTTGGAAGTAAATTCTTCTTTTGAAATTTTCAATATACTTTCTGGATTGGCAGTCCCCCCTCCCCCGCTTGACAAGAAACTATGGTTTGCAGGAACACAGTGGTTTAATAAAATTGGCCTTCTTCCTTCTACTAAAAGTTTACCTGCGAGAGCCCCGAACATAATAAAATCAGATTATGAAGGCAATCATATTTACTTGTAATAAATCAAATCTTGCAGACATCAGTTAAGTCTCCCTACTGCACTGGGACAATATCATGCGTGCATACATCAATACCTGAGGTGTCAGAAATATATTTCATAAGTTCAGAAAAATTGCACATACACTCCCAGCACCATTATGAGCAGTGAATTTGTAATGTGAACATTATGATGTATAAAGTGGCTTTGTTCCTACATTTAATAAGCACCGCATGTCAAGCCCACAAACATAACGGAATTTGCTGGTGATTTCTTACCATTAAATGTAGGTTATTGTTTTCAGAAAAAAAAAAAGAACTTTTTCATGCTTTGCTAACATTATCCATTTCTAAGCACACACGGTCTCCTTCAACAAAGTAGCCACCTCTTTAAATCAGTAAATAACACCAGACCTACCACTGACATTAAAATAGGTTGGACTGAAATAACCATTGGCCAAAATCTTTGTCTAGAATTAACTGCTATGAAAATCTATGCTATTCCTTTTCCAAGACATCTTTTAAAATTACAGTAGTCCAAAAAGGCACTGTCTTCTGTAGAAAGGTCCCAATACAATATAGCATTTTCAGGATGGATTCATTGAAACTTTATGACTCTTGCCTCCAACCTAATACTTCAAATTATTAGCTTATCTATAAAGGGTTATAAAATGGAGTTTGCAGGGCTAGTACATCTTACATTGGTGATTTGAGACAAGTAAAAATAAATTTTATAGACTTATTTTGAGTATACATTCTAAGAAACTGGTGATTAATCTTTTCTTTCTTAAAAATTAAATGTATCTTTTCTTTCTTAAAAAATATTTCTCATTAAATGATGTTTTTGAGGTCTTACTGCTTTAGTATATTAGCATGTATTCTCTTAGTGGAAGGGGAATAGTTTGAAAAGTTTGAATGACTAGAAAGTGCAGCAGTAAATTTGATCAGTCTAGGGGAATAGATACTAGATGCAGGAGACAAAGTGCATTTCAGACCCGATGATGCTGGAAACGTGAGTCCTACTGGGCCATAGTGAAATCTACCAGACAAGTTATTATACTTGTCTCAAGCACTAACATCTGGAAAACTTTCACAGATTCCCCATGAGCTACCTTTTCATTCTTTTCTACTCTGTTCCATATCTTCCCATCTATTCTGTCCTTTTCCAATTCTTTCTCTTCCATTCCACTTCATTAGTATTAGAGTAAATCCCATGTGCCTTGATTGCTTCATGCATTTGGTAAGTTGAAATCTTGGATGAAGTCTCTACTTCACGGGGTTTATGAGATGAGGAGATGAGACAGGGACAGCATGCAAGGGGTCCCTAGTTCATGATCACAAGAGTGCTGACTGACAGCTGATGGGATTGATGAAAGCAGAGAAGGACAGCCCTGAACTGAGTGCCAGGTTGGAGTGGGAATTGTGAACAGGGGATGGTTTTACATTTCTGAAGACTACAGAAAGAAGGATGAATGGTCTGGAAACATACTTTCCACTTTCTGGGAGGAAGGAAATTTATTACTGTTTAATTTTGCTTTTTAAATTCTGCCCAAAGAAATTTCAAGAATCTCTGTAGAGAAAGTTCAGTATATTTACTTGTCAAAGAAGATTTTCAAATGCAACGTTACCCCCTTTTTGATGCCTTAGAAATAAGCATTTCCATTTACAACTGTTCTCAAAGATGCTACTTGAAAAACCACCCACTCTGGGTCTGAACGGATTGCTATTTAAAGAATCCTATGGTTTATTGTTCATAGTGCTTAGATCAGGTACACATAGTAGAAATGCAAAGTTCAGCACTGCAGGGAATTTAAAACACCCATTTTGTTGTTCTTAAAGTTAAGGGAAAAAAAAACAGAATGGAAGGAAGAGGAGAAGCAGACAGAAGAAGAGGAGGCAAATATACAAGTCAACATTGCTTTAACACGTACTACATGCCTGGCTCTGGGCCAAGTTCCTTTCATACATTTCTTCATTTCAACCACACTGTGACCCTTCAAGGAAGCTGTTAAGCTTATCCCTATATTTATGGACCAGGAATCCAATAGGCAGAGAGATTAAGACATGGTAAGGGGCAGGATTGTGTTTGAAATTTGAGTCCATCTGTTCCAAAGCCTGTGGGATTATCCATTGTATTTACTTCCTTGCTAATAAGACTATCACGAAGAGCAATTGACTTTGGTTGTTTGTTTCCAAATTCACCTAATACAACTGAACAAAACCTTAACAACATCAGCCTTAAGGCTTGAAGGGCTTCAGATCTTTTATTTCTTGCTATACAGTTGATGGCACAAAAGCAAATTAAACTATTACCGGCTGAAACTTTTTGAGTTATTGATATATATGTATTTTTATTAGTAGTAAAGATGAAAATCTCATTAGGAGACAAAAATGCCTTTCCCATGTCTGAATTAGGGGTGGGGAGGGGTATGGCATATAAGCTTGAGAATAGCTTGTTTTCTTAATTGTCTTCATTCGGATAATCAAATATCCATTATTTGTATGTAAAGTCTTTAGTGTGGTGGCTTCCTTATGTGAGAACTTGGCTAGTGAAGTGAAGTTGCTCAGTTGTGTCTGACTCTTTGCAACCCCATGGACTATAGCCCACCAAGCTCCTCCATCTGTGGGATTTTCTTGGCAAGAATACTGGAGTGGGTTGCCATTTCCTTCTCCAGGGGATCTTCCCCTCAACTTGGCTAAATGACCTACAATTTCCAGAATTTCCCATCTTGTAGGTTTTTGGCCGAGGTAGGCCATCAGAGAGATTCTTGTATGAGATTTGGTGGGCAGAAGCAAAGCCACAGCTATTTTGTAGCTCACATGTTCTTGTTTAGTTGAGTAAACCACTTTATTGGTGTGGTGTAGCAGGCAGGTTCTACCAGGTGAGGATATTGCTCCATGATGAAGCATACCATCTTTTCCTGCAGGATTTCCACACCATCAAAGTCAGAGTCAGTGAGAAATAGCATGGTTTTAGACCAACTCTGGGGGTTCCAGCTCATGCTTGTGGGTCCCAGTTTGTCCTTGCTCCACCCTACTCTTATGGGTTGAATTGTATGCCTCCCAAGAAGGAGACGTTAAAGTCCTTATCCTGAATACCTCACATTGTGACTCTATTTGGAAAAGGGGTCTTTGCAGAGATAATCAAGTGAAAGGGAAGTGGTTATGGTAAACCCTAACCTAATAGGCGGAGAAGGCAATGGCACCCCACTCCAGTACTCTTGCCTGGAAAATCCCATGGATGGAGGAGCCTGGTAGGCTGCAGTCCATGGGGTCGCCAAGAGTCAGACACGACTGAGTGACTTCACTTTCACTTTTCACTTTCATGCATTGGAGAAGGAAATGGCAACCCACTCCAGTGTTCTTGCCTGGAGAATCCCAGGGACGGGGGAGCCTGGTGGGCTGCCGTCTCTGGGGTCACACAGAGTCGGACATGACTGAAGTGACTTAGCAGCAGCAACCTGATAGGACTGGCGTCCTTATACGGGGTGGGGGGGTTTGGACACGGAGACACACAGGGAGAACACCGTGTCAAGGTGGAGGGCTGAAGTGATACATCTATTGAGCTGGCCAACAAGCTTCTCGGCCAATCCAATATAAGCCAAGGGATGCCAAAGATCACTATACCAACTCCCAGAAACCTCTGAAAAGGAATCAAACATGCCAACAGCTTGATTTCAGACTTCTAGCCTCTAGAACCATGAGCTGATAACATTTTTATTTTAAGCCACCTACTTTGTGCTACTTTGTTATGGCAGCCCTGTAGACCTCAAGCTGTGGTATCAGAAGCAAGGAAAATTGCCTTACAGAGACGGAGTAATCAATTGCCACAGTTGTGTAAGATCTAGTCCCGGCAACAAATCCCTGCTTCTCTGATTGAACCCTAACTGATAGGCAGAAAAGAAATTAGTTTAAAAAGGACCACAAAGCTCCAAGCACAGTTGCACAGTAGGTAATTTAGAAACAACAAGAAGAGGGATGCCCCTGTGATGTTAACAAACAGAATAAACTGGAATCTTAATCAGTGCAAAGTTTACAGCTTATAACAAAAGTTCTTTTCTTCAAACACAGGCTGTGCTATTAAATTTATTAGTTTACTGATGTTACTAAACACATCAATGACAGCTGCCTGTATTTTCACTTTTTAAGAGAAATAATTTTTTATTTTTTTCAAGTCACCAAACAAGCCTTGAAAAATTTATGCTCGTAAAAGAAGTCAAATACAAATTCAGGGAATACTGTCCCACACATTGCTGAATATAGCTTAATTATCACTTCTTAATACTGTAACTTTCTTTGGAAAAAACTCAATATTTGGAAGATACTACTTTGTTAAAACCCTACCCATATCCTTCTGACTTAAGACATAGAACAATTAATTATCATCACTTTTCAGCATAATCAGGGCACAGACCACAGATTTATTGGTCATCCTTTCAACTGTTTTAATCAGGTTATGAGTTCAGCTATAAATTCCTAGAAGTATACCAGCCCATCTCCAAGTAGATTTTTGATTTAATATCTTTTCCAAGGTAGAACACAAGAACAAATCTAATCAGCACAAGCTCAAGGTACTTAATGACTTTTAGGTGGTTCTGATGTTGCTTCTTCACTTGATACCATATAACTTGTTTACAATAGCATGAAGAACTTTAATATAGAATGCTTATTATTTTGTCAAATTCTTTATCCTGTTCTCATGCTACAATCAATATAATTACTTAGTACCTCCATTTAAACACATGACAACTCTCTTGTAAAGAGGATCTTATGTAAAAGATGGCTTTTTAAAATGGCCTGTTATGTTATAACTGTTTTTTTTTTAAAGATTAAAAATGGGAGAGGGAAGTAACGTAAGTGATATTTCTACCAAATATCTTTGACAGAGTAGCAATTAGTTATTTGGATTATTTTAACTCCATTATGCAAATTAACTTATTTGCTTAGATAGTCAAAATTGTGAGCTTAAAGTTAGCTGCAGGGGGTGACATAATTATGGTTGTTCAGAGTAAAACATTTCATGCTGTTGTATGGCAGAAACCATCACAATATTATATATTGGAGGATATATATATCCTCCAATTAAAAATAAAATAAAATTTTGAAAAAGAGTAAAACATTTCTAGTTTAAAGAATCACAGACATTTTTGCGGAGAAAGTGAGCAGGAAATGATCTTACATCCATTTGTCATGTTGTTCTGTCCATGAAAGGAAGACCAGCAAACATTAAGCAGAGAGCAGCTGGGAGCAAAGGCAGCTGTTTAGAGGAGAGAAGGGAGAAGAGAAGGAGAAAGATGAAATAGAAGCAGCCTGAGGTCTTCCCTGATGGTAGAGTGGTTAGAATTCCATGCTTCCACTGCAGGGAGTACAGGTTCCATCCCTCACTGGGGAACTATGATCCTGCAAGCCTCATGGTACGATAAGTATGAAAGAGACAATGCTTTACTTGTATGAATCATCAAGCTATAGCATTTGCAACCAAGTAATTAACCATCTGGGAGTTGGTGATGGACAGGGAGACCTGGCGTGCTGCAATTCATGGGGTTGCAAAGAGTTGGACACGACTGAGTGACTGAACTGAACTGAACTGAATTAACTATCTTATTTAATAAAGCAGCTCACAGAGTAGACAGATAAAATGGAATGACATACCAAAAAATTAATAGTTAAAACCCAAATTAGATGTTGCATAGTATTTGAATAGAGTTCAATTTGGGGCGCTCATTTGTAGGGGTTCATAGGTATCTTAATTATGTTCTGCATTATATATTTTCCTAAGACTTGTTAGACAATGTAGTGATTAACATATCACTTAATAAAATACATTTACTTTAACAGAAAGGAAACTTTGCTAGGATCATTGGTGTAAGAGAAAGCAAATTAATTAGCTTTTAGGAAGCCAGCTCCTGGTTCTAATTCTTCCAATATAATTTTTTTATTTTTTACCTTGGGGTAATTGACTACTTACAAGGCCCTTATTTCTTTATTTGTAAAATAAAAGATTTGGGTAGGTGAGTACTTTTCAAACTTCATTTCCAGCCTTGCAACAATTTGTTCAAGCAGAACTCTTATTTGGAAACCTAGTGTGCAAATTGAGAGGGCCTCTGCTTGAAGTTGAGGTGGAGATAAGAGCCCTCCCTGCCAGGGCCATACTCTATTAGACCTACATCACAAGGCATACTTAACACCTCTCCAGAGGCTGCTGTCTGAATGGTCCAACATCATACTTTCCTGGAGTACTTGGTGTGTTTATCTTCCCTTACAAATCAGTCTGAAATGACTAGTTTAAGGTTATCTGATTAGGGCACCTGTCCTTTATAATCCCCCTGGTTTCCTTTCCCTTCTGTTTCTTACTTTGGTCACGTTTTGAATTTCCTTTTCTCTTGTCATTGTCCCTAGTCATTACTAAAACCATTTTTTTATGCCCCATTAACACATTTGCTCCTCTTGTGTCTACTTCCTTTTTCAGGGAATTCTGAGATTTGGATTATAATTCTAGAGCCAGGAAAAATCTTCCTTCACCAGTTTAGATCCACCTGTCACTTTGGTATCCTAAAATGTTCAGGCTATCCCCATTCTGAGAATATGCTGATGTTTTACAATGTCAAATGCTTTATAAGTAGTTGTGCTAAAGCTTTATTTATGAAATGAAATAATTAACAATGAATTCATTTGGTCATAGTGTTTTTGCTTATGCTGCCAACTAGAATAATCTATTTGTGTCTCTTGAGGTTGCCATTATTTCAGTCATTACTACTAGTTAGGGATTAACTAAGAATTGTAATAGTATTCTGAAGGAGATCAGCCCTGGGATTTCTTTGGAAGGAATGATGCTAAAGCTGAAACTCCAATACTTTGGCCACCTCATGGATGTGAGTCTGAATGAACTCCAGGAGTTGGTGATGGACAGGGAGGCCTGGCGTGCTGCAATTCATGGGGTCGCAAAGAGTTGGACACGACTGAGCGACTGATCTGATCTGATAATAGTATTTTGCAAGTACACATGAATCAGATTTCTGATTTTCATTTATTTTTTTGAATGAGAAAATACATGAGCATAGTCTGAAATGTCTGTGACTTTACAAAGGTTCATAACAAAAATAGCAATTTTAACTCCTCTTCAGCCTGATTCTTGTCTCTAGCAGGTGACCATTAATCTTTTAGCATTTTTTTAATTGCTTAGCGGACTTCCCTGGTGGCTCAGACGGTAAAGCGTCTGCCTACAATGTGGAAAACTGGGGTTCAATCCCTGGGTTGCGAAGATCTCCTGGAGAAGGAAATGGCATCCCACTCCAGTACTTTTGCCTGGAAAATCCCATGGACAGAGGAGCCTGGCAGGCTACAGTCCATAGAGTCGCAAAGAGTTGGACACGACTGAGCGACTTCACTCTCACTTTTAATCCCTTAGCATATTTCTAAGTAGTGTTTTAATTTTTAAATTTCATTTCAGATATTACCTATTGACATTGCCCAGTCCCCCCACCACACCCACCACCTTGAAAAGAACACATAAATTCCTATCACACTCCTAATGCATTTACATCACTATTTACATAAATAGTCTATGCTAATAATATGGTTATGGCTCTATGAATGTTATTTATGGCTGAACCATGTAAAGTACAATTAATCTATTTCTAGGTACACTATTTTTTGTTTTTCCTGGAGTTACTGACTTGCTCCTTCATTTTCTCTGTTATCTAAGCACTTGTTATTCATAAATTCTCTTTAGAAATGTAATACTTCATGTAATATATTCCCAAACATCAAATAATCTCTTTTTTTAACATTTTATTATTTTTCCTTCAATATATCCATATTCTTGTTTCAGTTTGATCATTTTGCTCTTTTATCCTGGTTCACAGTCAAAGTTGAAGGATTTTACCTTATTGTTTTGTGTTTTGGATTTTACTTCATTGTCTCAAATTACATATTTTGTTCCTTCAATAGAATGTTTCCTCTTTGATTTATTATCCCATTTTTTTTAGTAAATTTTCCAGTGGGTTACTAATAAATGGTGCATAAGAACAACACTTCTTAAGAATCTGCATATCTGAAAATAGTTGTTATACCCCTAAATTAGGTTGATAGTTTGACTCCATGAGGATTCTAGGCTAAAAACCACTCTCCGGTAGAATTCAAAGGCATTTAATCATTACATTCTATCTTTCAATTTTACTTTTGAGAAATTCAGTGTCCAACTGATTCTTAATATTTTGTGACATGTTTCAATTTTCTCCTCTTTGGATATATTTAGCCTTTTATCTTTTTAGCTATTGTATTCTGAAAATTTTAAATGATATGCTGACTGAATGGACATTTTCAATCTGAGAATTTATGCCTTTTGACTTTGGAATGTTTTAGTATGACTATTATTTCTTTTCTTCTTTATTTCTCTTTATTTTCTTTTTCTATTATTTAGATGTTGAACCTTCTGCACAGATCCTTTCATTTACTTATATTTTATGTCTCTTTTCCCATCCCTTTTATTTGGTTGAATTTTTGGTTGAACAAATAGTCTAGTATCTTCCATAAGTTTTGATGAATTTTTATTTATCCTATATATATTTAATTTCAATAGCTCCTTTTTATTTTCTGAGCACTCTTAAAAAAAAAACAAAAAACTAGTACTCTTTTTTTATTACCATGATAACTACTTATATCCCTCTAAAGATAGTACCAATATTTTATAATATAATTTTATCTTTTGGTGTATCAGTGTTGTGATTCCTCAGAGTTCTCTCTTACTTTTTGTTACCTGAAATTCTTGTGTTTCTGATAGGGGCTTCCCTGATAGCTCAGTTGGTAAAGAATCCACCTGCAATGCAGGAGACCTAGGTTTGATCCCTGGGTCGGGAAGATCCCCTGGAGAAGGAAATGGCAACCCACTCCAGTATTCTTGCCTGGAGAATCCCATGGACAGAGGAGCCTGGTAGCTACAGTCCATGGGGTCAGAGCCTTAGAGGCTTTCCTCAAATCTCTGGTGATCCTCAGCTCTCCTATTTATATTTGAGGCACTAAAGGGTTGATTAGAAGCTCTGTATCTTTGGTCAGGACTTACCAGGTGATCCAACAAAAGCTGTTTATTTAACTGAGAAATTTCACACTGTTCTCTCAGTTTCCTCTGAGAAGAATTTAACAAACTTCTGCTTTGGAGTTTAACCTTGGCTGCTGCATTTTCTGTGCCTAGTGGAGGAAACTAGCTGACAATATCACTGTCTTCTATGTAACACTTACTTAGTCTTCTGTTTTCGGCTGTGCCCCATGTTCCCAAATAGACTCTCTGGTTCAGTCTTCTGCTGGGGCAAGGAGGGATATGTGCTCGGCTGTGTGAGATTAGGAAAGGGGATTTAGACTGTACTGTTACTTAATTTGCAGGGCTGAGACAAAATGAAAACGTGGGGTCAGTTGTTCAAAAATTATTCAGAATTTCAAGATGGCAACAGAAGAGGATTAAGCTGTTTCTTAATCCTGTGCAAGTGTGGGAACCTGTGCAAGTTCACAGGTTGCAGATCCAAGAAGCCATCCTGGTTTAGGCGTCTAACTACTTCTTATATCTTTTTCAAAGTTCTCTATTTATAGTCTTACCTGCACTCCTATTCTTCCAAGGCACTTAGGGGGTTGATGTCTGAGCTCCTATACTTCTGTGGCACAAATGAGCTTGTTGGTTTTCTGCTCTTTTACTAAGGCTCCCTCTCCATAGCACCTGATCTTCATGTTGCTTCAGTTATCCTCTGTCTTTGAGCTTTCAAAATTGTGTCAGCATCTTTCATATGCAGTTCTCTCATTTTATTCTATTTGTCCTTATGGGTTTCTGTCTTCTTTTTGCAAATCTATTTTCTCTTGTTGACTACTGTTTTGGGAAAAAAGTTGAAATAAGCACTTGTCATATCTTTAATACTTAGTAGGAAATCTGAATTTTCATTTTGCATTTCTCACAAAGTCATACCCCATTTACTCCACTGATTTTTTTAAAAATAGATTTATACTTTCTGTGAAGGATCTAAGTCTTTACTAAGTTAATAATTTATTATTAAAAATATTTAAACAAAAACCTTAATCTTTATGAGCATTGACAAAGGGACTTAATATTAACTGTTCACTTGTTTTGATCATTAATCCAAGTTAGTTTTGAGGAGATGCTTGCTATACTAAGTTACCTGTATTAGTCATTCAACATTCAACAAATATTTGGAGGAGGATGGGATACGTTCTACTCTGACTGCTTTATTATGTAACAGCTTTAACATGTAACTGTACTACGTAGTCTTGGAATCAAAAAAGATCTTAGAGAAATTGGCTTCAATTTCCTTTGCTTTTTGATAACTTATTTATTTATTTGCCATGCCATGTGCATGTGGGATCCTAGTTCCTCAACCAGGGATTGGATCTGTACCCCCTGCGTTGCAAGTGTGGAGTTGTAATCATTGGATTGCCAAGGAAGTCCCTCCATTTCCTTGTTTTAAATAGGAAGAAAATAAAGTCTAAAGAGATTACTAGATTATGAACTTCTTTGAGAAATTAACAATATATAGGATTTGTTTATTAAGTATTTTTAAAAGAATGAAGATTTAAAACATTAAACAATAGATGACATACACCTTTATTTGTTATAAATATCAATATGGTAAAACATGAATATGTACAGAGTTCTCAGACATTTTAAACATTAAATAAGCAAATAATTTTAAACAATTATAATCTATTCTATACAAATGAATTCAATAGAGGCTGTTCACCAAAAATCCAAGGATCATTGCCTTATACCATTGGTGGCATCTCAGTGTAACTCACTTGGGGTAACTCTGACACCCTAAATGTGACCTGGGTCAGTACGTCCAGCAAAGACTACAGAAGAAAAAAATCAGAAAGAAGCTAAAGTAAAATCCTACTAATGAAGGGTAGGAGCTTTCAAAGCAACATTACCAGTGTCATAAGAACCTTAATTTGTGATGACCACAGTACCCAAGGGTTAGCTGCAGCACCTGGTAATGGGGTGGCCTCAGAAGGAAAGCCAGAAATAGATTTTCAGTTTGTCTTTTGTCAGTGCCTATGGGCAGGAGGAGAAGGGGACGACAGAGGATGAGATGGCTGGATGGCATCACTGACTCGATGAATAGGAGTCTGAGTGACCTCCGAGGGCTGGTGATGGATAGGGAGGCCTGGCGTGCTGCAGTTCATGGGGTTGCAAAGCATTGGACACGACTGAGCAACTGATCTGATCTGATCTGATTATTGCTAACAGATAAAATGGTTCTAAAAGGCATAAATTAAGACATTTAGAGTCTCTTGAAAGCACCAAGGATTAACAATTTTCAGAATTACTTGCCATCTTTTTGTACTTGTTACCCCACTAAACAATAACAGTAAAATGGCTAGAATTTATTGAATATCTGTGTTGCACCAGTAACTAAACGACATGGTTTTCCTACAGTGTTCTATACGAATCTCACAGTAAAATGGAGGTGTTTATAGATGGAGAAATTAAGCCTCAAATACCTTAAATAACTTGTTCAAAATAAGTGTAAGAAAGAGAGATTTTTTTAACTCACTTTTTTCTTACTCCAAAGTCCATATTCCAACCAAACATACAGAGACGTCAGTGAATTATACTATTTTGCTGTGTATTCATTCATGATTTTTTTTTGCTGGTTCTGTTAATAACTAATTTATTACCCAATTATGGAAGAGTGGGATGAGGGAATTATATTATCAATAAGGTGGTTTTATCAACCAGAGCTTCATGAACACAACTCAGAACTGTGAAAACATCCACAGAGTCCTCTGATTCCAGTGGCTTATTTCTGCCTTCTGACGGTAGCTCATCAAATATGATTTGATGAAGCCTAAAACTGATGTAACATGCAATGCGAGCTGTGCCATAGTCCACTCTTAATTTTCTCTACTTGTTAGTTGTCCTCCTCAAAGCTAAATTAAACTGAACTCTGGATTCTTACTCCAGGAAGTTATCGTTATCTCCAGAAAAGCATCATATATTCAATAAAACACAACTACTGAAAGAAAACACTGAATATGCATTTTAGGACTGTTCTGTTTATCCAAATACATATAAAGTTTTTAGAAGATTAAAAATATCTTGCTTCTCAGTAGAAATGTCTGACAAGAAAACTATCCTCCATTTTGCAACCAGCACAAGTTGCAAAATTTATCAAGGCAACCGCTAGACAATAAGATGGTCACTGATAAGAAGTGAGCGTGAATTAGTCTCCTCTTCTTTTTTTAACTCCTCCAAAGAGTATTCTTTTTTTTAGAAACAATTTAAAGTTAAGCCATGAGCAAAACTTAGTTAGATCTCTGTGTGTTTATTTGTATAGAATATGTGTGCATTTGTGACTTGATTGTTTTTTTCCACTAACGATAAGAAATAATAATATATGAATTTCAAGCAAAAAAAAAGTACATGGAATATAGTTAACATATTAAAATATTCTGAACAGTAATGAATTCCTAGGGAGAGCCAAGATTAGAAGTTTGCAACTTTTCAGCTGGGCCTGCTCAATTGTTCTTTCACATGAGAGTGATGGGCAAGATGATGACCGGAGTAGGACTTTCCTCACCTCCAACTATCTGTCTCATGACTTAATAATTAGTAATCCAATTAGTAACAGTATTGTTTCTCCAAAGAAGACACACAGATGGCCAACAGGCACATGAAAAAATGTTCAATATTGCTAACAGAGAAATGCAAATCAAAACTACAATGAGGTATCACCTTACTCCAGTCAGAATGGCCATCAACAAAAAGTCTACAAAAAATAAATTCTGGAGAAGATGTGAAGAAAAAGAAATCATCCTATACTATTGGTGGGCATGTAAATTGGTACAGCCACTAAAGACAGCAATATGCTGAGGTTCCTCAAAAAGCCAAAAATTGAATTACCATATGATCCTGAAACTCCACTCCTGGATAAGAACTGTAACTCAAAAAGATACATGAGCTCCAATGTTTATAGCAGCTCTAATTACAGTAGCCAAAATATGGAAGCAATCTAACTGTCCATCAACAGATGAATGAATAAAGAAGATCTGCTATATATATAATAGAATATTACTCAGCCATAAAAAAACAATGAAATAATACCATCTGCAGCAAAATGGATGAACCTAGAGATTTTCATACTAAATGAAGTAAGTCAGACAAAGACAAATATATGATACCACTGATATGTGGAATTGAAAGAAAAAAGATACAAATTAATTTATTTATAACATAGAAAGAGATTAACAGACATAGAAAACAAACTTATAGTTGCCAAAGAGCAGAGGAGTAGGGAGAAATAAATTAGGAAGTTGGGATTAATATATATACACTACTATATATAAAATAGATTACCAAAAACGACGTACTATATAGCACAGGGAAGTATATTCAGTATTTTGTAATAACTTATAAGAGAAAAGTTTCCAAAAGTATACACACACACACACACACATACAAACACACACACAGATATATATATATATATATATATATATATATATATATATATTGAATCACTGTTAGTCACATTGTGTCATGAGACTAACATAACATTTCAAATCAACTATACTTCAATAAAAAATGAAATAAAAATAAAGCATAAATCCTGAAATTAAGTAAATTACTTTGATTGGACTTCAGTCTATCTCAAGATTGGCTGAAGCTCACTTCCCTATATTTCAGATATTATTCGAATAATGGGGGATTTGATGGGAAGATCCTGAAGATCTTTTCTGATTGTTAATGTTCTATATAATATATATAACATATATATGTTATATGATTTCACTTATCAAAGGTTATAAAGCCAAATGTCTACAAGGGTGGTGGGCAGATAACCTACGTGAAGTGGACCAAATAGAAACTATGGCAGTGTTTCTCAAACTCAATATCCTTGATATTTGGAGCTGGTAATTCTATGTTCTTGGAGGCTGTCCTGTACGTTGCAGGATGTTTAATGGTATCTTTATCCTCCACTCACTAGTGGGAGTAGCATACCCGACTCCGAGCTGCAACAGTCAAAAAAGTCTCAGACATTGCCAGGTACCCCCAAGAATAAAATACCCTAGACTGAGAGCCACTGACTACGAAAAAACCAGGAGTGCTCAGCTTAAAAGATGCAGGCTTCATTTCCTTCTTGATTATTGTTGCAAGATGGAAACAAAAATCCATTATCAACAAACCATAAATGTATTAAACAAAAGCCAGAAATATGGGTATTTTAAAATCTCAAAGCACTCAGTTTTAAAATACTGGTATATAAGCATCTTTCCTCTATTATTTCTAGAATATGACTATAAGGATTGGATATTTGAGAGTTTTCAGTAACTTCTGTGCTGGGTCACCTCCAACATGGGAACACAAATTTCCATTAAGTGTGTGTCTGAGATACGTCATTTCTGAATACTGGTCAATAAGGGAAGAGTGTGGTGGTACAGGACATTAAAAGAATTCAGGGCAGCTTGAAATCATGGGGAAAAGCTGTTGCTCAGAGAAGGAATGACATGAGAAACTTAATGACTTTAGATTGATATATGTATCCTTTATCAGTTCTTTCTAGTATTCCTTTTCCTTGTCTTGGCTGCTCAAAGGCTGTATCTGTAGTAAGTTCTGGGGATCATGACAGTGGCATTGCCAGGGACTGTCCCTACCACATCTTGGCTCTCAAGGAGAAAATCTGACTCATAAGAGGAAGATGTATTATCATTTTTCATCCATCAACCATTTGCTGGTTTATCTACCTGAGAGATTCTGTGCACACTCTGCTGGAAATAAACATCTTTATCAAACCAGCAATTTTAAAAATATTTAATTCATTTGTACTAAGACTTTGCTGTCTCTTTCATACACTTGGAAATAAATGACTCTGAGTCAATCCTCCAAAAATAATATTTTTCATTAAAAAAGCCTTTAATAGTAATATTATGTTTTTGAAGAATAATATAAAAGCAATTCTTAAGACAATATTTGCCCTTTTTTTAGCTGAAAAGCATTCTGCTTGTGTCAGATCTCCTAGGAGTATAGTAACTAAGAATTAGTTATTTTTATCATGTATTAATAGTACATGAATTGTACTATAATAGTAATTAAGAATAAAAGTATTTTTCACTATACAAAAAAAGGATTCAGAGTGATTCAAAGAAAACAATGCCATGTTGCAATAAAAAGAACTAGTCAGAGGAAAGTCAACACTTTGGATTTTTAGAGACTGACTAAAATCAAACTTTCACCGATCATTCACATCTGGCCATTTATGCCAGAAATCATTTCACTGACTTGAAATCCCTGAAGTCCAGTTTTGACAAGACTCTAAAGTGTGAGAAGATAGTGATAGCAGAGTCTAGCAGTTTAAAAGTTAGATGCTTGGGAAATATTTCAAAGGGTGTTAGACTGAATAAAGAAGTCTACCATCTTTATGATGCCAAAGAATCTAAACTTCACAACACGATATCTTTGGTTGCCAAAGTATGTACTTTGTAATTCAGTGACCAAAAATGATAAAAGCGTCTGCAAGCTTCACCCTCACAATTCTCCTCAGACACAGATGGAGTTCAAAGCCAAAGTGAGAGGAAGAGGAAGTTTTGCTGTTTTCGTCAGGCCAGTATTTCTCTTTCTACCTACGGCACTTTTGATTATCTCACAATTATTCCTAGGTCTATTCTTAGGAAATGTTCTGATATTTACAATTTAGAGTGCCTTTGTATCAACATGGTGACATATCAAGTAAACCTTGTCTCTAACCATGGAATAAATGACTATTCCTTGTCATGGAAATGTCAAGTTTCAGCATGAGATAAAAAGATAATCTGTCACGTAAGAAATCCTATCTTTTGGCCCTTGTAGTCACATTATATGGATGGCACGAAAAAGATCTTAATGCTGAAGAAACAATAATACAAATATGTCAAACTCTTATGTAGTTTGGCTCAGCCTAGGAAGCTTTCTGGATTTATCAATAATATGATTTACCCTGAAACCTTGGATCTCAATGAAAGCAGATGTATGGATAAAGCCAAGATAGCAATGGAGCACCCCAGAAGGTGTTTTGGCACATGGCCAATGACTCATGGAAACTTTGAGTCCTTTTAGCTAGCTACTACGCTTCATTCATCCATCTTCCTCATGCTTATCTAAAGTTCTCAAACACTTCATGGAAAATTTCACCAGCATTAAAAGTCCTTCCAAAACTCTGCAGAAAAAGGGATGGGGTATAATCTCCTTGTTAGACTTGGAAAAACAGGGCATGTTTTTCTCCTTCCAGAGCTGATGCAGACCTTGCCACTGTGGATGGTAAATGAATCCAAACACTGTCACCTTGATTTGGGTAAAGTGTAATCCATATGATGTAATCCTCAAGGAATCTTTAGTTTAACTCCTATTGTCTTCCTAACTGCTCTGTGGGGTTAGTGATTTTTACTCCTGAATAAAAATTCAGACATTCCCTAACTAGTCACTCTTGGGCTCCAGAGTGTTCTCCAGTCACTTTCTGTAATCAGACACAGTCTCTATTGAGTAACTGTCTTGGTCGGTTTGAGCTGCTATACTAAAGATACCATAGATTGGGTAGCTTTAAACAGGACACATTTAATTCTCACAATTCTGGAAACTGGGAAGGCCAGGATCAAGATGCCAGCAGATCAGGTGTTTGGTGAAGTCACTCTTCCTGGTTTGGAGAAGGTTATCTCCTTGTATCCTCATATGGCAATGAGCAGAGGTAAGAATCAAGCTGTCTCCTGTCTCTTCTTAGGGCATTAATTCCATCATGAAGGCTCCACCCTTATAACCTAATTACCTTCCAAAGGCCCATCTGCAAACACTATCACATTGGAAATTAGGATGTCAACATACGAATTTGGGGAGGGCGACAACATTCAGTCCATAGCAGTATCACAAAATCCATCTTGATTTAAAGTTAATAGTTCAACCATGACTTGAAATTGAAAACTTTTCTCCCCTCCTCCACTCCTGTCTGTTTACACTAGAAGCCTCTTGTCCACCAAAAATGTGGTCAGCTTCTCTCCTTTCAATCTAGTGTACCCGCTTTTCCTTTTCTATGTTGCTAATGAGGATTGGCACATCAGATAGGAAAAGATTTAAGAAGTCAGAACTATACCACTATAACGTGGCGATACTATCACTTTAACCCTGGGTCAACAATTTCCAAGTTCAACAGATATTAAAATGTGACTCTTGAAAGACACATATCATATGATATCACTTATATGTTTAATCTAAAATATTACACAAATGAACTTATCTGTGAAACAGAATCAGACTTACACACATAGAGAACAGACTTGCAGTTGACAAGGGGAGAGGGGTGGGAGGGTTGGAATGGGAGTTTGGGATTAGCAGATGCAAACAAATATATATACAGAATGGATAAACAACAAGATCCTACTGCATAGCACAGGGAACTATATTCAGTATCCTGAGATAAACCATAATGGAAGAGAACATGAAAAAGAATGTATGTATATATAACTGAATCACTCTGGTGTACAACAGAAATTAATACATTGATATTAACTATACTTCAATGAAATAAATTAAAAAAATAAAATGTGACTTTTGCTCTAATGAAATATTTTGTGAGTTCTTCAGAGACCACCCCCACATTCCTCTCATTGCTGAGGATTTTTTATATAAAAGTCACTTGCTGATGACCAATACACCTTGAATTCTGGCTTACTCCCTTCTCAGCTGCTAAGAACAGAGTGATCGATCCCCAGTTCCCTCTGAGGTACAGCGGACCTTTTGGACAGACTCTGAGATGTCCCAATGCCAGTCTAGGGCTAGATCATATTCCCAAGAAGCTATCTGTAAGATCTAAGAAAATTCCCTTTGAGTACAAGGGCAACTTTTTAGGTAGCTTAAGACATTAACAAAATAAATTTCAATCTTCATTTTCATTGGTTAGTCCTTGAAGAACATGAATCCTGATGGAGACTATCATTAAGGCCAGAAGTTAGTTAGAAAAAAGAGTCTTCCTTTTATGTAAAATTATGGACACCAAATTGGACAAGGCCACAACTCACATCGTATAGTCAATGTGTATGGTCTTATATGGCATCTCTGTACATAGGTGTTTACATTTTTTGGCAAGAGCAAAAGAAACATTTCTTTACAACAGTCGCAAACAGTATAGTGTGTGTGTGTGTTGTGTGTGCATGTGTGTGCTTGCACATGTATGTTTTATGTTGATTAGAGGTTCTGAAGAAGATCAAAAAAGACAACATCTGGCTACTCACTAGATATAAGCCGGAGAAGGCGATGGCACCTCACTCCAGTACTCTTGCCTGGAAAAATCCCATGGATGGAGGAGACTGGTGGGCTGCAGTCCATGGGATTGCTAGGAGTCGGACATGACTGAGCGACTTCACTTTCACTTTTCACTTTCCTGCACTGGAAAAGGAAATGGCAACCCACTCCAGTGTTCTTGCCTGGAGAATCCCAGGGACGGGGAGCCTGGTGGGCTGCCGTCTATGGGGTCGCACAGAGTTGGACACGACTGAAGCGACTTAGCAGCAGCAGCAGCAGATATAAGCTCTATGATGGCAAGAGTATTTGTCTTTTGTATTCACTGATGAATCTTAAGCACTTAGACTAATTCCTAGCACATAAGCTCTCAACAAATATTTGTTGAGTGAACAAACCATGTATGTCTCATTCTTCCCCATAATAGAGAACCGAAAGTGATACCCCTCAGTTCTCATGTGAGTCCTGAAAATTGTTTATTGTATTCCAACAATAAAAAACACTTTGGAAAAATAAATTTGATGTTTATAATAACTTATGAGACTTCTAACATGTGCTAGCTATAGCCCTAGGTACTTTCATATACATTATTTAATTTGATAAACTTTTAAATTGGCAAAGGAGGTATAGTTGAGCATAATTTTACAGATGCTTTTAAAGATTTCCTTGAAACAGATAAGGAGACAATGCTGAAGAGTCTTTGTTACTTGTTTAACATAACATATAATAAATAGCTAGATAGGGCTCTAAATATTGGTCCCTTGACTTCAAGTCCAGTGGTTTATTCAATCTTCTGAAACAAGAAGCACTGGAGTTTTATTACATTTTACATATTCAGAATACACATAAGGTTCCATCTGGAAAAAAGATTGGCAATACTCACACACTCACACACATTTACACACATGCACACACACATTGTTTTAATTTTTAAAGTAAGAGTTAGCTTATTTTATTCAGTGACATGCTCCATCACATTTTATATTTTCTGTGTTGTAGTAAGAGGAACACTTTATACCAGAGGAAAGATGACACTAGAAAACCTTTAGTCTTGCCTCTAAAATTTTCTCCCTAATCCTTCGTCTATTCAGTTGGGGTGTATTTGTAGTCTGGACTGATGCTGGTCCAGATCTGTGGCTCCTATGAGTATATGAGAAATGCAGGGCATGGATGGGTGGTAGAGTAGAGGAGGGTTAATGACACGGGTATTGTGTTAACTTATGAGTGCCTGGTTGTCAAAACATCTTTCAGATCTAGAACTACTTTGAAACAAACCTGTTTAATTACAACAAGTATTGTAATTTAAGATTCTCTCATGATCAAAAACCTTGAAACTCAGTTTCTATGCTACAACACTTTTCTGCTTGGCTTGGCTCCTTGTTGTATTCCAACAACACGACCAACAATGGGGAGTAGACCAATTTTGAGATGGAATGTAGAAAAGCAACACTAATTTTGAAATGATCATCTACATGCTTCCAATTCAAGATGTCAAAGCTTTTTGAGTCATTTGACAAAGTCTACTGGTTTATCCAAAAGCACAATTAAAATGGGAAATACTATGCTTTATTTCCAATCATTTATGACAGTTATTAAGATAAAACAGACAAGGAATACTTTGAATTCTTTGATTCTGGCAAAGCTACAAAGTAAATATGAGTGGTGGACCTCAATGCAAATATTCCTTCCCTGTGAAGGATTTCTTAAAAAACAGAGGCAAAGTTAGATGGTTTATGACTCATATTCCCTCTGTATTCCCTTTTATCACTTCTCTATAATGACTGGTTTATTCCTCTGTCTTCCATCATTAAATGTATGTTTAATGTATTAATGAATAAGCACAAGGCAATAATGTAGTTGGAATATGTTGCTTTCCGGTAGAACTTTGATTTAACATTTGCCTAACCCATGCTGTATCAAATAGTCTTTGTCTCATATTGTCTCTTTGGAAACAAATATTGTCCTCTATGTTTCTACTTGTAAGTGTTAACAGTGGTGATATTCTTTCCCCAAACTGAAGGGTGAAGATTAGATTTGCAACAATATCAAGTGGAGGATAAGCAACAACTCTTTTCTTCTAGACTAGTGGTACCAACGGAGAAGGCAATGGCACCCCACTCCAATACTCTTGCCTGGAAAATTTCATGGACGGAGGAGCCTGGTAGGCTGCAGTCCATGGGACCGCTAAGAGTTGGACACGACTGGCTGACTTCACTTTCACTTTTCACTTTCATGCACTGCAGAAGGAAATGGCAACCCACTCCAGTGTTTTTGCCTGGAGAATCCCAGGGACGGGGCAGCCTGGTGGGCTGCCGTCTATGGGGTCACACAGAGTCGGACACGACTGAGGTGACTTAGCAGTAGTAGCAGCAGCAGCAGTGGTACCAAACTTCAGTGTGTATCATCCTTATCTGGAGAGATAAGGAAGAACACAGAGGAGGAGGCTGGTTGGAGGAGGTGGGTCTGAACTTGAAAGTTTTAAGGCCAAATCCCCAGGTGATTTTAGTAATCAAAGTTGGAGAACAATTTTTCTGGTGGAAAATAACTGGATTATCACTCAGTTTTTCTCTCCATTTCTGATATCCTAAACCAGTAGAGACCCACACAGGAATAAAATGGATAAACATAAAGGAATAAACAGTGCTAACAGATAACAGTGCTCCCTAAGACATGTATCTCGGGTATTTTACAGGTGCTGTGTCAACAGCTAATCGAAATCCTTTTGAGTTTAAAATACACATTGTTTAAAGGCTTTCATATTATTAAGTTCAGTGTGTGTGTGTGTGCACATGCACATGTGTGTAAATATGTGTGAGTGTGTATTTTCAATTAAATTCCATGTGTGTGTGTGCATGTGTGTAAATGTGTGTATTTCCAATTTTCTTTTTTCCCAGATGAAACCTTATGTGGATTCTGAATATGGAAAAAATAATAAAACTCCAGTGCTTCTTTTTGAAATGATTATGGTCAAGGGTAAGTTGCAGCCTGGCCCCTTAACCACTATGCTGCCCTTTTGCCTTTTAGATTGCCTTTCAAGAACTTTCCATGGAATTTGTGGGTTTGCAGGAACATCATTTGAAAACCACCAATATAGTTTAACATCTACGCATTATATTCTTTTTGGTGAATGAAGTCTATGCTGATGTGATAAATCATGAAAATCCAACTTACACCTGATTCTCACATTTAGGAAAGCACCTAAAAGCCAGGAAACATGCCAGGTCTGCTGAAAGAAAAGGCAAGACAAAGTTCTTGGCTTATGTTTGCCTCTGGACAGAAAGAAAAGCATGGAAAACAACACTGAACATGCCAGGCAGATGGGTTTTCATCGTGCACTTGCCAGTTTGGCTACCCATTCTTTCTCTCTCTACCTTTTTTTTTTTTTTCTCTAAGGGAGAACAGGATGGAAAAAAAGGTTTATTCTGCTATTCCATTTGTTCCCTGATCCTCAGAAAATGATAACCTGACTTTCTAATTAATTGCTGATATCACCTCATTATTGCTTTGTTTACTGCAATCATTTTGACCAGAACTTCAGTTTTTCTTTATACATGGACATTGAAAAAACTTTTCTTAAAATTTTAATAGTTTAAATTCCTTACAAACTGAATTGTGACTTTTAGAGGGGCAAGAGAATATCTAACATTAATTATTAGTCAAGCTACCTAATCTCTGAAGACTGGCAACAGAAGCACATTTCATAGAGCCCCATCTACTTTATTTCAAAAGGAACCTCTCTGAAACAAAAAATGGAGCGATGATTTTTTATTTTTTTATTTTTTAATGTAAAAACCAATATTTGCCCATGTTGCAAAGGAATCTGGACAGAAAGAACAAGCACAAAAAACAAAATAGAATGCTTCTTTAGTAAACCTGCCAATACTCCTTTCATATCTGACATGACAATCTCCCTCTTACAATTATCTCATAGGATTAAGTCTCTAGAGGATAAGCTCCTTAAATCTACTTTCCAGAAAACAATTGTTAGAAGGTTCTAAAACTGATTCTGAATTCTTTTACTAGGGAGACAGCAAGAAATTTTACTTTTCCTTTATCAGAAGAACCTCAGAATACTTTCGGGAGAAAGACATTTGGATGATGTATTAGGATTTTTACTCCAAGCTCTATACTGTTTTACTGTCATTCTTAAAGAAAAATTTGCTCAACTGACTGAATTTAGAGATATTTATGGGATAAAATTTGCGTTCTTTCCAAGAAGAACAGAGAAAAGGAAAGAGGCAAATGTCTTATTTGTATTAAAATATGCATCTACAATAGAAGAGTAAAAGTCAGTATTTGTGGGTTTAGAAATTGGTGGGAGCAGGCAACAAGATGTACAGTTAGCTCTTCTCTGCCTCTCTCTCTGTATTTATGTACATGAACTGTGTACCCACATGTCTGTGCTATTTGCAATATGCAGTTTATTGTCCATGTGCAGGCACAGATTTTATGCTGGCAAGTATATGTATGAGCCAACATCAAGTTTTCACTTTCAGAGCAGCATCACCGAAAATTTAGTCTTTCAATTCCTAAGTGTCACATACTTTCTGAAATTTTGTCTTTGCTGGTTGCTATACCTAGACTCACACATTTAAAAGAAGCTTAGAACTGAAGTTGATTTTTCCACAAAGTTTGCCTTATTCTGATTTTTTGCCTTTAAAAAGGCAGGCACAATATATATATATATGCGTATAGAAAGTAATGGGAAAGATATGCAAAGTAAATTCCATTCAGTTCCATATTAGACCATACTGTCTTTAATGTAAAAAATGAACTCAACTAAGTAAAAATTTTACTTCCAGCATGAGGATATGGATGAGAAAAAAAGATTTACTGTCAGCATAAGGAAATAAAAATGATCAAATTGTCCCTATCTTTGACACAACTCTAAGTTTTTAATGATCTGGACATACCTGATGCAAAAGAGATCCTCATGGTTCATTATAGGTTAAATCTAGTCAATCCAGAGTATTAAATATAACTGAGTGTCTTAGCAGTGATGGGAAAATAGGATCATCCCCTGCTTGAAATTCTTTGGATAAGTCCTAAAAAAATCAGTTGAGGAAACTATAAGCCTTATCTATAGTTATCAGTATTTACTACCTTCTAATATGGAAGAAAATGAAGCTAACTCTACTACAGACCCTGTGTTGCTACCAATTTCTTTTCAGGGTGAGAAAGCTAAACTGTTATTTATTGCCCTGTGATGAGATCTTAAGAATCTTAAATTATTTCTGCTTCTACTGAGATAAGTTATAGGCGTTTCCTAAATGCCAATTCCTCTATTTGATGCAGCATTAGGAGAGAATGCCATATTCAAATGAAAATCACCAATCCCTATGGGAACAGAGAAAGACTTCTTTAATGGAGCTGACTGGAATCTCCTCAGTTGGAAAATGAGGTACCCTGGGTCCTGGGTAGGTCCTTCTTGTAGCTGAGTCACTTCTGCCATGACTGCTCAGCTCAAATCCCAAATGATGACTATGATTATGCTATTTCCCTCTCTTTCTTTTGCTCTCCTTCTCGCCTCTCTCTTTTTCTTCTTTCCTCCTAGCAAAGATGACTTTAGAAAAATGTGAAAGTTAATTTTATGTGTCAACTCAATTGGGCCATAGCGTGCCCAGGTATTTGGTCAAACATTCTGTATGCTTTTGGATGAGATTAACATTTAAACTGGTGGACTCTGAATAAAGAAGCTTTCCCTTCATGACATAGGTGGGCCCCGTTCAATGTTTGGAAAGCCTGAGTAGAACAAAAAGACTAGCCTCCCTTAAGCAAAATAGACTTCTCCAGCAGACTGCCTCAGACTTCATCTGCAATATCAGCTCTTCTAGGTCTCCTGCCTATTGGTCCACCCTGCAGATTTCAGACTTTCCAGCCTTCATGATGACATAAGCCAATTCCCTATGTTGAAGCTCCAATACTTAGGTTACCTGATACAAAGAAAAGGCCCTGATGCTAGGAAAGATTGAGGGCAAAAGAAGAAGAGGCATCAGAGGATGAGATGGTTGGATGGCATCACCGACTCAATGGACATGAATTTGAGCAAACTCTGGGAGATAGTGCAGGACAGGGAAGCCTGGCGTGCTGCAGTCCATGGGGTCACATAGAGTCAGACGTGACTTAGTGACTGGACAACAACAACAGACCACTAAATAGGCAGTTATTCAATAGTATAGGACAAACATTGTGACAAGTGTGGACTTTAAGAGAAGACACAAGAAAGGCACCTAATCTGATCTTGCCATGGTGGAGGATGGATGAGCCACAAGCCCTCTCTTCAATATGATTCTATCTGGTCACAGAGTCATCAGGAGTCTTCAGTCTCCCCAGTGTGTCTCCTTGACTTACAAAAACGGTGTTAAAATTATCCTCTGATAGCATTGTCAACAAACTGCTTAGGAAGGCCTCATGATAACTTTGTCTCCTCCTTCACTGACAGCAGTCCACATATTACAATTCTTAAATTATTTCCATTACCTGATCCGCATCAGATTTGTTTAGATTTATTGAATTTTAAAGTAAGGCAAACAAAGTAATAAAAAGACATTTTAAATCATGAGTATTGTGAAGAGAGGGCTGGAAAGCTTCCCCAGACTACACACAAACACAATCCAAGAACACCAAGAACACCAATAGTTCCATGGGACAGTGCCCCCAGTCTAAACTACAGTACTCTGTCAATGCAAAAGTGATTTCTCTTTCATTTGTCTCAAAAGAACCAAGTTCTTGCTAAAAGCTTCTTCAATCAGTGAACACTCAGCACCCCTTAATATAGAGCTTAAGCTAGACATTATTATATCAAATGGCATAACATTCCAGAAAGTATAAAGAACCACATCTAGGTTGTTGTTATTGCTTAAGATCATTGACCTTTAGGTTGGAAGACGTTGCTGAAAAGATTATTCCTTCTGTGTTCAAGTATAACAACAACAAAAAAAGACCAATAGAGGCTACAGCCATGTTAGATGTCTTCTTTCATTCCAGTCACATTTCCTGCTCAAATTTGTTGCTTCTTCTCTTTTCACTTCCTGGGCTCCTGAAGGCCTGCTATCTCAGCCAGCTCATCCAGCTCTAAACATTGTCTTTTTTGTCATGACGGCCTGGGGGAGCAATCAAAGTTTTGTGGGTTGGATGAATCATTCCTTGCCATTCAAGACTCACAGATGATAGGAAAAATTAAAAACCACAGAAAGGATCCTATTCAGAAGAGAACCCAAAATCACAATGACAAAAAAAAAAAAAAAAAAAAAAAAAATGGAGTTACTTAGGATTAATTTTTCATCCTAAAATAAGCATACTTCTCTATTCTTCTCTTAATGTAGAAGTGATGGGAAAAGACAATACTTTTCTGAGAGTGATTATTTTAGCTCATCAAGAATCAGGTGGTTTCTGATGGACTGAGGCACTTCTTAGAAGGGACTTGGCAGTTGATTGTGGAAATGCATCCTTATCACAGAACTGAAATGACAGCCAGCTCCTGCCTTTTGCCTTCAACACTAGAAGAAGCTGAGAAAGTTTTAAAAGATTATATCTGCCCATACTGCAGGGGAACATTCTCCAGAAATGAAGAACTATGTTTTTCTGCAAGTCCTATGGACTCCTGCATTTCTTACAACCCTACTCACAGGCACCTTGCTCTCTCTTACCCTAGTCAACCACATGAACTAGGCAGATAATATGTTACTATTACTTTTTTTTTAACGAAAAGGGGGGAAAAACCCTGATTTGTTATTGTCCATCTCCCTTGATAAGGACAATAAACTAGAAAATATGCATAAACTGTTTCACTGTAAAATAGCATCCCCTCTGAAACCTCCTTTAGGAAAAGCTACATTCATTGATGGCAGAAACTAGCATTATATCACATTGCTTTGTTTTCTTTCTATTTTTTCCTTTGAGGGAAGAAAGGGCTAATTTCTTCTGAACGGGACAAAGAAAGGTGTCTTGTGTCTCCTGCTTGATGCTTTCCTAAGTATTAATGAAATGCTCATAAGTGAACACTCAGTCAAACCAATTATTTGAGTCCAGCCTTTACGTTAAGATATAGATAAAATATAAAGTGTTAGTTACACAGAAGGGAATGTGCCAGATTTCTCAATAAAAAAGCCCCCATGTCATAAAAATATCCTTTCTCTAATCAAAATATCACCTGAATGAAGTCATCATGTTTAGCCTGATTGCATTTCTCTCATATATGTGCAGCTGCATTTGCCTCTCCATAAATGTCATTTGATTATGAGAAAATAAACAGGAAGGGACTCAAAGGGAGTCAGTACAGGGCCTGCTTGTTTACCTGCGGCAGCTTTCTTAGCTGAAGAACAAATGTCATGCAAATGGTGCACCAGCAATGAGCTGCCAATCACCGTGGCTTGGCATTCATGATGATTTGCTAAATCATTTAAAGAGACATGCTTTACTAAATGAAAAAATATCAGCGGCAAGGGCCTGTGTTTAAACACGGGGCTGAGTTATTATCCCAGTAGGCTGGAATGAAATGAAGATATCTTCCAATTAAAGCTTGCAGATGAACCCAGACAAACCCCCCTTTTTTCATAAAGACAGGCAGATTATGATTGGGGAGGAACAGCGACAGAGGCTTTCATTACATGCTGATTATGGTGATAAAATTCCCAGCGCTGTGTGTCTGCCGGCCCAACTTCACATTTGAAGGTTTTTAATATAATTTCCTTAGGGTGAAATGCTGAAGATTTATTAAACTTTATGAAGGGCTTACAGATCCAATTTAAGAGGACATATCATAGGGCAAAACTGACAGACGATAAAATACATTCCAACTATAAGAGAGAGAAAAAAAAAAAAAAAAGCAAGGAGAAAGTTGAGCCATGAAACTGTTTTTAAACATTTTTTGTTGGTGGTGGTGTTCAAGTGAAATCAATCATTTCTCCCAGTGTTACAGCCTTGTTGCTCCACTGAAGTTTTCTCTATGCTTTTTACAGGAGGTGGATATGGAGGCCACAGAAGGGAGGCTTGGAAAGTTTACCACATTTTATTTTTTTAAAAATAAAATTACCAAAATAACGATGAGGTCTTTGCTCCATGAAAATCTTCAACATTTACATTTTTTTCTGTGGTGAAATCTGCATGGTGCCCTTTTCCCAGCATACCACAATTAAGAGCTGATATAGATGCAGACTGCTTCCTGGGACCATTTTTGTACAAAGAGACACTTGTCAGAAAGACAAATTTGACAACTTCTATTAGCTCTATTTTTCTTCAAAAGTTCAAAACATGTGTGGAGACTGCTCCTGCTACTGCTAAGTCGCTTCAGTCATGTCCGACTCTGTGCGACCCCATAGACAGAAGCCCACTAGGCTCCTCTGCCCCTGGGATTCTCCAGGCAAGAACATTGGAGTGGGCTGCCATTTACTTCTCTTTAATTTTTGTCATAGCTTCATGAGCCTGTACTCACAAATTCAGGTATGATTTTTTATATTGAGAAAAAAATAGTACAGGATCTCTCTTCCACTTGCCAAAGAGGAAATGCTTTCTAGTTACCACACAGGTTAGATAACTCACAAGCTTTGACCATTACTTAAAACAGGCTTCAGGTAAGAAAGCAGCTGCAGAAAACTGATGTTCTCTATTGCCTTTGTCTGACAGGCCCAACTCCCTGATATCTGCCCAAGTTGTTCTATGGATAAGATTTCTCTTGCCCAGGTTTTCTTTTTTTTTGAGTTTTTCCCTCCCTCCCTCCCTCCCTGCCTCCTTTCAATAGATTTTTAGAGGTATAAATTACATAGCACAAAACTTACCTATTTTAATCATATGATCCAAAAATTTTCAGTAAATTTAGAGTTGTACAACCCTCTTTACAATTCAATTTTTAAACTTTTTTTTTCCTCCAAAAGATCTTCCGTGCCTGTTTTCAAAGAGTACCAGTTCCTGCCTCCCAGCCTCAGGCAACTTCTAATCTGCTTTACTTCGTATAAATTGAGTCATACAATATACATGCTGCTGCAGCTGCTAAGTTGCTTCAGTCGTGTCCAACTCTGTGCGATTCAGGGTTAGAACCAGAACTCACACTGGCACTTAGTAGGACTTGATTTATATTCAAATCATCCTGGAAAACATTAAATGAAAGCAGGATCAGTCTTGTGATTTTTTCATGATAAAACACTTTTCTGGGTAACCTTGGTGAAAGTAACCACAGAGGTAAGAATAAAGTCCCTCCGATTTTTTTTTTTTTTGATTTTTGGTAGAATCAAATAAAATTCACATTACTTATAAAAATCTATTATATTTTATAAATATATGTTGCTTCTCATTAAGAAAGAAAAGTTTTGTCTTCACTGATTTTTGCACTGCATTGTTATGAAGCTCCCAGAACAAGGAGGCAAACCCTAGTTAGCAGGCAAATGAGATAGGAAATGAAACATGACACATGAGCCTAGCTTGGAAACTGAATCAGGGAAAATAAATACTACAGTGATATATTTAGGGATAAGTGGTGACATTTTAATACAGACAGTTTATAGGAAAAAGTATTATACTGGTTTTGCATGTTATAATTATACTGAGAATGTCTTTGTTCTTAAGAAATATATGCCAAAGTATTTGGGGTAAAGGAGTGTGATGTCTATACTAATATATATACATACACACACACACACGTATATATACACACACAGACAGAATGAGAGAGAGAGATGAAATGTGTGTAACAATTGGTGAATCTGGATGAAGGGTTTATTGGAATATTCTTTGTACTATTCTGAAGACTCTTCTGCAAATTTTAAATTATTTCAAGAAAAGAGGGTTAAAAATGTGGTAATAGTGCAGATGTGGTAATAGTAATCATAATTTAAAAAATTAAGCCTATTTCTGTGCCTGTGCTTTCTTCAGGATTGTGTTTAGAATTCAAGCCGTCAAATGAGGTGATGATGATATTTATTGAGAGCTGGTTGTTGCTGCTGCTGCTAAGTCGCTTCAGTCGTGTCCGACTCTGTGCGACCCCATAGACAGCAGACCACCAGGCTCCCCAGTCCCTGGGATTCTCCAGGCGAGAACACTGGAGTGGGTTGCCATTTCCTTCTCCAATGCATGAAAGTGAAAAGTGAAAGTGAAGTTGCTCAGTCGTGTCTGACTCTTAGAGACCACATGGACTGCAGCCTACCAGGCTTCTCCATCAATGGGATTTTCCAGGCAAGAGTACTGGAGTGGGTTGCCATTTCCTTCTCCATGAGAGCTGGTTACATGCTAGGAATTGCATGTTTTGATTTATTTCCCACCAAAACAAAAGAGAAGAAAATAGCCTGACTGTTAAACTGCTAAATTTTGTATTTAAATATAATGTTAAGAACAAGGATGCCCCATAGCTTTCATTATGACATCTTGACCACAGTACACACAAACACAGCTAGAATAGTGAGAGGTTGAAGGTAGACCATAGTTCAGTTTTCCAAGGCAGGCTGGGAGGGTGCTGGAGCCCAGCAGTTAACTCTAGGCATTCAGAAGGATATATTGAACAGTGTGGTTACATTATTGAAAAACTAAGAATAATTAAGTGCTTCCTGATAATAAAAATCTTAGCCACATTTAATGAATGCTTACCATGTGCCAGCTATTACAAAAAATCTACACACACAGTGGATGCTTGTGTGTGTTTGTATGCATGTTTATGTGTGTTTATATGCATGTTTATGTGTATAGATGCATATTCTCATTGATCCTCACAACAGTCTTTTCAAATAGATATACTAAGCATATTTTCAGGTCCAGAATGAAGACGTCTCATGGTGAGTCAAAGACAATAATGGAAGACTCAAAGCCAGGTCTATTTGACTTTATGAATGGCTCTCCACCTCTAACCTGCAGCGCCTTCATGAACCAATCCAACCAGGTAGGAGAAATAAATGCATCCCCTATTTGCTTTGGAAGGATGGTAAGAGGATTTATTAAGTATATATAATGATACGCTCCATGGAAGAAAGAAAATAAAGTTCCTGTTGCAGAGCAACTGAAGCACAGGGGACCTGACTGTATATCAAAGGAAACCCAATTTCTGGCCTGCTTGCTGTGTCATTCTCATGTACACTAATTGCATATCCCACAGATTAATAATGGGAGAGAGGTGTAAAGAAAGGAGATATTACTTGTAACCTACATTATTGCTTAGAGATTTACTCACCAGTGGAACTAGTCATGACTCACATTATAATGGATTCCCAAGAGCAGGTTAATTTGACTAATAGTAGTGATATAACTATGTATTTTATTATACAAAATAAATATTTATAATTAGAAGACAGAATAATGACTGACAGCAATGGAGATATCTCCTATTATTTCTTCAACTATTTTTTATATCTGGTAAATATTCTATGTGTGTTTTTTTTTTTTTTTTTTTTTTTTTTTTACTTCAGTTTTTTTATTTTCCTTTTTTTTAACCCTAATTTCTGCCATGTATTTTGTCTGGATGAATGTGGCTCAAATCACTGTTGCTCCTCTCATTTCCTTACTCACTTCTAATTATATCTGGAATGTGTTTCAAAAAGATTTCCTCGGGAATCAATATTAACTTTTTTGCTCGCTCCACATATTTTGCTTATTCCTTTGTCATCTTCCAGAACTAAAGACTAGGCAAAAGTTGAATTTTGCAATACACAGTTCTTTCAAAATTAAGTTTCATTTAATCATATTCTTGGAACATTACACTGATATACAATCCCTTAAGGTATCTTGGGAACTGGCAACACTGTTATTGCAAAATTGATGAAAACACGAAACATGCCCCAAAGGCATGCTGGAAACAAGGAGACAGGACAACATGCCTTCCCTTGAACATCCAGACAATGGAGTTTCCACGTTTTGCAATTCTGCTATCAGCTAGTATTGATCTCCACTCTTGGCTTGGATCCCTTCCCAGGATGGAGGCTTCACTGGCTAGTGAATCCTGAATTCTCCCTTCCCAAGATTCCAAAGACCTCTAGACTCCTTTATTAGAAGGGGATTAAAAATAAGAAAAAGTAATAGGAACACAGGTGTTAAGTTTGTAATAACTTGGATTCTCAAGATATGTAACTTGTCAAATCACTGATTAATGAAAATGAAAGAAATCTTTGAGATCACCTGAACTGATGCCCAATGTTTCTAGAGTGATGCACTCTTTTGCTTAGAGCTATGGGTATAACTGAAGGAAAGAGTGGAAGAGAAGTGAAAGAAAATGTTAAAATGGCTGCAAAAGGAGATGATGCTATAGATCAAGGGACAAAAAAGTGGAAGTTCATTTTCTTTGGGAAATTGCAAAATGACATTTAAATACTGAGAGAAATAAAATGGAATAGAAAGATGATGTTGAGAATTAAAGAAGTCCCAAATAGAATCTTTTGCCCTTTATGGATGCATGTGAATGAGTTTAAAGAGACTCATTTCAAACCAATATTTATTGAAATATAATATGTGCAAGGCATTCTGCCAGGTGCCATAGGTTGTATACCAAGATGAAACAAACATACTTCCTGATTAAAAAATAATTCAAATGATGGTGAAACAGAGAAATCTCCACCAAAGAAGAGTTCATCTCATTTAGGGGTGCAGAGAAAAAATTAGGAAAGATTTAATGGAAGATGGTATCCATTAAATACAATGGATTTGTCTTTGTATAAGAAGACAAGTAAGATTACAATAGCTGCAGGTGGCCGTCTAGAGGTTTGGCCATTCCAGGTCAACTGAATAGCATGAGTAAAAGGACATGGACAGGAGGGTTTATAAATCTTTCAGAAGCAGTGAAAAGTCCAGTTAGGCTAGTGTACAGTTTGTATGTCAGCCAATACTGTGAAATAAGATGGACGTATGTCAGAGGACTTTGTAATATGGTGGGTGGTAATGAATACTGGATAGTGACTTTGAGGGTATCTGCTTGTTTGTTTTACTCGATATAGTTGAGTGTATATGAAGAAGAGTAAAGTATAGAGTAGGAAGAAAGGGGTAGAAGGCAGGGCGAGGAGTAAAAAGAGACTAGAGGCAGAAATCTACCCCAGGTGAACCAAACTGATAATGGTCAAAGGCAGAGAATGAATGATAGAGTCAAGAAATATTAGAAAAGAAGACCGACAACTGACAAATGATTGGGGAAGAGAAGGCAAGATTAGGAAAGTGTTCAGTGTGCAGATTTTCCTGTAGGGCAACATAAATTTGGGAATCAAAATTTTCTTTGATTCACTTAACACTTATATATTTAGTTCCTATTATGGACCAGACCCTATGCAGCTGCTAAGTTGTGTCCCACTCTGTGTGACCCCATAGATGGCAGCCCACCAGGCTCCCCCGTCCCTGGGATTCTCCAGGCAAGAACTTTGGAGTGGATTGCCATTTCCTTCTTCAATGCATGAAAAGTAAAAAGTGAAAGTGAAGTCGCTCAGTCGTGTCCGACTCTTCTCAACCCCATGGACTGCAGCCTACCAGGCTCCTCCATCCATGGGGTTTTCCAGGCAAGAGTACTGGAGTAGGGTGCCATTGCCTTCTTCAAGACCCTATGCTAACTGCTCTAAATTATATAACTTTGCCTCCTAGGAATGTAGTCAAGGTAAAACAAAATACGAGTGAGTGTTGCACAAAATAGAATAAATAGGTTTTGTTACAAAGGTGAAAGTCAAGTTCTATGGAACTTTTTATTATAAAGAGAAGCCATCAGTTTTTAAATGAGTGGACAGTGCCAAGAACAGATTTAGGAAGAAAGGGGTCTTTGGACAAAGCCAAGGGAAGAAGAAAACAATTTTTCTTTAATTGGAGGATAATTGCTTTAGAATGTTGTGTTAGTTTCTGCCATACAACAAAATGAATCAGCTGTAAGTATACATATATCCTCTTCCTCTTGAGCCTCCCTCCCACCCACCCACCCATCATCCTAGACCTCTAGGTCATCACAGAGTACCAGGCTGAGCTTCCTGTTCTATTCAGCAACTTCCCACTAGCTATCTATTTTACATAATAGTGTATATTATCAATGCTACTCTCTCAATTTGCCCCACCTTTTTTTTTCCACTGCTGTGTCCATAAGTCTGCTCTCTATATCCACATTTCCATTCAGTTCACTTCAGTTCAGTCGCTCAGTTGTGTCCGACTCTTTGCGACCCCATGAACTGCAGCACACCAGGCCTCCCTGTCCATCACCAACTCCCGGAGTTCACTGAGACTCACGTCCATCGAGTCGGTGATGCCATCCAGCCATCTCATCCTCTGTCGTCCCCTTTTCCTCCTGTCCCCAGTCCTTCCCAGCATCAGAGTCTTTTCCAATGAGTCAGCTCTTCGCATGAGGTGGCCAAAGTACTGGAGTTTCAGCTTTAGCATCAGTCCTTCCAAGGAAAACCCAGGACTGATCTCCTTTAGGATGGACTCTTTGGACCTCCTTGCAGTCCAAGGGACTCTCAAGAGTCCTCTCCAACACCACAGTTCAAAAGCATCAATTCTTTGGTGCTCAGCCTTCTTTACAGTCCAATTGCTGCCCTACAAATAGGTTCATCAGTACCATTTTTTCTAGATTCCGTGTGTGTGTGTGTGTGTGTGTGTTCGTCTCTCAGTTTCATCTAACTCTTTGCAACCCCATGGACTGTAGCCCGCCAGGCTCCTCTTTCCATGGAATTCTCCAGGCAAGAATACTGGAGTAGGTTGCCATTTTCTCCTCCAGAGAATCTTCCTGACCCAGGAATTGAATCTGCTTCTCCTGCACTGGCAGGTGGATTCTTTACGATATGAGCCACCAGAGAAGCTGTCTAGATTCCATATATATGCATTAATATATGATATTTGTTTTTTCTTTCTGACGGACTTCACTCTGTAAAACAGGCTCTAGGTTCATCACTACAACTGACTCAATTTCATCCTTTTTATGGCTGAGTGAAAATGAAAACAATTTTGACAGACTAAAATACTGGAGTGCGCAGCAAGAGGAAGGAGAAAAGAAGGAGACATAGACCTGGAAAATGTTCAGTAAGGGTTTAGACTGGTAGGAAAACTCCCCTCTCCCTCTCCCTCTATTTCTTCTTCCTGGTTATGACTATGGTTATGTGGTTACAAACAGAGAGGTCCTTTCCCCCTCATCATAATCTTTATCCACAACTCTCATATGGATAGTGTTAGGATTAGCTAAAATATGTAAAGGCCTTCCATAGATTCAGAACAAAAGCACCAGAGAAATATGTATAAAGTATAAATATAAATAAATACAACTGGCTTTCATTATCAACTTACGAATACTTTGAATACAGGCACGCAGTTGATGGCACAAGACAGTCACTATCAAAAGGCTTCTCACGCTCCCAAAAGAGAGAAGAGACATTTTATTCCAATTTTTAAATAACAAATTTCTATGAACTCATTCAGCTATCGAGATTGCTTTATTATTTGGGATCTCTAGAAAACTTGAGAATCTGGTAGGTAAAAACTCATGCTTAGCCTTCAAAATAAAACAAAATGAAACCTAACAATGGGCTTGTGTAAATAATGTCTGCTCCTGAGGTCATGAATTGAAAAGCCACAATTTGAAGTTCAAATCAGAACCAGCTCAGGTTTAAAGTCAAGCTTGTGTTATAATGAGTCTGAGTCATCTGGAAGACTAAATTATCAAGAAGCTATTTTCAGTCCTGGGCAAAGATTTTAGAACTAAATAAAACAATAGCGTGTATATCTTATAACAAAGAGTATTATTAGGTTTGTGTGCTGTTTTTGACTTGATTTCTCAGTGACCCAATTGAAAGGGAGGAAAAGTACTGGAGTGAGCAGCAAGAGGAAGGAGAAAAGAAGGAGAGATAGACATGGAAAATTTTCAGTAAGGGTTTAGACTGGTAGGAAACCCCCCTCTCTCCCTCTTCCTCTATTTCTTCCTCCTCGTTATGACCATGTTATGTGGTTACAAGCAAAGAGGTCCCTTCCCCTCAGTGACTGAGGAAAAAGGGCTGGAATTAAGTAATGTTTACTTATTCATCTTCAAAGAATTTTGAATGGCTCTTTATGAAGCATGGTGGGAAGACTCAGAAGAAAGAGTGGCATTGATGTTTCTGTGCTGATAACAACTCAAAGCTGCACTCTTGGGGAATGGCCTCCAGAAGGCCAAGTGCTTGGGGTTAAACTGCGTCCTGTGCTCTGGGAAATGTCCTCTTTTTTCCTCCAGCTGTGAAAAATACTAGCTACCTATTTTTTCCTTTCAAGGAATACTACTGGATTCTTTATTAAGTAGTATCTTCATTTGCAACGTAGGTCAAGAAACAGAATATATAGCAATCTTGTTCCCAGTGCAGAAGTTTGTTTGTTAAGAGAAGAGTGGCTAGGAGTAGAGACTGTCAGAGCTTATCCAAGTCTACTGGTAACTCACCGACATCAACTGCCCATTTTTCCCCGCACATCAAGCTAGAGAACTCAGTCACCTGCCTGGGTACCAGGATGTCCTCCTGAGCTATGCTATCTAACAGAAATAGGTGCCATATGCACAGGGAGAGACTCTTATCAGACAGAACCATCAATATCTTTACTTTCATTCTATTTTAAATAGTTGGAGAGGCTTCTTATCATTGAATTAAAATATTTGCGGAACTTCCCTGCTGGTCCAGTGATTAAGAGTCCACCTGAAAATGTAGGGGACATGGGTTCATCCCTGGTCTGGGAAGATTCCACATGCCTTGAAGTAACTAAATCCATGCACTACAACCATTGAGCCTCTGTGCTGCAGCTACTGAAGCCCGCGAGCCCTAAAGCCCACACTCTGTAACAAGAGAAGCCAACGCAACGAGTAGCCCATGTATCACAACTAGAAAGTAGCACCTGCTTGCCACAACTAGAGAAAAGCCCATGAGCAAGCAATTGTGACCAAATGCAGCCAAAAATAAATTTAAAAAGTTAAACTTTTAAAAAAATTTGCATCGTACTCAATCACAGAAGGTAATCGAATAAATTACTAGGACAATCAGGGTAGTAATTCTTCTCTAACGTGTTGTCCAGTACCATCCTGGCATGTATGTAATACACACAGCTTCAACAGTAAACAATATCATTCTTGATTCACACAGGTAGTTTCCCAATTAGTAAATTCACTAGGCCCTCCTTAGTATATAATTCCTATTAATAGTCTTCATAGTTGCTGCAGGGGGATGCAGGAGAAATCAGATCCAAACTAACCACAGAACTATATTCACACTCCACAGTGCAGAATTCTTGGCCGTGGCTGGGCCATGTGATGGACCAGCCTGTTTTTATTTAGATATTGAGTATCAGAATGATACTCAGGGTCTAGGGAACAATATGCCAAAATGTCTAGTTGACAGCTAGAAGTAGCAGATAAACCTGTAATATTTCAAACAAGAAAAACTAAAAGTCACCATGCTCTGTAAATTATTCCACCAGCAGCTATTCCTAAAGGAAGCCTTATCTTGATACCACCCCCTAGCCCTCCTTTCTACATTCCCATTTTTCCTTTGGTCTTTAGGCTTGGTCAACAAGTCTGCCATTAGCCCTTGATTGACTGCCCTCTGCACTTTTCATCTTCTGTCCTGTGTTAGTGGTATTGATTTTCAGTATTGGATCTCTCCCTCCATGTCCCGTATCAGGCACTATTAAGTCTGTAATATATTCTTTCTGCAATATAACACTTTCAGTTAGTTGAGTGCAAGTAGAAGCACAGAGTCACAGAATCTCAGAGATAAAAGAAATCTTAGAATTCATACAGGTCAACTCCATCATTTTACAAATGATAAAGCTGAAGCCTAGGGAGGTTAAGAGCGGAGCATAAGATCAAGGTCACTCAAGCACTAAAAGTGAAGGATCAAGAACTTAAACCTCTGGGTTCTGTTTGCAAGTCCAGCCTGTACTTCATGTCCTAGGGCAATATTTATCTCTCGGAACTCTGAGGCTTCCTAATGAAGTGAACCTGTCACTCTATGGGCTTGGCTGTAACAAAGGGACATACTAGGGAAGTAATCCATGATAGAGTGCTATATATTAGAGGAAAAGAAATCACTTAAGATTTTTGAATGCTAGTAAAATCATAAAAGATTTAAAGTATTATTACTATTACCCAAGAGACATCCTTGTGGTACCCTTGGGAGAAGGTAGGGAATTAATGTTGTTTCAAAATTTCAGGCAAGTCAGTTTCCTATGGTTGGCTAATCATTCTCCTACACTTGTCTGATGACTTAGCAAATTCAATTGCTTATTAATTTGTTCTCTTTCACTTGGAAAGCATAGTAGCTAGCAGAAGAGAGTTAGAGAGAGGTATATGGTTGGTTGGCTATAGGAGACAGGAGGATACAGACAATTGATTCATATTGTGGCTCATCTGCTGGCCATTTTCCATTAGCCCATTCTTGTCCACCTGTTTACCCATTCTCTGCACTGATATTTGTCCAGGCTGGGTAGAGAAGGGAGACTTCTATGATCTCTAATGGCACTGGCCAGACTCCCTTGACCTCTGGCTTCTGGTTGGAATTGGCACACAGGAAGCTCTGGCAGGAGATAAGAGAGGACAGGGCACTTTCCCCACAGCCTTTTCCCTGCTTTTCTCTGTAGTTCTGACAATGCCTCTGCCCCTCCAGGACAGCTTCTGTGAGACGGCTCTTCTCTACAGCTTAGCTCTTACTAGAACCCTCTAGGACTGTCCCTGCCCTTCCTTCCTCAGGTGATGAGATGGTAATAGCTTCTGCCTGCTGCTGGTCTCTGGGTGCCTCAGTGTCCCCTGGAGGTCCCCGTACTGCTGCTCTGAGAAGAGTGCCTTCACACTCCGTAAATTGTCTCCTCTCACTTTCATCTGAGCAGGTTTTCCTTGCTTGCCCAGGGACTGACTGAAACAGTTCATTTGGGGTTAATCATAGTCTGAAGTCATCATTTATCTTCTTTGCTGCAGCAGCAAAGCCATCACCATAAAGGATAGGATCAATTCTTGTTCATTTTATATCTCACAGATCCGTTAATCCATGAGAAATGCAGCTGAGCTGAGCAGAAGACTGACTCTTACCTCCACTGGCATTTTTGCCTTTGGAGTTTGGTTGACACTAAATGTGAGAAAGATCCTTAGCAGACAGGAGGACACTAGAGAAAAGGTTATATTTGCTTTATGTCAGTGAATCCGAACACTTTATCCTGAATTATAGAGACCAATGTCAGAACTTTGTCTTTTATTTTTAGGTCAGAAGTAGATTTATTAATATCCTTGGTAAAGAGCATGATCATGTTCCAGGTATTGGGTGAGTTCCTGGGAGAGGCACCAAGTGAGGATCCTTGGTTTCATGCAGGAAAGCAAGAGCAAGTCATTGTAATGTGAAAACAGAGATATACATTCCATAGGCAAAATGTGGTCTATTTCCAGAACTTTGTCTTTTTATTTAGACCTTGGTAACATCCAGTAGACAAACACATCCCTGGTTTTGTTGAACTACTATAGGGTGAGCAACTATACCTGGGAAAAAAGAAGTCTCCCTCACTTTCTTTATAAAAGGGCACAATTACTTGGTAGGAATTTTCCTCCTTAACAGTGTTATTGATTGGCTTGTATTAAACTTTTTTACCCCTCTTCCTTCAGTCACTCTGGAACAAATGATTATCGAATGTTGATTAACGAGAATTCATTTACTAATGCTTCTAAATATCATCAACTGCTTTTAGGCTGTGTGTTAATCCTGACAGTAGAAAATTGTTTCATATTTTTTTTTTTAGGAAGAGGATGCTGTGTGTTTAGTCTTTTCCATAATCTCTGTGATTTCAAGGAACTCTATAGAAGGACACAAACACTGTTTCAATAGACAAGAAATGGGACAAGAGGCAGAGCATAGGACTTCTATGTCTGTCCTAGATGTTGATTGGACTGAGGGTGTAAGTAATTTATTCTTTCAGTCCATTAACATTAAGTTAATAGATATTAAGTTCTAATGAAGCAGGAGGGACTGGGGGCAGAAAGATAGATAAGGCATGCTTATGTCACAAGAGGTTTATAGTCTAATAGGAAAGGGAATTCCTGGGGAGGTGATATCCTTCACTTTTAGGGAGATGGCATCAGCAGCTATGCGCTCTCACTCATCTATTTAGTTTGGTTTAAGAGAGAGACAGACAGGTCCTGCCTCCTTGGTTTCACCATTTTGAGACTGAGCTTTCGGACAAGCTTCTGGCTTCACTTTGGGGAGCCAAATGTGGCAGAGTCTTGAATGGAATGCTCCAATTCCCTACTAAATAGTTTCTGAAGGAAATGTTCAATTGCTAAAGGAAGGAAGGAAAGGAAGGAGGGAGTTAGGAAGAAAGGGAGGAAGGAAGAAAACTCACTGAGTCAGCAAATACTTTCTGGAACGAGCCAGATAAAAACAAACAACTTTATGGGCCATATGGTACCTGTGACAACTACCCTGATCTGCTCTCTAGCACAAAAGCAGCCAGACAAAGTAAATGAATGGACATGGTTGTGTTCCAATAAAACTTTACTTATTGAATGCTAACATTTGAATTCCATATAATTTTTCACAGGTCATGAAATATACTCTTCATTTGATTTTTTTCAACCATTTAGAAATGTAAAAATTATTCTTAACTTCTGGGCCATACATAAGGCCACAGTGCAGATCTGGCCCTTGGGTCATAGGTTGCTAACTCCTGGCCTAGAGTAAGAAGCCTAAACAAGCATGAGAGGCATTCTCTATCATGGCTTCTGTGCCATGGATGTGCTAGAATACTTAACAACAGGGTCTCTGACCCCCTCCGTGGCCATTCAGTACATCTGCTGATGGACACAGGTGGTTACGCCTTGCAGCATATGTTCCCTGGGACCATGGGCATATCAGTTGGCCTCTGTGAACCTCTCTTTCTTGCCTATAAAACAGACAGCTTTCGCCGGCCTTTTAAAACTCACTTTGATGAGGATAAATGAAATAAAAAATCCATGAAAAGTACTTGGTGCTTTTAGGAAGAAAAGGGTTATACAAACCCAATGTATTATTAAAGAAAAATCAAATCTATCAGAAGGACTGGGAAAGCCCGAGTACAATACAACATGACTGAAAAATGCCACCCAAGATGGAGCTCTTCCCGCCAAGATAAATGATGTGGCTTTCCCTCTCCAACATGGTCTCCCTGTACTTTATTATGTGCAAATGGAATGACTTGACTGCCTGTTCTTTTTCTTTTCTTTTTTCTCCTACCTCATTAATACATTGAGAGAACCAAACTATTCCTCTAATGGAAATGTTCTGTGGCACTTTGCCGGCTTCTTTATCTGATGAAGCTTATGGGGCTGTACTTATCTGGCCAAGACCTGTGCATGTCTCCCAAGTTTAATAATTATTTAACAGATTACCCCTGTGTATAACACTGTACAAAGGCTTTCTTATGAAGCCCAGGTAAAATATGCCCAAGGTGTTTCTAAAGTCAACTCATTTAGATATTTAATCAAATTGTTTCTTCAAGGGTGGTAGAACGTGATTATTTTTGTGAATTAGACCTTCCTTATTCATGGTAAGTGAAGCATTTCTTAGCAGGTAATGTATATTTTTTTCAGGATGAATTCTTCCAGCATCTTCCCCTTTAAAAACAATTCTAACGATCTGCGCTTCTCTGATTGTTCTCATTCCCCCCTCAGTAAGATTGGACTAGTTGTACTGGATCATGTTTTGTTCACCAAAGTGTTTGGCTCACACTTATGCCAGAAAGTTTTGAGTTTCTTGATTTGAAATGTTATGATTTCCAGATTTTGCTCTATAAAGTACAGCTGTAATTTCTAAGAAAGACTAGAATAAAATTCCATAATATCTTCTTTGTCATGAGGGAATTTCTTCTTTCCAAAGGAAGATGTTTAGGCCTCCAATTCTTGGTATATTTGTCTTGGAAATTATTTATTTCAATTTTTTGCATATTGTCTTTTTTTTTTTTTAAGGTTCCAAAGCTTATTGGTCAGAATATAATTAGGCATAGACACACTCAAATGGGAGACATCGGAAAGAATTTTGCATAGTAAAATGAAGAACTAACCATGACTTTGGTTAAGGTTAAATTTTAGTCACTTAGGTTTTAGAGATGGTATGGATAAGTGATCTTTTCTGTAATATCATCATTCATTTGACATACCTTTTCTTTCTAACCTTTCAGGTTCTCTTTCTTGTCCTGGTTTATTTCTCATTCTAATTACACCTACAATATTCTCCTATGTATTGAATATAAGTGACATGAATTAGCCCCATACTATTCTGTAGTTCTATTCTTCCATTTATTTCTTCTAAACCTTCTTTTGTACAATGTGACTCTAATATTCTGTAATAACCATCCTAACTGTACGTGGTTTGATGCAAACTTATAATGTCGGTGCTGGCAGAGTAAAAGATATCTTTCTAGAGCCTTGTTTCATGAGACTTGAACCATAATTTATATCAGATGGAACAAGATTGCTCCTAGTAGAGGGGTAGAGAGAACAAAGGCACTTCTTTTCTTTAAAAGGAAGTTTGAGTAGTTTTAATAACAAGCCATTCTTGGCCACTGCTATTGTGTGTAAGAGGTACCAATGTCCCTCACTTCTGCTGTTTGTGCTTAAAACAGTGTCACTTGAATTCAGTCTAGTATAGTCCTCTGATTACTTTTATTTCAGGGATAGATTTTCAAGAGCAACTTCTAATTTGAGGTATTGTAGCTGAGGTCCTTCTCATTCCCTGCACTCCCTGATGTTCTCTGTGCATCAGCGTTACACTGAATGCAACAATCATCGCCACTTCGTAGATGAAGCAGAAAGCTTGTGTGGGTGGAGGTGAATGAGGGTAGAGGGGAAGATAGGTATCTTTTTGCATGTTTTTGTTTGTGTGTTTAATTTCACAGGATCATTTTTACACATAAGCAACTTTTCAAAACGTATTTTTATTGTTGTAATCCTAGAGATGAAAATACAATCTGAAACTACTCTAATGATTTAGTATAAAGTGTAATATCTCTTTGTTTTCTTTTGTGTATGAATCTCGGTTTGCATTCTCAGTGTCCTTGCAATATCTATGACACAAACTGCATACCCCTGGAAATTTTAAATGTGCATATGACTCTCAACAATTTTCCCTTTCTGCGATTACTGCAAAAACCAGGGCAGATGAGCTGCAGAGGACTCAGAATGGGTGCCTAGGTTAGGAAGCTTTGAAGTTTAATTCTGAAGTATGCATACCTCTGAGGTGGTGATGCTCACCTGGATAAGTGCAACTCTCCTGAATGGAAGTCCTCTCAAGCTAATTTCCTCATCTTTCTGAATTGTCTAGAACACCAGGTTCTAATCCATTTGGATGCAAAGACCTAAATGTGGACAAGTATTAGATTCAATACAGGAACACCAGAGACATTGGTTAGAATATGGGTGTCACACGGGCTGAAGAAGTAATGCAAGAGTGGAAAGATTAGGGAATCTGTCATCTTTCTGTTTTAAGAATATGGAGATGTAATTTACATGTCATACTTCAGAGTCAGACTATCTGCCCTGTTAATCGGTGTGGTTCTTATTACCTCCTTAGTCTCCCTGAAGTCGGACAGGGGTATTTGCAACTCCCCATGTGAGTCAGGGTCTCAGCCAAAACTAGAGGGCATTTTCCTGAGCATTTAATCAAGTGACCACTTACAAAGAGGTAAGCATGAGTTGAGGGAAACAAATAAGAGATGATGGCCTCCCTCTGGTCTAGCACAGGTGGGATGCCATGACCAAGCACAGCCTGGAGGGTAAAAGCCGTGGAAGGTGGTGAGGGCTGCCGCTGAAGTGGAAATGGAAGGAGTACTGAGACTCAGAAGACAGAAGCCAGGCAAGAAGCAAACTTCTCCCTATGCTGGTCCTCCGATTCTCTCAAAGTGCCTCCCACTGGATGAAACCAACTATCTGCAGAGGGCACGGGAGCCTCCAGCAGGTGGTACTAGGAATCCAGCATCCTTGCCCTCGATCAGGGCAGACGAGCCTGGAGATGGGCTAGCGGGCGCCTTCTCCTCATATAACCCTGCTCTTCATTCTGCTCAAGTTCTTAGCTTTCCTTCTGGATTCTCTCGTTCCGTCCTTATGCTCTCAGTTTCCCTGCTTAGCAGTGTTTCCTCACTCCCTGCTCACTGTCTGTGCCATCCCATCGTGCGATTGGCACCCAAGGCCTCCTCCATCTGCCCGCGCCTGCGTCTCCCACCCGCTTGCACAGCTTCACTTCCACATCCAGCGGGCTCCAAGCTCTTCTCCCCCGCCAGCACCCTCACCTGCCGGGGCTCTGTGTGCTGTGTCTCTACCGCCTTCCGGAACTGGAAGTCTTTCCGGCACCAATATTTTGAAGTCACGCCTTGAGGTTGCAAATCTGTCACTTCCATCTCCTTTAACACCGCACCATTTGTATTTTGAGTGTTGCGTAGTAAATCGTAATTGCCACCAACTAAAATAGATATAGCAACTGGGAAGTGTGGGCATTTCCTAGAATTTACCATTCACATCGATTTCTCTCCTCCATGTGATCGCAATAACAGTTCTGGCATAAAATACTAAGTAGCACGTTCTGAACTGAACAAAACTGCTTATTCTCTTCAAATTGAATTAAGCTTAGAGTTTCAGGCCCAGTGGGTTTTCTTTCTGCAGGAATTTTGAAGATGCCCGTTGCTGATAATATGTCTACTTGCCAAAGCCCAGTTGAGTCATTTAAATGATTGGTTGTGTGGTCACTGGAAGTGTACAGATGGAGTAAGAAGGGAAAGATATTTATACTGTGGTCACCCTTGTTATGAGAACCCAGAGGAACAACTTTGCATATCTTAGTACTGAGAACTGCCGTGCTACTTCTGACACAGCTGGGATCTTGTATCCCTGGATATTGTGAATCTTGTGCCTGTGAGACATGCTTTCCTATTAGTTTCCATAGTTAAATGTCTCAGTGAAATCTGAGATTCACCCCAGCATGAGTTTTGTGTATTACATCACCTCCATCATTATTTTATTTTTTCACTTTCATTTCCTCACATTCAATCTAGGAAAAAGCTATTGATTCTATTTCCAAAATATATTTGAATCCATCTATTTCACTTCCAGCTTTAAACACCCACTGCCATAACCAAGGCAGAGCATCAGCACTTCTCTCCTGGGTCACGGCGATAGCCCTCTGAGTGTTTTGTGCATTTCTGCTCATCCCTTTCCAATTTCCTTCCCACAGAGGACCTTGAATAATTAAAAAAAAAAAAAAAAACATGAATCTAATAATTTCTACAACTTTTAATTTTGAAAGACAAACAAAATTTGCAGGAATAATATAATAAACATCAATGTACCATCACTAAGGTTCACATTTTATTCCTGAACTCTTCATCATATATTTCCTAACATAAGGGCATCCTATGCAACCATGAGACCTCCATCACACTCAGGAATTTTAACAGTGTTACAAAAATATTATCTAATAATCATAGTCAGACTTCCACAACTGTTTCAATGAGGCCCTTTCTAACTGTTGTTTCTTGTGGTTGTTGTATGTTTTATCCATGTTTTCATCTAGTTTAGCTGTTTAGCTACCTCATCTCTTTACCCTCAGTGTGAAGAGTCCAGGTATACAGTATTACAGTATGTCTCACAGTTTGGAGCTGGTTGACTGTTTTCTCATGGTTAGCTTCAGGTCAGAACTTTTAATGTTTATTTTTTCAAGAACCTCATGGAACTGACGGTGTGTCTTCAGTCCACCACGGCAGGGACATAGACTGCTAATTTATTCCATTACAGATAAAGTTTGATCACTTGGTCAAGGTATTGCCCAGATATTCTGGAACATTTTCCATTGCATATATTCCCTTTATTATTGGTAACTGTATGCAATCTGCAAAGCAATACATCTAATCATTCTAAAGACATAAATCTTATCTTCAGAAAAATCATAAAAACTCTTCATACTCTTTTCCACATAAAGGCCTTTGTATGTGTTGCTTTCCCTGATGTGTTCATTGTAGAGTTAGCTTCTTCTCACAGTTTGGGTCTAGGATCAAATGTCTGTTGTCAGAGAGGTTTTTTTCTGATTGTCTAATCAAAGCAGGTCTCTCATCAGCCATCAGTGTCACAGTGCCCTGTTGGTTCCCTTGTGATTATTTGCTGGCTACTTATTTATTATGTGTAACAGTAACAAGACAGTTAGCTCTTGAGGCTAGAAATATCAGGATTGTCTTTTTCACTATTGTAACCCCAAGGCTAGAATATATAGGGTCGTATACATGGAAGATTATCAAACAAATATTGTTGAATGAGAAAACTAGTGCATATATGAACATATGTTATATCTTGGTAAAATTTGCATATTAATATACCATTTTTAAGTGGATTTTACAACAAGAAGGCCATAGCATTGACACTATCATATGTAAAACAGATAACTAGTGGGAAGCTGCTATATAACACAGAGAGCCCAATCTGGTGCTCTGTGATGACCTAGAGGGATGGGATGGGAGGAGAGTGGGGGGCTCAAGAGAGGGGATTTCTGCTTTATTGACTATGCCAAAGCCTTTGACTGTGTAGATCACAATAAACTATGGAAAATTCTGAAAGAGATGGGAATACCAGACCACCTGATCTGCCTCTTAAGAAATCTGTATGCAGGTCAGGAAGCAACAGTTAGAACTGGTCATGGAACAACAGACTGGTTCCAAATAGGAAAAGGAGTACATCAAGGCTGTATATTGTCACCATGTTTATTTAACTTATATGCAGAGTACATCATGAGAAATGCTGGACTGGAAGAAACACAAGTTGGAATCAAGATTGCTGGGAGAAATATCAATAACCTCAGATATGCAGATGACACCACTCTTATGGCAGAAAGTGAAGAGGGGCTAAAATGCCTCTTGATGAAAGTGAAAGTGGAGAGTGAAAAGGTTGGCTTAAAGCTCAACATTCAGAAAACGAAGATCATGGCATCTGGTCCCATCACTACATGGGAAATAGATGGGGAAACAGTGGAAACAGTGTCAGACTTTGTTTTTCTGGGCTCCAAAAACACTGCAGATGGTGACTGCAGTCATGAAATTAAAAGACGCTTACTCCTTGGAAGGAAAGTTATGACCAACCTAGATAGCATATTCAAAAGCAGAGACATTACTTTACCAACAAAGGTTCGCCTAGTCAAGGCTATGGTCTTTCCTGTGGTCATGTATGGATGTGAGAGCTGGACTGTGAAGAAGGCTGAGTGCCAAAGAATTGATGCTTTTGAACTGTGGTGTTGGAGAAGACTCTTGAGAGTCCCTTGGACTGCAAGGAGATCCAACCAGTCCATTCTGAAGGAGATCAATCCTGGATTCTCTTTGGAAGGAATGATGCTAAAGCTGAAACTCCAGTATTTTGGCCACCTCATGCGAAGAGTTGACTCATTGGAGAAGACTCTGATGCTGGGAGGGATTGAGGGCAGGAGGAGAAGGGGACGACAGAGGATGAGATGGCTGGATGGCATCACTGACTCGATGGGTATGAGTCTGGGTGACCTCCGGGAGCTGGTGATGGACAGGGAGGCCTGGCGTGCTGCGGTTCATGGGGTCGCAAAGAGTCAGACATGACTGAGTAACTGATCTGATCTGATCTGGTATATATATATATATATATATATATATAAAATCATGGCTGATTTGCATTGTTGTACAGCAGAAACCAATACAACATTGTAAAGCAATAATCCTCCAATTGAAAAAAAGGATTAAAAAAAAAAAAAAAGAAAAACAGAAACAAGAAAGCCAAGGAAATGGAACAGAGATGTGAGGTTCTATACTAAAATTTGTGCTCCTCCTTCCCTAGTGTGGAACCATCACTGGGAACCAGCTGCCCAAGCAGGAACTACATTTCCCAGCACTCCTAGCATCCACATGGCCATGTGATTGATTAGTGCCAACCAGTTTGGGAAGTGCCCTGTATTTCACTGTTGCTCCTCCCTTTATAAAGTGGATGGGATGTCTCCAGAAGCCTCCTGCCAGGTGGAAGTCAAGAACTTCAAGATATTAAGGCTTTGCATAGCTACAGAGAGAGATCCTAGAGCTCTGAGTCAGAATGAGGGAGAATAGCTTGAGAGATCCTAGAGCTCACAGTCAGACTATGAGGAGAATAGGAAAAAACTCTTTTATTGTATGGCCATACAAAATTTGTGATTATTTATAAAGAGATGGGAATACCAGACCACTTGACCTGCCTCTTGAGAAAACTATATGCAGGTCAGGAGGCAACAGGTAGAAGTGGACATGGAACAACAGACTGGTTCCAAATAGGAAAAGGAGTATGTCAAAGCTGTATATTGTCACCCTGTTTATTTAACTTACATGCAGAGTACATCATGAGAAACGCTGGGCTGGAAGAAGCACAAGCTGGAATCAAGACTGCCAGGAGAAATGTCAATAACTTCAGATATGAAGATGATACCACCCTTATGGCAGAAAATGAAGAGGAACTAAAAAGCCTCTTGATGAAAGTGAAAGAGGAGAGTGAAAAAGTTGGCTTAAAGCTCAACATTCAGAAAAAGAAGATCATGGCATCTGGTCCCATCACTTCATGGCAAATAGATGGGGAAACAGTGGAAACAGTGTCATACTTTATTTTTGGGGGCTCAAAAATCACTACAGATGGTGACTGCAGCCATGAAATTAAATGACGCTTACTTCTTGGAAGGAAAGTTATGACCAACCTAGATAGCATATTGAAAAGCGGAGACATTACTTTGTCAACAAAAGGTCCGCCTAGTCAAGGCTATGGTTTTTCCTATGGTCATGTATGGATGTGAAAGTTGGACTGTGAAGAGGGCTGAGCACCAAAGAATTGATGCTTTTGAACTGTGGTGTTGGAGAAGACTCTAGAGAGACTCTAGAGAGTCCCTTGGACTGCAAGGAGATCCAACCAGTCCATCCTAAAGGAAATCAGTCCTGGGTGTTCATTGGAAGGAATGATGCTGAAGCTGAAACTCCAGTACTTTGACCACCTCATGCGAAGAGTTGACTCATTGGAAAAGACTCTGATGCTGGGAGGGATTGGGGGCAGGAGGAGATGGGACGACAGAGGATGAGATGGCTGGATGGCATCACTGACTTGATGGATGTGAGTTCGAGAACTCCGGGAGTTGGTGATGGACAAGGAGGCCTGGTGTGCTGAAGTTCCTGGGGTCGCAAAGAGTTGGACCTGATTGAGCGGCTGAACTGAACTCGTAATAGCATATAGCATTACTCTGAATAATACAGAAATGAAAGCTGGAAGATGAGTAGTCAGAAAATTAAGGGGAAAACAGTAAAATTTGTGATTACCTAAAATTCACTGCATTTTTACTTTTTTGGCAGTGTGTATTTTCTAGAAACACTCAAGCAGGAGACTTTGAAGAGAATTTTACTTAGAGTAAAAACAAGAGCCACTCTTGTTTCTGAAAAAGGTGAAAATGCAGTTGGTTAGCTCTAAGAGATGGCATGCTTAACTCTTATTGTTTCTGAGATGCTACAACCACTGCCAAATTAATCTGGGGAAATTCCAGTATGATTTAAGGGACAATCCATCAAACCCTTTCTTTGTTGCCTCTGGTCAATTTTGTTTGCTGTGGATAGCATTAGTAATGGAGCAGCCACCTATTTAGTAATTATTACCAAACCAGTGAGTAAAAAGATTCACTAAATTTTAAAGATGGAAGAGATCTTAAGCTTATTTTATCACTGGCCCAGCTAATGAAAGTGCGTGCCTTTTAGAGTATAGTATAGCTGACTCTACAAACTAGAGCTCCTTACCAGATTAATTAGATACCTATTAGATCCAGTGCTCTATGATGCTCAGACTGTGATGCTCAATAGCTGTGATTTTAAAGTCATTACCTATGTGTGTAAGAGGAAAAGTTGGTAGTGGTATACAAACATGTATTATATATTTGTACGATCCTGCCTTAAATTAATATGAATATTTCTAAACAAAAATAACCCAGATGAATTGAAATATGGATGAACCCTTAAAGGTTATGCATTTATTCTAGTGATGGTGTCATCAATCATAGCATTTTAAATATTTATATTTAGAATTATCTTTATGAGCCCAAGCTATATTTTTTCTCTTCTTTGATTATAAAAGTAATTGTATATACTCTGTAAATTAGAAAAAGAAGAAAACCACTCATAATTTGATCACTTAGAAGTAACCATTTTAAACACTGTAATTTCTTTTATATAAATATATGGAGGGGTATGTTTTTGTGTGTGTCATACAATGCTGTATGAATGATTTTGCACTTAGGGTTTTATTATGTATATTTACCTCTAATATTCATTTCTTAATTTTAGCTATCATATTGCATTGAGCAGCATATCTAGATTTTTGTTTGATATTCCAACTATTGCCAATCACTGGATAAATTTTAAAAACATTTGATCTTTAAGTGGGTACATTCTTTTGATTGTCCTTGGTGTTGGTAAACATTCATCCTTGGAGTTGTCATTTGAAAATAAGCAAAAGGCATTGAACTTATGTCTGGTACAAAAAGTAAATGATTAATACAAGGAATGCATTTTGAATCAAATGAAGGGTGGTTAAAATGTAGTGAGACACTCTGAGACTGTCACAGAAGGCAGATTCAAAAAAGGAGTTTCAAAATACTTTGAGTAAAGAAGCACTCACTAAATAAATACCTACATTGTATAAGGCTACTTTGAAGAAAAATAATCACTTCACTGCTTAAGTTCTTGTGTGGCTGCCAAAAAATCAGACCCTTGACTTCCCAGGTGTTTTTAGACTTTTGTGCACACCATCACTTCAAAGTGGAAAACAAAGAATCAGAACCTACCATCATATGAGTGTAGAGGAGAAGGCTGGATGTGGTCATTTCCTGTATCCTATCCCATTACAAAGAAAGAGAAAAGACAGAGAATGAAAGAAGGAAGAGAGACAGGAAGAACAGGGGAAAAAAATAGAGAAAAGAACAAAGAAAAGAAAGAGAGGTGGAGGAAGAAAGAGACTGAGAAGGAAGGAAAGGAAGGAGAGAAAGAGAAGGAAGTAAAGAAACAAAGGAGAAAGAAGAAAAATAGGAAGGCAATTGCTGCCCCAATATTATTGTACAATAGTTTATCAAGAGTAATGCTAGCTCTGCTTAAGAATACTTTATGAAACTAGGCTTCAACTTCGTGCAGCCTGATAGTTTTCAAATTTTTAGGGATAATGATACTCTTCTGTAATCTTTTCAATAAGCTGGAATTCTAATGACATCACAATGAGATTTAATTGGAAGTGGTGACACATACATGGAGATATGCATTAGACATTGTCTTCACAATCACATAGGTTCCAGAGAACAACTTTTGAAAACCAGTTTTAAGTTGATGAGATCCATTAATGTAATTTAAACTATAAATCCAGGGCTGGGGGAAAAAAAAAAAAATGGGGAGAAGCTCATGCATTCCAGATAAAGCCAGCTGGGCAAAGTTTTCTGAATGCAAGGTCCTTAGAGATGAAGCATCCTGGCCATAAATGGAATGTTAGTGCCTTTATTAACTGAGTATCCTGCTTGTGCTTAAAAAGTGTACCATGGTGCAGAATGCTTCAATTAAAACCCACCATCCTCAAGGATAAAACGCCCTCCAGAATTACAGCCTATCTTAATCATATTTTAATATAAAGTTCAAAAGAAAACTTGGCTTTAGAGATTTTTAATTTTCCTCAGATCTGGAAAATCCAGTCAGTGCATTCAATAAATTTAAATTTACTATCACTTGAGTGAATGTCTTCTTAAAATTTATACACACACACGCGCACACACACACACACACACACACACACACAAGTTCAGAAACAAAAATTGCTTTTCTGTTTCCATCTGAATGTATTACATGTTTCTGGAATTAAGTCATAGCATGTGAAATTCTTAGAATAGTGACTGGATTGTTACATATAAATAGATCCTACACATGTAACAATTAGAATGGTAGATATTAGAAGGAATGCTCATCTCTCTGCCTCCATATTATATAGTGAGATACTTTTCTGTGATAGCAAAATATGGAAACAACAGCTTAAAAACTGAAAGAGAAACCACTATAAATCTGCCATTTTCTTAATTATGCCTTTCAATAAAATTAAGGGAAAGAAGGTAAATAAGCCACAATAATCAGGATCTGCTTTCTGGGAGCTTACACTTTGAGAGCACCTAAGCCAGAAACAGACCAACACAAAAGAAGTATAGCAGTTAAACACTATCTATAAACAGAAAACGAAATAGGGGTTATAAGCAGGAAAGTAGTATGAGCAAGTCATTGATTATTGAATTTTTATTTTTATAAAAGCATAAGATTATCTACATTTTAAGATTTCAGTAACTGAAAATATCAGTAAGGTTATTAAAGGATACAGAACTAATGAATGAAAAATAGATTTCAACTCAAAGAGGAGACCTTCAAAATCAAACCATTAGCTGGGGTAGGGAGCATATTGGCCTCCCAAAGATGTCTATGCCCAGAACTCATGTATGTTACTTTATGTTGCAAAGGGGACATTGCTTAAACAAAGTTTAATGATCTTGACATGGGGAAATTATACTGTGTTATCTCCTTGGGTGCTAAACAAAGTTTAATGATCTTGACATGGGGAAATTATACTGTGTTATCTCCTTGGGTGCAGTATAATCATAAGAGTCCTTATAAGAAGAAAAAAAAGGAGCGGGGAGGAGGAAGGAGGAGAGTCTGATAAGGAGATGTGACAACTGAAAACAGAGGAGGGAGTGACAAGGCCATAAGCCAAGGAATGTGGGCAGCCTCTGGAAGCTGGAAAAGACAAGGAAAGAGATTCCCCCCAGAGCCTCCAGGAGGAGTGCAGCCCTGCCAGCACATTGTGGACTTCTGATCTCCAAAATTGTAATACATCTGTGTTGTTTCAAGCCACTAAATACGTGGCAATTTGCTATGAAAGTGGTAGGAAATAGTACATTGAATCTGGGGTTAGGAGGGAGTTACTTTTTAGAGAAAATTCACACAGAATCAGACTCAAGTCTCCAGATAAATGCGTTCTTAGTTCAGAAAGGGTTGTTCTAGATGAATCTGTAATTTTATTATTTTTTTCTAATAGCTTTGTGGGCCAGTGCCACCTTCATACTAAGAGAAAGAGGACAACGATCTTTTCTCATACTTCCCCTAGGTACCAGTCAGAATGATATTTTTTCTTATTGTTTCAATTAATCCTTATAAAGACTCTAAAATGGAAGTACAGAGTCCTATTTACAAGTGAGGTAACTGATTCTCAGAGAAAATAAACTCAACACATTTTAAGTTGGTGATAGAAAAATGCACTCATGAGACAGAGATCAGAATGTTGGTAACTTGTATTCTCTTCAGAGAGGAAATATAGAGGGGACAGCATTAGGTAAATAAAAAGATAGATAAATAAAAAAGTTTTGGATCAAATCACACAGAATTTTACAAACAGAAATTAGTGTGGCTAAAAGTTTGCAAAGTTTTGTCTAGAAAGTTATCAGGGAAAGAAAAAAAAAAAGCCTTTTGGACACTTTACCTAACCTCCTGGATTTGTCCTCTATAAAGGAAAGATAACAATAGACGTCTCTCTCATAAAGAATCCCAAGGAACAGAACTGAATACTGTGACACTGAAGAGCTCTTTAAATGTTGATTCAATACTCTGTGGTCTACTTATGATCCCCAAACCAATTTGTGACTCATTCAACACTAAGAGGTTATCTGTTCTGAAGGAGAAAAAGAGACATTGTAAATCAGGTGGCAATCAGTGATTCCAAACGGAATTGAACATATTCTTTGTCCAAATGAACAGAAGATGTTGGTATGAATTGTGTACTCTCCATGAGAAGTAGATACAGCCAAAGCTGGTTACCAGAGGGTGAGCACAATGCAACAGCAGCTCCCAAGTCATCTTGGATGAGTGTCTCGAGTTAGGTCATCAAGCTGAATGAGGTCACCTACATAGAGTTTAGACAACTGCAAAGTAGAAAAATATGACCCAAGACTGGCCTAAGACCTCAACACAGCTACAGAGCCAATGGCAGCTGGAAACTCTTAAGGGCTAAATGCAATGGCGAGAGTAATTTTGACATCAAAGGCATCAGTTTGACAAATGAAAATCAAATTGGATGAACTTTAATGCAAACAGCTGGGTGTGATGCAACTTAAAGAGGCAGATTTCCTGGAGTCAGCCAAACAGATTTATTAGAATCCTCCATACCTCCCAAGGAGAATGTAAATACAGAGTTTTTAATTTTCAAGTTTTTCCATTCCAAACAATGGCAGGGAGAGCATGGTAAGATAAATAATCTGCACCACTGCATTCCTTGGAATGATTTAGTGGCTATGCTTGCTCTATCTGTGCCAAGACCTTTTCTTTGTTCTGTCCACATTTTCCTCCCTCCCTTTCTCCCATCTTTCCTTCTAATGTGTAGTACATTTTACCTTTAGGTAATACATTGGAATGTGGGGTGATTGATTCAGAGAGTATTTTTATGCTAAAGGATGCCTGTTATTGGAAGCTCCTCTGAACGAATGGGTCAGGACTCCATGACACCTGACATGAGTGAGCATGATATATAAATTTGCTTCCCAACATGTGTTTGACAACCAGCCATACTATTAAATACATGATGTGCAATGTGGATATACATCGGCTGTGGTTCGGACCAAAGTGTAGGTAGCTCACCAGTTGATGGAGAAATTAGACTCATGATTAAGTGGAGGAAAGAGAAAAAGTTTAGCATCAGCCAGTGAGGTGTGCTTTAAGGAATGGCATTAAGGACCTCTGTCTGTTCTGCTCTGAATTAGTGAGTGACCCTATTAGTGGTTACTCATTTGAGTCAGAATGCGAATATCAGTACAAAGGATTCAAGTTGCTGGAAAAGGAAATACTATTGCAAGCCTTACTGCTCTAATTTCTCTACTATAATAGAATAGAAGCTCTTGAAGATGGAAACACTTGTCCATGAAGCATAGAAGCTTCTTGATATTGCTCATTATTGTGTCCCCAGAAATTTAGCAAACTATAGGACACCTAGGAAGTGCACAACACATATTTGATATGTTAATGAGAAACATAAGCTAGAAATCTGTAAACAGGGCTTGGCATGATAACACTTTACAGGAGGGATGAGACATCTTCTATTTCATTAAGTCATCATTATCCATTTAACTTATGTCACAGGATGTGCAGAGCAAATTCAAAGCCGTAAAATTGAAACTCAGGATTAATATGGGGGTTCAAACAAACAAGACAAAGCAGAAAAAAAATCCTCTAATGTGTGGTACCATTTAAAGAGTCTGTTTGCCTCATTTCATAACCTATGCAATGATGTCTAAGCAGCATGTACGAGATTTTAAGCTAATACATCACTTATCGAGCTTTGCTGGTAGATCAGTGAATGATTTCATTGACCTGAAGCTTTGTTCTTGTTCTTGTGCCCTCTTAGATTATACCACTGATGCGCTGAAGAAAGACACGCAGATGAGATGCTAATGGTCTCAGCAGATATTAAGCCTGTTTTCTTTCTGTTTACTACCTGCAACTCCTGCTGGTTTCAAGTGTTTGGTTTTTCATCTGAAGATAGGTTTTGTTGACATAATAAGCTATTAAGGGCCAGACCTGAATTGAGGTGAAGCTTTCTCTGAAAATTCATGCTTGCAAATCAGCTAAATAGAATGTGGACTAAAGGAACAGGTATTTGTGCCCAGAAAGTCTTGTGTGCAATTAGCTGATGAAACTGTAGCAGAGCCTCAGGAACTGAGACAAAGGTGCATTTTACTAAGCACATTTGGGGTAATGGCCTTCAGATCTTTCTAGATTTTATAATCTTCTAGAGTATAAGAAAAAATATGAATGAAGTGAGATGCTAGAGATATAACTTTTCAAACATGATTTTGCAACTCAGATGATGTATTTACTTTTTAGAACAGTTCAGAAAAGAGCTTTATGTGTATATGGGCATGTGAGTGGTACACGTATACATCAGGTATAAAATCTAAGCCCTGTTATGATTTATATTAGCTTACAACAGCCAACAGGGCTGGTGAAGAACTTGGGAACTGGAGACAAAAATGTAAAACCATATTCTTGGATATCAGATAACTTCAGCATCAGTGAACAGGGTGAGATCAACTTTATCTGGCAAAATAGTCTTGGATTTTTCAAACACACTGGATATCAGTTCATAGTAGCAGTTGATTTTAGCATTAGCTGGGTGAAAGCAACATTCTTCAAATAATAAATGAACTCACCATGTAATGTTGAGCAAGACTAGGTTGGTCTAGATTTAGTTTTAAAGTAGTTTCCAGAATGCTTAGATCCATGAAAAATATTTTCAGTTCATAAAAGCTGTCTTTCTTCCATTTTATTAAAACCTTCTCCCTTTCCCCTCATCTATTATTGCTAAGAAAATAGAATAGGCAGAAATTAAACAAATTCATCTGCTGTGAACTCACCCCATGTCTAAGATTGATCGAGTTTAGGCAAATCCTGTATTTGGGGTGAACTAGCTCCGGGGAAGGCAATGGCACCCCACCCCAGTACTCTTGCCTGGAAAATCCCATGGACGGAGGAGCCTGGTGGGCTCCAGTCCATAGGGTCGCTGAGAGTCGGAGACGACTGAGCGACTTCACTTTCACTTTTCACTTTCATGCATTGGAGAAGGAAATGGCAACCCACTCCAGTATTCTTGCCCAGAGAATCCCAGGGACAGAGGAGCCTGGTGGGCTGCCGTCTATGGGATCGCACAGAGTCGGACACGACTGAAGCGACTTAGCAGCTCCATGTCATTCTCAGTCCCCAGGGATACTGCTGTCTCTTGGCCACTTGGCAATGGATCTATTTGTGTACACGATGAGGCTGGTTCACCTCAGAACAAAATAGTTTTGAGTCAAAACATTTTTGAGAATAATACCAGACTTTAGACTGTATGGAACAACAACAACAAAAAAAAATCCCCAACAGATTAAATTTAAAAAGTGACTTGACAACAGCAGGGGAAAAAAAAAATACACAAGAGAAGGAGCTCAAAATCAGCGTCAGTCATTTGCGGGTTGTCCTGACTTTGCGGAAAGGGTTATCTCAGCAGTTAGGAGTTTGCTACTCAGTTCGCAATGGGAGCCAGAGAGGTTAAAACAGCTCATCACTTTATCAGGATTACTGAGGGTATGAGGGAGGCCTTAATGGTCTGGCAGTCCTTTTTGTCACAATTTAATGGCATATCGATCTTGCAGAGTGAACAATCATGACCTTCAACTGTTTACAGATGCTTTGGAGGGAGAAGGCTTAAGGAGCTTATTCCGGGGCAGCTGAGAAGGTTCAGCCCTGACCAGTCAAGTTAGGGAAGTCAAACAGCAATAAAAACATCCCAGTTTGGGGCAACTTTCCTCTGGGGGTGGCACTTACAACTGGGAAGATCACAGGTGATTCAAGAAAAGCCAGCGGTGTTACGGGCAATCAATAAATCAACCAGGAGTGTCATTAACAAAGAGAAGTGTGCTTGTGTGTGTGTGTGTGTGTGTGTGTGTGTGAGAAAGAGAAAGAGAAAACAGAGCCCGTTGCATCAAGCTATGCATTTGTACTGGAATCAGTTTTCAAGAAAAGCTTTCTTTTAGGTGCCAGCAAGGTTTGAAACCTTCACATCAGCAGGGTAATGACCCTACAAAGAGTTAATCACAGTTCACAAGACAAATATGAGTAAAGAACAATATGAAACAGGGTGTTTTTCTACATAACATAATTAACCTGAGGGTTGTGGAAGGCATTTTCTTGAATTCACATAAAACTGCCTGCTAAGATGCAGAGAACTGCTTTTCGAGAGAAGATAAATGCACTGAAATTAAATTCTCAGAAGGAGCAGAAATTGGGATGTTTATCTGCACCATCTATTTCAATGAATCCAGTCTCTAATAACGCTGGATGCCAAGACAAAGCTTTCAGCCTTTGTTTTGTTAAGTCTCCATTATGTGATCCTCAGGGTCCTGGTGGCTACACACAGCATAAAATGTAACACCTTCCCTCAAAGAGTTTATAAGTCACTTAACCAGTCATGGATTTGCATATGGTTTCTGGCTATAAGGGTCTAACTCTTTGACTTCTGTGGTAAACTGAATGGCGGTCCCTTTGAGAAAAACATCTACATTCTACCCTCCAAACCCGTGAATGTGAGTATGCAAGCATCTGCCTGCAATATGGGAGACCCGGATTCGACTCCTGAGTCGGAAGATAGCCTGGAGAAGGAAATGGCAATCCACTCCAGCACTCTTGCCTGGAAAATCCCATGGATGGAGGAGCCTGATAGGCTACAGTCCATGGGGCCGCAAAGAGTCGGACACGACTGTCTGACTTCACCTTCACCCTCCAAACCTGTGAAGTGAAACCTGATTTTGAAAAAGGGTCTTCGCAGATGTAATTAGTTAAAAATCTTCAGATGAGATGATCTTGGATTTACTGGGTGGATCCTAAATCCAATGACAAGAGTCCTTCTAAGAGACCCACAGGGAGAAAAAGGTAATGTGAACACAGGATACAGTCACAAGCTAAGGACCACCAAGCACTGCCCTCAGCCATCAGAAGCTAGGAGGCATGGAAAGAATTCCCACCTTGAGCCTCCAGGGGGCGTGCTGCCCTGCCAACATCTTGATTTGGGGCTTTGGCTTCCACTGAAGAAATAATCTCTGTTGTTGGAAGCCACCAGACTGGTGGTAATTTGTTACAGACAACCTAGAAAACCAACACCTACTCTGACTCTGATTAGCTTTAACCTTACCTTTCATGCAGTTGACTTTATGAGAATACATGATTCTAGCCAAGACTGTAATATCTATGATGCACTAACTAAACTGCAATAGCAAAATGCATCTTTGTTGCTCACTACTAATTCGTTTCCCCTCAAATTTGTATATAAGGGATGAAGGAGAGCTGTGCAGTGGAGGAAGGGGTTTGCCCTGCAACCTTTTCAGTGGTCAGAGGAAAAAAAAAAAACAAGAAAAAAGGCAAGGCAGTCTTTATAGCTCTGGCATCTGCAGGTGGGGAGCAGACCCGGTGGTCACGCAGCACATCAGCACTGGGTGTTCAAAGTACACAACTGCCAACAAGCTAATAGTTAATTACCATTAAAAATGTGTTAATATCCTGTAAAACATGTGCCATGTGTGCTAGACACATCTTTACAACTGTCTCAAATCTTAGTTGCAGAAGGAACTCAAGGTCGGCTTCAGTCACTTGCGGGTAGAATTGACTTTGCAGGAAGAATTATCTGGGCAGTTAGATGTTTTCTATGCAGGCAGCAATGGAGAAAGGAATAAATGTTGGTATATGCTGTGTGTAATGAGTTTTTTGGCTGCCCAAGGCACAGTGCTGGTGGCACAATACCATTAAATCAGGCAGAGACATGTGGTACTTACACTGCAGTGGATGCTTTGGGACATGCTCAGAGGGATGAAGGAACCTCCCCTCCACTTGTCCAACTTTTACACAGGATGGGACCCAAGCTGTGACCCACCATGCATCAGCCCCACCTCCAACCTCCCTTCCTCCAACCATTGCTCACTCTGATAGAGACATGTTTCAACATACCAATCCGATCAGTTTCCTTCTACCTCAAACCTGACAAAAACAACAGTCTGACCATATGAAGCCACTAACTCCAACTCCTGTTTCATATTCTCCTGGGTCTTCCCTCCGTGGAACCGCATGTCTGCCATTTTAAGCTACGTACATGACGTCTGCAAAGATGCCCCGTTTTTCACATGTGTTAGTATCTTTCCTAGAATGTTCTGCCTGCTGACTCACTTGGCAAACATATGTATTCTTCAAAGTCAGGTTCGACTGTTTCCTCTCATAAGAATTCCCTGACTACTGAAACAGAGTTCATTACTCTGATCTGGGCTATCATTAGCCTACGTTGTTGTACTCATAGCACTGCACTATTATTTGCTTATATAACCATCTCTCATAATAGACTGTGAATGCAGAGTGTAGAAACTTGAATTTCTCTGTGAAGGTCAAAGCATATCTACTGTGTCATCATTTCTCTAGCACCTGGCCTCAGTTCAGTTCAGTTCAGTCGCTCAGTCGTGTCCGACTCTGCGATCCCATGAATCGCAGCACGCCAGGCCTCCCTGTCCATCACCAACTCCCGGACTTCACTCAGACTCACGTCCATCGAGTCAGGGATGCCATTCAGCCATCTCATCCTCTGTCGTCCCCTTCTCCTCCTGCCCCCAATCCCTCCCAGCATCAGAGTCTTTTCCAATGAGTCAACTCTTCGCATGAGGTGGCCAAAGTACTGGAATTTCAGCTTTAGCATCAGTCCTTCCAAAGAAATCCCGGGGCTGATCTTCAAAATGGACTGGTTGGATCTCCTTGCAGTCCAAGGGACTCTCAAGAGTCTTCTCCAACACCACAGTTCAAAATCATCAATTCTACCGCGCTCAGCCTTCTTCACAGTCCAACTCTTGCAGCCATACATGACCACAGGAAAAACCATAGCCTTGACTAGACGAACTTTTGTTGGCAAAGGTCTCTGTTTTTGAATATGCTATCTAGGTTGGTCATAACTTTCCTTTCAAGGAGTAAGCATCTTTTAATTTCATGGCTGCAAGCACCTGGCCTAGCACTAGACAAATAATTGGTGTTCAATAAATGTTTGATTAATAAATGAAAAAACCACTAGTCCTTTCTGTGATTAATAAGTTCTTAAAAGCTTAATACATGTATGTTTACTCACAAGTCATTAATGTATAGGAAGCCTGTCTCTGTACTTATAACATCTTTGAGGGAAGAGTTAACTTTTTCTCTTGTTTAAAAATTTAATAAGCTTAATAGTTTCTGATAATAAAAGTAATGCAAGTTCCTTGTAAAAAATCTGGAAAATGTGAGTAAATATCTAAACAGAATTCATCTTTAATTCCACCACCCAAAGATAAACAGAATTTTTACTTGCATGAAATAAAAAATACATCTATATGGTCACGGAAGCAAACAATTGTGACAAAAATTATATGTATGAAAATACAGATAACCACATATGGATATTCTCTCTTTGTCTCTCACACATACAAATAATATAGCTATTATTTACATTAATTAGGTAATGCAAGCTGTTATAAAGCCCAGCTAAAAAGGGTATAATGGCTTAAACACCATTAAAATTTAGGTCTCATTTGTATAATGTCTAAAATAGGTGTTTGTGATCAGCAAGATGAAGGATCCAGACTACTTCCGTCTTGTGGCTCCGTGGTCTTCCTAGCAACTTCCAAGATATCTATGTTCCCAAAGACGAACGAGGACCAGAGTGATTGTATCTGGGAGAATTTAAGGGACAGGCCTGGAGGTGGCATGGGTTTCTTGCATTAATATTCCATTGGCTAGAACTCAGTTCACATGTCCCCATTCAAGTGCAGGGGCAGGGGAAGACTGTTTATCTAGTGTGCCCAGGAAGAAAGAGAGTATGTTGAATCATTCATCAGTTCTGCCATATACATATTTTTATTTAAAAAATATTTCATTGAATGATGTAATAACATTAATCTTATAGAATTATTGAAGCAAGTAGTCACCTGTTTAACTGAACTGTCAACTTTTTAAAATACTTGAAAACAATTCTCTTATGTTATGATTATATGTAATTCAGTTCAGTTCAGTTGCTCAGTCGTGTCCGACTCTGCGACCCCATGAATCACAGCACGCCAGGCCTCCCTGTCCATCACCAACTCCCAGAGTTCACTCAGACTCAACGTCCATCGAGTCAGTGATGCCATCCAGCCATCTCATCCTCTGTCATTCCCTTCTCCTCCTTTCCCAATCCCTCCCAGCATCAGAATCTTTTTCAATGAAAAGCCACATGCAAATCCATGACACATATCTTCATTGTGGATTTTACTTTTTATCAACATAATATGACTCTACTCATCAATTCCTTTTGTCTTGGGTTCTATTTTGCTTTAAATAAATGCCATCACTCATGCCTCCCTTTTGTTTCCATTTGCCTGGCCATTGTTATAACTTTTCAGAATCACTTGTGTCTCTTATAGATTGTACGTAGTTGGATATTTTGACCCTATTCAAGAACCTTTGTCCTTAAATAGAGAACTTTAATCATTTTTCATATTTATTTGTTGATTATGCTGTTTATTTGACAAATAAATTTATCAATAATAATTTGTTTTTCTAAGTTATTTTATCTGGTAAATTGAAAAAGAGTCATTTTGTTTTAAATCCTATAACTATTTGTCTTTTTTAAAAATGATGTTCAGTTTTCCAATGTCCTTCTTTCAATCAATGAATGAAGAAAATCATTTCTCTCTAAAAACGAGTAGAAGATGTTCATGCTTTTGCTTCCTCCTACTGACCTGTACCCACTACTTAATTTTAATGAAATGGCATTTGTAAAATTTGAGCAACTGGACCCAACTTAATATTAGTAACATTTTCATTATATGTCTTTCTCACTATAAAAAGCAACTTTGCTAGCTATAGAATCATTGGGTCTTAGAACCAACAGTACTTGTATTTCTGTAATGACTCCAGTCATCTTCATTTCACTAGAGTCAAAACTCCTTCCCCAATTCTCAGTGTACTTCAATTCTGAACTGAGAGGTAATTTATACTGATCATTTCACAACAGAGATAGTTAGATTACCATGGTAATAAAGCTTGGGCAAATATAATCCACATGGGACTCTGTGCCATTCATGAACCTTCTTTTCATCATACAAGCTGTAATTCATGTCCCACTCCCATTGAGAGCCTCTCCCTTGGAGTCCACCCTCTTTTGTCTCCCTATAATATTCATGACTTATGCTTGATAATTAAACCATTAGCTATAATCATTTATATTATCAATCATTATTGTTCACTTGCTTATCTTATCTCAGCAACCAAGTAGTTATCTCTCTGATGGCAGGGACCAAGTTTTGCTTTTTCTGCATAGCGGGTCATTTAGAATGGTAATGAACACTGTGGGCACAGGCTACATAATTCTTGTTTAATCACATTAATAATAAATTTCAATTGTTAGTTTCAGATTTTTTCTCTCACTTAAGTGTACAAAAGTTAATCAGCAAATAGCAGCCTAGTTCCGATTTATCATGTATTTTTGATCCTCACTCTATGTACCTAATGACAGAAAAAGAGCAGGTGGAGGTAGGCAACTAATTGAAATGAGAAAGGAAGCAAATTCTTCAAGAGACAGAAATACTTACATTATTTACAATAACATAGCTAGGAAAACAATAACCAGGACTGCTCATATTAATTATATGAGATAATCTTTAAACCCATTTTTCTTCCTATTTATAAACAAGAGAAATCGATGAGTATTATGGTTGTGAAATTAAAAGATGCTTGCTCCTTGGAAGAAAAGCCATGACAAACCTAGACAGTGTATTAAAAAGCAGAGACATTATTTGCCAACAGTCAAAGCTATGGTTTTTTCAGTAGTCATGTATGGATGTGAGAGTTGGACCATAAAGGAGGCTGAGCACTGAAGAACTGATGCTTTTGCACTGTGGTGTTGGAGAAGACTCCTGAGAGTCTTGGACTGCGAGGAGATCCAACCAGTCCATTCTGAAGGAAATCAATGCTGAAAATTCACTGGAGGGACTGATGCTGAGGCTGAAGCTAAGATGGTCAGTACTTTGGCCATGGGATGCAAAGAGCCCACTCATTGGAAAAGACCCTGATGCTGGGAAAGGTTGAAGGCAGAAGAGAAGGGGATGACAGAGGATGAGATGGTTGCAAGTCATCACCAACTCAATAGACATGAGTTTGAGTAAGTTCTGGGAGATGGCAAAGGACAGGGAAGCCTGGAAGGCTGCAGTCCATGGGGTCACTACACAGACACGACTGAGGAACTGAATAACAACAAAATGGTTGTGAGGGAGAAAGACAGGGAGAGAGAAATTTGTTTGTGATTTGTTCTGAGAACTATGGAACCACACTCACTGGCTACCCATTGTGGAAATACCTAATGACAAATTTTGCTTTTAGATGCAACATCTTATATTGAAAACAGTGTAGCACTTTACACTAAACAGAAATGAGTTAGAATTTTGACTCTTCTGCTTGTTGTCTCTGTGACCACCTCTGCTTGTTGTCTCTGTAACATTATGTACTATCTTTCTTCCCAACTGCATCATCTACAAACAGGGATCATATTTACATTGCAAGGCTCTTAGGACTTCTCTGGTGCCTACAATGTGGGAGACCTGGCTTCGATCCCTGGATCAGGAAGATCCTCTGGAGAAGGAAATGGCAACCCACTCCAGTACTGTTGCCTGGAAAATCCCATGGACAGAGGAGTGTGATAGTCTACAGTCCATGGGGTCTCAAAGAGTCAGACACGACTGAGCCACTTCATTTTAGAATAATGGATGTTAGTGTGTAGAATGTGTTAGCATATGGTAGTTGTTCAACTGGTAGCTATTATTATTGTTAAAATAACTATCACTCATTATCACTCTGAACTCTCCCCATCTCAGGCTATCAAAATCCACTTTTTTCTGTCCAAGGCTCGTCTTAAATGACATCTCCTTCTTTTCTGATATCCATAATTAGCATGTGACCAATACCTTTTGCCTTTTAATCTTAGTATCTCCTTATTTGTGATATATGTTTTGCATATGTTTTCTCTTATCACTTATTTCTGTATTTATTTTCCCTCTTTCTCTTAGTTTGTTACTTTTTTAGGCTGAGAAGTGCCTCTTATTTTTCTTCTCACCCTTTGCAGCCTTTTGTGGTGACTCACTCAGAGGAAGTATCCAACAATATTTGTCAACTCTGATTGGCACAGCACTGTGTATTTGTTAACTTTCACAAAATAATTTAGAAAAAATTCAACTTTTTCTTTTTATCTGACTTTATTTTAACCTTAAGTTAATTACACTGACTTCAACATTTTTTGAGTTCATTCCATTGCAGAATTGTGTCTGTAGGTACCTAGTTGAATGAAGTGGGTGAATGGGCAACATGATGTTAATGCTTTTAAAAGGAAAGGTTAAATTTTTTTTTTTTTCTTATCCCAGGACTATGTTTCTCAGTCTTGGTTGATTCGGTTGACAATTGACATGGTTTTTAATAATCACCATTGCTTTGAGTAAAAATGACTTCCAGTGAGCTAAGGAGAACTTTAATAACCTTTACAATATTATATTAACTGAAATAGAGGGAAATTGGCATGGTAAGCCAACACAAAGTATTTTATGAGATGAAAAAAGAAGAAAGACTGTACCAGAATCTTGTAAATAGCCAATAAAAATTCACCTTGTCTATATATTGTCCTAGGAGACACAATTCCATTTACATTTATTAGAAGTAATGATGTAGTATCCTGCAGATAATTAACACAATAAAATGCGGCTAATTTCACAGTGTCATTATAAAATTTGCCAGTTCAAATTACAAAGAGATTAACCCTCTGAGTGAGGCAATGACATTTCCATTCCCAGTTTGTCAATTAAATTTGAAAGAATGTTTCCCTTAGTTTGAAAGTTCAGCCCTCTCACCATTCCTGTCTTCTTTTTTCTATACCATCTTTACTATGTCTTTCTAAGAATGAAGCTTCTGGATTTAAACAAGTTAATTTATGGCAATTTTGTATTCTAGAGTGTCCAGGTTCTCAGCAAAAACACAAGTTTGTTTTGGAAGAGGAATGAAGCCAATTTCCTTATTTAAAAAGAGGGATGGAAGAAAGAAAGGAAGAAAAAATAGATGGAGGGAGGGAAGGAAAAACAGTCTCAGAGGAGTATAGTTTCTTTGATTAATGAACTTCTTGTTGGTTCATGTAAGTTGGAAAATTCTTCATTAAGAAGTTGCCTTCAGAATGTACTTCATTTAATGGCAGTTACTCTTTGACCTTTGCTCAGATAGTACTCATTTTCTGCATATCTCTCCTTTACAACTGATTTTAATTAGTCCCTCAAAAAAGAATCAATTCATTATGGGGAAAAGATTTATCGTGCCTCATTTCAAATATTCCTACTCAACTAAAATCCTCTTAAAGAATATTTAATGAGGGCATGATATTGTAATTGAATGAAACCTTAAGTTAATTACAAAATTGTGCAACCTGTTAAAGACAACTATTAATTGAATAAATCTAATACATACATTTATAAAGCTGCTAAAAATATGGTGCCATGCCCTTTCCCCTTCTTCCACTCCCTTTCTTCCTTTAATGATTTAGGGCAAAAGAACATATAGCTGAATTAAGTGGGACAGTCTCTCTTAAAAAGTAGAGATTTATTTCCAAAGCAAAAGCCTATTGGTATCATCAAGGAGTAAAATCAATGAAAATTGTTCAGAGAGCTCTTAAAAATGCTATTCTAAGAAAATTTTACTTTATAATTTCCTCAATCTTTCTGAGTGGCTTTGTTATTATTGTTATCACTGATGCTTCCTTCACACAGCTGTGCATTTGAACACTTTAAATGACCCAAAGTTTCTGTCTTGGGATTCTTCAGGTCACAAACGGACCTAACCTAAACTAGCTTAAACAAAAAGAGAGACTCTCTTGGCTAATGACACTGCATCCAGGGCCTCTGATGATGGCATGAAGACTCTCTCCAGATCTGATAGCTTTTCTTTCCTTTTATGTGGCTTCATTCTCGTGCAGATTTTCCTCACATGAATACTTCAGCAGCTACAGGCCCCTATCCTCCCAGTAAAACCACAGAGGGAGGGCAAAAAAACTCACCCTGGTTCTCTTGGGCAGAGACCGGGTCAAGGAGACTGTGTCAACCACCCACTGGGACATGATGCTGTCAACCCTCAGCAGAAGGATGAGCCCCACCCGTGCCAAGTGACAGGGCTTGAGGGAAAGGAGGTTCTCCAAGAGGTAGTTGGGTGCTATTATCAAAAACAACTGATGGTGGGCAGTTAAAATCCACTGACACTCACATGATTGCCCTGTGTGAATTCATTTTCTGGAAAGACTGACGCCTAAAGAGGCTATACTCACATAGCTAGGTAGTGCCAGAAGTCTAGAATCAAGTTGGGGTACCAGCATTCTTTTATCATTGATCTGTGCTTTAGAAAACTTACTGGCTAATGTGTAAAATAGCTAGCTAGTGGGAAGCTGCAGTGTAGCACAAAGAGCTCAGCTTGGTCTCTGTGATGACCTAGAGGGGTGGGATGGGGGTTGGAGGTGAGAGAAGAAGGAGGGGATATATTAATACATATAGCTGATTCACATTGTTGTACAGCAGAAACTAACACAGCATTGTAAAGCAACTACACTCCAATTAACAAACAAAGAACAAAAGGGAAAACTGGCAAAATATATTCAGGTATCCTTTATCACTTTGACATCCCACAATTCTTTGCTTGGAAGAGGGGGGCTAGTAACTCTGAATGCTTAGCCAAGCACCAGAACCCTTAATCTCTGATGTCATTTAAAAGCTGTTTCACTGAGAATTAGCTTCAGCTATCAGCACTTTAGTTTCCCATAAGAAGAACTCATTAGTATTAATCAACTTTGGGGTTTTAGTGGAATAGGAACTTTTTCATAAACTAAATTATTTTTTAATAACCCTCAAACAAACAGTTCTCAGTTCATGTATATTTAACTAATGTTTGCTTAGATGCTTTCTTAGTGCACCCATCTTCAAAAGAAACTTGTTAGTTAACAAGGACAAAAAGTATCCTAGGTTGTAACAACAGCACACAATAGGATTGTTAATAAACAATGGTGTACGTAATATGTTTCCAAGGAATGGCCCCATGAAGCACGTCATCATCACCCAAATGATAATCATTGCTCCCATTTGGAACATGAAGTCTGTATACTCTCTCTGAAAAATTAGTTGTGTTACTACAGTGATCACTTGCGCTTTAAATTAAAAATCTGTGATTATCAGAAAAGTGTCTGTAAGTGGTTCAGAGTGAAAGCCTGGTGCTTGAATCTATAAAAGACTTCCTTGAGGACCACAAGACCCAGATAGGTATATAGGTGAGAATATAGGGAGCCTGACTGAGGAGTGAGATGGAGCTGAGTGTCATGGGACAGGCAGCATGCTGATTCCTACTTTTATTAACTAGAAATGAGAGTCCCTCACATGAGTGCTCTGGGACTTGACTACCTAGAACTAGTGCAATGGAATCATTCCTCACGATGGCCTAGAATACAAATAATTTGAAAGTTAGAGGTGTTTTCTTAAGTCACGTTTGACCTAAAAATGACCGTTTTTTGAAGTCACAAGTGCTTGCTTGCATATCTTTAATTTGTTGCTATGCTATGCTAGGTCACTTCAGTCATGTCCGACTCTGTGCGACCCCATAGACGGCAGCCCACCAGGCTCCCCGGTCCCTGGGATTCTCCAGGCAAGAACACTGGAGTGGGTTGCCATTTCCTTCTCCAATGCATGAAAGTGAAAAGTGAAAGTGAAGTCGCTCAGTCGTGCCTGACTCTTAGCGACCCCATGGACTGCAGCCTAACAGGCTCCTCCGTCCATGGGATTTTCCAAGCAAGAGTACTGGAGTGGGGTGCCATTGCCTTCTCCGTTAATTTGTTAGTGAGTCCATCTACAACACAAATCCTGTGTGTGTGTGTGTGTGTGTGTGTGTGTGTATGTGTGTGTGTGTGTGAGGGTCAACCTGCTAACTCTCTCTGTGAAACATCTGGGCTCTTCAGAATGTGGTTGGAGAATCAGTGGAGTAGATAATCTTTCAACAGCCCTCTAGCTCTAAGTGAGAAACATGATAAAGAGTCAGCTGGTCTGAAGTTCTTAAAAGTCTGGTGATAGCCAAGCTAAGAAAAAAAAATAGTCCTCATTTCTAAATATTGATTTATTTAAAGCATGCACTGACACAGTCTAATAGCAGTCCTTATCTACAACCTAGAGGCACCATTCTATGTTTGTTCTTACTAGTTTCTTCCCTCGGCAACTTTGTAAAATATTAGTTTCTTTGTTGTACTGTCTTGCTGTAAGGCAGACTGGGGGAAAGTACATATTTTAAATGGATTGGATCACAGTTTCCACAAAAACCCCATGTGGATATTATGTCCTGTTGGTATGTCCTACTGCAACAGAAGGTAGCAAATCACATATTTAAAACTGCTCCCTGATTTATGGGTGAAATCTTAGGGTGGGAGTGCCTTGGAGCAAGGGAGGGGGTAATTGTTGAGTGTGCTGATTGGGAAGATAAGGGAAGACAGAATGTAAACCTCCAGTTACACAATAGTTTTTTAGTGCATTTCAACTGGGAATATTTCATCTGCTGTCAAGGAAACAAATTGCTTAACCTTAATATATGTAATAATTTCTTCCACACATAAATGTCCTTTTACTATTAAATCAGGCACTCCTCCTTTCCTACAAACTTCTGCCAACAGTCTGTTGCATCTCATCTACTAGGCTTTGCCCTCTCTATCTCCCTCCCCTTCTGTCCTGCTTTTCCTCTGATGAACAGAGTTGTCTCTTATTACTGGACATTTATATCCTGAAATTTTGTTAATCATATGATTTATGGTATAACTACAGTGTAGAATATACATATTTTATTAACTAACAACCTTAAACTATCTTTTAAACTGTGATTACATGGACAAGTGATTCTGGATTGGAGCTAATCTGTGGGGGTAGGAAGCCTACTTCCCTTAATTTCCCTTTTATACCAATGAAAATCTAAAGGAAGGAGAGATGAAATGACATGTTTGCATCTTCACTTTTGTGAATACTCCTTAAAGCCAACAGTTATGTGTTTGTTTTCTCTTAGAGTTAAGACAAAGATGGTAAATCAATCATTACCTTATTGGTCATTATTTTTTCCTTTTTTGAGTAAAAGATAAAAAAGTATACTATGGGACTTCCGGTTAAGATGGCGAAGGATTAGGACGGGGAATACGCTTTCTCCTCCACAAATTCATCAATGGGACATCTGGGCGCCGAGTAAATACCACAAACAGCTTCGGAGTGCTGGCGGAGGACGTCGGACACCCAGAAAAGCAACTCACTGCCTTCTAAAGGAGGTAGGAAAGAATATAGAAGCCAGAGAGAGACAAAGAGGGAGGGGCGGACCTCTGTCCGGGGAAGGAGTCTTAAAAAGAGAAGTTTCCAAACACCAGGAAACACTCTCCCTGCGGAATCTGCGCCGAACCTGGGAAACACGGAGACTATCATAACAGGGAGGAGAACAGTTGAGCAATTAGAACCCACAGACTGCGGGCCCTGCGGTAACTTCCGCAGCGGAAAAGCACCGCTGCAAACGCCCGCATCTGCCATTGGGGAGCCGGGGCTGGGCAGGGAGACGCCTTGGCCGTTCCCACGCGGGACGCTCCGCTGCCGGCGCTCCCCAGAGGGACGCTCCCCCGCGGGACTCTCCCCCCACTGGACGCTCCCCCGCCGGCCACTCCCGCGCAGGCGTGCCCCCGCCCGCTGTGCCGGCGGCTCCCACGAGGGCCACCCCATCCCCTCCCCCACCCGCCCGCCCGCCATTCCCGTCGCCGACCCCTCCCCCTCTGCGGGCCTCAGCGCAGACTTCGTTCGCCTGATTGTCTGGAGTGCTGCCTAACTGGAGTAGTTTGGGCCGGCAATCCAGATTGTGCAGCGCCGACCACACGAGTGGCGGGCCTTGGCCCAGAACACCGCCGAACCGTGCACAGAACAAAGAACTATACAGAACAACCACAGAGAAAGGGGCCTATAGATCTTGAGAAATTTAAGCCGGAACAAGGAACTAGCTGAAAATGAACTGAACCCACAACAATAATAGAGAAACTCTTATATATATTGTTACTATTTTTCCCATCATTATTTCCTTTTTTTTTTCTTTTCTTTTTTTAATATATATATATATTTTTAAATTTTTATTATTTTTTAATTGGAAAAAGGAAAACAAAAATTTTTTTTCCCTTTTAATTTTTTTTGTTGTTGTTTGTTTTGTTTCTTTTATTTTTTTATTATTATTATTTTTTTTATCCTCTAGTACTTCTTTAATCTCCACGTTTAGATATAACTTTTGTGACCCTGTTTTGTTTTTTTTTTTCCTTTTTCCTTTTTGTCCTTTGCTTTTTTCCTTTCCTTTTTTCTTTTCTTTACTGATTACTGACTAGATCTGTCTCTCTCCTTCACACTCCCTCCTTTTATCCTCCTGACCACCTCTGTCTCCTTCCTCCCTTTTTCCTTCTATGTATAATTCCGTGAACATCTCTGAGCAGTCCAGTTGTGGAATGCATTATAGAAGAAGAAGTTTTTGAGACTACTGTAAAAATAAGACCAATAACTGGAACCAGGAGGCTTAAGTCCATACCCTGATCCCACGAAACACTAATTGACAGGAGCTCATTAAAAGCCTCCATACCTACTCTGAAACCAAGCATCACACAAAGACCAGCAAGTTCCACAACAAGACATACCAAGCAAATTCTCCAGAAAAACAAGAACACAGCCTGAGCTCCAATACACAGGCTACACAAAGCGACCCCAAAAGCATAGACATCTCATAACTCACTACTAGACACTCCACTGCACCCCAGAGAAAAGAAATCCAGCTCCACCCACCAGAACACCGATACAAGCTTCCATAAACAAGAAACCTCGACAAGCCACCGGTACAAACCCACATATAGTGCAGAAACGCCACAATAAAGAGAACTCCACAGACTACCAGAATACAGTAAAGACGCCCCAAACTTAGCAATTTAAACAAGATGAAAAGACAGAAGAATTCCCAGCAGGTAAAGGAACAGGATAAAAGCCCACCAAACCAAACAAAAGAGGAAGAAATAGCGAACCTACCTGATAAAGAATTCCGAATAATGATCGTGAAATTAATCCAAAATCTGGAAAGCAAAATGGAATCATGGATAAATAGTCTGGAGAAAAGCATTGAGAAGATGCAAGAAAGATTTAACAAGGACCTAGAAGAAATAAAAAAGAATCAACATATAATGAATAATGCAATAAATGAGATCCAAAACACTCTGGAGGCAACAAATAGTAGAATAACAGAGGCAGAAGATAGAATTAGCGAATTAGAAGATAGAATGGCAGAATTAAAGGAATCAGAGGAGAAAAAAGAAAAACGAATTAAAAGAAATGAGGACAATCTCAGAGACCTCCAGGACAATATTAAACGTTACAATATTAGAATCATAGGAGTCCCAGAAGAAGAAGACAAAAAGAAAGACCATGAGAAGATACTAGAGGAGATAATAGTTGAAAACTTCCCTAAAATGGGGAAGGAAATAATCACTCAAGTCCAAGAAACCCAGAGAGTCCCAAATAGGATAAACCCAAGACGAAACACCCCAAGACACATATTAATCAAATTAACAAAGATCAAACACAAAGAACAAATATTAAAAGCAGCAAGGGAAAAACAACAAATAACACACAAGGGAATTCCCATAAGGATAACAGCTGATCTTTCAATAGAAACTCTCCAAGCCAGGAGGGAATGGCAAGACATACTTAAAGTGATGAAAGAAAAGAACCTACAGCCCAGATTATTGTACCCAGCAAGGATCTCATTCAAATATGAAGGAGAAATCAAAACCTTTACAGACAAGCAAAAGCTGAGAGAATTCAGCACCACCAAACCAGCTCTCCAACAAATACTAAAGGACATTCTCTAGACAGGAAACACAAAAAGGATATATAAATTCAAACCCAAAACAACAAAGTAAATGGCAACGGGATCATATTTATCATTAATTACCTTAAATGTAAATGGGTTGAATGCCCCAACCAAAAGACAGAGACTGGCTGAATGGATACAAAAACAAGACCCCTCCATATGAATGAAACTAGAACACTTTCTAACACCATACACAAAAATAAACTCAAAATGGATTAAAGAGCTAAATGTAAGACCAGAAACCATAAAACTCCTAGAGGAAAACATAGGCAAAACACTCTCTGACTTACATCACAGCAGGATCCTCTATGACCCACCTCCCAGAATATTGGAAATAAAATAAAAAATGAACAAATGGGACCTAATTAAACTTAAAAAGCTTTTGCACAACAAAGGAAACTATAAGCAAGGTGAAAAGACAGCCTTCAGAATGGGAGAAAATAATAGCAAATGAAGCAACTGACAAACAACTAATCTCAAAAATATACAAGCAACTTCTACAGCTCAATTCCAGAAAAATAAATGACCCAATCAAAAAATGGGCCAAAGAACTCAATAGACATTTCTCCAAAGAAGACATACAGATGGCTAACAAACACATGAAAAGATGCTCAATATCACTCATTATCAGAGAAATGCAAATCAAAACCACTATGAGATACCATTTCACGCCAATCAGTATGGCTGCTATCCAAAAGTCCACAAGCAATAAATGCTGGAGAGGGTGCGGAGAGAAGGGAACCCTCTTGCACTGTTGGTGGGAATGCAAACTAGTACAGCCACTTTGGAGAACAGTATGGAGATTCCTCAAAAAACTGCGAATAGAACTGCCTTATGATCCAGCAATCCCACTGCTGGGCATATACACTGAGAAAACCAGAATTGAAAGAGACACCTGTACCCCAATGTTCATAGCAGCACTGTTTGCAATAGCCAGAACGTGGAAGCAACCTAGATGTCCATCCACAGATGAATGGATAAGCAAGCTGTGGTACATATACACAATGGAATATTACTCAGCCATTAAAAAGAATACATTTGAATCAGTTCTAAGGAGGTGGATGGAACTGGAGCCTATTATACAGAGTGAAGTAAGCCAGAAACAAAAACACAAATACAGTATACTAACGCATATATATGGAATTTAGAAAGATGGTAAAAAATAACCCTATTTACGAGACAACAAAAGAGACACTGATGTATAGACCAGACTTTTGGACTCTGGGACCAGGAGAGGGTGAGATGATTGGGGAGAATAGCATTGAAATATGCATAATATTATATCTGAAATGTATTAATTGTTCAAACTAAACACTATCATGTTACAATTTGTTCATACTAGATGTTTGTAATGTTTCTGATAATCAATAAAAGAGATTCTTGATAAAAAAAAAACAAACAAACAAAAAAAAAAAGTATACTATGTAAAATGTTAGTGTTTTATAGGCGTGTTTTCCTTAATCTTCATAACAATTCCATAAGGTAGTTAATTATACATCCATTTTACATGTGGCAAAAGTGAACTTTGAGTTTAATTTGACTGAGCAAGAGTCAGACTGTGAGCATTTAAATTGAGTTGGTCTGACTACACTGTCCCTTCTTACCCACTGCATCATGGTGCTTTCTGTGAATACCAATTTTTTTTTTTTTAGCATGCCAAATTTATTTGAGTTCAGAAAGGGCACTGACTCAAGTAGAGTGAAACCAACACAAGTATTATTTAAGTATTGATTGCTATCCACTAATTATGTGACTGCAGACCCATGGTTTCCCTGCTTGGAGCCTTGTTTTTCTCAATAATGAGTTGAATAAGTCTATGTGTAGGATTTCTTTCAGTGCTAACCATTCAAGAATCTGTGCTACTCATTGAAAGTTTTAGCTTAGACTCTTACAACTCTATGGGGATCAAAAATTGAAAAATGAATTACATGAATTCAAATCCCCATGAGTTTATAAAGCAAGTCCACATTAAGAAACAAGAAGACTCTATTTGGAGAAACAAAAGGCAGAAAATAGGGTGAGGCTCTGTAACTAGCTTGTATTGCTGCTTCACTACACAATCTCTCAGCAGAAGTCTCCCACCCCCAAGGGCAAGTTTGGGGAATGAAGTACAGATAGTATCATGGGTGTTACAGTGATATAAAGAGCCAATTGAATTTGGTAATAAGGAGCTGATGATCTGAGCCACAGTCAGCTCATGGTCTTGTTTTTGCTGATTGCATAGAGCTTCTCCATCTTTGGCTGCAAAGAATATAATCAATCTGATTTCGGTGTTGACCATCTGGTGATGTCCATGTGTAGAGTCTTCTCTTGTGTTGTTGGAAGAGTGTTTGCTATGACCAGTGCATTCTCTTGGCAAAACTCCATTAGCCTTTGCCCTGCTTATTCCGTGCTCCAAGGCCAAATTTGCCTGTTATTTCAGGTGTTTCTTGACTTCCTACTTTTGCATTCCAGTCCCCTATAATGAAAAGGACATCTTTTTTGGGTGTTAGTTCTAGAAGGTTTTGTAAGTCTTCATAGAACCATTCAACTTCAGCTTCTTCAGCATTACTGGTGTGGGCATAGACTTGGATTACTGTGGTATTGAATGGTTTGCCTTGGAAGTGAATAGAGATCATTCTGTCATTTTTGAGATTGCATCCAAGTACTGCATTTCGGAATCTTTTGTTGACTATGATGGCTATTCCATTTCTTCTAAGGGATTCCTGCCCGCAGTAGTAGATATAATGGTCATCTGAGTTAAATTGACCCAGTCCAGTCCATTTTACTTCGCTGATTCCTAAAATGGCAATGTTTACTCTTGCCGTTTCACTCTTGCCATTTCCTGTTTGACCACTTCCAATTTGCCTTTGTTGCTGCTGCTAAGTCGCTTCAGTCACGTCTGACTCTGTGTGGCCCCATAGATGGCAGCCCACGAGGCTCCTCTGTCCCTGGGATTCTCCAAGCAAGAACACTGGAGTAGGTTGCCATTTCCTTCTCCAATGCACGAAAGTGAAAGTGAAGTCGCTCAGTCGTGTCCAACTCTTAGCGACCCCATGGACTACAGCCCACCAGGCCCTCCATCCATGGGATTTGTTAGGTAGTTAGAATAGAAAACAGGAGTTTAAAATGGTGGTGGCTAAAAGACAAGGAAGGGAAAAGTCCGTGAAAATAGAACAAAGGAAGGTCAAAGGAAGGTCCGAGGACTGGAGTGAAGACCTCAGGAAGAACAAACAGCACTCCTGGCTAAGCCCAATTTCCATAGGGCAGGCCCAGGGGGAGGAAAAAACATATAAAAGGAGGAGTCATATCACTTTCTCTCTCTCTCTCTCTCTCTCTCTCTCTCTCTCTCTCTCTCTCTCTCTCGTGTATGTGCGCCCTCTCTCTCTCTCTTTCTCTCTCTCTCTCTCGAGCTCCCCACCCACCCACCCCCGCGTACTGGCTGGCTTCTCCACTCTCTTCTCTTCCAATCCGAGGATAGATTCTCCTGCTATCTTCTAAATAAAATAGAGCTGTAACACTGATTTGTCTAAGAGCTATGACACGGTTTGTTCAAGACCCGAGAGCTGTGACGCACTGAGGGCTTTAATGTCCGTCGCCCCAAATCATTGTTGTGATGAGCCAAGAACTGAGAAACATACAGTCGCCTGACACCTTGATTTATGGACCTAACATTCCAGATTCCTATGCAATATTGCTTTTTACAGCATTGGACTTTGCTTCCATAACGAGTCACATCCAAGCTGGGTGTTGTTTTTGCTTTGGATCCATCTCTTCATTCTTTCTGGAGTTGTTTCTCCACTGATCTCCAGTAGCATATTGGGCACCTACTAAAATGGACTGGAATGGGTGAATTTAACTCAGATGACCATTATATCTACTACTGCAGGCAGGAATCCCTTAGAAGAAATGGAGTAGCCATCATGGTCAACCAAAGAGTCTGTAATGCAGTACTTGGATGCAATATCAAAAACAGAATGGGAAAGACTAGGGATCCCTTCAAGAAATTCAGAGATACCAAAGGAACATTTCATGCACAGATGGGCTCGATAAAGGACAGAAATGGTATGGACCTAACAGAAGCAGAAGATATTAAGAAGAGATGGCAAGAATACACAGAAGAACTGTACAAAAAAGATCTTCACGACCCAGATAATCACGATGGTGTGATCACTCACCTAGAGCCAGACATCCTGGAATGTGAAGTCAAGTGGGCCTTAGAAAGCATCACTATGAACAAAGCTAGTGGAGGTGATGGAATTCCAGTGGAGCTATTCCAAATCCTGAAAGATGATGCTGTGAAAGTGCTGCACTCAATATGCCAGCACATTTGGAAAACTCAGCAGTGGCCACAGGACTGGAAAAGGTCCGTTTTCATTCCAATCCCAAAGAAAGGCAATGCCAAAGAGTACTCAAACTACCGCACAATTGCACTCATCTCACACTCTAGTAAAGTAATGCTCAAAATTCTCCAAGCCAGGCTTCAGCAATATGTGAACCATGAACTTTCAGATGTTCAAGCTGGTTTTAGAAAAGGCAGAGGAACCAGAGATCAAATTGCCAACATCTGCTGGATCATCGAAAAAGCAAGAGAGTTCTAGAAAAACATCTATTTCTGCTTTATTAACTATGCCAAAGCCTTTGTGTGGATCACAATCAACTGTGGAAAATTCTTCAAGAGATGGGAACACCAGACCACCTGACCTGCCTCTTGAGAAACCTGTATGCAGGTCAGGAAGCAACAGTTAGAACTGGATATGGAACAACAGACTGGTTCCAAATTGGAAAAGGAGTACGTCAAGGCTGTGTACTGTCACCCTGCTTATTTAACTTATATGCAGAGTACATCATGAGAAATGCTGGGCTGGAAGAAGCACAAGCTGGGATCAAGATTGCCGGGAGAAATATCAATAACCTCAGATATGCAGATGACACCACCCTTATGGCAGAAAGTGAAGAGGAACTAAAAACCTTCTTGATGAAAGTGAAAGTGGAGAGTGAAAAGGTTGGCTTAAAGCTCAACATTCAGAAAACGAAGATCATGGCATCTGGTCCCATCACTTCATGGCAAATAGATGGGGAAACAATGGAAACAGCAGCTGACTTTATTTTTGGGGGCTCCAAAATCACTGCAGATGGTGATTGAAGCCATGAAATTTAAAGACACTCTCTCCTTGGAAGGAAAGTTATGACCAACTTAGATAGCATGTTGAAAAGCAGAGAGATTACTTTCCCAACAAAAGTCCGTCTAGTCAAGGCTATGGTTTTTCCTGTGGTCATGTATGGATGTGAGAGTTGGACTGTGAAGAAGGCTGAGCGCTGAAGAATTGATGCTTTTGAACTGTGGTGTTGGAGAAGACTCTTGAGAGTCCCTTGGACTGTGAGGAGATCCAACCAGTCCATTCTAAAGGAGATCAGTCCTAGGTGTTCTTTGGAAGGACTGATGCTAAAGCTGAAACTCCAATACTTTGGCCACCTGGTGTAAAGAGCTGACTCATTGGAAAAGACTCTGATGCTGGGAGGGATTGGGGGCAGGAGGAGAAGGGGACAACAGAGGATGAGATGGCTGGATAGCATCACTGACTCGATGGACATGAGTTTGGGTGACCTCCGGGAGTTGGTGATGGACAGGGAGGGCTGGCATGCTGCAATTCATGGGGTCACAAAGAGTTGGACATGACTGAGCTACTGAACTGAACTGAGTGGATCATTGAAAAAGCAGGAGAGTTCCAGAAAAACATCTATTTATGCTTTATTAATTATGCCAAAGTCTTTGACTGTGTAGATCACTACAAACTATGGAAAATCCTGAAAGAGATGGGAATACCAGATACCTCACTTGCCTCTTGAGAAATCTGTATGAAGGTCAGGAAGCAACAGTTAAAACCGGACAGGGAACAATAGACTGCTTCCAAATAGGAAAAGGAGTACGTCAAAGCTGCATATTGTCACCCCACTTATTTAACTTATATGCAGAGCACATCATGAGGAATGAGACTGGATGAAGCACAGGCTGAAATCAAGATTGCTGGGAGAAATATCAATAACCTCAGATATGCAGATGATACCACCCTTATGGCAGAAAGTGAAGAACTAAAGAGCCTCTTGATAAAAGTGAAAGAGAAGAGTGAAAAAGTTGGCTTAAAGCTCAACATTCAGAAAACGAAGATCATGGCATCTGGTCCCATCACTTCATGGCAAATAGATCGGAAAACAGTGGAAACAGTGGCAGACTTTATTTTTCTGGGCTCCAAAATCACTGCAAATGGTGACTGCAGCCATGAAATTAAAAGACGCTTACTCTTTGGAAGGAAAGTTATGACCAACCTAGGTAGCATATTCAAAAGCAGAGACATCACTTTGCCAACAAAGGTTCGCCTAGTCAAGGCTATAGTCTTTCCTGTGGTCATGTATGGATGTGAGAGCTGGACTGTGAAGAAGGCTGAGTGCCGAAGAATTGATGCTTTTGAACTGTGGTGTTGGAGAAGACTCTTGAGAGTCTCTTGGACTGCAAGGAGATCCAACCAGTCCATTCTGAAGGAGATCAGCCCTGGGATTTCTTTGGAAGGAATGATGCTAAAGCTGAAACTCCAGTATTTTGGCCACCTCATGCGAAGAGTTGACTCATTGGAGAAGACTCTGATGCTGGGAGGGATTGAGGGCAGGAGGAGAAGGGGACGACAGAGGATGAGATGGCTGGATGGCATCACTGACTCGATGGATGTGAGTCTGAGTGACCTCCGGGAGTTGGTGATGGACAGGGAGGCCTGGCGTGCTGCAGTTCATGGGGTCGCAAAGAGTTGGACACGACTGAGCGACTGATCTGATCTGATCTGATCTGGTGGTCCAGTGGCTAAAGACTCTGATCTCCCTCTGCAGTGCACCCAGGTTCAATCCATGGTTGAGGAACTAGGTCCCATGTGCTACAACTAAAAGTTCAAATGCTGCAACTAAAGATCCTGCATACCACAATGAATACTGAAGATCATGAGCATCTGAACTAAGACACTGCATGGTGAAATGAAATGAATACTAATAATAAAAAATCTAAAAAATTGGAGGATACTTGCTTTAGAATGTTGTGCTAGTTTCTGGTGTACAATTTAGTGAATCAGCCATATGTATACAAATATCCCATTCCTCCTGGAGAGCCACTGGGGAGAGCAGCATGGAGGTTCCTTAAAAAAGCTAAAAATAGAACTTCCATATGAGCCAGCAATCCCACTCCTGGGCATATACCCTAAGGAGTTCTTATTCTTTAAGAAAATCTCTGGATATGGAGGTTAATTTACACAGAGAGGGTGAGAAAGGGAGAAGGCTCAAAGGTGTTTCTGAGGCTCTTGGATTGGACAGCTGGGTAGATGGTGGTGTTACTGAGTTTGAGACAGGGAACACAGGAGGAGTAGCATGTAGAAAAGGAAACCTGAGATCAGTTTGGGGACTCTGTTAAGTAACTGCAGGTTATACGGCAAAGATGGCAAGTGTGAGAGAAGTCTGAACTAGGAATATCAAATTTGGGTGGTATCAATACACAGGTGGTAGCGGAAGCTACAGGTATGGGAGATATCCTCCAGGGATATTGAGTATTGTGAGGCAAGAGAAGGTTTAGGACAAAACCCCAAGGAACACCAGCATGTTAGGTGGATGAGGGGAAAGAATCTGTGAAAGGGAGTAAGGAACACCTAGGAGGTGAAAGGACTGTGTGTTGGAAGACACAGTCAAGAGAGCTTCATGAAAGTGAAGCACATAACAATAAAGAAAACTCCAGAATAGGAAGCTGAGTCAAATAGGACAATCTTCACCAATTTTGCAACTTTGTCTATGACCAAACCTATTCAGACACAGAAGTGATGTGATACATGGAATAGTAGAAAGATAATTGACCCTTTTCACTTCTGTGGCCTTGGGTACGCTACAAGGAATCTCTATTCACCTCTGTAAAACAGGAGATAAATTAGCAAGTTTATGCTTGGAGGACTGATACAAGAATATACCAATGACTATGTAGATATATTTTATGATTTTTTGAACTTGGCAACATAAAGCAAATGTAAGATAGACATCTTGGTGATTATTGTACAGTGTACGTATGTGCGTCTAACTTGGGGCATTTTCTTTGTGATATGAGTTCTCTGAAAATGGGGGTTATTTTTTGTGTAACATATATATGGTCCAATAGGATTTGAATACTTAACAAACCCTTTCCATAATGACAACCATTATTACAATGAATAAGCCAACTCTCCTCCAACGCAAAAGCTTAATTGCCAGGCTGTACTAAAGAAAAGTTAAATTTGGCTTTTCACATGCTAAGCAGGTATTCGGCAGCAAACATTCCCATTGAGAAAAAGAATAATATATCCTGTAAAAACTTCTGGAAAAGAAATGCTCTCCCATTTAAAAAGAGTAAAATTTTTTGTAGTAAAATATCTAAAAGAAATATCAAAAAGAGTAAAAATTCTAGTTCACTTAAAACACTGCTCATTTAAGTTGTTCTCTTCTAATTCTTGATTGGTGTGAAATGCAGTGATGCCTGGCAACTGTCCATAATAAGCCTTAAAGGTAATGAATTTCTTAGATTCCTATTTCTTACCTATAATGAAAATATCACCCACCTCTCTCCTATAAGTAGGATGCTAAATTAGCTATGAAGATCTTAGCAACATTTTCTAAACTGGGTGAAACCAGTGTTGAAATCTGTGTCTTCCTAATTACTTTGCATTCTTCATTACAGTTGAGCATTGAATGTACACATATTATATATATACCAGTTCTTATACCTAAAGAAGGCATAGCTTTTTTTAGATTCCATACCTTCACTAACAAAGTCATTAAGTGTAAACTTGGAAAAGGTTAGAGTTATTATTTTCCTACCATCATTTTTTTTAACTTAAAGCACTTGGTAAAATTCATAACTCTGTGCCATTGCTCACACCAAAAGCTGACAAGTAGCTTAAATATTCATAAGTATCAGAGCATGATGTTTGACTTAAGGTCTTATTTCTGATCTCTTGGTAGAGCAACCTTTCCTTGCTGACCTGAGTAGTAACAGAAATGGTTTCAAGATCATAATAATGAAATGGTTCCAATGGTCATAATAGCTCACAAGAAAGAGCAAAGTGTGAAAGAAATATCTAGCATCTGGGACTCTGAATCCAGAATATGCTCCTAATGTACAGAAATAAAGAAAAAAGAGAGAGAAAGAGACCCATAGAGAAAGAGAAAAGGAGCAGGGGGAGAAGACAGAAGAAAGGGAGGAAAGAAGGAGAGAAAAAAGCTGAAATTAACCTGCAACTTTGCAAAATCAATATAACATAGCAATTAACATACAAAAACCACTGATGTGGATTTTGAAGCACTAATGAATGCTTACTGAGACTTTTTAATATGGTGGGGATTAAACCATCATATCCTATGACTCGGAGAAGGCAATGGCACCCCACTCCAGTACTCTTGCCTGGAAAATCCCATGGATGGAGGAGCCTGGTAGGCTGCAGTCCATGGGGTCTCTAGGAGTCAGATACAACTGAGCAACTTCACTTTCACTTTTCACTTTCACGCATTGGAGAAGAAGTGGCAACTCACTCCAGTGTTCTTGCCTGGAGAATCCCAGGGACGGGGGAGCCTGGTGGGCTGCTGTCTATGGGGTCGCACAGAGTCGGACACGACTGAAGCAACTTAGCATCCTATGACTATTTTTAAGGAAATTCAACTTGCTTCTAGTTTTTATAGAAGTGTTACTGAGGAAATCTTCAGCACTATGTACTCTGTCATATGCTGTGGATACAGAAATTAAGTAGACACTTGCCCCTCTGTCTCACCACTCATATACAGCTGTGGTAAATGCAGAAGGAGAGAATGGGTGAACTAGGAAGTTGAGAGTCTCTGCAAGGAATAACCTACGTGCTCCAGGGAAAGAGGTGCGTCCCATGCTAGGTTATCAACCATTCATTCTAAAAGAGAGAACACTTTACTGGTGAAAGAGCTCCAAGAACATGATTAGTACTTTTTAAGGTAATACACTGAGTTTTAAGTAAGAAAAGGCAAATTGTTCACCTATATCATTTTATCTTCTGAAAAATCCTGGAAAGTGCATTCTGCTTCTCCCATTTGCAAATGAGCAAATGGATTGAGGGATTTTAAATAAGTTGTTCAAGTTTCCCCAGTGGTGTGTGGTTTTATCAACCATGACTCTTTGAGTGAGTGAGTGATAGAAACTTGACTTAAAACATATTAAGCAGAAAAAAGACTGTTAGCTCATGTAACCAAACCACAAGAGGTAGGAAATACAGCTAGGCTTCAAGAATGATTGGAATCAAGTTCAAATGCTGCCAGGAGTCCTCCACTTCCCCTGCCTCAGATCCATTATTTCTGGCTTCATTCTATCACATAGCTCCCTCCTTGGAATTAGAAACATGGCTATTTGGCAAACCCAAGTTTGCAATTTCAAGAAACTCCTAGGTTTCAAGCTAAAAGCTTTTAAGGAAATGCAGTGATTGGTTTAACCTGGATTTGGTGCCCATCCTTGGACCAATCAGTGATTCTAGGAATTGCATTATAATAAGTGGACAGTTTAGGTCAGAAAACCAGGTATTGGGTCTTTAAGAAAACACAACCATTCTGGGCTGACAAAGAACAGACCTCAATTACATTTTTTTTTTTTTTAACCACCTATAGTTGCTTCCAATGGGGAAGGCAATGGCACCCCACCCCAGTACTTTTGCCTGGAAAATCCCATGGATGGAGGAACCTGGTGGGCTGCAGTCCATGGGGTCGCTAAGAGTCGGACATGACTGAGCGACTTCACTTTCACTTTTCACTTTCATGCATTGGAGAAGGAACTGGCAACCCACTCCAGTATTCTTGCCTGGAGAATCCCAAGGACGGAGGAGCCTGGTGAGCTTCCGTCTATGGGGTCGCACAGAGTCGGACACGACTGAAGCGACTTAGCAGCAGCAGCAGCAGTTGCTTCCAAAGAAAAATACAGATCTGTGACACTCCAAGGATTTAAAATTTCACTGGGCTAATAAGAAAGAAAACTGCAGGTGTTCAAATTCTGGCTCTCTCACTTCACTACTTGTGTGACCTTGGCCAAGTTACTTACTGCCTCCTATTCCTCATTTGTAAAACTGTAATAATAATGTTATTCACTTCATAGAGATTTTGAAACTCAGTAGCTCCAGAGTTGAATTTAGCTTCTTTCCTTGAAACTGACACTTTCTCACAGCTTTTCTTTATCAGTTAATAAGTGAAGTGAAGTCCCTCAGTCGTGTCTGACTCTTTGTGACCCCATGGACTGTAGCCCACTAGGCTCCTCCATCCATTGAATTTTCTAGGCAAGAGTACTGGAGTGGGTTGCCATTTCCTTTTCCAGGGGATCTTCCCAACCCAGGGATCAAACCCAGGGTCTCCCATGTTGCGGGCAGATGCTTTACCTTCTCACCCACCAGGGAATCCCATTATCAGTTAATGGCACCTACAATTCCTCAAGTTTGGCACGGACAGTTCCTCAAGTTTCCCATTCCAAAATCTTAAGTTATCTTTGAGATCCCTTTCTTCCATGCCCTATTTTCAACGGTCTCCTAAACTTATTTCTTCTTTCAAAATGTCTTTTATAGCAATCTCCATTTCTCCCTTCCAGCTGCCACCATGTCACCTGAGGCTCAATTGGCATTTACCTGGATTACAGCTATAACCTCCTAACTGGTCTCCCTCCTTACAAAGTCTAAACTTTCAACTCATTTTGACAGCACTTCCGAGTGACTTTTTCATTCTCTCTGAAACAGTCTCCAACTCAATAGTCTGAATAAGAGAAAGACAAAACTATGTTTTCTGCTATCTTAAATTATTTGACTTTAGGATTCTTGAAATTCTTAACTCCAAAAAAAAAAAAAAAAGGTGAATGTTGGATTAATGAGAAATATATATCCAAAAATATTCTACATTTAATAAAAATTGTTTATCAAGTAATATGTGTAACATGTTAAGATGTTATTTTATAAATATTCTTATTTATATATAATTAATAGACTGTATTAACAGTATTACTTTATAAACTATAGTTTTACATTTATGTATTAATATAAATATTTATAGTATTAATATAGTTTAAGTTATTTATTGAAAGCCTGGATTGTTAATTACTTTCCTTTTATATAGTTGCAAATAATTTCTGACAAATTAAATTGTTTGTATTGGTTAAGTGAGGTTTGAAATATTGGATTAGGGAAGGAGTTATGGGATTTTTAAAGAAGAAGAATTGTATCCAATTATGAATGTGCTTGTTGAGAGGAAGCTGATTCTATTTGGACTTGAATGATTAGATGAGATGCAATATTTGGATAAAAGGAGCAGGTCAGGTGAATCACCAAATAGAAAAAGATCTATGCTATTTTCACATTGCTGTGTTTTGTTTTTCAAGATTTCTTTGAAAGAAGACATGCTAAAACTCTAGTTCTTTTCTTTGTTGTTGAAAAATTAGGGAAAAAAGACCAAAAGATAATCTTTGAATTTTGAATTTTGAAGAGTAGTTGAATGGGTGAATTTTTGATGTGTCATAGAATGGGGAAATTCTTGAGTAACTAAAAAAGAAAAAAAGATGATTATCTTGAGACAGTGGGATATCAAAATATAGTTATAAACAGAATGTACAGGAATTTAAAAATCCTTAGCACTAATCTTGCCTGGCAAATCCCATGGACGGAGGAGCCTGGTAGGCTGCAGTCCTTAAGGTCGCTAGGAGTCAGACATGACTGAGCGATTTCACCTTCAAGCATTGGAGAAGGAAATGGCAACCCACTCCAGGGTTCTTGCCTGAAGAATCCCAGGGATGGGGGAGCCTGGTGGGTTGCCATCTATGGGATCTCACAGAGTCAGACACGACTGAAGCGACTTAGCAGCAGTAGAAGCAGCAGCACTTAACTAGAAAATACGGCATGTGTATTAATTTTCAAAATTATTTAAAGTGGCTTCAGCCTGGGTTTGTTAAGTCCTTGCTACCACTTGATAGTTACCAAAAAACTCACCTATTGTTCCAAGATGTTGTATCTCTTTAAATTTTGCTACAAGTTATATAGCATCCTCTTAAATATGTAGGATGTTCAGTAAACGTTTATGTCTTTTTGTGCTTATTAAAGTTCTCTTTTTCTAGTAAACATGTAATTGAATTTAAGCCTTGTTAATATTAAGCAACACAAAGCAAATAATATGAAGTACATTAAAGAAATGCTAAAAAGTATATCTTTTCTGTAGTGTAGGTCATGGAGCATGCAGAATGCTCTGTACCTGTGTAGGAGTTGCTAGCTTCTTGAGTATCATTCAAATCTTCATTTCAAAAAGTGGTGGCACATGGTAGAGCTGCTTGTCATCTAAGAACCACTTTGTTGGTCTTCCTTCTCATGAACCAGATAGTGAAACCCAAACAGCCTATTTTGTATGCAGAGTACACACACACCCACCCACTCAACACACATTACTGCACACCAATGATGTAAATAAAAGATGAACTGAAAAATCATTTGGTGACTTAAAATTTTTTAAAAACTTTTATTTAATGTGTTTTAATTAATTTACTTATTTGGCATGCTGTGCAGCATGTGGGATCTTAGCTCCCTGACCAGGGATCAAACCCATGCCCCCTGCATTGGAAGTGTGGAGTCTTAACCACTGGACAGTGGGAAGTCCCCCTTTGGTGACTTTACATCAAAGATTTTTATGATCACTTTTCTTGATCCTTATTTTGAAAATAAGTTTTCATATCATCATGTCCCTTTACCAATATCAGGTCAGTGTCTAATGCTTAAAAAACATATTTAAGGGAATGATATGCAAGTGACAGCAAATTTAAAGAGATACAACATCTTGGAACAATGGGTAAGTCTTTTGGTAACTTTTGGGTGGTATCAGATATAGCAGACATATCATTTGATTCCAAAAAGGGTAATATTAAAAGAAAGAGTAATATGTGGAAAAACTACATTATGACCATAGCTTTTTATTTGCATGGCTATGTTTTAGTTTGTCCACTGTACAATGAGATGTGAACAGGCTGAATTAAGGGTTAAAAAAAAAAAAACAAACAACAATGGTTATAGCACATTTGCATGTTTTGTTCCTTCTATTAATATTGACTTATAAAGTATAGATATGCTTTCCTTTGTAGGCAATGGCATTGTGATAAATAAAGGGTACTGTGTGAGCTTTAACATTTGAAATGCTTTATTTACTTTTAAAAATTAGGTAGTAAATATTTAATTTAGTTCAGTTCAGTCACTCAGTCATGTCCAACTCTTTGTGACCCCATGAATTGCAGCATGCCAGGCCTCCCTGTCCATCACCAACTCCCAGAGTTCACCCAAACTCATGTCCATCGAGTCAGTGATGCCATCCAGCCATCTCATCCTCTGTCATCCCCTTCTCCTCTTGCCCTCAATTCCTCCCAGCATCAGAGTCTTCTCCAAAGAGTCAACTCTTCGCATGAGGTGGCCAAAGTATTGGAGTTTAAGCTTTAGCATCAGTCCTTCCAAAGAATACCCAGGAGTGGTCTCCTTTAGGATGGACTGGTTGGATCCCCTTGGAGTCCAAGGGACTCTCAAGAGTCTTCTCCAACACCACAGTTCAAAAGCATCAATTCTTCAGCGCTCAGCTGTCTTCACAGTCCAACTTTCACATCCACACATGACCACAGGGAAGACCATAGCCTTGACTAGGCGAACCTTTGTTGGCAAAGTGATGTCTCTGCTTTTGAATATGCTATCTAGGTTGGTCATAACTTTCCTTCCAAGGAGTAAGCGTCTTTTAATTTCATGGCTGCAGTCACCATCTGCAGTGATTTTGGAGCCCAGAAAAATAAATTCTGACACTGTTTCCACTGTTGCTCCATCTATTTCCCATGTAGTGATGGGACCAGATGCCATGATCTTCGTTTTCTGAATGTTGAGCTTTAAGCCAACCTTTTCACTCTCCACTTTCACTTTCATCAAGAGGCTTTTGAGTTCCTCTTCACTTTCTGCCATAAGGGTGGTGTCATCTGCATATCTGAGATTATTGATATTTCTCCCAGCAGTCTTGATTCCAACTTGTGTTTCTTCCAGTCCAGCATTTCTCATGATGTACTCTGCATATAAGTTAAATAAACAGGGTGACAATATACAGCCTTGATGAACTCCTTTTCCTATTTGGAACCAGTCTGTTGTTCCATGTCCAGTTCTAATTATTGCTTCCTGACCTGCATACAAATTTCTCAAGAAGCAGATCAGGTGGTCTGGTATTACCATCTCTTTCAGAATTTTCCACAGTTGATTGTGATCCACACAGTCAAAGGCTTTGGCATAGTCAATAAAGCAGAAATAGATGTTTTTCTGGAACTCTCTTGCTTTTTTGATGATCCAGTGGATGTTGGCAATTTGATCTCTGGTTTCTCTGCCTTTTCAAACACCAGCTTAAACATCAGGAAGTTCACGGTTCACATATTGCTGAAGCCTGGCTTGGAGATTTTTGAGCATTACTTTACTAGAGTGTGCTGCTACTGCTGCTACTAGGTCGCTTCAGTCGTGTCCGACTCTGTGCGACCCCATAGACGGCAGCCCACCAGGCTCCCCCATTCCTGGGATTCTCCAGGCAAGAACACCGGAGTGGGTTGCCATTTCCTTCTCCAATGCATAAAAGTGAAAAGTGAAAGTGAAGTCGCTCAGTCGTGTCTGACTCTTAGCGACCCCATGTACAGTAGCCCACCAGGGTCCTCTTTCCATGGGATTTTCCAGGCAAGAGTACTGGGGTGGGGTGCCATTGCCTTCCCCCTACTAGAGTGTGAGATGAGTGCAATTGTGTGGTAGTTTGAGCATTCTTTGGCATTACCTTTCTTTGGGATTGGAATGAAAACGGACCTTTTCCAGTCCCGTGGCCACTGCTGAGTTTTCCAAATTTGCTGGCATATTGAGTATAGCACTTTAACAGCATCATCTTTCAGGATTTGGAATAGCTCATCTGGAATTCCATCACCTCCACTAGCTTTGATGATAGTTTTGATAATGGTGGTGGCAGTTTAGTGTGTTCAACTCTTGTGACCCCATGGACTATAGCTTGCCAGGTTCCTCTGTCCATGGGATTCTCCAGGCAAGAATACTGAGTGAGTTGCTATTTCCTCCTCCAGGGGATCTTTCTGACCCAGGAATTGAACCTGGGTCTCCTGAATTGCAGCAGATTCTTTACCAACTGAGCTACAATGGAAAGAAATTGAGCCCAAGAAAAAGTTCTACAGGGAGTTTGAGGTATTTTGTCAATCTGAGTTGAAAGTAGGAAGTTTATATTTTTTTTCATGGGGGCTGATATCCTAAACAGATGAGGCAAGAAGTCTTAGATGAAATAAATTCTCCTTTCTTGCTGGCTGATGCTTAAAACATGACCATAAAGATTTGATCATTCATCATACACCTAATTTTTGCTAAACTGTTGATGCAATTTGGAAAAATAGCATGTTGCATCATTGTGAGCCAAGGATAGTTTATTAAGATGAATGAAGCATGGGACAACAGAGATTGATGCCCTACAGACAATTGGATATGGGGAGAAGGGAGGGGTAGGGAGAGGTGAGCCTACCAGGGATGGAAAGAATTTTAGACACAAAACTACTTTTTTTATAGTTGTGTCTAAAGGTGGAGTTAGAACATTTAGTTTAGAAATTCTTCAAGAAAGAACTTAATTTGGTTCTATCCAAAGAGAAAAAGTGTCATTCAGGGTGGTAAATGGGAGAAAGTAACATGATCTATGTGCTGGGGAGGTTTAGAGAGGATGGAAATGGCACTCTACGAATGAAAACAGAAAATTCAAAACATTTCATCTCAAGGAAAATTTCACATTAGTTATACACAGACAGATTTAGGCCACCATACTCAGATTAGTTACACACACACACACACACACACACACACACAGAAATGAATTTAGAATTCTAAATCATCATACTTAGCTAATGATGTTAATAATATAATAATAATAAATGGTCTTACATTGTAGCTGAGTGACTCCACTCTTGGGATGTTAAAAGGTACTCTAGCCTACAATTAAACCAGAACAGATTTCTTTTTCTTAGTATGTATTGGATGTCGTCCTGCTCCCAGGCAGTGAAACAAATTCAAGTACCCACCTGTGAGCATAGGCGCAACACTTTCCTCTATGATGTGGGTATGCTTGGAGAATCACTAGGATGGTATCTGTAAGGAATCTGTACTCTTCAAACTGGCCAAAACCCACCTATGCACTATATTATTATCACCCTGTGAATCATTCAACAGAATTATAACCAATCCTATTATGGTGAGATTCTGGAACCTCAACCACCACAAGGGAAACTCTTGGGCCCGAATTTGGTTGGATCAGGTTAATCTTGTATTATAGCTCTTGTCCATTTTTCCAGAGTCAGTCAAAAGTGACTGTTTTACCAAAGGGAAACCTTCACAGTCTCTGCTCACCTCCCTCCCCTGTTGGCTCCCAAAACTGAGAGGAATTGCGCACAGACAGAGCAAACCCTCCAGTCCTGAAGAAGAGGGAACATCCTGAAGTAACTAATCACAACATAGGAACCAAGTGGCTGGAAGCCCCAAGAAAATTGCAGGTGAGCACACAGGACACTGAAGGTCAACTGGTGAATGTGTCTGGAAGATACAGTTCTGCAATCAGCTAGAGAAAAATGCAGCTTTCCATTTCAACTAAGAATTTGCTAAGACTCCAACTTCTTTCTCACCTAGTGGGACTCAGTTCAGTTCAGTTGCTCAGTTGTGTCCAACTCTTTGTGACCCAATGAAGAGCAGCATGCCAGGCCTCCCTGTCCATCGCCATCTCCTGGAGTTCACCCAAACTCATGTCCATCGAGTCAGTGATGCCATTCAGCCATCTGATCCTCTGTCATCCCCTTCTCCTCCTGCCCCCAATCCCTCCCAGCATCAGAGTCTTTTCCAATGAGTCAACTCTTCGCATGAAGTGGCCAAAGTATTGGAGTTTCAGCTTTAGCATCATTCCTTCCAAAGAACACCCAGGACTGATCTCCTTTAGAATGGACTGGTTGGATCTCCTTGCAGTCCAAGTGGGACTCAGTTCAGTTCAGTTCAGTTTCTCAGTCATGAGATAGCAAACACCATCCACAAGATTCTTAAGACTTACTCTCAAGTCCCTCTAAAAATGGGGTTCTCTTAAAAATTAAACATATTAAATGAAACGTTGAATATGGTAAACATGTGAGACTTCACTGTTTACTTATTCATGTATGTACGCTTTTATTTAATCAATAGCACATTATCATGAACTTATTTTATTTTAGACACTCAATTAGATCTTGGGGATACAAAAATGCATATGATTGATTCTATCCTCACGATGTTCTAATAGAGAATATACACGTAAGTAAACAGATAAGTATATGCAGAATGGTCATGGCAGCAATGCAGGTCCAGGATTCTATGGGAAGATAAAAGAAGTACATGCAAGTCAGCCCGTGGCTGCATGGTGTATATGTAGATGTATATGTATGTGTGTGTGCATAGGGTAGAATGGAATTGTGGAGAAGAGCAGTCCAAAGAAGGCTTCTAGAACTGGCAATTCTTCAGTTGTATTAGGGGAAATGAATAGGAGTTATCTTATTAAAGAGAGGTCTGAAAAATGTACAGGACTGAGGAGCTACGCAGGTCTGTATTGTGAGAAAGTAGCTTCAAGATTCTGTGAGTGGTCTCAAATGACTAAACTCTTTAGTGTGTGTGTGTCACACTGGAGATAAAAGCTAAGAAGAGAATAAGGAATATAAAGTTTTTTGCAATCAGTGATGAATAGATTGGATTTTATCATGACTATGATAGGGAGCCAGAAAAGTGCTTTTCAATCATTCAAATATCATTTTCATGACACAAAGACAAATTGGAAGTTGCTGCCCCTGGAAGGAGTAATCAATTAGGAGATTACAGTCTTAATTCAGATGAGAAGAGAATGATACCCAAATTGGAACAGTTGCAGTATGACTGAAAAGGAGAAGAAAATGAGAAGTATATAGAAAGTGATGTAGGCAGACAATCTTAATGGGCTTATGGAAAAAGGGATGTCTAACATGACTATTTTAGTTGTGCACTAGATAGCAGATTTATAGTTTGTCTTTACCTGAGATGTTGAAGATGGCAAAGAATGAAATTTGTGGGATGAAAATAACAAAGTAGAAATGAATGCATGGGATCCATGGGAGTAAAGGGGATTTCTGTAGTGTATAGGTGTATTTGGAGATCATCAATATCTAAGTATACTTAAAACTATGGGTTTAGGTAAGGCCACTGAAGGAAAGTAAATGGAGTGATTAGAGAAAAGGGCTAAGGAGGAAATTATAAAGAACATAAAAATTTAGTAAGTAAGCAGAGATGGAACGGAGAAGGCAATGGCACCCCACTCCAGTACTCTTGCCTGGAAAATCCACGGACGGAGGAGCCTGGTGGGCTGCAGTCCATGTAGTCACTAAGAGTTGGACACGACTGAGCGACTTCACTTTCACTTTTCTCTTTCATGCATTGGAGAAGGAAATGGCAACCCGCTCCAGTATTCTTGCCTGGAGAATCCCAGGGACAGCGGAGCCTGGAGGGCTGCCGTCTATGGGGTCGCACAGAGTTGGACATGACTGAAGCGACTTAGCATTAGCAAGCAGAGATGGAAAAGTATATGATGAATATTAATAGGTAAGTCAGAGAAGTAGGAGGAAAAGCAGAATAAAGCAGTACTCTAAGAAGCCAAGAGAGTTATTTCATGAAGGAAACGGTTAACATTGCCCACTGTTACCAAAGGGTCAAATAAGATTCTCAAAGTATGATTCTCAAAGTATGAGTTGAGATGTCAACTGGAGTACCTACTAGATATCAGTGGAGGGGTAAAGGAATGAAGTTAATCATCTCTATAAGAAGCTCCTAATCTTGCATCTACATATTTGCCACATGTCCATACTTTACTGTTCATAAAGAGTTACCTATAATGCAAAGGAGAACCAGTTAGGAACTGCAAATGAGCTCTTTTCACAAGTATTTCAATATTGTTCTATTGACTCACAAATTGTCATGAATAAGGTAGGGGACCTCCTCTAAGATTGCTCTCAGTGATTCACCCCTCCGGTCTTCCTGCCTTGTGTAATTCCCTTTCCTTGAATGTGGCTGCTATTAGTGAGTGTAATTCCTTTTCCTTGAATGTGGCTGCTATTAGTGACTTGCTTCTAGAGAACAGAACGCAATAGAGGTGATGGGATGACGCTTCTGAGAGTGGGTAATACAAAGACTGAGCTTCTACCTTGGGACTTACCCTCTCTCTCCCAGCTCTTGCCCTGGGGAGTGCAGACTTTAATATTATGAAGAGACCTTTGGACAAGCCTGCAGACAAGAAACGTATCTCTAGGCAGACACTAGCAAGGACCTGAGGTCTCCTCACAGTCATGTGACTGAGCTTGGGCATGGATCTGAGGTTGCATACAGTCATATGAATGAGCTTGGAAGTTAATCCTTCACAGTTTGAACCTTGAGATGACTACAACCTCAGCCAACACCTTCACTGGAGCTTTGTGAGAGATGCTGAACCAGAGACACCTAGTTAAGCTATATCTAGATTCCTGATGCATAGAAACTGTGAGATTTTTTAAAAAGAGTGTTTTTAAGCCACTAAGGTTGAATGTAATTTGTTGCCCCGCAATATGTAACTAATATATGCCTTCAGCTATAATCTCAATCATAAGCGACAGTACTGTAATACCAGGATTTCTTAAAGGACACAGTTTGCCTCATAATTTTCTAAATACAAAGTAACAACCACCCACCTTAATTAAAAACCAACAGCAATTATGGAGTTTTAGAATTTCTTAACATTGTAATCATATACGAACTCAATTCATAATGGAAGTTTAAAAGTTCAAGAGAGGTCATCTTAGTACATTCATTCCCTGCCAGCCAGGAGCAGAACTGGGCCATTATCTCCCTGTTTTCCTGGTGTTTAATTCATCACATCTGCCTTTCCCATCCTATACCTTCCTCAGCTGGCATCTTGTGCTTTCTGTTTACTAGACTCAGAAATGCCATGTCTCCTAATCCTCCAATCCTCATGTATAATCCTGTGCTCAACTCAAATGTTTCTTGATTGTATTGGATGTTATCACATCCTATTGACTGTCTGGAGTTTGCTGTTATCTCCAGAGGGTGTTCATCCTTTTGTAATTAACAGCTTATTTGATTCAATGGTAACCGAGGTCAGGCTGTGTGTATTTTACCATTCTGAGTTTGCAGGGATATTTGCCCTCCCCTTTGATATCTTTATTTTAATTACTTCTGAGATTTGTGTCTATATCCGTAGGATGTGGAATGTGAGTTATTTTAAATATTCCTCTTCTTTTTAATACAGTTTGTGAATACTTTGTTCACTCCTGGAAATGCCATGCCAGGTTTATCAAGTATTTGGCTCTATTACTTTTTAAAAAAATTTTTTGTTTTGGCTCCATTTTCCTCCAACCTTAACAACCGATTTCCCGTGTGCATATTTTGATGTAGACATCACAAAGGGTGAGCTGAACACCTACCAAATGGAAGTTAAAATATGTACTTGGAGATAAAAACCAAACATTTTTCTGTGCAGTATACATCTTGTTTCTGCATTTTCTAAAGCAAAATGTAAGTTGAATAAATACAATTGGCTTTCATAAAATTTGGCTTTACCAAAACTTTCTGCAAATACTCAAGGAAGCTTGTAGGTCAGAATACACAAAAGGCTTTCTTTCAGGTACAAATGATGAAAGTTGTTTTGAAATTTTTAAAAAGATTGAATGGTTCTGTGTCACCTGCTGTTGGTATCAGTCATTTCAGTTTAAGAAAATATCATCAATTAAAGTCTTGCAATAAAGACACTGCAAAATATATAACATGGGAATATTTGCAGCATCCAAAGAACAAAATAAAGATCTTTGTTTTTTTTCCCCCCAAGGATAGCAATATTAAATATGCTTCCAGTTTTTTGCAATAAGCAATGCTCTATTTTGTCTTCAACTAATTTGCTTTTGGTTAGGGCTAACTTTGGAGAAGGAAATGGCAACCCACTCCAGTGTTCTTGCCTGGAGAATCCCAGGGGCGGGGAAGTCTAGTGTGCTGCCATCTATGGGGTCGCAGGTTAGACACGACTGAAGCGACTTAGCAGCAGCAGCAGCAGGGCTAACCTGGTAATTCTGAGGTGGGTATACTGATTTGCAAATAGGCATATTTAATTTTGTAAACCATTCTTGATATTATCCTAGATCATTAAGCAGGACATGTAAGTTGGATGAGGCATAGTTATTTAAAAGTGATGGGGAAAACCAAGTAATTAAATAGCCTGAAACAAAGAATGAAGACTACATTTCAAAAGCCAAAGAAGGCCATAGTTACATATGGAATACTACATTTTCCAAGTAGTCAGGAAAATAATGGAAAGCTGGCTACGGAGTCCAGAAGAATGATGAAAATACTGATTGCTGACTTAGTTTCCCTAACATAACTGAGATGAGAACAGTGCAATGAAATTTCCATCATTTTCAACAACAAGTACCACACTGTTTTCAACAATGATAAGACAGAAACCTCAAGGCCCTTTGCAAATGAGGAAAGCAGACTTTCATTGGCAAACAGATTTGGGAAAATGTTACATTTCTTTCCCAAAGGGTCAGTGGACATAAAACCTCTCCGAAGTTCTTAATAATGAGGTCTGTTTAATTTTATTTAATGCAGCATTTCCAAAGAATCTCTTTTCCAGATAACATCCATTAACGCTGCAGAGCAGAACACACTTCAGAAAACTGCTCTAGATTCAGATGAAAGAAAAATAATTGCTGAGAGTAGTCAGACAAGGAAAGAAAGTGGAGGTTAAATCCTGTTCTTCCCAAACTCCTTGGGTAATTGCCTCAGTTCCCCATTTTACATAGTAGTTTTTGGCCTATATTAGGTGTGTTCCCAAGCCTCTCCCTAGTAGTACGCAGCTGAGTCATTGAAACCTCTTACTGCAATCTGGGACCTGCCCCGGTTCTATACTGCATCTGTAAATGACAGGGAGTGTGTCAGCAACTCCAGCACTCCAGACTTGGCTGTGGAGTTCGCCGCAGTGCTGGTGATCTCACCAAGTCATATATTGCTAAACTCTGTTCTTATGTTCGCTGAAGTCATTTGAGGGCTTTACCTTCATTTATTATCTGGTATAAATTTTAGTCTAAATCCCAATCCCAGACCACACGTTCAGAAACCTCTTTTTCTAGGACTGCAACTTCCCACCAGTATTCTTTTTGCATTCCTGAACTTCCTTCCAGGCATTGGCTAGGGTGTGACTATGCATGAACTAGTAATATTAGCATTATTAGCCATACTTCTACCTAGTTGCAAACATGTTCATCATCCCAAAATGATACCAGACCCATGAAAAAGTCACTTCCCACTCCTCTTTCCTTCTAGCCCCTGGCAACCACCAATGTTTCCTGTTTCTGTGGATTTGCTATTTTGGATTTTTAATACAAATGGAACTATATGTGACTTTTAAAATCTGGTTTCTTTCATTTAGAACAATCATCCACATCATAGAATATATATTCATCACTTTATCTTTTTAATGGCTGAACAATATTCCATCATGTGGCTGTATCATGTTTTGTTTAGCCATGTTATCAGCGATGAACATCTGGGTTGTTTCCTTCTTTTGCTCTCTATGAATAACAAATCTATGAACATTTTTGTACCTGTTTTTGTGGAAATATCTGTTGTTGTTTTTTTTAATTCCTTTGGTTATATACTTAGGGGTAAGTTACAGGGTCACATGGTAATTCCATGTTTAATTTGTTGAGGAAATTTTTGAGGAACTGTTCAACTCTTTTCCAAAGCAGCTGTACCATTTTACATTCCCACCAAAAATGTATGAAGATTTCAATTTTTCCACATTCTGCATCATGTGTTAATTTCCATTTTGGGTTCTTTTTTTCTTATTATTGTAGCTGTCTTAGTGTTAAATAGTATTTCATTGCAGTTTTAACTTTAATTTTTAGAAAGATTAATGACACTGGGCATCATTTCATATGCACGAATATCTTCTTTGGAGAAATGTTAATTCAAGGCCTTTGCCCATTTTTTAAACTAGATTGTCTTTTTGGTTTTGAAATGTAAAAGTTTTAAGGAACCTAGATATTAGACTGTATGATCTGCAAGTATTTTACAATTATTTAGGCTATTTTTTCACTTTCTTGATAATATCTTTTGATGCATAAAAGTGTTTAATTTGATGATATCTATTTGTTTTTGTTTCTTCCAATTTTTGGTGTCATATCTAAGAATCTATTTCCAAATCTAAGGACATGAATATTTACTCCTATGCTTTATTCTGAGAGTTTTATAGTTTTAGCTCTTACTTTTAGGTCTTTTATCCATTTTGAGTTAATTTTCTAATATAGTGTGAAGTAGAAGACCAAGTTTATTCTTTTATATCTGATTATCCAGTTGTTTCAGTACCATTTGTTGAAGACAATATTCTTTCCCCATTGAATACACCTGTCACCCTTGTAGAAATTTTATATTTGAACTCAACTTTGGTTTTGGATTAATAGTCCCAGATCTGCACAAAAGGCTATTGGGCTTTTGATTGGGTTTGCATTGACTCTACAGATTGCTTTGGGCAATAGTATTTCAACAATATTAAATCATCTAATCCACACACATGGTATGTTTTTCCATTTATTTATATCTTCTTTTAATCGTTTCATCAATATTATGTAGTTTCAGTGTAAAAGCTTTATACCTGCTTTGTTGATTGTATTCCTAAGGATTTTATTGTTTTTGATAACATTAAAAATAGAATTGTTTTCTTAATTTCTCATTGCTTGTGTGTAAAATAAAACTGAATTTTAGTTTTGCTCTTATAGTCTAACAACTTTGCTGAGTTCATTTACTCAACAAAAAAACTATAATAGTTTATTTTTGTGGATGCTTTAGAATGTTTCTATATATAATGTTATCTGTACATAAAAGTAATTTCACATTTTCCTTTCCAATTTGTATTCCTATATTTCTTTTCTTTTTCTTGCTTAATTTCTTGGTTATATTTTCCAATGCAATGTTGAATAAAAGTAGCAAAAGCAGTCATCCTTGTCTTATTCCTGATCTTAAGGGGGAAGCTTTAAGTAGTCCCCCATTGAGTATAATGTTAACTGTGGGTTTTTCCCAACCACCCTTTATCATGGGGAGGAAGTTCTTTTTTATCTACAGTTTGTTGGTGTCTTTTTTAAATTATGAAAAATTTTTATTTTTGTCAAATAAATTTTCTGCATCAACTGATATATCAAGGTATTGCTGGCATTGTAGAATGAAAAATAAAGTTTTCCCTCCTTTTCTGTCTTTCAGAAGGCTTTGAGAAGTATCAAACTCTTAATTACATCTTAATTACTCTTTAAATGTTTGGGAGAATTCACCAATGAAGCATTCTGGTCCTGAGCTTTTCTTTCTTGGGAGAATTTTGATTACTAACTCAATCTCCTTTCTCATTATTGCTCTGTTCAGATTTTCCACTTCATGATTAAATCATGGTAAGTGGTATGTTTCTAGGAATTTATTCATTTCTACTAGTTTTTCCAATAGTCATGTATGGATGTGAGAGTTGGACTGTAAAGAAAGCTGAGCGCTGAAGAATTGATTAGAAAAGACTCTTGACAGTCCCTTGGACTGAAAGGAGATCCAACCAGTCCATCCTAAAGGAGATCAGTCCTGGGTGTTCACTGGAAGGACTGATGCTGAAGCTGCAACTCCAATACTTTGGACACCTGATGCGAAGAGCTGACTCATTTGAAAAGACTGAAAAGACCCTGATGCTGGGAAAGATTGAGGGCAGGAGGAGAAGGGGACAACAGAGGATGAGATGGTTGGATGGCATCACTGACTCAATGGACATGAGTTTGGGTAAACTCTGGGAGTTGGTGATGGACAGGGAGGCCTGGCATGCTGCAGTCCATGGGGTCACAAAGAGTTAGACATGACTGAGCGACTGAACTGAACTGATTCATTTCTTTTAGGTCCTTTAGTTTGCAGATGTGTAATTGCTCATCATTATTTCTTATAATCGTTTGTATTCCTGTGCTATAATGTTTCTTCTTTCATTTCTGATTTTATTCATTTGAGCCTTCTTTTTTCCCTAGTCTAGCTAACAGTTTGTCTTTGCAAAAAATCAGCTATTAGTTTCATTGGTCTTTCCTATTGCTTTCTAGTCTCTATCCCATTATTTTTCTCTGATCTTTGCCATTTCCTTTCTTCTGCTAACTTTTTGTTCTAGTTTCTTGAGTTGTTGTAAAGTTAGGTCATTTATTTGAGATGTTTCTTTTTTCTTCATGTCACTATAAACTTTTCTCTTAAAACTGCTTTTGCTTTAGCCCATGTATTGACATTACTGTCTATGTAGAATATTCAGAAGAATCAGCCAAAACCCTCCTGAAACTAATAAACTATTATAGCAAGGTTGAAGACACAAAGTTCATATACAAAAGGCAATCACTTTCCTGTATACCAAGAATGAGCAATTGGAATTTTTAAATTAAAATTGTAATATCATTTAAATAAGCATTCCCCAAAATGAAATACTCATGTATGAATCTACCTATATAAATGACCTATGAGTATATGTGAGGAAAATTACAAAAACTCTAATAAAAGATATCAAAGAGGAAGTAAACAAATGGAGATATATTCCTTATTTATGGATAGAAAGACTCAGTATTGTCAAGCTGTCAGTTTTTCTCAACTTGGTCTATATATTTGCAATCCCAGTCAAAATCCAAGCAGGTGATTTTGTGGCCACTGATAAATTTATTTAAACTTTATATGGAGAAGTTAAAGACCCAGAATATTTAATACAATATTGAAGAAGAACAAAGCCAGAAAATTGATGCTGCTGCTGCTGCTAAGTCGCTTCAGTTGTGTCTGACTCTGTGTGACCCCGTAGATAGCCTCCTACCAGGCCCCTCTGTCCCTGGGATTCTCCAGGCAAGAACACTGGAGTGGGTTGCCATTTCGTTCTCCAATGCATGAAAGGGAAAAGTGAAAGTGAAGTCACTCAGTCATGTCTGACTTTAGAGACCTCATGGACTGCAGCCTACCAGGCTCCTCTGTCCATGGAATTTTCCAGGCAAGAGTACTGGAGTAGGGTGCCATTGCCTTCTTCAAAAATTGATGTTACTTGACATCAAAACTTACTATAAAGATATAATAATCTAGACAGTATGGTATTGGTAAAAAGAAAAATAGATCAATAGAACAGAATAAAGAGGTCAAAAATAGACCCGTTTAAAGATAATCACCTAATTGTCAACTAATCTTTGACAAAGGAACAAAGGCTCTATGAAGGAGAGAAGACAGTCTTTCGACAAATGGTACTGGAAAAACTAGAGAGCTACATGAAAAAAGAAAGAAAGAAAAAAAAAAAAAGAATCCAGACAGACCTTATATCCTTCACAAAATTAGCTAAAAATGAACCATATACCTAAATGCAAAAAGCAAAGCTGTAAAATTCTTAGAAGTAATACAGAAGTCTAGATTCAACACCAAAGACATGATCCATGATAAACATAATTGATAAGTTGAACTTGATTAAAAGTAAAAGTGTCTATACTATGAAAGACATTATCAGAAGAATGAGAAGACAAGCCACAGACTGGGAGAAAATATTTGCAAAAGACATAAGAGATAAATGGCTGTTATGCAAAGTATACAAAGAAGTATTAAAATTCAATAATAAGAAAATGAACAACTTGATTTAAAAATGGGCTCTGAATCTAAATAGACACCTCACTTAAGAAGATGTTCAGATGGCAAATGTGGGGGAAACTTAAATGCAAATTACTGAGTGAAAGAAACCAATCTGAAAATATTATGTACTGTATAATTCCAAGTATATTATATTCTAGAAAGTAAAACCATGAAAACAGTAAAAAGGTAATTGATCGTAAGGGGTTTGAGGCACAGGGAGGATCGAGTAGGCAGAACACAAAAGATTTAAGAGAGTTAAAGTGTTCGGTATGATCCCATAATAGTGGATATTTGTCAAAACTTATAGAATGTAATGAGAATGTATACAATAGAATGTAGAGGTTGGGGTGGCGGCCAAGAGTGCCAGGATGTGACGGTGCAGGAGCAGCCGAGAGGGGCTACCCCATGTCCGAGGTCAGGGGTGGCGGCTGAGAGGAGCAACCCTACCTCCAAGGAGTGGTGGCTGCGTGGGCACAGGAGGGCTGAGAGGAGCTACTCCACGTTCAAGGTCAGGAGGGGCGGCCAGGGAGGAGATACGCCTCTTCCAAGGTAAGGAGCAGCGGCTGCACTTTGCTGGAGCAGCCCTAAAGAGATACCCCACGTCCAAGGTAAGAGAAACCCAAGTAAGACGGTAGGTGTTGTGAGAGGGCATTAGAAGGCAGACACACTGAAACCATAATCGCAGAAAGCTAGTCAATCTAATCACACTAGGACCACAGCCTTGTCTAACTCAATGAAACTAAGCCATGCCGTATGGGGCCACCCAATATGCGCGGGTCATGGTGGAGAGGTCTGACAGAATGTGGTTCACTGGAGAAGGGAATGGCAAACCACTTCAGGATTCTTGCCTTGAGAACCCCATGAACAGTATGAAAAGGCAAAATGATAGGATACTGAAAGAGAAACTTCCCAGAGCAGTAGGTGCCCAATATGCTACTGGAGATCAGTGGAGAGCTAACTCCAGAAAGAATGAAGGGATGGAGCCAAAGCAAAAACAATACCCAGTTGTGGATGTGACTGGTAATAGAAGCAAGGTCCGATGCTGTAAAGAGCAATATTGCATAGGAACCTGGAATGTTAAGTTCACGAATCAAGGCAAATTGGAAGTGGTCAAATAAGAGAGGGCAAGAGTGAATGTCGACATTCTAGGAATCAGCGAACTAAAATAGACTGGAATTGGTGAATTTAACTCAGATGATCATTGTATCTACTACTATGGGCAGAAATCCCTTAGAAGAAATGGAGTGGCCATCATGGTCAACAAAAGAGTCTGAAATGCAGTACTTGGATGCAGTCTCAAACAACAGAATGATCTCTGTTCATTTCCAAGGCAAACCATTCAATATCACAGAAATCCAAGTCTATGCCCCAACCAGTAATGCTGAAGAAGCTGAAGTTGAATGGTTCTATGAAGACTTACAAGATCTTCTAGAAGTAACACCCAAAAAAGATGTCTTTTTCATTATAGGGGACTGGAATGCAAAAGTAGGAAGTCAAGAAACACCCGGGGTAACAGGCAAATTTGGCCTTAGAATACGGAATGAAGCAGGACAAAGGCTAATAGTGTTTTGCCAAGAGAACACACAGGTCATAGCAAACACCGTCTTCCAACAACACAAGAGAAGACTCTACACATGGACATCACCAGATGGTCAACACCAAAATCAGATTGATTATTTTCTTTGCAGCCAAAGATGGAGAAGCTCTATACAGTCAGTAAAAACAAGACCAGGAGCTGACTGTGGCTCAGATCATGAACTCCTTATTGCCAAATTCAGACTTTCATTGAAGAAAGTAGGGAAAACCACTAAACCATTCAGGTATGACCTAAATCAAATCCCTTATGATTATACAGTGGAAGTGATAAACAGATTTAAGGGACCTAGATCTGATAGATAGAGTGCTTGATGAACTATGGACGGAGGTTCATGACATTGCACAGTAGACAGGGATCAAGACCATCCCCATGGAAAAGAAATGCAAAAAAGAAAAATGGCTGTTGGAGGAGGCCTTACAAATAGCTGTGAAAAGAAGAGAAGCAAAAAGCAAAGGAGAAAAGGAAAGATATGAGCATCTGAATGCAGAATTCCAAAGAATAGCAAGAAGAGATAAAGTCTTTTTCAGCGATCAATGCAAAGAAATAGAGGAAAACAATAGAATGGGAAAGACTAAAGATCTCTTCAAGAAAATTAGAGATACCAAGGGAACATTTCATGCAAAGATGGGCTCGATAAAGGTCAGAAATGATATGGACCTAACAGAAGCAGAGGATATTAAGAGATGGCAAGAATACATAGAAGAATTGTTCAAAAAAGATCTTCACAACCAAGATAATCACGATGGTGTGATCACTGACCTAGAGCCAGACATCTTGGAATGTGAAGTCAAGTGGGCCTTAGAAAGCATCACTATGAACAAAGCTAGTGGAGGTGATGGAATTCCAGTTGAGCTATTTCAAATTCTGAAAGATGATGCTGTGAAAGTGCTGCACTCAATATGTCAGTAAATTTGGAAAACTCAGCAGTGGCCACAGGACTGGAAAAGGTCCGTTTTCATTCCAATCCCAAAGAAAGGCAATGCCAAAGAATGCTAAAACTACTGCACAATGGCACTAATCTCACATGCTAGTAAAGTAATGCTCAAAATTCTCCAAGCCAGGCTTCAGCAATATGTGAACTGTGAACTTCCAGATGTTCAAGTTGGTTTTAGAAAAGACAGGGGAATCAGAGATCAAATTGCCAACATCCGCTGGATCATGGAAAAAGCAAGAGAGTTCCAGAAAAACATCTATTTCTGCTTTATTGACTATGCCAAAGCCTTTTACTGTGTGGATCACAATCAACTGTGGAAAATTCTGAAAGAGATGGGAACACCAGACCACCTGACCTGCCTCTTGAGAAACCAATATGCAGGTTAGGAAGCAGCAATTAGAACTGGACATGGAACAACAGACTGGTTCCAAATAGGAAGAGTACGCCAAGGCTGTATATTGTCACCCTGCTTATTTAACTTCTATGCAGAGTACATCATGAGAAACCCTGGGCTGGAAGAAGCACAAGCTGGAATTAAGATTGCCAGGAGAAATATCAATTACCTCAGATATGCAGATGACATCACCCTTATAGCAGAAAGTGAAGAGGAACTAAGAAGCCTCTTGATGAAAATGAATAAAAGCTGGCTTAAAGCTCAACATTCAGAAAACGAAGATCATGGCATCTGGTCCCATCTCTTCATGGCAAATAGATGGGGAAACAGTGGCAATAGTGTCAGACTTTATTTTTGGGGGCTCCATAATCACTGCAGATGGTGACTGCAGCTATGAAATTAAAAGACGCTTACTCCTTGGAAGGAAAATTATGTCCAACCTAGATAGCTATTCAAAAGCAGAGACATTACTTTGCCAAAAAAGGTCCGTCTAGTCAAGGCTATGGTATGGATGGTCATGTATGGATGTGAGAGTTGGACTGTGAAGAAAGATGGGTGCCAAAGAATTGATGCTTTTGAACTGTGGTGTTGGAGAAGACTCTTGAGAGTCCCTTGGACTGCAAGGAGATCCAAGCAGTCCATTCTAAAGGAGATCAGTCCTTGGTGTTCATTGGAAGGACTGATGCTAAAGCTGAAACTCCAGTACTTTGGCCACCTCATGAGAAGAGTTGACTCACTGGAAAAGACTGATGCTGGGAGGGATTGGGGGCAGGAGGAGAAGGGGACGACAGAGGATGAGATGGCTGGATGGCATCACTGACGTGAGGGACATGATTTTGAGTGATCTCTGGGATTTGGTGATGGACAGGGAGGCCTGGTGTAGTGCAATTCATGGGGTCGCAAAGAGTGGGACATGACTGAGTGACTGAAGTGACTGAAGTGACTGAACTAATATACCATAGAATGTAATACAACATCAAGGATGAACCCTAATGAGAACTATGGACCTTGAGCAATAATGAATTGTCAATGTAGGGTCATTGTATTAATAACAAATGTAGCACCTGGTGTGGAATATTGGTAGTGAAGGAGGCTGTGTGAATGTAGAGTCAGGGAATACATGGGAACTTCTTGTACTTTCTCCTCAACTTGATGTAAATTTAAAATTACTCTTAAAAAAATAAAGTCTGTTTTTAAAATGTCACTGATTTCTTTCATTGCTTGGAGCCTATTCCTTCTTCATTCATTTCTGTTCATTGTTGTGTTTATGACCAGGTTCTGGAGCTCTGTAAAAGTTGACTCTGACAGTTTTTGCTAGCTTATTAGTTGCTTTTGTGGAAGGATGGAGACCTGGAGTGCTATAATCCACCACTTTCAGTGAACTATAATGGCCTTTTATTTTGAATGAACAGGGAGCCAACAAATATTTCTGAGCAGAGGAGTGATTTGATCTGACATTTTAAAAGGTCCATTCAAGCTTCTATGTCAAGGCTAGACAATATGAGGACAAGTGGAGATATAGGGAGACCTGTTAGAAGGATATTGCATAATCGAGGAAGAAAGATGTTGATAGCTTGCAGCAGCATGATAGCAATAGAGAGGTGACTGGACTCTACATAAAAATGTGTAGGTAGAGTCTAAAAGCTTGAAGGTAAGATGTGAAAGAAAGGGAGACATCAAAGAGGACTTCTTCATCTTTTTTTTTTTTGCCACACAGCATGTGGGATCTTAGTTTCCTGACCAGGTATTAAACACACATCCCCTGCACTGGAAGCCAGGGTCTTAACCACTGGACCATAAGGAGTACTTCTTAATCTCTTGTGCCTTCATCACATATTAGAATTTTTTTTTAGCATAGTATGGTGCATTAAAAAGTGTAGTAAAAGCTTTGAAACCAGGGGCATCTGAATGAATTCTTGTTATATCATTTACCACTAATGCACCTGTTTGTCTCAATGACTTCATCTAATTGTATAGGAACACAACCTTTCAAAAGTTGTGGGTGTCTAGCATGATAACAAAATAACGTTTCCAGATTTATGCTTGCATTACAGTAAGAAATGGATAAGAATTAAATTTGTTTTATTTCTCACTCTTCTCTAAACCTGATAACAGTGGGCTCATTTTAGAGGTTCTCTGTAATTAAATCAAACCTCCATGGATGGAGTTTTTTGAACTTCCAATTCCGTGCACTTTCTTAATTAAAACTTTTAGTCTGTTCTTTTCACAAACACCAAGAATCCATTTCCCCTAGGATGTGAAGAAGACATCAGGTCTAACTCCTAGAAATGCAGACTGCTATAAATTTGAATATTTTGGTTTCATTCTAATATGAGACAGCCCCATTGGAGATTATATTGTGAAAGTTTCTCTCCCTCCCTTTTTTTTTTTTTTATCAAAGAGACCTTAGGAACACATTCACATTATTTTAGATCTTTCCCAATCAATAATGTGAAAGCAAAATTTTGTAAACCGAGCTTCCTGTGCATTGTCGTAATGATTCCAAAGATCTGATTGAGAGAAAAACATTATTAAGAGACATGGAAAACATATATTTACCATCAACATAGGTCAAATACACGAGACATGAGGACACATCTAAATAAATATGCTATAATTCTTTCTAAATAAATATATAAACAGGGGACACTATAGCAGTCTCAGTGGAAGAGAATGCTTTCTCAGTCATCAACTTTCTACACAGATGAAAAGCTATCCTTGACTCATACAAAGATCACTACCTGTCCACCAAAGAATTCCAGTTAACTGTTCCAGGAGCAAGTAGCAGGTACAACTATAGGAAATTCCTGTTTCTTGGAATACTGACTAATTCAAGTTCATTTTTCCAAGTGTTTTGCCACAGTAGTCAGCCTTGGGCCTAATGTAAGCTCTATGGCTGCTGATCCCCAAAGTAAATAGACTAAATTATATAAATAATCCTAGGATACATTTACTAGGTAAGAAATAGAGAAAGGCCATTGTTCCTTCTTTCTTAATCGTCCTCATTGCTTTCCTGTGGTAGCTCTTCTATCAACATGCATGCATAAGGACAAGAAATCCAGCCACGGGGCCTTATCTGAGGTTCTGTTTGATCTATGGGACATCTCCCTGAGGCTGTCAGAGCCTTGAATTATCTCAGGCTCATGTCGGAGATGTACTGTCCAGGTGGGGAGGGCTCCATTGCTGGGAGACAGATAACCCTAGACCTTGAAAGAATTTTGTCCACAGGAGAAGTACTGAGCTACTTGGAAATTGATGGGATTAAAGACAGACCTGAAAAGGCAAAGGAAGGAACATTTTCTGGCCCCAAGGGAAAATAAAAACTGTTTAAAATGTGTGGTACCATCCCTGGAATGGATTTTTAATCAACAACAGTTCTCATTTAGCCTGAGAATGAGCCAATGAATAGACTAATACTACTGACTGACTTTCTGGCCCATTCGTCTGCTTAAATTGTCTGAAATTTTCAACTGTCAGCAAAGGATTAATATTGATTTTCAGGCTGTCTTCGTTAAATACCTGCTATAGAGTACCACTCCTTGCCAACTATTCCCCCCATTGTCACTAGCATTAAAATGAAACCTACCTATTATTTCATCAATCATGCCTGGCAAAACTATTCAAAAAGAAAAGAACATCCATCATCTTTATCATCAACAGGAAGCCTGAATTTTTTTTTTCCTTTTTGTTGGTCAACATGAAATGAATGGTACAATTAATTAAAACTTCCTTAAAGAACCAATGTAAAAACTGAATGCAAAGTACATCTGTGGAAGAACAGTGAATACAAGGGGAGGCAAACTCTAACACTTGGATGGGTGCAGGAGCAAGCCTCCACCTAGAGCCGCTACCAGCTCAAACCATGGGGCCAGGCTGACATGCTTGAGGCTGGGTTTGTCAAATCTGGGCCCCACAAACAGCCTGTGTGAACTTGAACATAAAACCTTCAATGAATTTATGACCCTTTTGTGCTTATGTTCCATAGTCTTGCTGGACCCCTTGATAGTTCTCATTGCTACGTCTTTCCACAGGCTGTTCTTTTGTCTAGAATACTGCCGGCCTTGTCAATTCCTATTCACCCTCCATGATGATTCCTCAATTACTCTACTGAGAAAATTCCAGGCCAACATGGGTAATCTGGGAACCCTTGAAGATGACTTCACTGTCTCTTGTTCAAATCTGTGGCAAAATCACCCCCTTGAAAGGCTGTGAACATACTGAGGACAGGAACTGTCTCTCTTTTCAACTTTGAAATCCTAGGAAGGGGTTATTAAAAAACCTCACAGTATAGGTGCATGATAAGTATTTATTGACTGACTGAATGAGTGAGCTTTGAAGTACATGATCCTCACCTGGTTTTCTTGTACAGAATATACATTTTCTGAGTCTATTTAAAAGGCAGTAAATCATAATGATTACTAAGATCTTAGGCTGTAGATTGGGCTTCCCTGGTGGCTCAGATGGTAAATAATCTGCCTGCAATGCAGGAGACCCTGGTTCAATTCCTGGCTCAGGAAGATCTCCTGGAGAAGGAAATGGCAACCCACTCCAGTATTCTTGCCTGGAGATTCCATGGACAGAGGAGCCTGGTGGGCTACAGTTCATGGGGTTGCAAAGAGTTGGATATGACTGAGTGACTAACACTAGGCCATAAATCAAGATCTACCACTTCTTAGAAGTGACATTGGGCAAGTACTAAAACACTATCTAAACCATTATTCAACTGTACCTCTATTTCCTCATTTGTAAACTGAGGTTAATAATAGTACTTAGTAAGGTGGATGTCTGGACTGAACAAGAGAATCCAAGTAAAGCACAGAATCAGTTCAGTTCAGTTCAGTTGCTCAGTCATGTCTGACTCTTTGCGACCCCATGAATCGCAGCACGCCAGGCCTCCCTGTCCATCACCAACTCCTGGAGTTCACTCAGAACTCCATTCTGAGTTCATGTCCATGGAGTCGGTGATGCCATCCAGCCATCTCATCCTCTGTTGTCCCCTTCTCCTCCTGCCCCCAATCCCTCCCAGCATCAGAGTCTTTTCCAATGAGTCAACTCTTCACATGAGGTGGCCAAAGTACTGGAGTTTCAGCTTTAGCATCATTCCTTCCAAAGAAATCCCAGGACTGATCTCCTTCAGAATGGACTCGTTGGATCTCTTTACAGTCCAAGGGATTCTCAAGAGTCTTCTCCAACACCACAGTTCAAAGGCATCAATTCTTCGGCACTCAGCCTTCTTCACAGTCCAGCTCTCACATCCATACATGACCACAGGAAAAACCATAGCCTACCTTTGTTGGCAAAGTAATGTCTCTGCTTTTGAATATGCTCTCTAGGTTGGTCATAACTTTCCTTCCAAGGAGTAAGCGTCTTTTAATTTCATGGCTGCAGTCACCATCTGCAGGGATTTTGGAGCCCCCCAAAATAAAGTCTGACACTGTTTCCACTGTTTCCCCATCTATTTCCCATGAAGTGATGGGACCAGATGCCATGACCTTCATTTTCTGAATGTTGAGCTTTAAGCCAACTTTTTCACTCTCCTCTTTTACCTTCATCAAGAGGCTTTTTATTTCCTCTTCACTTTCTGCCATAAGGGTGGTGTCATCTGCATATCTGAGTTATTGATATTTCTCCCAGCAATTTTGATTCCAGCTTGTGCTTCTTCCAGCCCAGTGTTTCTCATGATGTACTCTGCATAGAAGTTAAATAAGCAGGGTGACAATATTCAGCCTTGACGTACTCCTTTTCCTATTTGGAACCAGTCTGTTGTTCCATGTCCAGTTCTAACTGTTGCTTCCTGACCTGCATACAGATTTCTCAAGAGGCAGGTCAGGTGGTCTGGTATTCCCGTCTCTTTCAGAATTTTCCACAATTGTGCTTATATATATATATTGTGATATTGAACAATCAGCAGTTATTTCTACCTGGAAACCTTACAGTAACTTGGTTGCATATTTAAGGAAATTCATTTTTCTTGTTACCCTCGAGTTTACAGGATACTTCCCAACCAATATTTCTAAAGGGGATATAGTACATGGTAACTAATATCAGTTTACTCCTTATAGCAACAAAATATATTCATTTAGGAAATTCCTTTCAATAAATATTAATTAATTATTTTTTTAAGCAACAGTTAGAATCAGACGTGGAACAATAGATTGGTTCAAAATTGGGAAAGGAGTACAACAAGGCTGTATATTGTCATCCCACTTATTTAACTTATATGCAGAGTACATCATGGGAAATGCCGAGCTGGATAAATCACAAGCTGGAATCAAGATTGCTGGGATAAATATCAATAACCTGAGATATGCAGATGATACCACTCTAATGGCAGAAAGTGAACAGGAATTAAAGAGCTTCTTGATGAGGGTGAAAGAGGAGAGTGAAAAAGCTTGCTTAACATTCAACATTCAAAAAGTTAAGATCATGGCATTCAGTCCCATCTTTATGGCAAATAGAAGGGGAAAAAGTGGAAACACTAATAGATTTTATTTCCTTGAGCTCCAAAATCACTGTGGATGGTGACTACAGCCATGAAATTAAAAGATGCTTGCTCCTTGTAAGGAAAGCCATGACAAATCTAGATAGCATATTCAAAAGCCGAGTCATCACTTTGCTGACAGCAAAGTGGACCTTTGGCGGTTTTCCAAGTAGTCATGTACAGATGTTAGAGTTGGACCATAAAGAAGGCTGAGTGCTGAAGAATTGATGCATTTGAATTGTGGTGCTGCAGAAGACTCTTGATAGTTCCTTGGACTGCAAAGAGATCAAATCAGTCAACCCTAAAGGAAATCAGCCCTGAATAGTCATTGGAAGAACTGATGCTAAAGCTGAAGCTCCAATACTTTGGCCACATGATGCGAAGAGTTGAAAAGACCCTGATGCTGGGAAAGACTGAAGGCAGGGGAGAAGTGGGCAACAGAGGATGAGATGGTTGGATGGCATCATCGACTCAATGGACACAAACTTGGGTTAACTCCAAGAGATAGTGAGTGAGAGGGAGGCCTGGTGTGCTGCAGTTCATCGGGTCATAAAGAGTTGGACATGACTTAGAGACTGAACAATAACACAGGCAATGTTTATAAGAATTTGTACTATGTGAGTTTTATACTGAAGTATCAGTAAATAAATACAGGCACACTAATTTAAGACATCTAATCACCACTGAAATGATCCATAACAAATAAAACAGATTCCCCTTATAGTTTAACCATCATGTTCTATGCATAAGAATAGTCATGAATTAAGAGATGAGAACAAATATTTCCTATTATCATCTGATTACCAAAACCTTATTTAGACTACAGACTTAAAGAATCCAAGGATAGTCTAAAGGAAGGTTTACTGAGTATGACAAAGACTTAATTAAACATGAATGGAATTCAATCTGTATTTTTGAAATGTCAGTATTTCAAATAATAACTAAAACAAAACAGGTTTTTATTCTTGCTTTCCCCATTTTGGGCTCTATTCTCTGACAATGCACTAACTAACTTAGGGTATGTGGATTTTGAGGCATGCTTCTTTATTCCTTTCCCTGATAAGGTAATCTTAAATGATGGTAAAGAGAAAACAAAGATTTGAGGAATACAGTGGCCTTTTTCTACCTTGCAGATAGTTGCTCAATAGAAATAGAGTGTATCTACAAAGAACCTAAGCAAAATTCTAAATAACAAAGCCACTTACCATTAATTTTCATGATCAAATTAGAGGTGTGTTCTTCTGAGACAAAATCAAGTATACATGTTAAAAAATAATCATACTAGAATTTTGCAAATTTTTAATCACCAGTCACATATGGAAAGATAATTACTATGTTCACATGGGATTCATATTTAAATATATCAGTTCAGTTCAGTCGCTTAGTCATGTCCAACTCTTTGTGACCCCATGGACTGCAGCACATCAGGCTTCCCTGTCCATCATCAACTCCTGGAGCTTGCTCAAACTCATGTCCATTGAGTCAATGATGCCATCCAACCATCTTGTTCTCTGTCATCCCCTTCTCCTCCCGACGTCAATCTTTCCCAGCATCAGGGTCTTTTCCAATGAGTCAGTTCTTTGCATCAGGTGGCCAACATATTGGAGCTTCAGTATCAGTCCTTCCAATGAATATTCAGGTTTGCCATTGCCTTCTCCAGTAAACATGTCAGTGTGTTGTAGCTAACAATGAGGCTGACATTTAATATGGGTTTCCCATTATAAATTCAGAGTAGCAAGGCAGGTATTAAGCCAGAGCCTTGTGGTTATAAACTGGTTTAAAATGAGGCAATCGATATAAGGATATTTTACTCCATTGTGCTTTTTATTTAGCTACTCATGAAATGAAAATAAAGGTCCAACTGATTAAAGCCTGAAAGGAAACCAGCAGTGTTATCTTAACCAGATCCAGTATCTGGCTGGAGGCGTCATCTGGCGCTCATATACATTCCCAGTAATAGGATTCCCTGTGAATCTCTTGGCTGGTAACCTCTTCAGCTGTCCTTTCTCTTCTTTAGTACTTATTGGAATCTGTTGGCTTTTCAATCCACCTGAACATTTTTTTTAATTAAAAAATAAAACAAAACAACAACAACAAGGGAAAAAACAAAACAAAACAAAACAAAAACCAGCTTGGAAGCAGATGCTTGGGGAGAGTAAAAATGGAAGCTACATCAAAAGTTTATGGCAATAAGTCATGACCAGGTGTGTCCCTCCTGAAGTCCCTAAAGGTCAATTTCTCATTTGTCTTCCTATCACAGCTGCTGTTCTTATAATGGTTACTTTTACCCCCGAATGGTATTGACTACTATGAGACTAGACATAGAAATCAGAATTCACTCACTCTGTGTTTCAGTCACTTACAAAAAAAAATGAAAATCACTGAACATCCACTGTGGCGGAGACTGAGACGAAAAAACAAAATGTCTAACCTCAAAGAGCTTACAAAATACTAGGAGAAAGAAATCTTATAAACAAACAATTATATTATAAAACTATGTGGGATAAACCCATACCAAAATATAAACATAATAATTTATCTAATTTAGTTTTCAAAACAAACGTTTATTGAAACTATTGTTTTTCCCCACTTAACAGACCAGTAAAGCTCAGAAAGACTAGGTAACTTGTTCAAGATCACACAGCAGTGGAACTGGGATTTCAATACAAAGTCTAGCTGCAAAATCTGTGCTTTACAATCTGTGTCAGCAAACTGTTTTGTGTTATGTTGGTTTCAATGATACAGGGGTCATATCCTTGGAGAGTCAAGAAAGTCATCATGGAAAAGTGAGGAATGGATAGGTCTCAAGAGATGGGCTGCATCTATTTTTCCCTCCAGCTTTACTGAGATATAATTTAGATATAACACTGTGTAAGCTTAAGGTTACAGTTTGATGATTTGATATACATGTATATTATAAAATGATTACCACAATAATCTTAATTAACAAATCCATCACCTCACATAGTTACCTTTATATGTATATGGTAAAAGCATTTAACATTTAATCTGTTGCCAGTTTTCAAATACACAATAAAAAATTAATAACTAAGGTCACTATTGGAGAAGGCAATGGCACCCCACTCCAGTACTTTTGCCTGGAAAATCCCATGGACAGAGGAGCCTGGTAGGCTGCAGTTCATGGGGTCACTGGAGTCAGACACGATGGAGCGACTTCACTTTCACTTTTCACTTTCATGCATTGGAGAAGGAAATGGCAACCCACTCCAGTGTTCTTGCCTGGAGAATCCCAGGTACGGGAAGCCTGGTTGGCTGCCGTCTATGGGGTCGCACAGAGTCGGACACGACTGAAGTGACGCAGCAGCGCAGCAGCAAGGTCACTATTACATTAAGCAAAATAGGACAGAGAGAGAGGAAGAAAAATATTGCATGATCTTACTCACATGTGAAATATAAAAGAGTCAAATTTATAAAAACAGAGAGTAGAGTGGCTGCCAGGGGCTGGTAGGCTGCATCTTAATGATTTCTAAGAAGATGGAATAGTATGAGCAGAAGACTCAGAGGCCAGTATCTTCACTTAATGCTCCAGAAAGAGTGAGTTGTCTGGTCTGGATGGTGTCTGAGATACATGTACAGGGTAGCAGAAATATAATATCAAAAAGGTACATTGGATTCAGATTATTATCAGATCAGATCAGATCAGTCGCTCAGTCGTGTCCGACTCTTTGCGACCCCATGAATCGCAGCACATCAGGCCTCCCTGTCCATCACCAACTCCCAGAGGTCACTCAGACTCACATCCATCGAGTCAGTGATGCCATCCAGCCATCTCATCCTCTGTCGGCCCCTTCTCCTCTTGTCCTCAATCCCTCCCAGCATTAGAGTCTTCTCCAATGAGTCAACTCCTCGCATGAGGTGGCCAAAGTACTGGAGTTTCAGCTTTAGCATCATTCCTTCCAAAGAAATCCCAGGGCTGATCTCCTTCAGAATGGACTGGTTGGATCTCCTTGCAGTCCAAGGGACTCTCAAGAGTCTTCTCCAACACCACAGTTCAAAAGCATCAGTTCTTCGGCACTCAGCCTTCTTCAGAGTCCAACTCTCACATCCATTCATGACCACAGGAAAAACCATAGCCTTGACTAGACGGACCTTTGTTGGCAAAGTAATGTCTCTGCTTTTGAATATGCTATCTAGGTTGGTCATAACTTTCCTTCCAAGGAGTAAGCGTCTTTTAATTTCATGGCTGCAGTCACCATCTGCAGGGATTTTGGAGCCCAGAAAAATAAAGCCTGACACTGTTTCCACTGTTTCCCCATCTATTTTCCATGAAGTAATGGGACCAGATGCCATGATCTTGGTTTTCTGAATGTTGAGCTTTAAGTCAGCTTTTTCACTCTCCACTTTCACTTTCATCAAGAGGCTCTTTAGTTCCTCTTCACTTTCTGCCATGAGGGTGGTGTCATCTGCATATCTGAGGTTATTGATATTTCTCCTGGCAATCTTGATTCCAGCTTGTGATTCCTCAAGCCCAGCGTTTCTCATGATGTACTCTGCATATAAATTAAATAAGCAGGGTGACAATATACAGCCTTGACGTACTCCTTTTCCTATTTGGAACCAGTCTGTTGTTCCATGTCCAGTTCTAATTATTGCTTTCTGACCTGCATACAAATTTCTCAAGAAGCAGATCAGGTGGTCTGGTATTCCCATCTCTTTCAGAATTTTCCACAGTTGATTGTGATCCACACAATCAAAGGCTTTGGCAGAGTCAATAAAGCAGAAATAGATGTTTTTTTGGAACTCTTTTGCTCTTTCCATGATCCAGCAGATGTTGGAATTTGATCTCTGGTTCTTCTGCCTTTTCTAACTAACAAATCAGATTATTTCCTTTAGCAGTGAGACACTATTATATTTACTTTCTTTTTCACCACTGTCCCCAAAGACATTCCTTCTGAATTAAAAATTCATGTGCAGTATTTACCTGGTGGTCCAGTGGTTAAAACTCTGTGTTTCCAATGCATGGGATGTGGGTTTGATCCCTGGTCAGGGAACTAGGCGGAGAAGGCAATGACACTCCCCACTCTAGTACTCTTGCCTGGAAAATCCCATGGATAGAGGAGTCTGGTAGGCTGCAGTCCATGGGGTCACTAAGAGTCGGACACAACTGAGCGACTTCACTTTCACTTTTCACTTTCATGCATTGGAGAAGGAAATGGCAACCCACTCCAGTGTTCTTGCCTGGAGAATCCCAGGTACAGCGGAGCCTGGTGCACTGCTGTCTATGGGGTTGCACAGAGTCGGACATGACTGAAATGACTTAGCAGCAGCAGCAGGGAATTAGGATCCCATGTGCCATGAGGTGTGGTAAAAAAAAAATAAAAAAAGAACTCATGTCCAAAGAAGAGGATAAAATAGTTAAAATGAGTGAGTAAAATACCATATGAAAAAGTAGGTAATCTCATCACTGATAGAGTCCACCATCAACTAAAATAATTAACTTCAAATTTTAGTTTTTAAAACAACTTGCTTAGCAAATGCAATCACTTTCATGTTTGCTTTTTATTTTCCTTCCAATCAGTATAGGGACCAGTCACCCAAAGAAAGAGATGAACGTTCATTCTGAATTTACAAAAGAGTAAGCAAATATATTGAGGATAAATATGGAGGCAATTAGAAAGAATGTTAGGTCTAACATGAAATATTTACATACCAGTTTTTAAATGACCATTTCAATATCCACTTTAATTTAGAAAATGTATTATGTATTGTTCTGTTAAGGAACATAATTCTTTCTGAAACGACTTGAATAATCTGATAAAAATTGCAAAATTATGCTCTATCTGCCATAGAGGATGGCATACTATGGGGTTCAACATTTAGAATCTATTGCAATGGTGACTAGCTTAGGGTGTCAGCTTATCTGTTGTATTAGCTGTGACACAGAAAGTCTAATTGTATAAATAGTCATAGTTGATAATGATTTTACAGCTGTGTGATAGTTCTCCTCATTTCTCAAATTTTCTTACTTCATAATACTTGAGTGCTCCTGCTAAGTCACTTCAGTCGTGTCCGACTCTGTGCAACCCCACAGACGGCAGCCCACCAGGCTCCCCCGTCCCTGGGATTCTCCAGGTAAGAACACTGGAGTGGGTTGCCATTTCCATCTCCAATGCATAAAAGGGAAAAGTGAAAGTGAAGTCGTTCAGTCATGTCTGACTCTTTGCGACCCCATGGACTGCAGCCCACCAGGCTCCTCTGCCCATGGGATTTTCCAGGCAAGAGTACTGGAGTGGGGGTGCCATTGCCTTCTCCAAATACTTGAGTATAACTACTTATATTAAAATACATCACTTAACAGACTCATTTTTCTCCCATTATAGTTCTGACAGAGGTCAAACAAGTAAAACTGTTAAAAGTTGCTTTCCTCTTTTGTATGGCAGGAAACAAGAACTATTATGGTAATTTGGAGAAGAGGGAAAGCCTGCCTAGTTTTCATCCTTGCGTTGGAGGCAGGAGTGGACAGGGAAGGAAGAGGGGCATGATGACTATACCAAAACACAGAAGTAACCGTAGTAGGCAGTCATTACCTAGTGTGACTTGAGGGGCCTCTGACACCCAAATATCTCCCGAACTAGTACTGAAATTGCCACAAGTAGTTTGACTTTAGGGGGTTTTAGGAAATGGGCTCAATAAAGGACAGAAATGGTATGGACCTAACAGAAGCAGAAGATATTAAGAAGAGGTGGCAAGAATACACAGAAGAACTGTACAAAAAAGATCTTCACGACCCAGATACTCACGATGGTGTGATCACTGACCTAGAGCCAGACATCCTGGAATGTGAAGTCAAGTGGACCTTAGAAAGCATCACTACGAACAAAGCTAGTGGAGGTGATGGAATTCCAGTGGAGCTATTCCAAATCCTGAAAGACGATGCTGTGAAAGTGCTGCACTCAATATGCCAGCAAATTTGGAAAACTCAGCAGTGGCCACAGGCCTGGAAAGGTCAGTTTTCATTCCAATCCCAAAGAAAGGCAATGCCAAAGAATGCTAAAACTACTGCACAATTGCACTCATCTCACACGCTAGAAAAGTAATGCTCAAAATTCTCCAAGCCAGGCTTCAGCAATATGTGAACCATGAACTTCCTGATGTTCAAGCTGGTTTTAGAAAAGGCAGAGGAACCAGGGATCAAATTGCCAACATCCGCTGGATCATGGAAAAAGCAAGAGAGTTCCAGAAAAACATCTATTTCTGCTTTATTGACTGTGCCAAAGCCTTTGATTGTGTGGATCACAATCAACTGTGGAAAATTCTTCAAAAGATGGGAATACCAGACCACCTGATCTGCCTCTTGAGAAATTTGTATACAGATCAGGAAGCAACAGTTAGAATTGGACATGCAACAACAGACTGGTTCCAAATAGGAAAAGGAGTACGTCAAGGCTGTATATTGTCACCATGTTTGTTTAACTTATATGCAGAGTACATCATGAGAAATGCTGGACTGGAAGAAACACAAGTTGGAATCAAGATTGCCAGGAGAAATATCAATAACCTCAGATATGTGGATGACACCACCCTTATGGCAGAAAGTGAAGAGGAACTAAAAAGCCTCTTGATGAAAGTGAAAGTGGAGAGTGAAAAAGTTGGCTTAAAGCTCAACATACAGAAAACGAAGAGCATGGCATGCGGTCCCATCAGTTCATGGCCAATAGATGGGGAAACAGTGGAAACAGTGTCAGTCTTATTTTTGGGGGGCTCCAAAATCACTGCAGATGGTGACTGCAGCCATGAAATTAAAAGACGCTTACTCCTTGGAAGGAAAGTTATGACCAACCTAGATAGTATATTCAAAAGTAGAGACATTACTTTGCCAACAAAGGTCCATCTAGTCAAGGCTATGGTTTTTCCAGTGGTCATGTATGGATGTGAGAGCTGGACTGTGAAGAAGGCTGAGCGCCGAAGAATTGATGCTTTTGAACTGTGGTGTTGGAGAAGACTCTTGAGAGTCCCTTGGACTGCAAGGAGAGCCAACCAGTCCATTCTGAAGGAGATCAGCCCTGGGATTTCTTTGGAAGGAATGATGCTAAAGCTGAAACTTCAGTACTTTGGCCACCTCGTGCGAAGAGTTGACTCATTGGAAAAGACTCTGATGGTGGGAGGGATTGGGGGCAGGAGGAGAAGGGGCCGACAGAGGATGAGATGGCTGGATGGCATCACTGACTCGATGGATATGAGTCTGAGTGACCTCTGGGAGTTGGTGATGGACAGGGAGGCCTGGTGTGCTGCAATTCATGGGCTTGCAAAGAGTTGGACACGACTGAGCGGCTGATCTGAACTCAACTGAGGAAACTTTCGCTTCTTTACTGTTTCAAGTATTTTATTAACAAGAAGATACAATGTATAATTAAAATGCCAAGAGAAGAGTATCTTATTTGAAAAATATACTACCATTCATTGTCATTACTCAGAAACAAGAAGCCATAAGAATGAGACTGGGAAAGGAGTCAAGAAAAAGAAAGCAATGAGAGGAAAGCATGAGCGATCTACTAAGTGCGCATGTGTGTATATGTGTGGTGCAGTGGACAGAACACAAAATGATTAGTGCTTGTGAAAACGTGTAGTGTGTTAGCTCAGGCCTGCCAAGAAGCAGATATCAAGATAGAACTTGACAAGCAGGAGATTTATCAGGGGAAAGCATAAGGGAAGATGGGGAGAGGGAGTAAGAGGAGGCAGGGAGAGCCTTTAGTCAGACCATGACATAGGTCTGACACCTATGGAAGGAGAAAGGGAAGGAAGAAGGATAGAGTTAAGAAGACCTGTGAGCTGCAGCAATGTTCTAGAAAAGGTTCAGCCAGGCCAGAGGGAAGCCCTTGAACCGAAGTCACTATGTCAGGCGTTCAGTAAATCTCACTGGGACAAGCCTCCCTTATTACCCACTTTGTGCTCAGGCACTGGCTGGGAGTAGCCTATAAGAAGGGTGGCTTTGGTGCAAATGTGATTGGTGATCTGGAGGGTCAACAGATGGGGCCCTTAGTCAATGATGCTCTCTGAAATGAGTGGTATATTTTCATAGCCACCAAAAGCAGCAATTTTAAAATTAACATTTATATTTATTTGCCCCTCAAAATTATATTGAATGTTGAATATTACCAGAATATTATTATATATATATTATGCCAATTATGTTGATATATACAAATTACATCAAATTATGTTGAACATTACCAGAAAAAGCAGGTGATACTTATTACTCATTTCCATTATATAAGAAATTTATTTAGTTTCTGTGTTATCACATATAATTAAATATTTTATAATATAAAAATCAATCAGATGTGTAGTGTTATTTTTTTCTTCCAACTACTTGCTTTGAGGAGCATCACAAAACCCAAGGGCAATTGTTCTCAACATATTCAAACTTCAGTCCATTCCTAGGAAAGGAAATCTCCCTTCACTAATAATGATTTCCCTGGAGGTGATTTTCAGTCTTTGTGGTGGAGATACTCCTCAGATATTATAGCAGCATTATTTCCAGACTAGAATATGGTGGGACAATTTAAATTCTACTGGTCATTACAATGTCCCCAGGCTGTTAACATACCTACTGAAAGTCATTGCTTTAAGACAGTGAAATTCAAATTTGAATATGCATAATAATGGAAGATAATGATGCTCATACAAACAGTTCTGCTTCAGTAGGTCTGGGGGAGGTACCATTGATGAGTATTTTCAGTCAGCATTCTAGATGATTCAGTACAATAAGGTGGATCACAGAAACATATTCTCAGAAACCTTAAATCAAAGTCATGATGGGATATCCCTAATTTATAATGAAAAAAGGCATCTAGACTCAGTGAAGCCTTGCAGCAGAATGGGGCAATGGACTGTGTGAAGAGTGAGGGCACCGGTAGATGGAGAAGTAGCAAGATGGTGAAACAGAAGGAATGAGAAATATCAAACAAAAGATGGAGAATGCATAGGATCAATATCTAAGTTAACTGACAGATCTATATATTTTATCATCAACTTCATGAGGAAAATCTCTTTCAGAGAATGAAAAAATAGCTATTGTTTTACATTTTAGTGTTTACTTCTCTCTGGATTAAAATAATAGAATATATACATATATAAATATCGGAGAAGGCAATGGCAAGCCACACCAGTACTCTTGCCTGGAGAGTCCCATGGATAGAGGAGCCTGGTAGGCTGCAGTCCATGGGGTCGCTAGGAGTCGGACGCGACTGAGCAACTTCACTTTCACTTTTCACTTTCACACAATGGAGAAGGTGATGGCAACCCACTCCAGTGTTCTTGCCTGGAGAATCCCAGGGACGACAGAGCTGGTTGGGCTGTCGTCTATGGGGTCACGCAGAGTCGGACACGACTGAAGTGACTTAGCATAGCATATATAAATATACTCTGTATACATAATTTATATGTGTGTGTGTGTGTGTACTATACTTATATACACATATGAGAGGGCATACCAACCCACTCCAGTATTCTTGCCTGGAGAATCTCATGGACAGAGGAGCCTAGTGGGCTACAGTCCATTGAGTTGCAAAGAGTCAGACATGACTGAGCTGACTAACACTTTCACCTTTTTCAAAATATATTACAAATCTGGCCATTTGTACTATAGAGTGGAAGGCAAGAGCTATAATTATTATGCAAAATTATCTGCACAATTACAATATTAGCATAAATGTAGCTTTATCCTGGCTTTACAGTTTACAAACTGTAAATCAAATATGAGAGCATGGTGAAAAGTTGAGGCTAGCAAGCAGATGATAAACCATTTTGCCAGTGGGCAGAGATTCATTTTTATTTTTAGCTTCTCTGTTATCCCCAAGCACCTTTTTTGAATACTGATACAGAAAATAGCACGATCTATATGCTGAACGACAGAAGTGTTGATATGTCCATACCCCTTGGCTTGTACCCCTGTTGTCAGCACCCATCTGATGTTACTGTGACATCTGACAGTGCATTGTGACACAGTGACCTGGTGCCTCAAGCAGCCTAGAAGGACAGGTTGACGAAGGCACATGGTGCATTAGGAAGCAGTGAAGCAGTTCATTACTGTTACAGAGAGAAAGTCTGCTCTAGAGATAAGAATTCTTATCTAAGGCATGATATACCTTTGTGCTCTGCTACTGGTCTACTGTGAAATCTATAACAGACATTTTTAATTCATTGGTGAGTCAGTTTTCCTGTCTGTGAAATGGAAATGACTCTCTCTCTCTCTCTCTATATATATATATATATATAGACTATATATATATATATATATTTTTAATAGTAGGACAGTGGCTGCATTTCAGCCCATTCTTGGTAAATACAAATTTTGGAAGTGCACACCTTGAGGGACTAAACTGAATGATGATCACACATGATGGACTTCAGGACTGTCATAGTTTGAGAAAAACTAATTATTGCTCTGAAGTGCTCTCATCTATGCCCTACTTTAAAGGTTTCTCATGATAGTCCAGCCATGAAATCTTTCTTTGGTCTGCTTAATATTAAACCTTGCCCCTTATATCTTAACTATAGCAAGCTGCATCTCATGCTATGTGGCTTTACACATCACACTCAGCTCAAAATTCCATCTAATAGACCTTCTTTGATAAAATGTAGCCTCTTCAACTGTTGTGAAATGAATATCTGTTGATTCTGACAAGCAGGGTTGGTCCTGGAGATCACATTACAGTCTCAAAAGGAAGAGTCTCCCTCTGAAGCCATGACTTTTCTCAAGTGCTTGTGAGTCCAGCTCATGACCTATTTTGCAGATTCAGACTTTCCATATGGAAAATGAGATCCTGGATCTTCTGGGCTTGAAGTTCAAGCCACCTCAGGTCATCTGACAGCAGGAATATTTTGGAACCCATAGTGCCTTAAGAGGCAAATGCTATCATGAAAATCAAACTCAGTCACTAATGGTGGCCATCTATTCTTCAGCCAAGGGCAGAGCTGAGGCTTGGACCTTCCATACCTCAGCATTTTCAGAGGCAGGGTAATGAGCCGTGGGAGTCACCACAGCAGGAATTCTGTAGTCAAGCCACAAGGGGGCAGGGAAACCTGCTCACTAGCCACCTTAACAAGGGGAACTTGGTGGGAGCTGTATTTTGATAGCTTTGTTTGTTTTCTTAGCTATCCAAAGAGCATGCTAATAAGCATAGTCACAGAAGAAGGGGAAGATGGGATTAAATACCAGGGAAAGTCATTAAAATGAAAGAATGGGATAAGCCTCACAACTATTTCCAAAGCTTAGCTATTTCCTGTCCAAAGCCAAGTTCCTTTTATTTTGTAAAAGATGAGTAAAATGAAGGCAAAAGCATGCTTATTCCCTGGGCGCCCTGTATTAGCCAACTCCTGTTAACAGCAGAGTGAGTTTGATGACATGAATTACAAGAGGCCCCATAACCCTTTTCTCTTTAACACACAAACTTCATCTAGTTATTTTTAAAGGGGCTCTGTGCCTGTTTCATAGTGCCTAAAACTCATTACTTCCAACCAAAACAGCCAAAGGAAGAACAGCAGGAAAAAAAAAACAGGTCCTTACAGAAAAACACTGCAGAGCCGTCATCACTCGCGAAAGCCTTATCAGAGTGAAGCTTGACTCTTGACATTATGTTATCAAACTAACTAGGATATGTCACAAATACCTTACATTGGTCATGGAAGAAATTTTGTTATTTATGAAACACCCAAGAGTGCCACTAATAATGTTTATATTCTCCAGGATAGAACCATGCTCACTGATTTTTCTTTCTTTTTTATATTTAATTTCCTTTTTAATTCAGGAAGATCCCCTGGAGAAGGAAACGGCAACCCACTCCAGTATTCTTGCCTGGAGAATCCCATGGACGTAGGAGCCTGGTGGGCTACAGTCCACAGGGTCGCAAAGAGTTGGACACGACTGAGTGACTTCACTTTCACCTTCCTTTTTAATTATAGAATAATTTAAAATACAGAAAACACCAAAAATAATGACCTCTCATGAACTCATCACCCTGAATTAACAGATGAATATTAACATTTGCTACCTCTGTTGCTTCAGAGCGCTATTTCTTTTCTTTTCTTAAAGAAAAAATGTATTACAGCTACATCTAAAGCTCCCTATCTGCCTCCTTTTCTCCTCTTTGTCCTCCCCACAAAGGAAACCACTTTTTAACTAGGTGATATCATTCCTATTCAAGGCAATGCTTGTACATTTGCACAGTCAAAACATGGAGACACCCTAACTATCCCTGGACACCAGGATAGAAAAACAGACTGGTCTATTCATGTAATGTTATTTAGTAGTTAAATAATGGATTAGTCTTAAAAACCATAAGTAGGGGGGAAAAGCTGAAAAAAGGTCTAAAACTGTACTGTTTATGTAAATTTTAGAAGCATGTATTAATAATATAATCATTTATGAATACCTCTATATATTGAAATAATACAATGTGAATGCATTAATTTTTCAGTTTGATGTTTAATATTATTTGATGTGATTTCTATACTGCTATAGACTGAATGCTCATGAGCTCCCCAGCGTTGAAGCCTGACACCCTAATGTGCTGTTTTTGGGGCCTTTGATAGTGCTCTGCCCTCATAAGTGGAATTTAGTGTCATTATGGAAGAAATCCCTCACCTCTCTGGCATATGAGGTTACAGCAAGAAGATAGCAGTCTATGAATCAGAAAGTGGGCTCTCACCACGCATGGAATGTAGCTTGACCTTGGACTTCTCATGCTCTAGAACTGTGAGAAATACATTTCTGTTGTTTATAAGCCACTCAGTCTGTGGTATTTTGTTATAGTAGTCAAAACAGATATGTCTTCTGATAGGCATTGTGGAGGATAAAATGTGTAATTTAGGATTCCTAGCTTGCAATGCAGGAGACCTGGGTTTGAGCCCTGAGTCAGAAAGTTCCCCTGGAGATGGAAATGGCAACCCACTCCAGCATTCTTGCCTGGGAAATCCTATGGACAGAGGAGCCTGGTGGGTTGCAGCCCATGGGGTCGCAAGAGTCGGATGAGACTTAGTGACTAAACCACCATCACAATCCTCTAATATTGGTAATAAGAATAAATAGAAGGAAACAACAATAGGAAAGAAAAGAAATTAGCTATCACATCAATAGGGTAGCGTCTCACAGTGATTTAAAACAAGTCTCAGCAAGTAATGTGGTATTTAATAAGTGTTACTGATTATTAGTACATTTAATAGATAAGAAAACTGAGGCTTGACTTAACTAAGTAATATACCCTAAATCAGTGTGAGCAAAGGGGCAGAGTCAGGATTGAAACCTGTATTTATCTGACTCCAGACCTATTTTTTTAATTATACATTATTGTACTGATTGGACCTATTTGTTGGTTCTTATGAGAAAAGACCTATTTTTTTTAAAGCTTAATTAAATCTTTCAGGACTAAAGACAACATTACAGGGACAGAAAATATATCAGAGATTGCCAGGAACTGGGGTGGAGGGTGACTATAAAAGGGGTTCCAGAGAGATTGGGGCTAACCAAAATGTTCTACATATTGATTGTGGTTTCATTGGTCAAAACTAATAGACTATATAAAAAGAATGAATTTTATTCCAGGTAACTTACACATCAATAAACCTGACATTAAGCAAACAAAGAAAAACTAACCAACAAAATGGCCAAAGTCTCATGGATAAGCACCTTGCTCTGGGTGCAGAGGTACTTTTCTTTTGCTAACTCTTGACCATTTATTCCTGCTAAAAACGTTTGTGGAGAATTTCAGGAAAGAGTCCTAGGTCAGTGCCCACAAAGTCAAATAAAATCTAGTCTGTTTCTACTGTAGCTTCTGTTTGACAAACCAAGAAAGGTGGGCTAGCATTAAGAAAGGACTTTCCTTTTGTTGAAAGGGGAGGGGAAAGCCCATCTGAGAAGCACTGCAATGTTATCCAGGGAGCCCTTCCTGTTGAACAGACCTCAAGTGTTCAGACAGGCTTGCAGAAGAGAGAGACAGCCTCAGAAGAGAGAGGCTCTCCTTGCCTCAGGAGCCATGGCACACCTGAGCTGTCCTCTTCTGAGCCCTAGTCAGCCTGGTCCCTGCAAATCACACACCAAAAAGCATATGCATCCTGCAAGAGGAAGAAAACCTCTCTAAACTTCAGTTTGAATATCCCACAGAACAGGCTGGCAGCCTAGATTCTCCCATGATTGCTGCGACAGAGGCAGAAAGACAATGCGGGGAGCGATTTAATCAAGGCAGTCAGAGCTCTCATCATTCACGTGTGTCTCAGGACTTTTTGGTCTTCCTCCTTGAAGGCTGGATTTCTTTGTAATGCTCGGTTGAAGAGTCTTAGCCATTCTTTGAGTCAGTTGTAGAAGCCAGCAGGATAAGATATTAACAAGGTTAAAAGGTATTACGTGTCTCCCTGTACCAGAACTGTGGTTTCCCTGGTGGCTCAGATGGTAAAGCGTCTGACTGCAATGCAGTAGGCTGGGGTTTGATCCCTGGGTCAGGAAGATCCCCTGGAGAAGGAAATGGCAACCTACTCCAGTACTCTTGCCTGGAAAATCCCCTGGATAGAGGAGCCTGGTAGACTACGTTTCATGGGATCCCAAAGAATCGGACACGACTGAGCAACTTCACTTTCTGTACCAGAACACTGGCACGACTATGGGGGCCTTCACTAATTTCTTGCACTTTCCTGAGGGAATTAGTTAAAATTATCAGTGTGAAAAGTATTTGATTTAGATTAATCCCACTTTTCCAAGCAAGACAGACTCATTACTCTGATTGGCTGACTTAGCCCTGCTGCCTTTCTTGCTTGAAGAAGGAGGAAAAAGTTTCTGGTTCATAACTCTTGATGGATAAGTGGAATGGGTTATTTTCATCCTTCTATGACACACATGAAAAGCATAGAACCAGCTGGAGAGCCAAGTCAATGCAACGAATGGCAAACCCACATTTCATAATCTTTAGCAAGACCAAAAATACTAAAAGGAATATGCAGACACCACGTCCTCTGTACATTAACTCTTTCAGGACTCTGGGTCATGACTGGTAATATTTTAGGTCCAATTAAAACCAGCTGGGGGAAAAAAGCATCATTAAAGATTTCAAAAGGCTTTATTTTTTTACAAAGGGGAAAAAGACTACAGCCACAAAACTTCTTTTAATTCATTCTAAATAAGACTCTGCTGCTGCTGCTGCGTCGCTTCAGTCGTGTCCGACTTTGTGCGACCCCATAGACGACAGCCTACGAGGCTCCCCCATCCCTGGGATTCTCCAGGCAAGAACACTGGAGTGGGTTGCCATTTCCTTCTCTAATGCAGGAAAGTGAAAAGTGAAAGTGAAGTCCCTGAGTTTTGTCCGACTCTTAACGACCCCATGGACTGCGGCCCACCAGGCTCCTCCATCCGTGGGATTTTCCAGGCAAGAGTACTGGAGTGCGGTGCCATCGCCTTCTCTGAGACTCTGCTAGGCTTTAAGAATTTTCTCTAAACTGGAAGCTGGAAGGATGCTTTTTTTCAGAACAAGCAAATTACCAGACATAAAACCTAAAATGGTAATTCTCAAAGTCGATGGTGCAATCCAGTCTCCCGCCAACTTGTTAACATGTAGATTCTGATTTAGTAGATTGATATTCGGCATATCTAACAAATTCCTAGGTGATGCTGTTGAGCTACAGAAACTACAGGATATCTAATTAAAACACTATTTGCAAACTGAAGTGCCTGAGCCATGCAAATTATTCAAGTTATTCACTGTAACACAGACATTTACTATTAACTTGCATTCTCATTTTTTTTAAATCTGGTATTAAATTTCTTTTTCTTTTGCTTATCTGATCATCTATGGACAGCTACAGGCTGCCTGACACAGCAGGAAGAACCTAAAATAATATTGGCCAGTTACTGCTCCTGACTTACTTTGAGATAGATTTTTTATTTCCTTGTCATGAGGATAAATTCACAATAAGTTCACCTTTCTAAATGCATATGAACATTTGTGAAATCATCACTCCTTTTCTATCCCAAATCACAATTGCTTCTCTCCAAATCTGCCAAATCTTTGAAATTTTTGCCTTTGAAGAAACCTGTTTTTTAAGAAAATGCTATAAAAATAATGTGGTCATCCTGCCTGAATCCTTAGAACACTGTTACACGTGGCATGAACACGGATGACTCAGATTTTATAAAGACATTGACATAGATGATTTGGAAAAATAAGCAAACAAAAATCCATTAATTAACCAGTTCTACGAATCTTTTGCTTATTTGGAAAGCGACAGGCTGTGAGAATAGACAACTCTTAAAATATTTCTTTTAATTGTATAAAATCATTAACAGGTACTATTTCCAGACATAATTACATATTTTAAAACCAAGGAGAAGAGGTGGGTGTTTCTGAAATCTTGAGCAACAACTGGACCCATTTTTAGTGGTTTAGACACACGTAATTAGCAGCTTAATTTCCTCTGTGGCTAAGTTAGCCTTAAGATTTCATTTAATAACAAGCACAATTTTACAGCCAGAAGCAAGGTTCTAGCACCAGCTTCAGCTCAGCATTGCCCTCTGCCGGTCCTCAAGCAATTCATGCTGCCCTGCTCCGTGCAAAGGCATCAAATTGCAAATAACAGTTGGGCTGTACAGAAATTAATTGCGAGAGAAATGGAGAAATGTAATTCACTTAAAACTGTTTAACGAGACTTTTATTTTTAGCTGAACAACAACAAAAAAGCATGAAAAGCTATATTATTAACCGCCTTTTCTCCAGTCTCCCAGACAATACTCATTATCATAGTAGCCTTGAAGCAGGTTTGCCTTTCACACTACTTAGCACAATTATGTCAACTACCTCCACGCAAAGGATGGCCGAAACAACTGTTGGTCAAAAGAGCGGTTTTTATCCATCAAATAAACAAGCCAAACGTGGGCCATTTTCTGCCTGGTAAGCCCAATTTTTACCTTATATCCCAATTTCTTTATGCAAACATTTTGTAAAAGGGGGAGGGGAGTGGTGCGGATAAGATTGCTTCTCTGCCCATAGGGCCAGTCACGTTGTGTTAACACTGAGCATGACTGACCACCAAGAGCTGGAGATGTGTTTGAAGATTCCTGCTAATGAGCTGACAAACGTCAAAGCTGCTCTGTTCAGAGTCTATGCTCCTTGCCTTCACTTTTCATCAGAACTGAAAGATTTGACAATTATATCAGTCTTTCCAATCAAAATTCCAAAAGGGCTGTATGCCATGTGAGGAAATGCTATTGCTACGTTATGTAAAGTTTTCTTATTCTGTCTGAAATAAGAATCAGAAGCTTTTGCTAGGATTTGGAGACAACAAATGAATATTCCTATCAGAAATGCAGGTAGATGAGAAGTACAAGAAGCCCTAGTGTCCCAAAGCATTGATGCTATATGAGGCTGTATCCTTTTTTTTTTTAAGTTGTTTGTGTTTTTTTTTTTGACTTGGGCCATTTTATAAAAGTCTTTATTGAATTTGTTACAATATTGCTTCTGTTTCATGTTTTTTGGCCACGAGGCACGTGGGACCTTAGCTCTCCAACCAGGGACCGAACCTGTACCTCCTGCACTGGAAGGGGAAGTCCCAACTACTGGCCCACCAGGGAAATAGAATTTGCTGGGCTGAGGTTCTGTGGATAAAGAATCCTTGTCAGTAAAACCTATTATTTACCAGAATTTATAAAAATCTGGACTTAGTTTAAGACTGGAGCTTATATGTCAGCTCTGGTACTTTAGTAGGAGCTATATGGTTTGACCTCAAATGTCTTCCATTTCCTAAGTCTTGATTTGCTTATATATATATGACGTGATAATATGACTCATGTAACATGGCTGTTAAATTAGATAAATTGTGAAAATATGAGTCAAGCACTCTAAATATTCATGAATTTGGAACTGAAGCTACAAGATTGTTGGGAGAGAGATGGTGTGTTAGAGCTGCATGGAAGAGACTGATATATCTGAGAACAGCTAAAAATCTGGGCTTTCTGGTGTCCAGGTCAGGATTTGAATCCTAGCCCTACTACTCTCAGTTACTTTGGGAAAGTTACCTTATCTCCCTTAAACCTCAGTGGCCTCATCTGTAACAGATGGATCATGGTAATTCCATCTCATGGTGTTACTGTGAACTGTAGAAGGCCAGTCACCATTAGGGGGGCTATATTTATCGTAAGTGTTCCTACAAGTAGTAGATGTTTGTATGAAACTTGGCTGATTTGGGGACGTTTCTTCAATTTCAGAGATAACATTTTGGTTGGCTTTATGACCTTGCATATTGCAGAGCTAAATGTTGTAATCACATTGCTCTGTTTTAACTTGTAGTAAGGTTAACTATATTTTATCTAAGGAGTTAAAAATTACAAACAGGATAAAGAGTTGTGTAGGGAAAACGTCTCATCTGTAGATCAAGAAACTCAGCCAGTGTCTGTCCATAGAGCTGTTAGAAAGACTCTTTACAGGTGGTTCACAGATTTCATTGGATGCACGACAATGACCTTGACTACTATCACTTCATATTTTCCTCCTCTTTTAAAAGGCAACGGCCCAACTAATTTACAGCTCTGATTTTAGGACACCTGAGAAGGAAGAACATCGCAGCATCTTCTGTCTGGCATCTCGTACCAAGGCTACTTAAGAAACCATTAAGAAACCTCCTGGGTGGAGAAGGGGCTGCCTGCTTTCCCACAATGTCTCCTCCTCATGAACATATTTCCAGAAGAAAAAAAAAAAAAAAGGAGAGAGAAGGAGATAGATGCATAGACTGGTGAAGTTCTAGAAGGCCAATAAATGATGTTTTTCTTCCCTGCCTATATTTGGAACCAATTAAGAAACAGATAGGAGATAGACAGCTGGATCAGAGTAAGTGGCATCAGGTCAGTGTCCACGTAGGCTTCCTGGCATTTCAGGTCTGAGTTAGACAAATATGCTCACTAGCCAAGGGCAGAGCTGGGCCACTATGGAGCCCTGAATGCATGGGTGAGAGCAGGTGGGGGCATGTGAGCTCTGCACAGAGGCAAGTACAGCAAGAGAGAAGGGGAAAGGCTGGAGTAAACCTTTCCCCTGCAGCTTCCACACTTCTCACCACTCAGATGGGCCCCCTCCTTCTGTTGGGAGCACTGAATAAAGGGTGACACAGACACCCCAGCTTTATCCCTAGGTCAGGAATTAATACTTTTCATGCCAGGCTTCCTTTCAGTGGTCCAGTGAAGGAACTTGGATCCTCTCCCTAAGATCATTGTTTAAATATATAAAATAAAATGCATAGACTTGCTAGGGAAATCAATTATATTAAAATTCAGTTTTCAAAATATTTTTTAAAATTGGGGATATAATGATATGTGTTTCCTTATTAACATGTTAATGATAAGATCCAGCATGGGCCTAATAATTACTGTATTTCAAAGTAGCAATGAATGTCAGTGACAGTTTGAGATGCCTGCAACCACTGACATGAGGCATGAAAATACCTCTGATTTCTTTTGGAGATGAAAATAAATGCTAAATACCACTCTGGTTTGTCTCTAATGGAGTGCTAAGTCTTTTCAGTTGTGTCCAACTCTTTGCAACTCTATTGGCTGCAGCCCTCCAGGCTCCTCTGTCTATGGGATTTTCCAGGTAAGAAGACTGGAATGTGTTGCCATGCCCTTCTCCAGGAGATCTTCTGAATCAGTAGATCTGGGTTGGTACCTGGACATTTACATTTCTTCTGAGTCCCAGATGATGGTGATGCAGCTGATCCAGAAACCTCACTTTGAGAACATTGCTCTAAATGAAGGTCCTCCATGTAGAAACCCTTAGAATGGGAAATGTTTCCCCCTGAAACTATCAAACCCTAGCATCTCAAGGACTCCTATATGGTTTTCAGAGACAGTAGATAAAATACAAATGGATATCAGTACCATTACTGCTACACACTTTCTACTTTAAGAGCCAGCTCAAATCTCACCTCTTGCCCAGAGCATCTCTAATAACCCCAGGTCAAAGGGACTCCACTCTTCTCGAAAACCCTCTAAACCTGTAACTTTTGTTCTGTACCAAGGCCTTGGGAATATATAGTATTGCCTGGCCCATCTTCTTTTAGTTTATCCCACTAGTTTATTCCTCTCTCCTTAACTAGATTTAATGCTCTCTGGAGAATTAGTCCCTATATTAACACTAACACTCTCCGTGTTTCCCTGTGCACAGACAGTTTGGGGTGTACTTGTTGATTACACTGTCTTGTGAACCTGCAGTTGGGTTCAACCAGTCAACCACACTGTGGGTTAATTTTAATTGATACAAAAAGTATAGCTAAATCTTGTTGAGATATTTAGGTTGTTAGTGACTAAAAAATAATCCATACTGACAAATTTAAAATGGAACTTAATGGTCAAGTATATATATGCCTTCTGGTACAACTTGATGCTAAGATTCTTGGTGGCATCAGGCCTGTTTCCCCAAGGTTTATCTTAATGTATTTTGCCCTTCTTTGTGCCTTTGATGGGCTGGAATCCCAATACAGAGAGAGAAATGGCCATACTAGTATTCTAAAACTCACATCTCAACTTCATGCCATTCAAAGAAAGAATGGCACCTCTTCTTGTAGCTCTCTCTAAAGTATGTGGAAACTTCTCTTCCAGAAACCCCTAGCAAATGCCTCATCACACCTCATTTTTCCACAGTGGGTCACATCCTCACAAGTAAAAATATCAGCCATCATCAAAGGGATCATTTTACAATTAAACAACTCTACTTTGCATTAAAGGCGAAGGATGCAACGCCCAAATTAAGTCACCCTCCTGTTACCAGTGAGAAGATGGGGATAAAAGGAATTTGGAAAATCAAAAATAGCAATATCCTCTATAATCACTTTATGGTTTCTATTGTTATCTTATATTTTAAGCTAGAAAACAATTCATAAACTAAAAAGCTAGAAGGTCCCAAAGGAAAGTACTTGGATTGAATTCATCACTTCAGAGAGATATGAACCTAAACTATAAAAAAAACCTGTAACCCCAAGAATGGAGACTTGACTGCTGAAAGCTAGAAGACCTAGGACTGAGTGTACCCTTACCTACAGGTAGCTTTAAGACTCTGCACACAGGAATGCATCACTCTGTACCAGTATGTCTTTAAAGTGAGGAAGTGACAATGGGGGATGTCCAAGACCGGGAGCTGACTGTGGCTCGGACCATGAACTCCTTATTGCCAAATTCAGACTGAAATTGAAGAAAGTAGGGAAAACCACTAGATCATTCATGTTTGACCTAAATCAAATCCCTTATGATTATACAGTGGAAGTGAGAAATAGATTAAAGGGACTAGAACTCATAGATAGAGTGCCTGATGAACTATGGAATGAGGTTCGTGACATTGTACAGGAGACAGGGATCAAGACCATCCCCATAGAAAAGAAATGCAAAAAAACCAAAATGGCTGTCTAGGAGGCCTTACAAATAGCTATGAAAAGAAGAGAAGTGAAAAGCAAAAGAGAAAAGGAAAGATAGAAGCATCTGAATGCAGAGTTTCAAAGAATAGCAAGAAGAGATAAGAAAGTCTTCCTCAGTGATCAATGCAAAGAAATAGAAGAAAACAATTGAATGGAGAAACAAGAGATCTCTTCAGGAAAATTAGAGATACCAAGGGAACATTTCATGCAAAGATGGGCTCGATAAAGGACAGAAATGGTATGGACCTAACAGAAGCAGAAGATATTAAGAAGAGGTGGCAAGAATATACAAAAGAACTGTACAAAAAAGATCTTTAGGACCAAGATAATCACGATGGTGTGATCACTGACCTAGAGCCAGACATCCTGGAATGTGAAGTCAAGTGGGCCTTAGAAAGCATCACTACGAACAAAGCTAGTGGAGGTGATGGAATTCCAGTGGAGCTATTTCAAATCCTGGAAGATGATGCTGTGAAAGTGCTACACTCAATATGCCAGCAAATTTGGAAAACTCAGCAGTGGCCACAGGCCTGGAAAAGGTCAGTTTTCATTCCAATCCCAAAGAAAGGCAATGCCAAAGAATGCTCAAACTACCACACAATTGCACTCATCTCACACGCTAGTAAAGTAATGCTCAAAATTCTCCAAGCCAGGCTTCAGCAATATGTGAACCGTGAACTTCTTGATGTTCAAGCTGGTTTTAGAAAAGGCAGAGGAACCAGAGATCAAATTGCCAACATCTGCTGGATCATCAAAAAAGCAAGAGAGTTCCAGAGAAACATCTATTTCTGCTTTATTGACTGTGCCAAAGCCTTTGACTGTGTGCATCATAATAAACTGTGGAAAATTCTGAAAGAGATGGGAATACCAGAACACCAGATCTGCCTCTTGAGATACCTGCTTGCAGGTCAGGAAGCAACAGTTAGAACTGGTCATGGAACAACAGACTGATTCCAAATAGGAAAAGGAGCTGGTCAAGGCTATATATTGTCACCCTGCTTATTTAACTTATATGCAGAGTACATCATGAGAAATGCTGAGCTGGAAGAAGCACAAGCTGGAATCAAGATTGCCAGGAGAAATATCAATAACCTCAGATATGCAGATGACACCACCCTTATGGCAGAAAGTGAAGAGGAACTAAAAAGCCTCTTGATGAAAGTGAAAGCGGAGAGTGAAAAAGTTGGCTCAAAGCTCAACATTCAGAAAACAAAGATCATGGCATCTGGTCCAATCACTTCATGGCAAATACATGGGGAAACAGTGGAAACAGTGTTAGACTTTATTTTGGGGGGCTCCAAAATCACTGCAGATGGTGACTGCAGCCATGAAATTAAAAGACACGTACCCCATGGAAGTATGATCAACCTAGTTAGCATGTTGAAAAGCAGAGATATTACTTTGCCAACAAAGGTCCATCTAGTCAAGGCTATGGTTTTTCCAGTGGTCATGTATGGATGCGAGAGTTGGACTATGAAGAAAACTGAGCATCGTAGAATTGATGCTTTTGAACTGTGGTGTTGGAGAAGACTCTTGAGAGTCCCTTGGACTGCAAGGAGCTCCAACCAGTCCATTCTGAAGGAGTTTAGCCCTGGAATTTCTTTGGAAGGAATGATGCTAAAGCTGAAACTCCAGTACTTTGGCCACCTCATGCAAAGAGTTGACTCATTGGAGAAGACTCTGATGCTGGGAGGGACTGGGGGCAGGAGGAGAAGGGGATGACAGAGGATGAGATGGCTGGATGGCATCACCGACTCGATGGACGTGAGTTTGAATGAAATCTGGGAGATTGTTATGGACAGGGAGGCCTGGTGTGCTGCGATTCATGGGATAACAAAGAGTCAGACACGACTGAGCGACTGAAGTGAAGGTTTAGTTTATGTTAAGGCAACTATAAATCTAATGTGTGTGTGTGTGTGTGTGTGTGTTTGAGTGTCTGTGTGTGTGGCAGGGGTGGGCGGGCACCCTCTTGGTTTTCCCTACTGCTGGAATTTACACTACTTTCTCTTATTCTATCTTCTATGATGAGCCATTGGTGCTTAGCCAAGACATATGCTTCATAAGTTTGTCTTTGATGTTCTCAATTTTCTGAATTGCATCTTATCTTAACATTTGGAGATCTGCCCTTTCACTCCTAATTGGTCTGCTCTGACATTTTTTATTATACACTTTTTCCCCTTTAGGTTCTGAGGTGATTCTGAAAACAATCCCCATTGAAGTATAAAGAATTAGTCACCAATAGAAATGCCAGCTTTCTCAAGGTATAAGAAAATAACTCAAAAACTGGCTTCTTAATGTGATAAAATGGAGAGAAGGTAAGTTCTGAAGATGAAAAACCCACCTTTGAATACTGGCTCCACTATTGACTGTATGACTCTGGGTGAGTGACACAGCCTTTCTGAGCCTTAGTTTCTTCATTGCGTGTGAAAGGATGGTGACTTCATGCAGGGTTCTGTAAGTAGTATATGTGATAGGCCATGCATGGTGTTTGACTCATACAAATGGACCAGTCCATTTTAGTTCCCTTCTCTGAAAAGGATAATGGTAAAAATTCAGGTATCATTCAGCAGCTAGAGCTGGCACTTTCTGGAATGGTAGGTATGGTTAGCGCCCTTGGAATCCTTCCAAGCAAATTACTTAATATATGTATCAGTTCAGTTCAGTCACTCAGTTGTGTCTGACTCTTTGTGACCCCATGAATCACAGCACGCCAGGCCTCCCTGTCCATCACCAACTCCTGGAGGTCACTGAGACTCACATCCATCGAGTCAGTGATGCCATCCAGCCATCTCATCCTCTGTTGTCACCTTCTCCTCCTGCCCCCAATCCCTCCCAGCATCAGAGTCTTTTCCAAGGAGTCAACTCTTCACATGAGGTGGCCAAAGTACTGGAGTTTCAGCTTGAGCATCATTCCTTCCAAAGAAATTCCAGGGCTAAACTCCTTCAGAATGGACTGGTTGGAGCTCCTTGCAGTCCAAGGGACTCTCAAGAGTCTTCTCCAACACCACAGTTCAAAAGCATCAATTCTACGATGCTCAGTTTTCTTCATAGTCCAACTCTCGCATCCATACATGACCACTGGAAAAACCATAGCCTTGACTAGATGGACCTTTGTTGGCAAAGTAATATCTCTGCTTTTCAACAGGCTATCTAGGTTGGTCATAACTTTCCTTCCAAGGAATAAGCGTCTTTTAATTTCATGGCTGCAGTCACCATCTGCAGTGATTTTGGAGCCCCCCAAAATAAAGTCTAACACTGTTTCCACTGTTTCCCCATCTATTTGCCATGAAGTGATGGGACCAGATGCCATGATCTTTGTTTTCTGAATGTTGAGCTTTAAGCCAACGTTTCCACTCTCCACTTTCACTTTCATCAAGAGGCTTTTGAGTTCCTCTTCACTTTCTGCCATAAGAGTGGTGTCATCTGCATATCTGTATACATTGAGCTAATCCTACAGCCACTATCTAAATTTTATTGTGTCTAGACTCCTACCCTTTTCTTCTTGTACACATGAAGACCAAGCAAAATTTCTTCCTTAAAAAACTATTCTTTTTTCTATTTGCAAGTACTATCAAATAACTCAAACTGATCTATCTCAAATATTTTAAGCCCATTTTAAACTGTCATGAAGCCTGACGATGATGGGAGGTGGCATTGTGATTTTAGTTCAGGAATTCAGCCAACTTTCACATTCATGAGAATAATAACCTCTGCTATTGGCTTATTCACATGGTCTCATCTGTCTTTTTCCATCTAGTACCTTCACCGCTCATTGTTGAACTCTGCCCTTTTCTAGTGTTTTTAAGGAAGAAGGACATTTCCCTTACTCATCATCATCAATTTAAAACTGTAATATTAGCAACTCCTCCAAAGGAAGAAACAATAGTTTTTCATCTCCTCAATGGCCACTAGGAAAGATATTAATTAAATTGACCACAGCAGAATCCCTCTTATTTCTTTCCTTTCAGTTTGGTCCACTTTTGAGTATAGTCTTGGGGTCCACCTGTGTCTCCTTGACTTGTTAATAAGAATGTCATATAAAATGAAATCAGAATCAAAGCTCTAGCTGAAGTTCAGGTTGATTACAACTACTGCTTTCCCCTTATCACCCTGGCATGTCACTCCACTACAGAAGGAAATGAGGTTGGTCTGGACAATCTGATTTTCACAAAGCTGTTGTGGTTACAACTCAGGATCCTGTTTTCTCATAGAAGATTGCAAATTGATAGTTTAATTATTTCTTCAAGTACCTTTCCATGTCTCAAAGTAAGATACAGAACTTGGAGTCACAAAGGATAATCCTTTTTTTCTTTATTAAATTTTGGTGGCTCTTTTTTATGTTCTGGCCTTCAGAGTTTTTTCTCTGTACTCTACAAATTATTATAAAAAGGCAGAAAAATCATTGATACTCAGGCTGTATATTGTCACCCTGCTTATTTAACTTATATGCAGAGTACATCATGAGAAACGCTGGACTGGAAGAAGCACAAGCTGGAATCAAGATTGCCGGGAGAAATATCAATAACCTCAGATATGCAGATGACACCACCCTTATGGCAGAAAGTGAAGAGGAACTAAAAAGCCTCTTGATGAAAGTGAAAGAGGAGAGTGAAAAAGTTGGCTTAAAGCTCAACATTCAGAAAACTAAGATCATGGCAACTGGTCCCATCACTTCATGGCAAATAGATGGGGAAACAGTGGAAACAGCGGCTAACTTTATTTTGGGGGGCTCCAAAATCCCTGCAGATGGTGACTGCAGCCATGAAATTAAAAGACGCTTACTCCTTGGAAGGAAAGTTATGACCAACCTAAATAGCATATTAAAAAGCAGAGACAATACTTAGTCCACAAAGGTCTGCCTAGTCAAAGCTATGGTTTTTCCAGTAGTCATGTATGGATGTGAGAGTTGGACTATAAAGAAAGCTGAGCACCAAAGAACTGATGCTTTTGAACTGTGTTGTTGGAGAAGACTCTTGAGAATCTCTTGGACTGCAAGGAGATCCAACCAGTCCATTCTAAAGGAAATCAGTCCTGGATGTTCATTGGAAGGACTGATGCTGAAGCTGAAACTCCAATATTTTGGCCACCTGATGTGAAGAGCTGACTCACTGGAAAAGACCCTGATGCTGGGAAAGATTGAGAGCAGGAAGAGAAGGGGACGACAGAGGATAAGATGGTTGGATGGCATCACTGACTCAATGGATATGGGTTTGGGTGAACTCCAGGAGTTGGTAATGGATGGGAGGCCTGGTGTGCTGCGATTCATGGGGTTGCAATGAGTCGGACACAACTGAGTGACTGAACTGGAACTGGAACTCTCTGTCTAGAATGCACAAATATTAAAGAGTTACAAGCTGTCAGTTCTACCTTTTCAGTGTTTTCAAGATGTTCTCCTTCTTGTCTTTTTCTAATTTTAATGCCTTAGTTTAGGCCTTAACCATCCATCTTTCACCTCTATGTTGTATAGTTGATGATCTTTTTCCTACAAAATTTCCTCAACCCAGTCTATTTTTCACACTTCAGACAAAAAACTAAATAAAAAAATAAAATCCCCAAACCAAAAATCAAAACCCAACAAGAACACCAAGAAGTAAATCTAGTTGCACCATGACCATGCTGAAAAGTTTCCATTACCCCTCAAAGGGCTTGTCATGTAAGGTACAAACTTCTTGATATAGCAGAGGTACCTTCAATATCTAATAATCTCATTCTATGACCTGATCTTTGATTATCCTTCATCAACACTTCAACCTACACACTTGAGTCAGGCCAATTTTTTCCTGTTCACAAAGATATAACAGTACTATAGATATTTACTAAGTTTCTTAAAAATATGGGGGGAGGGGTTGTTCTGTTTACTTCTGTTCCTTCAAAGCCTTTCCAATATCTGGGGAATAACAGATATCATAATTGCTGATCAGAGGATGAATAACCCAAGCTAGATAACTAATATTACCATGCTCAACTCAATGCATATATTCATTCAGTTGTGTAAGGCATATTCAACTAGAATGTTCTCTGTTATAGACCGGTTTTCTATCTCCCATAACTCTGTGTGATTATTTGATTCTTTTTAACTTGGTAGGACTGAGAGCTGGTAGAGAAGGATGAAAAATACAGTTACCTGGGATGAGCAGGAAGGTATAAAATATAGTTCACTGGCTGCACAGTTTCAATCTGGGTCCATGTAAGGACTCAGGAGTCACCATTTTGGTCTATGGAAAGTGACATTTAATGAAGAAAAATCTATGTAAGTGAGTTAGAATAGGATTTAAAGGGTTTCATTCACTCTTTAAATTTTTTTTTTATTGGAGTATAGTTGATTTAAAATGTGCTACTTTCAGATGTACAGCAAAATGAATTAGTCATGTATATATATATATCTCCACTCTTTTTTAGATTCTTTTCCCATAGAGAAATACAAATCAAAACTACAGTGAGGTATCACTTCACATGGGTCAGAATGGCCATCAGCAAAAAAATCTACACACAATAATGCCTTCATTCTTTCTGTCCCCAAGTTTAGAAGAGGCCAGACAGATCTCTTCTAGTCCAAGAGCCTGAGTGAGTCTAGTTTTGCCACTGTCTGGCTAAGCTCATTCTAGGGACAGTTTGGTATTCCTTGCTCAGGATACAGAGACATCACGACACAAGTTGACTCAGAATTCTCACCAATGAACAACTCTAGCTTCTACAAACACAGAAATTAGTAGAGCAGGTGCACGTCAAAGTTGGTATTAACGCAGTTCAGCTCCTTTATCTAATGAGTGGGTGACCTTATTTTATATGATCTTATTTATCCTTCCAGATTCTAATGTGGTTCTGCTTTGGATAGGATAGAGGTAAAGGCTGCTGTGAAGACGATAAAAATCCCCTTTTGGGTTGGAAGAAGAGAGCTCTAGAGAACGCTATGGGCCTAGAACCAGGCCGGCTGTTCAGTGAACCTCATCATCTTTCATCTCACAGAGGCCTAGTGAGGAGAGATCTTTGCTTTTCTTTTTCATTTATGTGTAAACAGATAACTTAGCAGCAAAGGTGTTGGGAAGAAACTCACAGTAGGGCTGTGAACCCAAAAGGCTGGTTGGGGCTTCTTTGTCTAGAATTTTGCATCTTGTTCTGTTCTCCTTAGAGGCAGTACATAATTGCTTTTTATTCTCTGTGTGACCCACTGGGTGCACTTGAAGACTTTTGTGCCACTACCCTCAGCCCTTCCTGACTACCAAATTAACCCTCTTTGGACTTTCCTCATGGGTCTCAGTCCAACCCTTTAGTCACTGCAGTTGGTACTTTTCTGGATCCTCTCCAAATATCTCTCAAAGATGGCTCATAAAACAAGGGCTTCCCCCAAGAGTCACAGGCAGCCTGACAGCTCAGCAAGAGAAAAAAGAGTACAGAGCAGAGCAAACAAAGGCACACAGGCTGCCTGAGGCTCCAGCCTCCTATGAACATTTGACTTCTCATGGCACTCCCTTGGTGTGGCTTGGCTATTAGGCCGACTGGGACTCTGTCCAGAGCTCTCTTCAGGTAAAGAAGCAAGCCCTGCTTCAGGCTGAGCAGGTGCCATTAAGTCATTTTCTTAGTGCCTTTCAGATCAGCTTTGAACTATAAATAAACCAAGTGTCCAGGAGTAGCCACGGTGCCTGCTGTAAGGTTATTTGCATCCTTTCTCTCTCTGAATCCCCCTTATGCCAACTAGCCCTTTTAGAAACCCCACAAGGTTGGCAGGTCCACCTCTCCTCCTGCCAATGTCAGTGCATTAGCACTTAGCTTAAGTGAACACATATGCCAGGCAGGCTCTCGGCTTCCCCCTCCCCTCTTTCCTAATGGAAATACTTCAGATAAAGAATGACACTGTTAATATATTGCATGGACTTATTCTATTGATTTTATTTTAGACTACTAGCCCTTGAAGATGGTAACCACATTACTTAAGATGCTGCAGAGTGACCAGCAGAAGCATATAATGATAATGGCAACACAGATAATGATGACAAAATAATAATAATAACCGTAGTAGTGGTAGTGACAGTAATAACAACTTCATATTTACTGAGTGCCTCCCGCTGTTGATCAGGCATCAGGACTGTGCATTTTATGTTACACATTGTATGTGCTGTTTCTAATCTTCACAATAATACCAAGAGTTTTCATCTTTAACTGGAAAAAGAGAGGCTTAGGGCAGTGAAATTCTTCATCCAAAGGCCCATGCTGGGCAAGGAGGACAGTTTGTCTGACTCCAATATCATGTGGCCTCTCTGCTCTTCACAAGTTACCTCCATGTCTAACTTCATGTGACAAGGAAGTCCAGCAGGGTTTAATTTTTAAGTTCATTAAAAAATGTTAAAGTAGTCTCACTTCTCTTCACTTTCATTGGAAAGCCACAGAGACAATACATTTCAAAACATGAGATGGCATGCTGTAAGCTAAGGCCACCTTTCAGAAGTCTAAGGTGGATTTTTTCCACAATCATGGCAGCTAGAAATAGAACTTTTAACATTCTCTCAGCTCCTTTGTCAAAAGTATTTACTCTCCATTACCTCTTTTCTTGTAAATTATAGAGGTGTCATTGATAACATAAAGAAGGGAGCAGTCCAAAGTTTATATGAGTTTAAAATTCCATTTCGTTCTCTTTCACAATTCTTTGTTCACTGTGGAAAGAACTGAATTACTTTCTTAGTTTGTTTCTTTAATTTCATGGGTCTAATGGTTGGGTGGCTGTGTGTGTAAAAACCAAAAGAGAAGAAAGAACTTGGAAACATTTAGACAATCTGTGTGAACTTGAAAAAAATAATCATCTACATTTTGACAAAAGGCAGGATAAACCTGAATATGACAAGAGCAGACTATGAATCTAGTTATGTATTCAAGATTTCCTAATCAGTCCACTGTCCATGGGGCCATTTTCCATTTTGTCACTTTGGTTCACCAGTAGAAGGTTAGACTTCCTAATGTCCAAGCCTTGATAAGATGCCCAGTTTCCAGTGATGGCAGGGAACCTAACCAGTATATCTACAGAGAAGATATTGGCAGGAAGAGGAGGTTCTCTAAATGTTGCCTTATAAAAATAAGACTGTCATTTGCAGAGATGTGGAGGTACCTAGAACCTGTCATACAGCGTGAAATAAGTCAGAAAGAGAAAAACGAACGCTGTATACTAATGCATATATGTAGAATCTAGATAAAGGGTACAGATGATCCTATTTGCAAAGCAGAAATAGAGACGCATACATAGAGAACAAACGTATGGACACCGACGGGGGAAGAGGGGATTGCAATAAACTGGGAGATTGGGATTGACCTGTGTACACTACTATGTACAAAATAGATAACTAATGAGAATCTGTTGTGTAGCAGAGGAGGGACAAGAGGTACAGTCATTTTGTAGGACATATATTAAGTTAATCTTAAAAACGCATTCCAATATACATTAGGTACAGACAAATACTGTTTGATTCCATGTATGCAAGGTATCTATTATAGAATAATCAAATTCATAGAGGCAGAAAGTACACTGGTAGATACCAGGAGCTGGGCGGTGTTGGGGTAGGGCTGGTGAAGTGGGGAAGGGAGTGGGAAGTTAGTGTTTAATGAGGACTAAGTTTCAGTTTAGGAAGGTGAAAAATTCAGGAGATGGATAATGGTGAGAAGTGTACAATAATGTGAATGTACTTAGTGCCACTGAACTATACTGTTAACTATGGTTAACATAGTATGTTTTATATTATGTGACTTTTACCACAATAATAAAAAAAAATTTGAAAAAAGACTATTGACCATATTACTCATTTGATTTTGTATTTGGAAAGATCAGTGTTTAATATCCAACTCTGATTCAGAAAGGGAGGTACTAAGAGTTATTATACATTTTCGTTAACTTCTTACACACGAATCCTTCTAAGTTCTTGACATATATTTCTTTCTACTGAATCTTGACAACAACCCTATGAATAGTTACATCATCATCCCTGTTTTATACATAATGAACCTGAGACAAAGAAGAATTAAATCATTCATTCAAAATTACATCATTTGAGGAAAGGTCATGCTGGCATTTGAAGCCAGAGAATTGGGTTCTGAAGCCTCCACTTGTAACACTAGTCTATGTTGCAAGGATCCATGGAGTGCAGAGAGTGAGCTCAGGCTACCAGAGAGGTCTCAGGTCTAGGGGGTGCTGGTACTGAGCTAGGTTTAGTCTTCTTCCTTGTGTGGCAGGAAGGTGTCTGATCACAGAACATCCTCAGTACACAGCCCTAGACCCTGAGCTCTCTGAAAATCCCATCACCATCTTCCATGGGATAATTTGCCTGGCCTACTGGGCAGAGTCTTTCTACCCAGCTAGGAATATAGGATGATGGGGTCTGTAGTTTTCTCAAACTGTCTCCTTACTATAGATGTCAGTGGGATTCAAGATCACCCTAGCCTGATAGAGAGGAAACTGAACCTTAAGTATGCAGATGCTGGTACCAGATCTCCCAGGAATACTGAGAAGTTCTTGGAAAAACCGGCCACTCTCAATGCCTTTCTTCCTTTATGTAATCACATTTATTTGTCAGAACACTGACAAATAGTGGTGGCAGACGGTGCTTTTTAAATCTGAGCTGACACAATCCCAGCAAAGATGCCACCCCTACCCTCTCACCAAAAGTTACCTGCTCCTTATTCTTAGACACTAGTGTCAACTGTTTCCTAAATACAATTCCTTTATTTATTTATTTTTGTTTACTAATAAGTAAGGAAGCTTCTGGTGGCCTTCAGCCTCTGACAACAATCTTCTTAACATTCTCTGTGAAGTTTTTTGTACTTTTTTTCTTTAAAACAGCTCCCTACCAGGATTGGACCTATCTGACTTTTAAATGAGGAAGACTCAGCCACAACTCACTCATACCAAAGTAGGATGCAATGAGGACCTGCAAAGAAATGACAAGAGGGCCTAACCAGGTCTGTGGTGTGGCCTTGATAGCCATGGATGAAAAGGGCCAGAGAAGCACAGACTATCATGTATAATTTAGCAGCATTATTTTATTATGATCACCTCTGCTTTCCTAGGTTTGTCTCACATCCTCCTTGGCATTTTAAATAAAAAGATGCTTTCCTCCAATTCTCCTCTGTTTTGCACCAAGTCTTGCAAAACATATGTTATGTCTTGTCATATCAAGTCATGTTTGATGCGACATGACATGGGGTGCCATGTAATTCAACCCAATCAATAGAGGCATTGGAAATAGCCCTGGTGGATCTTTGATGCAAAGCTGGGGTCTAGTGCTGCTGACTGCTTTCTGACACTTCTTTTGGTAACCAACTAGGACAGGGGCAGGAATAGTCTCATAAAATGTGACAGTGTTCTATTTGTTGTTTTCATTTCCCCTGCTCCTGATTATCTAGTTGGGGAAGCTGTGGAGAAGGTATTTTTCAATTGGACATTCTCTAACTAGATAGCTATATATTGTCCTAGGACAGAATTTGTGGGGCCAGTGAAAATGAAAATGCACAAGCATTTGTTCAAAATTATTAAGAACTGAAAGTTCAAGACAGTGACATCAGCACATTTAATCAAGCCTGAATTCCTTCTAACCACTGGACCTGTGTGACACCGGGTACATGCCTCATATACACCGAAGACTCTTGGTCTGGGATCATAGTCAGGGGTCTTCTTGTCTTTAGAAAGCATATCCTTCACGATGGTGCACATTTCCGATGATGGCCTTTCATGCCAGACATGAGAGGGAGAAGAGGAATGTCATTATAGTTGCATTCAGGGATATTTCAATCGGTGCTGATTGCTACTTCTCCTTAGAGCACAGCAATTTGCTGCGCAGATTCTGTAGTGGTGGGAACGGCCTCTGCTGCTATTTTCTGCCTCTGTCTGCCTCCCTCTCCTCCTTGCAATAGTTTCTTTATTCCTTTTCTTCTGTTTTGGTTTGGTTCATAATGTTTTGGGCAAAGACTCCTTCCTTTACATTTTTGCACTGGAGTTTTTATTCTCAGTGAAATCCACCTTGCTTCATTTTGTTTCATTGTTCCTCTGCAAAATGGCAGCAGCATATTGCACAATTAATTGGTGCAATTTATGGACTCAAAGAATTGACTCCTTTGAGCTTGAAGTTGTGTATGTGTGTTTATATTTACATCTATATTCAAACACATTTTGCAAATTGAAAATGAACTAGAACAGATTCATTTGGTATATTGTCACATGGTTTTGAAGTTTTTTGAAATCTCTAAAAGTGCAGCATGCATAAAACAGGAGAGAAAAAAATAAGAGAGGAAATGGGAACAAAAAAGATCTTTTAAAGTAAATATTTCTTTCTTCAAACATGTTGGCATAATAGAGCAAAAGCTCTGTTTTAAAACAAGTGAAGGGAAACTATTTTAAAGACCTCAAAGACTCGGTCCATGAATGACACGTTGGGTCTTCTTGCAATGGTCAACATTTTAATGCCAGCTGGCACCAGAGGCCATGCTCTGAGGCACCTTTGATGCACAAACCCTGCCTTTGGAGATATAAAAAAAAATTACCCAATTAAGATGTAATGGCCTTCCATCCTTCACAGGCTGTGAATGAGAAGAGGCATATTTACAGTCATGATGCACCATACATTTTATCCAGTTGTAACAAATCAGCAGGGCTTCATTAGCCAGCACTGTCCTGGGTGGAGCACCACATGGGCACAGGCACACAAGGGTGGCAGGACATGTGCCCAGACTGGCTCAAGCTGCCAGGGGCATTTAGGAAGATGTTTCCTAGACATGGAACGAGGGGCGGGGACAGGTAGTGGTATGTAATGGTGCTGTGGGGCTTGCCCAAGATAGTTATTGTCTGTCCCCAAAGAGATTTCACTTATCAAAAGCTCAGTATTCTTTCTCCTCAACCCAAAAGCATTATGTAGGCAGCAGAGGTATTTTTATGTACTTTCTAGTAAAATTACAGAGAAGGCAATGTCACCCCACTCCAGTACTCTTGCCTGGAAAATCCCATGGATGGAGGAGCCTGGTGGGCTGCAGTCCATGGGGTCGCTAAGAGTCGGACAAGACTCAGTGACTTCACTTCCACTTTTCACTTTCCTGCATTGGAGAAGGCAATGGCAACCCACTCCAGTGTTCTTGCCTGGAGAATCCCAGGGATGGGGGAGCCTGGTGGGCTGCCGTCTATGGGCCCTCACAGAGTCGGACATGACTGAAGCGACTTAGCAGCAGCAGCAGCAGTAAAATTAACACATACTAAAATTTAAAGGTTTTGAGTGATTCTAAGCTAACTTGGCTCTAATCACCTTTTAATTTTACCATGCCTTCCTAGAAAATTTTATTGTTTTTACAACATGAACACTGTTTATGTTTAGGAGGCCTGAAGGACTAGTCTGCCCCCTAAGAAGCATCTGTGGTTCCTCTGAGGGTCAGGGATGATGTGAGAAGGTGGTCTAATTATTCCTCAGAGTTTCTTTTCTCATTCTTATCCCTCTCTTTTGCCTTAAAGAGTTCAGGGAAAAGGTCAGTAAAAGAATCGAAGGCCTGTGCAAAGGAGACTTTTGGTCTTTTGTTTTGGGAAAGCACAGCAGCAGTTTAGTGTGAATACAGTGCATTCAATAATCCAGGTTGCATCAGCACCTTTCCTTTACTATTAAGATGATACAGAGGAGGCCTCACTGGGCCATACAGACAAAAACAACAGCATCTGAAAGGTGAAAGAAGCAAACTTTGGCCAGGTAAGTGTGCCCCATGGAGTAAGAGAGAGAGGGCACGAGCAAGAGAGAGCAAGCACAAGTGTGTGTGTGTGTTGAATGTGTCCAGGGAGGGGAAGAACAATGTGGGAGAAAAGAAAAGGGCACGCAAGCAGCAGACATGACTGCTCAAACACACTCTGAAAAGAGTTTCAACTTGTCTGTAAGACCACTGATGCTTTACCAATTTGCGTTTTAAAATTAAGATTTTCTAAACCTCTGTTTGGAGAAGGCAATGGCACCCCACTCCAGTACTCTTGCCTGGAACTTCCATGGACGAAGGAGCCTGGTAGGCTGCAGTCCATGGGGTCACTGAGGGTCGGACACGACTGAGCGACTTCACTTTCACTTTTCACTTAGGGCAGTTTAGTGGAGAAGGAAATGGGAACCCACTCCAGTGTTCTTGCCTGGAGAATCCCAGGGACGGGGGAGCCTGGTGGGCTGCTGCCTATGGGGTTGTACAGAGTTGGACACGACTGAAGTGACTCAGCAGTAGCAGCAAACCTCTGTTGTTCAGTACAGTAACTACATTCAGCACCCGTGGCTGCTGGGCCCTTGAAATGTGGCTAGTCCTCATGGAGAATTGCCCTTCAGGGTAAAATACATATGAGATTTCAAAGACTTAGGATGATAAAGAGAATGTAAACCCCTGCATTAATGTTTACATTAGGAAGTAGGAAAGAAAGTGTTTGGTTGCTCAGTTATGTCCATCTCTTTGTGACTCCATGGACTGTAGCCTACTAGGCTCCTCTGTCCATGGACTTCTCCAGGCAAGAGTACTGGAGTGGGTTGCCATTTCCTTCTCCAGGGGATCTTCCCAACCCAGGGATCGAACCCAGGTCTCCTGCACTGCAGGCAGATTCCCTACCATCTGAGCCACCCGGGAAGTCCAATGTTTACACTGCTTAATGCTAACATGATAATAATTTGTATATACTGGGTTAAATATACTCTAAAAATTAATTTCAACTTTTCTTAATATACTGTTTAATGCAACTCTCAGAAAAAAATGTTAAATGACATATGTGGCTGGCATTATTTTCTACTGGACAGTACTTCTTGAAGTATTTCAGTCTCTGACAAATTTATGTGGGTTACTGGGGGGAGGGAGATGAGTCTTGGAGGGAGAGCTGTGAGTTCCCCTCCTCATATGTATAATTCTTTGATCTTAGTGTCATCATCATCCCAAAACTTCTCCCTCAATTACTCCCAGCCCAGGAAGATGACATATTCTAGAAAGGACTATCTATGGTTGTCAGTTTCTCCATGTCCTGTAATCCTGCAAAGGAAATATATTTACAAGGCACTTACGCCTGGCAGCTCTCTTATCTTTCTTAAAATATGGGTGAGGGACTGGTTCTGTGATTGAGCACAAAATGAGAGCTGCTCTTTCATGCCATCTTCCAAGCAGGTGGTATTATGCACTGGGCTATTTATACAGTGAGTCCAGAGCCCAGATAGAAAAAGAAAAAGGGAAAAAAAGAGGACAAAACTCTACCAAAAAGATGCCTGATTTCCCCAGGAACATACAGAGAAGAAAAAGACATTTGGTGTCAGCAGTAGTTCATTATCTAAATCCTTAATAATTACTCTAAAGCTATTGTTAAAGATAAAAGTGATTATAATATTAATAGTATCTTCTTATATTTGTGTAGCTCTTTATAATTTAAAAAGCATATCCTCAGCTATCATCTGATCTCTTAGGAAGACTCCACAACTTAGATGGCTTTATTCCATTTGCAAATGAGGAGACAGAAGCCACATGAGCTGCTGAAGAACTTGCAGAATTAGCAGCAAAATTAGTAGAATCCAGTCTCAAAACAGACTCTGGTAGAATTTTCCCCTCAGTTTCTCTTACACTCAGGGCTTGGTCGGTCTCACTTAAAGGTGCTTTTAGGTGCTCTTCTCCCCAAACTCTTTAAGAGTCCTAAGATAAGAATGACTAAATTCTGGGGTGGGGTGGGAAGGGTCACAGGATCACTAAGGCTACTTGTCATAGCTGTGGCATTGTGACTTGAAATCAACTGGTTTCACCCACGACTGTAGATATGCCATAGCTTTGATTACCAGAATGGGCTATTTGTGAACAAACTGAGGTTCAGAACAGTGGTTCAAATAGCAAGCATCAGAATTACCTGGAGGACTTGTTAAAACCTCAGGTCACTGAATGCCCTCTCCAGAATTCCCAGTCCTTTATAGCTCTGGGGTTATAGATAATCCCTGATAATTTTCATTTCTAACCAATCCCTAAGTGATGCTGATGCTACTGGTTCAGGGACCACACTTAGATAACCACTGCTTTAGGGTGTTAACCACATGGCACACATCTATGGGGACAGAGACATATAATTGCAGTGATAGGAAGAAGTCGGTTAAAATGGATGCTCAAAAGATAAGGTGGGTTTTCTCTGATGGCCTTCTGGGACCAGGACAACTTATATCAGTGAAATTCTGGTATATTCAGGAAATTGGATTAAGAGGTAGTGAGAGGTAGATGACAACAGATGAGAGAGAAACAGAGACAGAGAGATAGCATTAAGAAGGAGAGCCCCAAAGAGGCAGAGACAGAAAGATACACAGAGAGACTGATTGATTCAAAGTAAAGAACCTTTGATAGCAACTTACCAGAAGAGACTAGAAGAGCAAATCAATACCACAGTTTCCTGTTGTACACATATTAAGAATAATCAAACAATAAAAGGTCATTAGTTAGCTATTGAAATGTTTGCAGGATTTCCCCTATGAAGGGAAATGATCATTTATCATCACGGCTGAAGTCACTTAAAAAGTCTAAGCACAGTTACCCAAATTATAATAGCTGTGCGGGTAGAGTGTCTTGCCTTTCTAAATTATGATCAAGCAGTAGGACTTCAAAACAGTCTTTTATATAAAATTCTAAAAGGGAATTACCATTCAAGAAATGCAATTAACCGGAGGCCTTTTTCTTAAGACGTTAAGTGTTAAGTAAAGAAGAGAGATTATCCCCCGTCCCCTGCTCTCCCCAGGACAGGGCACAGAGAGTTTCCTATTCTCTTGAAATGTCCTCACATGCTCATTTGTTTTGTCTATGTAATTCTAAGCATTTTTTTTTTTTTTTGGTTTAAATCTGTAGTGGAATGACAAGTATTATGTAGCAATGGTCAAAAATTAAATTACCCAAAGTACATTAACAAAAACTCTTGCTTTAAGAAAATCACTCTCTTATTTCAAATCTGGGACAAATGAAATTTTCAGCCAAATCATTTTTGAGGCATTAAGTTGTTCACAGTGACAGAGTGAAACAGTTGGATAATTATAAAGCAATGTGTCACTTTAGAGAGTAATTTTACATTTAAAAGAGAGCAAGGAGCTGGGTTTTCACAGGAAGTGCTTTCTGATTCAGTGGTTTGGGTCAAGAAAGTAAAGTGGTGTCTGGCTTCTGGCTGTCATGAAACTGTACCTGAATACACATTGCCCACACTTGCACGGTCTCAGCACAATTTTGGAACCGGCCTCCGTTTTGCCCTGCTCAGTTAAAAGTTGGAAGGAGTGCAGCTGTAGAAAGCTATGGCTAGCACATTTTTTTTTATGGGTAAAATTTATAGAGTAATGTATCTACTTTTAGCATGACTATTGTTAAACCTGGAGATCAAGCAAAGTGACACTGAGTATATTGCTTTATCAATTGAATTCGTTCGAGTGAAAAATGCTGATCAGGCCATGTCTATCCCTTGGGTGCAGAAACCCTACTTCAACTCCTGAATGGTCAATACATAAAAGTCAAATTCATTATAATTTGTAGCTTTTTTTTTTTCCTTGAAGAAGCACACAGTTCTCAGTACATCAATATCAACTCTTAAATCCACATCGGATGGAGAGGGTACAGCACAGTAATTCAATCTCTTTACACTTAATATGGTCAGGAAGGGAGAATGAAAACAGCCTCTTGTAAAATGATGGAAAAAACAGGATGCAATCACTCTGATGGAGTGGTGCAAAGGAGTCATTTTACACCATCTGTTACCAGGGCGACAAAATACAGTGAGCCCTATACATCTAACAGGTGACATTTTAGCTGAGAAATTGCTTCTTTGGTATTTTTTCTGTCTATGAAAAACAATGTTACCAGCGTTTTCACTTGTCATGTACTATAGGGCAACATATTCCTGCTGACAGACCCATAATGGAAAAATCGAGCAGTTAAATAGTATTACGGTCTAACTTTTTGGATACATGTTAATATGCTCTTTAAAGAGATTTCAGACATTTTCAAACACCCTAGAGATTCAAGGGACTGGAAATCTCTGCATACATCTATGGATTCGTCTTAGTTTCTAGATAAGGAGAAGGTACTTACTTGTGTTTCCAGAATATGGCATAAAGTACCAGACACTTTTAAGAAAATACTTTCAGGAGAAGTAATTAATATAATTGTCTTACGTCCTGAGGCCCATTACCTTGGCAAACTTAACATTATGTTAGGTATGCCCACAGGCCTTTGAAGAAAAAGAAAAGTAAGAAAGTGATATTTTCATAGCAGAATAGTCTTTTCAGTCTACCCCTGCAAGTTATTTGGTACTGAAAGAGTAGGAAATGAGGAAATTAGTTTTTTCAAGAAGACTATGAAGAGTTTTATAGAATGTTTTTTTTTTTTTTAAAGTACCTACAGAAAATGATCAATTTCCCTCTACCCCACCCCACCCCCCAATTCATGCAAGGTGATCACTAAAAATGTGTCTTAGTCCTCCCTTGGACTTTGTTTGTTCACCATCTAAGGATTCTGTTATTACCCCAAAGATTCTCTAGTTCTTTTAGACTTAGATCCCAAAGGTAACTATTCAAATTTGTGACTGGGTCATCATTTTGCTTTCTCATGATGCTGTTTCAGAGTCACTGATGTCTAAGAGCAGAAACTGAGAGCTAGAATAAATTTTAGAGAGTACTTAGTACAAACTTCCCTCTTTACAGCTCAGTCAACCAATATCTGAGGAGGGCAGAACATTGTAGAAATGGGACTAGAATAAAGGTCCCTTATTCTGGGCCAATACTCTTTCTCAAATATTTACTGAGCACCTGCTACCTGCCCAGCCTTCTGGGATATGGATATGGCATTAAATAGAGTATAATCCCAGCCTGCCACAATCACTTGGGAGGAATGGGAGTGACAGGTGGTGCTAGAGGTAAAAAAACCTGCCTGCCAATGCAGGAGACAGAAGAGACATGGGTTCAATCCCTGGATCAGGAAGATCTCCTTAAGAAGGACATGGCAATACATGCAGTGCTTTTGCCTGGAGAATCCCATGGACAGAGAAACCTGGAGGGCTACAGTCAGACTCAACTGAAATAACTTGGCGCACACGCAAGTGCTCCAATGAATGTACAACCACAGCACGGCAGGGAGACAAAGGTGGCAAAGCTCTTGTTTAAAGCAAAGACTGTATGCTAATTATGTGGCAATTCGTCAGCTATCACGGCTAAACTGCCCAATAGTTGGGCTCAATAGGAAGTGACAGAGAAGCTAGCATATCTGTGTCAAGGATCAGAAATAAATATATTCTTCTTTTATTGTTTCTTTACTGTGGCCAAAAAATACTTAACACAAAATTTACCATCTGTCTTAGTGCATTCAGGCTGCTCTAACCTAAGATGCCATCTGCTCTAACCTAAGATACCAAAGAATGGGCAGCTTATAAACAACAGAAATTTATTTCTCACACTTTTGGAGGCTGGGAGTCTCAGTTCTGGTGAGGGTCTTCTTCATAGTTGGAGAACGCCTACTTCTCACTGTGTTCTCAATGAAATGGGGGAGGAGCTCTGGTAATTCCTTTTATAAGGACACTAATCTCATTCATGAAAGTTTCACTTGCATGACCTGATTACCTTCCCAGAGGCCCCATATCTCCTAAAATCAATATATTAGGGATTATAATTTAAACATCTGAATTTTGAGGGGACACTTTTAGTCTATAGCATTTTCTTAACCATTTTTAAGTCTATAGTTCAGTGGTGTTAAATCTATTCACACACTTGTGAAACAAATCTCCAGAATTTTTGTATCTAGCAAATTTCAACCTCTATATTCATTAAACAACTCCCCTTTTACTCCCCTCCCCCAGTCCCTAGTACCCACCATTCTGCATTCTGTTTCTAAGAATGTGACTACTTTAACTACTTCCTGTAAGTGGAATCATATTTTCTATTTGTCTTTTTTGACTGGTATGTTTCACTTAGCACAATGTCCTTAAGATTCATCCAACTTATAGCCTGTGACAGGATTTCCTTCCTTTTTAAGACTGAATAATATCTGAATGCACGTATATTACATATTTTGTTCATGAATTCCATCAATGAATATTTGACTTGCTTCTACCTCATGGCTTTTGTAAATATCTCTACTATGGACACAGGTGTGCATATGGGTTAGAAATATTTTAATAAGGAAAGAGGCCATACGTGGCAAGGAGGAGCTCAGCAAGGAGGAGGGAAAAGAAGAAAAAAAATGTGTGTGTGTGTGCGTGTAGGTAAGTGAGAGAAATAAAATGTCAAAGCAATTACCTTAAGAAAATATCTCTGACTTCAATGTGGGATAAATCAAATCATATAGATTTCACCCATTATGGTCCCACCAAATAAAGACAAAAACTGGAAAATTAAGGTAGAAATAATCAGTAAATTAACAAGTAGTAGGTTGATAAAAGTAAAAAAAGAAGAAATTTTCTTATGTTAAATACTAAAATATCCCAAGAAACAAGAAGGGCCAAGAAATAGTAAAATACCTTAGAGAATACCAAAAGGAGGGAAGTTGTAACCTAATTGAAGCATACAGGGTAGGGAACAGAGAAAAAAGTAGTACATTTTATTAACAGATAAATCCTCAAACCTATTTTGCCCTTTGTGTGCACTGCTGAAGAATCATTAGTTTCAGCAAATGCCAAATATAATGTGACTAAGATATTGCTAGTTATGACAGAGGATTAGAAATAAATATATATAAATATATATATGTGTGTGTGTGCTATACATACATACATTTTAAATATATATGTTCTCTATATAACAGAAATAGAATATATGATATATCTTATGTACATACATAAGATATGTGTGTGTGTATATATATATATATGTAAACAGGGCAAGAGAAGTCAGTGGTTTAAATATTGCTTTATGGGGTTAGAATTATTCACAGGAGAGAGAGAGGTTTACACGGTCAGGACTGAAACCCATAAATCCTAGGAACAGTTATATATGATTACAAATGAGAGCAGGAATAATAAGGCTCAACTAGACCAAATGTCAGAGAAGGCAATGGCACCCCACTCTAGTACTCTTGCCTGGAAAATCCCATGGATGGAGGAGCCTGGTAGGCTGCAGTCCATGGGGTCGCTAAGAGTCAAGACACGGCTGAGCGGCTTCACTTTCGCTTTTCACTTTCATGCATTGGAGAAGGCAATGGCAACCCACTCCAGTGTTCTTGCCTGGAGAATCCCAGGGATGGGGGAGCCTGGTGGGGTGCCGTCTCAGGGGTCATACAGAGTCGGACACGACTGAAGTGACTTAGCAGCAGCAGCAGCAGACCAAATATAAATGCAAATACCTTTTTAAAATAAGAAATAATTAAGTACCAAAGTAAGAAGGCATCTACATTATTTTTGTGTGATTTTCCATGTTGTGTTTCTATCATTGTCTAGGATGTCCTTTTCTATTTCATGTACATTTGTTTTAAGTAGCCGAAGTAGTGTGAAAATCTCAGTCTTTGCTGTACAGTGAAAAGCACTTTGCTGTAGGACTAGAGATGTTTTGGTGTTCACCGCGTCTAAAGAGTTAATGATTTCTGCTCTCTGGGTTCTAAGGTCTCTCAAGAGGTGGTGTTTCCTGGGTCAACATCTGTCCTGTTTACAATCACACATTGTTACAAGAGACTGATGGACTTAACCAGCACTTGGATAAGTGTCAACATAATGTGACGAGTTAAAGGAAAGACAAAACACGCATGGCAAATAAATGTACAGCAATTTCCCACCAGGCTTATAACCAAGAATCTAGGAGACAAGAATTTGCATTTCCTAAATTTTAAACCACATCAGTCATTTACTTTTTGTTTTTAATAACTGATTTAGAAAGTTAAAGTAGTTCCAAAGTTTGAGTTTAAAAACTGGGATGATTTCAAGTTAAAAAGAACAAACAAAAATAATCTAAAAAAACAACACGAAGATTTTGATGAGAGATGTTTCCTTAAATAGGACTTTGAAAAGAAAGATATAAAATCTAAAATGGTTGCTATTGTGTAACAGTTATATTTAAAACTTTTTTAAAATTAAAATATCAGGAGTAATTTTACATATTTATACTTATAGCATATGCAGTTTTTTTTAGTCTTTCTTTGTTTTTAAATATCAAAATATATGGTGTTCATGTGTCATTTTGGATTCTTTATAAACATCACTGGTCATGTCTATAATATTCCATTAACTGGATGAATTATATTGTCTTCAACCCATACTCTATTATTCTCTATTTAGGTTTATTTTTATATTTCTATTAAAAATGATATGTGGGTAGATGTAAGCTTTATTTCTTTATTTTAGGATTTTTTTTTTATAGCAAATAGAAGGTATTAATTGGGCTTCCCTGGTGGCTCAGACAATAAAGAAATCTGCCTTTCTATCCGGGACACTTGGGTTCAATCCCTTGGTTGGGAAGATCCCCTGGAGGAGGGCATGGAAACCCACTCCAGTATTCTTGCCTGGAGAATCCCCATGGACAGAGGAGCCTGGTGGGCTACAGTCCACAGGGTTGCAAAGAGTCAGAAGCAGCTGAGCAACTAAGCGCAGTAAAGCACAGAAGGTGTTAATTGCACAGTTAAATCTATCAACACTTTCCTCTGGGATATATCCATTGATTTTGAACTTGGAAAGTTTTCCACGTTTCCAGAATTATAATGAAAAATCACTGCCTTTTCATTTTAATTTCCTTTTAATACTTTGAGTTATTCTTTTCCTCCTTACACTATCTATAACTTTTTATGCATCCTGTAAGGTATGTATTTAGATATTCTTTTTTCCTAAATACGTAAAAAATGTTTCAGTAATTGTTTATTGAATAATCACTTTCCTCTATTGATTTGTGACTTTACTGTCTATATATATTATATACCAGCATACCCTAGAGTCTTTTTCTGAGCAAAACAGCTGCACTTTGGATAGTCATCAATCTATTAAAAAACGTAAGAAAAAATTCTGAGTGAGATGTTTAAATGTTATTAAATGATGCTCTTAATTATCACTCTATCATTAAGCTTTAATTTTTTGTGTTTTTCTGAGTAAACAGTAGTTTTATAAAACTTTATTTGTGCGTTTGTGAACTCTAGTCATAAGTAGTTCCTTGTCTCTGAGGTTTATTTTTCATTTTTTTGAGGCATAATTCATTCACAATCCTCTCAGATTCTTGTGAGCAATTATAAATAAAATATTCAGCACATATCCTGAATATAAAAGGTGTCATATGGAAATATAATCTATAAAATAGGACGAGTAGAATCTGTCATGAGATGTAGGTAAATCTGACCACAGTTCATGTGAAGACCAGACTGCCAATATTGTATGAAAGTGGGGTACTGTTTAATCTATTATTCTTCAAAGTTTTATAGGTTCTCAAAGGAAGTTGTAAGATAAGAGAAGCAAAAAGTGCTGCTGGTCAGAAAACCAGATGATGCAAAAAGAAGAGAGTAACTCACAGAATACATTTCAACTCCTATAAAAGTTTAGTAATTGATTTTCACTGTGGGGAAGGGAAAGGTAGCAATGGAGGAGAAAATGAGAGAAAAGGTAAGCTGCTGCTGCTAAGTCGCTTCAGTCGTGTCCGACTCTGTGCGACCCCAGAGATGGAAGCTCACCAGGCTCCCCTGTCCCTGGGATTCTCCAGGCAAGAACACTGGAGTGGGTTGCCATTTCCTTCTCCAATGCATGCAAGTGAAAAGTGAAAGTGAAGTTGCTCAGTCGTGTCCGACTCTTAGCGACCCCATGGACTGGAGCCTACCAGGCTCCTCCATCCATGGGATTTTCCAAGCAAAAGTACTGGGGTGGGGTGCCATTGCCTTCCCCGAAAGGTAAGCTACAATCTTTAAATTGTATGTCACTGAAAATACTATTCTTCAGTATGTCAGTAGGAATATTTTTCAGACTGACATTTTAATACTAGAAAAATGTATAAGGACGCACACTTTACTTTTAACTTTCATAACAAATTTATAATTATTTTAGTCGCATAAATAATTATAAAAAGTTCAGTCGCTCAGTCTTATCTGACTCTTTGTGAAATCATGAACTGCAGCACGCCAGACTTCCCTGTCCATTACCAACTCCCTGAGCTTGCTCAAACTCATGTCCATCGAGTCAATGATGCCATCCAACCATCTCTTCCTCTGTCATCCCCTTCTTATCCTGCCTTCAGTCTTTCCCAGCATCAGGGTCTTTTCCAATGAGTCAGCTCTTCGCATGAGGTGGCCAAAGGTGGAGTTTCAGCTTCAGCATCAGTCCTTATAATGAATATTCATGACTGATTTCCTTTAGGATGGACTGGTTGGATTTCCTTGCTGTCCAAGGGACTCTCAACAGTCTTCTCCAACACCACAGCTCAAAAGCATCAATTCTTCAGCACTCAGCTTTCTTTATAGTTCAACTCTTACATCCATACATGACCACTGGAAAAACCACAGCTTTGACTAGATTGACCTTTGTTAGCAAAGTAATGTCTTTGCTTTTTAATATGCTGTCTAGGTTGGTTATAGCTTTTCTTCCAAGGAGTAAGCGTCTTAATTTCATGGCTGCAGTCAGCTTCTGTAGGGATTTTGGAGCCCCCTCTCCATCTGTTTGCCGTGAAGTGATGGGACCAGATGCCATGATCTTAGTTTTCTGAATGTTGAGTTTCAAGCCAACTTTTTCACTCTTCTCTTTCGCTTTCATCAAGAGGCTCTTTTAGTTCTTTGCTTTCTGCCATAAGGGTGGTGTCATCTGCATATCTGAGGTTATTGATATTTCTCCCAGCAATCTTGATTCCAATTTGTGCTTCATCCAGCCCAGCATTTTGCATGATGTACTCTGCATATAAGTTCTCCTATATAAAAAGTCAATGATGATTATTTATAATTAGACCAGTATTTCCCTCCCTTCTTATCCTACTTCTGTCCAGTTTGGACTAATTAAAAAAAATCCCTACCACATTAGAATAAAAATAGAGATAGATTAATCCCTGCTGACTATTTTAATAACTTAACACATGCCCCTAATACTATTGCTACTTGCCTCTTTCTGTTAAGTGTTAAGTCACTTCAGTCATGTTCAACTCTGTGTGACCCCATAGATGGCAGCCCACCAGGCTCTTTCTAACACATCCTTTATTCTTCTAAAGGAGTGATCTTTATGATTCAGAAATCAGTTACTATTACATTTATTTAACAGAATAAAGTCCAAATGCCTTAGGTTTATGTATGTATAACCTGACCATTAGCTATTTTCTCATTTTAATCTCTAGTTCCTAACAGGCTTATACTTTATTGACTCTGAAAAAATCGTGTGTGTGAACATCTTTCCAAATCCTGTGCCTTTGTATATCTTTTACCTGGACTGAATATCTGCAACCTGTGCTTCTAGAGAATTGCTAATGGAATGTAAAAAAAAAAAAAAAATGTCTCCTAATAGTGCATTAGAAATAGACATAAGCAAAGAAAAATCAGCCTTGCCAAATAAACTGAACCCAAAGTACAAGGACAGTGAAAAAAAAAAAAGTCAAGTCAGCTTAACCCCAACTGGCATTTACAAGATTAACAGTATGGTTTGCAGTGTGCTTGGAAGGAAACCAACCAGCTTTAAGAAAATTAAGTGCTACCATCAAGAAAGGAGTAGTCAGGTGCCAAATAAGGTTGTCTGGGACACCAAAGCCCTCTCTATCTTACAATGCCATACAAATATGAAGAACTTGAAGAGTGTAGCCCTGACAGTGTTCGTGATATTCTAATTCTGACTGAAGGAAGACTTAGGAATTTAGATGAAGGAATGAAAGCAAACAAAGGATACATGTTTTATTTTTTAAAATTTTAGGGTGCAAATCCAAGAATTTAATGAATACTTAAGATCTTTTTATTTTCTCTCTGGCTTTCAGTGATTTCTTATAGGCAATAAATCCTGTAGCCACCTACCACACTGTCTTGGCTCTTCTGCATAAAAGAGAATATAGACTCAGATGGAAAGAGTTAGCTCTTCTGGTATGAAAAATGAGAGCAAGCATGTTAGCATCCCCTTACCAATCCCCAGGAAGGCTGGGTCCACTGAGCAGTGTTAAGTGTAGTAGAATCAATGACTACTGCCTCATCCTTTAGAGCCAGCTTGAAAGTCTTTTGTTCTCTGGAGTTTTAAGGGTTGTCCTTGCTTCCTACAGACAGGTATAATTGCTTCTTACATTTGTCTATAGCATTTCATACAAACTTACAAGATAGTATTTTACATCATATACTTTAAAAAAAATATTTGAATTCTTTAAAAGTAGAGTCTAGAACTTTATCTTTTATAGTTTCAATGCCTTGAATAGAGTCTGCATTAGAAAAACGTTCTTAAATGAACTTATCAAATTAAGCTATGAATCTAAAAGTTTCCAAGCCATGTTCAATCCTCTTTATTTTTCAAGTTTATCCAAGTGGTTTTATGAAGTTGTTACCCATGACTCTTTTTCTCTAAACTCCCATTGACTTTATTCTTAGTATCTCAAGGCTTAGAGTTTAATTATTTTTCACATAGTTATTCTCACTTCCTTGGTAGATAACTGGATTCTTAAAGATAGTAATCAAGTTTTATCCTAAGAAATATCTAGCACAAAACTGCCAACTGACAAATATTCTGTACTTTGTTGGTATACTCAGATAACATCCTAGTTTTTATCCAATATATTAATATCTAATATATATGTTTTAATAGTAATAACAAATGATCTGAATATCTAAGTCAGATACTATAATATTTTCTGAACTGTTTATTCTCCTGACATCATGGTTAAGAACAATACTCTGGAATCAAACTGACACTGATGTAAATCATATCTCTGTCCCTTGCGACTTATATGACCTTTAGTTTCATCTCTTTAAACCTTAGTTTTCTCATATATAAAATGAGGGTAATAAAAGTCACCACAGCACAAAGTTGTTACATGGATTAAGTGAGATAATATATATAAAACACATAGGCAATGCCTAGCACACAATAACTGCTTCAGGGAAGACAGATATTCTTATTCTTCTTATTACTGAGATTAAAAAAGAATCTATCAGTCCAGGGAAGTTTGTGTTGACTTTTAAATTGCTTACAATGTTTTTCACTTAAAATATTATTCTTCCCTCTAGAAAAATACCTGACAATGAATGATGTACAGCTACTGGAAACAGAGGGAAACAGTTGATCCTTGAACAATGCAGAAGGTAGGGGGAAGCTGAAAACCCACAGATAACTTTATAATCAGTCCTCTGTACCTGCAGTTCCAAATCCATGGATTCAACCAACCACAGATTATGTAGTACTGTAGTATCAGTTCAGTTCAGTCACTAAATCATGTCTGATTCTTTGCAACCCTATGGATGGCAGCACGCCAGGCCACCCTGTCCATCATGAACTCCCAGAGTTTACTCAAACTCATGTCCCATTGAGTTGGTGCTGCCACCCAATCATCTCATCCTCTGTTTTCCCTTCTCCTCCTGCCTTCAATCTTTCCCAGCATCAGGGTCTTTTCTAATGAGTCAGTTCTTCACATCAGGTGCCCAAAGTATTGGAGTTTCAGCTTTAGCATCAGTCTTTCCAATGAATATTCAGGACTGATTTTCTTTAGGATGGACTGGTTGGATCTCCTTGCAGTCCAAGGGACTCTCAAGAGTCTTCTCCAACACCACAGTTCAAAAGCAGCAATTTTTCAGCACTCAGCTTTCTTCACAGTCCAACTCTCACATCCATACATGACTACTGGAAAAAACCATAGCTTTGACTAGATGGACCTTTGTTGACAAAGTAATGACTTTGCGTTTTAATATGCTGTCTAGTTGGTCATAATTTTTCTTCCAAGAAGTAAGAGGCTTTTAATTTCATGGCTGCAGTCACCATCTGCAGTGATTTTGGAGCCCCCAAAATAAAGTCAGACACTGTTTCTACTGTTTCCCCATCTATTTCCCATGAAATGATGGGACCAGATGCCATGATCTTTGTTTTCTGAACGTGGAGCTTTAAGCCAACCTTTTCCCTCTCCTCTTTCACTTTCATCAAGAGGCTTTTTAATTCTTCAGTTTCTGTCATAAGGGTAGTGTCATCTGCATATCTGAGGTTATTGATATTTCTCCCGGCAAACTTGATTCCAGCTTGTACTTCATCCAGTCCAGCATTTATCTTAATGGACTCTGCATATCAGTTAAATAAGCAAGGTGACAATATACAGCCTTGATGCACTCCTTTCCCAATTTGGAACCAGTCTATTGTTCCATGTCCAGTTCTAACTGTTGCTTCTTGACCTGCGTACAGATTTCTCAAGAGGCAAGTCAGGTAGTCTTGTATTCCCATCTCTTTGAGAATTTTCCACAGTTTGTTGTGATCCACATCGTCAAAGGCTTTGCTACTGTAGTATATAGTTACTGAAAAAATCTGCATATAAATGAACCCTTGCAGTACAAAGCTGTATTAGTCAAGGGTCAACTAAATTTTTATTTTTAAAAATTATACAAAGGGAATAATATCAAATAAAATAGTGATATAAGGAATTCCAAAAGACTACCTCTTCATAAAATACAAAAAGTGACAAAAATTCTAAGTATCAATATTTTGTTATCTCTGGAAACTAATTAAAAACTTGCAGCAATCCAGGCAAAGCTGAGTTAAAAAATATGGCTGAGCTCATTAAGAAGAACAAACTTTGTCCCCTTTTACTTATGCTAGTCCCAGCTCCATTTGCAGCATAAAACTATAAGGAAATATTTTAGTGGCTGAATTAATGTATTTTCTGTTTGAAACTCATTCCTTTACCTATATTATTTAGAAGTCAATTGCAGAAAACATTTATAAACTTATATTGATGGGCATACAATATCAGATCAGATCAGATTAGTCGCTCAGTCGTGTCCGACTCTTTGCGACCCCATGAACCGCAGCACGCCAGGCCTCCCTGTCCATCACCAGCTCCCGGAGGTCACTCAGACTCCCATCCATCGAGTCAGTGATGCCATCCAGCCATCTCATCCTCTGTCGTCCCCTTCTCCTCCTGCCCTCAATCCCTCCCAGCATCAGAGTCTTCTCCAATGAGTCAACTCTTCACATGAGGTGGCCAAAATACTGGAGTTTCAGCTTTAGCATCATTCCTTCCAAAGAAATTCCAGGATTGATCTCCTTCAGAATGGACTGGTTGGATCTCCTTGCAGTCCAAGGGACTCTCAAGAGTCTTCTCCAACACCACAGTTCAAAAGCATCAATTCTTCGGCGCTCAGCCTTCTTCACAGTCCAGCTCTCACATCCATACATGACCACAGGAAAGACCATAGCCTTGACTAGCCGAACCTTTGTTGGTAAAGTAATGTCTCTGCTTTTGAACATGCTATCTAGGTTGGTCATAACTTTCCTTCCAATGAGTAAGCGTCTTTTAATTTCATGGCTGCAGTCACCATCTGCAGTGATTTTGGAGCCCAGGAAAACAAAGTCTGACACTGTTTCCACTGTTTCCCCATCTATTTCCCATGCAGTGATGGGACCAGATGCCATGATCTTCGTTTTCTGAATGTTGAGCTTTAAGCCAACCTTTTCACTCTCCACTTTCACTTTCATCAAGAGGCTTTTTAGCTCCTCTTCATTTTCTGCCATAAGAGTGGTGTCATCTGCATATCTGAGGTTATTGATATTTCTCCCAGCAATCTTGATTCCAACTTGTGTTTCTTCCAGTCCAGCATTTCTCATGATGTACTCTGCATATAAGTTAAATAAACATGGTGACAATATGCAGCCTTGACGTACTCCTTTTCCTATTTGGAACCAGTCTGTTGTTCCATGACCAGTTCTAACTGTTGCTTCCTGACCTGCATACAGATTTCTTAAGAGGCAGATCAGGTGGTCTGGTATTCCCATCTCTTTCAGAATTTTCCATACTTTATTGTGATCCACACAGTCAAAGGCTTTGGCATAGTCAATAAAGCAGAAATAGATGTTTTTCTGGAACTCTCTTGCTTTCTCCATGATCCAGTGGATGTTGGCAATTTGATCTCTGGTTCCTCTGCCTTTTCTAAAACCAGCTTGAACATCAGGAAGTTCACAGTTCACATATTGCTGAAGCCTGGCTTGGAGAATTTTGAGCATTACTTTACTAGCGTGTGAGATGAGTGCAATTGTTCGGTAGTTTGAGCACTCCTTGGCATTGCCTTTCTTTGGGATTGGGATGAAAACTGACCTTTTCCAATCTTGTGGCCACTGCTGAGTTTTCCAAATTTGCTGGCATATTGAGTGCAGCACTTTCACAGCATCATCATTCAGGACTTGGAATAGCTCCACTGGAATTCCATCACCTCCACTAGCTTTGTTCGTAGTGATGCTTTCTAAGGCCCATTTGACTTCACATTCCAAGATGTCTGGCTCTAGGTCAGTGATCACATCATCATGATTGTCTAGGTCTTGAAGCTCTTTTTTGTACAGTTCTTCTGTGTATTCTTGCCACCTCTTCTTAATATCTTCTGCTTCTGTTAGGTCCACACCATCTCTGTCCTTTATCGTGCCCATCTTTGCATGAAATGTTCCTTTGATATCTCTGATTTTCTTGAAGAGACCCCTAGTCTTTCCCATTCTGTTGTTTTCCTCTATTTCTTTGCATTGATCACTGAAGAAGGCTTTCTTATCTCTTCTTGCTATTCTTTGGAACTCTGCATTCAGATATTTATATCTTTCCTTTTCTCCTTTGCTTTTGCTTCTCTTCTTTTCACAGCTATTTGTAAGGCCTCCCCAGACAGCCATTTTGCTTTTTTGCATTTCTTTTCCATGGGGATGGTCTTGATCCCTGTCTCCTGTACAATGTCACGAACCTCATTCCATAGTTCATCAGGCACTCTATCTATCAGATCTAGGCCCTTAAATCTATTTCTCACTTCCACTGTATAATCATAAGGGATTTGATTTAGGTCATACTTGAATGGTCTAGTAGTTTTCCCTACTTGCTTCAATTTCAGTCTGAATTTGTCAATAAGGAGTTCATGGTCTGAGCCACAGTCAGCTCCTGGTCTTGTTTTTGCTGATCTGATAGAGCTTCTCCATCTTTGGCTGCAAAGAATATAATTGATCTGATTTCGGTGTTGACCATCTGGTGATGTCCATGTATAGAGTCTTCTCTTGTGTTGTTGTAAGAGGGTATTTGCTATGACCGGTGCATTTTCTTGGCAAAATTCTATTAGTCTTTGCCCTGCTTCATTCCGTATTCCAAGGCCAAATTTGCCTGTTACCCCAGGTGTTTCTTGACTTCCTACTTTTGCATTCCAGTCCCCTATAATGAAAAGGACATCTTTTTTGGGTGTTAGTTCTAAAAGGTCCTGTAGGTCTTCATAGAACCTTTCAACTTCAGCTTCTTCGGCGTTACTGGTTGGGGCATAGATTTGGATTACTGTGACATTGAATGGTTTGCCTTGGAAACAAACAGAGATCATTCTGTCATTTTTGAGATTGTATCCAAGTACTGCATTTCGGACTCTTTTGTTGACCATGATGGCCACTCCATTTCTTCTGAGGGATTCCTGCCCACAGTAGTAGATATAATGGTCATCCGAGTTAAATTCACCCATTCCAGTCCATTTTAGTTCGCTAATTCCTAGAATGTCGACATTCACTCTTGCCATCTCTTGTTTGACCACTTCCAATTTGCCTTGATTCATGGACCTGACATTCCAGGTTCCTATGCAATATTGCTCTTTACAGCATCGGACTTTGCTTCTATCACCAGACACATCCACAGCTGGGTATTCTTTTTGTTTTGGCTCCATCCTTTCATTCTTTCTGGAGTTATTTCTCCACTGATCTCCAGTAGCATATTGGGCCCCTACTGATCTGGGGAGTTTCTCTTTCAGTATCCTATCATTTTGTCTTTTCATACTGTTCATGGGGTTCTCAAGGCAAGAATACTGAAGTGGTTTGCCATTCCCTTCTCCAGCGGACCACACCCTGTCATGTCTCTCCACCATGACCCGCCCATCCCAGGTTGCCCCTCGGGCATGGCTTAATTTCATTGAGTTAGACAAGGGTGTGGTTCTTGTGTGATTAGATTGACTAGTTTTCTGTGAGAATGGTTTTAGTGTATTTGCCCTCTGATGCCCTCTTTCAAGACCTACTGTCTTACTTGGGTTTCTCTTACCTCGGGCGTGGCGTATCTCATCCCGGCTGCTCCTGGCTGCTCCCGGCCAGCGAAGCACAGCCATCGCACCTTACCTTGGACGAGGGGTCTCTCCTCACCGCCGCCCTTCCTGACCTGGTCGTGGGGTAGCTCCTCTCGGCCGCACGGGCAGGGCGCTCTTAGGTGCGCGACGCAGCTGGCGGGGCGCTCTTAAATGGTGCGCCGGTCGCGGGAAGGCTAGGTTGCTCTTAAATCGTGCGCCGGTCGCGGGAAGGCGAGGTCGCTCTTTAGCTGAAAGAAGAAGGGGGAGAGAAAAGAGCTCTATAGTATACTGGATACTATCAAAATTATTTTAATATTAAACCAAAATTTGAATCTAAATGTTATAAGTTTTTAATTGAAATCTCCATGACAATAATTAAGAAAATAACTCTAAAATATATTAAAAGAAACAATAACTTAACTCACTTCTGTTTTGTCTGACTATTTATGATGCCATGGACTGTAGCCCACCAGGTTTTTCTGTCAATGGGATTCTCCAGGCAAGAATACTGGACTGGGTTACCATTTCCTCCTCCAGGGGATCTTCCTGACCCAAGGAACAAACCTGAGTTTCTTCTGTCTCCTGCATTGACAGGCAGGTTCTTTACCACTAGTACCACCTAGGAAGCCAATAAGGGAATTTAAAATGCACAGTAGAAAGTATCTATTTCACTGGAAAGAATGTAGGAGTGAAGGAATAAGATATATAAAAAGATATAAGACACATACAATATAATAACAGAACTAAGTCTTCTCTTAAATGTAATTACTTTAAATACAAGTGGATTAAACTCTCCAATCAAAAGGCAGTGATAAGGAGAATGGAATTTATTTTTTTAAATCATCCATCTGTATGCCTTAAAAAGACATTTACTTTACATCCAATGACATAACAGGTTTTAAGTGAAGACATCTGGTCCCATCACTACATGGGAAATAGATGGAGAAACAATGGAAACAGTGTCAGACTTTATTTTTCTGGGCTCCAAAATCACTGCAGATGGTGACTGCAGCCATGAAATTAAAAGACGCTTACTCCTTGGAAGGAAAGTTATGACCAACCTAGAGAGCATATTCAAAAGCAGAGACATCACTTTGCCAACAAAGGTTCGCCTAGTCAAGGCTATGGTCTTTCCTGGGGTCATGTATGGATGTGAGAGCTGGACTGTGAAGAAGGCTGAGCGCCGAACAATTGGTGCTTTTGAACTGTGGTGTTGGAGAAGACTCTTGGGAGTCCCTTGGGCTGCAAGGAGATCCAACCGGTCCATTCTGAAGGAGATCAGCCCTGGGATTTCTTTGGAAGGAATGATGCTAAAGCTGAAACTCCAGTATTTTGGCCACCTCATGTGAAGAGTTGACTCATTGGAGAAGACTCTGATGCTGGGAGGGATTGAGGGCAGGAGGAGAAGGGGACGACAGAGGATGAGATGGCTGGATGGCATCACTGACTCGATGGGTGTGAGTCTGAGTGACCTACGAGGGCTAGTGATGGGTAGGGAGGCCTGGTGTGTTGCAGTTCATGGGGTCGCAAAGAGTCGGACACGACTGATCTGATCTGATCTGATAAAAAATATTTCATGAAACAGTAACCAAATTGAGCTGGAGTGGCTATTAATATTAGAGAAAATAAACTTCAAGTCAAGAACTATTACAACAGACAAAGGACATATATAATAGTGAAAGGGTTAATCTTTCATATAATGATAACAAAAATATCATACACCTAACAACAGGGCCCTAAAATACATGGAGAAAGACTAACAACTCAAGGGAGAAACAGTTCAACAATAACAGAGATATCAATACCTCACTTTCAGTAATGGATAGAACAACTAGATAGACCAAGAAGTATGTAAAAGACTTGAATAACATTATTAACTCAAGAGACCTAATAGACAATTATAAAATACTCCAGCCAACAATAGCAAGTAAACATTCTTCTCAAGTGCACATGGAATATTCTCAATGCAGACCACATGTTAGGTCACATAACAAGTCTTAATACATTTAAAAAGATTGAAATAAACAAATATGTTATTTGAAGACATGGAATAAAGTTACAAATCCATAATAGAAGGAAATTTGAAAATTTCAGAAATATGTTAAATTAACACATTCTTAAAAATAAAAAATTAAAAAGAGATGTATAAAATATTTGAAATGAACAAAATGTAAAAAAAATACACACTAAAACTTATTGAATATAGTACAAGCATTGCTCAGAGAAATTTATAACTATAAATGCTCACACTAAAAAGAATTAAGGTGTCAAATCAATAACCTAAACCTCCACCTAAAGAAGCTGGAAATAGAATGGCAAACTAATCTCAACATATACAGAAGGAACAAAATAATAAAGATTAGAAAAGAACAGAGTATAGGAGATGAATATAGAGAACCAATTAACTCAAAAGTTTGATCTTTGAAAAAAAAAAAAATATATATATAAAGACAAGCTTTTAGATAGAATCACCAAGAAGGAAAAAAGGGAGAGAGAGAGAGAGAAACACATATCACTACAATCTAGAATGAAAGTGGGGACATTACTATCAACTTGACAGATATAAAAAAGATTAAAACATGTTACTGTGAACAACTGTATGCCAAAAAACTAGATAGCTTTGATGAAATAAACAAATTAATATATATAAATTACCTAAACTGACTCAAGGGAATTAAAAATTTGAATTGACCTCTAAGGGGGAAAAAAAAAGATTGAGTCAGTAATTAAAGCATTTCCAACAGAGAAAAACTCACGATCGTATTGCTCTACTGGTAAACCCTACCTAATGTTTAGAGAAGTGAGAAATTCAAACTCCTGCAAAAGCCAAAAGAAATGGGAATTTCCTAAGACATTATATAGGCCAGTATTATCCTAGATATCAAAGAAAGAAAAGAAATCAAAAGAGAAAAAAAACTGGATCAGTATCCCTTATAAATATAGGTGCAAAAACACTCAACAAAATACTAGTGAAACAAATCCAGTAGCATATTAAGCCATATGAACCAGTAATCTCCCTTTTATATATGTACCCATAAGAATTTTAAAACTTATGTTTACACAAAAATCTATACCTGGGTGGCATCATTAATTCAATGGTGATAAGTTTGAGCAAGCTCCAGGAGATGGTGAAGGACAGTGAAGCCTGGTGTGTTGCAGTCCATGAAGTCGCAAAAAGTTGGACATGACTTAGTGATTGAACAACAACAAAAATGTTTACAGCAATTTTATTCATAACCACCAAAATCTAGAGCCAACCAAGATATCCTTCAACTGCAGAATGCATTAAAAACAATAGACGTTGATGGCCAAAGTTGATGCTTGGAGAAATTATTTAGAGAATCAGCAATATAAACTGGGTTCAGCTGCCCTATACAGTGGAATAGTCCTTATGTATATATGAAATATTACAAATTCACAATAAAACCGATGTATACAGAAAGAAAAATATCTTCATATTTTGGAATACTCAGTTCAGTTCAGTCGCTCAGTTCTGTCCAACTCTTTGCGACCCCATGAATCACAGCATGCCAGGAGGCCTCCCTGTCCATCACCAACTCCAGGAGTCCACCCAGACTCACGTCCATCGAGTCAGTGATGCCATCCAGCCATCTCATCCTCTGTCATCCCCTTCTGCTCCTGTCCTAAATCCCTCCCAGCATCAGAGTCTTTCCCACTGAGTCAGCTCTTTGCATGAGGTGGCCAAAGTACTGGAGTTTCAGCTTTAGCATCATTCCTTCCAAAGAAATCCCAGGGCTGATCTTCGGAATGGACTGGTTGGATCTCCTTGCAGTCCAAGGGACTCTCAAGAGTCTTCTCCAACACCACAGTTCAAAAGCATCAATTCTTCGGTGCTCAGCCTTCTTCACAGTCCAACTCTCATATCCATACATAACCACAGGAAAAACCATAGCCTTGACTAGACGGACCTTTGTTGGCAAAGTAATGTCTCTGCTTTTGAGTATGCTATCTAGGTTGGTCATAACTTTCCTTCCAAGGAGTAAGTGTCTTTTAATTTCATGGCTGCAGTCACCATCTGCAGTGATTTTGGAGGCCCCCCTCCCCAAATAAAGTCTGACACTGTTTCCACTGTTTTCCCATCTATTTCCAATGAAGTGATGGGACCGGATGCCATGATCTTTGTTTTCTGAATTTTGAGCTTTAAGCCAACTTTTTCACTCGCCACTTTCACTTTCATCAACAGGCTTTTTAGTTCCTCTTCACTTTCTGCCATAAGGGTGGTGTCATCTGCATATCTGAGGTTATTGATATTTCTCCCGGCAATCTTGATTCCAGCTTGTGCTTCTTCTAGCCCAGCATTTCTCATGATGTACTCTGCATATAAGTTAAATAAGCAGGGTGACAATATACAGCCTTGATGTACTCCTTTTCCTATTTGGAACCAGTCTGTTGTTCCATGTCCAGTTCTAACTGTTGCTTCCTGACCTGCATACAAATTTCTCAAGAGGCAGGTCAGTGGTCTGGTATTCCCATCTCTTTCAGAATTTTCCACAGTTTATTGTGATCCACACAGTCAAAGGCTTTGGCAGAGTCAATAAAGCAGAAATAGATGTTTTTTTTTTTTAATTCTCTTGTTTTTTCCATGATCCAGCAGATGGATGTTGGCAATTTGATCTCTGGTTCCTCTGCCTTTTCTAAAACCAACTTGAACATCTGGAAGTTCACAATATACTACTTGACATATAAAAGGAATAAAATATTTATTCAAGCAATAAAATAGATGAATCTTAAATGCTTTTTTCTAAGGAAAATAGTCAGTAGTCAAAGGCCATATATTACATAATTTAATTTACATGACAGTTGGAAAAAGGCAAATTTTGAAGAAAGAAAAGGAGCAGTGTGGAGTGGGAGAGAGGTTGTCTGTAAAGGAGCAGTATGAGAAAATTTTGAAGGTGATGGAACTGTTATGTACAGAACAGTGTTAGATATCTTACTCTATGCATTCATCAAAATCCATAGAACACACACCTCAAAAAAGTGAATTTTAATATATGGAAATTTAAAAAATCAACCAGGATACAGAAGAAAGATGGGCCTCAGATTGTGACAAATACATCTAATGTGTACATCAAATTGCAAATGAATTTTAGGAATGAAGAAGAAAGGGGATGGAAAAATCATCTTTTAACTGATACTATAAAGTTACAGATGACTAAAACACCCTGTATAAGTTCTCTAGTTTTTAAAATTTATTTCTCATAGGACTACAGGTTATAAATTATGAAACCACCTTGTTTGTACATTAGGCCTGAACAAATTAGTAGATAAACTATAAATAATCAGAGTCAGACTTCTCATTGTCAGAGAGAAAAGTTACATATAAAGAGACAAAGCTAGAATGAACCTTGCAGTGCTGGACTGGAAATTGAAAGTATTAATATAGGTCTATGACATATGTATGCATGTATGTGTATATGTGTACTGTGTGTGAGTGCAATACAATCAACTTTCATAGTTTGTGGATTCATGTGCAAATTGGCCTACATATGACCAGGGGCTTGTAGGAACCTAACCCTGTGTTTTCCCTAGATACAAAGATTCAGCATTCATTAACTCAGTGTTCATAGTGACTTGCTGCTGCTGCTAAGTCGCTTCAGTCGTGTCTGACTCTGTGCAACCCCATAGACAGCTGCCCACCGGGCTCCCCTGTCCCTGGGATTCTCCAGGCAAGAACACTGAAATGAGTTGCCATTTCCTTCTCCAATGCATGAAAGTGAAAAAGTGAAAGTGAAGTGACTTAATGGAGCACAATTACTGTGAATAATGAGTCAACTCTGTATGTGTGTGTGTGCATGTGCATGTGCGTGTGTGTGTGTGTGTGTGTGTGTATTTTCTGTTTCTTTTCGTGGTATCCAGGCAATGATAGTATTGAAATTCAGAGTGTATTAGTAAAAATACAAATGTTTCAGGCAGGACACCTGTATCAAATCTGTTTAGTTTTATTTTACTTTTTGGCTATGAATGTATAGACACTGTTTATATTCTCTGAATTTAAGAACCAATCTTTATAACATTAGGGTATTAGTATACACCTCTCAGAGTTTGTTGCAATATCTTACTAAATTTATTATTTAATTCTTAAATGCATAATCAATACAGCATTCATTAAACACTTACTATATATATATCTATAAACATATATGAAGTGAAGTGAAGTGAAGTCACTCAGTCCTGTCTGACTCTTTGCAATCCCATGGACTATAGTCTACCACACTCCTCCGTCCATGGGATTTTCCAGGCAAGGGTACTGGAGTGGGTTGCCATTTCCTTCTCCAGAGGATATTCCTGACCCAGGGGTTGAACCCAGGTCTCCTGCATTGTAGGCAGACACTTTACCATCTGAGCCACCATACACACACATGTAAAACTACTGCCTTTTAGGTTACTATGACTATGAAAACTTTAGATTTAATATTACATATATTTCTGAAGGTACATACAAAATAAAAAAGCAGTAACAAAAAGAAGAGCATCATTATAATCTACAAGTCAGAAAATTCAATTGGACAATATCTGAGTGATATTCCTATTAATTAGTTATAGAGGTAGATCAAGAAATAATGTCTAAAATTCAATGCATATACTTTTTTTTCTCTGATCCATCCATAAAAGTATTAATATCTTCTAAAATGGGTAAAATCTTTGCTTATTATATATTTATCACTAACTCCAAGATTAAGAGACAGCACCAGGTGCTGCCAAACTATTCTGCTTTAGCTAGGAGCATCCCCACATCCTTCTTCATAACAACACCTGAGACACAATGTAGACAAATTACAGAGAGTCAGGCAGCAGTGTAGTGCTCCTTGAGATGCTTAACCCCTCCAGAAATGTTTTTAAGCACGACTAGAGATGGAAAGAGAACTAGGGGCAGATCTTTAATAGATGGGAGTCATGTATTACGAAATATGTGTTGAATATCTTTATGTGCCAAGTGTTCTAGGAGCTAAGGATACAAGGGTAAATGTAGTCTTGGTCCTAAATGAGTAGTAGACAGAAGGTAAACAATAAATCTTATTTGAACATCAGTTTACTCTTTATAGTCTAATAAGTTTTAGACTGAAGTACTAAGAAAGTAAAATAGGATGGTGTAATTTGAATTACATATTTAAAGTAGAGATACTCAATGCAAATTAAAAAAATATCAAATGCATATGTTCTCTAGTTACCAAGAACACTAGAAATACAAAATCCAATGATCATTTAATGATGTTTGCAACGGCCATGAGAAGGGCATTCCAGCTTCAGAACTTTGTATTGCTGACACTATTCTAGAGGGAGAAAAAAGCTATTAATATTAAAACTAGAAACAATAGCCTACACATTATTTAAACTTATTCTTAAAAATTTTGACACTGGTATTAAGAAACAGATACAGCTTTTATTTGTATCATTATCTGTAGATGATGAAATTATCTATCTAGAAAAGCCAGATCATGGGGGAAAACTATCAAAACAAAATATTTTAATGTGTTCAGTTTGGTCACTCAGTCATGTCTGACTCTTTGAGACCCAATGGACTGCAGCACGCCAGGCTTCCCTGTCCATCACCAAATCCCCGAGCTTGCTCAAACTCATGTCCATCGAGTCAGTAATGCCATCCAACCGTCTCATCCTCTGTCATCCCCTTCTCCTCCTGCCTTCAATCTTTCCCAGCATCAGGGTCTTTTCCAATGAAGAAGTTCTTCAAATCAGGTGGCTAAAGTATTGGAGTTTCAGCTTTAGCATTGGTCCTTCCAAGGAATATTCAGGACTGATTTCCTTTAGGATGGACTGGTTAGATCTCCTTGCAGTCCAAGGGACTCTCAAGAGTCTTCTCCTACACCACAGCTCAAAAGCATCAATTCTTTGGCACTCAGTTTTCTTTATAGTCCAACTCTCACATCCATATGTGACTACTGGGAAAACCATAGCTTTGACTATATGGACCTTTGTTGGCAAAGTAATATCTCTGCTTTTTAATATGCTCTCTAGTTTGGTCATAACTTTTCTTCCAAGGAGCAAGTGTCTTAATTTCATGGCTGCAGTCACCATCTGCAGTGATTTTTGAGCCCAAGAAAATAAACCCATTTTAATATGGATTTAATTCAAAATAAATGTACAATAATTACTAATCTTTATGCTGCTGCTAAGTCACTTCAGTTGTGTCTGACTCTGTGTGACCCCATAGACAGCAGCCCACCAGGCTCCCCATCCCCTGGGATTCTCCAGGCAAGAACACCAGAGTGGGTTGCTATTTCCCATCACTATTAGAAAATATGAGTCAAAATATCCTATCATATTTACAGCGATAACAAGGTAGGAGTTTTATCAACAAGAATGATATGAAGTAACTCTAGTATGTAAGAAATAAGGGAATCATTAAAGATATATGTTAAGCTCCTGAAGAGAAATAGGAATTCCACTTAATATTTTCAAATTAATTTGTGATCCAAGTTACAATTCTAATTAACATCCCAGAAAAGTTTATAGAAGACATTCTGAGGTACATTTAGAAGAATAAACAAGTAGGATTAGGCAACAAATTTTCTGGAAATAAAATGGGAGGACAGAGGGAATAATGCCTACAAGTGATGAAACTGAGAAGAACAATAATCAAAACAGGATAGCAGTTATCCAGGAATCCACAGAGAGGCAAATCAATCAGAATAAAAACCCCAAAATATGAATGATTTTTCTATGCAAAAACTAAATACATGATAGAGGTGGTATCATAATTGAATGAGAAAACAAAGCTTCTTTTCCCCCATGACTTATTTGTCCTGACAAAATTGGTCAGAATAATAGAAAAAAAAAAAAAAAGAAGAAGAAGACAAGTTCACTCCTAACAATACATACTAGATAAATTCTGCATGACTTGAGGAGTCAAGTACAAAAATGAAAACAAAGAAATTATGGGCAAATCTTAAGTAGGTTTACAAGGGAAAAAATAAAGCAATGGAAGAAGCCATGCATTTAAAGAGCTGATATATTATGTCTATATATAAACTTTAAACTTCTGAATGCAAAATGAAGATCATAAAGAAACTTAAAGGAAATTTACAATGTACCACAAATTTGACAAATTAATTTGGTTCAGGATTCCTCTGATATATTTATACTTAAAAGAGTCTTTAAAAATCAGGAAGAAAAGAATACAAAGTACAATAAAAATTGGTCAAAATATGAAAAAGGAAATACAAATTGAAATGATAAACAAAATATGAAATAATTCAATATGGATCCTTTGTTCTAGAAAGGATAAATATAAAGAATAAAACTTTATATGAACTTTTAGCTTCTGCCAAAAGCTACCATGAGGACAGGATCATGGGACATAAACAGACAAGCATAACTTCATCAAGAAGTGACAATTTAATGGCATTGTTGGCTTTCAGCATGGTTTTGATCTCAGAGGACATCAAATGGTGTAGAAAACTATTAACTAGCATGAGTGTCATCATCATGAAGGATTTCAGAGGTAAAAAAAACAAGGCTAGGTCACTAAAATCGCTCCCTATATAACAATGATAGCTATTGAAAGGAATAGATCTATTACGTAAGATAATCTCCAAAGGATGGTATAGGTAGAAATCTGGATAAATTAAGGAATGGGAACATATGCAGTAGATGATTTTCTGGTGTATATAGACACGGCAAGAGTGAACATTGACATTTTAGGAATCAGTGAACTCAAACAGACAGGTATGGGTGAATTTAATATAGATGACCATTATATCTACTACTGTGGGCAAAAATCCCTTAGAAGAAATGGAGTACCCTTATAGTCAACAAGAGTTTGAAAAACAATACTTGGGTGCAATCTCAGAAAATGACAAAATGATCTCTGTTTCTAAGGCAAACCATTCAACATCAGAGTAATCCAAGTTTATGTCCCAACTGCTAATGCCAAAGAAGCTGAAGCTGAATGGTTCTATGAATATGTACAAGATCTTCTAGAACTAATACCAAAAACAGATGCCATTTTCATCATAGGGGATTGGAATGCAAAAGCAGGATACCTGGAGTAACAGGCAAGTATGGCCTTAGAGAACAAAATGAAGCAGGGCAAAGGCTAACAGAGTTTTGCCAAGAGAACACATTGGTCATAGCAAACATCATCTTGCAACAACACAGTAGATAACTCTGCACATGTACATCACCAGATAGTCAGTACTGAAATCAGATTGATTTTATTCTTTGGTCTGTATAGGCAAAATTGTGGTTTTTCCAGTAGTCATGATGATTGTAAGAGTTGCACTCTAAAGAAGGCTGAGCACCACAGAACTGATTCTTTCCAACCATGGTGCTGGAGAAGACTCCTGAGAGTCCCTTAGACACCAAGGGGATGAAACCAGTAAACCTTGAAAGAAATAAACCCTGAATATTCATTGGAAGGACTGATGCTGAAGCTGAAGCTCCAATACTGTGGTCACCTGATGCAAACAGCCAACTCATTGGAAAATACCCCAATGCTGGGAAAGATTGATGTCAGGAAGAGAAGGCGGTGACAGAGGATGAGATGGTTGGATGGCATCACTAATTCAATGGACATAAGTTTAAGCAAACTCCCAGAGATAGTGAAGAATAGGGAAGGCTGGAGTGCTGCAGTCCATGGGGTCAAAAAGAGTCGGACATGACTGAAGAACTGAACAAGAACAATAGATCTTGGAGGGCTTCCTAGGGGGCGCTAGTGGTAAAGAACCCTCTTGCCAAATACAGGGGACATTAGAGATGTGGGTTTGATCCCTGAGTCGGGAAGATCCATTGGAAGAGGGCATGGCATCCCTGGAGAATATTCTTGCCTGGAGAATCCCATGGACAGAGGAGCCTGGTAGGCTATCATCCATAGAGTTGGAAAGAGTCAGACATGACTGAAGTGACTTAGCATACACGCATGCATAGATATGGAAATCCAAATACACATATTTGGGAACCTGTTATTTCTCAAATTTGTTGCATTTCTTGCAGACACTGAGCATATTAAATAATTGTGAAATTGCAGAGCCACTTCACCCCAACACCATATGTGAGAAATGGTGGACAGGGAAACCATGATAGCAAATTCTCCCAGTGCTCTTTGACCTAAGAGTACAGGTCTAAACTTCTCTCTTTGTTCTTACCAGGTTGCACTAGTGGTAAAGAAATCAAAAGTGAAGTGAATTCTCCAAAGACAGGAGTACCAAGCTGACTGTTTCTTGGTTTCTAAAGCAGGAATACTCTTAAGCATTTGTGCTTTTCCCATTCCTGGACTTCACTGTGTGTGTGCATGCCAACTAGCTTCAGTCATGTCAGACTCTGCAAATCCATGAACTGTAACCCTCCAGGCTTCTCTGTCCATGGGATATTCCAGGCAAGAATACTGGAGTGGGTTGCCATTCCCGCCTCCAGAAGATCCTCCTGACCAGGGACTGAACACTACTACTCACCAAAATAGCAATGAAACCAATCACGTGTCACTTTTTCCTATTAAACTGGCAAAATGTTTTTTAAAAATATAGACTTGGGAAGTACACTTAGATGCATGCATTCTTAGTGTATTGTTGTTATATACTTATGTAAATTTTATGTTGAATAAAATATATCAAGAACCTACTCAAATGCACAAAACTTCCTAAGAGAGATCAGTCACTCAGTCGTGTTCGACTCTTTGTGACCCCATGAACCGCAGCACGCCAGGCCTCCCTGTCCATCACCAACTCCCGGAGGTCACTCAGACTCATGTCCATCGAGTCCGTGATGCCATCCAGCCATCTCATCCTCTGTCGTCCCCTTCTCCTCCTGCCCTCAATCCCTCCCAGCATCAGAGTCTTCTCCAATGAGTCAACTCTTCGCATGAGGTGGCCAAAATACTGGAGTTTCAGCTTTAGCATCATTCCTTCCAAAGAAATCCCAGGGCTGATCTCCTTCAGAATGGACTGGTTGGCTCTCCTTGCAGTCCAAGGGACTCTCAAGAGTCTTCTCCAACACCACAGTTCAAAAGCATCAATTCTTCGGTGCTCAGCCTTCTTCACAGTCCAACTCTCACATCCATACATGACCACAGGAAAGACCATAGCCTTGACTAGGTGAACCTTTGTTGGCAAAGTAATGTCACTGCTTTTGAATATGCTATCTAGGTTGGTCATAACTTTCTTTCCAAGGAGTAAGTGTTTTTTAATTTCATGGCTGCAGTCACCATCTGCAGGGATTTTGGAGCCCCCAAAATAAAGTCTGACACTGTTTCCACTGTTTACCCATCTATTTCCCATGAAGTGATGGGACCGATGCCATGATCTTCGTTTTCTGAATTCAGTTGAGCTTTAAGCCAACTTTTCACTCTCCACTTTCACTTTCATCAAGAAGCTTTTTAGTTCCTCTTCACTTTCTGCCATAAGGGTGGTGTCATCTGCATATCTGAGGTTATTGATATTTCTCCCAGCAATCTTGATTCCAACTTGTGTTTCTTCCAGTCCAGCATTTCTCATGATGTACTCTGCATATAAGTAAATAAATAGGGTGACAATATACAGCCTTGACATACTCCTTTTCCTATTTGGAACCGTCTGTTGGTCCATGTCCAGTTCTAACTGTTGCTTCCTGACCTGCATACAGATTTCTCAAGAGGCAGATCAGGTGTTCTGGTATTCCCATCTCTTTCAGAACTTTCCACAGTTTATTGTGATCCACACAGTCAAAGGCTTTGGCATAGTCAATAAAGCAGAAATAGATGTTTTTCTGGAACTCTCTTGCTTTTTCCATGATCCAGCGAATGTTGGCAATTTGATCTCTGGTTCCTCTGCCTTTTCTAAAACCAGCTTGAACATCAGGAAGTTCACAGTTCACATATTGCTGAAGCCTGGCTTGGAGAATTTTGAGCATTACTTTAAGCATGTGAGATGAGTGCAATTGTGTGGTAGTTTGAGCATTCTTTGACATTGGGATGAAAACTGACCTTTTCCAATCCTGTAGCCACTGCTGAGTTTTCCAAATTTGCTGGAAGAATTAATTCAAAGACAATAATAATAGCTACAATAAAGATTGATGTTAAAACATTTGTGTTTTTAATAATAAACTACTAAAAAAGAAAATACAATATATTTAAATATGCCCTATAGAAAAGAAGAAAAAGGCTTTCTATAAAATTATTTTCATTTTTTCATATTCATAAAATATTTTAATTTGAAGTCCTTCACACATATTGCCTTTTCTTTCCCTCTCCAGTGGAAGTTACAATCATGAATTTTGTGTTTTATAATTTAATAGATATATAATTCATAATGAGCACTAGGTCTTCCAAGGTGGTGCTAGCAGTAAAGATCTCACCTGCCAATGCAGGAGATGTAAGAACCTTGTGTTCAATCCCTGGGTTTAGAAGATCCACTGAAGGAGGGTATGGCAATCCACTCCAGTGTTCTTGCCTGGAGAATCCCATGAAAGAGGAGCCTGGAGGGCTATAGTCCACAGGGACACAACTGAAACAACTTAGCATGCATGCATACAATGAACAATAATTCATACCAGTCTCATCAGAAAAGGGTTTAAACATTAGGAAGCTGTTAAGAGAGTTCCAGAAAAACATCTATTTCTGCTTTATTGACTATGCCAGAGCGTTTGACTGTGTGGATCACAATAAACTGTGGAAAATTCTGAAAGAGATGGGAATACCAGGCCACCTGACCTGCCTCTTGAGAAACCTGTAAATAGGTTAGGAAGCAACAGTTAGAACTGGACATGGAACAACAGATTGGTTCCAAATAGGAAAAGGAGTACCTCAAGGCTGTATATTGTCACCCTGCTTATTTAATTTATATGCAGAGTACATCATGAGAAATGCTGGGCTGGAGGAATCACAAGTTGGAATCAAGATTGCCAGGAGAAATATCAATAAACTCAGATATTCAGATGACACCACTCTTATGGCAGAAAGTGAAGAGGAACTAAGGAGCCTCTTGATGAAAGTGAAAGAGGAGAGTGAAAAAGTTGGCTTAAAGCTCAACATTCAGAAAACGAAGATCATGGCATCTGGTCCCATTACTTCATGGGAAATAGATGGGGAAACAGTGGAAACAGAGGCTGACTTTATTTTTCTGGGCTCCAAAATCACTGTGGATAGTGATTGTAGCCATGAAATTAGAAGACTCTTGCTCCTTGGAAGGAAAGTTATGACCAACCTAGATAGGATATTAAAAAGCAGAAACATTACTTTGCCAACAAAGGTCCATCTAGTCAAGGCTATGGATTTTCCAGCAGTCATGTATGGATGTGAGAGTTGGACTATAAAAAAAGCTGAACACTGAAGAATTGATGCTTTTGAATTGTGGTGTTGGAGAAGACTCTTGAGAGTCCTTTGGAGTCCATCCTAAAGGAGATCAGTCCTTGGGTGTTCATTGGAAGGACTGATGTTGAAGCTGAAACTCCAATACTTTAGCCACCTAATGAGAAGAGCTGACTCATTTGAAAAGACCCTGATGCTGGGAGGGATTGGAGGAAGGAGGAGAAAGGGGACGACCGAGGATGAGATGGTTGCATGGCATCACCAACACAATGGACATGGATTTGGGTGGACTCCTGGAGTTGGTGATGGACAGGGAAGCCTGGAGTGCTGCGGTTCATGGGGTCGCAAATAGTCGGACACAATTGAGCAACTGAACTGAACTGAATTGAAGCTCACATTAGCTAATGTCAGTTTTTCAAAATTCTAATTTTCACTTAGAAATTTGAATTTTATTTTTGTTACAAATATTATCCATTGTTTGCCTTGAATCAGCAAACTTTCTTGGTTGAAACTCACTTCCATGAAAGTGACTGCCAGATACCCTCCTGAACCATTGTAGTTTGTCTGTCAGTTCTTCATTCAAGTAAAAATGGTATTTCATAAATAAAAATAACTATTTCTGTTCATAACTCAATCACACAGGTGTTGTTCTCTGCTGCTCAATATGCTATTGAAATACTTCATGCTTAATTGCAATTTTATCACACAGATTATTAAAAAGATGTGCACTCAACAGTCAAGATTTAAGAAATTTAATACTTTTCACGTATTTATCAAGGACATTCTTTGGTAAAACTAGCTTTTTCTATTTTAACTGCAAGTCCCTGGTTGTAAAGAATACAGAAACCACATTCTGGTGTTTCTGTCTGGATTTGTGTTAAAGCATCAGCAGTTTTATCTTTCATTGCATTTATACCACCAATGCAAACATCTCTATAGACCAAAAAAAAAAAAAAAAAGAGGTCTTATTAACTATTATAAAAGTAGTTTTGACTTGCAGATACCCTATAAGGATCTCAGGGGCTCCCACTGGTCTGTGGACCATACTTAGAACTGTTGCTCTAAGATGAATGTCTAGAAAAGGATTTACAGGGAGAGAGGAAGAAGTTGGTATGTTTTATTAGATTTGCTAAACTGTTGTTTATGTTTTCAGCAGCCATAGTTGAATATTTTGTTTTTCTTTCCATCCTTGATAACAGTTGGCAATATCACATTAATAAAATTTTGCCAAGCTGATAGGGCTATACTGGAGACCCAGTTCAGTTCAGTTCAGTCGCTCAGTCGTGTCCGACTCTTTGCAACCCCATGGACAACAGCATGCCAGTCTTTCCTGTCCATCACCAACTCCCGGAGTTTACTCAAATTCATGTCCATTGAGTCGGTAATGCCATCCAACCATTTCATCCTCCGTTGTCCCCTTCTCCTCCTGCATCAATCTTTCCCAGCATCAGGGTCTTTTCCAATGAGTCAGTTCTTTGCATCAGGTGGCCTAAGTGTTGGAGCTTCAGCTTCAACATCAGTCCTTCCAATGAATATTCAGGATTGATTTCCTTTACGATTGACTGGGTTGATCTCTTTGTAGTCCAAGGGACTCTGAAGAGTCTTCTCCAACACCACACTGGACACTAGGTTGTTTTAATTTTACTTCAATGTTTGCCAGCTTTGATCATTTTTATGTATCTATTATCCAATTGGGTATCTGATTTGAATTTTGTATCTATAAACCATTTATCCATTTTCCTTTTTTGTTGCCTTTTTCTTAGTTTTCCTTTGATGTTTTGTATATACTTTCATTACTTCAGTTCTTTGCATGCTTTACATTTTGCCAATACATTTTTTCAGCATTTTCTGCCCTTTACATTTCTATTACATCATGCTTTCCTTTATTTGACAGAAGATTTATATTTTGATTTGATCAAATTATGAGTCTTTTTCATAAAATTTCTACTTTTTGAAACTCATTTAAAAAACTCCTTATAATTCCAAATTCATAAACATAATCCTTTTATATATTCTTCCAATAGTTTTAAAATTTTATACATTTAACTCTGTAACCAAATAAACACACTTAGCAAATCAGCCTAGTAATTATTTTACCCAAACTTAGAACTCTAGCATGACAGACAAACTTTTTCAAAATCTTTCTGAGATAGCAATGGGTAGAATATCTGTCTTTCTGTTTTATTGAAAGTTCATTCTCTTGATTTCTGTGAATTTTCCATTAAAATTTTTCATTTTTATCTACCTAATTCCTCATCTTCTGCTCTTTCTATGCATAAGTAAGTGTTGAAGAGCCACATTTTGCTTCTCTTCATTGTTCTAAAACATTATACTTATCTTCAGGCTCTTGTTTCTGCTTTGTTTTTGGCTGCTGGAAATTATTCTTACTTATGAATTCTACTATGTATTTTAAAAGATGTTTGCTATCTGTATCTGAAATATGAAGTTACTCTGTAATTCAGGCTTTTTCATATTATCTAGCATTACCTTTTAAATATGTAAAACTATTGTAACTTTTAGTCAATAAATTAGATTTATAAACATTTCTCAAATGTTCACACTTGCTGTTTTATGCATTGCATTTTTTCTATTGTTCTTTTTGGCAAAGGTATATTCCTGAGTAGTCACTGGAAGGACTGGCGCTGAAGCTGAAGCTCCAGTACCTTGGCCACTTGATGGGAAGAGCTGGCTCACTGGAAAAGACCCTGATGCTGGGAAAGACTGAAGGCAGGAGGAGAAGGGGACGACAGAGGATGAGATGGTTGGATGGCATCACCAGCTCAATAGACATGAGTCTGAGCAAGCTCCAAGAGTTGGTGATGGACATGGAAGCCTGGAATGCTGCAGTCCATGAGGTTACAAAGAGTCGGACACAACTGAGCGACTGAACTGATTCATTACTTCAGGATATTTCAGGGTTTGCAGGAAATTTAATTTTTTTAAGTATGAAAAACAAATTGTCATTATTTCTCCTGCACTATTGAATGACAGTTTAGCTGAATATTTGATTCTCTTGACATTTTATTTTTCCTCAGTACTTTAAAGATATTACTTCATTGTTTCCTGGCATCTATTGTTGCTAATAAAAACCTGCTGTCATTGTAATTGTCACTTTTCTATATAATTCTAAAAGAAATATCAAGATATAAAACTGCATTCATAATGTAATTCCAAGTTTCTGAAAATATATGTGCCAAATGCTTTGCTATCTAATTCCTAAATTTGCATAGTGTGAGTTCAGATAGCAAAGAATATCTATTACCCAAGTTCATTCTGTTCCCAAATTCACACTGCAAGCAGTGGATATTTATGAGAATTTCTTAAAGCAAACATAATTATATATGAAGGGACTTTAAAAAGCTTAACTCAAAAACTTAACTTAGAAAGAGATAGGCGTTTATTTATAAAATTGGTCATTGCTAGGTTCCAGGTCAAAAAATGAAAATATAAAAGACGAAAACATTTTAGCAAAATATTATTCAGACTTTAAAGGCATCCCTCTGAAAAACTATTAATTATATAATTAATTAAATGTAGAGTCAACTATTATATTGTTAAAATGTGATTAAAAGTATCAAACAATTTATGTGATCACACAGAGTAAATGTTAAGTAAACATATATTTCTATGTCTGCAACTTGTTAAAAATGACTTTTCTCGAATGCTGAGGTTGTATATAGCATTTATTTTCTTTTTAATTAAATTTTCCCTAAGTATTAGAGGGAAGAATTTCAGTTGAGCTATTTCAAATTCTAAAAGATGATGCTGTGAAAGTGCTGCACTCAATATGCCAGCAAATTTGGAAAACTCAGCAGTGGCCACAGGAATGTAAAAGGTGGGTTTTCATTCCAATCCCAAAGAAAGGCAATGCCAAAGAATGCTCAAACTACCGCACAATTGCACTCATCTCACATGCTAGTAAAGTAATGCTCAAAATCCTTTAAGCCAGGCTTCAACAGTACATGAACCGTGAACTTCCAGATGTTCAAGCTGGATTTAGAAAAGATAAAGGAATCAGAGATAAAATTGCCAACATCTGTTGAATTATTGAAAAAGCAAGAGAGTTCCAGAAAAACGTCTACTTCTTTATTGACTATGCCGAAGCCTTTGACAATGTGAATCACAACAAACTGGAAAATTCTGAAAGAGATGGGAATACCAGACCACCTGACCTGCCTCCTGAGAAATCTGTATGCAGGTCAAGAAGCAACAGTTAGAACTGGACATGGAACAACAGACCCACTCCAGTACTCTTGCCTGGAAAATCCCATGGACAGAGGAGCCTGGTAGGCTGCAGTCCATGGGGTCACTAGGAGTCGGACACGACTGAGCAACTTCACTTTCACTTTTCACTTTCATGCATTGGAGAAGGAAATGGCAACCCATTCCAGTGTTCTTGCCTGGAGAATCCCAGGGATGGGGGAGCCTGGTGGGCTGCCGTCTCTGGGGTCGCACAGAGTCAGACATGACTGAAGCGACTTAGCGGCAGCAGCAGCAGCATGGAACAACAGATTGGTTCCAAATTGGGACAGGAGTACGTCAACGCTGTATATTGTCACCATGCTTATTTAACTTATATGCAGAATACATAATGAGAAATGCTGGGCTGGATTAAGCACAAACTGGAATCATTATTTCTGAGAGAAATATCAATAACTTCACATATGCAGATGATACCACCCTTATGGCAGAAAATGAAGAGATAAAGAGCCTCTTGATGAAAGGGAAAGAGGAGAGTGAAAAAGCTGGCTTAAAACTCAACGTTCAGAAAAGTAAGATCATGGCATCTGGTCCCATCACTTCATGGCAAATAGATGGGGAAACAATGGAAACAGTGAGAGACTTTTATCTTTTGGGGCTCCAAGTTCACTGCAGATGGTGAATCAGTTCAGTTCAGTTCAGTCGCTCAGTCGTGTCTGACTCTGTGACCCCATGAATTGCAGCACGCCAGGCCTCCCTGTCCATCACCAACTCCAGGAGTTCACTCAAACTCATGTCCATAGAGTCGGTGATTCCATCCAGCCATCTCATCCTCTGTCATCCCTTTTTCTTCCTGCTCCCAATCCCTTGCAGCATTAGAGTCTTTTCCAATGAGTCAACTATTCACATGAGGTGGCCAAAGTACTGGAGTTTCAGCTTTAGCATCACTCCTTCCAAAGAAATCCCAGGGCTGATCTCCTTTAGGATGGACTGGTTGGATCTCCTTGCAGTCCAAGGGACTCTCAAGAGTCTTCTCCAACACCATAGTTCAAAAGCATCAATTCTTTGGTGCTCAGCCTTCTTCACAGTCCAGCTCTCACATCCATACATGATCACTGGAAAAACTATAGCCTTGACTAGATGGACTTTTGTTGGCAAAGTAATGTCTCTGCTTTTGAATATGCTATCTAGGTTGGTCATAACTTTCCTTCCAAGGAATAAGCGTCTTTTAATTTCATGGCTGCAGTCACCATCTGCAGTGATTTTGGAGCCCCCAAAATAAAGTGTGACACTGTTTCCCCTGTTTCTCCATCTATTTGCCATGAAGTAATGGGACCAGATGTCATGATCTTCATTTTCTGAATGTTGAGCTTTAAGCCAACTTTTTCACTCTCCTTTTTCACTTTCATCAAGAGGCTTTTTATACCTCTTCGCTTTCTGCCATAAGGGTGGTGTCATCTGCCTATCTGAGGTTATTGATATTTCTCCCAGCAATCTTGATTCCAGTTTGTGCTTCTTCCAGCCCAGAGTTTCTCATGATGTACTCTGCATATAAGTTAAATAAGCAGGGTGACAGTATACAGACTTGACGTACTCCTTTTCCTATTTGGAACCAGTCTGTTGTTCCATGTCCAGTTCTAACTGTTGCTTCCTGACCTGCATACAGGTTTCTCAAGAAGTAGGTCAGGTGGTCTGGTGTTCCCATGTCTTTCAGAATTTCCCACAGTTTATTGTGATCCACACAGTCAGAGCCTTTGGCATAGTCAATGATGCAGAAATAGATGTTTTTCTGGAACTCTTGCTTTTTCCATGATCCAGGGGATCTTGGCAATTAGATCTCTGGTTCCTCTGCCTTTTCTAAAACCAGCTTGAACATCTGGAAGTTCACGGTTCACATATTGCTGAAGCCTGGCTTGGAGAATTTTGAGCATTACTTTACTAGCGTGTGAGATGAGTGCAATTGTGTGATTGTTTGAGCATTCTTTGGCATTGCCTTTCTTTGGGATTGGAAGGGAAACTGACCTTTTCCAGTCTTGTGGCCACTGCTGAGTTTTCCAAATTTGCTACAGCCATGCAATTTAAAAAAGGCTTGCTCCTTGGAAGAAAAGCTATGAGCAACCTAGATAGCATATTAAAAAGCAGAGACATTACTTTGCCAACAAAAGTTTGTCTCGTCAAAGCTAGAATTTTTCCAGTAGTCATGTATGGATGTGAGAGTTGGACTATAAAGAAAGCTGAGCACCAAAAAATTGATGCTTTTGAACTGCGGTGTTAGAGAAGACACTTGAGAATCCCTTCAGATCAGATCAGATCAGATCAGTCGCTCAGTCGTGTCCGACTCTTTGCGACCCCATGAACTGCAGCACGCCAGGCCTCCCTGTCCATCATCATCTCCTGGAGGTCACTCAGACTCACACCCATCAAGTCAGTGATGCCATCCAGCCATCTCATCCTCTGTCGTCCCCTTCTCCTCCTGCCCTCAATCCCTCCCAGCATCAGAGTCTTCTCCAATGAGTCAACTCTTCGCATGAGGTGGCCAAAGTACTGGAGTTTCAGATTTAGCATCATTCCTTCCAAAGAAATTCTAGGATTGATCTCCTTCAGAATGGACTGGTTGGATCTTCTTGCAGTCCAAGGGACTCTCAAGAGTCTTCTCCAACACCACAGTTCAAAAGCATCAATTCTTCGGCGCTCAGCCTTCTTCACAGTCCAGCTCTCACATCCATACATGACCACAGGAAAGACCATAGCCTTGACTAGGCGAACCTTTGTTGATAAAGTAATGTCTCTGCTTTTGAATATGCTATCTAGGTTGGTCATAACTTTCCTTCCAAGGAGTAAGCGTCTTTTAATTTCATGGCTGCAGTCACCATCTGCAGTGATTTTGGAGCCCAGAAAAATAAAGTCTGACACCGTTTCCACTGTTTCTCCATCTATTTCCCGTGTAGTGATGGGACCAGATGCCATGATCTTTGTTTTCTGAATGTTGAGCTTTAAGCCAACCTTTTCACTCTCCACTTTCACTTTCATCAAGAGGCTTTTTAGCCCCTCTTCACTTTCTGCCATAAGAGTGGTGTCATCTGCATATCTGAGGTTATTGATATTTCTACCAGCAATCTTGATTCCAACTTGTGTTTCTTCCAGTCCAGCATTTCTCATGATGTACTCTGCATATAAGTTAAATAAACATGGTGACAGTATGCAGCCTTGACGTACTCCTTTTCCTATTTGGAACCAGTCTGTTGTTCCATGACCAGTTCTAACTGTTGCTTCCTGACCTGCATACAGATTTCTCAAGAGGCAGATCAGGTGGTCTGGTATTCCCATCTCTTTCAGCAAAGTCCGATGCTGTAAAGAGCAATATTGCATAGGAACCTGGAATGTCAGGTCTATGAATCAAGGCAAATTGGAAGTGGTCAAACAAGAGATGGCAAGAGTGAATGTCGACATTCTAGGAATTAGTGAACTAAAATGGACTGGAATGGGTGAATTTAACTCAGATGACCATTATATCTACTACTGTGGGCAGGAATCCCTCAGAAGAAATGGAGTGGCCATCATGGTCAACAAAAGAGTCTGAAATGCAGTATTTGGATACAATCTCAAAAACGACAGAATGATCTCTGTTCGTTTCCAAGGCAAACCATTCAATGTCACAGTGATCCAAATCTATGCCCCAACCAGTAATGCCGAAGAAGCTGAAGTTGAACGGTTCTATGAAGACCTACAAGACCTTTTAGAACTAACACCCAAAAAAGATGTCCTTTTCATTATAGGGGACTGGAATGCAAAAGTAGGAAGTCAAGAAACACCTGGAGTAACAGGCAAATTTGGCCTTGGAACACGGAATGAAGCAGGGCAAAGACTAACAGAGTTTTGCCAAGAAAATGCACCGGTCATAGCAAATACCCTCTTCCAACAACACAAGAGAAGACTCTATACATGGACATCACCAGATGGTCAACACCAAAATCAGATCGATTATATTTTTTGCAGCCAAAGGTGGAGAAGCTCTATACAATCAGCAAAAACAAGACCAGGAGCTGACTGTGGCTCAGACCATGAACTCCTTATTGCCAAATTCAGACTGAAATTGAAGAAAGTAGGGAAAACTACTAGACCATTCAGGTATGACCTAAATCAAATCCCATATGATTATACAGTGGAACTGAGAAATAGATTTAAGGGCCTAGATCTGACATATAGAGTGCCTGATGAACTATGGAATGAGGTTTGTGACATTGTACAGGAGACAGGGATCAAGACCATCCCCATGGAAAAGAAATGCAAAAAAGCAAAATGGCTGTCTGGGGAGGCCTTAAAATAGCTGTGAAAAGAAGAGAAGCAAAAAGCAAAGGAGAAAAGGAAAGATATAAACATCTGAATGCAGAGTTCAAAGAATAGCAAGAAGAGATAAGAAAGCCTTCTTCAGTGATCAATGCAAAGAAATAGAGGAAAACAACAGAATGGGAAAGACTAGGGGTCTCTTCAAGAAAATCAGAGATACCAAAGGAACATTTCATGCAAAAATGGGCACGATAAAGGACAAAGATGGTGTGGACCTAACAGAAGCAGAAGATATTAAGAAGAGGTGGCAAGAATATACAGAAGAACTGTACAAAAAAGAGCTTCATGACCCAGATAATCATGATGATGTGATCACTGACCTAGAGCCAGACATCCTGGAATGTGAAGTCAAGTGGGCCTTAGAAAGCATCACTACGAACAAAGCTAGTGGAGGTGATGGAATTCCAGTGGAGCTATTCCAAATCCTGAAAGATGATGCTGTGAAAGTGCTGCACTCAATATGCCAGCAAATTTGGAAAACTCAGCAGTGGCCACAAGATTGGAAAAGGTCAGTTTTCATTCCAATCCCAAAGAAAGGCAATGCCTAAGAATGCTCAAACTACCGCACAATTGCACTCATCTCACACGCTAGTAAAGTAATGCTCAAAATTCTCCAAGCCAGGCTTCAGCAGTATGTGAGAATCCCTTGGACTACAACAAATCAAACCAGTCCATCCTAAAGGAAATCAGTCCTGAATATTCATTGGAAGGACTGATGTTCAAGCTGAAGCTCAATATTTGGCCTCCTTGTGTGAAGAACTGACTCATTTAAAAAGACCCTGATGCTGGGAAAGATTGAAGGCAGGAGGAGAAGGGGACGACAGAGGATGAGATGGTTGGATGGCATCACCCACTCATTGGACATGAGTTTTAGTAAGCTCTGGGAATTGGTGATGGACAGGGAGGCCTGGCGTGCTGTAGTCCATGGGGTCACAAAGAGTCCGACAAAACTGAGTGACTGAATCGATATAGTGAAGAAGGTACCATTTTTATAATTAGAAAATAAGTTAATATATGTACATAATTACCATTGCTACTAAGTAGCTTAAACTGTAACATTATCATATTACTAAATTATGACAATGGAAGTACAGTTTCTCTACAGATATGGAGAATATTTTTTTCTCACACTTGAATGCAGGCCAGCATAGTTCCTTTATGATGTTTCCACCAACAGTAGAAGTACCTGGATTATCACATGCCCCCTTCACAAACATAAGATGCCGATTTCTTATCCTTAGCATACTGCTTACCTTCTGCCTTCTTTCTTATCTATTCTTTGCCTCCCTCACCTTCACCCCATTACAGAACTGGCATGTCACCTTCTACTTTTGACTCCTCATTGTCTCCATTATTTTCAAGTTATTGTCCTTCTCAACTAAGACTATCCATATCTTCTTGATTTTCCTTTCTCTATATTTCTGGTTCTTCCACAGTTACCTAAGGCAATCCCCCTCCTGGATAATCAGACTGTCTAGGTCATCCTTATCATTTTCTACTCTGATTTTCATCTCTTCTTTTCTACCTATCTATCTTTTCAGCTGCTATCATTATGCAATGGCATATTATGCATAAAACCAAATTATCAAACAAATAGATTTCTTTTAATTAAATACTTTAACAAACTAAAGATAAAATTATTTCATTCATGTTTCCACATTTTTAAAAACTACAATACCTTAAATTTTGAAAGTGCTCTATCTTTAGTGAAATATATAAATGGAGTGAAAGATTACATTTCTGTTACCATTATGAAATTTGTTGTTTTTCTTTTTGCCAAGGTGAACTGATATAATCCAGGATTTTGTTTTTTTTTTCAAGAGAAGATGAGCAACTTTATAAGAAATCTTAAGGGAGAGCGGGGAAAAAGCCTTGTATAACAAGTACAGCTTGGGTAACTGATATTTTTACATGAGGATTTCTGGCTCAGTGTAATGAAGAGGATATTTTAGCCCTAAATAGCAAACTAAAGTCCCTCAAAAGGACAAGTTTGAATATTAGCAATTCTGTATGATTTCTTTTTAAACTAGACAAAATTGAATTTTGATATTTTAATTTTAAAAATTAATCTGTCCTGAGAGAACATGAAATAATCATACCCAAACTGCATATAAATCTGAGTGTTTCAATGTTTCTTATTAAAAACTACATTATTTTGATTAACAATATTAAAAACTAGAGATGTACAAACTGGATTCAGGCTTTGGCTTACTTATTTTATGTGCTTCATCGTTCAAGATGCTTCTTTGGTAATGACTATTGATAGCTGTCTTTGTGTCTTCCCAGAATTATTGTGAAGGGGAAAAGTTAGATGATGCATGTAAGATGCATTCTAAGCTTTCAAGTACTCTGTTGATTCATGATTGATATCTGGATTGGACACTCTCATTTATGAAATTCTATGTAACAAAAATATACCTCCTCCATGTCAAATTAATTCACCTTGGCCAATAAAATTTTTTATGCAACTGACTTGAATATTCAAACACCAGTTTTCTTACCAAAAATATTCTACCACTTTCTATGGGTTAAGAAGTTTCCCTTTAGCTGTCACTTATCTGCTTCCCAGGTAAAAACTAGTAACAGCAATGCCCCAAGGAGCCATGATCGCTGCATAATTTGCCTAGTGATAATATTAATGACAATAACAGTTAACCTTTGCTGTGTGCTGTCTGTGCTTTAGACACCATTCTAAGCACTTAAACAGATATTATTTTATTTAATACTCAAATCAACCTATTAAATTCAATTATGAATATTCACTTTCACAGTGAGGGAACTAGAATTTAGATTCTTTCACTTGTTTACTTAAAATATGTGTATTGAGTGCTAAATTTGTACCAGGCACTGAACTAGATGGAGAGAAAGAGTAATAATAAAGATTGAAAAGGTCCTTGAACCTATGGAATTTACATTATGATGTAGGGAAAGACAAAACAAAAATTGTGTACAAAAAGCTATAAGTACTCTGTAAAACCCTGAAACTGAGGGGCTACTTTAAAGTGATGGGGAAGACTTTCACAAGGAAGTGTCCTGAAAGATACAGCTTAAATGACAGGAAAATTCCAGTCATTTCAAGAAGGTCAGCAGAGTCTTCTGGGCTGGGAAAACAATAAGTAGAAAGATCCCAAGATGGGAGTAAGCATGAGGTGATGATAATGATGAAAAGATGTAGACAAAATGAGGCTATGTTTTGGAATTAGAATTAAAGAATTTTCTCCTGAGAGAAAAATGAAAATGAGGGAAAGAGATGAATCAAGAGCGAATATTTTCCTGGTTGGTCAAGATTAAAGTTGGAGAAGGCAATGGCAACCCACTCCAGTACTCTTGCCTGGAAAATCCCATGGAAGGAGCCTGGTAGGTTGCAGTCCATAGGGTCGCGAAGAGTCGGACACAACTGAGCAACTTCATTTTCACTTTTCACTTTCATGCATTGGAGAAGGAAATGGCAACCCACTCCAGTGTTCTTGCCTGGAGAATCCCAGAGACAGGGGAGCCTGGTGGGCTGCCGTCTATGGGGTCCGGCAGAGTCGGACATGACTGAAGCGACTTAGCAGCAGCAACAGCAGCAAGATTAAAGTAGGTTGCTGATGTACTCTTGGGGGAAGATGATGAGGAATGAGGTTTTCCCTTTTAAACTTTTTTTTTATTTTTTTACTCTAGTAAAGCATACATAAGATTTTACCATCTTAACCATTTTTAGTGTATAGTTCAGTGGTATTAAGTACATTTTACATTGTTATTTAAACATCATTATCATTCATCTCCAGAATTTCATCTTCCCAAACTGAAAATTCCATCCTCATTAAAATATAACTCCCCAACCCCTCTCCCTCCAGCTGCTAGAAACTACCATTCTATTTCCTGTCTCTATGAATCTGACCACTGTAGCTACCTTATATAAGTGGACTCATACAATATTTGTCCTTTTGTGAGTGGCTTTCTTCATTTAGCCTAATGTCTTCAAGATTCATCCATGTATCAAAACTTCCCTCTTCATTCCCCCCCCCCCTTTTTTTAAACAAAACAAAACAAAAACCCTTTATTTTTGAGAGCAGTTTTAGGTTCATAAAAAATGTTGCACAGCAGGTCTTCTTTCTGCCCCAACCATACACACACACACACACACACACACACACATATAGTTTCCCTGCTATCAACATGTCCTCCCAGAATGCTATGTTTTTGTAGTTAATGGATATATATTCCATAGATTAATAATTCTATAGGTTAAAAATGATTGGGTCCCAGTTGGAGTGTAGGAAGAGTAGGAAGTTAATGAATAATGTTTCTGATTGTTTTCTTTCTCTACAATAATTCTACCCTTTGTAACAGCCACTAGCCACTTGTAGCTATTAAGTAGTATGAAGACTAACTAGCTATTAAGTTAGTCTGATATACTGTAAGTAAAAATTAAACAACAGATTTTAAATATTTAGATACTTAGTAAGAAAGAAAAGAAATTATGACTTCAACAGTATTTTTATTGGATAATTGGACTTCCCTGTTAGCTCAACTGGTAAAGAATCCACCTTGCAATGTAGGAGACCCTGGTTCAATTCCTGGGTTGGGAAGTATCCCAGGAGAAGGGATAGCCTACCCACTCCAGTATTCTTGGGCTTCCCTGGTGGCTCAGATGGTAAAGGATCTGCCTACAATGATGGAGACTTTAAAAATATTTTTATTGGATAATTTATTTTCATTTTTTTAAATTGTGAAAAAATATACATAACATAAAATTTACCATTCTAACCATTTTTAAGGCAGGATGTCCATTCACATTGTTGTACAACCATTACCATCATCGATTATTGCCTGTGGGCACGCACAGTCACTTTAGTCATGTTCGACTCTTTGTGATCCCATGGACTGTAGCCTGCCAGGCTCCTCTGTCTGTGGGATTCTCTAGACAAGAATACTGGAGTGGGTTGGCATGCCCTCTTCCTGAGGATCTTCCCAACCCAGGGATCAAATCCATGTCTCTTATGTCTCCTGCAGTGGCAGGTGTGTTCTTTACCACTTTCACTACCTGGGAAGACCCTCATCCATTTATAGGACTCTTTAATTTGTAAAATTGAAACTCTGCATCCATTAAAAGGTAACTCCCCATTCCCTTCTTCTGATAAAGCCCTTGGCAACCACAATTTTGCTTTTTCTATGCATTTGACTAGGTTAAAATGATACTATTTGGGATTTATTGGGTTAAATAAAACATATTTTTAAAATTTAATTTTGCTTTCTTTTTAGCTTTTTTTTTAAAAAATGTGGCTATTAGAAAATTAAAAACCTCATGTGTGGCCCACAATATATTTCTGTGGAACAGCACTACTTGTCTCATACGGCTATTTAAATTTAATTCATATAAAATAAAATTAAAATTTCAGTTCCTCATTTGTAGTAGCCAATTTTCCTGTACACATGTGGCTAGTGGTTACCATATTGAACAATGCAGATATAGAACATTTTTATCAGTATAGTAAGTTCTCTGGGACAGTACTGTTTTAGAAACCTCAGATAAAATGGAAACAACCACAGAAAAACAAGAAAGTCTGTAACATGGTGAGGGTGGTTGAGCAAATAATTCTTGTAGGCAACAAGGCAAAGTGATAATTAACTGACTATACAAAGATTAAAAAGTATTCTGAAGCTTGCAAGTTCCTTTTTTTACTCTAAAACACAAGGGCAACAGCAGACAGCTTCAGATGTTTTCCCATGAAATTTTAGATGTTGACACCAAATGTATAACACACAACTGTGTACTGTCATAAGTCAGCTAAAACACGTGTAAACATATGTCATGTCAGCCATTAAAAAGAAGGGTGTAATTATACTTTTAAATATGGCAAAGCATTTTGAAAGTAGTGTATAATTTTCTAGAGCAGGAACCTTTGTGAACATGTCTTTCCCTGAGTGCTTATACAGCCTGACATCTTCAGGTTTGTTCAAATCAAGAGCCCCACTGTGAAAAAGTCAGCAACAGACAAAAGAAGCAGTTTTTTCTTTAGGTGCCATTTCATTGAGAGAGCCAGAAAGAAGCAGTGAGGTAGGCACAGAGTCACAGACCGAAAAACAAGATAGGAAAGGATACCACCCAATTACAGCAGCAGCTGAAAACTTGGTAAGAACTGCTCATATTCAAGGAACAAACATTTAATTATCACTTATGACTAAGATGCTACACAACATATACATTGTGTATCCTATAAGAGTTGATGTCTTTATTTTTTCTCAGCTCTGAGGTATGTCTGATATACAAAAAATCTGTATACATCTAATATATACAATTTGATGAGTCTGGACATATGCATACACCTGTGACACCATCATCGCAAGGCAGTAAACATATCCAGCACCTCGTGGAGTTTTTTCTTTGTCCCTTTGCCTTTTTATTGAATGTGTAGTGAGAACACTCAGCATGGCATCTACCCTCTTGAGATGTTTTTAAGTGCCCAATCCAATATTGTCAACTACAGGCACCATATTGTACTGCAGCCCTCTAGAATTTCTTTATCTAGTATAACTTTATGCCCATTGAAAACTTTCAATTTCCCTGTCAGCCCTTGGCAACTACCATTCTATTTTCTGCTTCTATAAGTTTGACTATTTTTAGATATCTCATATAAATAAAATCATGCAGTAGTTGTTTCTCTGTGACATTTCACTTAGCGATAATGTCTTCTAGGTTCATCCATGTTGTTGCAAATGGTAATGTTTCTTCCTTTTTTAAGGCTGAGTAATGTATTACACATAATTTTTATTATAAGTAATGATGTACTATATTAAAATAACATGCCATTTTATATTATTAATTTACATAGTGTATATACTAATATATAATTATATAATGAATTTTATTATATATAAATATACAATTATATAATAATATGCAATTATATATTTTATATATATATCATGTTTTCTTTATCATGATAAAGATCAAGATAAAGATATCATGATAACATGATATCATGTTATCATCTCAGATTCCTCTGAGGGTACTAATTATACTTACTCCTTCTGAACTCTCTCCTGAATTAGATTATGAATCATATTTTCTTATACTTTTAGTTCTTGTTTTTTCCAGTATATTGTTTTTCCTAAAATGTGTGTGGTTCTTGATCACATACCTACATTTTCATTTAATACTCTTGGTGTATCTGTATTATTAAGGGTGTCACTCAGCACTCCCTATTTCTTTTATCATTAGGGCAGAAGATCCAGATCGACATTTTTCTAAAGAAGACATACAGGTGGCCAACAAGCATAGGAAAAGATGTTCAACATCGCTGAATGCAAATAAAACTACAATGATATATTACCTCACACTTGTCAAACTGGCCATCATCAAAAGAATCTATCAAATGAAGAAGATATGGAGAAAAAACAATCTTCCTCCACTATAGGTGGGAGTGGAAATTGGTGCGGTCACTACAGAAAACATGGAGGTTCCTCAAAACATTAAAAATAGAACTACCATATGATTTAGCAATTCCACTCCTGGGGTATATATCTGGAAAAAAATGCAAATACTAATTTAAAAAGATACATGCACCCCAATGCACAGCAGCACCATTTACAATAGCCAAGAATACATGGAAGTCACCCAAGCATCCATCAACAGACACATGGATAAAGAAGAAATTATGTTATAATGGTTATCAAAGACTGTAGGTCTGCCAAGTGCTTGGTCTGGCATATATTTGTTTTAACCACATGGTTGCTTTTCATTATGGTATTATCTGCTCTACAGATCAGCATAATTGACTAGAGGAAATCAGATCCTGAGAAACGGGAACACTCACATAACCACTTGCCTGCAGATGTTGTCTTGAGTTAGGTATATTTGTAGCTACCCTCTATGTCTACTGTTCTTTCTCTCTGTTCCCTTGCATGAGGAAGGAAGATTGCCCCTTTTTGCGTTACTGGGAGAACAAGGAAGAGAATAAAGAAAAAAAAATTCTACTGTAGAAACCTAAAGTTGCACAATACTCTTCAGTCTATATGAGTTTAGAAACACCCCTCCCTTCACAGCAATGTTCTCTTAGGCTTATTTATTAGACATTAAGATTTTAAGATATGAATCACATCCAAACATTTCAAAATACTACTTCAACTTGATGAGTCGTTTTTTTTGTTCCAGAACAAAAGTTTCTCCTCATCTTGAAGAATGATTTCTGTATGTATTCTGGTCAGAAACCTGTGAATTTTGAATGTAACTGGTTTCACAGCTTAGATCACAGTTTATCCTTAGGGAAGTGTATTTGAACTCTAGAAGAATAATTTTGTTCCCCCTAATGGCCAAAGTGCCCCCTCAGTTATGCTTGGAGCATCTCCATGGATGTCAGTTATTGTAATAAAATTTATCACAATAAGGCCCTTATCAGAGATGAGGAACTGGGTTATTTCCAACTTAAAGTACACAGGGACTATCTTCGGGAACCCCTCCTTTCTTTTTCCTTACATTGTCCTTGGTTGTTTGGGGGCAGGAGAAGCCTGAGCTATTGTCATGGCTATTTAACTGATATTCCCTCAGCTACTGCTATTCTCCATTTTCTAGATCAACCTATTTTTATCATATGAAATCCACACTCAACAAGCTTCAGTGGTTCATAAAAACCAAACTCTCCTTCCTGTACTGAAGTTGATGCATTAACCCCTGGTCCCTAAAATATATCTCTTCACCAGTCACAATTGACATTCATTGTATTCCTCTAGGTGCCTTAGAATATTTTCCCTCCTTGCTTGCCTGGTGCAGTTTATTTGAGTGGAATACTTTAATGCATCCTTTCCATCTTTGAAAATTCAACCCACACTTTCAAGCCTATACCTTCTCGCCTAATCACCTAGGCAGTTATGGTCTCTGCTAACACTTTTTTAAAATTAACTGAGGTGTAATGGACATATAATTAGTATAAATAGTAATTTACTATTTGTATATATCACAAAATAATCATCACAAGAAATCTAGTTAATATTTATCATCACACATACTTACAAAGTCCCTCCCACTCCACTGATCTCTTTTAATTTCATTCCACAGAATACTTAATATAAAGACCTTAAAACAATCCTTCTTAATAGAATGCTCAATAATAGTCATATTTTATACTTAGATTCTACTTTTCTCTCTTTATGGTGATGGGTTCTCAAGGGCAGAGACCATTTCCAGCTCATCTTTAAACCAGCACAGTTTGTAACCCAGTGTTTGTTTACTCATGGTAGTTTCTCAATGAAGACTTGTTCAACAACTTAAATAGTGCTCTTTGCTATTCACTGGCAATTGCTTCTAGATTTTCTCCATTGGAATAAATTGAAAAATATTTACAAGGAAGCTACCTGTTAACTGAAAATATAAATATGACATTGTTGTTGTGAACTAACGTTGTCCTTTGGTACCAATTCATTATAATGGCTGAGTCATAATAATCTTTTTTATGCTCTGTGGATCACAATAAACTGTGGAAAATTCTGAAAGAGATGGGAAAACCAGACCACCTGACCTGCCTCTTGAGAAACCTGTATGCAGGTCAAGAAGCAACAGTTAGAACTGGACATGGAACAACAGACTGGTTCCAAATAGGAAAAGAAGTATGTCAAAGCTGTATACTGTCACTCTGCTTATTTAACTTATATGAAGAGCACATCATGAGAAAAGCTGGGCTGGAGGAAGCACAAGCTGGAATCAAGATTGCTGGGAGAAATATCAATAACCTCAGATAGGCAGATGACACCACCCTTATGGCAGAAAGTGAAGAGGTACTAAAAAGCCTCTTGATGAAAGTGAAAAAGGAGAGTGAAGTTGGCTTAAATCTCAACATTTAGAAAACGTAGATCATGGCATCTGGTCCCATCACTTCATGGGAAATAGATGGGGAAACAGTGGAAACAGTGGCTGACTTTATTTTTCTGGGCTCCAAAATCACTGCAGATGGTGATTGCAGCCATGAAATTAAAAGATGCTTACTCCTTGGAAGGAAAGTTATGACCAACCTAGATAGCATATTAAAAAGCAGAAACATTACTTTGCCAACAAAAGTCTGTCTTGTCAAGGCTATGGTTTTTCCAGTGGTCATGTATGGATGTGAGAGTTGGACTATAAAGAAAGCTGAGCACTGAAGAATTGATGCTTTTGAACTGTGGTGTTGGAGAAGATTCTTGAGAGTCCCTTGGACTGCAAGAAGATCCAACCAGTCCATCCTAAAGGAGATCAGTCCTGGGTGTTCATTGGAAGGACTGGTGTTGAAACTCCAATACTTTGGCCACCTGATGCAAAGAGTTGACTCATTTGAAAAGACCCTGATGCTGGGAAATATTGCAGGCAGGAGGAGAAGGGGACGACAGAGGATGAGATTGTTGAATGACATCACCGACTCAATGGACATGGGTTTGGGTGGACGCCGGGAGATGGTGATGGACAGAGAGGCCTGGCGTGCTATGGTTCATGGGGTCACAAAGAGTCAGACACGACTGAGTGACTGAATTGAATTGAACTTACATCTTATGTAACTTTTGAGATATTTAGTATCACAACTATATTCTCTCCATATTCTCATCTCATTCTTTGTATTTGATGTTACTATTTCTCGCCCCAGAATGGACTTGGTTCCTCTTAACTAGACTTTTTGGGGTACAAGGGCCTTTTTTTTTTCACATTTCCCTTAGCTCTATATCCTCTCAAATACCCCAATACTTGTTTTCTCAATGAACTGACAAACTTGGAAAAGCTTACCTTTCCATCTTTGTCAAAGAGAACTATACCTGCTTTATTTCCTAGACTATCAGGGAGGGAAAGAATGCGTCAACTTGTAAGATAAGGTACAAACTAAATCAGAGTTATACCACTCCAGGGTGTTATTTTAAAATTATGCTAATTAAACATATTCCTTGGTCGTATATCTTCTGCAGCATCTAACAATGCAGGTTATCCTCAAGTAAGAAAAATATTTTTTAAAAATGCAATTTTTTTTCTTGCATTAAATTCTCTGTTTAGTTTTGTCTCCTTTGTAATGGCCAGACCTAGCCTTTGAACTTGGCATTAATCAAGGCTGTAATTACAATTACAGACACTGACGGAAAAATGAGTCCCCTTTCCAGTTAGATTAATGGGACAAAGCTTAAACCTCTGACAGAAAAATTCTGGAAGCGTACGTGAAAATCCCTCTTACTGGGTCACCATTACTAAAAGAGGGTCCTGTTGAAAATAAGAAATTCACAGCTGTCCTGCTGACATGGAGAGAAAGAAAACATCAAAATAAACCTTGAAGAAGTGATTTTTAAAGCAGCAGAGTTGAGGCTTGACCCAGTAATAGATTTTGAAAGGGTGTTTGGTATCTCTGCAGTAAGTCAGGGTGTCCAACAGGCAAGGCTCCACACCCGAATACAACCAGGCTGGAGGCACCTTAATACTGATATTGATTGACTATAAACAAAGACAGGAAAAAGTAACCAGGATAGCAGAGAAAAATGTATTTGGGGGAAAAGGTTATTATCCTCCTTCAGGATGACTAATACCACAGCCAAAGAAATTCATTTTACAACAAATATTTTTTGAGATCCTACAATGTGCCAGGCACTGGATAAGAGACACATTTCTAACCCTCAAGGCATTTTCAGGCTCGTTTATGTGTTTTAGGGAGGTCAGTAGAAGGAGGGAAGAATCCATGGCTTATACACAAAAATCAAACCTGCCACTTTAGCATTATAAGTAACCTACACTCTACTGAATTGCTCTGGAAAAAGGAAAAAACAAAACTATACCATACAGAATGCCTCTCATTTTGTTTCTGTCACAAAATAGCTGGGTAACTTCAAGCAGTCACTTTATTTTCCTGGGTCTTAATTTCTTCTTGGCCAAATATAAGGAGCAATAGGGGGAGAAGAAAACAGTAAGCAGAAGTTATTTCTTCCCCTCTTTCTAGTTCCAGAATGCAAATTTGGTCCATAATTTATATGCATCTCAATATTAGAATGTGATGTCTAATGATCTCTGTGAACAGAATATAAACTCTCTTTGTAAGAATCAACTTGTAGCAAACCTGTAGGTGGACTTTTTAAGAACAAGTGGGGGTTTTACCACAGTGCTGCTTTTCTTGTCATGAGCACACCTATCACTGGTTTCAGGGTTCCTGGCTCTGAGATACAGAAGCAATTCAGAATCAATCAGGGGGAAACATGGTGCTGAGTGAAGCACCTTTTCCTTTGCTCCCTTTGAAGGATGGGATATTTCCCAAAGATTAGGATTTAATTGATTACCTTGGAGTCACCCAATGTGGAATAACTGCAGAATAGGATGCTTAATGGTGACTGGGGTTTCTTTTGATTCGTGTATAGAATTACCTTCCAGCCCTTGCAATGGTCTTTGGTCAGTCTGCTAAAGCTAGACTATCTTCCAAGCAGTAGACAGGGTGAACCACAGCAATAAAAGTAGCAAAAACCGAAAAAAAACCTAGTTGAGACAATTGTCTCAAAAAGGCAACCTTGCACAATGCAGATGTTTAGGACTTCATGGTCACTGAAATTTAAAAATGTTTAAGCACGTAGTATGAGGCAAGTAGTGTTCTAGGGTTAAAGTGATGGGCATTAAAAATAACCAGACAAATTGATCTTGCAACCTAAAGGGTGAGAAAGGCAGCACACACGTGTCAAATCCAACAAGAAAAAATGCTTTTGTAGACATGTGGATGGACCTCAAGTCTGTCAGAGTGAAGTAAGTCAGAAAGAGAAGAACAAGTATTGTATATGAACACACATATATGTATATGAACACACATATGTAGAATCTAAAAAAAAAAAAACGGTACAGATGAACCTAGTTCAGAACAGGAATAGAGATACAGATGTTGGACATGTGAACACAGAGTGGGAAGGGGTGGGTGGGATGACTTGAGAAATTAGATTTGACATAAATATACTACCATGTACAAAAGAGCTGGTGAGAACATGCAGCATAGCACAGGATGCTCAGCTTGCTTTTCTGTGTTGACCTAGAGAGGTGGGGTGGGGGATGGAGTGGGAGGGAGGTCCAAGAGGGAGGGGATATATGTATAAATATAGCTGATTCACCTCATTGTACAGCAGAAACTAATACAAAATTGTAAATCAATTATATTCCAATAAAACAACCAAAACAAACAAACAAAAAACTATGACACTGATACGGTTGCGCTGTGCTGTGCTAAGTCGCTTCAGTTGTGTTAGACTCTTTGCAACCCCATGGACTATTGCCCTCCAGGCTCCCCTGTCCATGGGATTCTCCAGGCAAGAATACTGGAGTGGGTTGCCATTTCCTTCTCCACTGATATGGTTAGGACTTTGCAAATATCTATTCAGCAAAACCAAACCAAACCAAACAACAACTTTGCTGCTACTGCTGCTGCTAAGTCGCTTCAGTCGTGTCCGACTCTGTGCGACCCCATAGACAGAAGCTCACCAGCCTCCCCCGTTCCTGGGATTCTCTAGGCAAGAATACTGGAGTGGGTTGCCATTTCCTTCTCCAATGCATGAAAGGGAAAAGTGAAAGTGAAGTCGCTCAGTCGTGTCCGACTCTTAGCGACCCCATGGACTGGAGCTTACCAGGATCCTCCGTCCATGGGATTTTCCAGGCAAAAGTACTGGGGTGGGGTGCCATTGCCTTCCCCAAAACAACAACTTTGGATAGCAACTATTACAAATTACAGCTCCACACCTGACCCTAGTTGTGATTGTGGCAATGGCTTCTATGTGAGTTTCAACCACCTTCCTTCAAGTGCAGCTTGCTGGTGCCTCTCCTTGGGCTTGATGTCTGCCCTAGAGCTTCTCAGCTTGGCTGCCCCAGAAGCCTGCTAACACTCACTCACAGAATTGCTACATTGAGCAATGGGTGATGGATGATAAATGTGCTTCCAGTTTCATCTCCATAGAGGAAAGTCCTGAGCTGCATTTCATTATAGGCACCTCACGAGGTTCTACCAAATTGAAGAAACATTCCCTTATTTTTATTCAGGAAGGAAAAACGAAGCTTTCTTTCTCTGTTTCATCCTTCTGTCCCCCACTCTGGCTTCTTGAGATCATTCCCCAGTAAACTGCCTTCATAGAAGCTTCTCTCTAGTGTTCTGCTTTAAGGTGATAGCTAGGCTACTGTATCATACAAAATATGTTTACTTCTTCTCTGCAGCTTTGTCTACTAGTGCACTCCTTAGAGCATAGTGGAATATATTTGGGGTAGGGACACTGCAGGTTGGGGGACTGGGTGGAGGAGAGAAGAGGTGTGGTGAGGGGGTTGAAGAAGGAGACTCATGAGGCAAATACAAAATTTCTTTGAAGTCTGGTGGTTTATATTATGTGAATTTTGCCTTCTTCACAATATTTCCATGTATGTTTCAACATACAAATATTAACTTTATTCACACCCACCCACATTAACTTTGCAACATCTCTATAAAACGTCCTGCAAGAGCTTATTGGCTGGCCTCACTGTCTCCAGCATTACCACATCCAAACTGTGCTTCATAACATCCTAAAGTACAAATCAGATCAAGTCATTTATTTTCTTATAACTTTTAAAGGGATAGACCATTTGATGAAGTTCTAATGAAGTTCAAACTCCTTAACATGATTGATAAGGTGTTGCATAATTTGGCCCATGTTTCCCTCCCCAGCCATTTGCTGTCTTCTCCTTGACATTTATCATCCAGCCATAATGAATTTCTTTTAATGCCTTAATCTCTCCATGCTCTCTTGCCTCCAGGCATTTGTCTGTTCTGTTAATCAGTCTATAGTCCTCTCTTCACTGCTCTTCAACCTGCCCTTCCACCAACTCTCCATTCCTCAGCTTTCTCCTAGAAAAAAGAATCACCATCTTTGTTTAAGTTAGATGCCTGCCATGCATTCCTTTTACATCCTAATCTTCCCCATCAGAGCACATGTTTCATCCTTTTGTTCTTGCCTATTAGTCTGAATCTGCCACAGAACAGAAGCCTAGAGCAAAGGTCACTTCATTTGTCCCTGTTGCCTAGTACCTTTCACAATCCTGGGAACAAAGCGAATGACTGTCAAGGTAAGGTCCTTAGAGTCACTGAGTTCAAATATTGTTTTTCACACCTGCTAGCTATATAACTGGACAACTTTTATAAGTGCTTCTAGTCTTAGTTTCTTCATCTGTAAATTGTGGAAAATAATAATACCCTGATTATAGGATCATTAAGAATAAATGAGATGATTTATGCAATTTTGTATAATAACTGACCCATAGAAAACAATTAATAAATGATCAGATCAGATCAGATCAGTCGCTCAGTTGTGTCCGACTCTTTGCGACCCCATGAACTGCAGCACGCCAGGCCTCTCTATCCATCACCAGCTCTCGGAGGTCACTCAGACTCACATTCATCGAGTCAGTGATGCCATCCAGCCATCTCATCCTCTGTCGTCCCCTTCTCCTCCTGCCCTCAATCCCTCCCAGCATTAGAGTCTTCTCCAATGAGTCAACTCTTCGCATGAGGTGGCCAAAATACTGGAGTTTCAGCTTTAGCATCATTCCTTCCAAAGAAATCCCAGGGCTGATCTCCTTCAGAATGGACTGGTTGGATCTCCTTGCAGTCCAAGGGACTCTCAAGAGTCTTCTCCAACACCACAGTTCAAAAGCATCAATTCTTCGGCACTCAGCCTTCTTCACAGTCCAGCTCTCACATCCATACATGACCACAGGAAAGACCATAGCCTTGACTAGACGAACCTTTGTTGGCAAAGTAATGTCTCTGCTTTTGAATATGCTATCTAGGTTTGTCATAACTTTCCTTCCAAGGAGTAAGCGTCTTTTAATTTCATGGCTGCAGTCACCATCTGCAGTGATTTTGGAGCCCAGAAAAATAAAGTCTGACACTGTTTCCACTGTTTCCCCATCTATTTCCCATGCAGTGATGGGACCGGATGCCATGATCTTCGTTTTCTGAATGTTGAGCTTTAAGCCAACCTTTTCACTCTCCACTTTCACTTTCATCAAGAGGCTTTGAGTTCCTCTTCACTTTCTGCCATAAGGGTGGTATCATCTGCATATCTGAGGTTATTGATATTTCTCCTGGCAATCTTGATTCCAGCTTGTGTTTCCTCCAGTCCAGCATTTCTCATGATGTACTCTGCATGTAACTTAAATAAACATGGTGACAATATACAGCCTTGACGTACTCCTTTTCCTATTTGGAACCAGTCTGTTGTTCCATGACCAGTTCTAACTGTTGCTTCCTGACCTGCATACAGATTTCTCAAGAGGCAGATCAGGTGGTCTGGTATTCCCATCTCTCTCAGAATTTTCCACAGTTTATTGTGATCTACACAGTCAAAGGCTTTGGCATAGTCAATAAAGCAGAAATAGATGTTTTTCTAGCTACTATTATTCTAATAACTATAGTTATTAGATGTTCAATATACAAATATAAAATGACTCAATGAATGCAAAATAAAAAAAAATATTTTATACCTTTTTCATTTGTTAATAAACAATTTATTTTTTTGTTGTTTATCCATTTGTTAAAAACACAACTCAACTGAAGAAGCTAATAAAACATGTAAGATTCAGCATCCAGGAAATTTTTCTTCACCACTCCATTGTTACAAATGTACATACACATGTGGATATCATTGGCATCAGTCTTTTTCTGTCTTCTTATTACAATGTAATTAGAATAACAGAGGAGGGTCTGGTCAGCTAAATAATGCTCCTCTCCTCTAAATTTGTCCATGTCCTAGTTCCTGGAATCTCTATGCTACTTACATGGTAAAAGGGGACTTTACAGATATGATTAAACTAGAAATCTTGAAATGAGGCGATTACCCTGCATTCAATATATTGGTGAGCCCAGTATAATCACAACGGTCTGCATAAGAGTCAGGCAGGAGGACCAAAGTCACAGAGAGAAGATGATGTGATAATAGAAGCAGGGGTGCAAAAAAGCCCCAATATGGGGCCAGATGCTAGAAGAAATAAGGAATAGAATTTTCCCTTGGAGTCTCTGGAGGAGTTAGCCTAATGACACCTTGATTTTACCTCCATAACTCTGAGGACAAATTTGTATTATTTTAATTTACTAACACTGTGGTGATTTATCATAGTAGCAGCTGGAAGCAAAAACAAACTTGAGACATACAGTATACTGACTACAAACTGGTTTTTCACAGTGTTTTTGGATTTCTGAGAATAGAGAAATTGACAAGCATAAACTGATACTGAAGGGATAATATCTTATTATGTAAAGAGAACAGAAGACACTCCAAAAATTCCATCTTTTGTTGGCTATGAAAATCAGTGGGAAGTGTTAGCCTATTCTTATTCTAAACTACATTTACATATATATGCATCTGTAACCATGCTGTTTTAAATATTGTGGCTTTACAATATATTTTATTATATGGTAGAATTAGTTTTAACTCATTATTTTTCTTCAAAATGTTTCCAGCTACTGTATATTTATGCTTCCAAGTTAATTTGGAAATATTCCTCTCATCTTAAAATAATAGTGTTTTAGTTTTCTTTTCGTTTTATTTGGCTTTGGAGGATTTGGGGGAAGTATAAGCATCCTAATTTTATTGAGTATTTTATTAATAACTAATGTATATTTACACATTTATTCAATTTTCCTCCCAATCACTAATGTCCTTTCTAGATTTCCTTCTGCTGTCCTTCCTCCTTCCAGATTACTATTATTAGCCCCATATAGATATTCTGAAAGCCTACATGTGCCCAGAGTTTTATTAAGTAGCTCTGTAAAGGTCTCAGAAGTATAAATTCTTGATAAACCTAACAAAGACAGTTGTGAATTTTACTCAATTTCTTATAAGGTTTACAAATTTTTCTTTTAAAATTATGTAGAAACACTGATTTATATTACTTATATCATTAAATTTGTATGTGCATGGTATGCTAGAAAGAACCAGTGAAATCAGGAATTAGGCAGTAAATTTTTCTGTATAGCAAGTTGTCTGGAAAGTTGAAATGTTACCTCAATGGTGTTCAACATTTTTTCTGCACTGAGCACACACACACACACACACACACACACACACACACACACACACACTTACACAGACTCACCATACCCCCATCAGCCATGTCTTAGTATATACAGTAACTCTAAACCACACATACTCAAAAGTTTTATTGAGTTGTCTTTTCCTACTTAAAATGGATTTATATTTATTGTGTGAAATATTGAAACTAAGAAAGAAGGAAACATGAGAGTCCCACTAATGAATAATTTTTTTCTTCTATGTTCCTCAGCAGTATGCTATCTTTTCTTCAAACTGGGTTTGCATATTTAACATTTGGCTTATTTTCTAGGTATTAATATTTTTCTGTTGTTCTTATCAATGGAAAATTTTCTTCTCCATTCACTGTTTGCCATAGACTGAAATGTGTTTATCCTCCTAAAATTTGAATGTGAAAGTGCTAACTTCCCAGGTGATGGTTCTGGGAGGTGGGGCCTTTGGGAAGTAATTCATGAGCTCCAGGCTTCCCTGCTGTCTCAGATGGTAAAGAATCTGCCTACAATTCAGGAGACCCAGGTTCAATCCCTGGGTTGGGAAGATTCTCTGAAGAAGGAAATAGTTACCCACTCCAGTATTCTTGCCTAGAGAATCCCTTGGACAGAGGAGCCTGGCAGGCTACAGTCTGTGGGGTCACTAACATTTGAACATGACTGAGTGACTAACACGCACTCATGAGGCTCAACTGTCATGAATGAGATTAGTTCTCTTGAAACAGAGGCCCTGGAGAGCTCTCTTGTCCCTCTCCCCATGTGAAGACATAGTGAGAAGATAGATATAGTGAGAAGACATAGTGAGAAGATAGAAGATACTGCCTATGAATTAGGAAGCAATTTCTCATCAGATATCAAATCTGCTATTTGATCTTAGACTTTCCAGCCTCCAGAACTGTAGGAAATGAAATATAAGAAATATAAGTATTCTTATAAACCACCCAGTCTATGATATGCTGTTATATGATATGCTCTCTAAATGGGCTAAGTCACATTGTCTTTCTCTGAGCTCTCCCAATTTTATTTTCTTCTCATTTTGTTGTCAAAGGAGCTTATGTATGATCTCTTCCTCTTTTACTCTGGTCTCCTGAAATCTCCTTGGAGGGTCTATTCTCTTTTGTTTCTATGAGAAATGCATTTGTCGCCCATAATTTTCTTTAGCTGTCTGGGATAAATATTCTGCTAGAGTAGATTCTTTATTTTTTCTCTTGTGTGCCATGTTCCTTTCTTTTTTGTCTTTTTACTTCTAAATTTTGTCTTCAATGCTTTCTTCCATTAAAAAAAAATTAGCTTATTCATTGCTGATGGATGTAATTATGAGTATTCTCTTTACTTTCTGGTGGTGGATGGTTGTCCTCTTGACCCCTCCCTGAAGTTTTATTCTTCATTGCTATCCTTTCTTTAGAATAAAATTAAGAAACGGACTGGACCTTCCTCTCACCCTCCACCAATCCCTTGAGAAGAGAAAGGTAGGGCAGAATAGCAAATCCTGGCAGCTGCAACTGGTAAAATAGACTCTGTTCCCCTAGAAGAGTAACTTAGTATAAAAACACTATTCTGTGATATCAGATTTTGGAAGGCATGTGGAGGTTTATTTCCATAGTTTCAACTACTGAGGCTATCGATATGTCACACTGTTAGGGGGATCATGTTATGGAAGACCTTTGGTTCCTGGCTATTATCACATATCTTTCTATGACAAAGAAATGATATTTTCAACTTTTATTAAATATTTTGCTTCACCTGGTCTATATTTTGCTCAAAAAATTCTATTTGTGTTTATGATATATATAAAACCGAGCAAAGAACACAAACTTTTTTGAGGTGCAGATGCTGTGTGATAGCTGCTTTCACTAGTAAAGTGACTTTTATACAAACTAACATCTCAGTCTATGCCAATTTAACTTCTTGCCACAGAAAAAAAATTATCAGTTACAATAGATCACAGACCCTGAATAGTCTACAAAGATAACCAAAGTAGTCAGTCTGAGTGCTGAAGTTCTACAATATTCATCATAAATATCCAAATTTTGAAACTGCATAAGCAGGTAAGATATTTCATGATAAGTTCTATAATGAAGCCAGTTCAGACCATTTTGTAGATAGAAAAGAGTTATGAAAGTTAAGTGTTATCATTTAAGGTAAAAATCATTAAGTACACAGAGATAGCTATCATACAAATATAACTTAATTCTTCTGAGAAGCTCTATTCATAAAATAGATCCTTTTTCCCCATATAATTGTGAAAAAGTAGTCAAAAAGAGTCCAGAGATTAAATAGAAATGGAGAAAGACATGATGGGGGAAATTAGAAAAGATTTGAACTACGCAAATTTTTATGTTGGTAGGAAATCACTCTATTGTGATGCCTCATCCACTCAGTTTTACACACAGAACTAAAACAGGCCAACAGAGAATGTAAAGGTCATTGATAAAGCCTCCAGATTTCAGCTTACGGCACAGGACCACCACTGAACTGGTCTCCTGAGTCACTAGCAAAATATGAAACCCCACATCTAAAGGAAATCAAAGGATTCCAAATGGAAGTCTTCCTTTGTTCAACTTGGAAATGATATTGCACTTATTTAAGATCCTCATGAAGTAGGTATTTGAGGAAAAAAATAATCTTTGCTCAGAAACACCTCAGAAATTTCTTCTGTGAAGCAGTAGTCAATGGGATAGAGCGAGCAGACATTCCGTGATATCCTTTGAGACATACAATGAGAAAACAAGTTTAAAGATGGCTATTTCTACTTCAGTGAGGTAACCAACTAGTTTTTCAGTCCTATAAATAGGGAGAAGTGTACCCCAGATTTTGATGTTATATTTTGTCCTGCATTTTCTGTAATCTCTCACTCTTCACACATAACTTCGTTTCCATCATATACTAAAATGAAAACAGATCTCATTTAACACAAATCAAGACACTCCCTACAAATCTAGAAACTGAGGATGATAAGCTCTTGAATGTCTGTCCCAAGCATCCTGTTATACTGCACGAAACCTCATGGCTGGAGACAAAATTACTACATAAGACCAAGTGCAATTGTATTTGGGTGGTAATATCCTTGACTAAGTAGATGGTTGCAGTTTTCTGATGTACCAACCTGACAGCAGCTTTTCTGACCTTTAGTTTTCTCAGTGCAGTCAACAGTAATGCTATTTCTTTGATTCCCAACATATCCCATGATTGTACTCACCACTGACAGATCTGTATAGATATATGTCTTCCTTCACATCAGAATGAAAAGATAAATCTTGATGGAAAACACTCTTGAGCTGACATTTAAACGAGTAATTTTATTTGGGGGAGAGAAATAATTTTAATTTATTGTCATTTTGAATCTGTATCATCCTAGAGAAAATTGATAACAAAGCAAGATACAACTCTTCAAAAATACATATGCCTTGTATAGAGGCTATGGATAAGAATGTCCTTGCTTTTAAGGGTATATTATTAAGATGGCACACACATACACACACATATATGTATATATGCATATCTTATATTTGTGCACCGTAGAATGTATATGTATGGAGAAAATATGTATTAGCAATTGTTAAGCTTAAGTACAGTTATGCAACTTTACTTGTATATTTATCTTAATTCTTGAATGCTTAACATTTTTATAATTTAAAATTGTTAAATATTAATATTGATATTCAACTTTCAAGGCACAAACAAAATTTACATTAAGATGTTTCCCCCTTACGTAAGGCCATGGACTGGAGAATGAAAGATAAGTGTTAAAAATCAGGAAAGCACCCAGCCAAACCAGTTTGCTTCTCGAAAGAGGCTGCAGCATGGCATGGCAAGACTAGGATCTTGAAACAGCAGTCAAGTACACATCCTTCCTTTCTTGCCTCCACGCTTCCTGATTCCGTCTGCTGCCTGCTTCTCTGCAGTCATAGCCAATAACATGCTTGGGATAGAATCGGAACTCTTTTCAACTGGAGTCTCCCATATGTTCATTATAGAAAATGTGTTTGCATTTTCACTGCAACACACCGCATATACTGACGCTGCCTGACTGTGAATTCATAGCTGGGAGAGAAGAGGGACTGGCAGATGAAGCGAAATAAACTTGGTGAGAAGTAGAATTCCAGCCCAAGAGAGTTTCAGAGTTTCACAGGACTTTGAAGTTCTTCTGCTTGGCATCGTTCTCAGTACAGAATGCCTGGGTTGCTGTTATTCCCTCCCAGGGGCCCCTTTCCACTTAGACACAGCTTAATTTCATCAATTATAGCAACACAAGAACTTTCTTAGTATGGGATCCTATGTGCAATAAATGTGTCTAATTTCTTATTGGTTGAAGTTTGTCTTTAAAGTGACTTTTTTTCCCTAGCCACTGACAGTATTGATTCTTATTTCATGACTGCCTGTGGATTCAGTATCCCTGACATATTCTACTTTACCTCTGTATTATGTAGATGAATGGATGGATGGATGGATGGATGGATAGAAAAAGTGAGATCGAGAGAGAGGTAAATGTATTTTTGTTTACTTTTGGCTGATCTTAGAGCCTGCTATTAGAGAACACACAAGAAAGGTCTGGCATACAAAAAAATGAGAAAACTTTGTTTGCTGAATCCACATTTCTGTGCTGCTTCCAAGACAGCTGTTTGGAATTTTGCAGCACCTGTCTTTACTCATTGTTCAGTTGCTCAGTCATGTTATGACCCTGTGGACTGCAGCATGCCAGGCTTCCCTGTCCTTCACCATTTCCCAGAGTTTGCTCAAACTCATATCCACTGGGTGAGTGATGCCATCCAACTATCTCTTCCTCTGTCATCCTGCTCTCCTCCTTCCTTCAGTCTTTACTATTATCAGGGTATTTTTCCAGTGAGTCAGCTCTCCGTATCACATAGCCAAAGTATTGGAGCTTCAGTATCAGCATCAGTCCTTCCAATGAATATTCAGGACTAATTTCCATTAGGATTGACTGAGTTGATCTCCTTGCAGTTCAAGGGACTCAAGAGTTTTCTCCAACACCACAGTTTGAAGGCATAAATTCTTCAGTGCTCAGTCTTTTTTATTGTCCAGTTCTCACATCTGTTCATGATTACTGGAAAAACTATAGCTTTGGCTATAATAACCTTTGTCCACAAACTAATGTCTCAGCCTTTTAATACACTATTTAGGATTGTCATTGTTTTCTTCCAAGGAGGAAGCATCTTTTAATTTCATGGCTGCAGTCACCATCCACAGTGATTTTGGAGCCTAAGATCTACATTAAGTTCTTGATGTCCAAAGGTTTCTAACTCTTATTTATATTGACTGTCATTGCCATCAGTTCAGTTCAGTCGCTTACTCGTGTCCAGCTCTTTGCAACCCCATGGACTGCAGCACACCAGGCTTCCCTGACCTTCACCAACTCCCAGAGCTTGCTTGCTCAGACTCATGTCCATCGATTGGTGATGCATCGAACCATCTCATCCTCTGTTGTCCCCTTCTCCTCCTGCCTTCAATCTTTCCCAGCATCAGGGTCTTTTCAAATGAGTCAGTTCTTCACAGCAGGTGGACAAAGTATTTAGCTTCAGCATCAGTCCTTCCAATGGATATTCAGGACTGATTTCCTTTAGGATGGACTGGTTGGATCTCCTTGCAGTCCAAGAGATTCTCAAGAGTCTTCTCCAATACCACAATTCAAAAGCATCAATTCTTTGGTACTCAGCTTTCCTTATAGTCCAACTCTCACATCCATACATGACTACTGGAAAAACCATAGCTTTGACTAAATGGACCTTTGTTGGCAAAGTAATGTCTCTGATATTTAATATGCTGTCTAGGATGGTCATAACTTTTCTCCCAAGGAGCAAGTGTCTTTTAATTTCATGGCTGCAGTCAACATCTGCAGTGATTTTTTCATTGCCATATTATGACCAAATTTATTTTGTTATGAATTACTTGAGATCTTCAGTTGCCTACTAAGTTGTTCGTTACAGCTGCAATAATGTACCAGAAACTTGTAGCTTAAAACAACAGACATGTATTTTTTTCATGGTTCCAAAAATCTGAAATCAAGTTTTCATCAGGGTCAAATTGCATCTGAAGATTTGAGGGAGGGTTCTTTCCTTGGCTCTTCTCAGTTTCTGGTGATTGCTGGATACTTGAAGTTTCTTGGCTGGTTGATGCATTATTCCAGTTTCTGCTTTCATCTTTATATGTCCATCTCCCTTTGGTGGGTCTTCGCATGGCTTTCTTTTATAAGGATACCGATCACTAGATCTAGGGCCCTCTCTAATCCATTATGAATTTAACTAATTATAGCTACACAGACCTTATTTCCAAATAATGTCACATTTTGAGGTCCCAGAAGGGATAAAATTTGTGGGAGATACTATTCAACCCTCTATAACCACCAAGAAATAAATATATCTTTCTAGTGCATGGGTTTCTGTTTTAAAGAGTTCAGAATAAATGTCTTTGTATAAGATTTTTTTTAAAGATGTTTTCTTCTTTTCAACTAAGAAAATATTTCCAGGATTTCTTTATATCTTGCCCTTCTACAGATTGAATCTCTAAATTTCATTTTGGTTGTGAAAGAATATTTCTCAGAATAAACCCATCAATTTTGATTATTCATTCCTTCAGAAACAAAATGTATGGACTGACATGAGAGCTTAGAATTGAGGGTTCTAATTTTACCCCTATATCCTCCTCTGTGAAGCAGGAAATCAAAGTACACCAGATACTGATATTAATATTAGCTGGCTCTATATTTTCATGCCTTTCTTCCCTCCCCATTTTGTTCCTTCCACTTGTGATATACCTCCACCAGTATTATTTTCATAATCCTATCCATTCTTCAAAGACTCAACTAAAAGGTCTCTTTTCTCCCTAATTATTTCTTTCCAACTCAACCTCCCAAAGATTGAATTGATTGCTCCATCCTCTGCTCTGTCTATCAAAGAAGTCAGTCTTTGACAAAAGTTTCACTGAGGCTATCTCCCTGTACCTCTATTCTCTACCTGGGTGACTTCAGAGAATTAGCCTTTCCTGGGCCTTGGTAAACTGAGGATAATAATATCTACTTTTATATAAATTCCTTAAAATAATACTTGTCATAAAATAAGAGGTCAATGAATGTTAGTTCTCCTTTGTAATCATCTTTGTCTATCTTTCCATCTTTGTCCTGGGGTTATTTGTGAACAAACGTGCATGCACCACTAGACAGGAAACTATTGGAAGCCAGGGGCTGTGCTTTATCTATCTTAGCATGCCATATGCCATCAAGTACATGCTTGCTATGTAGCTGTGTTCAGTACATTTTTGCAGACTTAGTAGAGAAAGGACCCCTTTTCAGAGTCTTTCTGAATTCTTAACTAACATGACAAGTTTTCTTTTGTTTTCTAATGGAGAGCTGGTGAAAAACTTTTCTGTTTGCACAGATCACGCATGAAATACATATGACAAACATTTTGTATATTTTATTTTCTCAAGCATACAAGGTAGAAAGCTTTCAAAATAATCATAATGCCAATAAGTTTGTATTTATTAGACACATCATGCACCATGCACAGAAAATATGTTAGCTCACATCCTGATAAAGAACCATGCAGCATTTTGCCATTATTCTTGATTTACTGAAGATGAACTGGAGTTAAGAAAAAAATAAACCAGGCCTGGTGCCAAAGGCCATGGTCAGAACAAGTAACAAGTCTGAGATCTGAACCTGGTTTAACTTGACTCTAAAGTTCTTAATCTTTATCCTATATTATGTTGTCTTCTTTCTTTTCTTTCTTTCCTTCCTTCTTTCCTTTTTTAACTTGTTGTTCAGTTGCTAAGTTGTGTCCAACTCTTTGCACCACACGGAGTGCAGCATGCCAGGCTTCTCTGTCCTTCACTGTCTCCTGGAGTTTGCTCAAATTCACATCCATTGAGTTGGTGATGCTATCTAACCATCTCATCCTCTGTTGTCTACTTCTCCTTTTGTCTTCAATCTTTCCAAGAATCAGGGTCTTTTCTAAAGAGTTGGTTCTTTGCATCAGGTGGCCAAAATATTGGAGCTTCAGCTTCAGCATCAGTCCTACCAATGTATGTTCAGAGTTGATTTTCTTCAGGATTGACTTGTTTGATCTCCCGGCAATCCAAGGGGTTCTCAAGAGTCTTCTCTAGTACCATAATTTGAAAGCATCAATTCTTTGGTGCTCAGCCTTCTTTATGGTCCAATACAATACCAAAAAACTTGAGAACTAGCAAGAATTAGCTACTATCATTTCAATGCCTAAACACAATTGCTGTAAACATTTAGCATATGATCTCCTTCTCATCTCCATTCAACTATTCTCCATTATTGATGTCATAGTACACATATCGCTTTGTGTTTTGATTTTTTTCAACATCTTTAGGACTTTTTGGTAGCTCAGATGGTAAAGAATCTGCTTGCAATGCAGGAGACCTGGTTCAATCCCTGGGTCAGGAAGTTCCCCTGGAGAAGGAAATGGCAACCTACTCCAGTATTCTTGCCTGGAGAATCCCATGGGTGGAAGAGCCTGGTGGGCTACAGTCCATAGTGTTACAAAGAGTTGGACATGACTGAAGTGACTTAGCACTAGTGCTTTTTAACTACATATTTGTCCTATGCCATGCACCAATTATCACCATTTTTCCTTTCTCTTTGAGTGACAAATTAAACATGTGGTCAATCAAGTAAAAACTTTAGTGTGCTGTTCATATTCACTAATGGGAAGACTTTTGGGGAGGTTTTCTTTTTTCTTTCAGAGAAGAAGGAGAATTCAGAGTGAAATTCAGCAAAGCACAGCCATAGATAGAGATGACATCTATTCTTAACCCAGAAGGGGTAGTTTCCTGTCACTGTCTGAAAATATTTTCACATCTTAAATAATCCTAGATTCTGGTCTCTATAGAAAGGGCAAAACAAAACAATCACATAGCAGAGAGAGAGAAAGCAGGATGGGAGGGTGGGGGAGGGAGATAGGAAGGGGGAAGGAGAAGGAAAAAGAGGGGGAAGGAGAGAAAGCAGCTGTTCTTGGATAAAAGAGGGAAGAGAAGAGTGATGAAAATCAGTATATGAGAATAGAAGGGAACAGAAGGGGAGAAAGGGAGGTCAAGAGGTGGGATGAAGGAAGGGAGGATGGAGACGGTGCTGCCCTTGTTTCTATTACTGAAGATCAGCAAATATTCTCTTAGTGTGCAAGACACTATCTTATCCACTCCCCTCTTAGGAACTTTTGGTTGACACTGTTCTCTGTATGGATAATATGCCTTCTAGAAGAGCTATTGTCTTATGCCTGGCATCTGTCTTCTAGAGGTACACCCACCACTGGACTCCTGCTCCTGTTGGGAACACTAGTGAGCTATGGTTTGTCATTCAACATTGCCACCTTTAATTTCTAATCCAAAATTATAAGAAAATTACAATCCAAGGAAATAATGACAGCTACATTCCCACAGCAACTATGCATGCTCATAATGATAAATTTAGATAGATATCTTTAATATATGCAAATAAATCAATATAATACATCAAATAAGCAAACTGAAAGATAAAAGCAATATGATAATCTCAATAGATACAGAAAAAGCTTTGACAAAATTCAACACCCATTTGTGATTTAAAAAACTCTCCAAAAAATGGGCATAGAAAATCTACCATAATAAACCAACATTATAAAGGCCATGTATGACAAAACTATAGCAAACATTATTCTCAGTGATCAAAAAGTGAAAGCATTTTCTCTAAGATCAGAAACAAGAAAAGGAGGCCACTCTTGCCACTATTATTCAATATGTTTTGGAAGTCCTAGCCACAGTAGTCAGAGAATAAAAAGAAGTAAAAGGACTCCAGGTTGGAAAATAAGAAGCAAAACTCTCACTGCAAATGACACGGTACTATACATAGAAATCCTTAAAGATGCCACCAGAAAATTTCTAGAGCTAATCAATAAATTTAGTAAAGCTTCTGGATAAAAAATTAATATACAGAAATTCATTGCATTTCTATACACTAACAATAAAAAATCAAAAAGAGAAATTAAGGAAACAATCCCATTCACCATTGCAACGAAAAGAATAAAACACCTAGGAATAAACCCACCCAAGGAGACAAAAGACCTATATACAGAAAACTATAAGACACTGATGAAATAAATCAAAGATGACAAAAACAGATGGAGAGAGATATCATGTTCTTGGATTGGAAGAATCAATATTGTGAAAACTGACTACACTATCCAAAGCAATCTATAGATTCAATGCAATCCCTATCAAATTACCAACAGCATTTTTCATAGAACAACTAGAAGAAAATTTCACAATTTGTGTGGAAACACAAAAGACCCTGACTAGCAAAAGCAATCTTGAGAAAGAAGAATGGAGCTGGAGAATTCTTCCTGACTTCACACTATACTACAAAGCTACAGTGATCAAGACAGTATGGTACTGGCACAGAAACAGAAATATAGACAATGAAACAAGACAGAAAAACCCAGAGATAAACCCATACACCTATGGGCGCCTTATCTTTGACAGAGGAGTCAAGAATATACAATGGAGAAAAGACAGATTCTTTCGTAAGTGATGCTAAGAAAACTGGACAACTACATGTAAAAGAATGAAATTAGAACATTTTCTAACACCATACACAAAAATTTCCTAGAAATGGATTAAAGACCTAAACGTAAGGCCAGAAACAATAAAACTCTTAGAGGAAAACACAGCCAGAATACTCTTTGACATAAATCAACACAATATACTCTTTGACCTACCTCCTAGAGTAATGGAAAGAAAAACAAAAATAAACAAGTGGGACCTAATTAAACTTATAAAAAGTTTTTGCACAGTAAAGGAAACTATAAACGAGATGAAAAGACAACCCTCATAATAGGAGACGATAACTGCAAATGAAACACCTAACAAAGGATTAATCTCTAAATTATACAAGCAGTTCATGCAGCTCAATACCAGAAAAACAAACAATCTTATCAAAAAATGGGCGTAAGACCTAAACAGCCATTTCTCCAAAGAAGACATACAGATGGCCAACAAACACAGAAAAAGATACTCAACATCACTCATTATTAGAGAAAAGCAAATCAAAATTAAATCGAGGTATCACCTCACCCTGATCAGAATGGCCATCAACAAAATATCTACAAACAATAAATGCTGGAGAGGGTGTGGAGGAAAGGCAATGCTCTTGTACTACTGGTGGAAATGGAAACTGATATAGCCACTATGGAAAACAGTATGGGATTACTTAAAAAATTAGGAATAAAGTTACTATATGACCTAGCAATGGAGAAGGAAATGGGAACCCACTCCAGTGTTCTTGCCTGGAGAATCCCAGGGACGGGGGAGCCTGGTGGGCTGCCGTCTATGGGGTCGCACAGAGTCGGACACGACTGAAGCGACTTAGCAGTAGCAGCAGTAGCATGACCTAGCAATACCACTACTGGGCATACACCCTGAAAAAAACATAACTGAAAAAGACACATGTACCCCAGTGTTCGTTGCAGCACTGTTTACAATAGCTAGGACATGGAAGCAACCTAGAAGTCCACCAATAGATGAATGGATAAAGAAGTTGTGGTACATATATACAATGGAATATTACTCAGCCATAAAAAGAAATACATTTGAGTCAATTCTAATTAGGTGAATGAACCTAAAACCTGTTATACAGAGTGAAGTCAGAAAGAGAAAATCAAATGTCATATATTAACACATTTGTATGGGATCTAGAAAATGGTATTGATGAACCTACTTGCAGGGCAGGAACGGAGACACAGACATAGATAGCAGACTTATGGACACAGCAGAGGAAGGAGAGGGTGGAATGAATTGAGAGAATACCATATGTAAAACAGATAGCTAATGGGAAGTTACTGTATAACACAGGGAGCTCCGTGTGGTATTCTGTGACAACCCAGAGTGGTGGGATTGGGTGGGGGGTGAGGAGAAGGCTCAAGAGAAAGGGAACATGTATACTTATGACATACAAAGCGTGTATAGCAGAATCCAACACAATATTGTAAAGCAATTATCCTCCAATTAAAAATAAATTTTAAAAATTTATATAATGAAGAAAATGGCTAAGATTAAAGAAATTTACAAATAACCTGTTTTCTTGGAAATTACTACACTTAAAGCTAAGTGAACATTATTCTCAATATATGCCCATATGATTCTAGAGAAAGGAAGAGGATAAACAAACAGACATAATTTTTCAAAAAATGACATCAGTCTTTACACAGTATTTTATATACATCAAATGTAACGTTCTTGAATGTAACAGAAGAAAATAACCAAATTAAAAATGAAATAATAGTGAAATACTCAAAAATATCTCTTTATCACTACAAACATGAGTTTTCAAAAACATTTTTGTAAGGTGAAGAAAAGTGATTATGAAAAACATGAAGGAAAAAGTCTGTGAAAATTTCAACCACGTGCTTTCAGACAGTCAAATTACATCTTGCCATGAAAATGAGGAAATTGGCACACATAATCTACCTCTTACTTCTCTTTCTATTCCTTTATTATTTGGTACCCCTTTGATATTTCTTATTGTCAAGGTTTCTTATAATCATTTCCTTCTCTGTAACAATAATATCCATGATTGTTTAGACTTAAATTAATTTGCAACCATAATTTTTTCTCTGTCCATGTAATTCTATTTTTTCCCCTATAGTTTTACATAAATATAATTCACATACCATACAATCCACCTATTTAAAGCATACAATTCAAGGGTGTTAAATATTTTCACAGACTTGTGGAACCACCACCACAATTCAATTTTAGAACACTTTTAGCATTCCCCCACAAAACTTGTCAGATCAGATCAGGCGCTCAGACTCTTTGCAACCCCCAGAAAACTTGTACCTCTTATCAAATCATGCCCCTTTCCTCCCCTAGCCCTAGGCAACTACTAATACCTTTTCAACAAATTAGTAGGGCAGTAGGAAAGTGAGAAGGGAGAGGAAATAGTCAATAAGGAGCATATTATCAAAAGAATTCCATCATACACATCTGGGACTTCATTCCACTGCAAAAAGTCTACAATTTGCTTTAAAATACATACTCAGAGACAGTCTGCCAATGGGCTAAGAAGCTGGGGCATTTAGACATCACTTTATTTCAGTTATCAGTTGAGACTACTCCTGAGCACTTAATTATCTGGTATTTTTCCTAGAAATTCATAAGAGTAGATTTATGATTGCTTTGATTACTCAGTCATACCAAGGTAATTTGCAAGTAGATTTAGACTGTTCTAAGTTAAGCAAGGAGATCCAACTGGTCCATTCTAAAGGAGATCAGTCCTGGGTGTTCTTTGGAACGACTGATGCTAAAGCTGAAACTCCAATACTTTGGTCACCTCATGCGAAGAGTTGACTCATTGGGAAAGACTCTGATGCTGGGAGGGATTGGGGGCAGGAGGAGAAGGGGACAACAGAGGATGAGATGGCTGGATGGCATCACTGACTCGATGGACGTCAGTTTGAATGATCTCCGGGAGTTGGTGATGAACAGGGAGGCCTGGAGTGCTGCAATTCATGGGGTCGGAAAGAGTCGGACATGACTGAGTGACTGAAATGAACTGAACTGAACTGAAGTTAAGGCAGTCTTTCTGACAGTAAAAACATATTTTCTTCTATGTCAACAATGTTCAATAGATATATAATATAAGCCACAAATATGGGCTACATATACAATATCAATTTCCTAGGTAGTCACACTAAAGAAGGAAAAAAGGTGAAAAGTAAAATATATTATTAAAATTAATAACTCAATATATTTAGAATATAATTTTGACATGTAATCAATGTAAAAATTATTAATTGAATACTTGATTTTTTCAAGCTCCTTAATATCAAGTGTGGAAGGGTAAACCTACACATCATCTCAATTCAGACTAGTCATCCTTCAATAACTATGTGTGGCTGCTGCTGCTGCTAAGTCAAGTCACTTCAGTTGTGTCCAACTCTGTGAGACCCCATGGACAGCAGCCCACCAGGGTCCTCTGTCCCTGGGATTCTCCAGGCAAGAATACTGGAGTAGGTTGCCATTTCCTTTTCCAACGCATGCATGCATGCTGTGTAGCTAGTGGTTATTTTATTGGACCACACAACTCTTTGTAATAGATACTTGAATTTTTAATCCTTGAAGTTACAGTAAAGATTATTCTTAACCTAATTATCACATTTTTAAGTGAAATAAAAATGCAGCAATTAATCCAAGAATATTAGTGAGAAAACTTAAATTTGAAAGTCTGGGGTGATTATTACACAATTCTCTTCAACCCTGCAGTAGTAACATATTTGCTTCTCTTTCATGGTAAATGATGCTAACTCTCACCCAAATACCCATTCTCCTCTTCTTTTTAATACCTAAATTATATTCTTTGAAGCGGAGAAGTGGTAATATGCTTAGCTATAAGCCTACATTTCTCAGCTTCTCTCATGTGGATGACTATTAATGGGCATAGATCTGGCCAGTAAGGTAAAAGCAAAGATAGGAAGGCAATTTCAAGGCAAGTTTCACTCTTCTGAAATAATGCTGCATCTCTTGTTCTTTATTGGTTTCTTTTCCTACTTGCCTGGAATGCAGATATGAGACTAGAGGTAAGGCATGACACTGAGATGACCATGGGAATGAAAACCACGTTCTACAGATGATGGATAAGAAAGATTAAGATAAGGAGAGAATCAGTGACATAGAATTGGTGAGCCAGCCATAAGCTGTATTCTATCAAACCTTTTATCACCTAAGTATCGATAATAAGCCCTTGTATAGTAAATCCATTGCACTTACATGCAGCAGAATGTCATTTGTAACCAATATTTTCACTTCAAACATCAAGTTATTTCCAGAATTACAGACTTTTAAAAAATATTCTTTAAATAGGCTATTTTTAGGGCAGTTTTAGATTCACAGCAAAATTGAATAGAGATATATAGAATTCCCTATAAGGTAGCCTCTTGTAACTCAACTGCCTTATGTATAAAGCCAGAGATTAAGGTCGTAGAATCCTGAATTCCTTTGCAGCTTTAGCATTCTGTGAAACTTTGAAAGCATTTTTTTCCAGGAGACAGGATTCACAGTCTAATTTCCCTCCATGTTTGGCCTTTGGGGCTGTGTGAGTTTAAATAGTTAGATTAAATTTTTGGCAGTGGTAACTCTTAACCATCCACCATTTTGCAACTCTGACAGTATTCCTTCTGCTACAAAACCTACCCTTTTAGAAGACTCAACTTACTCAGTATTGCATAAAACACTTTCATAAAATTGCAAGTGAAAAGGATAAGGAAGTTTGATTTAGTACTTATATTCCTGTTCAGTTTTGAGGAAATAATTTTTAGTTAGTAAAGAAAACAGGGAGTATTCATACAATTTAACATGTTCTGCAAGTGTGCATTTAAAAATATTAGTCTTGTTTCTTTAGTTCTATTTACAATTAGACATTATTGAAAATTCTACCTCTTTTCATTTGCTCTTAAAAATTCCCCGAAAGTCTTTTTTCCAATTCTGAAAACTCTTGGCTAAATTCTGGTGCTATTTTCATCTTAGAGTAACTGGCAATCTCACATTTTGTAAAGTTCAAGAAGAGCAGAAACTCAGCTCCCAAATATGCCACTCTGTCAGCCCATTAGAATGAACTGAAAGTAGACAATGGAAGGCAAATTTCTGGAAGCCAAACAAGGACATGCTGAAGGCTAGAGGGGACCCAGTTCTAATCATTCATGCAGGTCATCTATTAGACTTCTCATTAAACCTTCTACTAGACATAAGATCGTGTTTAAGTACTACTTATTTTAATACTATTGCTACTAAAAAGCATGCATTCTTCTTCACGATATGCCTGCAAACCATGGTTTCAAGGAGGCAGTGTTGCCTTATAGCTAAGAATGCCTAATGGCTAAGAATGTCTAATAGTTAAGAATGCAGAGAGAGTAGAAAATCAGACCAGTCACACTGAAAAAGCCTCTCTTTACCAAGCCTTATTTTTCTATTTTCCATGGTAAAATGGGGACAATTAGAATTTTTATCTCATATAGAATGATTTTGATGACTACATAATACATGTAAAACATTTAGTTATTCTTGGTCATGGTCAATATTTGATAATTGGTAACTGTATGCTAGAATTAATATCTTTACCATTGGTTAAAATAGTAATGATATTTTATAGCATCAATATTTCTCAAAATAGTTTTCCTTGGTGATACCATTAAGTACTTTATTTCTGTTATTACATAAACTAGGTGGATTTCTCAAGTCATTTCAAGAAACTTAATTTTGATATTTTATTGGTTTCCTGAAATAATATGTGCAGGATCCTGGGGACTAACAATAAGGTTGTATTCATCATTATAAGTTCAATGTCTAAGGCAGAGCTTAATGCATAAATGTTCATTGAACAAATCACTTTTGGGTGACAGGCAACAGAAATACATTCTGGTGGCAATCACCTGCAATTTTACTCTGGTTCATAAAAAACTATTTGTTGATTCTAATGTAATAAGATGTTAAATGGGACTCTCTTGTTGTTCTAACTGAGTCAAACTTTCTAAATGGAGAATAATGGATGCCAAAATTACCTCCTTAATCTAAAGAGAGCAACTAATGATCTTAAAAACATCCTTGCAGTTCTTATAAAAGCAGGAAATTGGGCACTGTGACCATTATTGCCTATCTCCTCCAAGCCTTTTCTCAGAGACACAGAGAATTTGAGAGAATATTGAAGTCGAGTCAAAGAACTAGGGCATGAGTATTTCCAAGGGGAGGAGGGCTCACCCCTCCAATATTACCAATGAAGAGGTCTGAAAGAGAATTATTTGCAGAGATGGATATTTGCAAGAAGGTAAAACATGCCTCTCATTTCCTGATGTGTGTGTTAGTCACTCAGTTCCCAGCTCTGTGATATCATGGACTGCCGCCCACCAGGCTTCTCTGTCCATGGGATTTTCCAGTCAAGGATACTGGAGTGGTTTGCCATTTCCCTCTCCAGGGGATCTTCACCACCCAGGGATGAAAACGGGTCTTCTGCACTGCAGGCAGACTCTTTACCGACTGAGCTACCAGGGAAGCCCCAATTTCCTGATAGGTATCTGCTTAAATGGAAGACTTCTGTGGTTTCTTATGGTTTTTGAGAGGGAAAGAAAATAGAAATTGGAGATAAGACTGCAGAGTGAGAGAGAAGGGGAGGAGCAAGACTCTACTCTCACCTCTGATAAGACATGGGAGTTTCCCCTACCAAGTGGCCCAGCTTGAGGCACCTTGCTGATGCCTGCCTCAAGAGGGATCTAACAGTACAAACTGAGTGTAGCGAGTTTCTCAGTGACCTGAAACTGAAAAGTGTATCTGGGGAAGTCACGTGGAAAACATATATTCACAACAGGGTCCTGTGAAGTGAGCAACCATTCTGAAGCACTCACATGGCTGCCCAGGGAAGCAAATGTTGGGATGCTGCCCCAGAAAGGGCATCAGCAGTAAAAGATTTTGAGTCTTTGCTTGACTCTTTCTGGTCTAATCCCTGAGTGGGGGACAGGGAGAAAAAAGGAAGAGGCTGAGTATCCAAAGGGTGTGGAGGAGATAAGCCTTGGCTTGGATACCAGATGGAAATTTTAAGACTAGGTGGCCACTTTTTCATATTTGAGTATTACAATTATCCAGGTGCAATAGCTGTTATGTCAAGGGTGACACGCTCTAGCTGTTATCAGGGGATATGTTATCAAGCATGAAAACAGTGATGGAAGAAAAAAAAATCCCTTTCCTATGCACCCTATGTAGTCAAGTTCATTGTACCAATTTCATTCACAGCTCTAGGCAGCAAGGAGCGAGGTGAGGGAAGCATGAAGGAGCGAAGTGGAAAGGGAGGTCAGTCAAGATGAACTATTAAATGCATCCCCCGCATGACAAAAGTGAGTTACCAAAAGTGAGGACTCTGAAGCTGAACCGACAGTGCCAACCTCTCTCTCCACTGCACATGCACTGCACTATCTCTTGGAATAAGGGCTTCTGCTTATATTGCTCTTTAAAATTAACAAAGCACTTGGGTGAACCAGTGCCTTGCCAAGAATGTTTAGTCTGAACAAAATTCTGTTTAACGAGGTGTCAAAACAACCATTAAAGATGTTTCTAAGAGCATTATCTTAGCACTGCAGGGAGGCAGTGTGATATAGAGAAAATATGGGATTGGGAGTTTGAAGCCTCCCTTTCTGGTCACAGCTCAGTGAGGAGCATTGGATAAGGAGCAGGGCTTTTGGCATCGGACTGAGATCCAAATTCTGGCTCTGTTAGTTAGCAGCTATGTGACCTAAGGCACAGTTTTTAACCTCTTTAATTCTGTTTCTTCATGCATAAAGTGGGAAAATGGCACCTACTTTATAAATTTGCTGAGAGGAATAATGAGATACTATAAAGGCCTAGGAAAGTGACTGGGACTGAACCTAATAAAGGTCCAATAAGATATGAGTTTGATCAAATCTTCATCAGTACATTTTCTGCTCTGCTGAGCTAAGAGAACATCTGTGATGATGAAACAGAACAATATATATGAGAAGAAACTCTGTAAAGTAAAAGGTATTTGAAATTATTTATTTTTTGTTCTCTTCCTGGGAGGCAGCTCTTTCTGAACTTCAAGAGCACAAGTGAAGGTGAGGTGGAGAAATTCTCTTTTTTTTTTTTTTTAAACAAATTCTAGTATATCAAAACCAGTTTGCTCTATATTTCTAGGCTATAGTTACTTTTATTAGTATTTTTATATGTATCATTTCATCTTGATTATAAAATGCATACATATTCTTTATAAAAAGAGTGGGAAATATTACAAAGAATTTCCTTTCAGTTTTTTCTAGATAAGAGTTTTTAAAGAATGGGCTTTAGATGTTTATACAGGCTTCCCTGGTGGCTCAGATGGTAAAGAATCCACCTACAACCTGGGAGACCTGGGTTCAAGCCCTGGGTCCGGAAGATCCCCTGGAACAGGGAATGGTAACCCACTCCAGTATTCTTGCTTGGAGAATTCCATGGAGAGAGGAGCCTGGTGGGCTACAGTCCATGGAGTCTCAAATAGTCGAACACAACTGAGCAACTTTCACTTAGATGTAAGTACAGTTCTGCATCCTGCTTTTTAAAAGTTTACTCTATATAACAGGACTTTTTGACTAGGACTATTTGAAAACTGGTTGACTCTCTGAGTCAGTAAACAATAAAATGAGAACCTGTCATTCATTAGCAAGATAAACAGAATGTAAAGATAGTCAATTAAAGGTGTTTATGTGGAATTACACATACTCCCCCCAAAAATGTAAAATATAAGTGTGCAATTTATAGACATATAAAAAGGCAAACACCTGTGTAACTACATGACAGGATTAAGAATAAATGATCTCTAGTGCTACAGAAACCTATTTGAGCATTTTTCTTCCCCTCCACCCTTCTTCCTTACACCCACCAAGAAATAACGTCTATCCTTAAAAGAGAGACTTGAAATGTGTGGTAATTCTTATGGTAGGTCATTTGTTACTGCCAACAGTCTTTCCTTCCCAGAGGATAGAGGACCAGGATGTGGGAGCTGTCTTCAAGTCACTTTTCCGGTATACTGTTTTCATGCTTGTTAACACAACAGCCATTCTCCAGCCCATGAATCAAAGACTAATTTTAACTTTCAAGTCTTATTATTTAAGATATTCATTTCATACAGCTATAGCTGCTGTACAGAGAAGGCAATGGCAACCCACTTCAGTACTCTTGCCTGGAGACTCCCACGGATGGAGGAGCCTGGTAGGCTGCAGTCCACGGGGTCGAGATGAGTTGGACATGACTGAGAAATTTCACTTTCACTTTTCCCTCTCATGCATTGGAGAAGGAAATGGCAACCCACTCCAATGGTCTTGCCTGGAGAATCCCAGGGACAGTGGAGCCTAGTGGGCTGCCATCTATGGGGTCGCACAAAGTCAGACACTACTGAAGTGACTTAGCAGCAGCAGCATAGCTGCCATAGAGAGTGATTGCCCTGAAGGATCTGGGCAAAGTCAGACCAGTTACAAACCTTCTGGAAATGAGTCACCACTCTAAGTGCTATTAAGGACATTCATGATTCATGGGAAGAGGTCTAAATATCAACAGGTCTTTGGAAGAAGTTGATTCCAACCCTCATGGATGACTTTGAGGGGTGCAGGATTTCAGTGAATGAGAAAACTGCAGATGTGGCAGAATTAGCAAGAGAATTAGAAGTTAAGTCTGAAGACATGACTGAATTGCTTCAATCTCATGATAAAATTTGAGTGGATGAGGAGTTGCTTCTAATGAATGAGTAAAGAAAGCGGTTTCTTGAGATGAAATCTGCTCCTGGAAAAGTTGCTGTAAAGATTGTCGGAATGACAACAAAGGATTCAGAATATTACATAAACTTGGCTGAGATGGGAATAACAGACCACCTGATCTGCCTCATAAGAAATCTGTATGCAGGTCAGGAAGCAACAGTTAGAACTGGTCATGGAACAACAGACTGGTTCCAAATAGGAAAAGGAGTACGTCAAGGCTGCATATTGTCACCATGTTTATTTAACTTATATGCAGAGTACATCATGAGAAATGCTGGACTGGAAGAAACACAAGTTGGAATCAAGATTGCTGGGAGAAATATCAATAACCTCAGATACGCAGATGACACCACTCTTATGGCAGAAAGTGAAGAGGGGCTAAAAAGCCTCTTGATGAAAGTGAAAGTGGAGAGTGAAAAGGTTGGCTTAAAGCTCAACATTCAGAAAATGAAGATCATGGCATCTGGTCCCATCACTACATGGGAAATAGATGGGCAAACAGTGGAAACAGTGTCAGACTTTGTTTTTCTGGGCTCCAAAATCACTGCAGATGGTGACTGCAGCCATGAAATTAAAAGACGCTTACTCCTTGGAAGGAAAGTTATGACCAACCTAGATAGCATATTCAAAAGCAGAGACATTACTTTACCATCAAAGGTTCGCCTAGTCAAGGCTATGGTCTTTCCTGTGGTCATGTATGGATGTGAGAGCTGGACTGTGAGGAAGGCTGAGCGCCGAAGAATTGATGCTTTTGAACTGTGGTGTTGGAGAAGACTCTTGAGAGTCCCTTGGACTGCAAGAAGATCCAACCAGTCCATTCTGAAGGAGATCAATCCTGGAATTTCTTTGGAAGGAATGATGCTAAATCTGAAACTCCAGTATTTTGGCCACCTCATGCGAAGAGTTGACTCATTGGAGAAGACTCTGATGCTGGGAGGGATTGAGGGCAGGAGGAGAAGGGGACGACAGAGGATGAGATGGCTGGATGGCATCACTGACTCGATGGATGCGAGTCTGAGTGACCTCCGGGAGCTGGTGATGGACAGGGAGGCCTGGCGTGCTGCTGTTCATGGGGTTGCAAAGAGTCGGACACGACTGAGCGACTGATCTGATCTGATCTGAAAGCAGTGGCAGGGTTTGAGAGGATTCGCTACAATTTTGAAAAAGTTCTGCTGTTGTTGTTTAGTCGCCAAGTTGTGTCCGACTCTTTGGCAACCCCACGGACTATAGCCCTTCTGTCTCCTCTGTCCGTGGGATTTCCCAGGCAAGACTATTGGAGTGGGTTGCCATTTCCTTCTCCAGGGGAGATCTTCCCAACCCAGGGATCAAACTAGCATCTTCTGCATTGGTAGGTAGATTCTTTACCACTGAGCCTCCAGGGAAGCCCAAAAGAAGTTCCACTCCAGGGAAGCCTAAAAGAAGTTCCACTCCAGGGAAGCCTAAAAGAAGTGAGTAAAAGGCTATCAAACAGAATTGGATATTACAGAGAAATTGTTGATGAAAAGAAGAGTCAACTGATGTGGCAAACCTCACTGTTGTCTATATCATCACAGCCAACCCAACCTTCAGCAACCACCATCCTGATCAGTCAGCAGCCATCAACATTGAGGCAAGACCCCCCACCAGCAAAAAGTTACAACTTGCCGAGGGCTCAGATGATAGTTAGCAGTTTTTAGCAATTAATAATTTTTAAATTAAAGTATGTACATGGTTTTTCAAGACATAATGCTATTGCACACTTAATAGACTACAGACTAGTGTAAATATAGCTTATATATGCACTGGGAAAAAATTAATGTGGCTCATTTTATTATTGTGATATTCACTTTATTGTGGTAGTCTGGAAAGAAACCTGAAATATCTCTAATGTCTGTACTCCTTTCTTCTTTCCAACTTCTCCCTTTTGGAATTGAAATGTCTATCCTGTGTCTATCCCACCACTGTATTTTGGAAGCACATGACTTCTATGGTTTCACAGGTTCACAGCTGGAGAATGATTTGCCTTAGAATGAATCATACCTTGAATCTCACCCATATCTGATTTGAAAGATGAGACTTTGGATTTCAGATTTTAGTGTTGATGTTGGAATAAATTAAGACCTTTGGGGTTGTTAGGATGTGATGAATGTATTTTGTATGTGAGAAGGATTTGGGGATCAGAGATGGAATGCTACAGACTAAATGTTTCTCCCTCAATTTCATATGTTAAAACCTAACCCCTACTACAGTGGTATTAGGAGGTGGAGTCTTTGGGAGGTGATTGGGTTATGAGTGGGGAGCCCTCATGAATGAAATTAACATCCTTGTAAAAGAGACCCTAGAGAGCTCTCTTGCCTCTTCTGCCATGTGAAAACACAGTGGAAAGATAGCTCTCAATGAAAGAGAGACAGGTCTTCACCAGACACTAATTCTGATGGTACTTGTTCTTGGACTTCTTAGCCTCCAGAAATGTAAAAAATAAATTTCTGATGGTATAAGCTACCCAGTCTGTATTATTATCAAAGCAGCTAATGAGCTAAGACACTGTCCACATATCATTTTATCTTTCACATCTGGAAATACAAACTCTCAGAATTGATCACTGAATAAGTAAGTCTAGGATGCAACGTTGGAGGCTCTTTTATAAGTATGTATTTCAATGTGCAGACATGGTTCCAAAATCCTGATTTTACAAAGCCTTATTTGTTTGTTTGTGTCCCACCTTGCTTCAAAAGGATTTTAAGGTGGCTGACCAGAAAACACTAAAATATAGCAAGATCAATTTAAAGTAAATGTTTAAAAGAAAGAGAAAATTAATACTAAGAAAGTCAAATGCTGGCTGAGAAGAAGCTCATATAAAAGTCCACACTAGTGGATTAGCCTCAGTAGAGCTCTTGGGGATGTTCCATGGAGTAAATTATGTTTCCCACTTACCGTCTTTCTCTTTCCAACTTGTAGTATCTACATGAAATGGCTTATTTATTATCTTTGCCTTATGGATACTGTACAGAATTTATAGAAGGTTAATGACAGAATTTAACATACACAAATGCACAGACACATGTTTGTATATGTACACACTTACAAAACAACAAGCAATATACAGACAGAAAAAACAATCAGAAATCATATAAAGTAGGGAAAGGCAGAGAAATCTATTTGTGAGATATTTGCTATACAGTTTTGACTTTAACTGATTATTACATTTAGATTTTCATTGACAGGCCAATAAAGTGAAAAGGGAAACATAATAGAGACTGTTCTCTGATAAAAAGAATCTTCAATCTCTTTAGGAAAGGAATTTTCCCTTCTACTACATTCTAAGAGGAATTTATCAGATAGAACTATCCATGAACAGAACTGAGTCACAATTCTCCAGCCTTTATCAGAAATAGGCTTCCATCTTGCTGGTTTATAGTTGTCCTTAGTTCCCTACATGTGTTACTCCTTATTTAGATTAAGGGCTCTGTGAGAATCAGAATATGTCTGTTCATCTTCCTAATGTAGCATTTTTCTGGATGTTGTAGGTGCAAGTATAAGTTCATCAAATGAATTAATTAATAATAAATGATTAAGTAAACAAACAATACTTTGAGTGTCCAACTAAATGCATCTCTCAGCTCTTACCCAAAGAACTAGGTTTGGGGTAGTTATTTAAAAGTTCCTTTATTTAACAGGTATATATTGAGCACCTACTATATGCTAGGCACTATTTTTAGTGCTGAGATATGGACAGAAAATAAAAGTTTTAAAAAAACTTCCTTCACTCACATTGTTTATATTCTAAGGTGAGTTGGGGAATCAATAATGAATAAAATATTTAATATGTTGATGACAAGAAGTGCTTCGGGGAAAGTAAACTGACAATGAAGAAAAGAGGAACGTAAGGAGTTCTGATCAGTGTGTGTGAGTGCATGTGCATGTGTGTGTATACATAAGAGCAAGAGCAAGAGTGCACATTCACACGAGAGAGATAATAGAACAGGATAGAATATATATTCCAGGAGAAAAGATATTACTCATATATTCTGGCTTCTTATGGAGACTGATCTAAGTAGGAATAAAAAACACAGTGAGTTTTCTCTAATGGCTTCAAGGCAGGTAATAGTGTTGATGGAAAGAGGTTTACTTACATCCAGAAACACAAAGGAGTATGGGTATTTGCCTCACTTTGCTGCAAAAGAGATTTGAGATATATCCAAACAAGCTGGCAGAGTGCACATATTCTGGGGAGTGGGCTAGAGAAAGTGGCTGGGGAGATGACTAGGAGGAGGAAGAAATTCTTGGGCACAAGGACTCCTTGTAACACTGCAACAGTAATGTTTTTCAGGAAAGAACTTGAGAATTAATTTCCAACTGGAAATCTAAGTGTAATTTAGGTAGGCAAAAAGTAATTTCCTGGGCTGGATTTGAGCGAGGGCAGGGCATTGGTATTAACACCTCATCTCTTGCAAAAATTGCCAGGGGATCTTTAATAATCACAAGCAAGCATGGCCCCAGATTTACAGCTCTAGCATAGGCTAGTATCTTCAGAGGGCAGCTCCACTTAGCACTCTGAACAAACTCCAGGTGGTGAATGACACATAAATGTTGCTTATTGATTTACATGTGCTCCATATTCCCATAAGCCCCAGTGTTTTTCCTAAAGAACTCCTGTGCCTAAGGACCACCAAGACTTCGCTCTATCATATAGTGTACAAGATCAGATCAAGTGACATCACAGGAACTTTGCAGCCAAGAAACCTAAAAAAAGGGGGGAGATTAATAGATTCTTGCCATGGTAATTGTTATTTTTAAGCAGACAAATACATAAAAAATGAGTACTACAAAAATAATATAGATAGTGAACACTGAATGAAGTTTTCATCAATTCCCAAGCCATGTACAATCCAGTAAGTCACTTCACCTCTTGGAACCTCAGCTTCCTTGTCATTATGAGCTTGGAATGAAACTTAAAGTACTTGTCCTCCTATGTCCCCTCTCTCCTATGATCTTAGCCACACCAACTTTCTTTCCTTTCTGTAAATGAGTCAGACTTGTCTAGAATCAAAGCTGCGGTACTTGCTTGTCTTTCTGTATGAAACCTTCCTCCTGCAGAGCTTTACATGGCTAACTTCTTATCATTTAAATACTATCCTCTTAGTGTCTCTATCTTATCACCCAATCCACTGTAGCTCCTTGCTTGGCTAATTTTTGTTCTTACAGCATTCCATTTTATTAACTTTACTTTCCAAAATTATCTTTTTATGTAATTGTTTAACATCCATCCAAAACCCTTCCTTTATAGAATCAGAGTTTCCACAAGGAATATCACTCTCACCAGTTCATTCCCCATATTTAGTACAAAACTAATGGAGGGCAGGCTTTTAACAAATATGGTAAGCAGAGGAGACTGGACTCAGTGACTGCCTTGGGCCATGCCAGCTCTGATAGTCTGGGCGCCCGTGCCATCTCAAGGAAGGAAAGCTCTCAGCTCCAGGCAGCACCATAAGCTAAAGAAGTTGTCTTTAGCTTTTTTTAGTGTCTTTCTTCACCTGTCCCCACTCCCACCTATTCTAGATTAAAGCTCTCCCAGGGGCACTGTTCTCAGTTACAATTACATAGCGAAGAAGATTGTGGGGTAAGGGTCGCATGAGATGAAATTAATGGAAACACTTAAAACAGTACCGAGATCATAGTAAGCACTCAGTGATTTCCCCATTTCTCCCTACCTAGCAATGGTGACATTTGATGTAATTACTAAGTAAAAATATGGAGTACTTGAATATGTTTGAAGAAAATAAGAGTGAAAAATTAAGTTATGAGAAACTTTAAAAATATTGAATAGCTGATTTTCAAATGCCATACATTTCTCATGATAGGATGGGAACCACAGGGACTGAGAGAGAATGAATGTGGTTGATACTACACTTAAGACATAAGGGCTGTAGAGTATTAACTGACTAGAGGTGTGAGCGGGGTAAGATCCATGAATCCATGAAATCCAAGGCAAGAATGTGATTGATCATGGTGGTGGGAAGGGTGACAGAAAGAGAATGGGAATACAGTGAAAAAACAGGTGACTGATTGTTGCCAGATGAAGTAATCTGAAAAAGTTCCAAAGAGACATATTTGTCAACAATTATGTTTCATGTGATTCACATGAAATCAGTTAAAAAACAGAAGTTGAATCCCTCTAGTCAAGACAAATGATTTTATCAAGATCTTCTTTATTGTCTTTTCACTTGACTTCCACTGCTAAACAAGCAAGAAGCAAAAATCTTACAGTTGGGAACCTCTGAAAGTCAGAAATGTCAAAGCAGTAAGGCAAGACCAAAACTAGTTTAATACAACATTTTTTTTTTTTTTGCATTTTCATTAATGATATATTAATGAGCTTTCTGAAGCAATACTATCGTTTTAAGAAGTTGGCTTTGAACACCTAGACTTATCTCTATTTTGTCTAATTTAATGTCTAAAATTTCCTCTTTCCTTATAAAAAGGTACTAATATCAGGTGGGTTCTAACAGATTTCATGTGAAGTCACCAGAGATAGAAAATAGGATAGAGGAAAACTAGTGATCACTTAAGCTGGGTTATTGGTTACTAGAGGTAAGAACTGATAGTCAGCTAAGAGAATATGAGGCAACATAGAAATTAGCAACTGCAGGAATATGCCACTGCCTTGAGAACTGGAGAGGACTGGACCTGGAGCTCAGGAGCCTGAGCCACTCTGGACATGGAATCATGGGAAACCTGTGGGGTAGGCCAGACAGACAAAGGTGTGTGGTGCCACAGCCATTGTCAGATATATGCCTGAAGCAGAGAGAAAAAGAAATAAATCTTTCTGATTTCCAGCCAGTACTTCCTATTGCCCTAAAGGAGCCAGAAACTAGTTGATAACAGGGAGTAGGAAACAGAGTTTGCAGGGGATAAATCCCTAGGCTATAGGAGAAGAATAGGAAAGGGATCTGAGAGCTATCAGGTCCCACATGGCACAGAAGAGGGCAGAAACCCTGGCTCCTGTTCACCGAAGCATAGTCTGCCCACAGCTGACTGCTCCATCACACCTCAGGGGCTCCCTGTTTTGTTTACTTGTTTTCATTTATAAGATGTTCTTTATGGGTACGCTGTCAGCACGATATTGCCATCTCACTTTAAAAGTTCCCTTCTCACACAAGTGAAACCATTCAAGGCCATTCTACCTAGATGGGTGGTTTCTTTCCATGCCAATTTAAAATTATTTTCATAAATACATATGCGTTTAAAACCAGGGAAGAAAAGAAAAGGAACGAATTTGAGAAGAGAGTGAAGTGCTAACACAAACCAGAAATCCATTACAGTGTACTTTGCAAATACTGTAGGTAATTAAAGACTTTTAAGGGCAACTACAGTATTATTTACTTGACAGTGGAACTCTTACAGGCTATTATGTAAATACACATTGCACACATTTTAAAAGTGCATGCTATTTACTATTCATAAATGTTGTTAATATGTATTTCATTTAACCCTAAGGAGCCATTTCAGTCTCTTGTGTGAATTTACATTTATGAATGTTTTTATAAAAATTCATATTATTTACCCAATAGGCAGCTTGGCTATAAGAAAAGCTAGAGCTGATTGCCAGTTTAACTTCACATGAGTTTCCAGGCAATTGTTCCTTCGGTCGGCCTGCATGGTTGGGCATCCCTAAATAGCCCTTCCTTTCAAAATCCTGAAAGCTGTTCAAACGAAGGAATTTTCTAGTCTTTTTTGGTTGGTTCTGGGGAGTTTAGTATCACATAAAACGAGGTCAGGATATATCTCATCTTAGAAAATAAAATAAAGAGTTCAGCACTGCAGTTGGTAGTCTATAAAGTGTATGTGTGTAATCACCTTGTTTGCTCTGTGTACTGAAGTCAACATCTTCAAAATAAAGATGAACAGGCTCTAAAGCAAGATACTGAAAAAGCGGATTTCCTTTTCTGTTTCTTCCCTCTCCTCCTATCAGGATTGAATCCTTCCTGCCCCAGTAATTTTCACTAAGATATCAATATGATCCATCACCACCCCCAGCACACACACACACATACCATATGTGGAATTTACAAAGGGAATAAATAGTCTCTGCCAATACATACACCATATGCAGAATTTACAAATGTAATCTGTTCCATGACTCCTGTACCCCTCAGCCAGATCAAAGATGTAAACAAGGATCAGAAAAAAAATTAAAGAGAACAGACTGGTGAGATGATTTCTTTGGAGAGAAACTCTCTAAGCTGGAAGTCCCTGCTACTTCCTTTGGTTGAGGAATGAGTCAATGAGAGTGCCTAACCCAAAGCTTGAAAGGACAAACTGAAAATTTTGAAATGTTTTCACATGGGAGAAACAGAAATTTGATGCTGTTCTTATGACCAATAAAGCTAATGTAGATTGAGAACCCGGGTCTGACTCCCACCCAGGAAACTAATAGGGCAAGGGAAAGCCTGCCCTTTTTTTTATATATAGTGTATCTAGGTGTATCTAGGATGTTTCTGTGTTGAGATTGTCCTGCAGTTCTGGAAATTGATAGGACAAAGATACGGTCCTATTTACCAGATGGGAGATATGGTACAGAGAGAGAGCAGGTGTCAGGTTGTCTTGGGTTTCATTCAAGAGGTTGAAGGTCTGAAACGGTATGCCTGGGGCCAAGGGGGAAATCGCAAGCAAGTACTTAGACAATAAGTGCATTTTGCAAAGGTCAAGAATAATAGACATCTCTGGGGACAATAGCCACTGAGGAAACCATGACTATGTCCCACTCAAGAGTCAACTTCAGCCATCTGCCAGGTCCAGGGAGCCAGAAGCCACCTAGCTGAGTCAACACCCATTTCCCTTATCTCTCTTCTTTCCTTCTTTTTCAGTCCTGGCAGAAGGTGAATAGTAGCCAGAGACATGGAAATTACATGGGAGGGCAAAAAGTATTGAACAGAAGTTCATATTCTTGTGGTAGATTGCAAAATTGGCCATGATCCACCCCCTTGAAATGTAATATTACAAATTGTTTCCTCAAAAGGTGGAGTCTATTTATCCACACTTTCCAGATTGATTCACTTTGGCCAAACCTGAAAGATGCTGAAATCACTTACACATTGGGGCTTGCCCTCTCTTGCAGGTCTTGGCAATCCTGTGACCACCACCCTGTGAATGAGCCTGGGCCAGCCTATTGGAGGATGAGATATATGTTTTGGGGTGTTCTAGGCAGCAAACAGATATGAATGTGAGGTTACTAACCACCAGCTGACAGGTGACTCAAGAAGGAAGTATGAATGATTTCAGCTCAGACCAATAAAAGAACTGCATCACTGACCCTCATCCAAATTTCTGATCTATAGATGTGTGAACAAATTAATTGTTTCAAATCACTAGGTTTATTGTGCAGCAGGAAGTCACTGACAGACTCTCTCCCTCAGGCATATTTTTCTTTTAGTCTGAAGCAGGCCTAGATGGGGAAGAGGAGAAGTTCAAAATGTCTGTGGGTGTGAACATGCAAACTGAGTCTGAATTGAGACTTACTTATGACAATGTGACTAATAAGGAGCATCTAATATCTAAGAATCATTAGCTTGCATTTCACATATGGACAAGGAAATCTCACTCCCAATGAATAAAGTTTAAAGAGATGGTAAAATTTTACATTGCCTTTTGATCAAAAGTCACGTATTTTAATCTTGTTTAGCACGTTGCTGCTGCTGCTGCTAAGTCGCTTCAGTCGTGTCCGACTCTGTGCGACCCCATAGACAGTAGCCCACCAGGCTTCCCCGTCCCTGGGATTCTCCAGGCAAGAACACTGGAGTGGGTTGCCATTTCCTTCTCCAGTTTAGCATGTTGGTTATGTATTAATAAGCATGCCCAGTATAACACATTCAGCATGGTCTCAGAACTAAACACACAACAATTCAGAGCTTCCTTAAACTCAATAACTGTTATTTGCTTACTGATATGGACTTGAACATAGATTTTTCAAAGGTATCAGAAAATTAAAATGAACTATAGAATGCTAGACATTAAGGCATTATAGGTTATTTTCTGAGTATTTGGTAACAAGAGAGATGTCTTTATCAATAGCTTTTAGAGCACTATTGAATTAAGTCTTAGGAAATAGCCATTTTTAGAAATCAACAGTGTAGTGACATTAGACATTTTATATACTTCAGTCTAATGTAAAACTGTTAATGTATAGGTTGGCAAACATGAGAAAGAATAGAAAAGAAAAATAAATTAAAAAAAAGAAAAAATACACACACAAAAAAAAAAAAAAAAGAAAAAAATAGATGAAATTTGGTAGAAATTGATTTGTTGATTGATAATCTAACACTCTCCCAATATTTTTCCAATTCTACCTTCTGACACTCCCTGGAGTTTGGAAAATAAATTTACCTTTCCAGCCATAGTCAAATATAGCCAATTGACATTTTTCTGACGTATACAACATAACCTAGGGCTTCTGGAAAGTCATTTGTTCTCTGAATAAAAGGGGTGGATTAGACTGGTACCACTGTGTACCTTCTCTCTCTCCTTTCTGTCTTGAGTTTGATGTTGTAGCTGTCAGCTGCCTAAAAGGTTAAACATGTTGATCAGGAGGGTAGAAAGAAGCTGGGACCAGGATCATATCATAGTGCCATTATATACACTCTAGGTTTTCTACCTCCAGATTTTGTTTAAGTGAGAAAAACAAGCTTGAGTTTACTTAAGCCATGTCTGTTGGGTTTTCTGTAACATACAGCTGAAGACAAAACAAAAAATAACCAAACAGTAATAAACACAAACGTAAAAAAAAAGAAACTAATACAGTAGTAAATATGATGTGTACGTAGACACACAGAGGAGATTATTAAGGTTTGGGTAATAAGATTTTCAGTTAAAAAACCATATCAATGAGAGTCAGGAAAAGTACTTTTTGTAGTAACCATTATTAGCTTATATTAACTATGTCACATTTCTCTACATTAGAGAATACAGAAACAAAATGACTGCTTTGTTTGAGGCTTTCTTTCAGAATTCCTATAGTCAGTAGGCTATATAATCGCAGATTTCTTTTAATTCATTATAAAATAATAAACAGAAATATATGAAACTATGGAATTGTCAATCTTTATGAGTCTATAAAATATAGATTTTAAATTTCATATTATTTCTAAGATTTTCTTTATTTGATAATTTTATATCTTAAAAGTTGAGCAAACTCTGGGAGATAGTGAAGGATAGGGAAGCCTGACACACTGGGGTCCATGAGGTCACAAAGAGTCAGACACGACTGAGCAAGTAAACAACAACAAATACATTAATGAGTTTCTAATACATTTTCAAAATCTATTAAAAAGCAATTAATTTTTCTGTTAAAAAAAAAAAGATGTTTAAAGCCAAGCATTCTAAGTTTATTAAATGCCAGTAACAGTGACATCATCTTTGATAAGACATTTAGTAGAACTGTATTGGTTATTTACTCATTTATGTAAAAAATAATAAATATTATCAAAGGTTTTTTTTTTTAACAATACACTCAGTTTTGAAAGCTGTCTAGAATGACAAACATTATGCATTTTGCATTAGTTTTACATAAATTTTCATTGAATTCAAACTTTTAAATAAATCTTCCAATATCTAATGCATCATATTATCAAAGTACCAAAAAACCATTATGTGATTATAAGAAGAACCTCAGAACTCACTGTCTTCAAATTTAATGGACTCCCAGTGCTTTTCCACCCCCTGCAAAGACTGTTTTTAAGACATTTCACAGTATTTTATACATTATAAATGGATTCCATTCTTGGCTTAGTAATTCACCTAATGGACAATGGATACAAAAAAGCTGTAACTCCAGGGACATTAAATTGGTTCTAAACTCTGAAAATTACAGCTTTTACAAAAAGAAGAAAATACTAAAAACATGTCTAATGCAACACTGCATCTAATTTTCCACTACCTCCAGATTGTCTAAAAGCTCCTAAACTTCTTAATGACACAATATGTTAAAATTGCGTTCCTGTATATTTAGATCTCAGAAAGATTTCATCCATTTTATAACCCCCATGGAGGGCTTACCAGCAAGAAGGGAGTATGTGTATTGGGGGACAGAGGGAGGAACAAGTGTGAGGTGCTACATCGATCCTAGAGATTGAATTTTCCTTCTGGGTTAGGAAACTAGCAACCATGTAAGGCATCCTTTCATGCAACAAGGCAGTTTACACAGCCAATTTCCATTTTACGTATTGATCAATGGTATTTCAGTAAAGGAATAGTAAGGGAATAAAAAAAAAAAAATGTTTTTCCAGACACACCCCATACTGACTTTAAGCTTTAATAGCAGCCTCTAATTTGATACTATTGTTTAAATCTTCAGCCATTCAGTGGGCATGAGCCAATTCTATCTGAAGCTAAGCAAGAAATTCAACACTGGGGGTAGAGAAGTTCTATTGCACTGTAAAAACAAAATGCCTCACATTTTGTGAATTTGGACATGACTTCAATAAAATATGACCTGCAACTGAGTTCACAGTCTATGAATTGGCACAAATTTTAAAAATGAATAGCATGGGGTTGGCTTGTTATGGTCTCCTATACACTATTCTAATTTCAAAGAGGGCACCTCCCCACTCCCCTTCTCCCTTTTGAAGAAATAAGTGATGCAGAATATGATCACCGTAATCTAAATCCCTCCATTTCATGGAAGTTTCCTTCTCCAAGTAATTTGTTTCTGGTGAATTTTTTCCACATCAGCATATTTAACATAAGCACAGTATATAAAAGATAACCATCTTAAATATTCCTCTGATATCTTGGGCATTTTACTTTATTTATTATTTGTGTTTGAGAAAGTGTTATTTTGTTCTAGCTTTCACTCAGTCCTTTTTAACTGTTAATGAAGCTATGACAAGGTTTGCACATCCTTCAGAGAACCTGGGTTTTAAATTAGCACCAAACCCATCTGAGTAAATATCGGTAAAAACTTCTCTTTGTCTAACACCTTTTATTACTCTAAATCAGACCTGTTACGACAAAAATTTGCCTAGAATGGGCCTTTTGGCTGCCATCCTCCTTGTAATATGTTAATAATTTTTTAGCCTTTTTTTACCATGCTGAAGGAAAAAAAACAAAAACCAGTGTCAAGTTTTAATTCCCAGTTTCTCTCTTAATTTTTATATATTCTTTCCTTAGAAGTTTCACATCACCCTGCAGTAAAGAGAGCTTTGATTTTAATGAGGAATTATATATTTTTGTGAGAGGCTTTGTTACTCTATTCTTCCTCTGATTTGGTCTGAGAGATCTTCACAAATGAATTCCTCTTACTTAAAACTGGATCTCTTTCCTCATCAGTCACACACACACCTTCATATTATGTCAGGTAACTGTGGCAAGCATTTCCCATCATTTTTTAAAAAAAGTATTTGTATGAAAATAGGTCTTAGTTCCTCTGCATTCTCTCCATGCCCTTTGTCCTCATCCTTCGTCACCTATCATTCATTGTTCTCCTGAATTTAAACATTCAAAATAATTTGACTGTCTCTCACCACCATCCAACAATGCCACAAAAATCCTGTGAATCCTAATCTCTAAACATCTCTATAATCTGTTCCTCTTGCTCTCTCCCTATTATTTTATTTACCTAAATGATAAATAACAGGTATTGCAAAGTATAACATCATAAGGCTGTTTTATTCAATCCTACATTATTTTATTTTGTTGCATCAAATCATTCCATTATTACAACAACTCTGTTAAGTAGTTACTGTTACATTTTTGTTCTACAGATGAGGAAATTAAGGCATATATTAATTAGGTAATTGTTGGAGATTTCCAAAACAAAGGAGAAATCAGTGTTTGAACTGACTGGTTCCAGAGCCTATGCAACACAGCCTTCTTCTTGGTTGTTGGTGGTGGTTGTTCAGTCGCTCAGTCATATAAGAGTCTTTGCAACCCCATGGACTGCAGCACACCAGGCTTCCCTGTCCTTCATCATCTCCCAGAGCTTGCTCAAACTCATATCCATTGAATCAGTGGTGCTATCCAACCATTTTGTCCTCTTTCGTCCCCTTCTTCTCCTGTCTTCAGTCTTTCCCAGCTTCAGGGTCTTTTCTAAGGAGTCAGCTCTTCATATCAGGTGGCCAAAGTATTGGAGCATCAGCATCAGTCCTTTCAGTGAATATTCAGAATTGATTTACTTTAGGATTGACTGGTTTGATCTCCTTGCAGTCCAAGAGACTCTCAAGAGTCTTCACCAACACCATAGTTGAAAAGCATCAATTCTCTGACGCTCAGCCTTCTTTATGGTCCAGTTCTCACATCCATACATGACTACTGGAAAAACCATAGCTTTGACTGTACGGACCTTTGTCAGCAAAGTAATGTCTCTGCTTTTTAACACGTTGTCTAAGTTTGTCGTAGCTTTTCTTCTAAGGAGCAAGTGTCTTTTAATTTTGTGGCTGCAGTCTTGGTTGGACCATTGTATTAATAAGATACTCCCAAAGCACTCTTCCAAACTCCAGTTTTCACTCTCACCACTTCCACCTTCTACAAAGATACTAAGCTGACTTTCTGAAACATAATTCTAAACAAACCATCTCTCTGCTTAAAAAGTATTTAAGCAACTTCCCAATGCTCAACCTTTCTGTAATCTGACCTAATCTCTCCCCTAACCCCATTTATCCCATCCTCTTCTACCCCACACCGATGCTCCAGTCACTGAAAGCATCAGCCTTCTACGTCTTTCTACCTAGAGTTGCCCTCTGCTAGCTGTTGTCTTAGAACTAACCACCTGGAGCACTCCTGATCATTGTGAGCACTCCTTATGAATGCCTAGCCGTGAACATCACCTCTTCTATGGAGACTTCTTGAAACAGCTGTTTAGAAATCATTCCCTCCACTGGGTTATCTGAGAATTTCTTTTTAACTCTATTGGAGAACATTTGTGATCTCTTTCCCTTGTTTATGAATATGTCAGGGGACAAGATCATATCTTCATCATTTCTGTCTCTCCAGTGCCTGCTATATTACATGGGCACCCAATAAATATTTGTAAAATAATGCTGCTCATTCCTTCATATTTTTCAGTTCAGTTCAGTTCAGTCATTCAGTCGTGTCTGACTCTGCGACCCCATGAAACGCAGCACGCCAGGCCTCCCTGTCCATCACCAACTCCTGGAGTCCACCCAAACCCAGGTCCATTGAGTCGGTGATGCCATCCAACCATCTCATCCTCTGTTGTCCTCTTCTCTTCCTGCCTTCAATCTTTTCCAGCATCAGGATCTTTTCCAATGAGTCAGTTCTTCACATCAGGTGGCCAAAGTATTGGAGTTTCAGCTTCAACGTCAGTCCTTCCAATGAACACCCAGGACTGATCTCCTTTAGAATGGACTGGTTGGATCTCCTTGCAGTCCAAGGGACTCTCAAGAGTCTTCTCCAACACCACAGTTCAAAAGCATCAATTCTTCTGCACTCAACTTTCTTTATAGTCCAATTTTCACATCCATACATGACCACTGGAAAAACCATAGCCTTGACTAGATGGATCTTTGTTGGCAAAGTAATGTCTTTGCTTTTTAATATGTTGTCTAGGTATTATTTACTCCTTGAATAAATAGCATATGCTTGAAGACATTATCCAGGTATCTTTAATAGAAATATGAACTTCCAATCAGACACCCTGAGGGATGCTATTTGATCATATTTTCCCCCTTGGGTCTCTTTAGAGTTTTGTCACTGCATGTTGTGATAACTTTCTCAGTTACCAACTCTGCAACACATTGCAGTTTTCAGTGAGTTCTGAGGACAACTGGGGACCCTTGAGACTCAGAGATCTGTGTGGTCAAAACTATTTTCATAGTAATACTAGAAGCTTATTTATATTTTCACTCTTATTCTCTCATGAGTATCCAGGTGAGTTTTCTAGTGACTACCAGACATAATATTGTCAATCCATGACTAATGGAATGTGTTTATGTATGCTTGTTTAATTTTTTAATATGTTTTGTTTTTGTGTTGCTTCTCTTTTTAAAATTTCAGTTTTCATTTCTAATTCAGTCAGTATTGATTGATATGCTTCCATATAAAGAAAATCTCTTTGGACTCTTCAATAACTTTTAAGACTACAAAGGATTCTAAGATGAAAACATTTGAGAACTGCTGCTCTAGCAGGATGCTGGCCTACAGTGAATCCTTGTGTATGATAAAGAATGGCGTATAGAAAGAAGGGATTCAAAATTCTAAAGGTTACACATACACTCTCACTGTATATTTTTAGTTTTGTAGTATATCCCAAAATAGTTCTATCATACTTGAACAAAAATACTTATTGCCAAAAATCTACTTTCTAGAAAGTGATGTTGGTTGTGACCCTGGATATTGTGCTTTTACAGGAAATTACAAACTACCTGAAGATTAGTTCTAGTGTCTGCCCATATCAAAGTTAAATTGTCTTCTGTACAAGATTGCTGCCTTGTAAAAAATAAGTATGCGTGCATGTTTTCTTTATTCAGGTTCTTAAAGAATTCAGTAATAATAGTATTTCAAACAAAGAAAAAACAAATTCCTAGTCATTGAAGTGTACAGTATCTCTTTGTTTACGTAGTAAGGTAAATGTCATAATTTCCAAGGTTTTCTTTCATTTAGTCTCAATATGCAAAACTTTTTTCAAAGTTATACTCATTTCAACCAGCTTCCCTACATTCTACAATTATGCACATTTTAAAGTGAATTTTCTTATTCTTATATTCTTATGGCTCTTAAATGTAGTAACTAGAATGAATATTTGAAAAAATGTCTATTCTAGGAAGAAACTTTATGCTTCCTTTCTAATAATTCAGATTTAAAATGTATGATTTTTCTTATGTAATTTCTTCTTTCACTAAGGCATATACACAAAAAGAAGTGCTAAGAAAGATTTCTACTTCTTTCTGCTTTCTAAAAATATCATGCATATATTCATCTTGGCTAATCTTTCTGTATGTGGTTTCAAATAGATTATAACATTTTGACTAGAATAAAAATCCTTTATGAATTTTCACTGATATTAAGCTCATATGGGACATAAAATGCTTATAAAGGAGTGTTTGTTTCTTTTCAAAGTCATGCAATATAAAACTTAGCCTACATAAAAAGATGATGTGACAGAATTCAACAATGACAAAGAATAATTAGAAAACTTAAATATTTTATATCTCCTGGGATTTGGAGGTGCCATCAAAAAAAACTATATTGATTCTAGCAGAAAAGCAAGAAAACTATTTTCCTCCCACCACTATCATTCTCATGGAAATTTCTAACTTTTGAAGATGCAGCTAAAATAGTGTAGAGAAAAAAAAATCTAAAACTCTGATCATGAAACCATGTTGAGATAAGTCTTGTCAAGTCTGAACCTTCCAGGATTACACCTAATTCTCAAGCTCATTGACATGATATAATCTTTCACACATGGCTGCCCTTTAGGGCTCTGCCCAACCCCATATAGACACCCTGTTGTTTCTCACATTTTCTTGTAATTTGAAGAGATAAATGGTGCCAGCTGGCTCCTGTGTATCTCAAGGCAGGATGATATTCAGCTCTTCAAGAACTTGGTACACACCTCAGAAAACTTGCCAGAAGAAAAGAGGAGTGATGGGTGTGTGTATTCTATCAGGGAGGGGGGACTTCTAGAGGGAGAAATACCTGAATTAAGTTGTAGTAGTAACATTTTGGGGGATTTAATAGCCAGATTAGCAAGAGTGCTCGTAAATTATAAGTGAAGCATATGGACATAGACTGGAGTTCAATATACAAATATGAAAAAAACAAATATTTAATATATTTGGGAAATTTTTTATATCAATTTTACTTGATTAAATCACTTGTTTTCTCTGTTGGACAGATCAGCGGGGGAAAGACAGTGGTAGAGGGCTATAATTATAGTAAATATTTAAATTACTTTTCTTAGAGGAAAATCTGTATTGAAATAAATAAATAAGAATATTTGTGGCTGAGTATCAACAAATAGCTGATACTGCTTGGGGCCTTAACATGTTGCAGGCACTCTTTGGAGAGGTCAATGTGCAGTAATTAGTTTAAATTTCACAAACATCTAATGCCCTGAGGAACTATCATTGTCCTCATTTCACAAATGAAATGAAGAAATTGAGGCAAAGAAAGCGTTAGGTCTTTCCCAGAGAGCAGAGGAAACTAGCAGTAGTGCCGGATTTGAACCCAGGAAGTCCTGCTCCAGAGACCATACCCTTAGTTACTTCCTATTGCCTCACGATCACATCCAGCTCCAACATAAAATTCCTTTTGCAACTCTTTCATGATGTTTTATGTTCTATAATTTCATAATATTGAATTTTTACTACTTTTAAGTATGTGTTATTATTTTTATCAACATCACTCAGATCATCTTCCTTCCTAAGTTAAACAAATCAAGAGAAAAAAACCTGTAACAAATTCCATGGAAAACTCAAGACTAACATACATAATTGCAGGTAGGGCTCCATTTTTACAGTGAGTAGATCATAGCTTAGCAATCAACATTGTAAAATACACTTTCCATTGTGTCTTCATTCACATGTATTTTTTAAACACACATTTAAAAAGAAAAGTTGCCTTTAATTTTTTCTAATGACAAAAATATTACGTTTATTATGAAACTCATAGAAAATACTAAAGTGGAAGGGAGCAATCCCATTCTGAAAGATCAGCCTTTACTATCTTTTTTCTGTTTCTACAGAAAAATGAATAAGAATCAGGATGGTCAACAGTGTGGTAGAGAGGAGTGAGCTCGCTGTTACTGGAAGTGGACTTTGAGAAAATAGGGAGATCACTTAGCCCAGTTTGTAGGTTGCATAAACAACTGGATTCTGGGAGAGCTTGGGGATTTCTGATTTCTATTGTTTGCCAACTTCTATAGTGTAAATAGACCCATCATGATTGATTTCAAGCTATCTATATCACTGAATGTTGAATTAGATTAGAGGCACATATGAGCTCTGGAAACAAGTACAAGACTGACCCAGCACAATACTGACAGTGTTCTCTAAGATTCATGCTAATTCTAACAGTCTAAGACTTCCTTATTTATTTATTTTTAATTGGAAGATAATTGCTTTACAAATTATGTTGGTTTCTGATGTAAAACGATGGGAATCAACTATAAGTATATATATATATATCCCCTCCTTAAGCAAGGTGCTATAGTTTACAGCTCCATGATGAAATTACTTTCCTTCTTTCCTTGCCAGGACCACTGCATTTACCTCTCAACTGGTTCACCAATATATCCAGTCCTCCTCCTATTTGTCCTTCACAAGGCAGCCAGGGCAACTTTTTAAAGATACAAATTTGAGTATGTCATTTTTTTTCTGTTTAAACAAATGTAGAGCCTTCAGTACTTGGCTGAATACTGGCCCTCAGTTATATTCTTCTTCCAGTTATCAGAGGCTGTGAATGTTGCCCTACAAGGCAAACAGAACTTTCAAATGAATGCAAGTAGTGCATTCAGTAAGGACCTTGAGAATGGTAGATTATCCTGGATTATCTAGGTGAGCTTGATGTAATCACAGTGGTCCTTGTAAGAGAGATTCATGAGTGTTCAGGGTCAGAGCAAAAGATGATGTGATGGCAGAAGCAGAGATCTGAGTGAGGCTGGAGAGATGCATTTTGAAGATGAAAAAAGGGACAAAAGACAAGGAATACAGGTGGCCATGGGAACGTAATAATACAAGTAAAGAGATTCTCCCTGAGAGCCCTGGAAAGACACAGATCTGCCAACACTTTGACTTTAGTCTAGGAAAGTTAATCTTGAACTTCTGATCTCCAGAACTGTAAAGGAACAAACTTATGTTGATCTAAGCCACTAAGTTTGTGGTAATTTTTTACAGCAGTGATAGGAAACTAACACAATGCCCTTTCCTATGAGGTAAAGACAGAATCCTTTCGAAAAACATATGTCCCATATATAATCTCACTTCTACCTATTCTCCCATGTACCTCATCACATGTTCTGTTTTTTTCTTCTGCTGCAGCTCCACTGTTTTTCCTTCTGCCCACTATATAGTCCATAACATGGCTGTCACAACTACTTTTCCTATATTGTTACTTTCTTGAAAGTGCTTTCCTTCCATTTCATGGGTTCTTCCTGACCCAGGAATCCAACCTGGGTCTCTTGCCTTGCTGGCAGATTCTTTACCATCTGAGCCACCAGAGAAGTCCAAGTTAATTCTTAATCTATGTCAATTCAAGTATCACTTCCTCAGAAAGATTTTTTTCTCTACTAAGTAAATCAAATCTCCATATATATATATATATATATATATATATATATATATATAGTGAAGTCACTCAGTCATGTCCAACTCTTTGCAACCCCATGGACTGTAGCCTACCAGGCTCCTCCAACCATGGAATTTTCCAGGCAAGAGTACTGGAGTGGGTTGCCATTTCCTTCTCCAGGGGATCTTCCTAACCCAGGGATCGAACCCAGGTCTCCCACATTGCAGGCAGACGTTTACCATCTGAGCAAATAGGAAAGCCATATATATATATACATGGATGTGTACTTAGCTACTCAGTCCAACTCTTTGCGACCCATGGACTGTAGCCTGCTAGGCTCCTCTGTTTGTGGAATTCTCCAGGCAAGAATACTGGAATGGGTTGCCATTTTCTTCCCCAAGGTAACTTCCCAACCCAGGGATCAAACCCAGGTCTCCTACACTGCAGACAGATTCTTTATCAACTGAGCCAATAGGGAAGCCATATATACCCACACATACATATATAGTAGACACACATACACATGCAGAATACTTCTTTCACTGTATTTGTACTAACTGGAATCGTACATGTGTTTGTACGATTTTTTTTACTAATTGCCTTCACCTGTACTGGTTATGATCCATACTAGTTTTTAACTTACCTTTGTATCCTTGGGTCCTGACACACAAGAAACATTTAATAAATATTTAGTATATGACTGAATACTTCCCAGCTCATTCCTCTTTAGCAGTTGTGATCAATATACTCTATTCTTCTATTATGTATCCAACAAACATTTACCAAGAATCAACTTTAAACAAAGTCCTGATCTCTCATATTCATGCAATTTCTCTAAAAATAACAGTAATAAAGAAAAAGTAATAACTCCTATTTTTTACTCAGAATTTTACTATGTATCAAGCACTGTAATAAGTGTTTTAAATATATAAGCTCATCTTACCCTTTTAAGATGAGTGTATTATAACTATCATTTTCAGATCAGGAAAAAAAAATAGGCCTTACAGTGTTTATGTAATTTCCAATAGACCATATGGCTAGAACTAGATTTAGTATGTAGATCTGGCTGGGTAAACCTGTATTTCTTAGCACAATATTACCGTTTGCACTTTCAAGGCCCCATACTTGTTTACAGGAATTATTTACATATTTATGCTTATTTATTAATGCATTATTTCTTAGCCCTTTCTCATTCCCCCCCTCCTCTCTCTCTCTCCACCCCACATTCTATTTTTAAGAATTATCTGTGTTTCTGGAATACATATAGTTCATTGACTCTGTTGCCACATTTTACACAACAATTAATTTTAAAAACTGTTTTGAGTGAGAAATATTGATGTGCAATATAAATTTCAGGTGTACAACAAAGTGTTCACAATTTTTAAAGGTTATACTTCATTTATTAGATCAGATCAGTTGCTCAGTCATGTCTGACTCTTTGAGACCCCATGAATTGGCATAGTCCATAAAGCAGAAATAGTTTTTCTGGAACTCTCTTGCTTTTTCCATGTGTATAGCTATATTCCCTGTGCTATACAAAGTATCCTTATAGTTTATTTTATACATAGTAGTTTGTACCCTACCCTAATACTGTCCCTCCCCTCTTCCATCTCTCTACTGGGTAACCACTAGTTTGCTCTCTATATCTGTGAATCTGATTCTTTCAGATTATATTCACTAGTTTATTGTATTTTTTAGATTTCATGTGTAAGGGATATCCTACAGTATTCATCTTTCTCTGTCTGACTTTTTTTTACTAAATAATATCATTTAGGTTTATTCATGTGGTTGTAAATGTCAAAATTTCATTTTTTAAATGGCTGAATAATATTCCATTGTATATATACATACCACATCTTCTTAATCCATTTATTTGTTGATGAACACCTCGGTTGCTTCTGTATCTTGGTAATTGTAAATAATGTTGCTATGAACTCTAGGGTATGTGTATTTTTCTGAATTAGTGTTTTCTTTCTTTTTGACAAATACCCAATAGTGGAATTGTTGAGTCATATGGCATTCTACTTCTAGTTTTTTGAGAAACCTTCGAACTTAAACAATATATTTTTATCATAATCTTAGTCACAATGCCGTAGAGGGCTCATTCCTCTCCAATATCCATTCCTCCTTCTGCCTTTAGTAATAATGGACAGCTGAGAATATTACTGTCCAAGTAGAAACCACACTTACCAGAGTTCCTTGAAGTTATGTGGTCAAGTGAACTATGTTCTGAATAATTACATGTGTTATTAATGTGTCAAACTCCTGGGTTGTCCTTCTACAAAGAAGGGATACCCCTTTCACTCTTCTTTTACCTCCTTCCCTCTGTCTTAAGCCAAAGCATCATTTTAGACCACAAGACAGAAGTATGTGTTGAAAAGGCAGAGGAGTGAGGAGTATGTTGGGATGGCAGAATATCTAAATAGAAGGGATATTTCCACAGACATAGACCTGCCATATTAGCCTTGAACTACTGAAACTGTAAGCGCGGCGGCACCTGCAACTGGTGCACTAAGCGTGGCCGAGAGGAGCCACCCCATGTCTGAGGTCAGGGGTAGAAGCCGGGAGGGCCCCATGCCCAAAGGGCAGTGGCCAAGAGGAGTTACCCCACGTCCGAGGTCAGGGGCAGCGGCTGAGAGCGCCAGGCTGCGATGGCACAGGAACAGCCAAGAGGAGCTACCCAAGTCCGAGGTCAGGGGTGACGGCTGAGAGGAGCTACCCAAGTCCGAGGTCAGGGGCTGCGGCTGAGAGGAGCTAGCCCACGTCTGAAGTCAGGGGAGGTGGCTGAGAGGAGTTACCCACATCTGAAGTCAGGGGTGGCAGCTGAGAGGAGATACCCCACGAATGAGGTGAGGCACGGCGGCCGGGAGGACCAACCCCACGTCCAAGGAGCAGTGGCTGCATGGGTGCAGGAGGGCCCACAGGAGCTATCCCACGTTGAAGGTCAGGAAGGGCGGCGATGAGGAGATACCCCTTCTTCAAGATAAGGACCAGCAGCTGTGCTTTGCTGGAGCAGCCGTGAAGAGATACCCCACGCCCAGGGTAAGAGAAGCCCAAGTAAGATGGTAGGTGTTGCAAGAGGGCATCAGAGAGCAGACACACTGAAACCATACTCACAGAAAACTAGTCAATCTAATCACACTAGGACCAAAGCCTTGTCTAACTCAATGACATTAAGCCATGCCTGTGGGGCAACCCAAGATGGGCGAGTCATGGTGGAGAGATCTGACAGAATGTGGTCCACTGGAGAAGGGAATGGCAAACCACTTCAGTATTCTTGCCTTGAGAACCCCATGAACAGTATGAAAAGGCAAAATGATAGGATACTGAAAAAGGATCTCCCCAGGTCAGTAGGGGCCCAATATGCTACTGGAGATCAATGGAGAAATAACTCCAGAAAGAATGAAGGGATGGAGCCAAAGCAAAAAGAATACCCAGCTGTAGATGTGACTGGTGATAGAAGCAAGGTCTGATGCTGTAAAGAGCAATATTGCATAGGAACCTGGAATGTCAGGTCCATGAATCAAGGCAAATTGGAAGTGGTCAAACAAGAGATGGCAAGAGTGAATGTCGACATTCTAGGAATCAGCAAACTCAAATAGACTGGAATGGGTGAATTTAACTCATTGACCATTATATCTACTACTGCGGGCAAGAATTCCTCAGAAGAAATGGAGTAGCCATCATGGTCAACAAAAGAGTCCGAAATGCAGTACTTGGATACAATCTCAAAAACGACAGAATGATCTCTATTCATTTCCAAGGCAAACCATTCAATATCACAGTAATCCAAGTCTATGCCCCAACCAGTAATGCTGAAGAAGCTGAAGTTGAATGGTTCTATGAAGACCTCCAAGACCTTTTAGAACTAATACCCAAAAAAGATGTTCTTTTCATTATAGGGGACTGGAATGCAAAAGTAGGAAGTCAAGAAACACCTGAAGTAACAGGCAAATTTGGCCTTGAAACATGGAATGAAGCAGGGCAAAGACTAACAGAGTTTTGCCAAGAAAATGCACTGATCATACAAACACCCTCTTCCAACAACACAAGACTCTACACATGGACATCACCAGATGGTCAACACCAAAATCAGATTGATTATATTCTATGCAGCCAAAGATGGAGAAGTTCTATACAGTCAATAAAAACAAGACCAGGAGCAGACTGTGGCTCAGATCATAAACTCCTTATTGCCAAATTCAGACTGAAATTGAAGAAAGTAGGGAAAACCACTAGACCATTCAGGTATGACCTAAATCAAATCCCTTATGATTATACAGTAGAAGTGAGAAATAGATTTAAGGGCCTAGATCTGATAGATAGAGTGCCTGATGAACTATGGAATGAGGTTCATGACATTGTACAGGAGATAGGAATCAAGACCATCTCCATGGAAAAGAAATGCAAAAAAGCAAAATGGCTTTCTGGGGAGGCCTTACAAAGAGCTGTGAAAAGAAGAGAAGTGAAAAGCAAAGGAGAAAAGGAAAGATATAAGCATCTGAATGCAGAGTTCCAAAGAATAGCAAGAAGAGATTAGAAAGCCTTCTTCAGCGATCAATGCAAAGAAATAGAGGAAAACAACAGAATGGAAAGACTAGAGATCTCTTCAAGAAAATTAGAGATACCAAGGGGACATTTCATGCAAAGATGGGCTCAATAAAGGACAGAAATGGTATGGAACTAACAGAAGCAGAAGATATTAAGAAGAGGTGGCAAGAATACACAGAAGAACTGTATAAAAAAGATCTTCACCACCCAGATAATCACGATGGTGTGATCACTCATCTAGAGCCAGACATCCTGGAATGTGAAGTCAAGTGGGGCTTAGAAAGCAACACTCCTAACAAAGCTAGTGGAAGTGATGGAATTCCAGTTGAGCTATTTCAAATCCTGAAAGATGATGCTATGAAAGTGCTGCACTCAATATGCCAGCAAATTTGGAAAACTCAGCAGTGACTACAGGACTGGAAAAGGTCTGTTTTCATTCCAATCCCAAAGAAAAGCAATGTCAAAGAATGATAAAACTACCACACAATTGCACTAATCTCACACGCTACTAAAGTAATGCTCAAAATTCTCCAAGCCAGGCTTCAGCAATATGTGAACCGTGAACTTCCTGATGTTCAAGCTGGTTTTAGAAAAGGCAGAGGAACCAGAGATCAAATTGCCAACATCTGCTGGATCATGGAAAAAGCAAGAGAGTTTCAGAAAAACATCTATTTCTGCTTTATTGACTATGCCAAAGCCTTTGACTGTGTGGATCACAATAAACTGTGGCAAATTCTGAAAGAGATGGGAATACCAGACCACCTGACCTGCCTCTTGAGAAATTTGTATGCAGGTCAGGAAGCAACAGTTAGAACTGGACATGGAACAACAGACTGGTTCCATATAGGAAAAAGAGTATGTCAAGACTGTATATTGTCACCCTGCTTATTTAACTTATATGCAGAGTACATCATGAGAAACGCTGGACTGGAAGAAGCACAAGCTGGAATCAAGATTGCCAGGAGAAATATCAATAACCTCAGATATGCAGATTATACCACCCTTATGGCAGAAAGTGAAGAGGAACTAAAAAGCCTCTTGATGAAAGTGAAAGTGGAGAGTGAAAAAGTTGGCTTAAAGCTCAACATTCAGAAAACGAAGATCATGCATGGCATCTGGTCCCATCACTACATGGGAAATAGATGGGCAAACAGTGGAAACAGTGGAAACAGTGTCAGACTTTATTTTTCTGGGCTCCAAAATCACTGCAGATGGTGACTGCAGCCATGAAATTAAAAGACGCTTACTCCTTGGAAGGAAAGTTATGACCAACCTAGATAGCATATTCAAAAGCAGAGACATTACTTTGCCAACAAAGGTTCGTCTAGTCAAGGCTATGGTTTTTCCTGTGGTCATATTATGGATGTGAGAGTTGGACTGTGAGGAATGCTGACCGCCGAAGAATTGATGCTTTTGAACTGTGGTGTTGGAGAAGACTCTTGAGAGTCCCTTGGACTGCAAGGAGATCCAGCCGGTCCATTCTGAAGGAGATCAGCCCTGGGATTTCTTTGGAAGGAATGATGCTGAAGCTGAAACTCCAGTATTTTGGCCACCTCATGCTAAGACTTGACTCATTGGAAAAGACTCTGATGCTGGGAGGGATTGGGGGCAGGAGGAGAAGGGGGCAACAGAGGATGAGATGGCTGGATGGCATCACTGACTCGATGAACGTGAGTCTGAGTAAACTCCGGGAGTTGGTGATGGACAGGAAGGCCTGGCGTGCTCCAATTTATGGGGTTGCAAAGAGTTGGACACGACTGAGTGACTGAACTGAACTGAATTGAAACTCATCTCATACGCTAGCGAAGTAATGCTCAAAATTCTCCAAGCTAGGCTTCAATGGTATGTGATCCATGAACTCCAGATGTTCAAGCTGGATTTAGAAAAGGCAGAGGAAACAGAGATCAAATTGCCAACATTCGCTGCATCATTGAAAAAGCAAGAGAGTTCCAGAGAAACATCTACAAAACAATAAACAGTTTGGTTTTTGACTACACCAAAGCCTTTGACTATGTGGATTACAACAAATTGTGTAAAATTCTTCAACTGAGGGAATACCAGACCACCTGACCTGCCTCCTGAGAAACTGGTATGCAGGTCAAGAAGCAACAGTGAGAACTGGACATAATACAACAGACTGGTTCCAAATCAGGAAATGAGTACATCAAGGCTGTATATTGTCACCCTGCTCATTTAACTTACATGCAGAATATATCATGAGAAATTCTGGGCTGGATGAAGCACAATCTGGAATCAAGATTGCTGGGAGAAATATCAAAACCTCAAATATGCAGATAACATCACCTTTATGGCAGAAAGTGAAGATGAACTAAGGAGCCTCTTGATGAAAGTGAAAGAAGAGAGTGAAAAACTTGGCTTCAAACTAAAATTCAGAAAACTAAAATCATGGCCTCCGATCTATCACTTCATAGCAAATAGGTGGGCAAACAGTAGAAACAGTGAGAGACTTTATTTTTGGGGGCTCCAAAAGCACTGCAGATGGTAACTGCAGCCATGAAATGAAAAGACACTTGCTCCTTGGAAGAAAAGCTATGGCCAACCTAAATAGCATATTAAAAAGCAGAGACATTACTTTACCAACAAAGGTCTATATAGTCAAAGTTATGGTTTTTCCAGTATGGATATGAGAATTGGACTATAAAGAAAACTGAGAGCCAAATTTATGCTTTTAAACTGTAATGTTGGAGAACACTCTTGAGTCCCTTGGACTGCAAGGAGATCCAACCAGTCCATCCTAAAAGAAATCAGTCTTGAATATTCATTGGAAGGACAAATGCTGAAGCTGAAACTCCAATAGTTTGGCCACATGATGTGAAGAGCTGACTCATTGGAAGAGACCCTGATGCTGAGAAAGATTGAAAGTGGGAGGAGAAGGGGATGACAGAGGATGAGATGGTTGGATGGCATCACCAACATGATGGACATGAGTTTAAGCAAGCTCAGGGATTGGATGATGGATAGGCAAGCCTGAGGTGTTGCAGTCCATGGGGTTGCAAAGAGTCGGACACAACTGAGTGACTAAACTGAACTGAAACTCAGATGTAGATACATTAATTCTGTCTTATTTAAGCCACATTGTTTATAATAGTTTCACTCTTCATAGTGCAGTTGTACTGGTGTTCAAACCAATACATTTATCCATTCCTCTGTTGAGAGACAATGAGTTTTCTCTAACTCTCCATTACCACACTAACACTGCTGTATAATGTTTTCACACATTTTCCTTATGAATCTTTATGAGAGGCTAAGTAAGTTGCATACTCAAGAGTAGGATTTATGGGCCATGATTTACAAGAATACTTAATTTGATTAAAAATTGCCACATTGCTTTATAGAATGACATTTTGTTCTGAATCATTTGTCTGTATTTTCTTCTTCTGAAACATTCCTTCAATTCAATTTTATTTTGTTGCATCTGTGGGAACACATGGAGATGTGATAATTTTCTAAATTTGGTTGGTCATGAAATGTTCTTCAGTACATTGGGCTTCAGGTTTGCATCTTATAATGAAACAATATATAATATGAATATGTTATTTATATTTCAGTGCAGTCCAGTTCAGTCACTCAGTCATGTCCGACTCTTTGTGACCTCTTGGACTGCAGCACGCCAGGCCTCCCTGTCCATCACCAACTCCCGGAGATTACTCAGACTCATGTCCATTGAGTTGGTGATGCCACCCAACCATCTCATCCTCTGTCACCCCCTTCTTCTTACACCTTCAATCTTTCTCAGCATAAGGTCTTTTCCAATGAGCCAATTCTTCACATCAGTGGCCAGAGTATTGGAGCTTCAGCTTCAGCATCAGTCCTTTCAGTGAAAACCCAGGACTGATCTCCTTTAGAATGGACTGGTTGGATCTCCTTGCAGTCCAAGGGACTCTCAAGAGTCTTCTCCAACACCACAGTTCAAAAGTATCAATTCTTCGGCACTCAGCTTTCTTCACAGTCCAACTCTCACATCCATACATGACCACTGGAAAAACCATAGGCTTGAGTAGATGGACCTTTGTTAGCAAAGTAATGTCTCTGCTTTTGAATATGCTATCTAGGTTGGTCATAACTTTCCTTCCAAGAAGTAAGTGTCTTTTAATTCCATGGCTGCAATCACAATACTGATGAGTTATTCCTTCCTCTTTCACCAAGTGGATGAATGCACTTAACCAAGTCCCTTCCCATGATTAGTCTTTATTTCTCTCCCCTGTTCATGAGAGAGGCAGACCAAAAAGATCTCTAAGCATGCATTTGCATGTGTGCTTCCCAGTAAAAAATAAAATAAGTATTCACTAAGTGCTAGCTATACCAGGATAAATGAGATGCAACCTCTCCCTTCAATTATCTTATCATCTAGGGATCAATGAAGTAAAACAAATAAGCAGATATTGGAAAGGCAACCATTTTAAAGATTAACATATTTGATTTAAGTTGAATGGGGCTGAGCTATATCAAACTATATAGTTTGATATACCAAATACTTCTTTGTCCTGTCTCCTCACTTTGGACTCACTTCTGCTTCCATCCACAGCTTCATTGAACAGTTCCATGTGAATCTCAGTTCACAGCACAATGACAGCATCTTAATATTATTTGGTAGGCAGGCATGTGAAGCCTTGAAGGGCAGAGGGGTTATCTCAATTAACAAGGAGTAGAAGCCAATGCCTGCATTTCCCTTTCAATCCTTAAATGGAAAATCTAAAAGACATTCTATAACCTTAGAAAATACAGGCAAAATTGAACTCCAGATGCTCACTGTGGCAATCAACTTGATTCTGCATTCCTGTATTGACTTTTTACCATTTCCTGTCCTACTCTTTTCAGTCCCTCACTCCAGCATCTTGGGTTCATTGCCAATGCACAAGTTCATATTTCGGTTTCTTCATTTGGAAACTTCCAAGCTAAGTGATGCGGGGAAGGCAATGGCACCCCACCCTAGTACTTTTGCCTGGAAAATCCCATGGACGGAGGATCCTGGTAGGCTCCAGTCCATGGGGTCGCTAAGAGTCGGACACGACTGAGCGACTTCCCTTTCACTTTTCACTTTCATGCATTGGAGAAGGAAATGGCAACCCACTCCAGTGTTCTTGCCTGGAGAATCCCAGGGACGGGGGAGCCTGGTGAGCTTCTGTCTATGGGGTCGCACAGAGTCGGACACGACTGAAGCGACTTAGCAGCAAGCTAAGTGATGAGAGTATAAATAATGAAGGGTTCAACAGCCCTTGTCATCAAGGGCTATTTATCAGTAATTATTTATTACCTGTATGCCCCTACCAGAATTGAAGTTTCCTGCAAGTATATTTAATGACTATTTCCCTAGTACCTAGTATAGTGTTCCCATATAAACATAGAAGGTGCCTAAAGATTAAATTAAATGAACGAATGACTTCTCAGTATTGCAATAACAACAGTTTAGTAAAGAAATACCTCAAAAGTTTGTCAAGTAGATGAAACTTTAGATGATCTGGCATGAAAAAAAAAAGGTCATGAGTCTTGATCCTTGTAGATATGGTCACAGAAGTAGCCAGAGCCAGTGCATATTAAGTTCAAATGGCTATATGACCAAGGGTTTGTAGAGACATGAACTATATGGAAGATCATTAAAGACCAGATGAGGCAAAAGATACCTGTGGGAACCCCTGTGTGGATTGAACCAGCTGCCCTAATGCCTAGTAAAAAAAAGTCAGTACTTAGATCCACATCCACTAGAACTGACTGATTTCTTTGGGAGAAGTGCTCTTCTGTTGCCTCAGTTCTCTCATCCATTAAATGGGAAGTAAGAAAGGTTAGACAGAGATCAGACCAGCTCTTAGAAAGGTATCTGGAACATGATAATGGTATGAAAGGGAAACAGAATATATGTCATACATCCAAGTTGGGTCAAATATCAGTTCACATATATTGGATGGTATGTGGACTGATATTTGACACATTTTGTATACAATCATTTTTAATAATTTTATTAGGAAATCTGAATTTTATTCTGAGAAGGCAGTGGCACCCCACTCCAGTACTTTTGCCTAGAAAATCCCATGGATGGAGGAGCCTGGTAGGCTGCAGTCCATGAGATCGCTAGGAGTCAGACATGACTGAGTGACTTCACTTTCACTTTTCACTTTCATGCAATGGAGAAGGAAATGGCAACCCACTCCAGTGTTCTTGCCTGGGGAATCCCAAGGATGGCGGAGCCTGGTGGGCTGCCATCTATGGGGTCGCACAAAGTTGGACACGACTAAACTGATGCAGCAGCAGCAGCAAATTTTATTAGGCACTGCAATGAAATGACCATTTTAATTAAGTTCTACTTTGTTGCAGTGAAAGGGTCATCTTAATTAAATCCTACTTTCCGTCATTCTATTGACGCAAATAATTATTACAGTTAAAAAGTTTGCAAAATAGTTAAAAGTAAACTATTAATCTAATTATCTCATTTTTACAACCCACATCACAAACCTACTAGCATTTAGGAAACAAAGCAGTATTTCTGGTAAAGTTTGCATTGGGAAGCTAATTGGTTCACACTTAACTTTCTCAAGGGATGTTTCTTCCCCTTCAACAGCTCAATGTCTCCAAATTTTCATCAGAGGTGCTAATTCTGGAAGCTAGACAGAAGAGGATTAATTCCTTGCTAGTCTGATTATGAAGCAGGACTCTGTACCTCATGCCTGCAGTGTCATACACACTGAGCTACAGTTGCAAATGGGTTCTGATCACTGGGCCATGGGCTAGCAGCTTCTGACTGAGCCTCGCTGGAAGGAGAAAGTCACACTGGAAGGACATTTTCAAGTCATTAGTGGCCTCAGTTATGACTCAAATAGAGGTGATCGAATAGATATTTTTAGGATTCTGGGAGAGCCTCTAATATCTTGACTTCATGCCTAAAGACTCGTTTCCTTTTTTTTTTTTTTAACAATAAATATGAATTTACTCAACCATAAAGCTTCACACCAGTACTGCCCCAGAGCCATTCAGTGCTTATAAAAAGGTTCTATAGGAAACTCCTATAGGGAATGACAGAGGATGAGATGGTTGGATAGCATCACTGACTCAATGGACATGAGTTTGAGCAAGCTCTGGGAGTTGGTGATAGACAAGGAAGCCTGGCGTGCCTGCAGTCCATGGGGTCACAAAGAATCAGACACAACTGAGCAATTGAAGTGAACTGAGAAGAGGAACTAAAAACCCTCTTGATGAAAGTGAAAGTGGAGAGTGAAAAGGTTGGCTTAAAGCTCAACATTCAGAAAACGAAGATCATGGCATCTGGTCCCATCACTACATGGGAAATAGATGGAGAAACAGTGGAAACAGTGTCAGACTTTATTTTTCTGGACTCCAAAATCACTGCAGATGGTGACTGCAGCCATGAAATTAAAAGACGCTTACTCCTTGGAAGGAAAGTTATGGTCAACCTAGATAGCATATTCAAAAGCAGAGACATCACTTTGCCAACAAAGGTTCGCCTAGTCAAGGCTATGGTCTTTCCTGTGGTCATGTATGGATGTGAGAGCTGGACTGTGAAGAAGGCTGAGCGCCGAAGAATTGATGCTTTTGAACTGTGGTGTTGGAGAAGACTCTTGAGAGTCCCTTGGACTGCAAGGAGATCCAACCGGTCCATTCTGAAGGAGATCAGCCCTGGGATTTCTTTGGAAGGAATGATGCTAAAGCTGAAACTCCAGTATTTTGGCCACCTCATGAGAAGAGTTGACTCATTGGAAAAGACTCTGATGCTGGGAGGGATTGGGGGCAGGAGGAGAAGGGGACGACAGAGGATGAGATGTCTGGATGGCATCACTGACTCAATGGATGTGAGTCTGAGTGACCTCCGGGAGCTGGTGATGGACAGGGAGGCCTGGCGTGCTGCAGTTCATGGGGTCGCAAAGAGTCGGACATGACTGAGCGACTGATCTGATCTGATCTGAACTGATAGGAAACTTCCTGTAATAAAAGTTGTGAAAGTTCTGATTTTACAAATGAAAAGAGGCAATTCCTGTCTTTGTCCATATGGGAAACTCATCTCCTTTGAGCCCCACTTGGAGGCCCATAATGATTTTTGTCATTATCCTCTGTATTGAGGCAAATTTCCTACTTTTTGCTCCATATCCTTTGATCACTATTGTCTTGGAATGAATGAACTTTTTTTTTCTCATTATGACCTTTTTATACCCAGCTCCTTTATACCTTTGCACCTTGTCTCACAAACCCTACCTGAGACCATGCTGATCCCCACTGCTCCAGCAATTCTAACTTGCTTGTGAGTTGTCTAAATTTGGCATAGTATAATGTTTATCCCTCTGTGCCTTTTCACAAAATGCTCCCTCTTTCTGGAATGTTCTTCCCTCCACTCTCCCCATTCCCCATGCAGAACTCATTCCTATTTATCACTTGGACTCAGGAAGATGGGTCAGTTAGGAAAAGCCCCTCCCCCTGCAACCCCCCACAACTCCTATCTGACTTCTGAAGGTAGGTCTGTGTGTTCATGTCACACAGAACCTTACCTTTCAGGCAACACATTAATTCTCTTAGAACAAAAGAGTGAATTCTGTTTCAACTGGAACCTGTCCTCTTAGTAACTCTTTAATTTCAAATGCAGTTGTACAAACCTAAAGAGTTTATAGGTAGATGACCATTAGCTACTCTAACACACAATTCTAAACACCTCAACAGTTATTATCTTTTCTACTGGCCCCTGAATAGACAAAAAACCAAGGCTGAAACTCAGCAGGTATGCACTGATATTGAACTACCTCATTCCAGTTAGTTAAAGCTGCCATCCTGATCCTGATTGTCATCCCCTACCATTGCCTTGGCTCCCATGATACAGCAGCTTTAGATACATCCAAGAATCCTCCTTTAGCTAGAGGGTTCTAGCATGGGCAAGTAGAGGGGCTCCAGCATCCAGCCCCAGGGTTCCTTCAGGTGTCTGTTCCAATTGGCTCATGTCTTACTTCTTGTTGGGCTTCCCTGATAGCTCAGTTGGTAAAGAATCCACCTGCAATGCAGGAGACTCTGGTTCAATTCCTGGGTCAGGAAGCTCCCCTGGAGAAGTGATAGGCTACCCACTTCAGTATTCTTGGGCTTCCTTTGTGGCTCAGCTGGCAAAGAATTTGCCTGCAATGCAGGAGACCTGGATTCAGTCTCTGGGTTGGGAAGATCCCCTGGAGAAGAGAAAGGCTATCCACTCCAGTATTCTGGCCTAGAGAATTCCATGGACTGTATAGTACATGGGTCACAAAGGGTGGGACACAACTGAGCTGCTTTCACTTTTACCTTTTGCTATCAGATATTTTAAATATCTGATTGTGCAGATCATCAAACACATTTAAGTTCCAAAGGAACAACTGCCAGAATACTCTGACAGGTATAATGCACAAACATAAGCCTGAATGTGACTAAAAATCAAATTTGCAGTTAGAAAGATATTTAATGTGGCATTGTGTCATGAGCCTAAGGGATCGAAGGGTCATGTTCAAACTACCAAGGAAACGCATATAGGATTGGGAAAATCAATATTTCAAATTCAACATTTGAAATGATTTAACTGATTTATCAAATAGGTTAAATACCTTTCATTACCAGAAACTTTTATTTACTGCAGCAGCAGTCCATATGCATAGGTGTTAAAGCACATTTTTGTTTAGTATTTTAGTATTTAATAGCTTGACAAATGCATACTGAGCTTTTGTGAATTTAGATGTGTATATATAGGAGATAATATTAATAATTACATTGAGGCAGCCTCAACATGGTACTTAATTGGCTTAATAAAGGATAGTGATGAAAGTAGAAGAAGTGGAGGCAAGATGAGACACACAAAGTGTGTAAAGATGATATCAAGTCATATAATACTTCTAATTGATGTCTTGGCATGAATTAATTATGATTCTTATACTGATTGACTCCAGAAGTTCAAATAGTTCATTAAGGGAAGAAATGTACCTCAGAACATTGGAGAAAAAAAGAGAGCACATCAAATAGGTCTCTAGATCTAACATAAGAAAACGGTATGTAGGAATGACTGATCAGCTATTATTGGCCATTTTTGTACCAGATACAGAAAGCTGCCTCTGAATCTTTCTTCCCTAAAATCACTATCACTTGTCAAAATAGTAAAATGTAATACATTGATTTTACTTATGCTTAAAATTTTATACATTATAAATATTGCATAGGGCCTCTACATGTTAAAAAAAAAAAACCAAACAATGCTTTTTTAGAAAGGCCTGGAAGCAGACTCTAGATGGACTTTAGGATTCTCCTAAATCATGCATGTATTCCAGTTCCACATTTATCTATGTCTTGTTCTCAAATTTACAGGAAACTGAGTTCTTCATTTAAGGAAGGAAGGAAGGGAAAGAGGGAAAAAAGGGGGAAAGAAGGAGGGAGGAAAGAAGATAAAGCCTCGTTCAGGATAATATAACACTAAAGATTAGCATTAAAACAATCCTCCTCCATCCCACTGTCATCCACACCCCCATAATCTCCACATCCACCTCCCCACATGCGCCCCTACAGACACCAACACACACAGTGCTAACAATGTACCTTTAAGGAAATGTTATTTTTACAGCTTATGACAACAGATCATTTAAGAATACCTTTCCTTTGCAGTCATTTAATATTCTTAGATTTCTCCCCCCATTTTTCTGATGGTATTAAAGCAATAGACTGAACAGTAAAATGAACAAAAATGTCAAAACATTATTAAAAGTTAAAATTTCAGACCTTTCCATATTGTATTAATAGACAAGTCAAAGTACTACTTTGAAATTTGAAAAGAATTTTAAATAAAAGTGAATGATTCTTTTTTAAAATGTTATAAATGGAAAAGATAAAACAATTCTTAATTATTCTTCTCAATTATTCTTCCTCTCTATCATCCGAAGACAAGCAACTTAAAATATAGCCATAGATTTTGAAACATTTATATTTAATTCAGGAACTTACCTGATACATACCACATTGAATAATTTTTTTCAAGGAGTCAATGTACACTATTTTATTTTTAACCAAGAAAGAGATGGGAATACCAGACCACCTGATCTGCCTCTTAAGAAATCTGTATGCAGGTCAGGAAGCAACAGTTAGAACTGGTCATGGAACAACAGACTGGTTCCAAATAGGAAAAGGAGTACGTCAAGGCTGTATATTGTCACCATGTTTATTTAACTTATATGCAGAGTACATCATGAGAAATGCTGGACTGGAAGAAACACAAACTGAAATCAAGATTGCCGGGAGAAATATCAATAACCTCAGATATGCAGATGACACCACCCTTATGGCAGAAAGTGAAGAGGAACTCAAAAGCCTCTTGATGAAAGTGAAAGTGGAGAGTGAAAAGGTTGGCTTAAAGCTCAACATTCAGAAAACGAAGATCATGGCATCTGGTCCCGTCACTACATGGGAAATAGATGGAGAAACAGTGGAAACAGTGTCAGACTTTATTTTTCTGGGCTCCAAAATCACTGCAGATGGTGACTGCAGCCATGAAATTAAAAGACGCTTACTCCTTGGAAGGAAAGTTATGACCAACCTAGATAGCATATTCAAAAGCAGAGACATTATTTTACCAACAAAGGTTCGCCCAGTCAAGGCTATGGTCTTTCCTGTGGTCATGTATGGATGTGAGAGCTGGACTGTGAAGAAGGCTGAGCGCCGAAGAATTGATGCTTTTGAACTGTGGTGTTGGAGAAGACTCTTGAGAGTCCCTTGGACTGCAAGGAGATCCAACCAGTCCATTCTGAAGGAGATCAATCCTGGAATTTCTTTAGAAGGAATGATGCTAAAGCTGAAGCTCCAGTATTTTGGCCACCTCATGCGAAGAGTTGACTCATTGGAGAAGACTCTGATGCTGGGAGGGATTGAGGGCAGGAGGAGAAGGGGATGACAGAGGATGAGATGGCTGGATAGCATCACTGACTCGATTGATGCGAGTCTGAGTGACCTCTGGGAGCTGGTGATGGACAGGGAGGCCTGGCGTGCTGTGGTTCATGGGGTTGCAAAGAATTGGACACGACTGAGCGACTGATCTGATCTGAAATGCATATACTTTAGATTTCTTTACTACAGATACATTTGTTTCCACTTAGATAAATATACCTCTTCTCTTATTGCACCCATACTGTCACTGACAAGAGGAAAAGACAAAGAGATGTGAAAACCACTCTTAAGAATCTGTTCCTTTTTTACTTGAAATGTATTACTGGCCTTCCAAGTATAAGCCTAATGCTTAGTGTTTTATTCCAGGCTTAGGCCATCTTCTAGGAAGAAGTTTCTTCTGGTTGCAATCCAAAACCAAAACTATCCTTGCTACTTAATCCTATTATTTATTATTCGGCTCAAAACCTTTGGTCACCATGAATCACTTGTGCCTTTTACTTTTTGACTTCTAAAGCAATCCAATTTGTGAATACTTTCAGCCTGGTTTGAAAAGTTTAATGGCTGTAAGGCAAGTATGTTAACCAAAGCAGAAGAGAAAGAGATAACGGATGAGTATGGATGGTTTTCAAAATTGGAGGAAGCTCACTAAATGAACACAATCACCCCTGCCTTTAAAAATTTTTGGATTAGGAGAACCTCTTAACTGTAGTTTAACTCTTAATGAATTCAAGGTTTTTTTGTGTGTTTTTTTTTTTTTTTGCACAAATTCTGAACAAGGCCATTTTGGGGACTGAATGTATCCTCCCAAAAGTCATATGAGGAAGCCCTAATGCCCAAGGGATTAGGAAGTGGAGTCTTTGGGGGATAATTAGGTTTAGATGAAGTCCTAGGATGTGGTCCTCATGATGGAATTGGTGTCCTTATAAGAGGAGACCAGAGAGCACTCACTTTCTCTCTCTTCCTCCCTCTCTCCCCTGTGTGAGTATGCAACAAGAAGCCAGTTGTCTTTAAGCCAGGAAAAAGATCATCACCAGAACCTGACCCATGTTGGCACCCTGACCTCAGACTTACCAGCTTCTGGAACAGTGAGAAATAAATATATATTATTTAATATCTCTTATTTTTTTTTTAAATAGCTGCCCAAGATGACCAGACACCACTGACCAAGAACCAAACTCCATTACTTTAACATATAATAGAAGTCTTTATGGTGTACATATAGTGACACCTTTAAAGATAAGTAATCTAACAGTCTTCCTGTCCCCTGCATTCATTCCTCCAGGTTCTCATTGGTGCTAATTCTTTACTATAAACACACTTTATTCACTTCTACATAATCTAATCTTACTTACCAATTAAGTCCAACTAAAGTATCTTCTCTCAAGAGACCTTCCTTCACTCAATATACCTAGCCTGTATCTGTGCCTCTCTCAATATACTTATTTGTTCCAAATGTACTTACTGAGTGGCAACTACAGTTTGGTTAGTACCCTCTAAGATAGCTCTTAGCTCTCATGATATGATCCTCATCTCTAGTAGAATCCCCTACCCTAAACTTTGGGCTACATCTTGTAGCTTGTTTCTAACAAATAGAATAAGGTGAGAGTAAGAGGTGTCATTCATGAGACTAGATTGAAAAAGATGTGGCTTTTATCTTGCACACTCTCCCTGACTCTATGACTCAGGTGCTCCAAGGGGAGCCAGCTGCCATGAGCTGCTCTTGGAAACACCCAGGAGTCAAGGAACTCGGTCCAGTAACCTGTGAGGAACTGAATCCTGCCAATAACAAAGTAAGACACAGCTAGATCTCTGCCTCACAAAAACTGTGAGATAATAAATCTTTGTTCTTTTAAGCTGTTAGATTTTGGGGTAATTTGCTATACAGCAACAGGTAACTAAACATACAGCTAAGCAGACTAATAGAAAATTATCAGTTTTTTTAGTATTGTTATTTTTTTATTCATATGACTTTTAGTTGTTGTTAGGTTGTAGACATCTTGAAAATACAACTCATCTTTGATGAAATAAGTATAAACATGAGAGTGTTATAATGTTCACAAAAATGCCTTCCTTCACCCTGCCCACCAAAGTAAACCCTGCAGTTGCCAACTTAGTTTTCTCCCTTTTCACCTCCTCCTTCAACCACCTTTTTCTACCACCACCACACTCCAAAAGTACCTGCTACTGCTAAGTCGCTTTAGTCGTGTCTGACTCCGTGCGACCCTATGGACAGCAGCCCACCAGGTTTCTCCGTCCACAGGATTCTCCAGGCAAGAATACTAGAGTTGCCATTTCCTTCTCTAGGACAAAAGTACCTATTAAGGATTCTCCAGGCAAGAATACTGGGTTGCCATTTCCTTCTCCAGGGCAAAAGTACCTATTTTACTTTTAAAGAGTAAAATATGTTTTTACTCAAAGATGTTGTAATGCCACACCAAAGAAGGGCAAGTGGCAGGGACCTGTGAGGTTGAAAGAGCAAGGTGAAGGGCATAAGCAAAAATGCTAAAGGGCTGGAGGAAGGAAAACAAGGTTAGAATGTAAGTCAATGAGCTGAGACCACAGAGGGGGAGTTTTGTTGGTATTTGATAAGGAAGATGTGTTTAAAAAGAAGAACAAAGAGAATATAGTACAACAGTAATAACAAGCGCCTGTTCAGACTGTGATCCTACATCTAAACAATGGACCTTGTTCAATATTCTCAGTTCTTATTCCTCTAATCCACAGGTATTTATTCAGTGCACTCTGCTTTCATGGAGCTTACATTCTAATGGGGACACTGAAACCAAATTAATAAAATATTGATTTATCAGGCATCGAACCTGGACTGGCGACTTGTTTCATATATGATATTATACTTATTTCAGTGCCATTCTTGGTGCACTGGGATGACCCAGAGGGATGGTATGGGGAGGGAGGAGGGAAGAGGGTTCAGGATGGGGAACACATGTATACCTGTGGCAGATTCATTTTGGTACATGGCAAAACCAATACAATATTGTAAAGTTAAATAAAATAAAAATAAAATTTAAAAAATTTTATTTATGATACAATTATACACACATATCTAACTGATTATTTTTACCTTTTGCTGCAACCAACATATTTCTTTTACATATTAGAATATATATAGCATATGTATGACAGCTTATGACTGTATTTGTATAGATATGAATATATTAATATTATTTCATTCCTTTGACATGAATGTTCACAATTTTGTTCTGATTTTAAAATAAATTTAAACATTTTAAAAGGTCCCTAAAAGTACTGTGGGTCCTCATCACTGTGTCTACTGGTTACAAATTGGTCTTGGCTACCTAAAGGAATGACTTTTGACTTGAATTCTGAAGGATGAGTAGTTGCCTAAAGCAGTATTTCTCAATTTGCAAATTACATGGAGTATTGTTAAATTGCAGATTCAGATTCACTATGTCTAGGCTGGAGTCCAAGATTCTGAATAGCTAAAAGTTCCTAGGAGATGCTACTGGTATAGGGACAAAATTTTAAATAGTAAGCAACTAGAGCTATGTTGTCCAATATAATAGCTACCAGCCACTTGAGGCTATTTAAATTTGTAATTCAATTAATTAAACTAAAATAAAATTAAAATCTCTATTCTTTAGTTGCACTAACCACATTTCAAGTGCTCAATAGGCATGTGCAGTTATTGTCTACCTTATTAAACAGTGCAGATATACAACATTTCTATAACAACAGAAAGTTCCTTTTTTATAGAGAATATAGAGAATAAAGAGATATAATATAGAGAATAAAGTCAGGGGAGGTAATTCAATTTGGGTATAGAAGTACAGGGGGCAACCAAGTAGGATGAGCCATATCAATGAAGGCTATCAAGCCAAATAAAGGAATATATTTTTGTAAAATAAAACATCACAGGCTTAAATAAAATAAGGTCATTTCAAGTCAATCTATTTCTCTATTTCTAGTTTAACCACTGCCACGAACATATTTCTTATTACAGTACTTCTAATAAATATTCAGTTTTAGAATAAGGTTGCCCATAGGTGTGCTCTCATATGACCCCTAGATAGACGTTTAATCTGACTAAATGATTAGACTTCAAGCTTCTGTTTTAGGTAACATGAATTCAGAGCAGAGATAAATGGCAACTCATACGTGTACATGCATGTGTGTGTGTTTAAAGCTTCCTCTTCTTAACTCTATTTTAAGAAAGCTAGTATCCTTTCTGATGGAAGTGAAATAACTGGTCCCTGTCAGCAGTCTTTGTGACTTCTCTTGCTCATTTACCACATTTGTGCTACAGATGTGCTATGCTGATGAAGTATTTTTCACTTGGTGACTCATTTACTTAATTGGAAACTTTGCTCTTTTAAGTTTATAAAGAGAATCAGAACTGAAGAGGGAAATGCATTTGATGTGGTCAACATAAGAGGACATATACGGAGCATTTGTCTCTCTAATGCCTATGCTCTATGTTTTGATCTAAAGCCAGGACCTAACCATATAGAAATTTTGGTCCACAACACCTGAGAAGCACAATGAACAACAAAACTAACACTCAAGGTTGCTAGGATCTAAGATTAGCTTAGCTTGAACATCTCCCTGTGCTGCTAATTGTTTTTATGTTAAACATCCCATGATGATGAGGTACTAATTTTATTTTTCTCATATGGCTCATTAAATTCAGCACAAATAATGAAACCCAAAGGCTTTGTGTTTTCAGTGTCAAGTAAATCTGATCACTTTACAGTCCATCAGCTTTAAAGATTTTGAGTGAGGATTGGTCCTGTTGGGAGGAAAAAAAATATTTTTTCTAAATAAAATCCAAAGGAATATGATAGCACACTTTGGCTGCAGGACAGGTGTGAACACAAAGAACGCACTCTCTCCTTCCAGCTTAAAGTGCATCTGGCTGGAAACTACTGCTGAAGCCTCTTCAATTTATCACTAAAATACCTATGAAGAAACAGAACAAGATGAAAATTCACACCTCCAAAAATGAAGACTCAAAGAAAACCAATTACTTAACTCTGGAATTTGCAACTGCTTCTCAGCTCTAGGTGCTGTATTAAGAAAAATACACTTAGAGCTTTACAAGCAATGTTTTATGAAACAGAAAATAAATAGGGTAAGAAGTCATTTCACCTCTCCTAACTGTGTGCTCCATGCCAAATAACAAAACCAGGTATACATTCATTTAGTTTTACAGGCAAACAGAAGACTCTATCACCTATCATTAATCTTCCTACATCCATTTCAGTACTGAAATTGTACAAAGTAAAAATATATGTATGTTTGGTTCGGGGAACATTGGATAAGAGAAAAACCCTCCCTCATCTTTATGCTATTTTACAAGGTGAATACCTCCTAGACATTGATAATTGCAGTGCAAGTTCTATATAGCTATCATTGTTTAAGCCAGTATTAAGAAGAGAATGTGCTAGAAACTATGCTGTGTACATAGGAACAAATGTCTGTCTCTGAGAAAGCCCAGATACTGGATGCTAGAAAAACACTTTAAAGCAACTGTAATAAATAAAATCAAGAGTTAAAGGATGCTACGGACAAAGAATAAGAATAAACCATGAAAATGTGTCTTACTAGATAAGACTATCAATAAAAAGACAGAAATTTTAAAAGAAAAAAATAGAAATTATGTAGCTGATATCTACATTGTCTAAAATAAAAATTTCACTAAAGTTGCTTTACAGAGAACTGAGACAGTAGAAGGAAGAATCAGTGAACTTGAAAATAGGCCCTTGAGATTATATGATCAGAGGAGCAAAGAGACAAAAAAAAAAAAAAAAAAAATGCGAAATTAAAAGATGGGGGAGAGAGAGAATATTTGAATGCATAATGGACCTATGCTTCTCAAATTGAATGAAAACCTTTAACCTATACATTCTAGAACCTTCAAAACATCCAAGCAGGATATACTCAAAGAGATTCACACCAAGACACATCAATATTAATGACAAAAGATGAAGACGAAGAGAGAACCTGGAAGCAGCAAGAGAGAAGCATACTGTTATGTACAAGGGAGCAGCAAAAAGACCAGCAACTGCTTTCTCATCAGAAACCATTGAGGACACAAGCCAGTAGGATAGCATATTCAAATACTAACAACAAGCCAGAACAAAATAATCTGTCAACTAAAAATCCAGTGAAAATATCTTTAAAAATGAATAACAAATTGATATATTTTCATATAAACAAAAGTTGAGAATTTGTTGCTAGTAGACCTGTCCTATAAGAAATGCTAAAGTGAATCCTTTAGACTTGAAAGGACATAGACAGTTAAGTCAAATATTCAAAATGAAATAAAGAATATTGGTAAAATAATTGCAGAAATATATATAAAATCATTGGGTATTTTTGTTTATAACTCCTTTTTTCTATGTGATTTTTAAAAACTGCATAAAACAATATTAAATCTATATTAATGAGTTCAGTAATGTAATTTGTGACTATAACAACTTGGCAACACACTCCAGTACTCTTGCCTAGAAAATTCCATGGACTGAGAGACTCCTCAGAGCCTGGTTAGCTACAGTCCATGGAGTCGCAAAGAGTCAGACACAACTGAACGACTTCACTTCACTTTAGGGCCATATTAGGGCAAAATTTATATATACTATTACAATTAAATTGATATTAACCTGAGTTGATAGTTATAAATTAACGTTCTCATTGTAATCAGCACAATCCTAAAAAATAACAATAAATAACAAAATAAATTAAAGTGAATTAAAATAATACAAATAACTAACCAAAGAAGGAAATAATGGAAGAATTGAGGAACAAAAAAGATATAAGATAGAGAAAACAAATAGTAAACAAATAGTAAAATGGCAGACATAAGTTCTTCCTTATCAGTAGTCACATTAACAATAATGTGATTATTAGTAAATAAATTAACAATAAATATATTAAATTTTCCAATTAACTGGTAACATATCAGAATCGATTTTTTAAAAAACACATGATCTAACTAAAATGTCTATAAGAGACTCACTTTTAATACAAGAGATAAATTATTTGAAAGAAAAGGGGCTGAAAAAATATTCCATGCAAACAATAACAAAAAGAGTTGAAGTGTCTGTACCAATATCAGACAAAACAGGCTTGAAGACAAACATTGATTTGACAGACAAAAATTATATAAGAGGGTTAATTCATCAAGAAGATACACATATGGACATGACAACAGATTCAAAAATATATAAAGCAAAAACTGTTCAAACTGAAGGGAGAAATTGCCAGTTCAAAAATTACAGTCAGACATTTCAATAACCCAGTTTCAATAATGAACAAACTAGACAAAGATCAGCAAAGAAATATAAGACTTCAACAACATTATATCACCTATATTTGTATCACCTATACCTAACATAACTGAAACATTTCTCACAACAGCAATGTACATATTCTTCTTAAGTGCATTCAATTCAGTTGCTTAGAGTCATGTCTGACTATTTGCAACCCCATGCACTGCAGCATGCCAGGTTTCCCTGTCCATCACCAACTCCTGGAGCATTCTCAAACTCATGTCTATTGAATCAGTGATGTCATCCAACCATCTAATCTTCTGTCATCCCCTTCTCCTCATGCCTTCAATCTTTCCCAGAATCAGTGAAAATCACAGTTGTGTCTGACTCATTATGACCCCATGGAATAGCCCATGGAATTCTTCAGGCCAGAAAACTGGAATGGGTAGTCGTTCCCTTCTCCAAGGGATCTTCCCAATTGAGGGATCGAACCCAGGTCTCCCACATTGCAGGTGGATTCTTTACCAGCTGAGTCACCAGGGAAGCCTCCCAGCATTAGGGTCTTTCCTAATGAATCAGTTCTTTGCATCAGGTGGCCAAAGTACTGGAGCTTCAGCTTCAGTATCAGTCTTTCCAATGAATATTCAGGACTCATCTCCTTTAGGACTGACTGGTTTGATTTCCTTGCAATCCAAAAGACTCTCAAGAGTCTTCTTCAACACCAAAGTTGAAATGCATCAGTTCTTTTAGTGCTCAGCTTTCTTTCTGGTCCAACTCTCACATCTATATATGACTACTGGAAAAATCATAGCTTTGACTATACATACCTCTTTTGGCAAAGTAATATCTCTGCTTTTTAATATGCTGTCTATGTTTGTCATATGCTCTCTTCCAAGGAGCAAGTGTCTTTTAATTTCATGGCTGAAGTCACTATCTACAGTGATTTTGGAGCCCAAGAAAATAATGTCTGTCACTGTTTCCATTGTTTCCCCTTCTATTTGCCATGAAGTGATTGGATCAGATACTGTAGTCCCAAAGATACTGTGGTCTTTGTTTTTTGACTGTTGAGTTTTAAGCCAGCTTTTTCACTCTCCTCTTTAGTTCCTCTTCACTTTCTGCCATAAAAGTTTTGTCATCTGCATATCTGAGGTTATTGATATTTCTCGCGGCAATCTTGATTTCAGCTTGCGCTTCATCCAGCCTGGCATTTTCCATGATATATTCTGCATATAAGCTAAATAAGCAGGGTGACAATATATAACTTTGTTGTACTCCTTTTCCAATTTGGAACCAGTCCATTGTTCCATGTCCAGTTCCAACTGTTGCTTCTTGACCTGATTACAGATTTCTCAGTAAGCAGGTAAAGTGGTCTGGTATTCCCATTAAAATATTATTAAGAATAGATCACATTGGGCCACAAAATGAATCCCATGAATTTAAAAATACTGTAATCATGCAAGTATGTTCTCCAACTATGATAGAATAAAATTAGAAGTCAACAGCAAAGAAAAAAAGGGGGGGAATATACATACATAACATATTAAACAACATAGCATATTAAACAACATAGCATATTAAACAACACAGTGGGAAAACCTCTTGAATACCCAGTGGGATAAACAGATTGCAAGAAAAACTAGAAATATTTTGAATGAATAGCAACAAAATAAACCCAAATTTATGAAATGTAGATTAAATAGTGGTCAAAGAGCTTATAGCTCTCAATATCTATGTTAAGAAAGAACAAAAATCTCCAGTCAATACTTAGCTTTCCACCTTAAGAAAACTAGAAAAAGAACAATAAATTTAATCCAAACTAAGGAGAAGGAAGGAAATAGTAAACTGTAGAGCAGGGATGAATAGAGAATCAAAGAAGCAATAGAGAGAGTAAACAAAATCAAAATCGGTTCTTTGAAAATATCAACAAAATTGACAAACCTTTAGCTAGACTCACTGAGATAAAAATGAGAAAAGACTAAAGTCAGTAGTATTAGGAATTAAAGTAAGGATATTTGTCCTTACAGAAATTAAAGGATTATAAGGAGCTAGTATTATATGATCAACAAACTAGATAACCTACAAGAATTGAACAAAATTTTTCAAAATCCCAACTAATATGACTTAAGAAAAAGAAGAAAGAAAATCTAAATGAACCCACAAAAAAGTAAAGAAATGAATTATTAATCAAAAATCTTCTGATAAAAGCTCAGAACAAAATGCCTTCACTGGTGAATTCTACAAAACATTTAAAGAATAATTAATGGTAATTCTCCCCAAACTCTTCCAAAATATACAAGAGGAGGGAATACCTCTTAACTTATTCTATGGGGTCATTATTACCAAAGAAGACAGAGATAGCACAAGGAAAGAAAACTACAGGCCACTAATTTTCATGAATATACACATGAAAATCATCAGCATAACATCAGCAGATCAAATACCTCAGTTTATTAAAAGAATTAAACACCATGGCAAAGTGAGATTTACCTCAGCAATGCAAGAATAGGTCAAATACAATATCAATCAACATAATATACCTTTTAATAGAATGAAGAGGAAAAAAACCCATATGATCATCTCGATAGAGAAATCATTTGACAAAATACAATACTTCCATGATAAAAACATTGAACAAACTAGGAAAAAAAGAGAATTTTCTCAACTGATAAAAAGCATATATGAAATAAACCTATATCCAATATCATAGTTAACAGTGAAAACCTAAAATCTTTCCTTTAAGATCAGGACCAAGACAAGGATGTCCACTCTCATCTCTTCAACATTGTATTAGAAGTTCACACCAGGGCAGTTAAGCAAGATAAAGAGATAAAAAGTTTGGAGAGAAAGAAGTAAAACTACCTATTATGAATATGGTTATAAATAAAAGATCTACTAGGAATTGTGTGGATGGCATAATCTTTGTATAAAAAACCTAAAGAATCTACTTTTAAAACTTTTAGAACTAACACCCTAGTTCAGCAAAGCTCCAGAATAAAGATAAATACAAAAATAATTGTATATCTATATACAAGTAATGAATATTCTGAAAATAAAATTAGGAAAACAATTCCTTTAAAATAGCATCAAAATATTTAGGAGTAAATTTAGCCAATAATGTGTAAGATATGTAGAAAACTATAAAATATTGTTAGAAACTGAGGAAGACCTAAATATGGAAATACTATGTTCACTGATTAGAAGACTTAATATTGTTAATATGGCAATACTTCCTAATTTATCTTCATAGTCAATGTAATCTCTAACAAAATTAACTTTTTTTTTCAAAAAAGAATAAGTTGATTCTAAAATGGATATACAATTGCAATGGCACATGACAGGCAAACAATCTTGAAAAATAAAATATAAAGTTGCAGGACTCACAGTTTCCTATTTCAAAACTTAATACATAGGTATTGTAATCAAAATATCATGCTACTAGAATAAAGACAAACATAATAATCAATGGAATACAATAAAGAATCCAGAAATAAACCAATACATCAATGATCAGATGATTTTCAACAAGGTTACCAAGACCATTCACGGAGGAAAGAATAGTCTTTTTAACAAATGCTGCTAGAATAAAGAAATATCCATATGCAAAAGAATGAACTTTACCCTAATCTCATACCATATAAAAAGATTAACTCTAAACTGAACAAAAAACTAAATGTAAACACTATAAAACCCTTATAAGGAAACATCAGTACAGGTCTTTTTGCCTGTGGATTAGTTAATTGCTTCTTAAATATAACACTAAAATCACAAGGAACAAAAGTTAGGTATAGTGAACTGTGTCAAAATTTAAAAATCGTGTGCTTCAAAGAACACTATTAAGAAAGTGAAGCTGTGGTACATATACACAATGGAGTATTACTCAGCCATTAAAAAGAATACATTGTGGCAGATCCATCTTGATGTATGGCAAAAGCAATACAATATTGTAAAGTTAAACAAAATAAAATTTAATTAAAAAAAAAGAATACATTTGAATCAGTTCTAATGAAGTGGATGAAACTGGAGCCTATTATACAGAGTGAAGTCAGCTAGAAAGAAAAACACCAATACAGTATACTAATGCATATATATGGAATTTAGAAAGATGGTAACAATAACCCTGTATACGAAACAGCAAAAGAGACACTGATGTGTAGAACAGTCTTTTGGACTCTGGGAGAGGGAGAGGGTAGGATGATTTGGGATAATGGCATTGAAATATGTATAATATCATATATGAAACGAGTCGCCAGTCCAGGTTCGATGCACAATACTGGATGCTTGGGGCTAGTGCACTGGGACGACCCAGAGGGATGGTATGGGGAGGGAGGAGGGAGGGAGAGTTCAGGATGGGGAACACATGTATACCTGTGGCAGATTCATTTTGATATATGGCAAAACCAATACAATATTGTAAAGTTAAATAAAATAAAACTAAAAAAAAAAAAAAAAGAAAGTGAAGAGGCAATCCATAGAATGGGAGAAAGTCTTTGCAAATCGTTTATCTGAGACAGCTCTAGTATCCAGACTATTTAAAAAACTCTTTCAATACAACAAAATGACAGTTAATAAATGGACAAAGGACTTGAATAAACATTTTACCAAAGAATACATATAAATGGCCAATAAACACATTGAAAAGATCCTGAACACCACTGGTCATTAAAGAAATGCAAATAAAGACCAGAATAAAATATTATTTCACATCCAAAAGGATAACTATATTTTAAACAAACAACTTTTAAAAACCCAGAATATTGCAAGTATTGGTCAGAATATAAATTATGTTGCTGGTGAGAATGTAAAGTGGTACATTCACTGTGGAAAACATTCAGGCCTTTCCTCAAAAAAGTCAAATACAGAGTTACCATAAGACCCAACAATTGCATTGGTCCAAATAAACAGAAGCACAAAAGTAGATTAGTGATTGCCAGCAGTTAGGGTGAGGTGTAGATGTAGAGTGACTGCTTAATGGATATAGGATTTCTTTTTAGGGTGACGAACATGTTCTGAAATTAAGTGGTGGCAATGATTGTACAACATTGTGAATGTAATAAAAATTACTGAACTGTACACTTTAAAATAGTTAAAATTGTGACTTTCATGGTATGTGAATTACCTCAATAAAATAAAGTGTTTCCATGTAAAAATGAATAAGAAAAACACATTTAATTCAAAATACAGAAAAATAAAATCACAGAAACAACCCAATGAAGACGTGAGCATCTATTTAGGCATGTTATCTTTTAAGATAGAGTGGATTAGGGGAATCACTGTCAACTCTTCCTTCATACTCACCTAAATTTCTAGTCTGTGCCTCTTCCCACCATCACTGAAATAAAATTTGGACTGGTCTTCCCAAGCAATATACTCAAGACGTTTCCTGGGGTTTCTCCAACACTGTGTCAATACTGAGGGAAGTAGAAACATTTCCAAAATATTATACTCTGCTGCTGCTGCTAAGTCGCTTCAGTCGTGTCTGACTCTGTGCGACCCCATAGACGGAAGCTCACCAGGCTCCCCTGTCCCTGGGATTCTCCAGGCAAGAACACTGGAGTGGGTTGCCATTTCCTTCTCCAATACATGAAAGCGAAAAGTGAAAGTGAAGTCGCTCAGTCGTGTCCGACTCTTAGCGACCCCATGGACTGCAGCCTACCAGGCTCCTCCGTCCATGGGATTTTCCAGGCAAGAGTACTGGGGTGGGGTGCCATATTATACTCTAAACATCCCTTATTCTCATAATTGATAAAAATTAAAGACAATTGGGAATGTGGAGGACAGAATTAGAGAAGATAAACTGAAAAATATTCCTGGGTGGTTACAACAGCACTGGCAGGAAATGGTGGCGGCTCTAACCAGAAATACCCTTGCTGGGGTGAAAGGCTGCTGTTTACCCACCTGTGGACCTCAGTTCAGTCTATGGTCCCAGTTGCTCCCTTTCAGACAGCAAATTAATACTCTTTAGAGGCAAGTTTAAACAGATCACCTACAAACTGTGTTTGAATATGTCAGTCTTTAGTTCTACTGAAATCTCCCTAAATGTCATATCTGCAATCATATAGTTGTATACTTTTGATGACAGAAAAGATGTTGAATTAGAAAAAGTCTGCTTTTTTATTGATTTTGCAGCATTTCTTCATATCTAAAGTCACCAGGTGTCTTACATTCACTCAACAATGTGAGGCTCTGAATTGGTTGCTGTCCACTAGGAATAATCTCCATCCTAAGAACTAATGGTGGCTAGACGGCTCAAACATACCTTGTGCACACCAGGACCTAGAGACTCCACAGAGACTGAGATAGAACTGTGTTTCAATGTGTCCTGAAGAGGTATGGGTCAGCAGTGGACTGCTGCAGGGGCAGGGGCTCTGGGTGCTGTAGACTTGGGTATAGCTTAAGCCCTCTTGGAGAAGGTCATCATTAACCAACCATAGAGCCACCAGAACTTACACAGGGCTGGGAAATAGACTGTGGGAGGGCAAAAACAGAACCTTGTGCACACCAAGACACAGAAGAAAAGAGTACTGACCCCACAAGTGACTGACCCAAACATGCCCATGAGTGTCCAGGACTCTGTGGTGGAGGTGTGGGTCAGTGATGACTTGCTTCGGGGTTGGGGGCACTGAGTGTCCCAATGCATGCATGGGACCTCTTGAAGGAGGTCCACGTTACCTCCATTACCTCCACCATAGTTTGGCCTTGGTCACAGAAAACAGAGGGAACAAGCCCCACCCATCAAGAGAAAATTGGATTAAAGATTTACTGAGCATGGCCCCGCCCATCAAAACAAGACCCAGTTTTCCCCTCAGTCAGTCTCTTCCATCAGGAAGCTTCCATAAGCCTCTTATCCTTCTCCATCAGAGGGCAGACAAAAAGAAAACCACAGTCACAGAAAACTAACCAATCTGATCACATGGACCACAGCCTTGTCTAACTCAATGAAACCAAGGGCCATGCCATGCAGGGCCACCCAAGACGGACGGGTCATGGTGAAGAGTTCTGACAAAATGTGATCCACTGGAGAAGGAAATAGCAAACCACTTCCGTATTCTTGCCTTGAGAACTCGATCAACAGTATGAAAAAGCAAGAAGATAGGACACTGAAAGATAAACTTCCCAGCTTGGTAGGTGCCCAATATACTACTGGAGATCAGTGGGGAACTACAAACTCCAGAAAGAATGAAGAGACGGAGCCAAACAAAAACAACACCCAGTTGTGGATGTGACTGGTGATGTAAGTAAAGTCCAATGCTGTAAAGAGCAATATTGCATAGGAACCTGGAATGTCAGGTCCATGAGTCAAGGCAAATTGGAAGTGGTCAAACAGGAGTGGCAAGAGTGAACATCAACATTTAGGAATCAGTGAACTAAAATGGACTGGAATGGGTGAATTTAACTCAGGTGACCATTATATCTACTACTGTGGGCAAGAATCCCTTAGACGAAATAGAGTAGCCATCGTAGTCAAGAAAAGAGTCCGAAATGGAGTACTTGGATGCAATCTAAAAAATGACAGAATGATCTCTGTTCATTTCCAAGGCAAACCATTCAATAACACAGTAACCCAAGCCTATACCCCAACCTGTAATGCTGAAGAAGCTGAAGCTGAATGGTTCTATGAAGATCTACAAGACCTTCTAGAACTAATACCTGAAAAAGATGTTCTTTTCATTCTACGGAACTGGAAGGCAAAGAAGTCAAGAGATACCTTGAGTAACAGGCAAATTTGGCCTTGGAATACAAAATGAAGCAGGACAAAGGCTAACAGACTTTTGCCGAGAGAATGCGCTGGTCATAGCAAACACCGTCTTCCAACAACACAAGAGAAGACTCTATACATAGACATCACAAGATGGTCAATATTGAAATCAGATTGATTCTATTCTTTGCAGCCAAAGATGGAGATGCTCTGTACAGTCAGCGAAAACAAGACCGGGAGCTGACAGTAGCTCAGATCATGAACTCCTTATTGCCAAATTCATACTTAAATTGAAGAAAGTAGGGAAAACCACTAGACCATTCAGGTATGACCTAAAACAAATCCCTTTCAGTTATATAGTGGAAGTGGCAAATAGATTCAAGGGATTAGATCTGATAGAGTGCCTGAACATCTATGGACAGAGGTTCATGACATTGTACAGGAGGCAGAGATCAAGACCATCCCAAAGAAAAAGAAATGCAAAAAGGCAAAATGGTTGTCTGAGGAGGCTTTACAAATAACTGAGAAAAGAAGAGATGCAAAAGGCAAAGGAGAAAAGGAAAAATATACCTATTTGAATGCAGAGTTCCAGAGAATAGCAAGGAGACATAAGAAAGCCGTCCTCAGTGATCAATGCAAAGAAATAGAGGGAAACAAAAGAATGGGAAAGACTAGAGATCTCTTAAAGAAAATGAGAGATACAAAGGGAACATTTCATGCAAAGATAGGCTCAAGAAAGGACAGAAATGATATGGACCTAACAGAAGCAGAAGATATTAAGAACAGTTAGCAAAAATGCACATCTGATCAGATCAGATCAGTCGCTCAGTCATGTCCGACTCTTTGCGACCCCATGAACCGCAGCATGCCAGGCCTCCCTGTCCATCACCAACTCCCGGAGGTCACTCAGACTCATATCCATCAAGTCAGTTAGCAAAGTTCTAACTGTTGCTTCCTGACCTGCATACAGATTTCTCAAGAAGCAGATCAGGTGGTCTGGTATTCCCATCTCTCTCAGAATTTTCCACAGTTTATTGTGATCCACACAGTCAAAGGCTTTGGCATAGTCAATAAAGCAGAAATAGATGTTTTTCTGGAACTCTCTTGCTTTTTCCATGATCCAGCAGATGTTGGCAATTTGATCTCTGGTTCCTCTGCCTTTTCTAAAACCAGCTTGAACATCAGGAAGTTCACGGTTCACATATTGCTGAAGCCTGGCTTGGAGAATTTTGAGCATTACTTTACTAGCATGTGAGATGAGCGCAATTGTTCAGTAGTTTGAGCATTCTTTGGCAAAAATGCACATAGAAGTATCCAAAAAAATTTCTTCATGACCCAGATAGCCACAATGGTGTGATCACTCACCTGGAGCCAGACATCCTTGAATGCGAAGTCAAGTGGGCCTTAGGAAGCATCACTACCAACAAAGCTACTGGAGGTGATGGGATTCCAGTTGAGCTATTTCAAAACCTAAAAGATGATGCTGTGAGAGTGTCACACTCAATACGCCAGCAAATTTGGAAACCTCAGCAGTGGCCACAGGACTTAAAAAGGTCAGTTTTCATTCCAATCCCAAAGAAAGGCAATGCCAAAGAATGCTCAAACTACCGCACAATTGCACTCATCTCACATACTAGCAAAGTAGTACTCAAAAAGCTGGACTTAGAAAAGGCAGAGGAATCAGATCAAATTGCCAACATCAGTTGGATCATTGAAAAAGCAAGAGAGTTCCAGAAAAACATCTACTTCTGCTTTATTGACTATGCCAAAATCACAATGAACTCTGGAAAAGTCTTCAAGAGATGGGAATACCAGACCACCTCTCCTGCCTCCTGAGAAATCTGTATGCAGGTATAGGAGCAATAGTTAGCACTGGACACGGAACAGACTTGTTCCAAATAGGGAAAGGAGTACATCAAGGCTGTATATTGTCAGCCTGCTTATTTAGCTTAAATGCAGAGTACATCATGAGAAATTCTGGGCTGGATGAAGCACAAGCTGGGATCAAGATTGCTAGGAGGAATATCAATATCCTCAGATATGCAGATGACACCACACTTATGGCAGAAAGCAAAGAAGAACTAAAGAGCCTCTTGAAAGTGAAAGAGGAGAATGAATAAGTTGGCTTAAAGCTCAAAATTTAGAAAACTTAGATCATGGCATCTGGTCCCATTACTTCATGGCAAATAGATGGGAGAACAGTGGAAACTGTGAGAGACTTTATATTTTGGGCTCCAAAATCACTGCAGATGGTGACTGCAATCATGAAATTAAAAGACACTTGCTCCTTGCAAGAAAATTATTACCAATCTAGACAGCTTATTAAAAAGCAGAGACTTACTTTGCCAACAAAGGTCCATCTAGTCAAAGCTATTGCTTTTCCAGTAGTCATGTATGGATGTGAGAGCTGGACTATAAAGAAGGCTGAGTACCTTCTCCAAGAGGGCTTAAGCTATACCCAACTCTACAGCACCCAGAGCCCCTGCCCCTGCAGCAGTCCACTGCTGACCTGTACCTCCACAGGAAACACTCAACCACAATTTTGGATCAATCTCTGTGGGTTCTCTGCATCCTGGTGCACACAAGTTTTGTTTTATTCCTTTGAGCGTCTCTGGTGAGTACAGGGTTTGTTTCTAAACACAATTTTGCCCTTCCTACCATCTTGCTGGGGCTTCGCCTTTGCCCTTGGATGTGGAGCATCTTCTTTTGTTGGGATTCAACATTGTCCTGTTGATGTCTGTTCAGCAGCAATTTGTAATTTTGGAGTTCTCACAGGAGAAAAAACAATAAGTTATCTTGGCATATGTAATAATTTATCTTTTGTAAACACTAATATCATCTATTAGCTCATCATGCATGCTCATTAAAGAATACTATCAATGATCAGTAGACATTTTCTAAAATGCATGAGGAGACCATAGATTACGCCTCAGCCCTCAACGAGGACTGATTTCTTCATGAACCACTTTTTTTATCATTAATTTTTTTTTTTAATTCTGAAATTTCTATCTCAGAATTTTTAACTTTCTAGTAAGAAAATGAAAACAGTTAAAAGTCTAATCTGGATTCATTCTAAATTCTTAAAAGAAAAGAATGAAATGAAACCTCTCCATTATTGTATTGGAAGTTCCAGGTTTGGGGCAGCAAAAGAAACATCTAAGAGTAATGGGCTTTAAACTTTTCTAGAAATGCTCATATTTTGGTGTCTGGAACACTAGTGTCATTTAAAAAACTGAAATGTGGAAGTTTGACTTAACAGTAATTACATCTCCAAAAGAATTCCATTATTTTGGATAATGTTATTAAGAGGAAATCAACCCAGGAAACTGCTTCTCTGTTTCAAAAGTCTCTGCATTTCTCTCCCTGCATTTCAAACTGCTCTTAAAGTGGGTTAACAAGCAATTTTATATGTTTTTAAACGTCTTCTCTCTAGACATGAATAATATAAAAGAGGTTGTAGTTAGTTATGGTTCTGGGTTGTGACTCTGCAACTCAGTTTCACATAGGAATTTCAGTTGAATTTATAAATTTAAAAATGTATAAAAGAAAACAGATTATTTTGTTTTTCTTTCTGAATTTTATTTTATTACTATGCTTCCGAATCAGTTACAGAAGTAACAGAGGCGATAAATAGAGTATACTTACTTCCATTCTTATTATTTGGGGACTTCATTAAGACCAAACATGTAAACAAAAACATACCATTTTATCCCTGTTCATCTGTTTGAAAAAGAATTCCATGGCCAAAGCCACAGCTGGTGACACCAAACAGATGTGTTCTGTCAGAGTCTGACTTGGCACTGCAAGTTCAACTTACCCTGAGTTTATTCTCAGGCCATCATAGGAATAAATTGCTACATTTATGATAATTTCTTTCCAGAAGGAAAATGATTTTGAAAGGAATTGAGTAGAAAATTCACCTTCGGGGATTGACAGGATAGTGACAGTATTAGACATCAAAGTCAACCCTTATATAAGGAAAGGCATTTCTTGAACTTAAAAATGAAAGCTAATGTACCTAGGTCCAGTAAACATCCATTCCAACCTGGTTGTTAATGTAGAGAATGCTAAAAGTTACATTTTCCATTGAGTTAATATTAAATTTCTTGGGTGTGTTAATAGTATTGTGGTTATGTACAGAAATGTTCTTGTTCTTAAAGCATATTCATACTAAATCACAGTTCTTCCTCAACTTATGATGGGGTTGCATCCTAATCAATCAATTGTAAGCTGAAATATCTTAAGTCAAAAATGCCTGAACATCACAGCTTAGCCTAGCCTACCATCAACATGCTCAAATCACTCACCTTAGCCAACACTGGGCAAAATTATCACCATGAGGTATGGCCAAATTTTGTTTTAAAAAGGAATTTTAAAAATGCATTGTAGAAGTAACAGAATATTTGTTGAATGAGAAGTATAAATTCTCAATCTGCATCTAATTTTTCAGGGTAAAATATGCTGTGGAACTAAAGACAAACTGATTGAGTTCTATTTGGACAATGTTAAGATCAGGCTGATTTAAATGCAGGAGTGTCAGATAAATGTTCAAGACTATTTTTGACATCACGTTTTAAAGATCAGCCAATCGTGTTTATCAAATATCCCTGGAATTATTTCTCTAATACTATTTTCTATTGTCCTACCAAACCATCATAACACTCTGATGCCTAATATTCTAACATTTTGGTGTCCTTGATCTCCAGACTGCTTTTCATACCAAAGTAAGGCATGGTAATCCTTTGTCTTTCTACCAATCTCAATCTGTGTTTCATAGAATATAGCTACAAGGCAAAGAATAGAATATTAATTTTTCTCAGTGATTGGTAACCATAAATATTAAAAACTAGAGTAAAATATAACATAAAACTCATGCTTAATTACAAATAGAAATAAATGCTTATTTCTTAATACACAAGAAAGAAAAAAAAAAAGATTTAAAGTACAGTGCAAAATGTACCAAAAAGAATATCAGGGTAAAATAGTCTCAAGTTTAAAATAGTAGCTGATACTAATTATTAGTGAGGGACATTGCATTAGCATCAATAACACAGCTGTTGACACCTCACAACACATAACAAGCTGTGTTGTTGCATAGCAATCAGAATGAGTGGGTGCTTCGTAAGTGTTATTCCCCGTAATAAATTAGCATCATACTTTGAATATGCACAAAAATTGACCAACCCAAGCAAAAATATTTTTGCTTTCCCCCATGGAATTTTTCCTGGTGGTAAAATAAATGAAATCATCATTTAATTCTTCTCACCTGGCACCAGGGTCAGCTCTCAGTAAAATGCTGCTATAGGAAAGCCTCTGGCTCACTGCTGTTTAGAGCAGCACCTGCATCACCCTGAGCTTGTGAGAAATGCAGAATCTCAGGCCCACCCAGCACTCTTGAGTCTGAACCTACAGTTGAACATGGTCCCCCAGGAAATTGGCTTACACATTAAAGTTTGAGAAGCCCTGCTCCAGTTCATCTCACTTGTTGGTTTTCTCCTTTGATCCACTTCCCTACAGGGTGTTCTTGCCTGGATAAATCATTCTTTGTACCAGGCAAGTAGGCAAGTAGCTATTTTACAGGCAGAACAATATGTTCATAACCTGCCCTTGCTGTTACTTTCTTCTTCTAACATTGTACCCATCAATGCCTTCCCTGTGTCATCAAGCCTGCTGGCCTGATTCAGGGCAAACCAAAAGATTTTCATCTTTCTGTGATGTTTCATCCCCTTTTCACTATAGCACAGAGAAAAGAGAAGGCAATGGTGGCTGCTCTTACTCTTTCTTGCCAACTTCCCTCTCCCCTGCTGCCTTCAGAAATACAGAGCAATTAACACCCAGGGTGAGTTCAAAGTAAGCCCACTAGTATTTTCATCCAATTGCAGAATTATCACAGAACCTTCCCACTTTTAACACAGACACAGTAGTAGCTTTAAGCAAGCACATTGCTATCCAGAGTTCTGAATTATTACAGATGTAGAAACTGTTGAATTTCTAGAGCAAAAGGCAACCTAATACCTGTGAAAGCAGATCATATATCATGAATTGTGCTTGACATCTTCAAGTTCATGTAAAATAATATAGAGCTTAAGTAGCAGTTATTTAATACATTTAGACTTTTTTTTCTGAAAATAAAATTAAAATACTCCTCATATTGAAGAGTGAGCTTTTAAGAAACTAATCTTTCCACAAAGAACAGTCATTAACCTGGCCAAAATGCCAAAAAGAAAAAAAAAAAAAAAGTCCAAAAAACAAATCCCCCACCCTCCAAAAAACCCAATGGAAAGATCTGGAGGGCTCTGGAGACTAATAAGCTGGCATATTTGGAGGGAGAGTCGAAACTTAGAGCAAATGAATAGGGTCAGATAATTGGTAAATCCTAAGGAGGGAAATAGCAACCCATTCCAGTATTCTTAATGGGAAAATCCCAGGGACAGTAGAGCCTGGTGGGTCACAGTCCATGGAGTTGCAAAGAGCCAGACATGACTGAAGCAAGTGAGCACAAATGCTCACAAATGCTAATGTTATGGAACCAGGTTCGTTTTGCCTAACACAGCAAGTCAAACACTGAGATGCCAAGATTTACAGCAAAGAAAGGGTTTACTCACAAGGCAACTAAATGGCTATTAATCATGAAACAATCGCTAAAATGGAGGAATATACAGTGCAGAGAAAATGTATTACTTTCCTATTGCAACTGAAACAAACTTAGTGGTGTAAACATCAGAAATTTATTTTCTGTAGTTCTGGAGACTAGGAGTCTGAAATGGGTTTCACAGGCCTAAAATCAAAGGGTTGGCAAGGCTGCACTCCCCCAAAATCTCTAGGGAATAATTCATTTTCCTGCCTTTTCCAGCTCCTAGTGGCTGCCTGTATTCATTGGCTTATGACCCCTTTCTCCATCTTTAAGGCACATTACTTCAATCTCTGTATCTGCCACTACATAGCCTTCTCCTTTTGCCTACACTTGGATGATACAGAATAACTTAATCAGCAAAGTCATATCTGTCATATAAAGTAAAATTCATAGATTCCAGGGATCAGTACCTGGATATCCTAGGAGGGAGGCACTATTCAACCTCCCACAGAAAGGTATATAAGAAGGCACATCCATGACAACCTGGGTAGTTAAGGCCTCACAAAGGAAAAAGTATTAGTACAAGGCCTGGACAAGATGTGGTTTGTTCAAAGTTAATAATAACAAGGACAAAGTACAAGAGGGATTAGATGGAGTTTGGAATAGAAGAGCTTTTCCGAAGTGAAGAAAGCTAAGGGAAACTTGTTGGGAGGCATGGGAAAGAATGTCACATTCGAGGGAAGGACAGGAAGTTCACATTACAGCAGCTTAAGACAAAAAGGACAGTGGAATGGCTTACATACAACTCACTATGAGACATAAAACAAAATTCAGATTTTTTTTTCCTATAGACAAAGTGGATTACTGGGCAATTCTAAGCAAGGCAATAACACAATCATATTATAATAGAAAGAGCCTTTGGATGGAGGTCACCAGGCAGCAGACAGATAAGCATACAGGACAGGAGTACGCGAGGGATAATGGGGACCTTAATAATATCCTCCAAGAATGTCTCTTCTTCTACTTCTATTTTCAAAAAATCATCTTATTTACAACCCTGTGTCTTTTAATGACAGACTATAAATTGTGGAGTTTTCTTTTTTAAACTCATTGTCTCAGAATTTTAATATGCTGAGGGTCACACACCAGGTCACACCATCTCTGAAGACAGTCAAAGAGCAATAACAGACCAATTCTCAGAAACCTCTGGGAAAATAAAAATAAATTTCAATCTCTGAAAGATTTACATTGCTGAACCTTTGGCCTACATGATGGGAAGTCACTATGAGAAACTTTGATTCCAGCCCTGAAAGCCCAAAGTGGGGCATTTTTTATAGTATTGCATTTTAAAGTATTGCATTAGTTTGCTTCTCAGGAATACTTTTTTAAAGAAAGAAAGAAAAGAAAATCTACATTACAACATTCCCATTAACAACGTCTGAGAAGTAAAATACGTCTGCATTTGAAAAATCCTCCAGAGGGCTTCTTTTCCTATTCCATTTGTGAGAAAATTAAGGTTAAAAGTCAGAAAACTTGTTCTTGGCAAACAATTTTTTCCTTCATTCAATATGATATTAAAAGGGACATTTCTGAGTTTAAAGTACAATCAAGTTCCCTGACCCCTTTTCTTCATCCATAAAGTTGGAATTGTAGAAATATTCTATATTTTCCACAACTGGCCTAAAATTTTACAATTGGGGAATAGTAGATTGTGATTTAACATTCTCAATTGTTTTTCACTATCGCTGGAATGTAGTTTACTATAAATTAGCAATACAAACTTCCTCATAAAACTCCTTCCTCCTTCCATTTTTCTCCCCCTCCCCCTCGTCCTTCCTGTCTTCACTTTGTGATCTTTGTAATATCACAAGTAAAATTAAATTAAGTATCAGTTAGAGAGAAGGTAGTTTGGAATTAAATGTATTTACTATTTCTTTCGGAGAAGGCAATGGCGACCCACTCCAGTACTCTTGCCTGGAAAATCCCATGGATGAAGGAGGAGCCTGGTAGGCTGCAGTCCATGGGTTCACGAAGAGTCAGACAGGACTGAGCAACTTCACTTTCATGCATTGGAGAAGGAAATGGCAACCCACTCCAGCATTCTTGCCTGGAGAATCCCAGGGACAGGGGAGCCTGGTGGGCTGCCGTCTATGAGGTCGCACAGAGTCGGACACGACTGAAGCGACTTAGCAGCAGCAGCAATATTTCTTTTGATTGTGTAAAATCTATCATTCTAGGGTAGAGATCAAGATGGCAGAGTAGGAGGACACAGAGCTTATCTTCCCTCAGGAATACAACAAGAGTGCATCTACACATGGAAAAATTCTTACTGAAAACGAATGTGACTGCGAGAAAGACTCTTATTTATACAATCAAGGTTGTAGGAAAGATACACACAGAATCAAGTAGGAAGGGACGATAAATGATTAGGCTGGGAGAAGACATGGGTTACATGGAGAGATTACATGGAGAGATATATTTCCTGGGCATTAATGGTTGAGTTACATATTGGACACCCAGCTCTGGAGTCTGACACCAGGAAGACAGGTCTCTTTAGCTGATTAGAAAATCAGTGGGACTAAAAGGAGAGCTGTAAGAAACCTAAACTCTGCTGGTAAAGAACATGCACACATTTGTTAGCTTTTGAAACATGGTAGAGAAGTCAGATTGAAACTACCCAGGATTCTGGTCAGTTTCCCTTGTTTGTCCCAGCACATGCCCCAGCCTGAATTGAGTGCCCAGTCTGGCCCCAGGAGCTTCATGATACAGCTTCACATTAGGATGAGATGCAGCTGACAAAAGCTGGAGGGAGAATTCAGCTGTGATGGATGGAACTAGCTCAGACCTGGAATGGCATCTGAGACAGGCAATAGAAGCCATTACTGGCACTTTACAGAGGCATCAGAGGCAGTCCAGGATTTTGAATAGGGCTGGAGATACATAGCCTAGACCCAGACTCACACCAAGCACTTTCTCTAGCCCTTCTTACTCCACCACTACTCCCTTCTGGTTTGAGAGTGCCAGTGTTAAGAGGGAGAGATTAACAAAAACAGATCAGACCCAACCTTCAGGGCTTCTGCTCCAGCATTCTTGGAATCAATTTTGACCCCCAAATTGGGCTATACCCCAAAGGTTGGTGTAGCCACTGAATAGAGAAGAACTTTAATGACTATCAATTTGAAATAAGCAGATATAGGGCAATATTCATGAACTTCATGGAAACCACAAATCAAAAACCTATAACAGATACACAAAAACTATAGCAAAAGAAACACAAGCATAGCACTAAAGAAAATCATCAGACGTCAAGGGAAGAAACTAAAAGAAGAAGAAGAAAAAAAAGAAACAGATAAGAATTGTACAAACAACCAGAAAACAGGTAACAGACTAGAAAGAAGCACATACTCATTAACAATTACTTCAAATGTTAATGTGACTAATGCTTCATTCAAAAGACACAGGGTGGCTGATTGGATTAAAAATCAAGATTCATTTATATGCTGCTTACAAGATATTTGCCAGGGCTAAAGACACAAATAGACTAAAAATGAGAGAAAATGGAAAAAGATATTTCATGCAAATGAACATGACAAGAATATGGGGGCAGCATTATACATATCAGACAAAACAGACTTTAAAACAAAGGCTATAAGAACAGACAAGGAAGGATATAATATAATGATAAAGGGACCGATACAAGAAGAGGATATAACACTCATTACCATATATGCACCTAGTATAGGGGCACTTAAATATATAAAGCACATATTAAAAGACATAAAGGTAGAAACTGACAATAATACAATAATCATAGATAATTTTAACACTCTACTTACATCAATGGACAGATCATTCATATACAAAAATCAGTAAGACAACAGTGGTCTTAAATGTCCAAATACATCAACTGAAATTAATAGAAATCTACAGGACATTTTATTCAGAAAGAGTGGAATACACATTCTTTAAGTGTACACATGAGGTTCTTGAGGTTAGATCACATGCTAGGCCACAAAACAAGTCTCAACAAACTTAAGAGAATAGAAATTACTATATCGAGCCTTTTTTCAGACCACAACAATATGAAATTAGAAATCAATTATAGGAAGAAAAATGGGAAAACAAAAATGGAATAAACAACATGCTACTAAAAAGCCAATGGCTCAATGAAGGAATTGAAGAAATCAGAAAATATATTTAAACTAATAAAAATGAAAACACAATTGAAAGATCTATGGGATTCAGCCAAAGGAGTTGTAAGAGGCAAGTTTAGAGCAATACAATGCTGTACTAAGAAACAAGAAAAATCTCAACCTAAATTACTATATAAAGGAATTAGAGAAAGAAGAAAAAACAGAGCTCAAAGTCAGCAGAAGGAGAAAAATAATAATCTAATTAAAGTAAGAGATGAAATAGAGATAAAAAATTTTTTTAACATCAGTGAAACTAAGAGCTGATTTTTTGAAAAGATAAAATATGACACATTAGTCAGGTTCATCAAGAGAAAGAGAGAGAGGCCTCAAAAAAACAAAACAATACATTAAAGAAGAGAAATAACAATTGATATCACAGACATATAAAAATCATAAGAGAATAGTATGAACAAATTGGACAACCTAGGAGAAACGGACAAATTTCTAGAAACATACAATATTCTAAGACTAAATCAAGAAGAAAGACAATCTGAATAGACCAATCACTAAGTGCTAAAAGTGAATGTGTAACAAAACTCCTAGCAAGGCAAAGTATAAGTCTAGACAGCTTCACAGGGGAAATTCCATCAAACATATATAGAAAAACTAATATTTATTCTTCTCAAACTACTCCAAAAAATTGAAGAAGATGAAGTACTCTCAAACTCATTCTGTAAGGTCCTTGTCATTCTAATAATGAAACCAGATAGAAACATTAAAAAAAAAAAGAAAGATAAAGAATATTATAGGTCAATATCTCTGCTGAATATAGATGCAAAAAATCCTAACAAAATATCAGCAAACTGAATTTAACAATATGTAAAAAGGATCATACATCATGTTCAAGTGGGATTTATTCCAGGAATGCAAGTATGGTTCAGTATCCACAAATCAATCATGTGATATACCATATTAACAAAAGGAAGAATAAAAATCATATAATTATCACAATAGATGCAGAAAAAGAATTTGACAAAATCCAACATCCATTCATGATAAAATCTCAGCAAAGTTGATATGGAGGAAACACATCTTGACATAATGAAGACCATTTATTACAACCAACAGCTAATGTTAAACCCAACAATGAATAGCTAAAAGATTTTCCTTTAAAATCAAGAATAAGACAAGGATGCCTACTCTTGCCACTTACATTCAACCTAGTATTGAAAGTCCTAGCCACAGCAATCAGAAAAGAAAAAAGAAACAAAACGCATCCAAATTGAAAGGAAAGAAGTAAAACTATCATTTTTGCAGATGACATGAAACTTTATATGTGCTCTGTCAACTTTAGTCATGTCCAACTCTTTGTGGCCCCATGGACTGTAGCCTGCCAGGCTCCTCTCTCCTTGGGATTTTCCCAACAAGAATACTGGAGTGGGTTGCCATGTCCTCCTCCAGGGCATCTTCCTGACCAAGGAACTGAACCCATGTCACCTATATCTCCTGCACTGCAGGCAGATTCTTTTGCTACTGAACCACTGGGGAAACCTGGTGCTGTATATAGAGAATGCTAAAGTCTCTGTCAAAAATGCTAGATTTAATAAATGAATTCAGTAAAGTTGTAGGATACAAGATTAATATATAGAAATCTGTTGCTCTTCTACACACTAATAACAAACTCACAGAAAGCGAAAGCAAGAAAATGATCCTGTTTAAAATTGCATTAAAAAGAAGAAAATACCCAGGAATAAAGAAAGTGAAAAACCTGTACTCTTGAGGAAATTGGGTGAGTTAGTATCATGTGCAGAACAATAATGGAAATTAGGAATAAGTGCTCTGATGAAGGTGCAGATAAAGAACCGGTGCAGAAGGGGTCAGGATATGTAACTATGCCTGGATCAGTTCAGTTCACTTCAGTCATTCAGTCATGTTCAACTCCTTGTGACCCCATGAAATGCAACACTCCAGGCTTCCCTGTCCATCACCAACTCCCTGCCTGGCTAGAAAGTATTATTTGAGGGAGACTTTAAATGGTTGGTAGGATTTGGAAACACAAAGATGGAAATTAGGAAGTCTCAGACTTCTGAAATGGCTTGTGCAAATCTATGTAGGTTGAAGAGTATAATATATATACAGAGGATAAATTAGTTGACTAAAATGTAAGGGTAGGTACTTTGGAGGAATAGAAAATGAAGTCAGACAGTGAGACAAGCAACAGAATGTGCAAGATACCAGGCTGAGGATTTTGAATTGTGCAGAGTACATCATTAGAAATGTTGGACTGGAAGAAACACAAGCTGAAATCAAGATTGTCAGGAGAAATATCAATAACCTCAGATATGCAGATGATACCACCCTTATGGCAGAAAGTGAAGAGGAACTAAAAAGCCTCTTGATGAAAGTGAAAGTGGAGAGTGAAAAGGTTGGCTTAAAGCTCAACATTCAGAAAACGAAGATCATGGCATCTGGTCCCATCACTACATGGGAAATAGATGGAGAAACAGTGGAAATAGTGTCAGACTTTATTTTTCTGGGCTCCAAAATCACTGCAGATGGTGACTGCAGCCATGAAATTAAAAGATGCTTACTCCTTGGAAGGAAAGTTATAACCAACCTAGATAGCATATTCAAAAGCAGAGACATCACTTTGCCAACAAAGGTTCGCCTAGTCAAGGCTATGGTCTTTCCTGTGGTCATGTATGGATGTGAGAGCTGGACTGTGAAGAAGGCTGAGCGCCAAAGAATTGATGCTTTTGAACTGTGGTGTTGGAGAAGACTCTTGAGAGTCCCTTGGACTGCAAGGAGATCCAACCAGTCCATTCTGAAGGAGATCAGCCCTGGGATTTCTTTGGAAGGAATGATGCTAAAGCTGAAACTCCAGTATTTTGACCACCTCTTCTCATTGGAGAAGACTCTGATGCTGGGAGGGATTGGGGGCAGGAGGAGAAGGGGACGACAGAGGATGAGATGGCTGGATGGCATCACTGACTCGATGAATGTGAGTCTGAGTGACCTCCGAGAGCTGGTGATGGATAGGGAGGCCTGGCGTGCTGCAGTTCATGGGGTCGCAAAGAGTCGGACACGACTGAGCGACTGATCTGATCTGATCTGATTTAGATAACAGAGATTCCCAAAAATATTTGGACAGGAGAGTGATATAAATGGGAGAGTTCCCATTGTCAAGATTAAGATCTGCTTTAAAAATTATTTTAAGTAGAGAGATAAGAAAGTAGGCTGATTTTCTAGTCAATAAACTTTCAATGAGTATCTGCTCCTTATTGTGGTAGACCCAAGATACAAAGATTCAGAATTGTTAATATTTGCCTTCAGTGGGTCAACATGACTCACTAATGATGAAGTGATGGACTATCAGATGCTAAACAAGAAGGAAGTATAGGTAGATCATAAAAGGAATATTTGATTACTGAAAGAGTTAAGGGAGAAAAAATTATCTTGGAGTCCTCCAAATTAAGGCTGCCTCCTCTCCCTCCATCAGATTGAGAGAGTCGATTCCTAGGCAGGTTGGTAAGAAGTCCCAGGGTCCCCAAGGAGAGAGGGGTCTGGAATTCTCAAGAAGGAGGAAAGGACAAACTTTTTTTCCCCCTCTACATTCCTTAGCCTTAGTCACATAAAACGTTTTTATCTTTAAGCCTGGAACTGATGATTACACAACAAATCAGATCAGATCAGATTAGTCGCTCAGTCGTGTCCAACTCTTTGCGACCCATGAATCGCAGCACATCAGGCCTCCCTGTCCATTACCAACTTCCGGAGGTCAATGAGACTCACATCCATCAAGTCAGTGATGCCATCCAGTCATCTCATCCTCTGTCGTCCCCTTCTCCTCTTGCCCCCAAACCCTCCCAGCATCAGAGTCTTCTCCAATGAAGTCAACTCTTCGCATGAGGTGGCCAAAGTACTGGAGTTTCAGCTTTAGCATCATGCCTTCCAAAGAAACCGCAGGACTGATCTCCTTCAGAATGGACTGGTTGGATCTCCTTGCAGTCCAAGGGACTCTCAAGAGTCTTCTCCAACACCACAGTTCAAAAGCATCAATTCTTTGGCGCTCAGCCTTCTTCACAGTCCAGCTCTCACATCCATACATGACCACACCAAAGCCTTGAATAGATGGACCTTTGTTGGCAAAGTGATGTCTCTGCTTTTGAATATGTGATCTAGGTTGGTCATAACTTTCCTTCCAAGGAGTAAGCGTCTTTTAATTTCATGGCTGCAGTCATCATCTGCAGTGATTTTGGAGCCCAGAAAAATAAAGTCTGACACTATTTCCACTGTTTTCCCATCTATTTGCCATGAAGTGATGGGACCGGATGCCATGATCTTCGTTTTCTGAATGTTGAGCTTTAAGCCAACTTTTTCACTCTCCTCTTTCACTTTCATCAAGAGGCTTTTGAGTTCCTCTTCACTTTCTGCCATAAGGGTGGTGTCATCTGCGTATCTGAGGTTATTGATATTTCTCCCAGCAATCTTGATTCCAGCTTGTGTTTCTTCCAGCCCAGTGTTTCTCATGATGTACCCTGCATATAAGTTAAATAAACAGGGTGACAATATACAGCCTTGACGTACTCCTTTTCCTATTTGGAACCAGTCTGTTGTTCCATGTCCAGTTCTAACTGTTGCTTTGTGACCTGCATACAAATTTCTCAAGAGGCAGATCAGGTGGTCTGGTATTCCCATCTCTTTCAGAATTTTCCACAGTTTATTGTGTCAAAGGCTTTGGCATAGTCAGTAAAGCAGAAACACAACAAATAACTCAGTGTAAACTCTGTACTAAAGATTATATAACAGTGTATCCTGCTTGAGGACAGTTTCTCCTTCCTGAAAACCTTCCAGCTAATCCTGTTATCTTAAAATGTAAATTATGGGAGTGGGCCTAGTAAGATCTTTACAACCTCCAGACATTCTTTTGATTCATTGTAATAACTAATTAAAAGGTATATAACTCCATTGCCAATAATAGCAAGGGGGTATTCTTTCATCAGATCAGATCAGATCAGTTGCTCAGTTGTGTCCGATTCTTTGTGACCCTATGAATCATAGAGATGTCTATGTCTCTATCTGATGTCTCTATCTCTTTTATACTTTAATAAAACTTTATTACACAAAAGCTCTGAGCAGTCAAGCCTCATCTCAAGCCCTGAACTGAATTATTCTCCTCTGGAGGCCAAGAATCCTGGTGTCTTTCATGGTTCAGCAACAACCTTTCAAGATCATATTTTGAGGCTTGGTTGCAATGAAACTGAAATCATAAGATAATGAAAACTGAATTCTAATTATGTCCCAATAGTTACAGTGCTGAATTTAAACCTTCAGTGCATTTAGACTTTGTGTGAACTCAATATGTTTTGTTTTGTTTTTTAATTAAATTTTATTTTGCTTAACTGTACAATATTGTATTGCTTTTGCCATACATCAAGATGGATCCGCCACTAGTATACATGTGTTCCCCATCCTGAACCCTCCTCCCTCCTCCCTCCCCATACCATCCCCCCGGGTCATCCCAGTGCACCAGTCCCAGGCATCCATTATCAAGCATCCTACCTGGACTGGCGACTCGTTTCAGATATGAAATTATACATATTTCAATGCTATTCTCCCAAATCATCCCACCCTCTCCCGTTTCCAGAGTCCAAAAGTCTGTTCTATACATCAGTGTCTCTTTTGCTGTCTCGTAAACAGGGTTATTGTTACCATCTTTCTAAATTCCATATATATGCGTTAGTATACTGTATTTGTGTTTTTCTTTCTGGCTTACTTCACTCTGTTCAATATGTTTTTGAACACAAGGGGAAAAAGAAGAGGGTGGGAAGAATTAAGGGAGTAACACTGACACATATACACACTATGTGTAAAAGTGTTAGTGGGAAGCTGCTGTGTAGCCCAGGGAGCTCAGCGTGGTCTCTGTAATGACCTAGAGAGGTGGGAGGAGGCTCCACAGGGAGGGGATATATGTGTACTTATGGCTGATTCACACTGTTGTATAGTAGAAACTAACACAACATTGTAAATCAATTATCCTCCAATTTAAAAATCTTTCAAGTAATATTGATACTACATTTCACTATTTCCACTGAAACTTCAAAAACAAATATTATTCATGAGTTTCTTATTAAAAATAAATAAAATTGAACAGGTTTTAATGTATCACTGACGTGAGATAAATGAAGACTCCAATATTAACCTGTCTTATTCAAGATTTTTGCAGAAGGCGATGGCACCCCACTCCATGGACGAAGGAGCTTTGTAGGCTACAGTCCATGGGGTCGTAAAGAGTCGGACAGAACTGAGCAACTTCACTTTAACTTTTCACTTTCATGCATTGGAGAAGGAAATGGCAACCCTCTCCAGCGTTCTTGCCTGGACAATCCCAGGGACGGGGGAGCCTGGTGGGCTGCCTTCTATGGGGTCGCACAGAGTTGGACACGACTAAAGTGATTTAGCAGCAGCATTCAAGATTTTAGGTAACAAGTGGCAACTGCACACTACTACCTAACACAGTGAAATATCACATCTATTAAACACTTACCTTAGTGGCTTTAAACCAAAAAACTTTTGAGAATGTATATATATATATATATATATATATATATATATGAATATAACATTCAGCTGCCTGAACAGTTTCTAGACTCCTTTACTCCTATAGGACTAGATCATAGAGCTAAAATGGATAGCCCTCAGAGGGATATCCCTGTTGCCTACGGTCAAGTCCCCATGGGATAATCAAGAAGATACTGAATGGGAAGCTGTCTTGCTCAATGCAGAATGGAAATATCCATTGTGACTTACAATCATATCTTCTTTCCTCTTTTTGATGCCTCTGATAAGCAAGTTTTCCCTTAATTATTTCCAGAAAAAGAAAACGAAATGATCCTATAGGTATACCAAAAAAGCAAACAAGAGATGAATGACAGGGGACTCACAGACATTACATGTTCTTCTCCTAATTGCAAATAGAGAGCTTGTCTCTGCAAAGAGTCAGAGATTTTTATATAGGCTGCTTGTGCATAATAATTAAAGTCTTTTCATTTGAACTGCTTCCCATGAGAAGCAAAAATGGAGGTCAGGAGGCTCTCAAGTTCCATGTAAGGGATTTTCTTAAGAGTCTATCTTAATAGGAATTTTACTTTAAAAAAAAAAAAAAAAACTGTTTCAGGTTAGATAGACTTTTCATCAGCTGATTTCATGTGAAATGCAGCGATACAAAAACATTTATAAGATTTAAGCTCCATTTGCTATAATTTCCATTATTCACAATATGAATGATCAGATGTTTATAAAATCTACTCACAGTTCATTACTATTAAAATTTCTAGAAATTAAAAATTATTGATTTGTTGTTGTTGGTGACTGGGAAGTTGCCAATTAGCCATATGATTATTGAACCATTAAACTGTTCTGTATAGTTTTCTTTGTATAACTGGTCAAAGGAAATAAGGTATCCTTGCTGAGAAGGAAACCTTATTTCCATATAGTGAGATGAATTTCAAATGGATATTTGGTGATGATGCATCGGCTGCAGTCAGGTTCTGTCTTATTTAGGAATGAAGTTTTCCCCACTAATGTTGTACTCCACAAGTAGAAATTCCTTTTCTCATAATCACATCCCCCAAGTCTACCTGTAGCTCTGAAAATTAGAATATGATAACTGACACTTAAAATATGATAACTGTCACCCCATATAAAAATAGCAAGGGTTGTTAAGCTTGGATATTTTGTTGTTGTTGTTAAGTTCATTGTAACTGTTATTGATGATGATGATATCACTTTGAAGAAAATAAGAACAAAAAACGTAGCTTAAATATTACAGTAAATTCTTCTGAGTGTTCCATCCTTAGATGGAGAGGGTAGGATAAACAGTAGGGAAAGTTTGGAAATTGTGAAAGCGAGCAGAAAAGTGGCAAGTGATCTTGGTGCAAAGCATTCAAGAAAAAATAGAACTCTCATCAGAGAATCCTGGGCCCAAAGCAATCAATTGTGATTCATGAATGGGAGCAAAGAATTATCATAAATATTTTCTCAAGATAAAGCTTTATGGAGGGAAAAGACAAAAAAGAAACACACAAACCATCTAATGTTTAGAACCAATGTTTAGGAGCAAAACAGAATATTATTGTCTTCTATAACATGATGGCCATTTTAAAACTGCACACTTTATGACATTCTGATTGCTTTAACTTTGAGGGATACTTAGAACAGTTGTGGAAACAGCAAGCATCTTTCGTGGTGGGCCGAAATATTTTTGTTTTATGTTGTTTATTTGGAATCTCTTGGGGGAAATTATCTATTTTGCATTTTTAAAACATGCAGTTCTCAGAGTACACCAGAATGAATCCCACACCCTCTCTAGTGGGAGGATATGTTAATGACATATTCTATCCAAATAGTGTCCAATGTCATTGTGGGAGACCTGGGTTTGATCCCTGGGTTGGGAAGATTCTCTGGAGGAGGGCAGGGCAATCCACTTCAGTTTTATTGCCTGGAAAATCCACACGGACAGAGGAGCCTTGTGGGCTGCCGTCCATGGGGTCACGAAGAGTCAGGCATGACTGGGCGACTAAGCACACAGGTCTATTTTCAGAGGCAGAAATTGGGACAGCCTCTGTCATACATTAATTAATTTATTCAGTAAATGTCATTAAGTACCTACTACTGTGCCAGGGACTGTGCTTGGCTTTGAAAGTGAGTGATGACAGATGCATTCACTGCTTTCAAGGGGCTCTTCTTCTAGGAGAGAAGAGAGACACATTTGCAATAAACATAAAAGCTCAAAGATTATTGAGTGAATATAGGAAATGGTGGTAGAATAAAGGAAGAAGAGAAAGAATTCTTTGGGACAAAAGAAGGTAAGTCAGAGAAAGTTTCATAGCAGAAATAATAATGGCTTAAGGTCTTGAGAAATGGAAGAGCTGGTCAGGCAAAGTATAAGGAGTGAAAGGCAACCTCAATTACTCTATGGCTAGAGAGGGAGCACTGGGGCAGTGCAGTTTGGGGGAGTCTGAGTGGGGTGTTGATGGCAGAAGAAGCTGGAGAAGTGGCTAAGGGCCAAGGTCATTAAAAGGCTGAACATGCTTGGCCAAGAGTATGAACTCTATCCTACACTGCGTGGAGCTGCTGAAGAATTTTAATGAGGGAGGCGCTCTGAATCATGGGTTTAACACAACATGACAGTTCTGCTCCTGAGCTATCTGGGTTCTTACTATTTCTCCATCTTCTCAAGAAGCAGGAACATAGGAGTTTTCTGTGGTCAACAGTCCAAGTACCTTCTATAGATCTTATTTTGGGCTGTGTGGTTTTATAGAAATGAAGTCTTGATAGTCTACTTCTTTGACTAACTGGAGGGCCCAGTTAAAAATGAAAAGTAATTTGTAGTGTCTGAGCCACATGATTACGCATATTTTTTTATATTGTCAGTTAGTAAAACTGGAGCACAAGCTCGGCCTTGAGGCCTAAGGTTAGTGTTTTCCTCCCAATGACCATAGTGAGGTTTTGATCATGGTATCTCATGAGTTCTAACACCAGGTAGTTATTGCTGGGAGGCACAGAGAGGGTTGAGGGAGAAGGTGAACCCCAACATGGGAGGAGAATTTCAACTACATGAATTATTTATTTTTTCTTTTAAAGCCCCTGTGTATGAGGGAGGTGACAGGAAATGCTCTAGTCCTAAACTATTTCTTCCAATAGTTTTCAGTGAGAGAAAACAACCTGAAGAAATTATGAAGTGAGAGGGTTCTAGTATTAGGCATTGTAAGGTGTTCACTGAGGTACAACTTATCTACAGAATGTGAGGACTCTGGCTGGGTTAAATAAGAGGCTGGGGTCCAAAAGGCCTTAGTTATAGTCAAGAAGATTTTTTCCCCCGGGCTTTGTTACTGGCTGAGTGAAAATAACTATCTGAAGCAGAGGAAATATGTTGCTTTTGACATTTTGAAGCAATTTACTAGCAATTTATTTTAATCTCTTTCCCCTACTTTTTTTTTTATTTTTTTAAAGCACTTACAGGAACTTCCCTGGTGGCCTAGTGGTTAAGAGTCTACCTCTCAGCGCAAGGGATACAGGTTCAATCCCTAGGAGGGAAACTAAGATCCCAAATGCCATGGAGCAACAAAGCCCACGACCACAGCTACTGAGCCTATGTGCCACAACAAAATATTCACATGACACAGTGACGATGCCACATGCTGCAACAAAGACCCAACACAGCCTAAATAGATATTGAAAACATAAACAAAATGCACTTTCATGTCATCAGTATTTACTTTCTGGGCTTTCATGGGTGCCAGTGACCAAGCTGATATAATCATTAGCTCTGTTTCATTTGTAGTTTTTACCATGCTTTCATACTCCACTAATAGCTTTTAAATCTTCAGACATTCATCCATATTCAGATCAGATCAGTCGCTCAGTCGTGTCCGACTCTTTGCGACCCCATGAATCGCAGCACGCCAGGCCTCCCTGTCCATCACCAACTCCCGGAGGTCACCCAGACTCACATCCTTCGAGTCAGTGATGCCATCCAGCCATCTCATCCTCTGTCGTCCCCTTCTCCTCCTGCCCCCAATCCCTCCCAGCATCAGAGTCTTCTCCAATGAGTCAACTCTTCGCATGAGGTGGCCAAAATACTGGAGTTTCAGCTTTAGCATCATTCCTTCCAAAGTACTCAGAACCAAATTTGAAAATTTACTAACATTTAATCCAGTGTCTCAAATTAAATTACCCAATATTTCTTTTAATCCAGTAAGAAAAAATATACTTTAGATGGCATGAAGAGATAAAGAAGTATCTTTCCTTGACATGAGAAATACAGGTTCAGGCAGTTCATTCAAATAAAATCTATTCCATCCTTTCAGTTTCTACTTCATTCTTAGTTTCAAGTTTGTACAGAATATACCAGAGTAAAGTTCACAGTAGTAGGAAAATCATAACGCCACTTGATGAAAAGGAGCATGCTATCAGGACAGGATATAACATTTTGAAGGGCAAACAATGGAATTTTTTTCCCTCCACTGTGGAGATTATGGCATATAACATGGTAGTATATGTTAATCTAGTTCCTTCTTGTTAATGTTCAGTCACCAAGTCATGTCTGACTCTATGGGACACCATGGACTGCAGCACATCAGGCTCCTCTGTCCTCTACTACCTCCCAGAGTTTGCTCAAATTCATGTCCATTGAGTTGGTGATGCTATCTAACCATCTGTCCTTTGCTGCCTTCTTCTTCTTTTGCCTTCAATCTTTCCCAGAATCAGGATCTTTGCCAATGAGTCTCTTCGTATCTGGTAGATGAAGTACTGGAGCTTCAGTTCAGCATCAGTCTTTCCAATACTTTTTCTCTTAAAGTAGGAATTTTCAGTATCATGCATCCACCTCTTATCCTAGCTCTCTATCAGTTAGTTTAGGTGCAGTTTTGTAAATCAGTAATTGCACTAGACTGGGTTGAGATTTCTTCCAGTCCAGCGTTTCTCATGATGTACTCTGCATTTAAGTTAAATAAGCAGGGTGACAATATACAGCCTTGACATACTCCTTTTCCTATTTGGAACCAGTCTGTTGCTCCATGTCCGATTCTAACTGTTGCTTCCTGACCTGCAGACAAATTTCTCAAGAGGCAGATCAGGTGGTCTGGTATTAACATCTCTTTCAGAATTTTCCACAGTTTATTGTGATCCACACAGACAAAGGCTTTGGCATAGTCAATAAGCAGAAATAGATACTTTTTTGGAACTCTCTTGCTTTTTGCATGATCCAGCGGATGTTGGCAATTTATCTCTGGTTCCTCTGCCTTTTCTAAAACCAGCTTGAACATCAGGAAGTTCACGGTTCACGTATTGCTGAACCCTGGCTTGGAGAATTTTGAGCATTACTTTACTAGCGTGTGAGATGAGTGCAATTGTGCGGTAGTTTCAGCATTCTTTGGCATTGCCTTTCTTTGGGATTGGAATGAAAACTGACCTTTTCCAGTCCTGAGGCCACTACTGTGTTTTCCAAATTTGCTGGCATAATGAGTGCAGCACTTTCACAGCATCATCTTTCAGGATGTGAAATAGCTCAACTGGAATTCCATCACCTCCACTAGCTTTGTTCATAGTGATGCTTTCCAAGGCCCACTTGACTTCACATTCCAGGATGTCTGGCTCTAGGTCAGTGATCACACCATCATGATTATCTGGGTCGTGAAGCTCTTTTTTTGTATAGTTCTTCTGTATATTCTTGCCACCTCTTCTTAATATCTTCTGCTTCTGTTAGGTCCATACCATTTCTGTCCTTTATCGAGCCCATCTTTGCATGAAATGTTCCTTTGGTATCTCTGATTTTCTTGAAGAGATTCCTAGTCTTTCCCATTCTATTGTTTTCCTTTGCATTGATCGCTGAAGAAGGCTTTCTTATCTCTTCTTGCTATTCTTTGGAACTCTGCATTCAGATGCTTATATCTTTCCTTTTCTCCTTTGCTTTTCGCTTCTCTTCTTTTCACAGCTATTTGTAAGGCCTCCTCAGACAGCCATTTTGCTTTCTTGCATTTCTTTTCCATGGGGATGGTCTTGATCCCTGTCTTCTGTACAATGTCACGAACCTCATTCCATAGTTCATCAGGCACTCTATCTATCAGATCTAGGCCCTTAAATCTATTTCTCACTTCTACTGTATAATTATAAGGGATTTGATTTAGGTCATACCTGAATGGTCTAGTGGTTTTCCCTACTTTCTTCAATTTCAATCTGAATTTGGTAATAAGGAGTTCATGGTCTGAGCCACAGTCAGCTCCTGGTCTTGTTTTAGTTGACTGTATAGAGCTTCTCCATCTTTGGCTGCAAAGAAAATAATCAATCTGATTTTGGTGTTGACCATCTGGTGATATCTGGACTGGAAGAAACACAAGTTGGAATCAAGATTGCCGGGAGAAATATCAATTACCTCAGATATGCAGATGACACCACCCTTATGGCAGAAAGTGAAGAGGAACTAAAAAGCCTCTTAATGAAAGTAAAAGTGGAGACTGAAAAAGTTGGCTTAAAGCTCAACATTCAGAAAACAAAGATCATGGCATCCAGTCCCATCACTTCATGGGAAATAGATGGGGAAACAGTGGAAATAGTGTCAGACTTTATTTTTGGGGGCTCCAAAATCACTGCAGATGGTGACTGCAGCCATGAAATTAAAAGATGCTTACTCCTTGGAAGGAAAGTTATTACCAATGTAGATAGCATATTGAAAAGCAGAGACATTACTTTGCCAACAAAGGTTCGTCTAGTCAAGGCTATGGTTTTTCCTGTGGTCATGTATGGATGTGAGAGCTGGACTGTGAAGAAGGCTGAGCGCCAAAGAATTGATGCTTTTGAGCCGTGATGTTGGAGAAGACTCTTGAGAGTCTGTTGGACTGCAAGGAGCTTCAATCAGTCCATTCTGAAGGAGATCAGCCCTGGGATTTCTTTGGAAGGAATGATGCTAAAGCTGAAACTCCAGTACTTTGGCCACCTCATGCGAAGAGTTGACTCACTGGAGAAGACTCTGATGCTGGGAGGGATTGGGAGCAGGAGGAGAAGGAGAAGAGGATGAGATGTCTGGATGGCATCACGGATTCGATGGACGTGAGTTTGAGTGAGCTCCGGGAGTTGGTGATGGACAGGGAGGCCTGGTGTGCTGCGATTCATGGGGTCACAAAGAGTCGGACATGACTGAGCGACTGATCTGATCTGATCTGATCTGGGCTGAGATTTGCCATATGTGACCACGACCAAGTTATGCATCCCAAATATCGGTGTTCTCTACTTCAGTTTTCCCTTGTAATCCTCTTAGAATACATTACCCACTTACAGACTAGACACACAATAAGAGAGTAGCCAGAATGTACATAAGAATGAAACTCTGATCTGAAATTTTCAGGAATCAGCCTAAGAAGCCAACTTACTATCTATAATAATTAGTCCAAGAAGTCTGACTCCTATCTCTATGAAGCAGTCAAGGAAGCCAAATAATCATCCCTGAAACTAATGACTCAAAATGGCCAGGACTTGATTAACAATTAAAAGCTTCTCTAATTTTCCTTCTATTTCCAATTTCAAACCAATCAGAGAAAATCAAATATGCATCCCTAACCAATCACTACAGATGGTGATTGCAGCCATGAAATTAAAAGATGCTTGTGCTTTGGAAGAAAAGTTATGACCAACCTAGACAGCATATTAAAAAGCAGAGACATTACTTTCCCAAAAAAGATCCCTCCAGTCAAAGCTATGGTTTTTCCAGTGGTCATGTATGGATGTGAGATTTGGACCATAAAGAAAGCTGAGTGCCAACGAATTGATGCTTTTGAACTATCGTGTTGGAGAGACTCTTGAGAGACCCTTGGACAGCAAGGAGATCCAACCAGTCCATACTAAAGGAAATCAGTCCTGAATATTCTTTGGAAGGACTGATGCTGAAACTGAAGCTCCAATACTTTGGGCCACCTGATGTGAAGAACTGACTCATTGGAAAAGACCTTGATGCTGGAAAGATTGGAGGTGGGAAGAGAAGGGGATGTCAGAGGATAAGTAGGTTGGATGGCATCACCGACTCAATAGACATGAGTTTGAGTAAACTCCGGGAGTTGGTGATGGACAGGGAAGCCTGGTGTACTGTAGTCAACAGGGTTGCAAAGAGTCAGACACAGCTGAGTGACTCGACTGAACTGAACCAATTACATAAATGTCATGCTTCTACTTAGCTGCCTATAGGTTTTGTATGTCAACTTCTTCCAATCAAGGATATCCGAGACCTTCCTTTCTTAATAAAGCTTTCTCACTTTTCAGCCTGACTTTGAGTATCAACCAAATGCCAAGTGATGGCTGACTTCCTTATTACAGTAAGTTCTAAATAAAAACTTTCGGTTGTTATCATTTGGGTAACTCTGTTTATTTTCACATCACTGTTTAGTTTCTAATCTCTCCACCATGGACGTGTATAACGACCTCATAAATTATCTTCCTCCCTTCAATATTACTCCTCCAAGCTGTCTCTTATAATAATGATCCAGTGATGACTATGATCAGTTCAGTTCAGTCTCTCAATCGTGTCCGACTGTTTGCAACCCCATGAATTCCAGCATGCCAGGCCTCCCTGTCCATCACCAACTTCTGGAATTCACTCAGACTCATGTCCATTGAGTCTGTGATGCCATCCAGACATCTCATCCTCTGTCGTCCCCTTCTCCTCCTGCCCCCAATCCCTCATAGCATTAGGGTCTTTTCCAGTGAGTCAACTCTTCCCATGAGGTGGCCAAAGTATTGAAGTTTCAGCTTTAGCATCATTTCTTCCAATGAACACTGAGGACTGATCTTTAGGATGGACTGGTTGGAGCTCCTTGGTGTCCAAAGGACTCTCAAGAGTCTTCTCCAACACCACAGTTCAAAAGCATCAATTCTTCAGTGCTCAACCTTCTTCACAGTCCAGCTCTCACATCCATACATGACCACTGGAAAAACCATAGCCTTGACTAGATGGACCTTTGTTGGCAAGTAATGTCTCTGCTTTGCAATATGCTGTCTAGGTTGGTCATAACTTTCCTTTCAAGGAGTAAGTGTCTTTTAATTTCATGGCTGCAGTCACCATCTGCAGTGATTTTGGAGCCCAGAAAAATAAAGTCTGACACTGTTTCTAGTGTTTCCCCATCTATTTCCCATGAAGTGATGGGACTGGATGCCATGATCTTTGTTTTCTGAATGTAGAGCTTTAAGCCAACTTTTTCTCCCTCCTCTTTCACTTTCACGAGGCTCTTTAGTTCCTCTTCATTTTCTGCCCTAAGGATGGTGTCATCTGCATATCTGAGGTTATTGATATTTCTCCCGGTAATCTTGATTCCAGCTTGTGGTTCTTCCAGCCCAGCGTTTCTCATGATGTACTCTGCATAGAAGTTAAATATGCAGGGTGACAATATACAGACTTGATGTACTCCTTTTCCTATTTGGAACTAGTTTGTTCCATGCCCAGTTCTAACTATTGCTTCCTGACTTGCATATAATTTTCTCAAGAGGCAGGTCAGATGGTCTGGTATTCCCATCTCTTTCAGAATTTTCCACAGTTTATTGTGATCCACACAGACAAAGGCTTTCGCATAGTGAATAAAGCAGAAATAGATGTTTTTTCTGGAACTCTCTTGCTTTTTCGATGATCCAGCGGATGTTGGCAATTTGATCTCTGATTCCTCTGCCTTTTCTAAAACCAGGTTAAATATCAGGAAGTTCACGGTTCACATATTGCTGAGGCCTGGCTTGGAGAATTTTGAGCCTTACTTTACTAGCGTGTGAGATGAGTGCAATTGTGCGGTAGTTTGAACATTTTTTGGCATTGCCTTTCTCTGGGATTGGAATGAAAATTGACCTTTTCCAGTCCTGTGGTCACTACTGAATTTTCCAAATGTGCTGGTATATTGAGCGCAGCACTTTCACAGCATCATCTTTCAAGATGTGAAATAGCTCAACTGGAATTCCATCACCTCCACTAGCTTTGTTCGTAGTGATGCTTCCTAAGCCCCACTTGACTTCACATTCCAGGATGTCTGGCTTTAGGTCAGTGATTACACCATCGTGATTATCTGGGTTGTGAAGCTCTTTTTTATACAGTTGTCCTGTGTATTCTTGCCACCTCTTCTTAATATCTTCTGCTTCTGTTAGGTCCATATCATTTCTGTCCTTTATCGAGCCCATCTTTGCATGAAATGTTCCCTTGGTATCTCTCATTTTCTTGAAGTGATCTCTAGTCTTTCCCATTCTGTTGTTTTTCTCTATTTCTTTGCATTGATCACTGAGGAAGGATCTCATATCTCTCCTTGCCGTTCTTTGGAACTCTGCATTCAGATGCTTATATGTTTCCTTTTCTCCTTTGCTTTTTGCTTCTCTTCTTTTCACAGCTATTTGTAAGGCCTCCTCAGACAGCCATTTTGCTTTTTTGCATTTCTTTTCCATGGGGATGGTCTTGATCCCTGACTCCTGTACAATGTCATGAACCTCTGTCCACAGTTCATCAGACACTCTATCAGATCTAGTCCCTTAAATCTATTTTTCACTTCCACTGTATAATCATAAGGGATTTGATTTAGGTCATACCTGAATGCTCTAGTGGTTTTCCCTACTTTTTCAATTTAAGTCTGAATTTGGCAATCAGGAGTTCATAATTTGAGCCACAGTCAGCTTCTGGTCTTGTTTTTGTTGATCGTATAGAGCCTCTCCATCTTTGGCTGCAAAGAAAATAATCAATATGATTTTGGTGTTGAACATCTGGTGATGTCCATGTGTAGAGTCTTCTCTTGTGTTGTTGGAAGAGAGTGTTTGCTATGTCCATTGTGTTCTATTGGTAAAACTCTATTAGCCTTTGCCCTGCTTCCTTCTGTACTCCAAGGCCAAATTTGCCTGTTACTCCAGGTGTTTCTTGACTTCTTGACTTTGGGCATTAGTTCTAAAAGGTCTTCTATGTCTTCATAGAACTGTTCAACTTCAGCTTCTTCAGTGTTACTGATTGGGGCATAGGCTTGGATTACTGTGATATTGAATGGTTTGCCTTGGAAACAAACAGAGATCATTCTGTTATTTTTGAAATTGCATCCAAGTACTGTATTTTGAACTCTTTTGTTGACCATGATGGCTACTCCATTTCTTCTGAGGGATTCCTGCCTACAGTAGTAGATATAATGGTCATCTGAGTTAAATTCACCCATTCCAGTTCATTTTAGTTCACTGATTCCTAGAATATTGATGGTCACTCTTGCCATTTCCTGTTTGACCACTTCCAATTTGCCTTGATTCATGGATCTAACATTCCAGGTTCCTATGCAATATTGCTCTTTACAGCATTGGACCTTGCTTCTATCACCAGTCACATCAACAGCTGGGTATTGTTTTTACTTTGGCTTCATCCTTTCATTTTTTCTGGAGTTATTTCTCCACTGATGTCCAGTAGCATATTGGGCACCTACCAATCCGGGGAGTTTCTCTTTCAATATCCTCTCATTTTGCCTTTTCATACTGTTCATGGGGTTCTCAAGGCAAGAATACTGAAGTGGTTTGCGATTACCTTCTCCAGTGGACCACATTCTGTCAGACCTCTCCACCATGACCCGCCCCTCTTGGTGGCTCCACACAGCATGGCTTAGTTTCATTGAGTTAGACAAGTCTGTGGTCCGTGTGATCAGATTGGCTAGTTTTCTGTGATTATGGTTTCAGCGTGTCTGCCCTCTGATGCCCTCTCACAACACCTACCATCTTACTTGGATTTCTCTTACCTTGGACATGGGGTATCTCTTCATGGCTTCTCCAGCAAAGCGCAACTGCTGCTCCTTACCTTGGATGAGGGGTAGCTCCTCCCCTCCTGACCTTGAATGTGGAGTAGCTCTTCTCAGCCCTCCTGCACCCGTGCAGCCACCGCTCCTTGGACGTGGAGTCGCTCCTCTAGACTGCTCCTGTGCCGTCAGCCTGGCACTCTCGGTTGCTGCCCCTGACCTTGGGTGAGGGGTAGCTCCTCTCGGCCACAGTTCTGCATGGTCCATCACAGCCGGCACGCTTCTGCAATGACTATCATGAATGAAAATTTATTGATAGCAATCCCTGTTTTAACACTTCTTTGGTTTTCCATTGACCTCAGCTGCTGCTGCTGCTAAGTCACTTCAGTCGTGTCCGACTCTGTGTGACCCCATAGATGGCAGCCCACCAGGCTCCCCCGTCCCTGGGATTCTCCAGGCAAGAACACTGGAGTGGGTTGCCATTTCCTTCTCCAATGCATGAAAGTGAAAAGTGAAAGTGAAGTCTCTCAGTCGTATCTGACTCTTAGCGACCCCACAGACTGCAGCCTACCAGGCTCCTCCATCCATGGGATTTTCCAGAAAAGAGTATTGGAGTGCGGTGCCATTGCCTTCTCTGCATTGACCTCAGAGTAAGGTTTAAATTTTTTAGCTATACTGATTTGCTTTCTTCATACATGTTTACTTTTATTTTTTTTGGCATTCAACCTTGTTTGTGTGATATCAAAATTCTTAGTATTCTCAAAATACGCCATATTCTCTCTCACGTCAAGGTTTCTGCAGGTACAAACCTCTCTATCTGAAAAACTGTTCTTGATTTTCTTTGTGTGGTAAATTTTTATATCTCCTTAAGATTTAGCTTAGCCATCACCTCCTTGGTAAAGACTTTTCTAATCTTGGTAGTCTGTCCTTCAACCAAACATGTATTTTTATATTTTATGTGATTTGCTTAGATGTCTTCTTACTCAATTCAATGTTAGTTATTTTATGTGGGTATTAAGTAAATTCTGAAATTATAAGTACATGATTGAAAGAATGAATCTTTATGTAAGTGAGCTCCCACATGTACCTATGTCAGACTTACAGAATGTAATTGTGGTCAGCTCTCCCATAACCACAGGTTTCACAACTATGGATTAAATTAATCACAGATCAAAATCATTCAGGAAAAAATTCTGGAAATGTCCGAAAGGCAAAACTTTAACTTGTTCTGTGCTAGCAATTATTTATATAGCATTTACACTGTATTGACAACTATTTACACAGCATTTACATTGCATTAGCTATAATAAGCTTCCATGTTGGCTCAGATGGTAAAGAATCTGCCTGCAACACAGGAGACACAGGAGATACAGGTTCGATCCCTGAGTCTGGAAGATCGCAAGAGAAGAGAATGGCAACCCACTCCAGGATTCTTGCCTGGAGAATCCCATGGACAGAGAAGCCTCGGGGGCTATAGTCTATGGGGTCTTCAAGTCGCACATGACTGAACGACTGACACACACACACACACAGAAAACTATAATAAGTAATTTAGAGATGATTTAAAGTCTGAAAGGTATGTTATATGAAATACTGCACCTTTTTATACAAGAGACTTGAGCATCTGTGGATTTTGGTATTGGGGGTTGTCTTGGGACCGGTCCCCATAGATATTGAAGGACGTCTGTATTTTTCCTTGGTGGCCATTGTAACAGATATTAAAGCAGTTATGACATATTAACACCTACAATGGGCCAGGTAGAGCAGTAGTTGTCTTCTGTTCATCTCTTCTCCACTTATCAAAATCGTTATGCTGGACTCGGTATTATTCTCTCTTATCTATAGATGACTAACCTAAATTTCAAAGAGGTTAATCAACTTGTCCAAGGACACATAGTTAATGAGTAGTAAAACAAGTATTTGAAAGCAGATTAGTTTTAAAATCAACAGAGAGATCTTATGAGGGAAAGAAAATTTAGCTTCTCATATGAAAATCATAGGGCTGACAGATAAAATCTGCCATAAGCAAAATACATGTTATAAGTCAGGAATCACAATAGGACTAACTCAGAATGAGGCTGCATGTACAGTTAACTCTCATTATTCATGGATTTCATGTTTGCAAACTTGCCTACTTCCTAAAACTTATTTGTAACCCCAAAATATGTCCTCACAGTACTTCTGTTGGTCATTCGTGGATTTGTTCAGACTGGCAAAAGATTTGCATTGTCTGTTACACACATTCGCAGCTAGAGTTGAACAAGCTGATGTTCTGTCTTCTTGTTTGAGTTGTCATAACTGTGAATGCATTTTTTTAAAAGTGAAAAAAAGTGAAGTCATTCAGTCGTGTCCAACTCTTTGTGAACCCGTGGATTGTAGCCTACTAGGCTTCTCCGTCCAGGGGGTTCTCCAGGCAAGAATACTGGCGTGGGTTACCATTTCCTTCTCCAGGGCATCTTCCTGACCCAGGGATCGAACCTGGGTCTCCTGCATCGGAGGCAGACGCTTTAACCTCTGAGTCACCAGGGAAGCCACCAGGAAGTCTTTTTAAAAAGTAGGCTTTATTTCACCATAGTTTCAGGTTACAGCAAACTGGAGAGGAAGGTATAAAAATATCCTATGCACTTCCTGCCCCTTTACATGTATAGCTGCCCCCATTATCAATGTTCCCCACTAGACTGGTACATGTTACAAGTGATGAATCTATACTGACACATCATTATCACTAAAAGTCCACAGCTTACATTAGAGATAACTCTTGGTGCTGTATATTCTATGGGTTTAGACAAAATTATTATACATATCCATCATTTTAGTATCATATACAATAGTTTCATTGCCTTAAAAATCTTCTGTGCTTCACCTGTTCATCCCTTCCTCTATAATTCCTGACAACTACTGATTTTTTGTTTTACTAACTCCGTGGTTTTTGCCTTTTCCAGAATGTCACAGAATAGGAATTACGCAGCATGTAGCCTTTTAAGTCTAGCTTCTTTCACTTACTAATATCCATTTAAAATTCCTCTGTATCTTTTAATGGCTTGCTCATTTCTTTCTAATGTTAAATATAATCTGTTGTCTGAATGTATCACAGTTCATCCATTCATTTACTAAAGGACATCTTGGCAACTATGAATAAAGTTGCTATACATATTTGTGTGCAGGTTTTTGTGTGGTTGTAAGTTTTCAACTCCTTTGGGTAAATACCAAGGGACAAGATTCTGAATCATATGGTAAGAGTACATTTAGAAACAGCCACTGTCTTCCACAGTGGCTATTCCATTTTTATTCCCACCAGAAATGAAGAATAAAGAGGCCCCATTGCTCCACATCCTTGCAAGCATTTGGTATTATCAGTGTTCTGGATTTTTCCATTTTACTAGATGTGTCAGTTCAGTTCAGTCGCTCAGTCGTGTCCAACTATTTGTGACCCCATGAACTGCAGCACGCAGCCTCCCTGTCCATCACCAACTCCTGGAGTCCACCCAACTCCCAGAGCCACCCAACTCCCAGAATCCACCCAAGCCCAGGTTCATCGGTGATGCGATCCAACCATTTCATCCTCTGTCGTCCCCTTCTTCTCCTGCCCTCAATCTTTCCCAGCATCAGGGTCTTTTCCAGTGAGTCAGCTCTTTGCATCAGGTGGCCAAAGTATTGGAGTTTCAGCTTTAGCATCATTCCTTCCAAAGAACAACCAGGACTGATATCCTTTAGGATGGACTGGTTGTACCTCCTTGCAGTCCAAGGGACTCGCAAGAGTCTTCTCCAACACCACAGTTCAAAAGCATCAATTCTTTGTCACTCAGCTTTCTTTATAGTCCAACTCTCACATCTCATACATGACCACTGGAAAAACCATAGCCTTGACTAGATGGACCTTTGTTGGCAAAGTAATGTCTCATTTTGAATATGCTATCTAGGTTGGTCATAACTTTCCTTCCAAGGAGTAAGCGTCTTTTAATTTCATGGCTACAAGCACCATCTGCAGTGATTTTGGAGCCCCCCAAATTAAAGTCTGTCACTGTTTCCACTATTTCCCCATCTACTTCCCATGAAGTGATGGGACCAGATGCCATGATCTTCGTTTTCTGAATGTTGAGCTTTAAGCCAACTTTTTCTCTCTCCTCTTTCACTTTCATCAAGAGGCTCTTTAGTTCCTCTTCACTCTCTGCCATAAGGGTGGTGTCATCTGCATATCTGAGGTTATTGATAGTTCTCCCAGCCATCTTGATTCCAGCTTGTGCTTCCTCCAGCCTAGTGTTTCTCATGATGTACTCTGCATATAAGTTAAATATATAGGGTGACAATATACAGCCTTGACGTACTCCTTTTCCTATTTGGAACCAGTTTGTTGTTCCATGTCCAGTTCTAACTGTTGCTTCCTTACCTGCATACAAATTTCTCAAGAGGCAGGTCAGGTGATCTGGTATTCCCATCTCTTTCAGGATTTTCCACAGTTTATTGTAATCCACACAGCCAAAGGCTTTGGCATAGTCAATAAAGCAGAAATAGATGTTTTTCTAGAACTCTATTGCTTTTTCAATGATCCAGTGGATGTTGGCAATTTCATCTCTGTTTCCTCTGCCTTTTCTAAAACCAGCTTGAACATCTGGAATTTCATGGTTCACGTATTGCTGAAGCCTGTAGGATTGTTCTTTTTTGCAATTTTCTTAGTGCCATGTTTTTCTAATTTTTCTGATTTTTTTGTGTGTGATTTTGAGGATCAAAATTTTATATCTGAAATCATCATCTTATAAGCAGAGTGAGTTAGCATCCTTCTACAGTATAAGACATAAAGATAATTCTGAAAATTATTAAAATATCAGAGAACTTCCTCTTGCCCCTACAGACTAGGCAAAAGTGTACCTCCAATATATTTCCATCATGTTGTGTACTTTGTCTAAGTGAAGCATTTTTTCACTGCAAAGTCCTTGCCTATTGGTTTATTTCTGTTTTATCATTGCTACATCATGATTTTATTGAGGGCAGGGGTAGCTTCATGCTCGCTCTTATGTTTTATTCTAGTGTTGATTGCAAGGAATGGGAACACATGATATAACAAAAATCATTGTTTAAAAAACTCTAATTGATGCAAAAATAAAACAGTGGCCACAAGAATATATTTTAAGGCTTTATTTAAGGACAGGGAATGAGATGCAGCTGAACTTCTAGGTGAAGTAGAATCAAAAATTAGGAATTGAGATCACTCTTTTTTATATCTCTGACCTCACTATGTCTCTTGTGTTTTCCACTCATAGAGGAACTGTCTTTCTTGACCACATTCTTGATTTTGCATATTAAATGAAGTGAGTTTACTTTAATTCAACTTCTCACCCACCCCTCTTCCCCTACCACCCAATGCAACATAAAATACTGATCAGTTCAGTTCAATTCAGTCACTCAGTCATGTCCTACTCTTTGTGACCCCTAGGACTGCAGCATGCGAGGCCTCCCTATCCATCACCAATTACTGGAGTTTACTCAAACTCATGTCCATTGAGTGGGTGATGCCATCCAGCCATCTCATCCTCTGTCATCCCCTTCTCTTCCCACTTTCAATCTTTCCCAGCATCAGGGTCTTTTCAAATGAGTCAGTTCTTTGCATTAGGTGGCCAAAGTATTGGAATTTCAGCTTCAGCATCAGTCCTTCCAATGAACATTTAGGACTGATTTCCTCCAGGATGGACTGGTTGGATCTCCTTGGAGTCCAAGGGACTCTCGAGAATCTTCTCCAACACCACAGTTCAAAAGCATCAATTCTTCTGCACTCAGCTTTCTTTATAGTCCAACTCTCATATCCATATGTGGCTACTGGAAAAGCCATAGCTTTGACTAGACATACCTTTGTTGGCAAATAATGTCTTTGCATTTTAGTATTTGTCTAGGTTAGTCATAACTTTTCTTCCAAAGGGTAAGCATCTTTTAATTTCATGTCTGCAGTCACCATCAGCAGTGATTTTGGAGCCTCCAAAGATAAAGTCTCTCACTGTTTCCACTGTTTTCCCATCTATTTGCCATGAAGTGATGGGACCAGATGCCATGATCTTATTTTCTAAATGTTGACTTTTAAACCAACTATTTCACTCTCCTTTTTCACTTTCATCAAGAGGCTCTTTAGTTCTTCTTCACTTTTTGCCATAAGGGTGGTGTCATCTGCATATCTGAGGTTATTGATATTTCTTCCAGAAATCTTGATTCTAGTTTGTGCTTTATCCAGCACAACATTTTTCATAATTTAAATAAGTATGATGACAATATACAGCCTTGACGTACTCCTTTCCTAATTTGGAACCAGTCTGTTGTTTCATGTCTGGTTCTAACTATTGCTTCTTGACCTGCATACAGATTTCTCATGAGGCAGGTAAGGTGGTCTGGTATTCTCATCTCCTTAAGAATTTTCCAGAGTTTGTTGTGATCCATACAGTCAAAGGCTTTGGCATAGTCAATAAAGCAGAAGTAGATGTTTTTCTGGAACTCTCTTGCTTTTTCAATGATCCAATGGATAAGTGACTTCAATTGCTCACAGAGAATGTTTGATTTGTCTAGCTTCTCCCTGCGCAGGACCCTGTCATCAGCTTGCACATACTTCCCTTCAGGTCGGTATGAGCGGGGGAAGAGCAGGAACACCCATACAGTATGTTACTCACCACTTGAGGAGTGTGGGATGAGCAGACTCCCTGATAAAGCAACACAGACAAGGCAGTTCCCTCAAAGATGTCCCATACTTAATCAGATCAGATCAGTTGCTCAGTCATGTCCAACTCTTTGTGACCCCATGAATTGCAGCACACCAGGCCTCCCTGTCCATCACCATCTCCCAGAGTTCACTCAGACTCACGTCCATCAAGTCAGTGATGCCATCCAGCCATCTCATCCTCTGTCATCCCCTTCTCCTCTTGCCCTCAATCCCTCCCAGCAACAGAGTCTTCTCCAATGAGTCAATTCTTTGCATGAGGTGGCCAAAGTACTGGAGTTTCAGCTTTAGCATCATTCCTTCCAAAGAAATTCCAGGGCTGATCTCCTTCAGAATGGACTGGTTGGATCTCCTTGCAGTCCAAGGGACTCTCAGGAGTCTTCTCCAACACCACAGTTCAAAAGCATCAGTTCTTTGGCGCTCAGCCTTCTTCACAGTCCAGCTCTCACATCCATACATGACCACAGGAAAAACCATAGCCTTGACTAGGCTTAACACCTGATACCTAACGGCAGCAAAATTATGTGTGAAATGAATGAACAAATGAATGTGGCAGACACTGTAGGTAACATGCCCCAAAGTTTCCCCCTATTAATCTCTAAAATAATCTACTAATTAGCTCAATATTGGGTGGCATTAGGCTCAGGGAATATGGACCCAACCTGGTGGATGGAGTACTGGAGAAAGCTCACATTGGTTTGAAGGAGCCAGTTATGCACCTTTCTTCCCAACTCGGCCTTAGTGGAGTCATGTTAATAGCTTGAAATCATCAGCCATAATGAGAGTATTTGTACCACAGAAATCAGCCAAAGCTACAATCAGTGCTTGATTTTTCTTTCTCCCCAGAGAGCAAGTTATTAACACATTTATCACCATACCACTGGCACAGCCAGAATCATGATTGGTTCCAGTTAATAATGGAAATCCCAAGCTGTACGTTTCCAGAATTGATTAAAGGAAGGGCCTGTGACCCATTTCTGTCAATGGGATCTGGCTTTCTTGGATTTGCTTCTGAAATAAAAAGATGCTCAAATTCCCTACCTTTGAATATTGCCTTTTTAAAATGTGGTACTTGTAGCCAATTTGCAATCAAGAGAGGGAAGCTTAAATATGAAAAAGAGGCTTACAATGAATAAAAAGGAATAGGAAGGAAAAAAATGGGTTTTTGATGACTCTGCTAACTCACTGGATCAAACATAGAACTTCCCTGCCTCAGGGTATCCTTTTAGTGTCAACAAATGACCTTCATTTCTTAGGGTAATTTTAGCTGAATAGTCTACAACTTGCAGCAAAAAGTTGCAATGGGTAGATGGGTGGATGGATAGAAGGATGAATGAATAAATGGATGAATGAATGAGATCATTCATCTAAGTGTGTGCTGGGCAAAAAACCTTAGGAAAATTTCATGTATGTACAAGTATGTGACACATGTCCTGTCACATGTGCTGAAATTTTACTTTATCCTTTAGTGTTGCAATGTATTGTAAACTTTTCTTATTTTTAAAAATCATGGATGAATAGAGAAATTCTTACTAAAGAAGTATGCACACTACCTACCCATTTACACTGCTACACATATAGGTTCAATCCCTGGGTCAGGAAGATCCTCTGGAGAAGGACATGGCAACCCATTCCAGTATTCTTGTCTGGAGAATCCCACGGACAGAGGAGCCTGGTGGGCTACACAATCCATATGGTCACAAAAAGTCAGACATGATTGAAGTGACTTAGCATAGCACATACACGCAGGAACCTTCTCAATGACAGATAGTTGTTCTTCTCTGCCACTCAATACACACTGGAAAATACTCTAACTTTTAAATAGAAACATGGGAAATTTCTGTGATCTTTATTTTCTAATACTAGCACTTTAAATTTGAAGATATAATTTGTATACTTGTGTGCATATATGAACATGCCCATCTTTCCAGGTGGCTCAAGTGGTAAAAAATCTGCCTGCAATGAATGAAATGCAGGCAGGAGACATAGGTTTGATCCTTAGATTGGGAAGCTCCCTTGGAGCAGGAAATTGCAACCCACTCTAGCATTCTCCCCTGGAAAATCCCATAAACAGAGAAGCCTGGCAGGCTTTAGTCCAGGGGTCAAAAAGAGTCAGACACGACTAAGCAACCAAGGACACACATACACGAGCATGCGTGTGGGAATGATGGTGTTTTATATTATGTCTATTACATAATGGGCTTCAGCAATATGTGAACTGTGAACTTCCTGATGTTCAAGCTGGTTTTAGAAAAGGCAGAGGAACCAGAGATCAAATTGCCAACATCCGCTGGATCATGGAAAAAGCAAGAGAGTTCCAGAAAAACATCCATTTCTGCTTTATTGACTATGCCAAAGCCTTTGACTATGTAGATCACAATAAATTGTGGAAAATTCTGAAAGAGATGGGAATACCAGACCACCTGATCTGCCTCTTGAGAAATCTGTATGCAGGTCAGGAAGCAACAGTTAGAACTGGTCATGGAACAACAGACTGGTTCCAAATAGGATAAGGAGTCCGTCAAGGCTGTATATTGTCACCATGTTTATTTAACTTATATGCAGAGTACATCATGAGAAATGCTGGACTGGAAGAAACACAAGTTGGAATCAAGATTGCTGGGAGAAAAATCAATAACCTCAGATATACCACCCTTATGGCAGAGAGTGAAGAGGAACTAAAAAGCCTCTTGATGAAAGTGAAAGTGGAGAGTGAAAAGGTTGGCTTAAAGCTCAACATTCAGAAAACGAAGATCATGGCGTCTGGTCCCATCACTACATGGGAAATAGATGGAGAAACAGTGGAAACAGTGTCAGACTTTATTTTTCTGGGCTCCAAAATCACTGCAGATGGTGACTGCAGCCATGAAATTAAAAGACACTTGCTCCTTGGAAGGAAAGTTATGACCAACCTAGATAGCATATTCAAAAGCAGAGACATTACTTTGCCAACAAAGGTTCGCCTAGTCAAGGCTATGGTCTTTCCTGTGGTCATGTATGGATGTGAGAGCTGGACTGTGAAGAAGGCTGAGCGCCAAAGAATTGATGCTTTTGAACTGTGGTGTTGGAGAAGACTCTTGAGAGTCCCTTGGACTGCAAGGAGATCCAACCAGTCCATTCTGAAGGAGATCAGCCCTGGGATTTCTTTGGAAGGAATGATGCTAAAGCTGAAACTCCAGTACTTTGGCCACCTCATGCGAAGAGTTGACTCATTGGAGAAGACTCTGATCCTGGGAGGGGCAGCTGAAGGGGCAGGAGGAGAAGGGGATGACAGAGGATGAGATGGCTGGATGGCATCACTGACTCGATGGATGTGAGTCTGAGTGACCTCTGGGAGTTGGTGATGGACAGGGAGGCCTGGCGTGCTGCGGTTCATGGGGTCGCAAAGAGTCGGACACGACTGAGCAACTGATCTCATCTGATTACACAATAAGCTATTGCTCTTATAATGAACAAAATTGAAATACAGTAAAAATTAAAGTCCTTATGTACACTGAGGATGATACACAGCATGATTTTCACTCTGACATTTTCCTTTCTCTATTTTGAGTCTGGGAGACGGATTCAAACACAAGTCCTTGCTGGCTGATGAGAAAGGTCACTAGTCCCTGTTCTACCTGGTCAGCTGCAACAAACTGCTATTTTTTGCTTCATCCCACACTTTTGCCAATGCATCCAAGTTCTCCCTAGAAACTTTAGTGTGTTCTGATTCCAAAGAAGAGGAACAGTATTACAAAGCATATTTGACCATGGATGCTACCTAAGGGGTAGCTAATAAAAGAAAACATGCCAAAGCCCAACTACTTTATTCTTATGGGGAAAAAAAGTCAGGTAGCCAAGGTGAAAGATTTTTTTTTTTTTTTTTTTGACAACTATATTTTTTCAGTTACCAGTTACCCTTCTCAGGACTAGCTATTTACATAACAATAGCGAAAATGTTGTTCTGGATGTTACTTCTTTCAGTTTCTATTAAAACTATAATAGTGCCTGCCTCCATTACACATTTCCTTGTATGTTTCAATCAAAATGTCACCTATCCGCTGTTCCTAGAGTGCACTTAATATTTTCATTAAAACCAATAAAACCAAGAAATGACAAGAGGGCAGGTGGGTGCAGGCAATTAAACTCCTCCTGTATGTATTGTTAAATAGCAGTTGAGAAAAGAAATAAGCCCTATTGAACACCTGTCCCTTCTTTACTGAATGGCAGCTAAGAAATCCACTTAGCTAGCTATTGTCTGCTTATTTTCCTGACAGATAATGTGAAGAACAGGCAGTTATGAGGCCAGTAATTCAGAATTAATTTTTCCTTCACAAGAGTGATGTGGACACTGAGTGCAGTAATGGTGCCTGATCTGGATTCAGGGGGGTAAACAAGACAATCGGAGATGATGGGCAGGAGATAAAAGCCCTTTATAGGTCTGCTTCACCTGCCAGTTGGAGCTATGGTTTTTGCTGGCATCTTTTATTATTTTTTAAATCTGTTTCAAATGAAAGTCTGAAGGATTAATCATTAAAACAGTTACCCTGTGTAGGTGTCTGTGTGTGAGTATTGAAAGAAGAGACAAATGAAGCAGACTCCACAACGTTGCTTTCCATCTTTTCCCACCATATTAAAAATGTTGGTAGCTGCAAAAGACAGCTGTTAAACCACACATTGAGATTATTTATGGAGCTTCCTCCTGTGAACTTATATCTCAATTGAGAAAATTGCTACATTTCCTTAAATAAACCAGGACCTTTTGCTAACCCACCATTATTGCTTATTTCATTCTAAGAGGAAACACCTACCCCTAACATGCACATCAAAAATTTGTTCCCACCAGACCAAATTAAAACTCTCTCCTGCTCTTATTCTTTCCACCTCTCTCCTGCTTCCTCTCCCCTCTCCTTCCTCTCCCCCTTCTTTTTCTCTCTCCATCTTTCTAAGTCTCTGTTTTTAAGTGCTAGCTAGCCACCCAAGCAATTTCACAGACCAACTGGATGAAGACTCTCTGGGGATGAGTTAAGAAGAGGATTAGATACAACTGTTCTCTGGGCAACCTTTGAGAACCCAGAGCAGACAAACAGCAGACAGATCTTGTGAATTGCAGTCACTGACACAAACCACTCAGAATAAATCAGAATTGAATAACTGCTTTATTACTCAGGTAAAATTTATTGATCTGTTATAGAAAGGGAAAAAAATATATATATAAGTGAAAGAGGACAGGCCATGCTAAAATAGAAAGCATAAAACCTCTCATAAATCCTCTTATTCCAAATATTTTATATTTAGTGTATAGTATGTTCTTGCATAAATTAATTTCATACAGTTTATGTTGTCTAAAAGGAAACATATATAAGGAAACATATATAACCCAAGACCTTAAAATCCATCAGTTATTTATTAAAATATACACTGATTAAGTATGGTGACCTCAATTTCCAAGCCTCAAATCAGGAAACATATTTTCACAATAATTTTCTTTCTCCTTAAAAATTAATCTGGTGAAATTTTGGACCATGAAAACATTAAATTTGAATAAGATCACTTAAAGTTATACCTTCCCAAAATATCTAATTAATAGACTTTTTATCCATAGGAGCCATCTCTATTCAATTCATGAACTTCTTAACACTATTTCTTTATACTCATTTTCATGAGCATCTCACTCATTCAATCTTGTAGTCAGTCAGACTTTTATCAGTAAGTACCATTACCATGGAATTGTGTTCTACCACTTTTATACTTAATAAATACCCTACTTTTTTAAAAGTTAAATTCTGTTTCCTTATAGAGGAAAGTTGAATTGCAAACCTGGATATAGTATAAATTTCTCATCTACTGTGATCCTTGCAGAGCTATCCATGGTGCTGGACAATAGGTGCTAGATAAATGCTGCTTAACTGAACTCCCCTAGAATTCCTGCTCGACAATTGGAACTTAATTATTTAGTGTCATAAGTCAACATCAATCCTCTTCTCCCATGTCAAAAAGGACTTACTCATTTTGACATTTAAAATAAATAACCATTTGGCAGTGTTTAGGTGATTATTTTTTTGAATATCTATAGGCGTGCTGCAGTTCGTGGGATCACAAAGAGTTGGACATGACTGAGTGACTGAACTTCGGACATGACTGAGTGACTGAACTGAGACTGAGAGCAGTCCTTGAAAATGTACCCATGTAAATATTATCTATCTCAGATATATTAAAGCTCAAAATCAGCAGGAGCTTTGTACAACAAATACATGGTACTATGAACAACCATATACTAATTAATGAAGTTCATAATTATTACTATTAATTGATGGTAAGATTATAGATATGCAATAATGAATAGTCTATGAAATGTCAGAGAGCTGTTCACAATTAGATGAAAACAGCTTTAATATTGGAGAGAATGAGAAAGCAGACTACGAGAGTTTGATCCTCAAGCATGATATATATATACAGGAAATCATTATCAGAAGCAATTGTGTAAGCAGCTAATTTTATGTACTCTCAAACTGAGAATACACGTGTACTACAGCAACAGTTAGAACTGGACATGGAACAACAAACTGGTTCCAAATAGGAAAAGGAGTACGTCAAGGCTGTATATTGTCACCCTGTTTATTTAACTTACATGCAGAGTACATCATGAGAAATGCTGGACTGGAAGAAACACAAGCTGGAATCAAGATTGCTGGGAGAAATATCAATAACCTCAGGTATGCAGATGACACCACCCTTATGGCAGAAAGTGAAGAGGAACTCAAAAGCCTCTTGATGAAAGTGAAAGTGGAGAGTGAAAAGGTTGGATTAAAGTTCAACATTCAGAAAACGAAGATCATGGCATCTGGTCCCATCACTTCACGGGAAATAGATGGGGAAACAGTGGAAACAGTGTCAGACTTTATTTTTCTGGGTTCCAAAATCACTGCAGATGGTGACCGCAGCCATGAAATTAAGAGACACTTACTCCTTTGAAGGAAAGTTATGATCAACCTAGATAGCATATTGAAAAGCAGAGACATTACTTTGCCAACAAAGGTTCGCCTAGTCAAGGCTATGGTTTTTCCTGTGGTCACGTATGGATGTGAGAGTTGGACTGTGAAGAAGGCTGAGCGCCGAAGAATTGATGCTTTTGAACTGTGGTGTTGGAGAAGACTCTTGAGAGTCCCTTGGACTGCAAGGAGATCCAACCAGTCCATTGTGAAGGAGATCAGCCCTGGGATTTCTTTGGAAGGAATGATGCTAAAGCTGAAACTCCAGTATTTTGGCCACCTCATGCGAAGAGTTGACTCATTGGAGAAGACTCTGATGCTGGGAGGGATTGGGGGCAGGAGGAAGAGGGGATGACAGAGGATGAGATGGCTGGATGGCATCACTGACTTGATGGATGTGAGTCTGGGTGAACTCCAGGAGTTGGTGATGGTCAGGGAGGCCTGGTGTGCTGCGATTCATGGGGTCGCAAAGAGTCAGACATGACTGAGTGACTGAACTGAACTGAACTAAACTGAGCAGAGTATACACCAATACTGTATAGTCTGTGGAGTATAACATATGACAGTCATCACACAGACAGAGACTGCATACCATGTCCAGTGGGTAAATACTATCCACCACTGATTTATAGATCAAAGCTCTCACTCAACCCTGCAAGCTGACATATGAATGAAATGATTGAAATTGGAATTAATTAAAATGTCTCTAAATTAATTGTGGTTACTTGTGATGTTCCTTTCATAGTCATTTTAAGAATCTTAAAATTACATGTAAATGAAATGTGTTATAATTAAATTAGAAGAGCTAGTATGGGGAATATCTTAAAAGACAGTATCTGTTCCTCCTTATATTTCTAAGTCAATTAAAAAATACAGGTAGAAGAAAATTCCTAATAAATTCAAGAAAAGGAATTTAGAACTTTTATATGAATTTTATAGTAACATTAGACCATTTTTATGTAACATTGTTTGCTATTGGTCATGTTTATCAAATCATACTTCAACTGTAGAATAAAAAATTATTATTATAGGTCTTGGAAATTTCTCCTTTCCAGAATTTTATTTATAAACTGTATATTAAAAAATGGTAGATTGTGAAATATTTGGTGATAAAATATATTTTAAGGAAAGCTGTTGAAACATAAATGACATTTTATGTTAGGACTTAGTAATAAAATACTTTCACAGCTTCTCTTCCTAAAAGTGATGATGAAAAATTACTGCCTTTTTAAAGTACATCCTTCCAAGCATCAATATACATTTTGGTAAAGAAGAAACTATAAATTATGAATCTATAAAAATAGATCATCTTAATATGGAAATTAATTTCATCATTAATTTCATCTTTGTTTATAACACTTGTCTGATAATGTGATTTATAATAAGAAATATATACTTTGGTCTTATCCACTGGTTCCTGGCTCACAAGTTCCCAAAGCCCTATAATTTCCCAAGTGATTACAGCAATATTGGCAAGTTTTTATATAATATTTGATTTTTGTCCTCTATACCTGAAATAGCTTCAGAACCATAAAGGTGAAGAGGATGTCTTTTGTTATTCACAACAAGTCCCCTGAGCTTCTGTTAGTGAGGTGATGTTTAGAAAGCACAAGGACTGATGTTGATTACCAAGGAAGCCAACCATGTGATAGGAAGGTTGAAGCTTTCAGGCCACCATGACCTCAGGGGTGTGGAGAGAGCGGCAGATTTTGAATCAGTCAATGGCCAATGATTTAAGGAAGCATGCCTATCTAATGAAGTCTCCCCACAAACCCATGAACTAATGGGAGAGCTTCTGGTTTGGTGAACTTGTGGAAATTCAAGAAGACTTGTGTCTCTGAAAATGGCATGGAAACTCTGTGCCCCTTGCCACTTGTCTTCCCCTATGCATTTCTTCCATCTAAATTACAATAGCTGCCCCTCCCCCCCATCTGTGGTTTCATTTTATGCAATTTCAGTTCAGTTCAGTTCAGTCCCTCAGTCGTGTCCGACTCCTTGCAACCCCATGGACTGCAGCATACCAGGCTTCCCTGTCGATCACCAACTCCCAGAGCCTACTCAAACTCAAGTCCATCACATTGGTGATGCCATCCCACCATCCCATCCTCTGTTGTTTCAGTTACCTGTGGTCAGCCACCGTGTGAAAATATTAAGTGGAAAATTCCAGAAATAAACAATTGATAAGTTTAAAATTGTGCATCATTCTGAGTAATATGTCCTATGTTGTCCTGCCTGGAGGGTAAATTAACCCTTTGTCCAGCTTATCCCACCCCTGAGTCACTTAGTAACATCTTATCAGACTGACTGTGCCATTATTGCAGTTTCATGTGAAAGTAAACCTTATTTTACTTAATAATGGTCCAACATTGCAAGAGTAGTGATGCTGGCAATTCAGACATGCCAAAGAGAAACTGCAAAGTGCTTCCTTTAAGTGAAAAGGTGAAACTTCTTGAATTAACAGGAAAAAACAATTATATGTGGGGGAAGCTGAGATCCACTGTAAGAATGAATCTTCTGTCCATGAAAGTATGAAAAAGGAAAGAGAAATTTGTGTTAATTTTGCTGTTATGTCCCAAAATGAAAAAGTTATGGCCACAGTATGTGATAGTACTTAGAAAAAAATGGAAAAGGCATTAAATGTGTACAATAAAACACATTGAGAAAGACTCCATATAAACATAAGCATATTGTCATAATTTATTATAGCATATCGTCATAATTGTTCTTTTTTTAGTTATTATTGTTAAGCTACTACATGCCGAATTTATAAACTAAACTTTATAATAAGTATGTATGTATAGGGAAAAAAATTGTATATATAGAATTCAATACTATCCACAGTTTCAAGCATCCACTTGAAGTATATATGTCATGGTTAAGGGGGAACTATTGTATACCCTTTTATAATAAATGGGAAACTACTAACCTACTAACTAAACAGTTTTCCTGAGTTCTGTGAGCTACTCTAGCTACTCTAGCAAATCTGCGGAGAGGGCTATACAAAACTCTGACACTCAGACAGTCAAAAGCACAGGCAACAGCCTAGACTTGCAATTGAAGTCTGAATTTGGGGAAGGAGAGGACAGACCTGTGGGACTGAACCCTTAACCTGTGAGATCTGACCCTAACTCCACATAAACAGTGTCAGAATAAAGTTAAATCACACAATACCCAGCTGGTTTTGCAGCATTGCTTTGTGTATAAAAATTCCACATATCTGGTGTCAGAAGTGAAGTTGTTGACAGGAAAGGAGAAACAGAGGGAGTGAGTTTTTCTTTAGAACGTACATGGAAGGTGAGTTTTCATGGGCAAAATGAAATGATTATTCTAGATTGAAACCGCTTCTATTTTTCTTAATGATTACATATACTGTCTATGGATATCTAAATCTATGTTGATCAGAAGAAATAACTGCTTCTAGACCTGAGGCCATATATCTGTTTCAAGAGAAAAAGAGATATCCTTAAAATCTTGTGATAAGATTCTATCCGCTGAAGATGGGAAAGAGAAATCTCAGCCAGAGCTCATTACACTAAGCACACCTATGTAAAAGACAATAGTTAGCCTGCTTCATGTGTATGTGTCTTGAACTTATCTGAGGGCTCCCAGGCCTCTAGGCCAGACCAGTGAGTACAAAAGACAGGGAGAACAGGCAACTGCTGCGTGGTTTCCTGCTCCAATTCCCAGAAACTGCCAGGAGAATCACCTCCGCAGTTCCTCATCTCCAGGCTTTCCTTCACAGGGTTCACCAAGTCAATCGTGCAAATCAAAGCTGGTCCAAAAACACTTGACTTATCTCTGCTATTCAAAAATGTGCCAAACATTCTTAAGATCTTGTGGACTCACTGTTTTCCCTTTTAACGCTAGTTTGAAGTTTCACTCATGATGATGACATTTTGAATACTGTTTTCTCCTCAAACACTTCAGAACCACGTTCCCATTCCACTTTGTGATGCTCTCCAGAATTGCCTCTTCTCCTTTATCATTTCTAGGTCAAGTGGCATTCTGACCAAATTTTTTTCTTCTTGTTGGGGGCTGCTGCTGCTGCTGCTAAGTCACTTCAGTTGTGTCCGACTCTGTGCGATCCCATAGACGGAAGCTCACCAGGCTCCCCCGTCCCTGGGATTCTCCAGGCAAGAATACTGGAGTGGGTTGCCATTTCCTTCTCCAATGCATGAAAGTGAAAAGTGAAAGTGAAGTCGCTCAGTCGTGTCCGACTCTCAGCGATCCCATGGACTGGAGCCTACCAGGATCCTCCGTCCATGGGATTTTCCAGGCAACAGTACTGGGGTGGGGTGCCATAGGCATGCTTGTCTAAATCTACTGATTTAATAAGGTTTACTTCTACCAACAAGATATCTTCTACCAACATACAAAATATTCCCACATTAATCATCAAATACAGAATCTTTTACAATAAAATGCATTTCCTATGTGTTATTTAGCTAAAATTGTTTAGCCAAACAATTTTAACATTTTAATACAGGAAATTTGAGCCAGCTTTATAGAAAGTCCTCTCATGTAAAGCCTGTATCTTTCCATTTATCCTGAGATGAAATTCCTATCCATAAGCCCTATCTATGTATGAAAACTGTAAAACTTTATGTTGTTTGAGTCTCACATTTGAGTGTTAAACCAGCTGTATTATTTAGAGTTGCAAAGGTTTTCAAAAGAAAAAGAAAAATAACATGTTATAATTATGTGGTATGTATCCAACATACAATATCATATTTAATACATAACATCTAATATAATAGTGTTCTTAACTATACTATCAGAGAAGGCAATGGCACCCCACTCCAGTACTCCTGCCTGAAAAATCCCATGGACGGAGGAGCCTGGAAGGCTTCAGTCCACGGGGTCGCTGAGGGTCGGACACAACTGAGCGACTTCACTTTCACTTTTCACTTTCACGAATTGGAGAAGGAAATGGCAACCCACTCCAGTGTTCTTGCCTGCAGAATCCCAGGGACGGGGGAGCCTGGTGGGCTGCTGTCTATGGGGTCACACAAAGTTGAACATGACTGAAGTGACTTAGCAGCAACTATATTATAAACTATGTTATGTTATATATGATACTTATTGTTTTAAAAGCAGAAAAAAGGAATGGAAGCTATATGGTAGGTAGTAAAAATAGGTTTAATTGCTCATGTTCAATTTTTTAAAAATTGTAAATTTATAAAGCAAAGAATAGAGTCAAGTGTGAGCCTACTATTTAAAAGGTAATAAGCACTAGATCAACAAAAGAGTCCGAAATGCAGTACTTGGATGCAATCTCAAAAACGACAGAATGATCTCTGTTCGTTTCCAAGGCAAACCATTCTATGTCACAGTAACCCAAGTCTATGCCCCAACCAGTAACGTTGAAGAAGCTGAAGTTGAATGGTTCTATGAAGACCTATAAGACCTTTTAGAACAAACACCAAAAAAAGATGTCCTTTTCATTATAGGGGACTGGAATGCAAAAGTAGGAAGTCAAGAAACACCTGGAGTAACAGGCAAATTTGGCCTTGGAATACGGAATGAAGCAGGGCAAAGACTAACAGAGTTTTGCCAAGAAAATGCACTGGTCATAGCAAATACCCTCTTCCAACAACACAAGAGAAGACTCTATACATGGACATCACCAGATGGTCAACACCGAAATCAGATCGATTATATTCTTTGCAGCCAAAGATGGAGAAGCTCTATACAATCAGCAAAAACAAGACCAGAAGCTGACTGTGGCTCAGACCATGAACTCCTTATTGCCAAATTCAGACTGAAATTGAAGAAAGTAGGGAAAACCACTAGACCATTCAGGTATGACCTAAATCAAATCCCTTATGATTATACAGTGGAAGTGAGAAATAGATTTAAGGGCCTAGATCTGATAGATAGAGTGCCTGATGAACTATGGAATGAGGTTCGTGACATTGTACAGGAGACAGGGATCAAGACCATCCCCATGCAAAAGAAATGAAAAAAGCAAAATGGCTGTCTGGGGAGGCCTTACAAAGAGCTGTGAAAAGAAGAGAAGTGAAAAGCAAAGGAGAAAAGGAAAGATATAAACATCTGAATGCAGAGTTCCAAAGAATAGCAAGAAGAGATAAGAAAGCCTTCTTCAGCGATCAATGCAAAGAAATAGAGGAAAACAACAGAATGGGAAAGACTAGGGATCTCTTCAAGAAAATCAGAGATACCAAAGGAACATTTCATGCAAAGATGGGCTCGATAAAGGACAGAAATGGTATGGACCTAACAGAAGCAGAGGATATTAAGAAGAGGTGGCAAGAATATACAGAAGAACTGTATAAAAAAGAGCTTCACGACCCAGATAATCATGATGGCGTGATCACTGACCTAGAGCCAGACATCCTGGAATGTGAAGTCAAGTGGGCCTTAGAAAGCATCACTACAAACAAAGCTAGTGGAGGTGATGGAATTCCAGTTGAGCTATTCCAAATCCTGGAAGATGATGCTGTGAAAGTGCTGCACTCAATATGCCAGCAAATCTGGAAAATTCAGCAGTGGCCACAAGATTGGAAAAGGTCAGTTTTCATCCCAATCCCAAAGAAAGGCAATGCCAAAGAGTGCTCAAACTACCGCACAATTGCACTCATCTCACACGCTAGTAAAGTAATGCTCAAAATTCTCCAAGCCAGGCTTTAGCAATATGTGAACCGTGAACTTCCTGATGTTCAAGCTGGTTTTAGAAAAGGCAGAGGAACCAGAGATCAAATTGCCAACATCCGCTGGATCATGGAAAAAGCAAGAGAGTTCCAGAAAAACATCTATTTCTGCTTTATTGACTATGCCAAAGCCTTTGACTGTGTAGATCACAATAAACTATGGAAAATTCTGAGAGAGATGGGAATACCAGACCACCTGATCTGCTTCTTGAGAAATCTGTATGCAGGTCAGGAAGCAACAGTTAGAACTGGTCATGGAACAACAGACTGGTTCCAAATAGGAAAAGGAGTACGTCAAGGCTGTATATTGTCACCCTGTTTATTTAACTTCTATGCAGAGTACATCATGAGAAATGCTGGACTGGAAGAAACACAAGCTGGAATCAAGATTGCTGGGAGAAATATCAATAACCTCAGATATGCAGATGACACCACCCTTATGGCAGAAAGTGAAGAGGAACTCAAAAGCCTCTTGATGAAAGTGAAAGTGGAGAGTGAAAAGGTTGGCTTAAAGCTCAACATTCAGAAAACAAAGATCATGGCATCTGGTCCCGTCACTACATGGGAAATAGATGGAGAAACAATGGAAACAGTGTCAGACTTTATTTTTCTGGGCTCCAAAATCACTGCAGATGGTGACTGCAGCCATGAAATTAAAAGACGCTTACTCCTTGGAAGGAAAGTTATGACCAACCTAGATAGCATATTCAAAAGCAGAGACATTACTTTGCCAACAAAGGTTCGCCTAGTCAAGGCTATGGTCTTTGCTGTGGTCATGTATGGTTGTGAGAGCTGGACTGTGAAGAAGGCTGAGCGCCAAAGAACTGATGCTTTTGAACTGTGGTGTTGGAGAAGACTCTTGAGAGTCCCTTGGACTGCAAGGAGATCCAACCAGTCCATTCTGAAGGAGATCAGCCCTGGGATTTCTTTGGAATGAATGATCCTGAAGCTGAAACTCCAGTATTTTGGCCACCTCATGCGAAGAGTTGACTCATTGGAGAAGACTCTGATGCTGGGAGGGATTGCGGGCAGGAGGAGAAGGGGATGACAGAGGATGAGATGGCTGGATGGCATCACTGACTTGATGGATATGAGTCTGAGTGACCTCCGGGAGTTGGTGATGGACAGGGAGGCCTGGCATGTTGCGGTTCATGGGGTCGCGAAGAGTCGGACACGACTGAGCGACTGATCTGATCTGATCTGATCTGAAGCACTAGATTGGGCTTCCCAGGTGGTACTAGTGCTAAAGAACCTGTCTGCCAATGCAGGAATCATAAGAGACGTGGGTTCCATCCCTGGGTTGGGACGATCCCATGCAGGAGGGCATTGCAACCTACTCCAGTATTCTTGCCTGGAGAATCCCATGGACAGAGGAGCCTGGCAGGCTATAGTCCACAGGGTCTCAGAGTTAGACACAAATGATGTGACTTAGCACACATGCATACAAGCACCAGATTGACTCAAATATAATTAAAATGATTACCGTTTAGGAACAAGCATGATCATTAGAATGAAGAAGTGCAATCTATGAGGAAAGATAATTTAATTTCCATTTTACATCCTTCTATACTATTTGGACTCTGTTAAAAAGAAAAAAATGTACATATGCTTATTTTATGATTACCAAAAAATTGAATTAACAGTGTAATCACTGTAACTAAACTCTATACTACCTGATAATAGTCAACTTGTCATGTGTCATGCTGACTTTATTGCTGACTTGAAGTCTGACATTGAATTTGATTTCACCCTCATTTGTAAAAGGTCATCAACTCTAATACCCAACACTCAGAAGGGAGATGAACTTCTCCACCTCTTGGTCTTGAATATACTTCCCTACTTAGCTTTCAGTGAGAATGCAGAGGAAGACACAGGCCATTCAGCAGCTATGGTTTAGTAGAAAAAGCAACAGGTCCCAGTTCAGCAGTTTTGAATTAAAGTTCTGACTCTACTGTGCCTCACCCAATCCGTCACCTAATTTCTCCTCACTTCATTTCTTTTGTGTAAAGGAGGTGTTTGAGATTTGTTGAAGGGATGAACAGAGGTAAAAATAGGAAAGTATTTTGCCTACTTGTGCATAATAAAACAATGCTTAATATAACAGCTGGCATGTCACGTCATTTGTTTTGTATGTAACCCACTTTTTGGAAATCCCTGCAGCTGTTTGGTGCCGCTTCTGACCTCTTCCATTTCTAAAACCAGCCTGACAAGGAGCTTTCTCAGCTCAACCACAACAGTGTTATTCTGATTCTAGCATAATACAAAGGAAATGATCGCTCTTCTTAGGCAGCCCACTTCACTCATGTGTAGAGAGAAAATTTGTTCTTTATCTTGTTATGTTTTTGACCTAAATGATTTACATTACCTAGATGAAACATTGCTTTGAGAGCATGAAAGGTTAATTCCTTCCTCTTTATCCAGAGACTTGGACACTGTTTTGAATTATTGACCAGGGATGGCTTTCAAGGGTCATCTAAACAGTAAGTTGTGAATTGTAGCCTCTTTGTCTGAGCCTAAAGGCTGGCTGTCTTCTTAAAAGTGGTTAAGTGGAAGTTATTGATGAGAGCTGGAGTGAGATTTGACATCAGGCTTTAATTATACCTTGAAAGGCAAGCAAAAGGGAAAATTAAGGCTAATTCAATTGAACAGTTGATCACTAAGCAATAATCACAACAGAGAAATGTATTTCTGTTTCACCCAAATGCTGCTGACATGGAAGATTGGTACCAGTAACTAGATTTATGCTGCTCTTCTTAAGATATTTTATTTAGATCAAGAGGGCAATGCTTTATTCAGCCTATTTGAAAATGTGTTTGTATGAATATACAGACCTGGGGTTTCCTTAAAATTAAAAAGGGTGGTGCCAGAGCTTCTGCATTATTGCAACCCTCCTGAGAACATCAAGCTATAGTTCTTGGTCAGCACTATCTATATTAGACAGTGCAAAACAGAGAGACACTGTCAATAAAACACTCATATTTAGACAGATGTTACCTAAGACCTAATGTGAACCTAATGTGTTCCCAAGCACATTAAAGGTATATTAAAATATACTTAACAATTATCAACATTCATGCAAAATGTTTTGACTGTTTAGTCTTTGCATTTTATATGAAAAAAACAGAGTCGCCAGCTTTTGTCTATAGTCTCTGTCATTCTCCTTACAAATGAAGCTACTTTTACCACCTACAGAAGAATTGTCTTAACATCCATAAAATTCAAAAATCTCTTTGCAAGACTGCCACAAATTGACTATATTGAACCATATAATATTGCCAATACCGAACATTTTTTTACCTACCGATATGGCAGTGTCACATGGTTCTAATAGATACAGGAACATTATCCTTGTTGTTCAGTCACTAAGTCATGTCTGACTCTTTATGACCCCATGGATTGCAGCATGTCAGGCTTCCACATCCTCCACTGTTTTCTGGAGTTTGTAACATTATGGTTATACTTCTCTAGTTCTTACATAATAAGTTATCAGTCATTTTCTCTAGGAGCACTGTTTAGGGAAGCACTTCTTGGTTGAAGAAATTCAGGGGCATTTATCTTTGGCTAGTAAAGATGAATATTATAAACCTGTGTTAATTCATATGACTTCCTTTTGCTAAAGCAATTTCAAATGAAAAAGCACTGACATTAAAAAAATGCTAACAGTAGTTATCTCTGCAGATATAGGTTAATTTTTCTTCTTTACATGTAACCATATTTTCCAAATTTCTACAATGAACAAGTATTTTCAAATCAGAAACATGCTATTTTTAAAAATTAAAGGGAGCGGAATTTTAAATATCACATTAACATCTGAACAGAGCAAGTTGTATAATAAATAAGTCTATGCCTTCAGACAAAACACCTATGAATAATTCTGAAAAATGACTTGTTTATTACAACCACCACCCCAATTTCTCCTCCTGTTGACAAGTAGTCAGGGTAGTTGACACTTCCAGTTTCACTTCAGCTGATTTGTGACACTTATTTGTCAACCAATTTAGGAGCACAACGTGCTTTGGTGGTCTAATGTCACCTCTGGTCACATATTAACCTCATTTTGGCTTAAATACTCCATTTAAATGGGAAACCCTATCCAGCTGGCAAGGGAATAGCACTTGCTTTAAATTGGATATTATTCTGAATTACAGTCAACTCTGTAATTCAGTGTGATGTGGCTGCTAAAAAGCCAAGGTTCCTAGACTGCATTAATAAAAGTGTAATTTCTGGTTTATGGGAAGTAATCATCTTTCTATATTCTGATCAAGCCATATCTGCAGTATTATGTTCAATTACGGGTCAATGTTTTAAGGACCATGGCAAATTAGAATATGACCAGAAGAGAAAATCAGGGTGGGGAGGGGTCTGAAAGCCACTGTCATTTTTGAGGAGCAAGCGACAGAAAGCAGACTAAGCATAAGGGATGACATAATAGCTGTCTTCAAATATTTGAACTGGGTGAATGTAAATGAGAGATAGGATTGTTGTATCTGCACTGTTGAGAAGCAGCATGAACTGGGTTTTCTATCAACATGAGAGGATATTAAAAATGGAGCATCCTTTTATCTCTCTTTTGGCTGAGATCACAAAAAGCTGGGAACCAACCACCAGGTGACAACTGTTTCAGCTCTTCCCCACTGCAGGATTTCAGAGCTTGGGGCAGCCAAGAAGTTGGGGGTATAGAGCAGCATTAATTTCAGAATTTTGACAATTGCTTGAAAATACACATTTAACTACCGAAAAGAGACTTTTTTTGTGTGATTAGTAATAACCAGAGGATGTTTGTATTTCTACAAGCCACCAAAAGAAGTACATGAGCTGCCTAAAATGTCATCCAAATAGCAAAAGAAAAACTGGCTCCCAAGCAGGGTTGAAAGGCCAGAGGCAGGAAGGAAGAATAAGAATGTGTCATTTACATTTACATTTCACACAGCAGGTTCTCTCACTCTCTCTCACACACACACTCCAAATAAAAGGCATAGATGTCATATCGACATAAGAAATTTCCCTATTAGATGGCTTATCAACAAAACGAGCTGCCTTAGAATAGGGACCACTCCCATAGGGGAAGCCTGGGAAGACGAATGGCAGCGGCAGTAAATCTCTAAGGATGCCATCCTCTCTGACAGTGAGACTCCACGCAGACTAAAGAGAGACCAAGAAGAGAGAACCTAGAGAAACTGTGACTCCTCAGGTCAACAATAATCCTTTTTATTTTTAATAACAGGGAAATTCTCAAGGCGCTGGAGTGTTTAGCACTCTCTGCCTGTCCTGTGCCCCCTCAGTCTAGGTCTATTCTCCTAAGATTAAGGTGTGGTCTCTGTCAGTCCAGAGACAAGACTCCAATTAATAAGGCACAACCAAACTTGTGGGTAATTGGGGTGTGAGCCTAACTGGTGACAGTTTAATAAATTCAATTGCATGTATGTTTTAAAATAATTAATCTTATTAACTGGCATGCTGGCCAAAATAATTTCAGAATTTAATTAAATCTACATGGTATTGGTTCCTAAGAATTAGACCGAGCCTTCTAGGAGTTGGATTCATTCACTGCTAATCTCATCCATCAGCCTTTAGATTTGCTACATCAGATTCATTTTCTAGGATTTAACTGTGGTAGGTAACAATCATCTAATTCAGAGTCCCTAAACTGGACAGAGGGAGGAAAGAATTTTACAAACGTTTTGTGCGGGTTGCTTGATGGGCGGTGAAAAAGCAGAGGACTTGATATAGGTATGGATGATTCAGTTCAGTTCAGTCACTCAGTCGTGTCCGACTCTTTGCAACCCCATGAATCACAGCATGCCAGGCCTCCCTGTCCATCACCAACTCCTGGAGTTCACTCAGACTCACATCCATCGAGTCAGTGATGCCATCCAGCCATCTCATCCTCTGTCGTCCCCTTCTCCTCCTGCCCCCAATCCCTCCCAGCATCAGTCTTTTCCAATGAATCAACTCTTCGCATGAGGTGGCCAAAGTACTGGAGTTTCAGTTTTAGCATCAGTCCTTCCAAAGAAATCCCAGGGCTGATCTCCTTCAGAATGGACTGGTTGGATCTCCTTGCAGTCCAAGGGACTCTCAAGAGTCTTCTCCAACACCACAGTCCAAAAGCAGCAATTCTTTGGCACTCAGCCTTCTTCACAGTCCGACTCTCACATCCATACATGACCACTGGAAAAACCATAGCCTAGATGCTGATAAATCTCCCTCCTGCACAAATTGGGCACATGCATTCAAACATCTTCATGTGTGATCTTCTGTAATCATGCCAAGAGATGTAGAGCTGTCACCTTAATTAGGATGACAAGGATTTTGGCTTGAGCCCTAAGATAAATTAGGCCATGATGAAACAGGAATCCATTTATTCAATTCATTTATTCAACAAATATTCGTTGGGTCCGTATTCTTTGGCAAGTACTGTGGTAGCTACTGGGGATAAACTCATGAATGAAACAGGTACAAATCCTTCTATCACGGAACTTATAGTCCAAGGGGCTCACTTTTATGATCTCATTGAACTTTATCACTTCCTCCCAGGCCCTATCTTCAGATACAGCCACAGTGGGGTTTAGGGTTCAACATAAGAATTTTGGGGGAGAGGAGACAATTCACATATTAAAAGAAAAACAAAAATACTCAGCTTAGAATTTTCTGAAAATGAACCCAGATAAGCAAATACTAATCAAAGCTGAAAGAAACAACTTTCATTGGCTTGCTCTGAGATACAGGGTGGGGCTGGGAAGCTGCTCTGTTAATCCATTTGTGGCAACAAAAATAAAAGCCTTGGAGACCAAACTTGAAGTTTATTCAAATGTTACAGCTGTTATTAATCATGTCTTTCTGATGGGAGCATGCAGTAGACAGGGGAAGCTGGGCATAACGTCCACATGGAAAGTCTTTTCCTGGTCTCTCCCTGAGGAAGACCTGCCAGACCTATTGCAAAGGCCTAGTGTGCATTGTCCACCCCGCCTCCTGCATTGTTCCTAGTGAATGGTGAGTGACAGCACACTTCCTATGTGACAGTAAGAGCAGAGGATGAAGACATCTTCTTTTAAGCAAGATCAGTACGTGACAAAGCACTTCATTTTCCCAGGAGGCTGGAGTCCTTAATGAGAGTAAGCAACTGGGCAGCAGACACAATTCAGAGGAAGATGGTTGGGTATTTCCCCACAAGAGCTGTAAAGACACTCTGATTTTTGACTGGTAGAAGCTGGTGTGAACTAGACTGGCAATTTACAAAGCAACAGAAAGATATTGATTAATCTGCATGAATACAATGCAGCATTTGGAGGTCAAATCAAAAACCTACCAAGCATACTTTTTGGAAAGCTTCTTTTTAAGGAAATGAATGACATAAACAATACTCTTACAATGATCAAAAGCAGAAAAGAAATTATTCCAATCTTGTAATTATAACAAATCAATTCAGAATCTCTTCTCATTGTCCATTTGAACTAGGAAATGTCAGATGTCAGAGCAGAAAATTGAACACGTTTTGGGACTGGCGAAGTGACGAATTCTGTGTACTGGGAAATGATTCAGCAAAGAGCTGTGCCATTGTATGTGCAGATGGACAGTGGGGCTACTGTAGCTTAAGGGCATCATGTGGAAGATTGACTTCAACTTATTTTAAACCTTGAGAAATTACTATCTGGTAAGCAATTCTGACCTGAGTCACCACAGTGCTTGTGACAGTGCTTAAGTACCCACTGGAGTGCCAGCTTTTTAGCTCTATGTCCCTAGGTCACCATCAAGCTCCTACAATTCTCAAGGACTTCACCATGCTTCACTCAGTAGGTGCTCCACAGCGACAGCAGATGGTGACAAGAAAAACAACAGAAGCATAAAACGTGATTCTCTGGCTTAGATTCACTGGTTTGATCTTGTGGGTTTTTTTCCCTCTAGCTTTACTGACATAATAGACAAATACTAACATTGTGTAAGTATAAGGTACACATATGGATGATCTGATACACATATATTGCTAAATGATAGCTACAATAAGACTAATTAACACCTCCATCTCTTTATATAATTACCATTTCTTTCTGTGATGAGAACATTTAAGATTAAACCTCTCAGCAAGTTTCCAATATATAACACAGTATCATTAACTATAGTCATCATGCTGTAAATTAAATCTCCAGAATTTATTCATCTTGTAACTGTATCTTTTGACCAAAATCTACCCATTTTCCCCACCTCCTCAACCCCTTCCCCTAACAACCAGTATTCTACTCTGAGTTCCACTTTTTCAGATTTCACTGTTAATGAGATCATACAGTATTTGTTATTCTCTGACCTTTCTCACTTTGCATAATGCCCTCAAGGTCCATCCACATTGTCACAAATGGCATGACTGCCTTCCTTCTCGTGGCTGAATATTACTCCGTTGTGTGTGTAAATGTTGTTTCCATATCCTAGTTATTGTGAGTAATGATGCAATGAATATGGGAGTGCAGCATCTCTTTTGAGTTACTGATCATATTCCCTTTGAAAATATACCCAGAAGTGAGATTGCTGTGAGATGGTAATTTCATTTTTAATTTTTTGAGGAACATACAACTTCCATAGTGGCTGCACCATTTATACACCCACAAGCCATGTATAAGGGTTCTCTTTTATCCATACCTTGTCAACACTTGTTGTCTCTTGTCTTTTTGATAATAGCCATTCTCACAGGTGTGAGGTGATATCTCATTGTGGCTTTAATTTGCATTTCTTTAATGAGTAGTGAGGTCGAGCACCTTTTCACGTACCTATTTGAAGTCTATACCTAGGGCATGTTTTTGGCCATTTCAATCATGTGCTATGAGTTCATTCTTCCACATTCTTTGGGTAAAATATCAGGACAAAAGCAGTTTTTAAAAAGTCTTTCTGGTTGTAAGATTTATGTTTTCCTATAATAATTTTCATCCAGTATAAACTAAGAACCCTAGATTCTTGTCCCACTTTAAGCTTTTTCCTTTCCCTGGATTTCATCTGCCCTAGATCTGCAATGGAGAAGATGGGTCTGGCCAACTTCCTCCCTTTTCCTCTCTCTACCTACTCGTCCACTCTCTAACTGCTGCTCTGACTCCTTTGCTGCTGCTGCTGCTAAGTCACTTCAGTCGTGTCTGACTCTGTGCGACCCCATAGACGGTAGCCCACCAGGATCCCCCGTCCCTGGGTTCTCCAGGCAAGAACACTGGAGTGGGTTGCCATTTCCTTCTCCATCTGACTCCTTTAGTCTGGGGTAAAGGAAGGAAGAAAGAAAAGAGCAAAGAAGACTTACTTATCAAAGCAATAATGATCTGGGGTTGGTGTCATCTATTGGGACACCCTGTGTTATAATGGATAGAAATCTTATTCTTCCTTTCTTGGAGAACTTAGATGCATTGATAAGGGATCCTCTGTTGGAATTTTGACTGAAGTTATATGGTGAGAACAAGAATTCCCTTCCAGCTGACACTTAGTTCCTTCAAACAGTCCCTAATCTTCCAAAGAGCCTCCCCTCATTGGGGCTGTATGTGTGTGTGTATTCGTTGCTCAGTTGTGTCTGCTTTTGTGACCCCATGGACTGTAGCCCACCAGGCTCCTCTGTCCATGGGATTCTCCAGGCAAGAATACTGGACTGGGTTGCCATTCCTTTCTCCAGGGGATCTTCCCAACCCAGGAATCAAACCCAGGGCTCCTGCCTTATAGGCAGATTCTTTACAATAAGAACCACCAGAGCTTGCATTGGGGTTTTATCACCATTTTAAGGAGACTTTCTAAAACAAGCTTCTTTTTCCGAGGAACCTAGACCTGCTTCCTTCTTTAGCACCCATATTTGGACCTTGGGGAGTATGAGAATTTGCCCTTCTTTTAGCCAATGAAGTCTAGTGGAAGAGGAACTGGCTCATCATGCATTCCTCCTTTTGTTGTTGTTATTGTTACAAGTTCAAGCTAGATTCTCCTTTTTAGATTTCTCCTTAGTAAAGAATGGACCTACACCTTGTGATCTAGTCCTATACTCATTTACAAAGTACTGATAGAGAAAATCACATCTAGCCATGCAGACTGATTCACTAAAGATGCCTTTGTATATCAGCCAAATGTGAGACAGAGATCTATAGGATAAGTGCTCTGTGCAAGTTCATAGGAGATTAAAGTGTTAGGATCAATGGAATTTAAATCTGAATCTCATCTCTACCATTTCCTAACTGTGACATATTATGCAACTTACTCCTCAAGACTAAGCTTTAGTTTCCTATTCTTTATTTTCTAAAGAAACTTGTTTGAAATTTTTGAGGTAAATTTACTCATTTTCTGTCTTTTTTTTCCTTTCTCTTTTTTTAAACCAGGCAATAATATTTAGACAATGTCTCCAGCAGCAGTACTTACTAGGCATGATAAAAAGACCATATTTTTTTTTCATTTTCTCTTTATGTGTCATATCCATTTAATCATATTTTCTATATGTTTTTATTTCAACATTTTCTCAGTAAAATATTGAATATCAATTTTACTTCACATTCTAATTTAATGACTTCTGCCTTTATCATATCCTCCTATTTTCTTTAGGCAAGTTTGCTGTGTTTCACATAACTTCTTGAAATAAGCATTTTAATCCCTTATATCACTGTTTATTTTCAAACAATGAAAATATTTTAAGCTATGCATTTTTCTCTCTTTGCTAAGTTGGCCACATCTCATAAATTTTGATGTTCAGAATTTAAATTTTAATTATTTTCTAAAATTATATATTCCTAAATTTATTTTTGTCCCAACAGTTATTTAAAATCATGTTTGTTTTATTTTAAAAATATTTGTTACATTTTCAGTGTTTTATTAAACTTCTTTTTGTTTATTTCTAATTTAAAAATTTAAAAACTATCTGTACATATTTTGGTGGCCTACCATATGATCAATTTTGAAATGTTTATAAAATTTTAAGAAAAATATGTAGTCTCAACTAGTTTCAAATGTTTGTGTGTATGTGTGCAGATATAAAATTGCTACTCAATTTTTTAACCTCATTAAAATCTTCAGCAATAATTATGCTAGAATCAATTACTCTTTGCATTTCTATTTTTGCTTTTGAATTATTGATTCTATGTTGAATGATAAAGTACTATTCTATACAAATTATGAATTGTATTTTTTATTATTTACAGTTTTAAACATATATTGTTTTAGGGCACAAACTCAAGAATTGTCATTTGCATGTAATGATTAGTCTGTATTCACTGGTCTTTTCAACCATTGCTACAAAAATTCATATGGTATCTTTTATTTTAAATTTTACTCTTTAATGTTCTAAACCCAAAATAAAACCTTATCCAATGCAAAGCTAATTAGCAAAGTTAAAAATGATTGCCTCCTATATAAAACCAGGCTTCCCTGGTAGTTAAGTTGGTAAAGAATCTGCCTGCAACACAGGAGATCACCTGCAATGCAGGAGACCCAGATTGATCCCTGGGTCAGGAAGATCCTGGGGAAGGAAACTGCAACCCACTACAGTATTCTTGCCTGGAAAATCCCATGGACTGAGGAGCCTGGTGGGCTATAGGCTCACAAGAGTTGGACACATTAACTAAACTACCATTGATTTTTATTTCTATCTACAAACTTCCCTTCCATTTTATGACTTGTATTAAAACAAATCTGGAGTTAGAATCAAATTATAGTTTCAAATTACTTGTCCATACATATGTATTATTTTCAGAGTATTTTCAAAATTAAAACTATATTTGTAATGTTTAATCAAATCTAACTAGTTTTACTGCTAACCAGACAAATTTAATGCTAACACCTTTTTTTCTGCCCTTGCCTCTGTACAAAAATCTTGGAAATGGTAATGATCTTAGAGATAAGAGTGCATTCTGGCATTATAGAAAGTATTTTCTTTGCATTAAAAAGATATCTGCCATTTTCTAGACAGTGTGAAGAAAAGATCTTGCCTTTTCAGTCCCAGGAATTGGCAATTCATAGTTGATGAAAGATCATCTTATTGCCTTTTAAGATAGCAACTATGCAGCAGAAGACACCAATGCTTTGTCAGCTCTATTCTGAAGACCTAGTTATAGTGGGCATCCCTATTTGGAGTATGTTGATTGTCACTCAGAGTTGCAATAGTGTTGCAAACTTTCTTCTCTTTTTTCCCTATTTTCAAGAGGGTTTTCTTTAGAATTCTAGAGCCACGCACCAATGACTGCTAGCCTGGTGCTAGTTTTTAAGACACAGTTTTAGCTACCTTTCAATTCAAGTTGTTTAGCAGAGGACCTGAAAATTTACCTCCCCTACCCGTCTTCAAGCTGCAGATGACAAGAAAGCACTTAGAGCCCTAGGCCTGAATCAACTGGGGAAAGCATCCAATTATTAGATAACTAAAATTAAGAATGTGTACTGGTCAAAACCAGCATCTTTGAGTTGCAGACAAGTTAGGACCTTGAAAGAATAAAAGTAAACTTTAAAATCATGTAGGAGCTGCTACGTGCTCAAAGGACATTAGAATAAAAAGTGGATAAGACAGTAAATTTAATTCAGAGCAGGTTAGAAATAAGCAAGTTCTGGGTAGTACAGAACTATTACCACAAAAGTATTTGGATTGACACCTTCTTAACTTTATTAGTCAATAGATACCTGTTAAGGAGTATTTTCAGGTGCAGAGTTAGAGAGAAATTCATGGCCTGTAATAGTGTTTCAGTATCTTACTCAAATTTTAAAAGCAGACCCTGAGGTGAGGGTACCTGTGCAAATGATTTATTAAGAAAGTGGTTCCACTTGTTAAAAAGATTGTCTTTAATCCATTGTATATTCTTGCCTCCTTTGTCAAACATAAGGTGACCATATGTGCGTGGATTTATCTCTGGGCTTTCTATTTTGTTCCATTGATCTATATTTCTGTCTTTGTGCCAGTACCATACTGTCTTGATGACTGTGGCTTTGTAGTAGAGCCTAAAGTCAGGTAGGTTGATTCCTCCAGTTCCGTTCTTCTTTTTCAAGATAGCTTTGGCTATTCGAGGTTTTGTATTTCCATACAAATTGAGAAATTATTTGTTCTAGCTCTGTGAAGAATACCGTTGGTAGCTTGATGGGGATTGCATTGAATCTATAAATTGCTTTGGGTAGTATACTCATTTTCACTATATTGATTCTACCAATCCATGAACATGGTATATTTCTCCATCTATTAGTGTCCTCTTTGATTTCTTTCACCAGTGTTTTATAGTTTTCTATAAATAGGTCTTTAGATTCTTTAGGAAGATATATTCCTAAGTATTTTATTGTTTTCATTGCAATGGTGAATGGAATTGTTTCCTTAATTTCCCTTTCTATTTTCTCATTATTAGTGTACAGGAATGCAAGGGATTTCTGTGTGTTAATTTTATATCCTGCAACTTTACTATATTCATTGCTCAGTTCTAGTAATTTTCTGGTGGAATCTTTAGGGTTTTCTACGTAGAGGATCATGTCATCTGCCAACAGTGAGAGTTTTACTTCTTCTTTTCCAATTTGGATTCCTTTTATTTCTTTTTCTGCTCTGATTGCTGTGGCCAAAACTTCCAAAACTATGTTGAATAATAATGGTGAAAGTGGGCATCCTTGTCTTGTTCCTGACTTTAGAGGAAATGCTTTCAATTTTTCACCATTGAGGATAATGTTTGACGTGGGTTTGTCATATATAGCTTTTATTATGTTGAGGTATGTTCCTTATATTCCTGCTTTCTGGAGAGTTTTTATCATAAATGGATGTTGAACTTTGTCAAAGGCTTTCTCTGCATCTATTGAGATAATCATATGGTTTTTATTCTTCAGTTTGTTAATGTGGTGTATTACGTTGATTGATTTGCGGATATTGAAGAATCCTTGCATTCCTGGGATAAAGCCCACTTGGTCATGGTGTATGATCTTTTTAATGTGTTGTTGGATTCTGATTGCTAGAATTTTGTTAAGGATTTTTGCATCTATGTTCATCAGTGATATTGGCCTGTAGTTTTCTTTTTTTGTGGGATCTTTGTCAGGTTTTGGTATTAGGGTGATGGTGGCCTCATAGAATGAGTTTGGAAGTTTGCCTTCCTCTGCAATTTTCTGGAACAGTTTGAGTAGGATAGGTGTTAGCTCTTTTTAACAAGTGGTGCTGGGAAAACTGGTTGAACACTTGTAAAAGAATGAAACTAGAACACTTTCTAACACCATACACAAAAATAAACTCAAAATGGATTAAAGAGCTAAATGTAAGACCAGAAACCATAAAACTCCTAGAGGAAAACATAGGCAAAACACTCTCTGACTTACATCACAGCAGGATCCTCTATGACCCACCTCCCAGAATATCGGAAATAAAATCAAAAATGAACAAATGGGACCTAATCAAACTTAAAAAGCTTCTACACAACAAAGGAAACTATAAGCAAGGTGAAAAGACAAGCTTCAGAATGGGAGAAAATAATAGCAAATGAAGCAACAGACAAACAACTAATCTCAAAAATATACAAGCAACTTCTACAGCTCAACTCCAGAAAAATAAACGACCCAATCAAAAATGGGCCAAAGAACTAAATAGACATTTCTCCAAAGAAGACATACAGATGGCTAACAAACACATGAAAAGATGCTCAACATCACTCATGATCAGAGAAATGCAAATCAAAACCACTATGAGGTACCATTTCATGCCAGACAGAATGGCTGTGATCCAAAAGTGCACAAGCAATAAATGCTGGAGAGGGTGTGGAGAGAAGGGAACCCTCTTACACTGTTGGTGGGAATGCAAACTAGTACAGCCACTATGGAGAACAGTATGGAGATTCCTCAAAAAACTGGGAATAGAACTGCCTTATGATCCAGCAATCCCACTGCTGGGCATACACACTGAGAAAACAGAATTGAAAGAGACTCGTGTACCCCAATGTTCATCGCAGCACTGTTTACAATAGCCAGAACATGGAAGCAACCTAGATGTCCATCCACAGATGAATGGATAAGCAAGCTGTGGTACATATACACAATGGAGTATTACTCAGCCATTAAAAAGAATACATTTGAATCAGTTCTAAGGAGGTGGATGGAACTGGAGCCTATTATACAGAGTGAAGTAAGCCAGAAACAAAAACACAAATACAGTATACTAACGCATATATATGGAATTTAGAAAGATGGTAAAAATAACCCTATTTACGAGACAGCAAAAGAGACACTGATGTATAGAACAGACTTTTGGACTCTGGGACTGGGAGAGGGTGGGATGACTGGGGAGAATAGCATTGAAATATGTATAATATCATATCTGAAATGAGTCGTCAGTCCAGGTACGATGCCCAATAACAGATGCCTGGGGCTGGAGCACTGGGACGACCTGGAGGGATGGTGTGGGGAGGGGGGAGAGAGGAGGGTTCAGGATGGGGAACACGTGTATACTGGTGGCGGATCCATCTCGATGTATAGTAAAAGCAATACAATATTGTAAAGTTAAGCAAAATAAAAAAAAAAAAAAAAAAAAAAAAAAAAGATCTTGCATAATATAAAAAAACCTAAATTCTAGAAAGATGGAAGATTGAATTCTTTTTTTCCTGTCAAAACACTTATTCTGGATAGATGGATTTTGGGAATGGTAGTCTAGAATCATGTATTTAAATTTCAAAAGCTAATAAAAATAAAAATATAGTAAAAAAAAAAAAAAAAAAAAAAAGAAAGTGGTTCCAAGGGAGATCAGTGAGAAAGTGGGACAATAGGCCAGGGAAAGAAGCCACGAAACAATTGAATTTGGGGTAATTTCTAGACTTACCTTAATTTTACAAGAAGATCGAACATAAATGATTTCATAGTTTGCCCTGCCTCAAGCAGGGAGATAGATTTTTAAACCTGCCATCAGTCAGTCGTTTGGCTATAGGCTGTCTTGAGGGGTTTTAATTGTTGAATTAATGACCAGCAAGAAAAGTTTCAGGATTCCAGGCAGTATGCAGTGTAGTCAAAAGGGAACAGTCAATGTTTGGGAGATTTAAAAAAAAGTGGAAAAAAAATATATAATGACTAAAAGACAGAAGAGGCACAGAAATTAACCTTATCTTCCTCAAAACTATGCCAGATTATTGACAAACTGCCTTACACCTTCGAAGAAATGCTTAATATGCTGATTTCTTCCCTAACTCAAAAACCTGTCCTTTATTCCTAGAAATTATTTAAAATAATATTAATGTCCCTGTAAGGGGTTTTTTCAGATCAAATCCATTTACTCTGCAAAATTTCCTTTTTCATGTCTTTTCTTGTAGGCTACCCATATCAAAATATATTCTAAATTGTTAGATAAATTTTCTCTCTACTTAGGGCTTTACATCACCAAATCATTGCAGGTTGGATTAGCTCATGATATTCATTCATTCATTCACTTATTCACTAATTCAATGATGAATATTTTTTTAATCTCTCTTGTGAGACAAGGACTAGGAATGTAACAGGAAATGAGGCTTGCTCCTTATCTTAAATTGCTTACAGGGACCTCTCTTCAACAAATTTATATCATGAATTTATTCAAAAGTTTATTGAACACATACTAGGTCAAGACTGGGAAATACAAACTCAATTTCTCATGGATATTACTCCTTAAATTGTTATAGATTATTTGGAAGCCTAAGAGGGGTAGCTAAGAGACATTAGACACTTTCAGCTCAATCTCTAACAGATAAATTGATAATAAAAAAGATATAGGAGGTAAAGTTAGTATTTTTGACCATCTATTATATGCCAGATTGTGCTAAAAAAGAATCCTTTATATATGTTATGTCACTTGATATTAAAAACCTGTTATTGGAGTATTTTTATCTGCATTCAGTAAATTAGGGAACAAAAACTGAAAAGATAAATCATTTGCCAACTTCATACTATAAGTGGCTAAAATTGTCTTCAAACTGAGATATTTGACCACAGCCTATGTTCTTTCTATACCACCATGGTGTACATTGGGGACTATCTTACATAATACCCTCCCAGAGAAATTTTTTTTTAATGAATCTTTCTATTTAAGAGTTCCCTAGAACTTTTGGGCTACAATTTCAGAATGGAACCAAGAGAAAAAAATACAGAAAAGGAATTTATAAATGAGATAATTAAGGGATCTTTCTTGAACAAAAAGGCTGGGATAAAGAAAAACAAATACCACTAAGAAAACAGTTCAGTAATAAGGACAAAAATCTTCAGTGCTTTCCCTTCACTCCTGATGAACATCCAGGCTTGAGTACTTAAAACTCCAACAAAGCACTGAACTTTCTGAAGTTCAACCACTACTAATGATTAGTCATACTAATAAATATAGGGTCTGGGTTATCACACTTCCACCATGTGTGGAAGAAAAGACAATATCAGCTTCATATTAACTGCGAGCCCTTTGCCTCTCAAACGTAGCCTAAGGGCGAATGTGTTTATGAACTACAAGAGTGGTGAACTTGGTGTTGGTCCAGGGGTCATCAGACTCAAGATATTCCAGAAACAAATGCTGTTTATCAGTTTCTACTGAATATATCCTACCCAGGTCATAAAGAAAGGTATGTCAGTAACAAACAATACAGCCACCCTTCATGGAGGAAGAGGTCAGGGAGTGTGCCCTTGGAGTTTGGACTGTTTAGTTGTTGAATTTCATAGGCACACTTAAGCTCATTAAAATACACTACTGATCATCTAATATACACTTGGTATGTATGCTTAATATGCACTAGGTACTGTGGGAGACACCATGATGTATCCTTTAGAGGCTTTGAATACAACTAGGAAGATCAGTGTGAATATCAAAATCCCATATTTTTACAATAGATCCTCATTTTTCATTCATAATATATGAGCACCACAGAAACTACATACATATATATATATTCATATATATATATATGTGTGTGTGTGTGTGTGAGAGAGAGAGAGCATGGAAACCCACTCCAGTATTCTGGCCTAGAGAACCCCATGGACTGAGGAACCTCACCAGTTACAGCCCATAGGGTCACAAAGAATCAGACATGACTGAAGCAACACACGCATGCATGTGTGTGTGTGTATATATATATATATATATATATATAATGTATTCAAGCTGCACAATGTATGTTAAGTGACAAATAGCCATACCTGTTAAATACCTCTTGAATTGATCCAATTCTTGCCATTTCAATTACCAGAATTAACTCCTGGCAATCACCAATTATTTTTATTGGATTTCAGTAACAGACATCCTTTTAAGTCTGGAGAAAGATCTTCCAAGAATGACAGTCTTTGCTGGAAAGACATTCCCCACCATTAGGATAAGTTCAAACTTCACATCATACTTTACAAACCCATCCAAGAGTCCTACCATTGCCTACCTGTTTAGCCTTATCTGTGGGAATCTCTCTCTCACTCCAGTGTTTCTGAACTCTTCCAGCTCTTTCATCACTGTTCTCTCTGCCACATCTTAGTACATGATGCTCCCTCTTACTGGAACTTCCACCCTTCCCTCCCCTGTCCCTGACATACATATTTAAGATAACATAGACATTTTCTAGATAACTTCCACTCTTCCATCAGATCTCATCTTGAATGTCACTTATTCAAGGAGGCCTTCTTTGTTTTCTATGCTATATTAAACTACCTGCAGTGTGTGTCCATAATGTTCACACTTTTTCCTGTCAAAGCCATCATCATATTTTATTATTTGTGAATACTGTTTTCTCTTTGTGGTCTAAGAATCATATCTTACTCAATAATATATTAACAGCACAGTGCCTGGCACATTTTAGGAATTAGTTCATTAAATATGTTGACAAGCATGGGGTGAATTCAAATTATGAAATGAATTTGGTAAGGGCACCACTTCTCTGATGGTCAGGAACATTACAGTTGAAATCAGCTCTGAACATGTGACCTTAAGGAGCTGTGACTACATCACTGCAGTTTAAAGTAGTCAGGCAGGATTTTATGTATAATGAAAAGTATTTCTGTTATAAGAGGTCTGCATATGAACATGAGAAGTGTGGGCCTTTTTCCCTAGTGTGGCATGAGGTTCAGAGGGCTGGAGGGGCATGGAGCATTTGATTGGATTAATGACTAGATGCACAATGCTCTGGATGCAGAAGTACTACCTGGAGAGTGACAAGAAGTCTATGCCATAGTGAACTACTCTGAGGAGTAACAGACACACTTTTTGGAAACAGGCCCAAGCATCTTTTCCCTCTGTCCTCTGGGTAAGCATCTGACCAACTGGAACATACCTGCATCCCCCATCCAATCATTTCCTCAGTGTTCATCCATATATACAGGATATTTAGCCAAGCCCTTGACTATTAACTCCCCAAAATTTGAAACCATCAGTCAGTTCAGTAGCTCAGTCATGTCCAACTCTTTGCAACCCCATGAATCACAGCACGCCAGGCCTTGCTGTCCATCACCAACTCCCGGACTTCACTCAAACTCATGTCCATCGAGTTGGTGATGCCATCCAGCCATCTCATCCTCTGTTATCCCCTTCTCCTCTTGTCCCCAATCCCTCCCAGCATCAGATTCTTTTCCAATGAGTCAATTCTTCACATGAGGTGGCCAAAGTACTGGAGTTTCAGCTTTAGCATCATTCCTTCCGAAGAACACCCAGGTCCAATCTCCTTTAGAATGGACTGGTTGGATCTCCTTGCAGTCCAAGGGACGCTCAAGAGTCTTCTCCAATACCACAGTTCAAAAGCATCAATTCTTTGGCACTCAGCTTTCTTCAAAGTTCAACTCTAAACCATAATTATATCTAATTTGTTCTGGAATTGAAGTATCTGGTACATTTCACTGAAGTTTTACAGAAATGTGTTTTTCTCTGGGAATTTCGTTGGCTGAAATGGCTGTAATATTACCATTGCTTGATGTGGAAGAGGAATGGAACATGAGTCTTCAAGACACTGAGAAGGAGGAGATACCAACATTCAAAATGAAAGCTTCCCCCATAATACTTAGTTATTTCCTGATGGAGTGAACCATGCATGTATTTTTTTTAAATGAGAGAAAAATTGACCCAAGACATCAAGTGTGTAAGGTTTAAATAAAGAACTCATTATTAAATTATAAAGTTTACTTGATTATGAAAATCTATACAACTTTATGATTTTGAGTGTAAACAGAGAAAACAGTCTTATTTCAGTATTCATACATTATGTCTGTTTGCAGATGCTAAAGTGAATTTGACACAATGGTAAGTAGTTCTAATGATCTACATTGCTAGGAGTTTTTTCTCACCAGAGATTGATTTTCTAGCACCATCAGCAGCAAGCCTAGAAACACATTTCTCTTTTGTTTACTATCCTATATGCCAGGGATATTGTAATTCATACAATCTTGAAGACATTAAGCAAAATTTTAGATATTTACCTGGGAAATTAATGGATTACTTTGTTCTTCATTGTGAAATAAGACTAAATCATGCTAAATAACTAATCACTAAGAAAAGTTGAATTTGAGTAAGAAGGAGAATAATGAAGATAACTGGCTTAAAACACTCAACATTCACAAAACTAAAATCAAGGCATCTGGTTCCACCACTTAATGGCAAATAGATAGAGAAAAAATGGAAACAGTTATAGACTTCATTTTCTTGGGTTCCAAAATCACTGCAGATGGTGACTGCAGCCATGAAATTAAAAGACGCTTACTTCCTGGAAGAAAAGCTATGACCAGCCTAGACAGCATATTAAAAAGCAGAGACATTACTTTGCCAAAAGAGGTCCGTTTAGTCAAGGCTATAGTTTTTCCAATAATCGTGTATGGATGTGAGAGTTGGACTATAAAGGAAGCTGAGCACCAAAGAACTGATGCTTTTGAACTGTGGTGTTGGAGAAGACTCTTGGGAGTGTCTTGAACAGCAAGGAGATACAACCAGTCCATCCTAAAGGAACTCAGTCCTGAATATCCATTGGAAGGACGAATGTTGAAGCTGATACTCCAATATTTTGGCCACCAAATGTGAAGAACTGACTCATTGGAAAAGACCCTGATGCTGGGAAAGATTGAAGGCAGGAGGGAAGGGGTAGACAGAGGATGAGATGGCTGGATGGCATCATCAACTTGATAGACACAAGTTTGAGCAAGCTCAGGGATTTGGTGATGGACAGGGAAGACTGGCGTGCTGCAGTCATGGGGTCACAAAGAGTCGGCCATGACTGAGTGACAGAACTGAACTGAATGAAGATTACTATGCTGTGTTTACAACAGGCCACTGAGGAAGACAGCACTTTCCAATAAGAATTTGAGTAGAGAGGTTTTGGTACTGAGGATCTGTTCCCAAGGAGCTAGGAGGCCTGAAGGCCTCACAGTGAGGCAAGTGACAAAACCGCAACAAAAGCAGAAATCTTTTATTATCCTAGGGCTGGAGAGACAAAACAAGATGTGTTTACCTGAATCCATGCATTGAGGCCACCCAGTGGGTACTGAATCCATGGCAAGAGCTACACACTCGGAACTGCAGTCATCAAGGAGATGAAGGAGATGACATCCACCTGGAGTAGAGAAAGAAAGACAAACAAACCCCTGCCCCTTCCTTCCTCCAATATTCCACCTCTGGATACATCAGCTAAATCTCAATTGGAAGCAAAAGACCATGGACCCTAGGAAATCTAGTTAACATAACCCAGTCCCTTGTAATAAGGAGCAGAGTGAGAAAGAGGTAGGAAATGAATCCTAGAGCAAACAAGAAGATAATCTGAAACTATAGAAGAAGAACACATGAAAAGGCAGTGTCATGATGGAAATTCAAAGGTGGGCCCAAGACAGGCTAGTACTAAGTGGGGACCTGATCGTAAGTCCAGATAAACTTGAAGTCAGACCACTGATAGCACTGTCACTTTTGGTGGTTCATAGAAATTGGAGAAGGAATGAAATAAAGAGAGAAAGAGCTGGAAAAAGGAGGAGAGAGACTCCTATCATATAGGCCATAGACTCCAAAAGTAACTGGATATTGAATGAATACATTTGAATACATCAGGTATATTAAGAGGAGGAACTTGCTCCATTAAAGTCTTTTAATTAGAGAAGTGACATAAACAGACCTGTGTCTTGGAAAGATCGATCTGATGGCATCACGTCTCTAGGAACCAAGGGACCAGGCTTTGTCCTCCTGAGGACATATCCCATTCCAGCTACTATGAGAAGAGAACTCAGATCTCTTGGTAGTAGTGGTGAGAAGTTATGGCTTTGATGTAATTCTTCTTTCCATATATCTGGCCCCAAATTAAGTCCAACTGTGGATCTAGTGTGGATCTAATGGGCTCCTGTCAGTCAAGCCCAGAACCATCACACACTCTGAGGGCGATTCCACATGGTAGGAGGCAGTTCTCTACATGCCAGGCTCTGCTTTTTCTGTCCCATTAGAGACCCTATAGATTTAGCTCTTATTCGCCTTGGTATCTTAGCATAAGGAAGTAAGAAAGAGCACAACAAAATTCTGCCATCATACCTTAAAATATAACTCAAATTTATGCCAAAAAGTATGCTGTCTCAGAGTTCAGCTCCTAACTTGGTCCTAAAGTTGGGAGACAGTTGCCTTGTTTATTTTAGCATAAATTTAAGAAACATGTCTTTCTCCCTAGGGTGTTTGTATAATAAACTTTGTATTCAATTATAGCATGATGAGATTTATCCTCCGAGGAATTTTCAGGGAAGAAGAAATCTCTTTTGGAGTCCAGGGCTTTTAATGTATAAGACTAGCTCCTTCTACAATTCTTTGGATGAAATTGCAGACCACTTACTGACTTGAATTTGATATTCTCAACTGACATTATAACAACAACATTATATTCATCCACTAAATTTTCATTCTCCACTTTAAGTTTATAATATAAAGAAAAATGCAAAAGAATATTCAAAATAAAATTTAATGTTTTTTTTTTCTCCTTGAAGACCAGTTTTTTTAAATAACCTTGAAAACTTCAAATAATTTGCTTTCAAGGTATGAAGAACTTTGGTGCAAGCAGCTGATTTTCTGAAAGCTGTTACAGACTTTTATAATGGTTTTGAATTCATTTTAAATAAAATAAAAGGGAACAAAATCCAAATAAGAGGAAAATTTTAAATAATAAATTCAATGATCTTACATAGTATCCTTAGGTTTTGAGCAAGCATACTGTAAGTTAGAACAGATTGTGCTTTTAATGAACACCATCCTGAGTAAAGGAATGCACTCATCAGACACACATCTTCATGATGGAAATGTTCTCTTGTGTTATTGGTATATATATGTAGCTTTAGTGTTCTCAGTGTATTTCACATATACAAAACTTATCCTCAACTGAATAACTCTCATGATAACACAAAATAAGTTTTGCAAACAATTCTTGGAGTGAAACTTGGAGAAGGAGTTCACACATGTACAGATATAGGTATTATTCATGATTACTAGTGTCCTGCTCTACAAGGGGGAAGGCAATGGCACCCCACCCCAGTACTTTTGCCTGGAAAATCCCATGGACGGAGGATCCTGGTAGGCTCCAGTCCATGGGGTCGCTAAGAGTCGGACACGACTGAGCAACTTCACTTTCACTTTTCACTTTCATGCATTGGAGAAGGAGATGGCAACCCACTCCGGTATTCTTGCCTGGAGAATCCCAGGGACGGGGGAGCCTGGTGAGCTTCCATCTATGGGGTCGCACAGAGTCGGACACGACTGAAGCGACTTAGCAGCAGCAGCAGCAGCTGTACAAGAAATATATTTTATTTGCTTTGCCCGTAAGAAATCTCGCCATATGGTACTCTACATTTGGACTAACTTAAGATGCTTAAAAACTTTTCTTGTTCCTTCTTCCCTTTTCCTTGTCTCTGTTTCTCCCTTTTCACCCTCTTCCTTCTTCTATTATTTTTATTTATACTTGTCCTTGTTCTAACACATACATAAGGTAGATTGAAAAACACATATCATATTTAATAACATATTATATACCCTTTCAATAATAACATATTGAAATAAATGGATGAGTATTAAGACAAAAGGAAAATAGTAAGAGAGAAGTATAGAGATAAATATGCAAACTGCACACTGCAAAATGTCATTTATTTACTAAAAGGTGGTCATGAATTTGACTCTGGAATTTCTAGACATTCATCTGTACAAGGAAGGAATCAAAACCTGTTCTGAATAAAGAGGAAAACACAAAAAGAAATTTCTCTCATTGATGTTGAGTTGTGTAGTGAATGAATGATTTTTATGACAAAGAGTGACTAGTCTCACTGAATTGTTTGTGATAACTCTTCTCAATCTAGGCCTGTGACATAATACCAAAGACTTGTCCTGAAAAGAGCAATTCTATATGGCTAGATATTTAAATTCTTTAGGAGTATTAGCTTTGACTTAGCAGAACAAAAACTTTCCCAGAACTACATCAGTACATGGCACGGGAAGTTGTTCTGTGAATGGGTATTAAATGGGAAGAAAGTAAGAGATGAGTTGTTGGAGACAAGGTTGGTTCTTTCTTTAGTTGTCAAGTGTTTTAAACTAAGCCTGCAAAATTTGAACATCTCATAACTGCATGTCAATGATTTATATAGCTGGCAAGGGCAAAATTAGTATACCCCAAAGAATATGTGAATCTACAGCATGTTCATGATCATTATTGGCATTTACTTATAATGCAAAATTTGTCAAAATATTTCTGTCCAGTGATAGTACTAATATTTAGCTAAGACAATGCTACAGGTAACTATAAAACATTCAAATTTATTTTTGTACATACTTTAAAAACAAAATTAGCATTATGATTATTCTAATACTGTTACTACACTTAAAGAATTTTTTCAGAACTAACTAATCCACATCTAGTTTATTTTATAACACATTAGTTACTTTTAGCAACATATTATTTTATTTTACCAAAAAACCCCGCATTTGACACAACTTTATTACCCATGCCATTTATTAATCTAGTCTTCAAATAATTTATGAATACTTGCAAAATTATAGTCTATCTTCAAATAAAGGTTGGCAATTATAAATACCACTTAAAATAATAGTATGTGTTTCAAGCACCAGGTATTTATATGGAATTTGCGATGTGGAAAAGAATCTGTCTGCAATGCAGCAAAGTGGGGTTTGATCTCTGGGTTGGGAAGGTCCCCTAGAGAAGGGAAAGGCTACCCACTCCAGTATTCTGGCCTGGAGAATTCCGCAGACTCTATAGTCCATGGGGTTGCAAAGAGTCGGACATGATTGAGCAACTTTCATTTCACTCACTGGGATGTGACAAGTACCGTGGGCAGTGTTGGGGATACTGATATTAATGATGAATAATGACTGCCTTCCCTGGTGGCTCAGTGGTAGGAGAATCTCCCTGCTAACTCTGGAGACATGGATTTGATCCCTGGGTCAAGAAGATCCCCTATAGAAGGAAATGGTAACCCACTCCAGTATTCTTGCCTAGGAAATCCCATAGACAGAGGAGCCTGGCAGGCTACAGTTCATGAGGTCTCAAAACAGTTAGACACAACTTAGAGACTAAGGGAAAAAAATAAACAACCACAAGGTCATTACATATTACTACCTCCTTATATTCAAAAAACCTAAGCAGGCCTAAATGATTATTGCATATAGTATAAATAATATAAAAGCAATAAAATCATGGAAATATGTGGGAGGTTAGTCACCTAAAGTGACTAAAGAACAGATTAGGAAACACTTCCCAAAGATATTTCCAGAGCTGAATTTTGAATAATGCATAGGATTTGGCCATATCAAGCCAAGGAAATCAGTTCACTTATTGGACACCACGGATGCAAAAGGCATGGAGGCAAAAGATAGCTTGATGCTTCTAGAAGTTAGAAAGTTAAGTTGCTCAGTTGTGTCCAACTCTTTGCGACCCCGTGGACTGTAGCCTACCAGGCTCCTCCATCCATGGGATTCTCCAGGCAAGAATACTGGAGTGGGTTGCCATTTCCTTCTCCAGGGGATCTTCCCAACCCAGGGATCAAACCCAGGTCTCCCACATTGGAGGCAGACACTTTAACCTCTGAGCCATCATGAGACTTAACTCTAAATGATGCTTCTAGGGAATAAGAAAGAATTAGGGCACAGAACAGAGTGTTGAAATGATGACAAAGATCAAGAGAATGGACAGTTCACAGAGGAACTCAGATGAGAAGTTTCAGCTTCTGAACCTTAGAGGGAGTGAGGCACTGCCCTGAAGTTGGAGGCCGAGGAATGACATAAACAGCCCAGCACACTAGAGTCACAATTCTGACAGTAGGATGAAAAGAAGAAAAAAAAAACGGCAGGGAAATGACTAGAAAATAGGAGATGTATTTGGATGCTATGAAAGCAATCCAGCAAGAAATGATGAGTGATTCTAAAGGCATTTCAGAAAGATCTACAAAGAATGCATTGAGAAATGGCAGCTCTATCAAGGAGCATGTAGAACTTCCCTGAAGAGTACCTTGAAGAATCTGGAACTCGTTTAGAAGAGAGTGCAGGCATTTTTGCATCTGTGGCAAGGTTGACTTTCCAAACAAAAGTCCTCGAATAGAAAATTCACTCCTTGGAATGTGCTTGATACTTATCACCACAGAGATCACTTTCTCTAAACTGTTCAAGAAAGAAGCTACTTCATCTTGAAGATCCCTTTATAAGCTCTTCTGTTTCTTAAGAAGATACATAAAGCCCCAGAGGTCACCAGAGTGGGATATTCTCTTTTATCTCTATCCAGAATTCCACTGAGTGGCACCTGAGATTAACCCTAGCCCAGGAGCAAGAACTAAGGTCAATTGATGCCTGCCCCACCCCACAGGACCATTCCAATCAACCTGCTTCACAAACCTACTCTGCAAATATTCTCAGTACTGCGATTCCCTGCTTCCCAGAGCCAGTGCTCCTCTGTCAGCCTGGAAGACTCATTAACATTCACATCTTTCCAGACTCATTATCTCGCCCAGATGTTTCGTGACTGCCCCTTTAAAGCATCTCTGTCTATATTTTATTTACATGTGTTTGGCAATATTGATGCTTAATGAATAAATGCACTAAACTGTCAGTACTGGAGACTAATTAAATCTATGTATGAGCCTGAGAAGCTGATTGAAAAATTTGCAGTAACTAAACTGGGTTTAAATAAATACTTTAGTGTAGTGCTTTAATTACACTTTAGTTTGTAATGTAATTTTTGGCTGTTTAAACTATGATTTAGGCTGAGCTAATTACAAATGATTTTCTACTCTGTAATTAATAATAACAAATTGTAATTAGACAGCTGCTCCAGATCAGGGCAACAGTTTGTGCTGGCTCACGATGTTCAGTCTGGCAGAGACACAAGATGCACTTGGGGACTGGGACAGCCTGCACCTTTCGCAGGTTAATTGTTAAAGACCAAGACCAGAGTGTCTTGGTGAATTTCATTATCTCCACTGATGCCCAGGTAAGAGGTCTCTAATTTGTCAGATTAAGGGTCCACAGACACTCTCTGTTCTGAAGCTTCACTTCTGAAAAAACCACTCATGATACCACATCTCCTTTACCTCCTTCTGTAGCTTCTAACTCATTCACTTTTGCTTTTTTCCAGAGATCAAATCAAGTGATATGAGTATGTTTTCCTAAGCCAGCTCATTATACTAATAATTACTGTCATGTCTTAGATTTTCTTATGGTTTTATTTGCTGCATAACAAACACTCCCAAACTTGAGGTCATAAAACAATTTCATTATGGTCAATGATTCTCTGGGTCAGAATTTGACCTGGACCAGGACAAGTGAGCATGGCTTCTCTCTGCTCTATGATGTCTGGGGTCTTAGCTGAGAAGACTAGAATGACTGATGGAGGGTAGGGTAAGAATCACTGGGGACATCTTCATCCCAAACCTACCCAGGGCCTCCCCTTGTGGTCAGTGTTTCCTCAAAATGTGGCAACCTCAGAAAGTTGGACACCCTATGTGGTAGCTCAGGGCTCTCATGAGTGAGTTCTAGAAATAAGGCAGAATCTACATTGCCTCTCTTGACCAGCCGTGGAAGTCCCATATCGTCACATCTACCTACTCTATTGGTTGAAGTAGTCACAAGCTAGATTCAGGGGAGGGGATAGAGATTCCCATCTTTTGGTAGGAGAGTAGTAAGATCACATTGTCACAGATGATGTGAGATAGGAGATGCTACACAGCCATCTTTAGAAAGAGTAATCTGCCATAGTGTTGCAGAGTTTACAATTTTTGAAGTGTATTTGTTACTTAAGTGGATGTTTAAACAGCATGATCTAGGCAGGACAGTAAATACTACCTTCCCTTCACCAACTGAGGCCTGTGCAATGTAAATAATTAGTATTCAGCCTTCTGGTATGTAGTCTGGGTGGGATAAGAACCAAAATCTGACTATTAACCTGAGTCATAGAAAAACAAAGCTCTGGTTCTTGGTCTCTAATCAGAGACATGAATCTAAGAAATTTACATCAATCTGTCTCATCTGATTCATTTCCGCTTTCACATCTCCATCCAACTCTTTACCTGGCTGCTTCCTGTTCTCCTTTCACATCCCTCTTTTCACACGCCCTACCCCATGACTCCATTAGAGTTGTAATCATGATGGCCTTCTTCAAATGTCAATGGAGCTGACAAAATTTATTTGATGAGTGATTCTGGGCAAACTTATTTTGGGAATTGGGAGTAGTGATAGCCTCATATGTCAAATAAACTAGAACAGAACTTCTAAACCTCTCTGCTTTGCTCCTACTCCTCCAGTCTCTCTCTCTCTCTCTCTCTCTCTCTCTCTCTCTCTCCCCTCTCCCTCTCCCTCTCCTCTCTCCCTCTCTCTCTCTCTCTCTCACACACACACACACACACACACACGTACACACCTCCTTTAAGTGAGACCTCAAGTTTTTCAAATGGAGACAGAGTTTTTCACAAAATAACGGTGCTCTGTTGGGGGTTACAGAAGAAATCTATCCATTGTCTATTAGGTCTCAGTATTAACATGTATACAATCGTGAATAACTGAAGACTATGTATAATTATCAAAATGCATGGGGAAAGTGGGTTCATAAATTCAGATAGACACATATCAATGAGAAGAGGAAAACAGATTTCATGGAGAATTTTGGTCAGATTTGTATCTTATTCTGCCTGAATTTTTTGATTGTGTGGATCACAATAAGCTGTGGAAAATTCTGAGAGAGATGGGAATACCAGACCACCTGACCTGCCTCTTGAGAAATTTGTATGCAGGTCAGGAAGCAACCGTTAGAACTGGACATGGAACAACAGACTGGTTCCAAATAGGAAAAGGAATATGTCAAGGCTGTATATTGTCACCTGTTTATTTAACTTATATGTAGAGTACATCATGAGAAATGCTGGGCTGGATAAGGCACAAGCTGGAATCAAGATTGCTGGGAGAAATATCAATAACCTCAGATATGCAGATGACACCACCCTTATGGCAGAAAGTGAAGAGGAACTAAAAAGCCTCTTGATGAAGGTGAAAGTGAAGAGTGAAAAAGTTGGCTTAAAGCTCAACATTCAGAAGACAAAGAGCATGGCATCCGGTCCCATCACTTCATGGGAAATAGATGGAGAAACAGTGGAAACAGTGTCAGACTTTATTTTTCTGGGCTCCAAAATCACTGCAGATGGTGACTGCAGCCATGAAATTAAAAGACGCTTACTCCTTGGAAGGAAAGTTATGACCAACCTAGATAGCATATTCAAAAGTAGAGACATTACTTTGCCAACAAAGGTTCGTCTAGTCAAGGCTATGGTCTTTCCTGTGGTCATGTATGGATGTGAGAGTTGGACTGTGAAGAAGGCTGAGTGCCAAAGAATTGATGCTTTTGAACTGTGGTGTTGGAGAAGACTCTTGAGAGTCCCTTGGACTGCAAGGAGATCCAACCAGTCCATTCTGAAGGAGATCAATCCTGGAATTTCTTTGGAGGGAATGATGCTAAAGCTGCAACTCCAGTACTTTGGCCACCTCATGCGAAGAATTGACTCACTGGAGAAGACCTGATGCTGAGAGGGATTGGGGGCAAGAGGAGAAGGGGATGACAGAGGATGAGATGGCTGGATAGCATCACTGACTCGATGGACGTGAGTCTGAGTGAACTCTGGGAGTTGGTGATGGACAGGGAGGCCTGGCGTGCTGCCATTCATGGGGTGCAAAGAGTCAGACACGACTGATCGACTGATCTGATCTGATCTGATCTGCCTGAATTGAATATGGGAGACTATAGAGGAAAACACTTTTCATGGGGAAGAGACCAACATCAGTGAGAACAAAAAGGAGAGAGCAAGCAGGCCATGTAGAGATGAGTGTTTAAACACTGTGTATAATGGCAGGAACTGAAAACAGTCCAACTGTTCAGTCGTAAAGGAGTGTCTAAATAAATTAATGCCTACCTACTTAATAATATAATATTCTCTTGGTATTAACATGGTATGCAAATTGGTGAGGAAAGACATCCAAGCCATATTATTCAACTAAAAAGCAGAATATAATATATATAGAGTATGATTTCATTATGTAAAAGAAGTACAAAAATAGATATGATTGTAAATATTAGGGTACACATCAAATATTATACAAAACATAATTTATTATATATGAAATGTTTGACATGAATACTACTATGCATATATGAAATATTATAAATATTAGGGTATAAATATTAATAAATATAATTCTATTATAAAACTATGTAATATTAGATATACATATTATAATATGTTACATATACTGCTTGGTATATGTCGTAATATTTATAATAGGATACTTATTCTTTTTTAAACAATTTTTATTTTATTTAATTAGTTATTTTTGGCTCTGTGGGGGTCTTTGTTTCTGCACAGGCTTTTCTCTAGTTGTGGGAAGCAAGAGCTACTCTGTAGTTGCAGTGCACAGACTTCTCACTGTGGTGACTTCTCCTGTTGCAGAGCATGGGCTCTAGGGCACAAGGACTTTAATACCTGTGGTATCCAGGCTTTAGAGCACAGGCTCAATAGTTGTGGTGCATGGGCTTAGTTGCTCTACAATATGCAGTCTTCATGGACCAGGGATATAATCTGTGTCTCCTGCATTGGCAGGTGGATTCTATAGCACTGAGCCACCAGGGAAGCCTAATAGAACAATTCTTCTACTACATCATTTATTATATGTACATATATCCTAGATGGTAGGTTAGAGATTAAGTCTCTTCTATACGTTCTGATTTTTTGAAATTAGCACTTAATATTTTAATAATTGGGGGAGAAAACAAAAGATGATCCTTCAGAATGGCAGTTTAAATAACATAATTAGAATGGGAGACTTTTCTTAAGAGTACTGTTTTAACTTTTTTTATATTGGAGTCCCATCAGTACATGGGAAATAGATGGAGAAACAGTGGAAACAGTGTCAGACTTTATTTTTCTGGGCTCCAAAATCACTGCAGATGGTGACTGCAGCCATGAAATTAAAAGACGCTTGCTCCTTGGAAGGAAGGTTATGACCAACCTAGATAACATATTCAAAAGCAGAGACATCACTTTGCCAACAAAGGTTCACCTAGTCAAGGCTATGGTCTTTCCTGTGGTCATGTATGGATGTGAGAGCTGGACTGTGAAGAAGGCTGAGTGCCGAAGAATTGATGCTTTTGAACTGTGGTGTTGGAGAAGACTCTTGAGAGTCCCTTGGACTGCAAGGAGATCCAACCAGTCCATTCTGAAGGAGATCAATCCTGGAATTTCTTTGGAGGGAATGATGCTAAAGCTGAAACTCCAGTATTTTGGCCACCTCATGCGAAGAGTTGACTCATTGGAGAAGACTCTGATGCTGAGAGGGATTGAGGGCAGGAGGAGAAGGGGACGACAGAGGATGAGATGGCTGGATGGCATCACTGACTCGATGAATGTGAGTCTGAGTGACCTCTGAGAGCTGGTGATGGATAGGGAGGCCTGGCGTGCTGCAGTTCATGGGGTCGCAAAGAGTCGGACATGACTGAGTGACTGATCTGATCTGATCTGATAGCCTGTTAACAATGTTGTGATAGTTTCAGGTGGACAGCAAAGGGACTCAGCCATACATACACCCATATCCATTCTCCCTTAAATTCCCCTCCCATCCAGACTGTCACATAGCACTGAGCAGAGTTCCCTGTGCTATATAGAGTGGACCTTGTTGGTTATGTATTTTATTAATAAATAAAGCAGTACATGGGCTTCCCAGGTGGCACTAGTAGTTAAAGAACCCTCCTGCCAATGCAGGAGATATAAGAGACATGAGATTGATCCCTAGGTCTGGAAGATCCTCTAGAGGAGGGCATGGCAACCCACTCTAGTATTGTTGTTTGGAGAGTCCCACAGACAGAGGAGCCTGACGGGCTACAGTCTATAACATCACAAAGAGTCAGGCACAACTGAAGCGACTTAGCACGTACTCACACATAGCAGTGTGTATTGTTGATCCCAAATTCCTCAACTATTTAAAGAGTGAATGAAAGGGAAGTTGAAACAGTATACATAGCCCCATCATTTGTGTAGTTGAACATAAAAGGAAATGAAGATGTGGAACAATAGCATACTCAACTGAAGATTTCATTTCCCAGTTTAAGAACTTTGTATGTTCAAAGAAAAGAAACCAGCTTAAAGCAGGGATGAAGGGCACTACACAAAAATGAAATAATGGCTAGCTTATGTCATTTAGTGAAGTAAGAAGGAATATGATTGAGGCTATATATGGAAGAGTGGGATTTGGGGAGAAGAAAATGTTTGGTTTTCCTGAACTGAGAAGGATGAATAAACAGATATAGAGACATTAGGGACAAAGGCAAATGTGGAAGGATGCTCTAATAGTTAATAGAAATAGAAGAAAAGGCCTCTGCGTAAGCAGGAACATCTAGAGGTGCAATTTGTTTTTGAGAACATCTTTCTCCAAGTTGCTTGTATTCATTAGAACACAGGTTTGGCTACTCTAACAAAGTCCCAAACACACAAGATTGAAGTGTACTTCTCTTTCATGAAAATCTTAAGTGTGTCGGTGATTGGCAACTCAAGGATGTAGGGACAACAGGCTCATAGCATCTAAATGCTCTGCCCTCCCACTGTGCCACACTCATGTACTCCATAGTCCAAGTGTATTTATCACCATGTCCATGTTTCAATTTTCAGCTATAGAAAGAAACTGCAATAAGAGGGGGTACAACCTTATTTCTCTTTGAGGAAGTTTAATGAATCTTTTAATTGTACTGCATTGGCTAAAACCTACTTGTATGACCTTATTTAGCCATGAGGGAAACTGGGAAAAGTAGTCTTTAACTGGACATCTATGTAAACAAGATGTAAAGTTATAAAAGGGAGAAAAGCCTACTGAGAGACAATAAGGAGTTCCTGCCGCAGCAGCACAAATCATTCAATACAAGGAACAACCAAAAATATTCTACAAGGTTAAGCCTCTGTCTATCATTAAAACACTCTTTAGAATCACTTTATAATCAGAATTGTCTCAGAGTTAAATGTGGGTAAGCCATCTTTAGGTGAAAAATAAACACACACACACACCCATGAATTAATGAATCCCCAAAAGTGCTGGTCCTAAATTGCATAACAAACTGAGATGCATAAATAGTAAATGCAGCAGAAGTATTGAATTATAATTATGTAAAGAGCTTGAATGACATACTCCAGCTTTATGAATAAGACCTCAGTTGAAGCCTATATGCTCCCTCTCCTGAGTGTTTGTATGTTACTTTAGAAGTTTCATATCAATTTCTGAATATAAGTTCTCATTTCCATTCATTTCCTTTATTCCTTCACTCTCAGCTCATAACACCCTTTCAAAAATTTAACGTTTAACTTTTCCTCAAGCTTCTTATCTTCTTTTGTTATGCACATATTTATTGTCTCTCAGTCAAAGGATGGGTTTCATTTTATTTTCTGTCAACATTATTAATGATATTAGCATATCTCTAGATATAAAGGGGCAGGGTTCTCAATTATATTTTGACTATCCACCACTCTCTTCACTTATCAAGTTTTGTAATGGAAATATTTTTTTCTTCAACCTGCCTTGCAACTTTGGGATTTTTCTTTAAATTGACTATCTCATTTGGCTCAAACATATTTTGTATATCCCAAATCCTACCAAGTGTTTTAAGCGTCTCAGAAATCCATCCCATCCTGCCTGATCCCTTTGCTGCCTCTACATATAATGACTAGTCCTAAAATTATGATTCCTTTCAAGGCAGTTCACCTAAATCCATCAATGCTCTACTGTCTACATTTAGAAATCAAACTCTTGAACCTTCCAGGCCCTCCATGATTTGTTCGAAGCCAGTCTTTCCCATTTTACTCTAATTCACCATGTTAAGCACTTGGCCCTCACTACTCAAAGTCTGTGCCCTAACCAGCAACATCCACCTCATCTTAGAGATTTACTAAATCAGAATCTGCATTGGAACAAGAAACACCCTCTTCCCAGGTGATTGGTGTTCACTGGGTTTAGCAAGGAAATGGCAACCTACTCCAATACTCTTGCCTGGAAAATTCTGTGGATGGAGGAGCCTGGTAGGCTTCAGTCCATGGGGTCGCAAAGAGTCAGACACGATTGAGTGACTTCACTTTCACTTTCAACAAAGTAAGACTTCAGTCAATGTTATTATTACTGATATCCTTCTGGTCATTTTCCTGTTTCTTCTGTTTCTTTGTTTTGTGCCATTACTCTGAGTAGAGTGTTATTCACTCAGCTCATCACCCATTTTTTTCCCTAAAAACCAGTTCAACTTTTACCACTAGAAAATCTTAATGTGGTAGATATTTGATTGCTAATAAGATTCTTTCCCAGTATAATATTAGCAAAGGGAGCATGCCTGAGCTTTGGGCTCTCATGATCTTAGAGATTTCTCATTTTGTTGGCTCCTGACACCATGGGAACTAGGTTTGTGTCTGAGATGAATGAGGCAGGCATCATGAACCAACATCCATTTACTTATACTTTTGACTTTTTATCTGTCATTTCCTTTGCTTGTTTGCATATCTGGCTATATTTCAAAGTAAAAATAATTTTAATTTGTCCAATTTTGTATTCTAATCAATCTATAAGCAGAGCCCCCTTGAGATCTTACTTTTTTTTTTCTTAAAACCTAAACCTGGCACTAGGCATACTCAGTAATTAATAAATACTTAAATTGTTAACATTTAAATCTAGTGTGAAAAAAGAAAGAAAAAAGCATCCTCATTTATGATCTTGTATTCCATAACATTTATACAGTAAGAGGTCAGGTAAAAAAAATGACTATCAATATTACTACCATTTTTATTGTAATTATAATTGGAGACCAAGATGGTCATCATCTAGAACAAATAGGTTAAAGTTGGCTTTCCATCCCACATTGATAAGTCAAGGCTGAGACTGATGATCTATTAATAATAATCTCCATCCAAAGAAAATAAGCTTTTAGGGAAAGTCCCTGATTCATTTTACTCGAACTGTTTCTATAAGAGGTATGAGAATGTTATTTCATTATAGCTGTATAGTGATAGCCACAACTTGCTTATAAGAGCAGGTAAAATGTCCTGCCTCTTTTTAAAACAAGCACAAGTTAGAATTACGCATGGTTTTATGAAGAATGCTTTGAACTCACAAGTATACAACATACTTAAGTATAATTTAGCTGTTAAAAACATTAAATGCTATCACTTTTGAGTAAATTCACATGTAAAATCAGTCCTCAAATCAGTCTCTGGGTCCATTCATTCTCCCCCATGTTCTCCCAAACCCATTACAATCATGCTTTCATGCATGGAAACTACTCTAATAATAAAGTCTACATGTTACCAAACTCAATCAGAATCATTAATCTTCATCTTATTAAAATTTTAACATCATCTGAAATACTTAATTGTTCCTTCCTTCTTGAGACTCTGTCTTCTGCTGACATCATGACTTTAAGTTATTCTGGTTTTCCTTCTGTTCCACTGGCTTCTCCTTTTTAGGCTTTTTTGTCACCTCTTTCTCCACTTTCTAGCCTTTAAATGTTGAAGTTCCTTGGATTTAGTCCTCAACTTTTTCCTCTATCTGTCTCTATCAGATGAACCCTTGCTGTCCCATGATTTTAAATACCATTCACACCAACATTGCTGACCATTATATTTACACATGTATTTCTCCTAAACTCTAGACTTTTGTAGTCAGTAGACTACCTGACTTTATTTGAATTTCTAACAAACATAAAAAACTTAACACATTGAAAACAAATTGAGTTCCCTCCACATCAGTTCTTCTTTTAGCATTTGTCATCTAGTAAAAGGCAACATCAATTACCCAGTCACAGGGCAAAAATCTTATAATAAATAATCCATGGCTTCTCTCTTTTTCTCATGCCTACATCTCATGCATGAATAAATCATATTAGTTCTGTATTCAGAATATATCCTAGTCCAATTACTTATCACATCCACCAGTGTGTGTAAGCAGGCTAAGTTGCTTTAGTCATGTCCAGCTCTTTGTGACACTATGGACTATAGCCCACCAGGCTTCTCTGTCCATGGGATTCTCCAGGCAAGAATACTGGAGTGGGTTGCCATGCTCTCTTCCAGGGGGATCTTCCCAATCCAAATCCATTAGTACCACCTTCTAAGTCTCTCTCCAGAACTTGCACAATGACCCTTGAATGGTCATCCTGTTTCCATTCTTGCCTTCCTACAGACTGTCCTCCATCTGCAGTGAGAGGGATTCTATTAAAAAATAAGTCAGATAAAAAAGTCAGATCATGTCACACAGTTTAATACTTCCAATGACTTCCCTTCACACTTCCAAAATGAAATAACATCCCTTCCATACAACCCTGGGGTTATGGGTCAAGTTATTTGCATGGCTTGTTCCCTCATTTCCATTGCAATGATGCACTTAGTTAGGTGAGATGGTAGAAAGAGCTCAGTGCTACCTCTGGCTAGAATTTATGATGGTGGCACTCTTTTCAGGGCAGCCATTAGAAGACATGCATTAGGGTAACTACCTCCTCCCAGCTTGCCTGGGATGACCCTGGTTTTAGTATTGAAAGCCTCCTTGTGTTATGGGACACCTCTCAGTCCATGGACAAACTAATAGAGTTGCTCATCTTACACCATGTTCATAACCAGTGACTAATAAGTCCACTTTCTCAGAGTGGCTCAATTAAGTCACTTTCTCATTTAAATCATGAATTTAGATAGGCTTTGGTGGGCTCTAATCACAATTTTACTGTAGACTACAAACAACCAACTACTCTAGATTATAAACAACTGATTTTCAAACTGATAAATGTATAATAATGTACTTTTTTGAAATGAAGTATAGATTTACAATTTTACATTAGTTTTTAGGTGTACAACATAGAGATTCAACATTTTTATAAATTACACTCCATTTAAAGTTATAAAAATTTTGGATTTATTTCCTATGCTGTACAATATACCTTTAATAAAAGTCTTTAAATAAAATAAATATAAAATATATAAGTATAGAGCTATTATTTTCATTATTTTCTACCCATAAGAAGTGCTTTTTGCATTGAAGAAAACCAACAAAGAAATCCTTAGGAGGTTGCAATTAAAGATAAATTATTATTATTATTTATTTTTGGCAGTTTAACAATTGAGCTGGAAAAATACACTGATTCCCTATTTTCAAATATATAATATTAAATAAAAACAATGCAAATGAGATGATAATAGATATTTGTTCCCAGATGATGAAAATATTTCTGTATCATTTGTGTAAAATGCCTATTTGTAAAGCATTTATTATTATAATTACATGCATAGAAACCATTGTTCATAACACTGCCTTATAGGTCAAATCAAATTATTCATTTTAAAAATAGGGAACACTTTTTTGTTTTAAATTTATTTAAAGCCCAATTCCCTCATATTCAGGATTAGACAGTATTTTTTATTTATTTTCCAAGTGTACATATTCTTTTCTCCTTAACTCTTTGCTGGTTTATAATAATTGAAAATTTCTTATTTTTTCTCTTTTTTATTTGTGGGGAGGAGAACAAACATGTTTTGGTTGAAAATGACACCTTAAAACATTCGTCAAATAAAGCATATATGGTCAATCTCTCTTTCCATTTAAATAAGCTGGAAAAAGGTCTAAAGTTGATGATACAATCTATGGTCTTTGCTGATTTTTGCCTTACTGGCTTATCATCTTAAGCCAGTGAATAATTCTTTCATTTTGAGCTCATCTTGTCCCTTATGACCCAATTATTGCTACTGGGTAATGACCCAGTCAGATCTTATTTAGAAAGAAACTTACTCCTAAATAGCACATAGTGATGCCTTTTTGACCTCAGAGAAGTCACAAAGGACATCTGCATTATCATACAGAGTAAAATGGGTCCAGCAAAATTAGGTTCCAGCTGAGAAGAAAGCTTCCTGAAGGCATTTGGTGCCACAGAATCATCGTCCAGATCAAATGTTTCATTGGAAATTGTAATTGGTTTCATTCTTCATTCTCCCAGATGTCATTCATAAAAAATCATTAGGTTGTCATATTTTCACCACAAGGTAGACTTTTAGCAACCTTGAATCAGCTCTGTTAATTGACTAAAAAATGCTCTTTAAATAGTCTCCCTTAGATGTTTTTTCCACTCCTTCATCATTACTCTTTGTGTTCTTATTATTCTGTTTCTGTTTTTCAAATTTTAAAGAGCTAAGACCCAAGCTGGATATTGCAAAAATTGTTTTCTCAGGGCACTGGAGAGAAATGCTCTTTAGTGTAGAATACACAGAGGAAAAAATACTTAGCTATTTTTTAGTTATGAGGAAATCATAGCTGGAAAAGACAGATTACACACACAAAAAAAACTTTGATTTATCTTGCTTTATATTTCAAACAATTCAAGCAAAAAAAGCAAGATAAAGTTGAAACCAAGGAGTGCCATCTGGTTATTGGAACAGTTGATATATTTAGATTGTGAGGAACCTAGCAAAAGTAAAGCATGGAAGAAAACTAATGTTGATAGAAGAGAATGGAGAATATTGATGACTGGAAGGGATGATCACAGGCCAGGCAAGATCTATATGCAGCAGTAAGACCATGGGTTCCAAAAGGAAACTCAATACCAATTCCTTGATTCTTAATGCTACCTATGGTTTTCTGTTTTCCTTTCTGCCTTGATAAGAACTAACCTATATCCCTTCCCTGCTCCCACCTTTCAGCACAACCTACTGAAGGAATAGTCAATTAATAGATGCCGTGACTAAATCATGAATCTTTCTCTGGGAAAAGGTGATTATAACTAATTTAACCCCAGTAATTTTCTTTTCATCTTTTTTGTTTGGTTACAGGTTGTCTTTTCATCCCTAATTCATGATGAGTAAGTGCAAAGTCTCCTATTCTCTTTGCTGACATATGGCTAATTACCCTGAAAGGACAAAACAAATCATAATTATGGGCAAGGTGAAGACATTTCCTTCCACCTCTGATCAGATTCATTTCTCTTCTTCTTATAACCTCATAACTCCAACTCAAGGTGTATGTTTCAAAAGAAGGTCATGCTCCAAAATACAGCTTTGGGCCCATAGATTTTACTCAATTGTCTCATCATGAGCAAGAACACTACATAAATCCAACTATTATTGCTGTTATCATTAAATCATGTTGATGGCCTGAGGCAACATTTCTCAAAGTGTTGTCACCCAATCAGCACATTAGCATCGCCTGAAAACTTGTTAGAGTGCAAATTCTTGACCCCAACCAAAACCTACTGAATTACAAACTCTGGGGTAAGGCCTAGCATTTTGTATTTTAACAAGTCTTCCATGTGATTCTGATGTACCCTAATGTTTTGACAACCACTGTCTTAAGAAGAAACACATAAAATATTGGACTCAGGCATTGGGGGTTTAGCTTCTGCATTTTCTCTCTTGTCATGAGTCTCACACATTATATTCGCCAGCTCTCTAAGAAGCAGAAATGCATTTAAAAAGTTCCTCAACTTGTCCATTTTGATGAATGATGCAGCAGAGATGAGAAAGCCTTCTTTGTTTCTAAAGCATCCCAAAGTAATGTCTTACTCCCAAAGCATCCTGCTATCTTTATAAATGTTTACTCTAAGTTGTTCTCTAGTTTACTCACTCTAAATGGTGCAAAAAGCTTTGAGATCTGTGCTGATTTTATGTCACATAGAGAAGTTTATTCTAAAGGAGAGATTAATTTGTGAGAGTATAATCTTGCTTCATAGCCTTCAGTTTCAACTTAAATCCAGGAAACAATAAACCTTAATTTTCAACAAAAATCTTGATAAATATGAGCAAGGTACACAAAGTTTCCTATCTTAGGTAAGACAACTGGATGTTCCCTTTTCATTGTAGGGACAGGAGAATGGAGAACAGCAGGATTCTGGTTACTGCAACAATGAATAGCAATGTGAGAAGGAGAAAGTAAATAGAATCTCAAGAGGTTAATCACATTGCTGAAAAGTATTTTCCTTTCCCAATAAATAATGAAATGATTTTGTGTGAGGAACCATGAGATCAAATGGGTTACTAACAACAAGTTTAGCAGAAGCATCAACAGATGCTCTAAGACAAAGATAAGTCTTGCAACCAGGTCAAGTGTAAAGCTATTGCAAGTGATGGATTTTTAATGGTACCAATGAGGTTGAGCTAAAATCCCAAGTATTGCCCAATGCACATACACAAATAGACAAAAGGGCCTTTTGTAGGGTAGGAAAGACATTGATATTTGGGCTTCCTAAGGAGAGAATCTCTTATTGATGATGTGGTCAATTCATAAAGAGTTCCTTCAATATCTGAAAAATCTGACAACCATTACCTGCAATGTCCAGATGAACCTAGAAATTCTCTTAACTATCAGTCTATGAGGGGTCTACACTATGTTTGCATAATCTTTAGTCTATTCAAAGAGGAAAGCATTTTTCCCTCTTTAGTTAAGTCACACTATAAATAACTAGATAATGTTTTGGCAAATTTGTAATTTATCTTTTGAAACTTTATGTTCTTTTTCTGCTTAGGTTGAGAGCAAGTAAATGAAATCTAATTTATAAGCTTTTTGTTCTTTGAACATATCGTCTACATGTTATATCAGAAGTGAGTCATAAAGGAAACATAAGTCTTCTAAGTCTTGAATGAAGGTTTGGAAAAATGAGAGGGGGCATCATAACTTTCTAAATATATTCCTATCTGCCATGAGTACTCAATGTCCTGGGCTAAGGGCACACTGAAAAGAGCTGAGCAAAATTCTACTATGGTGAAATAGATGGCTTTGGGCAGAATTGATGCTAGGATGGTATTTAGTTTAGGTACTGCTGGGAAGAGAAAGATAATTTTTTTTTAATATTCTGATATCTTTAACAAATGATATCTTAATCTATTTGGTTTCTTTACTGGCAGGATGAGAGTGTTGCAAGAGCTATTGTAGAGTGTGAGATGGTCATCGGATAGAAGGACTAAAACTTAAGTTTCAGTCTTTGCTTCAGGGACTATCAGGGAAGTTTGGTAGGATCTGTCTGAACTTTACTAAGTGTTGCTTAAATTATTTTTCCTATGTCAGTGGAATGTTTAGTTCATGGAGTATCTGGTATGATAGCAAGGTCCTTAACTGGGTTTTGCACTAAATACAATGATAAAGACAAAGGTATATGCAGAAAAGGCACAACTTTTTCTGAATATTAGAGTCCTCTGGAACCTCAAGAAATTGTTTGTCTGGTGTGCATTTAATATTACAATTCTTTTAGCAAAGTAAATCTCTCCCTATTAAATTTTCATGGGTGATATTACAGAGCAGGAAGTATCACTCTTTAGTCAAAGGTCCAAGAGTTATACTTAAAAGCTAAAGGAAAGCAAAAAAAAAAAAAAAAAAAATAGTGTATTATATTAAATACCTAGAACCCATGTCCTATGTTGACTCCCAAGAAGAAGCTGAGCAGAGATAGCAAAGCTTAATGTAAAACAGGAGTGCCAGGAACATCTACTGGGAATTGATGAGGTTGACCATATATATTTATAGTTCATTCATCTTGAGTGTTTTAAAGGTAAGGAAAGATACTGAATCATTCTCTTTCCTTGGAACATTCTCTTTGATCTGAGTTGAGAGATTTTTCTTTGTCTTGGTATATCTTTTGTAAAATGGAATAGCTTTTGTTCCAAATATCCCTACTGTTCAAAGTCTACAAATGTCCTAGTCAACAGGTGGTCTGATGGGAAATGTGCCAACAACAGTTTGATCGTCAGGGCCATAAGTTTATTTTGAGTCTTGTTTTGTTATTCTTCAAAAACAATATCAAAATGTTCTGCCAATGTTACAACACCTATAGTTCAGATAAAGGGACAGTTTCCATTCTAATTTCACGTTTTCTCTATTTGCATAAATAAATTATGGTCCAACTGATTTTTACTGGAACTGTTTCAATATGGCTTTTCTGATGTTTCATACTTTGGGGAGCCTTTTGACCCTCATGTTTATTGCAGAAATGAGGTCTCTTTTTGGATCAGATATTAAGTCTGAGATTAATATCTGAGATTCTAACCAATATGTGCACACAGAGATCTAGGGTCAGGCAACCTTGGATCCTATGCATCCAAAAGAATTCTAGGTTCTCCAATAAATAGTTGCTGGTCTTCTCTGGGTTTAGGAAAACCTTTAATGATAGCTTAAATTTAACATGGGTTTAAGGTTTGACTTCTACAGTTGACTAGAGACACAGCTTATATCTGAGAGGTATATCATTAAGAGGCAACTGGCATTCTGAGGTCTTAGGAGAGTCACTGGGAAAAGAGGAGAGAGGGCCTGAACAAGAGGAAGAGAAAGAAGACGTCAGTGGAAACATGGAAGAAAAATCAGAAGGCAAAGGGGAAGAAGAGAGCCGAATGGAGGACCAAGAAAAAAAGATTTACAGGGGAAATGAGTCTAGTTTGTTATTTCCCAAGTCTGTCAAACTGCTTGTTTGACTTGACCAAAGAACTTTTAAGCAGAGCAATTTTTTGAATCAGAATTTTATTTGTTGGCCCTTATATACCAATAAATACCCTTATTTTCTTTATTTTATAAGATGATTCTCAAGTGATCAATTTTATTTCAGTCAACCTTTCCCTGTATAGGTCCATATAATCAAAGTTATGGTTTTTACAGTAACCATGTATGGATGTGAGAGTTGGACCATAAAGAAGGCTGAGTGCCCCAAAATTGATGCTTTTGAACTGTAGTGTTGGAGAAGACTCTTGAGAGTCCCTTGGATTGCAAGGAGACCAAACCAGTCAATCCTAAAGGAAATCAATTCTGAATACTCATTGGAAGGACTGATGCTGAAGCTCCAATATTTAGGCCACCTGATGTGAAAAGCCAACTCACTGGAAAAGACCCTGTTACTGGGAAAGTTTGAAGACAGGAGGAGAAGGGGACAACAGAGGATGAGATAGTTGGATGGCATCACCGACTCAAAGCATATGCGTTTGAGCAAGCTTCGGGAGATGGTGAAGGACATGGAAGCCTGGCGTGCGGCAGTCCATGAGGTTGCAAAGAGTCAGACATGACTAAGCGACTGAACGACAGCAAACTTTCCCCAGAGTAGACACTGAAGGCCCACATCATTCTTGGTGATGTTATGCCATTGAAACAGATAGACACAAGAAGTAGGATGTAAGGGGAAAACACACAAGAAACAGGAGTTTTTTCCTTGAGGTCAAGAGGATTCACTTAGATGATTCTCTGAGAGCTAGCAGCAGTTAGTCATAAGTGATGCCTGTGCTCTTTGTGTTGGAATGGGGAAGCTGTAGGTGAGCTAAGTAGTTATAAAACATCTTATATGATTGGTTTCAGAAGCATATCTGTCTGTCTGTCATTGTTTTCTGATTTGGAAGTAAGGCAAAAAATAGAGAAGTTGATAGTCATTGATTAAGTCCTGACCATTCTGGACTGCGGGGAAGGCAATGGCACCCCACCCCAGTACTTTTGCCTGGAAAATCCCATGGATGGAGGAGCCTGGTAGGCTGCAGTCCATGGGGTCGCTAAGAGTCAGACATGACTGAGCGACTTCACTTTCACTTTTCACTTTCATGCACTGGAGAAGGAAATGGCAACCCACTCCAGTGTTCTTGCCTGGAGAATCCCAGGGACGGGGGAGCCTGGTGGGCTGCCGTCTATGGGGTCGCACAGAGTCGGACACGACTGACGCGACTTAGCAGCAGCAGCAGCAGCAGCATTCTGGACTGATTGCTACAGATACTGTGATTTGGCTTCTTGAACTGGTTGCTGCCAAGGTTGTGGGTCAGAGTTCCATTGTCATATATTAACTGACTTATAATTTGTATCTTTGTTTTACTTATCTTCTTTTGAAGAGAATAGAAAAAACAAAAACAGGAAGTAGGGATAATGAAAGTAATTATTAAATGGCAATAGACTACTAATAGATCATTCATTGACATATTTTCTTCCCATTGAAATGACTAGCCACTGACTAAAGGGTGAAGAAAAATAACAAGATTGATAATTCTAAATTTTTAGCAACTCCAGATTAACTTATATTTTTCCTTATTTTTATGTTATGGACCTCATTCTATCGTATACCAGAAAATTCTTAGGACATATGCATAACACAGAGTTGAGAATCCGTAACAAAGAATGCAATAATCTACTCTTTTCACTATATACTTATTCAGGGAACCTTTCCCCCACTCCTTCATTCCACTCAAGTATGTGTACGTGAATATACATGAGGATTTTGAGTCCTTTCACCTTCTGAATCCAGTTCCAAGTCTGTATATTCTATTTTATCTGGATCTATGATCTCTTATGCTCCCATGCACTGGAGACAATTTACATCTTGAAGCACCTAGAATTCTTTTCCTAAGTAGCCTCAAGCATGTTTCCAGCGCCTGAGTGGGCCCTGTTCCCAGGTCGGTTCCCTCAAGGGTGGGAAGGGTTGTAGGTGTGAAGAGTAGCCAAAGAGCTATTTGCATATACTAAATAACAGGGCTTGAAAGGGCCAGTCAGAGTACCCTCACATGTGCATACAAGGCTCTTCAGCATTTCATTATAAATATGTCTTGCTTTTGTCCCTTGCGTATATTCAAATCACTGAAAGGTTCAGAAAATCAAAGACCTCCCCTTGTTTTAAACTGTCTCCTTACTTACGGTATTGTCTAATAATCAGCAGCATCGCCTGGGAGCTTGTTAGAAGTGCAGAGGCTCAGTCCCCAACCCAGATCTATTTAATTACTTATCATTCAATTCAATAATCATTTTAATAAGACCTACCCACCCCTCTTTCCAAGGGATTCATATGATCATTAAACACCCCTCCTGAACCTTAGCTTTCTTCTTTCTTATATTTACCTTGGATTGTTGGCCTATTATATGTTCAGTAAGGGCATATTTTATGTCATCTTACTTTTCTTTGATACTTAGCTGACTCTTAATCTTAACTTTTAACATTAAATGAATTAACAAATGAATATAGAATCTAGACAATAAGTCTATATAAAGTCAATACACTTACACTGACTTTCAACACTCGTCTGTTAAGGAATTTAAAAATTACCCATCTGAATGTCACAATGCCAACTTCTGCATTGTAACTAGCTAAGAAGCTGGCTGACCTTGACTAATGTATGACCTTCTGAATAGTTTTCTTAACAGGGTTTGTTGAAATGAGGTGATCTTTAATTTTCCATGTGCTACTCACAATAAAATATGCCTATGAACACCTGCCAGTAATCATAACTACTTTCTACCCTAAGAACTTCAGTAGGATATAACACATAAAAGCAAAATTCATCTGGAAATGATAAATATGTCTAGGCATTTTTCCCTACCACATAACCAGGTTTATGTAGTTCTTTTGTACTAAATGGGTAACGTAATTTTTTAATATAATAAATACTATGTCTCTCCTTCTGTCTCACGCAGTATTCTAGATGATAAGATGATTTGTTGCTTCACACTGCTGTTGCTCTATAATCAGCTTATTATAAAGCTAATTATCTATTCTTTAACTCTCTAGTTAGCACCTAGGAGGGGATGCTAATTTCTTTAAAGCCCTAAGTTGCTTTAAAAACTAGGCATATTCAGTCACATGTGCTAATTCCTTTTTTTTTTTTTTTTTAAGTATTACCCACAATAAAATACTGATTTAGGAAAAAAATATGGTAACAAACCTAAAGTATTCCTCAGTTTTAGCAAATTTCATTAATCTATCAGTTTAATGAAATTTATCAGTTTATTCATGAATTCATTCAATGACCATAATGCTTTTTATTCACAAAACACTGTACCAGTCAATGTGGATGATTCAAAGCAAAATACAATGATCCCCACCCTCAATGGGTCTCCAACTTTTTTCTATACAATTCTCCTAGGATGATTATAATGTCATTCTTTCATGTTGAAGAATTCCTAAAAGTAATTAAATATATGATGTGTGTTACCATTTTATTGTTTTTATGTTGATCATTTATGCATTCATTCAATAAACAGTAATTGTTGGAGACATAGTAAATATTAACAAGATGTGTGCACAGATGAACTAGACCAGCAATATTACTAGCTTCATAAAACTTACAGACTTGTGGTAGAGAGACAGGAATTGAATCAAAAAACTGTAAATAAGATAAGTACAGAAAGTGACAAATTCCATGAAAAAAACCATCAAGACAATAGAAGTGAAAATCACCCAGGGGACAAGGGTTCTTTAAGGCAGGGCAGTCATGCTTTATCAGATGAAGTAAAATTTAAAGAGGGATATAAATAATAACAGGAAGTCAGTCATGTACATATCTGGAAGAAAGATGAGCCAAATGAACTGATACTGAAGAAACAGCCAGTATCAGTTCAGTTCAGTTTAGTCACTCAGTTGTGTCCAACTCTTTGCGACCCCACAGACTGCAGCACACCAGGCCTCCCTGTCTATCAACAACTCCCAGAGTTTACTCAAACACATGTCCATTGAGTGGGTGATGCCATTGAACCATCTCATCCTCTGTCATCCCCTTTTCCTCCCATCTTCAATCTTTGCCAGCATCAGGGTCTTTTCAAATGAATCAGTTCTTTGCATCAGTAGCCAAAGTATTGAAGCTTCAGATTCAGCTTCAGCATCAGTCCTTCCAATGGATATTCAGGACTGCTTTCCTTTAGGATGGACTGGTTGGATCTCCTTGCAGTCCAAGGGACTCTCAAGAATCTTCTCCAACACCACGGTTCAAAAGCATCAATTCTTTGACACTCAACTTTCTTTATAGTCCGACTCAAATATAGTCCAACAGCAAGTATAAACACATTAAAATGAAAACAAGCTTAATAGAAAAATGTTCAAAGCTGCATACCCAGCTAAACTAGTTGCACAGTGAAATATCATAAGGTATTTAAAGAAGAGACTGAAAAAGCTATTTAAGTTTGTCTAAAACTATATGTCATGGAGCACATATTATTTTTCTTATCACAATAGATAAATGGAAAACAAAAAAAGGGCAAAGTTATCATCAGAACAGAAGATGATGAAGAAAATTTTGACACATACAAACTATCACATTTACTGGCCTACTTGAATCTGTATCTATATACAGTAGAGATACTGTTGTTACAAATGGACTGTCTTTGCTCCCAGTACCAACTGCTCCACTTATACACAAACTGGATCTATAGCTTCTTACTCATTCAAAGATACAGTTTCAGAAACTCTACCTTTCTCTCATATACCATCAATTTTCCATATGCTTCTGGATTGTCTCCTTCTACACACCAAAATGCTATGGTATATGCTCTTTTAAAAAATTTTAAAAAAATGTAAACAAACTCTTGACTTCAGCCTTGTCTAACTATTTTTTATATTTATTTTTATAGATAAACTTTTCAAGAGATTTTCTTGGTGTAATCCCTCTCTCTTTCTTTTCTTTCCTGAACTTGCTCTAATCAGATCTTATATCCACATTACTTCATCAAAATGCTTCTTGTCAAGATTATGAATAATCCTCACATTGTCAAGGCCAATGGTAACTTCTCTGTCCTCTTCTTTCTTGACTAATGGGCAGTCATTTAGGCCACAGGAGATTACGTCTTTGTTCTTAGAACACATATTTTATCTGGGCTCCAGAATAGCACACACTCATAGGGTTCACTTCTAAACTTATCAGCCTTCCAGCCTTCTTTGCTGGTTCATATGTGTTTCAGTTCAGTTCAGTTCAATCACTCAGTTGTGTCTGACTCTCTGCGACCCCATGAATCGCAGCACACCAGGCCTCCCTGTCCATCACCATCTACCAGAGTTCACTCAAACTCATGTCCATCGAGTCAGTGATGCCATCCAGCCATCTCATCCTCTGTCACCCCTTTTCCTTTTGCCCCCAATCCCTCCCAGCATCAGAGTCTTTTCCAATGAGTCAACTCTTTGCATGAGGTGGCCAAAGTACTGGAGTTTCAGCTTTAGCATCATTCCTTCCAAAGAAATCCCAGGGCTGATCTCCTTCAGAATGGATTGGTTGGATCTCCTTGCAGTCCAAGGGACTCTCAAGAGTCTTCTCCAACACCACAGTTCAAAAGCAGAAATTCTTCGGTGCTCAGCCTTCTTCACAGTCCAGCTCTCACATCCATACATGACCACAGGAAAAATCACAGCCTTGACTAGACAGACCTTTGTTGGCAAAGTAATGTCTCTGCTTTTGAATATGCTATCTAGGTTGGTCATAACTTTTCTTCCAAGGAGTAAGCGTCTTTTAATTTCACGGCTGAAGTCACCATCTGCAGTGATTTTGGAGCCCCCAAAAATAAAGTCTGACATTGTTTCCACTGTTTCCCCAACTATTTCCCATGAAGTGATGGGACCAGATGCCGTGATCTTAGTTTTCGGAATGTTGAGCTTTAAGCCAACTTTTCACTCTCCTCTTTCACTTTCATCAAGAGGCTTTTTAGTTCCTCTTGGAGCACCCCAAGGCTCAGTCCTTGCATCACTTTTTTTCTCACTCCACTCACCCCTGAAATGAACTCAAGTCTTATGACTTTAAATTCTGTATATATCCCAGTACCTCCCAATCTGTATCTCTGGACCAATGAATTCTATATCGATATACAATGAAGTCTATACTGATATACAATAAATTCAACTGCATTTGAATCTCATAGGTGTTTTTTTAACTTGATATATTCAAAAAGACACCTTGTTTCTCCCCAATTTAAACTTATTCCTCTGAAGTCCTCTTCGTCTCAGTATAAATGAAAACTTCATCCTTATCATTGAAAATGTGGCCCTCAAAAGATATTTACAGATAAGTGATAATATGTTAGCTGGAAATGTCATAGGATTTTGTGCTTGTGTTTGTTTCAATTTTTGTAACTTATTGAATTATGATATTAGTTCTTATCATTTTTAGCTGGTTTTATTGAGCTTATTCAGGCTGACAATCATAGTATTCACATAATTCCCATGCTGACTTTTTACTTCTTTGCAATATCAAAACTCATTTATTTTGTTTTCTGAGTTATCATAATAAAAGTTCTAGAATGATGTTAAATGATAAAAATTTAAAATTTATTTATTTTTTGTTTTTTAATTAATTTTAATTGGAGGCTAATTACAATACTGTGGTGGGTTTTGCCATGTATTGACATGAATCAGCCACGGGTGTACATGTGTCCCTCTGTCCTGAACCGCCTCCCACCTCCCTCTCCATCCCATCCCTCTGGGTTGTCCTAATGCACCAACTTTCAGTGCCCAGTTTCATGCATTGAACTTGGACTGATCATCTATATCACATATGGCAATATACATGTTTCAATGATGTTCTCCCAAATCATCCAACCCTTGCCTTCTCCCAAAGAGTCCAAAAGTCTGTTTTTTACATCTTTCCCTTTTGCTATCTTGCACATAGGGTCATAGTTACCATCTATTTAAATTCCATATATATGCGTTAATATGCTATAATGATGTTTTTCTTTCAGACTTACTTCACTCTGTATAATAGGCTCCAGATTCATCCACCTCATTAGAACTGACTCAAATGCATTCTTTTTTATAGCTGAGTAATATTTCATTGTATATATGTTCCACAACTTTCTTATGCATTCGTCTGCCAGTGGTCATCTAAGTTGCCTCCATGTCCTAGCTATTGTAAACAGTGCTATAATGAACACTGAGGTACACACGTCTCTTTAAATTCTGGTTTCCTCAGTGTGTATGCCCAGCAGTGGGATTGCTGGGTCATATGCCAGTTCAATTTCCAGTTTTTTAAGGAATCTCCACACTGTTCAACCCCTTGAGAAATCTGTATGCAGGTCAAGAGGCAACAGTTAGAACTGGACATGGAACAACAGACTGGTTCCAAGTAGAGAAAGAAATATGTCAAGACTGTATATTGTCACCCTGCTTATTTAACTTATATGCAGAGTACACCATGAGCAACGCTGGGCTGGATGAGGCACAAGCTGGAATTAAGTTTGCCAGGAGAAATATCAATAACCTCAGATATGCAGATAGCATCACTCTTATGGCAGAAAGTCAAGATGAACTAAAGAGCCTCTTGAAACTGAAAGAGGAGAGTGAATAGGTTGGCTTGAAACTCAACATTCAGAAAACTAAGATCATGGCATCTGGTCCGATCACTTCATGGCAAATAGATGGGGAAACAGTGATAGACTTTATTTTCTTGGGCTCCAAAATCACTGCCAGTGGCGACTGCAGCCATGAAATTAAAAACTACTTGATCCTTGGAAGGAAAGTTATGACCAACCTAGACAGTATATTTAAAAGCAGAGACATGATTTTCCCAAAAAGGTCCATCTAGTCAAAGCTATGGTTTTTCCAGTAGTCATTTATGGATGGGAGAGTTGGACTATAAAGAAGGCTCAGTGCCGAAGAGTGGATGCTTTTGAACTAAGGTGTTGGAGAAATCACTTGAGAGTCCCTTGGACTGCAAGGGGATCCAAACAGTACATCCTAGAGGAAATCAGTCCTGAATATTCATTGGAAGGACTGATGCTAAAGCTGAAGCTCTAATACTTTGGCCACCAGAAGAACTGATTAATTTGAAAAGACCCTGATGCTGGGAAAGATTGAAGGTAGGAGGAGAAGGGGGCAGCGGGGGATGAGATGGTTGGATGCATCATTGACTCAATGGACATGAGTTTGAGTAAACCCTGGGAGTTGGTGATGGACAGCAAGGCCTGGCATGCTGCAGTCCATGAGGTTTTAGAAAGTCAGATACGACTGAACTGTACTTAATGACTCTGTTCTCCATAGTGGCTATACTAGATTGCATTCCCAACAGTGTAAGAGGTTTCCCTTTTCTCCACACCTTCTCCAGCATTTATTCTTTGTAGACGTTTTGATGGCAGCCAGTCTTACTGGCAAGAGATAGTACCCCATTGTGGATTTGATTTGCATTTTCACTAAGAAAAAAGCTAGTGGAGGTGACGGAGAAGGCAATGGCACCCCATTCCAGTACTCTTGCCTGGAAAATCCCATGGATGGAGGAGTCTGGTGGGCTGCAGTCCATGGGGTCGCTAAGAGTCGGACACGACTGAGCGACTTCACTTTCACTTTTTCACTTTCATGCATTGGAGAAGGAAATGGCAACCCATTCCAGTTTTCTTGCCTGGAGAATCCCAGGGGCAGGAGAGCCTGGTGGGCTGACGTCTATGGGGTCACGCAGAGTCAGACACGACTGAAGTGACTTAGCAGCAGCAGCAGCAGTGGAGGTGATGGAATTTCAGTTGAGCTATTTCAAATCCTAAAAGATGATGCTGTGAAAGTGCTGAATTCAATATGCCAGCAAATTTGGAAAACTCAGCAGTGGCCACAAGACTGGAAAAGGTCAGTTTTCATTCCAGTCCCAAAGAAAGGCAATGCCAAAGAATGCTCAAACTACCGCACAATTGCACTCATCTCACATGCTAGCAAAGTAATGCTCCAAATTCTCCAAGCCAGGCTTCAGCAATACATGAACTTCCTGATGTTCAAGCTGGTTTTAGAAAAGGCAGAGGAACCAGAGATCATATTGCCAACATCCGCTGGATCATGGAAAAAGCAAGAGAGTTCCAGAAAAACATCTATTTCTGCTGTATTGACTATGCCAAAGCCTTTGACTGTGTGGATCACAATAAACTACAGAAAATTCTGAGAGATGGGAATACCAGATCACCTGACCTGCCTCTTCAGAAATCTGTATGCAGGTCAGGAAGAAGCAGTTAGAGCTGGACATAAAACAACAGACTGGTTCCAAGTGGGAGAAGGAGTATGACAAGGCTGTATATTGTCACCCTACTTATTTTCTTATATGCAGAGTACATCATGAGAAATGCTGGGCTGGATGAAACACAAGCTGGAATCGAGATTGCTGGGAGAACTATCTATAAACTCAGATATGCAGATGAAACCACCTTTATGGCAGAAAGTGAAGAACTAAAGAGCCTCTTGATGAAAGTGAAAGAGGAGAGTGAAAAAGTTGGCTTAAAATTCAGCATTCAGAAAACTAAGATCATGGCATCTGGTCCCATCACTTCATGACAAATAGATGGGGAAACTGTGGCTGACTTTCTTTTCTTGGGCTCCAAAATCTCTGCAGCCATGAAATTAAAAGACACTTACTCCTTGGAAGGAAAGTTATGACCATCCTAGACAGCATGTTAAAAAGCAGAAACATTACTTTGCCAACAAAGGTCCATCTAGTCAAAGCTATGGTTTTACCAGTAGTCATGTATGGATGTGAGAGTTGAACTGTAAAGAAAGTTGAGCACCGAAGAATTGATGCTTTTGAACTGAAGTGTTGGAGAAGACACTTGAGAGTCCCTTGGACTGCAAGGAGATCCACCCAGTCCATCCTAAAGGAAATCAGTCCTGGGTGTTCACTGGAAGGACTGATATTGAAGCTGAAACTCCAATACTTTGGCCACCTGATGTAAAGAGCTGACTCATTTGTGAAGACTCTGATACTGGGAAATATGGATGGCAGGAAGAGAAAGGGACGACAGAGAATGAGGTGGTTGGATGGCATCACTGAATCAATGGACATGAGTTTGGATAAACTCTGAGAGTTGGTGATGGACAGGGAGGCCTGGCATGCTGCAGTCCACGTAGTTACAAAGAGTCAGATACGACTGGGTGACTGAAATGAACTGAACAACTACTCTCGAGTTTATTAGTCAACCATCTATTGCTCCATTTATTCTACATGTGGACAGGTCAGGGTGTATGAGCACCCAGGCACAGAGCATCATTCTCACTGTGTTCCTTATTAATATGCTCCCCAGAATTGTACAACACATCAAAGTTGAGCATAAGAGTATCACTAAATACAGTGGTGAGATGGACTAAGAAAAGCAAATTTCCCCTCCTGTTGCTTCCATCAGATCAGATCAGATCAGTCGCTCAGTCGTGTCCGACTCTGCGACCCCATGAACTGCAGCACGCCAGGCCTCCCTATCCATCACCAGCTCTCGGAGGTCATTCAGACTCACATTCATCGAGTCAGTGATGCCATCCAGCCATCTCATCCTCTGTTGCTTCCATAATAGTTCATTTATTTACTTGGCATTCATGTGGCCACTGAACATTTATTTATTCAAGACATTAGTGTTCAAAACATGGCATGGCCATATGCTGGATATTACAAAACTCATTTACACTTCATGATCTTCCTACTTAGATTTTATTCAGGAATAATACCTTCCATACACAGTGTTGTGAAGCTTGGATTGGATTAAAGTTGTGAAGCTAAGTAACTATGCTCAAATACTCAATCAGTATCCACAGAATCTACTGCAGATTTGAGGCCTTATACCCATTAGAAGACAGGAACATAGGTCAAGCAAAAATGGATATCTTTTCCTTCAGAGTCATTCCTTTACAGATTTGCTCTGGGAGAATACACTCCTTCATGAATATATGAAGTATGTAACTAAGCAAATGAAATGCGAAACTATCACTTCTGCATAGTGTCTCCACTCCACAACTTGAGATCTAGTATATCCCAAATATCAATGTGCCAGTACTGAGCCAATTACTTCCAACTTTTTGAATTCTGTCTGCATTACTATTAAAGTATATACATCAATCAGTGTATGGCCAAGTGAAAAATACTATATTCAGAATATGCATCATGTGAAGTCATAAAAAAATACATGTGCTATGTTAACCATTCACACACTCTTAGCCTTCTCAGATTGGAACCTGCCTCCAATCCTTGATTTCATCTTTCTCATCTTAATATGCCTCCAAAACTCAGCACATACACCTTGGCTTATTGAAGAGTGACCAAATAAGGCTAAGTAAATAAATAACAATGATAAAATATATATGTATGAGGCATTCTGTCCTTTGAAGGACTTGAAATAAAAACAATGAATCTAGGGAATTTTAGTAATATGATTGGGGTTGTAGCTATGAGAGAGCTGTACACACAGAATCAAATTATAAGGCAAGTGGCAGCAGCAGCCTAGCGGGAAAGAACAGTTCATGCTGTCCAGATGCAGAACAAATAAGTTTGGGGAAATATGGTAATTGTTATTACTATGAAATTGACAAGAGAATGGGGAACCACCATGACATTTGATTACTACTTAGTCAATATCCAAGTTCATAACAAAGTGAGCAGATGTTAGCCAAAGCAGATGTGAAAACATATCTAATAAAATAAAGACTAAAGGGATTTGATTGCTTGCTTGCAACATACATTCATTTGATGAAAAAAAAAAAAAAAAAGGAACCTTCAACCTTAGCACAACAAAAGTGGCACATTTGGTTCATTTCCTTCAATTTTGCTCTGTTTCCCTCCAACAAAATTTATCAATTGTCTAAGATGATGCAATTGACAAAAACTTTCACTACTTGTGCAGCTCAGTTGTCCCAAATCACCCTTCTCTTTCTTGTCAAGGCCTAAGTAGGACTTATGTAGGAATTTTTCATTTATAATAGGGAAAAATATCAAATAGGATCAGAGAGCTAGGAACCTAAAGTCCAGAAGCCAGAGGGTCACAAAGAATCAGCATTTTCCCCCAAGAGTACAGGTAATTATAATTTGCAGCTAATGCTTGAGAAATACTGGGTTAGAGGTAAAAGATTCATGTTCCCAGAAGCTTATAACGGTGACTTGAGACCTAAATCTTCAGCCATTCCTTGGGAGCTACCTTGAGGAAAAGGAAATGGCAACAAATATTTCAATATATCAGTTCTAGTCTAGCAAATTTGATTTCAGATCCAAGCATTGGTCCTACTGAGGACAAAGATGGAAAAGAAGGAGGAGGTGAAGGAGAAGGAGGAGAAGAGAAAGAATAGGAATCCAAACAACCTTGTGAGATTCATGGCTCCATTCTCCGGAAGAAGCTACATTTTTCAGTTTTATATTTGGCCACAGCTGAAATAGACACTGGTATCTTGGGGCCGGAGAAGACAATGGTACCCCACCCCAGTACTTTTGCTGGAAAATCCCATGGACGGAGGATCCTGGTAGGCTCCAGTCCATGGGGTCACTAAGAGTTGGACACGACTGAGCGACTTCACTTTCATTTTTCACTTTCATGCATTGGAGAAGGAAATGGCAACCCACTCCAGTGTTCTTGCCTGGAGAATCCCAGGAACGGAGGAGCCTGGTAGGCTGTAATCAGTGGGGTCGCACAGAGTTGGACACAACTGAAGCGACTTAGCAGCAGCAGCAGCAACCTTGGGGCAAAGATTTTATATTCTGTTTCTTGCTTGTAGGATGTTAGGGACTCATGAGTCATGGTCTCCAACAGTCAAAGACAATATAGCCTAGTTCATGGTTTCTTTGACAGTAAAACAATCTTAAAAGCTTAGTAGACTTCTTACCTGATTGATGGTAGTCAGTTCATGAGCCAGAAGCCTCATTCAGTTTTTTCTTTTTCTTGACAGACTTCTTAAGTCTGTCTGTATTTGTTTTTTTTATCCACTTACCTTTAGTTGGTGGTGATTACGTTGGGCTCACTAGCTTCTATAGAAGAGCTGTATGTTCAGTCTTTTTTCTTTTCTAGCTGTTTTTCCAGTTGAAATCATTTGCCCCACAGTGAGTGGGCAACTACAGTCTCAATTTGATTATTGCAACACACCTCAACTTTAATTGAATTTTATCTCTCAAAGCATTTCTAATTTTAGTTTTACTATTTGTTGTTGAAAGTGAGTGCCTTCCAATTCCACATATTGCCAAACTTAAGAACACTATCTAATCCCTTTCATTCATGATTACAAATCAGGAGATTCTTTTCTAAGGTCAACTCTTTGTATAATATTTTCTGAAAAGTAGCCAACATCTATCAACATATACTACTAATCAACTATACTTCAATAGCATACTTTAAAAAAAAAACAACAACACTACTCACATTTCATTTTCTAGTGTCTTTCCCCAGGGCCACATATTCATTAGCTACATGATCTGACTTTTCTATCAAAAACTTTACCACATAACTTGCTATTGCAAACCATGAACTATCATCCGTACAGGTTCTGATTAAAGTCTTGCTGTCTACATCCATTTCTAAGACAGTATTTTTTGTTTGCTTTTAGTTATGGCAGCATTCTACTTTGAGTTACCAGTTAACTACCTTAAATTCAAATGATCAGTGTTTCAAACTGTATGGTTTATTTCTCACTCACAGTTTACATTCACTGCCAGTCAGCCAGGTGCTCTGCTTCATGTAATCTTCACTCTTGACAATAAAGCAGTCACTCTCTAGATTCCTGTCAGTAGCTGTGCAAAATTACAGTTTCACACACAGAAATCAAATTCTCCAATTTAAAAGTCAATCATGTTCATGTTTTTTTGCAATACATTGATCAATATTAGCCAATGGCTCCACCTACAACAGGGCCAGGAAGTGTAACCTACCATTACTTGAACAGAACTACTGAGTACCATGCCCCTACAGTCTAATCTCTGCATTACATGCTAAGTCGCTTCAATCATGTCTGTGTCCAACTCTTTGTGACCCTATGGACCACAGCTTGCTAGGTTACTCTGTCCATGAGATTCTCCAGGCAAGAACATTAGAATGGGCTGCCATTTCTTTCTCTAGGGGCTCTTCCTGACTTAGGGATCGAATGCACATCTCTGATGTCTTTGGCATTGTCAGGCAGATTCTTTACCACTAGTTTCACCTGGGAACCCTCAGTATCTGCACTACAGCCAAAGGAATTGATTAAATTTGGTCAGATACATCACTATACTGCTCAACTCTCCAAAGGCTTCCCACCAGTCAGTAAAAGAGCCAAAGTTCATACAATGGCCTCCACCCTCACACTCCCCATTATTTGACCACTTCCCTGGTGGCTCAGAGGTTAAAGCATCTGCCTGCAATGCAGGAGACCTGGGTCCAATCCCTAGGTCGGGAAGATCCCCTGGAGAAGGAAATGGCAACCCACTCCAGTATTCTTGCCTGGAGAATCCCATGGACGGAGGAGCCTGGTGGGCTATATCCACGGGGTTGCAGAGTCGGACAAGACTGAGCGACTTCACTTCACTTTATTACTTTTCTGCCTCAACTTCCACTCTTTTTTTCTTCTCTCACTCTGCTCAGTCATACCAGACTCTGCTGGTTCTTGTACATGTCAAGCTTCCAACTGGCTCAGGTTTTACACTTGCTGCTCCTTCTGCCTGGAATATTCTTTCCACATGCATGTCCTCTCTAACATCACCTATCAGAGAAGCCTTTCCTGATAATCCTGCATAAAATGACATCCCACACCACTGCTTCTATTCTCCAACTTCCTTATTCTGCTTCATCAATTTCATTGCTGAGCAATGCCTGACATAACATATATGAGTTTAATAGCTATATTCTCCCAGAAAATATAATGTCTTGAAAGAAAGACTTGTTTGTTTTATTTGCTATAACATCTTCAGTTCAGTTCAGTCCAGTCACTCAGTTGTGTTCAACTCTTTGCGACCCCATGAATCACAGCACGCCAGGATTCCCTGTCCATCGCCAACTCCTGGAGTTCACTCAGACTCACGTCCATCGAGTCAGTGATGCCATCCAGCCATCTCATCCTCTGTTGTCCCCTTCTCCTCCTGCCCCCAATCCCTCCCAGCATCAGAGTCTTTTTCAATGAGGAGCCTAATATAAGCCAACCACCTAGTAGATACACAATAAATACTTCATGAATAGATAAATGAATATATCAGTGAACACAGTGCTGGTCCAAGGGCAGCAAAGCACCAACTATGTTACAATATATGAAAAGTAGTATCAGATTTGGGGAAGAAAATAGAGAAAAGACGTAAAGGAAGTTATCAAAGACAAATTTTTATTTTTCCCTGTTTCTCCTAAAACTCATCTGGGTTTGCAGGAGAATCAAATTTAAAAGAATATTTTTTTTAATTTAAAAGAATAATTTTTAATTTTTTGAAAGAATATTTTTTATTTAAAAGAATTCAAGCAATAAATGTTGGAGAGAGTGTGGAGAAAAGGGAACCCTCTTACACTGTTAGTGGGAATGCAAACTAGTACAGCCACTATGGAGAACAGTGCGGAGATTCCTTAAAAAACTGGAAATAGAACTGCCTTATGACCCAGCAATCCCACTGCTGGGCATACACACTGAGGAAATCAGAATTGAAAGAGACACGTGTACCCCAATGTTCATCGCAGCACTGTTTATAATAGCAAGGACATGGAAGCAACCTAGATGTCCATCAGCAGATGAATGGATAAGAAAGCTGTGATACATATACACAATGGAATATTACTCAGCCATTAAAAAGAATACATTTGAATCAGTTCTAATGAGGTGGATGAAACTGGAGCCTATTATACAGAGTGAAGTAAGCCAGAAAGAAAAACACCAATATAGTATACTAACGCATATATATGGATCTCATTCACATGATCTTTTAAAACATGAACTTTCATAATCATTTCTAATTTTTTGTGGTATCCAAAAAATATGCAAATTTAGGTTAAAAATTTACTTTATATACCATGACCAAGTATGTAAGGCTGATTTAATGTTCAGAAATAAATTAACATATAACATAATTATTACATCAACAGACTAAAAAAGTCACAGGATTGTATCAAAAGATACAGAAAAGGTTTTTGACAAAACCTTACATCCATTGATGATAAAAATCTTAAAATAATAAATTAGGCATAGAGGGGAACTTTCTCAACTTGATAAAGACTATCTACAAAATCTTATAGCTAACATTATACTTTATGATAAGAAACTCAAAGCTTTTCTTTCCACTAAAATATGGTAAAGGCAATGATGGTCTTCCCACAACTCCTTTTCAAAATCAAACTGATAGTCCTTGCCAGCACAATAAGGCAAGGAAAGGAAATAAAAGCTATGCAGAGTGAGAAGGAAGACAGAAAACTATCTCTGTTCACAAATGATATGATTATCTTTGTAGACAATCTGAATGAATCAACAAATAAACTCACAGAAATAATAAGTGATCACAGCAAAATTGTAGGACAAAAATCAATTGCTTTCTGATATGTCACAAATGAGTAAGTAGAACTTCAAATCAAAAACACAATGCCATTCTTGTTATCATACAAAAAATATTTAGCTATGAATCTAACAAAATACGTACAAGATCCATAGGAGGAAAGCTACAAAACTCTGATGAATGAAATCAAAGAACTAAATAAATGGTGAAATAGTCCATATTCATGAACAATAAGACTCAATAATGTCAAGACGTCACTTCTTCCCAATTTGGTCTATCAATTCAGCTCATCTCCAATGAGGGAGGAGGGTTCAGGATGGGGAACAAACTGATTTTAAAGTTTATAGGGAGAAGCAACTCTTTTTCCATCAAGAAGAGTCAACACAATGTCAAAGAAGAACCAAGCTGGAGGACTGATGCTACCCAACTTCAAGACTTACTATTCAAATATAGTAACTAACCAAGTGTGGTATTAGCAAAATAACAGACAAATAGATCAGTGTAAGAAAGATCCTGGAAATGGACTCCTGCAAATAGAGTTATTGATCTCTGACAAAGGAGCAAAGACAATACAATGGGATAGTCATAGTCTCTTCAACAAATGGTATTAGAACTGGATATCTACATGTTAAAAAAAAAGGGGGGAGGTCCAGATAAAAATCTTACACCCTTCACAAAAATTAACTGAAAATGAATTACAGACTTTAATGTGAAAAACAAAAGTATAAAACTCCTAAAAGATAACAAAGGAGGAAACCTAGATGACCTTGAGTATGGTGATTTTTTTAATAAAATACCAAAGACATTATCAATGAAAGAAAAATTTGATAAGCTGAACTTCATGCAAATTAAAAGTTTCTGCTCTGTGAGAGACAATATCAAGAAAATGAAAAGACAGCCCCAGACTGGGAGAAAATATTTGCAAAAGACATATCTGATAAAGGACTGTTACCCAAAATCTACCAAAACTTTTAAAACTCAACAATAAGAAAACAATAACCCATTTTCAAATGAGTAAAAGGCCTTAAAAACACTTCAAATAAGATGTATAGATGGCAAATAAACACTTTAAAAGATTCTTCACACCATATGTCAACAGGGAAATGAAAATTAAAACAATGAGATACCACTGCAGAGCCATTAGAATGGGCAACATTTGGACAATGATAACCCCAAATGCTGAAAAGGATGTGGAATAACAGAAACTCCTATACACTGCTAGTGGAAATGCAAAATGATGTAGCAACTGTGGAAGATACATTGGCACTTTCTTATAAGAGTAAATATACTCTTATCATATGACCCAGCAATCATGCACCATGGCATTTATTCAAAAGGGTTTAAAATTTATGTCCACACAAAAACCTATACATGGATGTTTATAGCAGCTTTATTCATAATTGTTAAAACTTAGAAGCAACCAAGATGGTATTCAATAGGTAAATAAACAAACCGTGATATATCCAGACAATGAAATAGTATTTGACACTAAAAGGAAATGAGCAATGAAACCAGGGAATGTTATGGAGGAATTTTAAATTCATATTATTAATTGAAAGAAGCCAACATGAAAATGTTTGAACTGTGGTGTTGGAGAAGACTCTTGACGGTCCCTTGGATTGTAAGGTGATCAAACAAGTCAATTCTAAAGGAAATCAAACCTGAATACTCACTGGAAGGACTAATGATGAAGCTGAAACTTCAATACTTTGGCCACCTGATGCAAAGAGTCAACTCACTAGAAGAGACCCTGATGCTGGGAAAGATTGAACACAGGGGGAGACGGGGATGACAGAGGATGAGATGGTTGGATGGCATCACCGACTTGATGGACATGAGTTTGAGCAAACTCCAGGAGATTGTGAAGGACAGGGAAACCTGGCGTGCTGCAGTCCGTGGGATCTCAAAGAGTCAGACACCACTGAGTGACTGAACAACAACAACAATGTGAAAATACTACATCCTGCATGATTTTAACTATAACATATTCTGGAGAAGGAAAAACTATGGTGACACTTCAAAGATTATCAGTTGTCAAGACGGGGTGAGGTAAATAGGCACAGGACAGAGGCTCTTTAGGGCAGTGAAAATAGTCTAGACGATAACATCATGATGGGTATATGTTATTATATAGATGTCCAAACCCATAGAATATACTAAATCAAGAGTGAACTGTAAATTATGGACTTCGGGTGATTATGACGTGTCATTATAGGTCCATCCTTGGTTTTAAAAAAAGGTACCATTTTGGTGAATGATATTGATAATGGGGGAGGCTGTCTATGCCTGTGTGGGTACATGGAAAATCTCTATCTTCCTCTCAATTTTGCTGTAACCCACCAACTGCATTAAAAATTGTCTTAAAACATTAAAAATGAGTCTATAAAAATCATGTCGTAAATTAGTAGCAATTTTATTGTTAATATATAACATATTACTTGACATTATGAATAATATATAATGGAACCCCAACAACAGGATATACAATCTTTTCAACCATGCCTAGAACATTCTTAATGGAGAAGGCAATGGCAACCCATTCCAGTACTCTTGCCTGGAAAATCCCATGGGTGGAGGAGTCTGGTAGGCTGCAGTCTGTGGGATCGCGAAGAGTCAGACATGACTGAGCGACTTCACTTTCACTTTTCACTTTCATGCATTGGAGAAGGAAATGGCAACCCACTCCAGTGTTCTTGCCTGGAGAAGTGTTCTCTGCCCAGGGGACGGTGGAGCCTGGTGGGCTCCCGTCTATGGGGTTGCACAGAGTTGGACATGACTCAAGCGACTTAGCAGCAGCAGCAGCAGAACATTCTCAAAGATTGGCCATATGTTAGTCTGTATAACAAAAAAGGCTTAACATATATAAAAGATTGAAAATATACTTCCCTGGTGGCTCAGGGAGTAAAGACTCTGCCTGCAATGCAGGAGACCTAGGTTTGATTCCCTAGGTGGGGAAGATCCCTTGGAGAAGGGAAAGGCAACCAACTCCAGTATTCTTGCCTAGAGAATTCCATGGACAGAGGAGCCTGGTGGGCTAAGTCCAGAGGGTCATAAAGAGTTGGACACAACTGAATGACTAACACTTTCACTTTTACAATGAAACTAAATAAGAAATCAATAACAGAAGGATTTAGGCTATTCACAAAGAAATGGAAATTAAACAATGGACTCCTAATTAACCAAATAGGTCAATAAATTACAAGGGCAATTAGAAAACATTCTGAGATGAAAGAAAATGACTGCACAATATACCAAAGCTTAAGGGATGTAGATAAAGCACTCCTCAGAGGTTGCGTAGGTAGTGACTAAAGGCTTTGAGCCTAATAATGAACTAAGATGTAAGAATACTTCATTGCAACCAACTGCTCGGTGAACATAGACATGGTCAGCCTTAACCTGCCCTATTTAAAGGACCCCATTATCAGCCTTAATGACTTGAACCACTTCCATCCTTTGAGCCTTTGCAAACTGTGGGTCTTGTCCAACGAAGTCAATCTGCACAAAAAGAACCTGAGGTATAGAGAGAATGCCATTTTTCTGCTGTCGCTCAGATGAGTAGTGACAGAACCAGTATACAAAGCCAGGCTCTCAGTGCCCTTTGCATCAAACCATGCTTAAACCAGTCACATTTCACACATACACTGCCACCAACTTATGACTCTGATAATGTTAGTGATGGAACAGAATAGTATTTACTATGTTTATTTCCACAACATAGGTAGAGGCAAACAAAACTGTGAAGACACTCAGATATAAATCATGTCCAGCCTTGTAAGTTTATTAAGTCACAATAAGTCTTCTTCTTATTAGGATGTCCTTTTCTTGGTTTCAGAAATAGTTTTCCTTCAGTTAAACTCCTTGGGATGGATACTTGCTAAAGCCATGATTGTATACAGGGCTATAGATAAAATGTGTCCTGAAATTGGTCCAATTGCACTTCTGTGAAATTATCTTTGAAGTTAATCATCCAGCATCATGCCTGAATAAAGACTTAAGAATAAAAATATGTCTCCTATCACTAATAACTGTGATAATTGTGTTTTGAGCATGCGCAGTGAATGTAATCCTAAAGTCTATATAGTTCTTTGCTCTCTTCTATAGAGTACAGATGCCATTGTCTACCATACTGAGATTTATCTCTCTGCTTTGAGGAAGGCTCAAAGGATGTATAGTAAATGTCGACTAGTTTAATTAGGAAAAAGTTGTTTTTTTTCTCCTACCTATAAGAAAGAGGGTAAGCAGAAACTATGTGGAGGTTGGTGTCAGTCCTTCTAGAATAAGCCACCATGAGTTTCCTATTGCCCCTTTTTGTGCAAAATCCATGAATGTCTTCTCTCCAGCATATATAAAAGGTCAAAAACGTAGTGATTTCTGCTTCCACCCATGAAAGATAAACAGCTGCAGCAATTTCTCTCCCACAGTAAACAACTAGAAAACTGAATAAATTACATTAAATAACTGTTTTCAGGCATTGGACCTAGCCAACTCAGGACAGCAATCCCTGAGAAAATGAAGATGAATAAGATGAGCCCAAAGATTATACCACCTTACTGACTGAAGAATGTTTCTGACCACAGCACAAAGAGTGGGAATCCAAAGGAGCCTAGGGTTCTCAATGAGCTGAGGAAACAGAGGTGGCTAGAATTTGTGAGTCAGTGTCTCAGAAAGGAGAAAACTGTACAGAGAGCAAGTTCCCCTTGAAGCCTTAGATAATTATTACTGATCTGTGAACAAGGGAGAGAAACTTACCTGATGCCAGAGTAAGAATGATGAGAAAGCAGTAGGAAGAACAATGTCCAGAGCTCATGTGAGTCTAGAAGCAGTTCACTCTTGAACGAGCTAGAACTGAAAGACACTGTGATACGTGAAACACTGATAGACCCCTCAGAAAAGTATCATCTTAGTTGTAGAGATAAAAACACCAGACTAAAGGTCACTTAAGGTCACCCTAACAAAGCTTGAAAAGAGCTTTCAAAAACATCTAACTGGTTCAAATTAATTTAGCTATGTACTAAAGCAAAACCCAATAGTCTCTGAAGGAATACAACATAATCCAGCAACCAACAAAATAAAATTTACAATATACAAAAATTAACTGCATTTTCCTACCAGCAGTGAATAATTAAAAATTTAAATTAACAGATACTGTCATAAGTCAAATACTACCATTATAACAAAAGTACAGAATATTTTGAGATATATTTAAAAATACAAGTAAGTTCTATTCACTAAAAACTATAAAATATTGCTGAAAGAAATTAAAGAAAACTAAAATAAATGGAGAGCTACACCATATCCTTATATCAGAAGTCTTAATATTGTTAAAATGTCTGTTGTCCCCAAACTGATATACAGATGCAATGCAATCCCGAAGTCCCAGCTGGCTGTATTGTAGAAACTGACACTGTGATTTTAAAATTTTTACATAAATGCAAAGAATCTAGAATAAGCAAAATAATTTTTAAAAGAACTAAATTTGGGAGGTGAGAGAGAGGTTCAGGAGGGAGAGGGCATATGTACACCTATGGCTAATTCATGTTTTTGTATGGCAGAAATCAAACCAATATTGTAAAGCAATCATCAATCAATAAAAAATAAATACAACTAAAAAAAGAACAATATATATATATATATACACACACACATACATATATGCAGCAATGGAACAGAATAGAGTCAGGAACAGATACACATACATTTGTATTTATATATATATAGATGTATACAACTAATATTCAACAAAAGCACCAAAGCAATCCAGTAGTAAAAAGATAACTTCTATCAACAGAAGACACTAGAACAATCATGCATTTGAAAACAAACACACACAACAACAAAAACAAAGATTCTTATTTTGCACTGCTGCTGCTAAGTCACTTCAGTCGTGTCCAACTCTGTGCGACCCCATACACGGCAGCCCACCAGGCTCCCCCGTCCCTGGGATTCTCCAGGCAAGAACACTGGAGTGGGTTGCCATTTCCTTCTCCAATGCAGGAAAGTGAAAAGTGAAAATGAAGTCGCTCAGTTGTGTCTAACCATCAGTGACCCCATGGACTATAGCCTTCCAGGCTCCTCCGTCCATGGGATTTTCCAAGCAGTAGTACTGGAGTGGGGTGCCATTGCCTTCTCTGCTTATTTTGCACAGTATACAAAAATATTAATAATTTAAAATACATCATATACCTAAATATAAAAGAAAAAAATAAAATATTTGGAACAAAAAGACAAAAGGCTCTGAAAATTTTTATAATGCAAAGATTTCTTAGATAAGATATAAAAAGCATAAATCATGAAAACACTGATAAATTGGTCTTGATCAAACTATAACCTTATTTTCTTTGAATGTTTTAGGAAACAAAAATCAAGCCAATGACTGGCAGTTAATATTTTCAAAATGTACATATGGCAAAGGGTTTGTATGCAGAGCATATATGTTTAAAAACCTGTTAAGGGTAATAATAAGAAGACAAACTACACAACAACAACAAAAGCAGAGATTTTAACAGACACTTCAACAACAAAGATACATGCACATAAGTGAAAAATTGTGAAAGTCCTTTAGTCATTAAGTAATGCAAAATAAAACCACCACAGAACAAAACTATACAACTACCACATTAAGACCACCATAACAGGGCAGATGGTATGGTAAAGAATCCACCTGCCAATGCAGGAGACATGGGTTCAGTCCCTGATCTGGGAAGATCCCACATGCTGTGAAGCAACTAAGACCATCGTGAAAAGTCACTCAGTTGTGTCTGGCTCTTTGTGACCCTGTGGGCTGCAGCATACCAGACTCCCCTGTCCTTCACTATCTCCCAGAGTTTGCTGAGATTCAAGTCCACTGAGTTGGTGATGCTATATATCCATCTCATCCTCTGCCACCCTCTTCTCCTTTTGCCTTCAATCCTTCCCAGCATCAGGGTCTTTTCCAGTGAGCTGGCTCTTTGCTCTTGGTGGCCAAAGAACTGGAGCTTCAGCTTCAGTGTCAGTCCTTCCAATGCATATTCAGGGTTGATTTCCTTTAGAATTGACTGGTTTGATCTCCCTGCTGTCTGAGGGACTCTCAAGAATCTTCTCCACAACAATTTGAAGACGCATGAGTTTCCCCATACTGAACTTTAGAATTGAATGGACATTCCCACCCTGTTTGACAGCAATTCTGGACCTGGGAAGACTATTGATGAAAGGGGCCCAGAAGGGTTCTTGACCTTTATAACCAGATGTGACCATTAGAAATAAAAGGGGGAGCTGGGCCAAGAAAATTTGACTTTTTCTTCCAAATGTTATCAATATGGGAAATCATTATACCTTCCCTAGGGCAGAGGGAGTAAAAAGTAGAGGAAAGTCAGGAGTGTTACACAGAGAAAAGGTGGCATCAGGAATAGGATACAAGCATCCCATACCAAGGGCATCCACTTCATAATCTGTAAGTTATCCTACCCCACAGAAGCTCATTTATTAGACCAATCATATGTATAAATAATATGTGTGCATAAATATATGTATAAATTTCATATGTACAACTCACATGTTTTAATGTTTACATCCAGACAACTCTGTGATCGACACAGATAACATATCTCTTGACAATCAGCCTCCTGATACACCTACTGCAGTCTCTAATCATCCTTCTGCAGGAAGTCATAGTCAGGAATGTGTGCCACCAATGAGAGCATCTTGGTTCTTTATCACTGTGACTTTGGTATTTGAGGCCATCTCCTTTTAAAGACCTGATCAAAACAGGAAGGTAGCTGTTGAGTTGGCCAAAAGGTTTGTTCATTATTCAATACAGCTCTTGGTGAAAATGAAAAGGGCGTCTTTTGTTTTTATTTAAAATGGAATTAACTTTGCAGCCAACCCAATATATCGTGTAGCCTTCAGAGTGCCAGGACAAAAATAAAGGCTAAAGGCAGAGTGAGAGCTAAGGCAATTGAGAAATCTCTAGATAATGCTAATATCTTTGTCCCAGCCAATGGAGGGGGATGCCATAAATCAAGGACAATCATTATTTGAAGATACAAAAGGTGTGATGAGGCATTTAGGAATGGTGACTTATTTTTGAGTTAGCAATTGCAATGCTGGATTTTTCCATCTTGTGGTTCCTTTAAAATTAATACTCTCAAATCTGCTCTCTCTTTTATAACTTCAGCTCCTCCTTCTTTGTCATTTGAGAATTGTCTCAGACTACATACAAGCTTTCAGATGCTTCCTTTGGAACTCAGATCACATGTCTAATTTTCCTGAAGTACCAAGAATTCTTCCTCATTTATCTTTGCCTTGCAGGTTAGTAAACGATCTCTGCTGCTGCTGCTGCTAAGTCGCTTCAGTCGTGTCCGACTCTGTGCGACCCCATAGACAGAAGCTCACCAGGCTCCCCCGTTTCTGGGATTCTCCAGGCAAGAATACTGGAGTGGGTTGCCATTTCCTTCTCCAATGCATGAAAGTGAAAAGTGAAAGGGAAGTTGCTCAGTCGTGTCCGACTCTTAGCGACCCCATGGACTGGAGCCTACCAGGATCCTCTGTCCATGGGATTTTCCAGGCAAAAGTACTGGGGTGGGGTGCCATTGCCTTCCCCGAAACGATCTCTATAATTCCTCAAAAATAATGTTTGAGTTGTAGTTTGGATCTTTTTTTAAAGAAGAGAGCAACATTTCTACTCTGAATTGATAATAGAAAAATACATTTTTAATTAAATGCTTAAGTTAGAAAAGGATGTCATTTGTTTTTCTAGTGTAAGTGATCACAGGGGATAGAATTTCTGTTGGTATTAGCAGTACAGCTTTTCTCTAAATATCTGAGTTATTTGGGTAACTATTGTAAAGACAATTCATCCGCAACTACAAGGAAAAAAAGAAAAGTTGTATAACAAGATCTCTGAATGAATAAGATTGTTGAGACATTTCTCAATTTAAAAATTCATCTTTCAATATATTAATAAAGACTTCAATATGACCAAGAAAGCTACATCATGTTCAGTAACTTCTAAAATGGGCGCAATTTAGTTTGTATAGTCATAGACCACTGAAAGTGGAAGATTTTATTGGGCCGTTCTAGCCACACTCTGTCTCTGGTGAAGATCACCAACAACCCTGGCAGGCATTAAGCAATTAACTAGAGAGCTTACAGTCCACAGCTCCCAATCCATTGCATTAGAAAAGGTAGATATTTTTATCTTTCTATTATTTAATCTTTTCTATTATTTACTAATTTTCCTAATTGTATCTTATGAAACAACAAAAAAAGTAATTCAGTTCTTTCATTAACATAAGTGGTATCTCATTTCTCTTAAGTCTTGGCTTCTCCAAGTCAAATATTCTCTGTTTCTTTAACTGCTCAGGAAACTCAAATGGTATAGTCAACATCAGACTGATTTTTTTTTTTTTTTTTGGAAAAAAATTAAGTGTTTTTAATTTTATATTCCTGAAAAAAACTTTTTTTCAAAAGATCTAATTTCTCTGAATCACTTCATTTTATCTTATCACTTTTCATTCCATTTCTTCAAGATTCCAGGGTTTGACTGATGCATTCCTCTATTTTTCTGGCATTCTTTGCAAACTTTTCTCTTAATTTGGGGATTAATCATTCCAAATTTTTTTTTTTTTCTCTTAGAGCTATAACACTACCACATTCTTAATTCAGTATCATTATATATATATGTGTGTATTTATAAACATATATGGTGCGGACGGGGGAGCCTGGTGGGCTGCCATCTATGGGGTTGCACAGAGTCGGACACGACTGAAGCGACTTAGCAGCAGCAGCAGCAGCAGCATGGTGGGAGAGATTGATGACCAATATCTTTTATGTATTTATATATATATATGTACATATATTGTATATATTAACAAATATCCTTTATATGTTGATGTTGATGCAAGTTTGATTTCTGGGCACAGACTTAGATTTATCTTACCTCTTCATAACAACATTATGTCATTAATATATTATCATTGATTCAAACATGTCCTCTTTTTATGTTTTATTTCATATTCTCCCCCTCAAAGTCAGCCTTTTGCATGTTTGTACTTGGGATCTACCTCCCACAAACTTTATTTTTTGGGTATATGCATATCAATGTATCATGTCTAACAATGTTTAGTGTAATTATGTTTTAAAACTTTTAATTTTATATTGGAGTATAACCATTTAACAATGTTATGATAGTTTCAAGTGCAGGTCAGAGTGACTCAACCACACATATATATGTATCCATTCTCCTCCCAACTCCCCGCCCACCCAGGCTGCCACATAACATTGAGCAGCGTTCCTTGTGCTATGTGTAGGGCTGCATAATATTTATTTATTTACTTAAACAGCATTGAGCTATAAGTCATTCAATTTATTGTTAATATATTGATTTATTATGTCAGACATGACAGTGACTGAATAACAACAACATTCACATTAATATATGTATAGTAAGTGTTTGGAATCCTGTGGAATAGACCCTCATAAGAATATTTTACATTTTATACATATTTATTTTTATTCATTTCTAGTTTGTTTTCATCTCTTTGCTACTTCAAACAATGCTATCAGTAACATTCTCCTACCTGGGCGCTACGTACCTGGTAACACTGTATACATGAGCAAGACATTTTCTCAAGTACACACTTGATTGCAATTACTGGGCATACATACTATATGTACATATTCAATTTCTCTCAATATTGCCAAATTGTTCTTCAAAATAGCTGCACCACAGAAGTGCATGAAGATTCCCATTTATTGACATCCTCCTCATCCCTTGGTTTATCTTATCCTGGCATTCTTTATTCCTCGCTGGTCACATATTAGTTATTGAAATCACTCTCATAGCTGGGGTTTTGTTTTCTGAGTTGTTGGTCATGACTATGATCATACTTTGTCTCCTCAGAAAGCAATTTCCCCCAACCAGTGTCAGGTGGTGATGGACAGCCTGCCTCATTTCTTATTTAATTCCATTTGAAATGTATCACACTATCTTTTCAAGGAAGAGAAGAACAACTGTATAAATGGTGCAATTTCCTGTGATAGCACTTCTTAAAAACCTATGAAAAAAGATCTTTAAACTTCTCAAACTCTTGCTAACAGCATTTTTCTCTAAATGATCTTTTATGATTTATCATTTTTTATTGAATGATTCCCTCACGCTTCATTTCCTTCATTGTACATAATGCTATTTGACCACATGTAACATAAATTCCCCTAGCAAAGGAAAAATAAAGGCAGCAGAAAAAATTAATTTTATTTTTCCAGAAGTCACTTTGCCACATCTTATGGAGCAGACGTATATAAAGTTCACAAGATCTCCAGCCAGTCTGGGGGTCTAGGACATGTTCCCTTTCTATCCTGGAAGTGAAACAAAGGAAATAGCCCATCTTGTTAAACACTCATTCAGATTCCACTCTCTCTGCAATAGTCTTTCTACAACTGCAGCAAAAAGTGCCAATTGAAACCAACCCTGTCATAGAGACTTGTACAAAATATGAACAGTGCTAAATACCTTAAAGTGAATCAATTTCCACTGAAAGCGTTTTAACCTCCTTTTAGGTCAAGAAATAGCAATTTTCTGAGCTTCCCTGTAACCTGAGAAATAATCCTAAAAGGCAGGTGTGCAGTGCATACCTCATTGATAACATGAAATACATTGAAAATGCCTTTGCACAGGACAGTCCTCGGAACCCCTTTCCCAGCCTTTAGGCTGAGGTGTGGTCTAGGGAAGTAGAGTGACTCTTTGATGGTATTCTCTCACATCAGAGACTGCCAACTTGTTACTTTTTTAAAAGACAAAATTGGGTTAGACTCAGGGCAACATAAGATGTAAGCCTATTTTTAATTTGTTAATATAGAATGGGCACTGAGTAAATTTTACAAATGAGTAAACTGAAGCCCTGAGAGATTTAAGACTTTAGCAAAGATTCACAGTTGGGGTTACAATGGTGCTAGACCTGGGCACAGGGCAGAGTCAAGAAATGAAGGAGAAAGCACATGGAAAAAGACATTCTGGGGGGCAAAAATCTGATGGGCACTAATAGTCACTTCCAAACTGCCTATGTTCTGTCTGGATGACATCTCTGAGCGAGGCGGTCCCAACTATGATAATTTCTATCATTAAAAAGTCACAAGATGATAATTTTTGTCATTAACAGTGAGTGCTTTTTGTGCCAGATACTATGACTATTCCAGATATTCTATTGATTATATAATTCTTACAACAATTCTATGAATTAATATACCCATTTTAATGACAAAGAAACTCAGAGAACTTAAGCAAGTGAGCCAGGACGGCGCACTAAGCAGCAGAGCTCAGTGCATCATCACAGGCAAGTCTCAGTGCTGCACACTAAAGAAGGACACTCTTGGGACTTCTCTGGTGGTCCAGCAGTTAAGAATTCGCCTTGCAATGTAGGGGATGTCGGTTCGATCCCTGGTTGGGGAACTAAGGCCCCACATGCCATGGAGCAACTAAGCATGCACGCCATAACTACAGAGCCCACACACCACAACTAGAGAGTCTGTGCACCCCAACAAAAGATCCCACATGATGCAACAAAGATCCTGCATGCCACAACTGAGACCTGATGCAGCCAAAGAAATAGATTATTTTTAATGTACTCTCTTGTCTCCACAGCCTAAATAATACCACACATAAAACCCTCTTCACATTTTCTTGGCAGGAGAGGTATTCCTGTCCAAATACAGACAGTATAAATCACAGTTCCTTAAAACATAGCCACCTGGAAGCTTTGCTTTATGATTCAGAATCAACAGCTCCCCCCACCTCCTGCCCCCAAGTCTAGAGCCACTAAAGTGCATGGTTCAGCTTTTCCTTTCTCAATCTATTTAAAAATAAAAAAGGAAGAGCATTGCATATTTTTATTTGATTTCACTCTTCATTAAATAGTATTAAACAACCATTTCAGAATTCATTCAGGACCTGCACTATAGAACAACATCTTGGCTTATTCCTACACTGAGCTCTGAAATACGTTAACTAATAAAAGTCTTCTAGCACTGACACCAATAGAGAGTGTGAATTATCCATGGAATGAGATGTCGGCCATATGTAATCTGGCAGTCCCTTGACCACCCTCCCGCCCCAATTCTCAGATGACTTTTGTTCTCTCTGGTACATTATGTCATTTATTTTTCTTCTGAGTGTGATGCATTTACTGATCACTAATATAATTCTTTGTTCCTGGGTCAAGGGAGACTTTATGCTGACATATTGGTTGGGAGAAGGAATGGGAACAATTATTTATTTAGAAGAATGACTCAAACTCTCACTCATGTTTTCATTTATTTTTTCCACTGCTCTAGCCAAAGTTCTGAAATGATATCCTAAGAAGGCCACTGGGGCCAACAGACACAAGTTATCTTTGCTCACTGCTGTCGGTTCTATCTTTCTTCTTTCATTAACTCACCAAAGAATAACTCATTCCTGACCCATATGCAGGAATCCAACAGAATGAGGCATCTGTGTTGCACGTGGGAAAACAGAATGTGAAAAGTAATGCACTAAGGACGATGAGATACTTATTCTCCAAAGCAACTAGAGAGAGAAAGCCTTGAAAGTCCAAATAAATAATGATTATTTTCATACAGAGGGTGACAGGAGTGTATAGCATTTTTTTAAAGAACAGAAGACACTGCCTATTATCATTGCAGGCCTACAAAGACCTAGACGTATGTCTCACTCCACCATGACACAGGTATTGAAAGTCTCCGGAATGATGCTGCCATCTCATGTGTAAATCTACCCCTCATGCAACTTCTGAGCACTTAAAGTGAAAAATAGGTAGTACATGGGCCAAATTTGGATAAAACTGGGTTCTGACACACAGATGCACTCTTGGCAATGGCAATATTTGATGGAACACAGCTGATTCTTTCATCCTTCTGAATTTTTAAAGGAAAACAACACAGTGCTTAAGTTTTCATGCACCCATTCCAGAATGCATAGGATCAAATCCTGGCCCCACCTTGCATAACTGATTAACCTTGGGAAGGTTAATAGGCCATATTGTTCCTAAGTATTTCATCTACAAAATGGTAGGATGGTAACAGCAGCTGCTTTCTAGGGTTAATGTGGACACTAAAGTCACCAAAATGAAAAGCTCACTAAATAGCTAGAATTTATTGAATGGGTAGCAATTCACTAATTATTAGGTAATAAATCATGTTTGATGATTTGGAGGGGAATTTTAAAATTATAGGACCTGATATTTTCATATAAGGATAAGTGGGTAAATATGGATCACAGACTTTTTCTCCTTAAACTTTTAGCTATGTCATCATGACTGCAACAAAAACCTCATTAATGGGACTTCCCTGGTTGTCCAGTGGTTAAGAAACCACCTGCCAGTGCTGGGGTCACAAGTTTGATCCCTAGTCAGGGAAAATCCCACATGTCTTGGAGCAGGTAAGCCCATGATCCGCAACTACTGAAGCCCTTGTGCTGTGACTACTGAAGCCCATGCACCCTAGAGCCCATGCTCCACAACAAGAGAAGTCACTACAATGAGAAGCATGCACACCACACCTAGAGAGTAGCCTCTATTTGCTACAACTAGAGAGAGCCCACATGCAGCAAAGAAGACACTCCTGCACAGCCAAAAACAAACTAATGAATTAATTAAATCTTTACAAAAAATCAGTAGCAGCAACTACAAAAGGAGACATTATTCATTCTATAAATGGAAAGAAACAGAAGGTTCTAGATAGTGTGTCTCACAATATTCTCACTTCTCCTTTCTACTACCAAGAAACATTACTGGCAAACAAGAAAAAAAGTGACCCAGGAAATGAGAAGTGAACTTAGTAATACCTATATATTTTCATCATCTTGCCTGGAAAATCCCACAGATGGAGGAGCCTGGTAGGCTACAGTCCATGGGGTCGCTAAGAGTCGGACATGACTGAGCGACTTCACTTTCTCTTTTCACTTTCATGCATTGGAGAAGGAAATGGCAACCCACTCCAGTGTTCTTGCCTGGAGAATCCCAGGGACGGGGAAGCCTGGTGGGCTGCCGTCTATGGGGTCACACAGAGTCGGACACGACTGAAGTGACTTAGCATGGCATAGCATAACTCAGGATAGTGCACTGAATTTCTGGGGTAAAAATCATGAAAATGGAAGAACTGAACAAACAGGCTGAATTTTGCTATCGCAATGAGCATTCTCAGAAGAGACCACAAATGTAAGGCTTTCCCTCTGCACAGAAAAATAGATTGCAGATTCTTGACGAGATATTATAAAACCTGGAATGCAAAATTCAGCAGAACTTCACAGGAGAAAGCAAAGCCCAGATCTTCTACCACAGTCTCCACTCTGCTCAAATGAGCTCCTCTGCTACACTACAGATGAAGTAAGGAGTGACTTACTTTCAAGAGCTGTTGCAGATTATCCTTTTAAATTGGCTTTATTTCCAGGTCTAATTTTTACTTTGTAACATCTACTACTTTGAATTAACAATAGTTCTTTGTGTTGTAGATTTATTTCTTCAACAAATCTAAAATGAACTGGCATTACAAAGGCCATATCCTTCATTCTAGGAGATATTCCAGGAGAAACTCCAGAGAAAAGAAAGTTGCTTTAATTCTGAGTACTTATTTAATCCAGCTGGACTTCTTTTCTTTTCACTTTGTTAACACAATTGCTCAGGATGGTCTGTGCTTTTATTTTAGTTGCTGTAACCAGCTCTGCTCTGAAGCTGGAGACTTCCTGATTTGTGCATGTTTGTGACCATGAGGGTAAAGAAGAAAGTCTGATGAAATCAATATGATGCTATTTGTAAGGTCAAGGTACTTGGGGAAGATGGGAAGTCAGAGCGCTGGGGATGAGGTGAGTCATCTGAGGAGTCCAGTGCAGCATGAGGCTCTGTGGTCCGAGAAGTAAACCAGGGTATACTACCAAGCCTGCAGTTCTGTTCCCGACAGCTGTGAACCCCCCACCTCCTGTGCCCAATTCAGAACTGCAAGAGGCTTCAGGGAGCCTTGCTGCTTACAGAGGACTGAAGTCAAGGACAGGCCACAAGTTTCAGTGTGGGGGTTATTTTAGGTCATGGACTACAATGATTTAGCAAGAAATTCAGAAGACACCCTGACAAGTCCAATCTGTTTCTTCATCAACTTTGATATTGGCTGTGTCCCTCAGGCACTAAAGGAAGCAGTCTTTGTTCTCTGCCAGCATTTGCTCTGCCGAAAGCCAAGAGCGGAGATAAAAGTCAGGCTTGAGCAGAAACAGCAAGTCCTGAAGCAACATTGGCGCTTTCAAGCATTCTCACCCTGATTTCTAGCACCCAGCTTCCCTTTCCAGGCCCATCACCACACCCTTCTTCATCAGAGCTGACTTTTGGATGAAAAGTCAGGACTTAGAGATTGCTTTCCACTCTGAGAATAAGATTTTGCTGATTGGAACTCATTTTCTCCTGCTCTTCAGAGAACACTACAGCTCACCTCCTCATCGTTCGAATGTAGACATCTTTATCTGTATGAAGCCTCCAGGCTTTCCTTCCTCTGTCTACTTGTATGTCCTTCAAGGTTCTACTCAATTCAAGCCTTGTCTCTGTACTGGAGGCAGTCAGCCATGAGTTCAGATTTGGGCTCCATTACTTCCTAACTGTGAAACCCTGGGCAAGTTACTCAACCTGTCTGAGCCCACTGTTAAGACATAAACCCATCACAGTCACCTCATAAGGTTGTTATGAAAATTACATGAGAAAATGTGTATTTAGTGCCTGATGTCCATGACTCTCTGATTATTCCAGACACATTTATGTCTCATCTGTTGTTATAGATGAAAGCCACTAGTCAGGGAGGATTTTAGCCCTCTAAATCATTTAAAAGAGGTCAAGTTTTTTTTTTTTTTTTTTTTTTTTTTTAAGATAAGGTTAGACTATGTTCCTTTTTATTTACTATCATCATCATGATAAAATAGCATTAAAAACTACTATCTAATAAATACTTTCATTGTCCCATGTGATGTTTTCAACAGCTTTGATAGGTCTTTTGATTAGTTGTTGAAAATATCCCCAAACTTAGCAGCTTAAAGCAGCAATGAATTTAATATACCTCCTGAGTTTGTGGCCAAGGAATTTGAACAAGGCTTGGCTGGGCAATTCTCCTGCTCCACAGCTGTCCACTGAGGTCACTCAGGGTTTTAAGTTGGTGGTCGAGCTAGTTTGAAGAATCCAAGGTGGTGTCATCCCCATGCCCAGGATGTTGGGACAGCTGGAGGAACAAGATCTGTGGGGATAGTCAGCTGAGATGCTGACAGATAGCCACTCCAGTTTGGTAATTTCAGCACAGTCAGACTTCTTAAATGGCATCTCAGAACTCCCACTGAGTCAGGAAGTAGACGTTGACCATCTTTTAAAGCCTCTGCTCAGAAACTGGCACGTTCTATCATTCTATCATCTGCCATCTTCAATCATTCAAAGCAGTCATGGAGCCCACTTAGATTCACAGGCCTCATCTCTTGTTGGGAGGAGTGTTAAAGAATGCGTGGTCCTATTTACTCAACTGAATAGTAGTATTATTCTCGTATTACAAACACAGTCCAAGTTTCATAGTAGCTGACTTGCCTGAGGTCACACAACTAGAGGTGAAGTAACAGTTCAGAAATGTCTAGCCCTCATGCCTACTCTTAAGTCTTAACCAGCCATTTGTGCTCACTTGCACTCTCTCCTTCTCTCTCTCTCTCTCTCACACACACACTCCAGCAGAGCTGGAAATGAATGCTCATTCAAACAGTTCTGCTACCTTCATGGAGGAGTGCCGTGGGAATTGTAATGGCACTTGGTTTCCCCACTGCAATTGGAAAGTTGGTTAATGTATTGGCACTAATATAGCGCCTCTTCCCATCACAGCAGAATTGGCTGTTACTGTTATAGTTGGATTATGGCCACTTCTTCCTCCTTTGCAAAATTTAAGTCTGTGATGTTCTCGTCAAGGGAAATGATGATGGAGTTACAGCAGGCCAATGATTAAATTTGCTCAGCAACAATCTGTAAATAACCTACACATTCCATTTGATGGCTTTGATTTGGTCCCTCACTTATACAAAGGGCTGACTTCCAGGTATTGGGATGGAAAATGAGCTGGGTGTGGATAGGGGGCCAGAGTGGCTGGGTAGCAGGGGGATGACAGGGAGAGCCTATGTGGGAGCCAGATTTGTCTTAGAACTTCAAGGAAAAGTGATAAGCAGACAGGCATCTTAAGGAATCTCACCCCAAAATTTAATCAGTTTTCCTCTTTCTCGCCCTTTTCAACTGTCTACCACACGTCACTTCCTGCCTCTGTCCATGCTTTGCCTGTGGCAGGTGGGCTGGGATGGCTCATGTCCCTTCTGCTGGAGTCTGATTGTGGAATCCAGACTCTTCTCTCACTGCAGGTAGTTTCAATGAATGGAGGAGAGGATGAGAGATGCAGTTATTTCTGGATGAGATTCTAGGAATCTTATTACTGTGCTGTATTAAGGATTCTCCTCAATTTTTGTTCTCTCATTGTACAGGGGAGTCCGAAACTCTTTTCCAAATTATATAAAGAAAATACATTTATTCCCTTGCTCTAAATGCCACCAAACAGTTACTGAGTGATGAGAAAGAGTGAGAGAACTAAAGAGAGCTAGACTGAGAAAAGGGAATTTATACCATCCAAAAATGTATTGATAGAGAATGTCTGCCAGTTAGCACAGGTTCAGTTCTTTCCATAAAATAACAACCACGGGGGAAAAAAACAAAGACTTCACAAAATCCCTCCACCCACAATCTCAAATTTTCTTGGTCTTTTAAATGATGCTGTCTTTTTTGTCTGTTGTTTCCCGTAGAGTTAACTCAGGTGAATATACTTTCTTTTTAAGACATAAATTTATTGAGATATACTGTTTTGTTTCATGCCATAAAATTCACCCTTTAAGTGGTACACAATTTAACAATTGTTTATAAATTCACAGAGTTGTGCAACCATCACCACAGTCTAATTGTAGAAATGTCTATCACAACACTTGCCGTCTCTCTCCATTCACACGTCCAGCCTCAGGAAGCAACTAATCTACTTTTTGTCCTTCCAGATTTGCCTTTTCTGGACATTTGATATAAATGAGATTGTGCAATATGTGATCTCATGTGCCTGGCTTCTCATATAGCATAGTGATTTTTAGCCTCAACCAACAGGTTCAACATTATGGTTCAGGATTTCACTCTTCTTACTGCAAATAGTATCCTATTGTACAGATATATTACATTTTGCATATCCATTCCCCAATCAATGGACTTGTGGGTTGTTTCCACTTCCATAATCCATAAATATTATGAATATTTATGTGCAAGTCTTTGTGTAGACGAGAATTTTTAATTCCTTAGGTAGAGACCCAGGAGCAAAAAACTGCTGGTGATATAAATATCTATGTTTAACTTTTTTTTTTTTTAACTTGCCAAACTATTTTCCAAAGTAGCTGCACCATTTTACATTCCTAGTAGCAACCTATAGAGGGTTCAAATTTCTCTGAATACCCACAAATGATTGTGATTGCCTGATTGTTTTTTTCTTTTTTTAAGCCACTCACTGGTATGTAAAGCAGTAGCTCATTATGAGATAAAAATTCTTAAGATTCTCAGATAAATAGCTTAATATTACTGCCATAAATCAAGAAGATGGAAAATTTTCACATTTTAATGAAAATATCTGTCTCTTTTTTTAAGCACTTAGAGACTGAAAGTAGGATTTTACAAACTTTCTTTAATTCTCTTAGCAAAGAGGTCAAAGACTTATGCTTGATGAATAGATTTGGGACTTCTAGTGTTATTATGCGGGGAAGGCAATGGCACCCCACCCCAGTACTTTTGCCTGGAAAATCCCATGGACGGAGGAGCCTGGTAGGCTCCAGTCCATGGGGTCGCTAAGAGTCGGACACGACTGAGCGACTTCCCTTTCACTTTTCACTTCCATGCATTGGAGAAGGAAATGGCAACCCACTCCAGTATTCTTGCCTGGAGAATCCCAGGAACGGGGGAGCCTGATGAGCTTCTGTCTATGGGGTCGCACAGAGTCGGACACGACTGAAGCGACTTAGCAGCAGCAGCAGCAGCAGTATTATTAGGACATGTTAAACAAGTAACATTTGCATAAGATAGTAAACATACCTCATATATAGGGGAGATATTGCAGTATCTCCTACCACTTCCTACTCAACATGCCCATAACCCCTTGTGTTATTTTGTCCCATGTTATAGAACTCTGACTATAGACAGACTTCTATTCCAGGTAACCTGTGGTCATTCAGAAAATATTTGAGTTGGCTAAATAAATGCTAGAAGGTGATAGAAGCATTATTTATAATAGCCAGGATATAGAAGCAACCTAAGTATTCATCAACAGATGAATGGATAAAGATGTGGGGTGTGTATGTGTATATATATATATACATGCACACATACATATCACATCTGGAATATTACTCAGCTATAAAAGGGTGAAAATTTGCCATTTGCAACAGCATGAATAGACCCAGAGGGGAGATGGATTGGGAGAGAGGCAAGATTGGTAAAGGGGATTAAGACTTACAGACTATTAGATATAAAATAAATAAATTATAAGAATATAAGGTACAGCAGAGGGAATGTGCCAATATTTTATAAAAACTTTATATGGAGTATAATCTATAAAAATATTAAATCACTGTGTTGTAAATATGAAATTAGTATAATACTGTAAGTCAAATATACTTCATTATTTTAAAAGGTAATACCTAAAGGCTTCCCTGGAGAAGGCAATGGCACCCCACTCCAGTACTCTTGCCTGGAAAATCCCATGGACGGAGGAGCCTGGTAGGCTGCAGTCCGTGGGGTCGCTCAGTCCGACATGACTGAGCGGCTTCACTTTCTCTTTTCACTTTCATGCATTGGAGAAGGAAATGGCAACCCACTCCAGTGTTCTTGCCTGGAGAATCCCAGGGACGGGGAAGCTTGGTGGGCTGCTGTCTGTGGGGTCACACAGAGTCGGAGACGACTGAAGTGACTTAGCATTAGCAAAGGCTTCCCTGGTAGCTCAGTCAGTAAAGAATCTGCCTGCAGTGCAGGAGACCCAGGTTCAATCCTTGGGTTGGGAAGATCCCCTGGAGAAGGAAACAGCAAACCACTCCAGTATTCCTGCCTGGAAAATCCCATGGACAGAGGATCCTGGTGGGCTACAGTCCATGGGATTGCAAGAGTCGGACATGACTTAGCAACTAAACCGCCATCACCTAAACGAAAGACCCCCTAAGGAATAAAAAGCAGTATCATTATAATATGAAATCATTAATTAGGAAAATGATTAAAAGACAGGTAAAGCCAACCAGCAATGATGGAGATAGAAAGGACTGATTTTAAACAAATTACTAAACAGAGGCTTAAACTATAAAATTTGACCTCATGCTGGTAAGATGGAAACAAAAGCATGTTTTTGGTGAATATTCAGCAAGAAAACCAGCAAATGACATAATAGTATCATCAGCAATACTTATCCATCTAACAAGTTTTTGTGTCTTATTAATTTAGGGTGACCAACTGCCCCAGTTTGCTGGAGCTGAGGCGTTCCCCACAATGCAAGATTTACAGCGCTAAAATAAGAGTGTCAGACAGACTGGTTAGTCACCCTACTTGTCATCAAACAAGGAGGTCTGTGAGGAAGGCATATGAGAAATTTGGTGCAAAAGTCTACCCATCTAGGAGTCAAGATATCTGAGGTTTTGTGCTTTAAACTATCCTAGTAACTGGCTGAGACTTAAGAGGTGACTTGGCCCCTCTGATCTGGAGGAGATTAAATAGGGTAACTCAAAGAACTCTTCTAACTCTGATATTTTATAATCCTACAGAGGTGTATGATTATAAGTACAACTGTTTTCTTTTGCTGATCCATAATCCACCGTCAGTAGAATCAGGAAAAAACATATTTAGGTACAGAAATATGACATTCAAAAATTCAGAATTTTTCCACTATAAAGATATTAAGTAATAAAAAATCTGTTGCACCCCCATGCTTACTTTCCACCTCTTATAACCCTATAAGAGTGAATGACATTATTCTATTAAAATATATGAATCTTTTTCTGATTCTGGAATTTCTCAAAGAATCCAAATTCTAATTCTGAGAGGCTAAAATTTTTCTCATATGATTCAAAACAGACTCTGGCTTTAGTTTCAGAACTTAGCACAGCACTTTATCACAGTCCCTGGCACACTGAAGGAGCCTTGTAAATATTTGTTGAATTCAAATGAACTAATGAATCTTTGACTTTAAAGTCAATATGCAAGAAGAGCTGGGGGTGTTTTTCTTATCTGTCCATCTTTTCATTTTTAGAAAGATTTCAATAAGAAGTAACTGACACTGGGTTTATAAGCATTGAATGGGGAAATGTATTTTAAAATATCTTATAAATAATAATGCAATATACAAATTTACCACATTAATGTCTCCTTACTAAAAAAAGAGAAAGACACTGAGTTTATAGACACTGGACTATATAGTCATTCAAACTTCAATGATGTACATGGGTATTCAATAGCACTCTGAATCTTGTATTCTGAGAATCATAACAGTTTTGAGCTTATAAAAATCTCTGATTATTTGAATGTACATCTGTAAAAATAAGATTGAAGAAATAAAATACTGATATAGCTCAATTCCATCTAAGCTGAAGGACTAATACTGAAGCTGAAGCTCCAATACTTTGGCCACCTGATGCAAAGAGCTGACTCATTAGAAAAGACCCTGATGCTGGGAAAGACTGAAGGCAGGAGGAGAGGGAGATGACAGAAGATGAGATGGTTGGAGGGTATCACAAGTTGATGGACGTGAGTTTGAGCAAGCTCCAGGAGATGGTGCAGGACAGGGAAGCCTGGTGTGCTGCAGTCCATGGGGTCACAAAGAGTCGGACACTACGGAATGACTGAACGACACCTAAACCTACAAGTTTAAGATAGATATCAGGTCAAAACAATAATAACCAGAGTAAAAACAACAAGCAAATACACCCAAACATACACACATCACCACCATGACCACTCCATCAAGTAATTACTTAGGGAGAAATTTGATACAAACTTGAAAGTCAACTCAGAAGACTTTTTTTTCCCCAACTTTTTAAGGCAAATGGTACTTATTTTGTTATGTACCCAGGATTTCTTAGCTTTTGCACTCTTGACGTTATGCTGGATAGTTCTTTGTTATTGAGGTGTTGCTTGTGCATGGCAGGATATTTAGCAGCATCCATGGCTTTACCCACTGGCCACTAACAAACATCTGCAAAGCTCCCTTCTCCCTTGCATGTTGTGACAAACAAAAAACAAAACATCTCTGCTGCTGCTGCTAAGTCACTTCAGCCGTGTCTGACTGTGCGACCCCATAGACGGCAGTCCACTAGGCTCCCCCGTCCCTGGGATTCTCCAGGCAAGAACACTGGAGTGGGTTGCCATTTCCTTCTCCAATGCATGAAAGTGAAAAGTGAAAGTGAAGTCACTCAGTCGTGTCTGACCCTCAGCAACCCCACGGACTGCAGCTTTCCAGGCTCCTCCGTCCATGGGATTTTCCAGGCAAGAGTACCGGAGTGGGGTGCCATTAATATTGCCAAATGTCCCATGGTGGGCAAAATCACCCAGGGTGGGAACCCCTTATCTAATATGAGGGTATCTGAATTAGCTCTAAGAAATATAACAAATAAGATGTTGAGATATTTTTATAAAGATTCTATATCAATTATTCTATAATAGTTCACACAGTTACCTACAATTATTACTTATCATCAAATAATGACATTTTTGCCCTTAAACAAAATTCATACTTTCTGCCTATCCCAACTTTATCTCATGGAAAAATGTTATTTTTTTGACCCCTGTTCTCTGCTGTAGTTCAAATGCAGCTTTGTTTACCAACGTCACATTTGGAAAGGCAGCCACCTGTAACAAGCAGTCAGTTCTTCTGGTAATGTTTGCTATTTCAAAAGGTTTAGCCTGTCAAGTTTTAAAACTTCTCTTATATTGAAACTCTTCATCATTGTTTGTGAGTTTCGCTCATTATACTTGAAACTTCTGCCAAAAGAGGAACATTTACTCCTCACAATGAGTGAAAGATAAATATTTTTACTTTCAATGTGTTTGACACAATATATCATGAGAAACTGAGGCAAGGTAGTTGCAAGAGTTTCTGCAAATCAATAAAAATTGGTGGAAGCAAACATTTATTGAAACATTATACAGATCTGGGGCTTTTTCTCCTCCATAAACCCCCTCATTCCTATGCATAACTGGTTGATGCCCATTTACCAGAAGGAGTTCAATGACGTTATTAAGAAAAGTAAGTGTTAGTCACTCAGTCATGTCCAACTCTTTGCAACCCCATGGACTGTAACTCTCCAGGCTCCTCTATCCATGGAATTTTCCAGGTGAGAATACTGAAGTGGGTTGCCATGGCCTCCTTTAGGGGATCTTCCTGATCCAGGGATCGAATCTACATCTCTTACGTCTCTTTCACTGGCAGGTGGATTCTTTACCACTAACACCACCTGGGAACCCCTATTAAGAAAAGATTGTTAAATATAAGTATTGTCTAAAGCATGATATACTAGACAACTTCTTTCAAAAAATTAGTGTCTAAAATTTAACCTAGTCAAAGATTAAGAAATTGTCTGTGCCCTCTAATTGTTGCCTCTTTTCTGAATTATTTGTCTCAGTGAATTCACCCCTTATTCCTTCTCACCCAAAACAGAAGCCTCAGAACTATATAGGCCCAACATAGTTCTTATATGCATCTCCCTCTTTCCATTCATGAATTTAGTCCAGGTTTAGCTCCTGTAATGTTGAAAAAATTAGTAGTGTCCTGTTATGGGCTGGGTTGTGTCCCCTCCAAATTCATATGTTGAAGCCATTAAACCTCAGTGCCTCAGAATGTGACTGCATTTGGAGAGAGGAGTTTTAAAGAGGTAATTAAGTTAAAATGAGATCCTAATAATGGCCCTAATTAATACAACTGATGTCCTTATAAAAAGAGGACATTAGGACACAAAGTGATACCAGTGACATGTGCACAAAAGAAAAGGCCACGTGTGGACACAGAGAGAAGATGGCCATGTGCAAGCCAAGGAGAGATGCCTCCGAAGAAACCAAACCTGCCAATACCTTGATCTTGGACTTCTAGTCTCTGGAATTGCACAAAATAAATTTCTACTGTTTAAGCTCCTCCGTTTGGAGACTGCAATTGAGGCATGTATGCAATCATCCTCATCCGCATCCAAGGCCAGCTGAGAGGCTAAAATACCTCTTAGCTTGGCAGGCCAACAACTCCGCCATCAGACTTACGCACCTCTGCCACTCTTCTCAAGGTGTCAGCTCTTGGACGCCACACTCTAACTGTACTCATGGGTCTCTGGAGATATGTAGTTCCATTACATCATTGTTCAGCTTTCTGTTTCACTTCCTGCTAGAAATACACTCTCCATGCCATTCGCCATTTGGTTATCTACTTCTTTTTTGTTTTGTTTTGTTTAACTTTACAATATTGTATTGCTTTTACTATACATCTACTTCTAAGTCCAAGTTGTGCCATTTTTTTTAAAGAAACATCTCAATTCTTCCCCAATAAGGAAAATCACGCTTACATTTTGCCTCATTTTACTTCAGGTATCCTGACATCAATGACACATCCTTGTACTTTGTCCTGACACAGATGTCTATCCCATTGGACAGTAAGCACCTTAACCTCAGGAATCATGTGGCACTCATCTCTGCAGTCTCCTGTGCTCACTTAATGTGCTGAAAATACACAGAATGAATGAAAGAATGCAAGAGTACATGAACATAGTAGAACTTTAGCTGAAGAGAGGGATAAAAATATTTTGGGTAAATATTTACAGAAAATTATTGTGACACCAAATCAGAAGGGTCTTCACACTTGTAAAATACAAGAAAGGTTATTAATATTAATAGCCTTTATTAATATTAATAAGTGGGTTTAATTCATTGCTAGGGACAAGGAAACGCCAAATTTACAAATGTCACCCCTTAGGCCAGATATCCCCAGGCACACTTTCATTCTTTGATCATAGCGAAATGGAAATTTCAAAACATTAGGAGAAAGTGACCACCAACCAAAGTGGTTTTTATTAATCTTTCATTATAGCTCTCTAACAAAGCTGAATTTCCAAGTAAACATGAAAACTCAGGCTGACTTAACTCTCTTGACCTTGGGTGTAATGAAAAAAGGGTTTTTTGTTTGTTTGTTTTTAAGGCAGTCCAACTGGGCATAACAGGGAGGCTGCTTCAAAGTGAAGAGGATATTTTAATTTTTTTTTTATTCCTATCCTGGAACATGAACAGTAACATTCTGTACAGATTACCTCCTTTGGAGCACAGGCAAAAAATATTTTTTCTTTGTAAAATGGGAATTTTCATGAAATTTTGTAAATGTGTCATGTTCTCTTCTCTTGTCTCATTATTTCCAATTTATCTTCTTGAAAGAGGCCCACACATCTTAGTGAACTTGCTTAACACTCAGCTTGTTATTTTTAGATTCTTAAGAAAAATGACAAGTGGTATTATTACATGGTAAAATTAAAAGGCCTCCTAGGCAAACAAACCCTCTAGTTTCCTGAAGTTTCACCTCCAGCACACACTGAAGGCACCTGCACAAGGTAGAGGGTAGCAAGTTGATACAAAGCTCTGTGCCCCCACTGCCCTCATTCCTGCATTTCTCTCACCACTCAGAGAACAATAGCAGCTGTAGAGAGGCAGTATACTCTGGGAGGGCAGATACCCACCACAATGAAGAGCTGGTTTATGGATCCAACATAGTCCTCAAAATTACAGCAAATAAAATCTGAAGGGTCCATGTTTTAGATGTGCAAGAACTGGGCTTTACTAAGACAAAAGGAGAAGTTGTAGCTTCTCAGAATTTCCAAAGATGGTTTTTTAAATATCAATAACCAAGCTTAGAAGACTGAACAGAGTTCACATGAAAACACTTAGAGCAAAGAAGAAAGCATACTCAATGAAACAATTTACCTTCCTCCACCCTAGAAGGAAATAAATGGTCAACCAGCAATCAGGAAACAAAACCAGGTGGCGAGACTGGAATAAAGAGGTTGGTGCTTATCTTAGGAGCTCCCCACCAACTCCATTACCAAACTCTTCTTCTTACTACTACTACTACTACTACTAAGTCGTTTTAGTCGTGTCTGACTCTGTGTGACCCCACAGACAGCAGCCCATCAGGCTCCACCATCCTTGGGATTCTAAAGTCAAGAACCCTGGAGTGGGTTGCCGTTTCCTCCTCCAATGCATGAATGTGAAAAGTGAAAGTGAAGTCACTCAGTCAAGTCCGACTCTTAGCAACCCCATGGACTGCAGCCCACTAGGCTCCTCCATCCATGGGGTTTTTCAGGCAAGAGTACTAGAGTGGGGTGCTATTGCCTTCTCTGAAACTCTTCACAGACACAATCAAAGATGGCAGACACTTATATATGGAATCAGAAAGCAAAACAAATGAATTTATTTACAAAACAGATTCACAGACTTGGAAAACAAACTTATAGTTATCAAAATAGAAAGCACCTAGAAGGAAGATAAATTGGGAGATTGGGTGTAAACACTGCTGTTTTTAAAATAGATAATAAGCACCTACTGTATAGCACAGGAGACTCGGCTGGATAGTCAATAGTAGCCTAAACAGAAAAAGAACTTAGAATAGATTATGTATAATCGTATCACTTTGCTGTACATCTGAAACTAATACCACATTGTAAATCAACTACAGCCCAATATAGAATGACATATTTTTAATAAAATGATAGCAGAGTGAGAGAGACACCCAGTGCAGGGTTGCAGGCATCACAGAGCAGAGGAGTTAGTGCTGTGCTTCCCAGAGCTTCCTCAAGGAAAACTTGATGCCTTCATGAAAATTATGAGTAGGGGGCTGGGGCAGCCTAATGCACAGATCTAGTAATGACTTAGAGAAAGTCTTAAGCAGATCAGCTTGAAGGGGAACTCTACAAAGTCCCTCACATCCTACAGAGCCACAGGACATTAGCTGAGAAACCCCAAACTGCCAAAATGCTGATAAGGAGCTCAGAGGACCATAAACTAGGAAGATCCTGAGTTTGAACTCAAGATGCAGAGCTCATGGGCCGCATATACTGAAGGCGATAGTAGGAACCAGAGTCAGAGTCCAGGCAGATCTAACCACCTCACTTGAAAGTTATTGGGGGCCAAAGTAGCCCAAGAAGCTACTCCTTAAATGCCCCCTGGGAACGGATCATATCTGAGAAAAGAAGCTGAAGGACAAATTTTCAAATTTAACAGAATAATTGTATTAAAGATACAGAGTTTTAAACCAAAACCATCTGAGTTTCCTTGCAAAGGACAGATAGTTTCCCAATAACAATGTGCATGATGACCTGAAAGCAAATAAAGACTAGTAAAGAAAATTACCTTTGTACACTTAGGTTGGTGCTACAAATCTAAATCCACTGTGTATAAAACTGTACATATACAGGCAGCGAGAGTATGCTGTTCTGGTCTGAGCAAGTTTCACTAGGCGTGTCCCAGTAGGTGGTCCTCTAGTGCTGATGTGTCCTGGTTAAGGGTCAATGAGAGAAAGCCTAACATGTAGTCACTGTGCTCCTTGCCCCTAGGATCTCACTTCCTAGCTCAACATAGACTTCAGTTTTGCTTCTACTATCCCTCTGCTCCAAGTCCAGCTATTATTAGGGCTGAAAGTAGTCTGGTAACCTAACCAAATGTCATCACTGTGTTCAGTGCTTGAATGCTGAGATGGATAAGAAAACAACTCATCCTCAAGAACCTCAAAATTTTCTAGAGCCAAGAGTGGTGAGAATATGAAGCAACCAGAACCCTCCTTCACCGTTGGCAGGAGCAGAAGTAGCAATGACTCCAGATATCTGTTTGACAATATTGATCCAGGATGAACTTATCCATAACCTGTGGTCCAGCAAGTCTAGTCCTAGGTATATACCCAACAGAAATATGTATGTGTGTCCTTTGAAAGATCCATACAAGAATGTCCAAAGCAGTATTGCTTGTGGGAGCCATAAGCAGCCTACACATCCATCAAGAATCATAGTGGGAAAATATACAACAATGCAGGTGAATAACTTAAAATGAAATATGGTAATTTGTGTGGATCTTATAATGTTGAGTGTAGGAAGCCAAACTAAAAAGAGGGTCTGTAGTACAATTCCATTTATAGAAAGCACAAACACACAAAATGAATCAAGAAGACAGGAGAGTGGCTACCCTTGAGGAGGAGCTAGAAGGAAGCAAGAGAGAGGTTTTTGGGTTGATATTTATTTTTCGTAAGGTGTTACATAGTTGTGTGTCCAGTCTGTGAAAATGTATAACATGCATACTTTTACATTTATATAATATTGTATATTATATTATATATTTCACTATTATATTAACACCTATTATATTCCAGCAAAAAGTTTATAAAAATTAAATTTCCAAAATCCCAATATAAAGTAGTAGAGGATTCCAGAACTATTTCCATGATTTATTAATGCAGAAACCAAGTTTGCTTTTTTCCTCAGATTGCCCCAGTTTCCAACTAAAACTGTCAAAGTTTTCTACAGCCAGTTGCATGAATATACAAAGGTTCTTGGAAGCAAAAATAAGTAGAAAATGTCAGAATACTCGTACTTCCTGCCATCCCCTGTTACTGACTTAAAAAAAAAAAGTTGAGAACCCCAAACTGAAATTCCCCCTTTCCATCTTCAGTGCTCTAAAATCACAGTCTTAAAAAGCATCATTTCAGAGAGAGACAGGCGCCCCAGCAGGTGCCATTTCTAATTCCTCAGGCTACCGTCTGCACTAAGTGCTGAGGGATAAAAGCAGTGATGAGAGCATTCTTTCCCCAATTTCATATTCATGGAATTTGTTGTTACTTAACTTTTCACAAATCATTAAGCTGAAGTACCTCTCCATTTTCCCCCCAAATAGTGTCATTTGACCTGGTATCCAGCTTAATACAGCCTTTGCTTTTGAATAGATTTCCTCACAAGTGGCAATCTCTAATAAGGTCATGTCGAGAGGCAACCCTCTGCCTGCTACCTAGTACCTGGTAAAGTGATGAGGGTAATTTCAAATGGCATTCAATCAAAAAAATCTGAAAGTTTTATTATTGAGGTTGGGGACTTTCTCATGTTCAGATGAGGCTCACTGCAGCTTGACTTTGACATTTTCAACTAAGACTTCTAAGGATGAAATTTTTTAAACTGTGCACGTATTCAATGATCCACATTGCCTTACAGATCAAATAGTTGTGTGTGTTTTTAGAATACTGAATGCAAATTTCTTTTCTTCCTCCAAAAAAATACAGTTGATCACTTGCCACATAGTTATCAAGGTTGAAACTCTAAATATATGAGATAAGTTCAATATTAAACAATGAAGATCAAAGCTTGAGTGATATTGGGGAAAAAATACTACTTCTGGGTTGCTGTTAAAAACATGCATCCAAATTTAATTACGGCATATACTCTTATTTCAGGATAGAGCTGCTTGTGTGAGAAATGGGCCTAGAAGGAATTTGGGAGGCTGGAATGAAGTGGCCTGCCTTTTCCAATCTTTTGGCAGTTAAAAGGATAGGGTCTTGACTTAAAAGGAATATATGCTGAAATTCAGTTCAGTTCAGTCACTCAGTCATGTCCAACTCTTTGTGACTCCATTAACTGCAGCACACCATGCCTCCCTGTCCTTCACCAACTTGCAAAGCTTGCTCAAACTCGTGTCTATCGAATCAATGATGCCAGTCAACCATCTCAACCTCAGTCGTCCCCTTCTCCTCCTGCCTTCAATCTTTCCCAGCATCAGGATCTTTTCCAATGAGTCAGTTCTTTGCATCAGGTGGCCAAAGTATGGAGTTTCAGCTTCAGCATCAGTCCTTCCAATGAATATTCAGAACTGATTATCTTTAGGATGGACTGATTGGATCTCCTTGCAGTACAAGGGACTCTCAAGAGTCTTCTCCAACACCACAGTTCAAAAGCATCGCTTCTTCAGTGCTCAGCTTTCTTTATGATCCAACTCTTACATCCATACAAGACTACTGGAAAAACCATAATTTTAACTAGATGGACCTATGCTGAAATTAGGTAGTATTACTATGAAGAAAACCAGTGGCAGTGATGGCATTCCAGTTGAGCTATTTTAAATCCTAAAAGATGATGCCATTAAAGTGCTGCACTTAACATGCAAGCAAATTTGGAAAGTTCAGCAGTGGCCACAGGACTGGAAAAGGTCAGTTATCATTCTAGTCCCAAAGAAGGGCAATGCCAACGAATGTTCAAGCTACTATGCAACTGTGTTTATTTCACATGCTGTCAAGGTAATGTTCAAAATCATTCAAGCTAGGCTTTAACCTGAACTGAGAACTTCCAGATGTACAAGCTGGATTCAGAAAAGGCAGAGGAACCAGAGATCAAATTGCCAACATCCACTGGATCACAGAAAAAGCAAGGGAATTACAGAAAAACACCTACTTCTGCTTCACTGACTATGCTAAAGGCTTTCACTGTGTTGATCACAACAAACTGTGGAAAATTCTTAAAGAGATGAGAATACCAGACCATCTTACTTTCTGAGAAACCTGTATGCAGGACAAGGAGCAACAGTTAGAACTGGACATGGAACAACGGACTGGTTCCAAATTGGGAAACGAGTATGGCAAGGCTATATATTGTCACCCTGCTTATTTAACTTACACGCAGAGTACATCATGTGAAATCCCAGGCTGGATGAAGCACAAGCTACAATCAAGATTGCTGGGAGAAATATCAACAACCTCAGATATGCAGATGATACCACTTTAATGGCAGGAAGTGAAGAGGAACTAAAGAGCCTCTTGATTAGGGTTTTGAAGGAGGAAAGTGAAAAAATTGCCTTAAAACTCAACATTCAAAAATCTAAGATTATGGCATCTGGCCCCATCACTTTAAGCCAAATAGATGGGGGTAGGGGGAGTAGAAACAGTGGCAGATTTTATTTTCTTGAGTTCCAAAATCACTGTGGACAGTGAATGCAGCCATGAAATTAAAAGACACTCACTCTTTGGAAGTAAAGCTATGACCAATCTAGACAGCATATTAAAAAGCAGAGACATCACTTTGCTGACAAAGGTCCATCTAGTTAAAGTTAGGGTTTTTGCAGTAGTCATGTACTGATGGGAGAGTTGGACCATAAATAAGACTTAGTAGCAAAGAATTAATGATTTTGAATTGTGGTGCTGGAGAAGACTCTTGAGAGCCCCTAAGACTGCAAGGAGATCAAACCAGTCAATTGTAAGGGAAATCAATCCTTAATATTCATTGGAAGGACTGATGCTGAAGCTCCAGAACTTTGGTCACCTGATGTATAGAGTCGATTCATTAGAAAAGACTCTGATGGTAGGAAAGATTGAAGGCAGAAGGAGAAGGGGATGGGAGAGAATGAGATGGTTGGATGGCATCACCAACTCAATAGACATGAGTTTGAGCAAACTCCAGGAGACAGTGAAGGACAGGGAAGCCTGGTTGTAGTTTATGGGTTGCAAATAGTTGGACATGACTTAGTGACTAAACTACAACAAAGCGCTGAAATAAATAAGCCATAATGCCTTGGTTGAGTTTGGGAAGATGATGATGGATAGTTGCCTTTTCTGAGTATAAAAATGTTATCACTTTTCAAGAAATCAATGAATAATCTAGACAAACCACCTCTGCAGTCCTTTCCCTGAAAATGAAATTTAGGAAGCAGGTGGACATCAGAACAAAGAAGCTGTAATAACAAGGTCAAATAGGTTCTAGACAACTCTTCCCTGCATTTGCCCTGCCCACCTTGCTCCTTTCCACACAAAAGAATGACCCTTTTCATTGATCCAAGAATATTCAGTTTTGAGGGTGTTGTTTATCTCTGAATTTTGAGTATATGCTGTTCTGGAATGCCCGATTTCCTACTTCTTCCTAATCTAGCTTTGCTTTTCCTATGAAACCCAAAATCATATCACAAATAAAAGATGGTGGGAGCAGAAGAGGAAAGGGATAAAGGAAAAAAGATGTAGGGAGAAGTAATCAACACTGAGAGATTCCAGCCTGGAAACTTTTGTCTTGGGAAAACTTTTCCATATGTTCAAGAATAAAATTACACTCATTTATTTATCTAGGTCTTATTTTAAAGAAAAGTGAATGTCTATCCTCCAACAAGTGGAATGAGCCAGCTCATTTTCTAGCTGCATTTTTAATTAAAAATTATTATTAGAATCACTTGATTTACTTTTAGTATTCATAAAAAAGCTCAGATTTGAACCGTTAATGGAAATAATTAGAAAACAACATCAGATTTTTTTAATTGCTTGCATCCTATTAATTAAGCAGCAATATTGTGAAATATTGGTGTCTACCACTGCTATTTGTTTAAAAACCCATGTCACCATTTTATTTTATTGTTTATGCAGAACATTTTGACTTTCAGAGAGAAGAGATTTTCACAAATGCCAATAAAAATGCTTTGTGAGGCAAGATTATTTGGAGCTGAAAGACTAAAAGTGTGGCTTAGAGAGACAGTTAAGTATGCCTTAAAGAAACTAAAATAAGTATTCCATCACCCCAAGCATGGCAACAGTCTCTGGATGATATTTCTCAAAAAGGTGGATTTTAAAATAATTAAGCCTGCATGTGTAATGGAAACCAAGTTCTCAGACATGTGGGATCCAGGGTTTTGTTAGAGCGATGGCTAGAGTAATGAACTGTTAGAGTAATGAACAGATGTCATGTGGTTTTCATAGTTTCATACAGAAAGAAAGACTATGACGCCTCTTGAGAGGAGTCCATCAGCCATTAATCCCTGAGTACATGTGCCCTGCTCCATTTCACACACCCACCATAATATTCAAACACATTGCATAGCAAATTTCACAATATAGATAACTTCTTTCCAAAAGCACAAATGCATGCTAACAAATATCCATTTGTATCTTCACATATTTCTAAATAATGTTTTATTCAGTATAAAGATGTAGAATTTCAGAGCACCTAGGAATTTCTTTCCATATTCTTATGTAAAGCCAAGAAGTAAATATTATGACCAACATGATGAAATCTTGAGGTCAACTAACTGTTTCTACATCTCATAGCAAAATCAAGATAGACCTAAATTTGACTCAAGTCCTAGTTTTCTTCTGCCAACTCTTGTGCTACCCACTGGGGCCTACAATAAAAGCTTAGATTATGTAAGTGATGGGTTACATTTCTCTTATTTATTGACCAGTGATTCCCTCACCACCCTTTACCCATTCTCAAGCCTACAATAAGTGATAACTGACAGTATCTTCTCCCCATTGTGTACCAAGTATTTTTTCATATTTTATCCCACTGAATCTTCAAAACAAATCTATAAGATAGTAACTTTGTTCTTCCATCTTACGGGTGAACTAAAGCTATAGCATAAAATGATTTAATATGATAAAAAAATTATTGGGCAAGAATTCAAATATTGATTTCTGTAATTTGAAAGCCTGTGCTCCTTCATCAGCAGAGAAGGCAATGGCACCCTACTCCAGTACTCTTGTCTGGAAAATCCCATGGATGGAGGAGCCTGGTAGGCTGCAGTCCATGGGGTTGCTAACAGTTGGGCATGACTGAGCGACTTTACTTTCACTTTTCACTTTCATGCACTGGAGAAGGACATGGCAACCCATTCCAATGTTCTTGCTTGGAGAATCCCAGGGACGGGGGAGCCTGGTGGGCTGCCATCTATGGGGTCGCACAGAGTCAGACACAACTGAAGTGACTTAGCAGCAGCAGCTCCTTCATCAGGCTACAGAAAGAGGTTAAATATCTTCCCTTTTCCAAAGAAGTGTTTGTAACACTTTCAGAATAATTCATGGTAGATATCAAGCTATATGGAAATTTCCTAGCAAGTGGCTCTATGGTTGCTTTTAGGGCTTCAAGCTGAGGACACATTCATTCTCATTGTAGAGAAAAGGTCACAGTAGACTGGTATTAGGGCTTCCCGGGCAGCTCAGCTGGTAAAGAATCTGCCTACAAGGCAGGAGACCCTGGTTTGATTCCTGGGTTGGGAAGATCCTCTGGAGAAGGGGTAATCTACTCACTCCAGTATTTTGGGGCTTCCCTGGTGGCTCAGATGGTAAAGAATCTGCCTGCAATGTGGGAGTCCTGGGTTGGGAAGATCCCCTGGAGGAGGGCATGACAACCCACTGCAGTACTCTTGAATGAAGAATCCCCATGGACAGAGGAGCCTGATGAGCTACAGGCCATGGGGTCACAAAGAGTTAGGCATGATTGAGCAACTAAGCACACACAGAGACTGCTGTTAGGGATTTGAATATGTTAAATGTAGAACTTGTATTCTTCCTCTTCTAATATTCTAACCTATCTCTAAGAGGATTAAAATACAGTATATATTTCAATTTATAGCATCAAATTTGTTATTCTGTTACATACTTTTCTGGTTATCTGCCTACTGTTTATTCTCCTCTTCCTTCTTCCAAACAGAACTCAGTTTTGTTCAGCTACCATGTCTCCTTCACACTATCTCAGAAGGATATGCACTCATCCCATCTCAGGGGTGGCTGCAAATGGTCTAAGAATTATTCTACCCTTTACTAATGACTGGTTAAGGAATGTTCTTGAAACACAAGTAAGGCCATTGAGACTGATCTTTTAAGAGAAATATTTTAAATTTTATAGAGAAAGACAGGAAAATGAGGAAGGCATCAATAGCCCCCTGTTGTATACTTCATCAGGGCATTGATAGACATTGGATATGCTCAATATTTTTATATAATTATAATTACATGTTGGGAGAAGCAGGGGGCTGGGAGTGCTTGGATTACTTATCTCAGAGAAAGAGAGCTTTGATTATTTATCAGTTAGAGTTAATCACTCTCTAAATGCTTTTCTTCCAAAGACAGTTCCTTTGGAGTCAAGACAGTATGAGGAGACCTCTTAAGAAAAATCACTTGGGTTTGCCAATATTGTAGACATCAAAAAAATATAGTAAGATTGAAACATACTGTGAAATCAAGTTTAAAGTGCCATTTTCTCATTGTGGAGCCTGCGTAGATTACTTTTTCTGACCCTGGTGGCTCAGATGATAAAGAATCTGCCCATGTTTCAATTTCTGGGTTGTGAAGATCCCTGGAGAAGGGAATGGCAACCCACTCCAGTATTCTTTCCTGGAGAATTCCATGGACAGAGGAGTCTGGTGGGCTATAGTCCATGGGGCCACAAAGAGTCAGATATGATTGAGTGACTTTTACTTACACTTTTTAATTTTTGCACATGGTTAACCATCTTCTCTTCAAATTCAGTTTCATCCTCATCCTATTTGTACATCATTGTCCTTGTGCTTATGATATCTTTAATCAAACTTGTTATCTAGTCCAGGACTTCCACAGCTCCCACCCACTGGCTGGCCCTGAGCCTGGCAAGTAAGACATAGCAATAAACAATACCACAAACAACACTCATGTTCTGCTTTAGTTTACAAAATCCATCACCATACATATTCAAGAGAGTCATCATAACAGTCCCACAAGACTAGTAGTACCAACACTCACTTTACAGATGATGAAAATGAGACTCAGGATGTTAAGAAATTTTCTCAAAACCACTAAGCTAGGAAAAGCAGATCAGGATAAACGTCTAGTATGCTTGACAAAAATTTTGTCTTCTTCATGGGAGCTTGGAAGTCAAGACAACCACTGTGGAAGCAGGTTCTGTGGCAGACACTCACTGGTGCCATGTCCAGATTTGCTACAGCTGGTTAGTGCAGGCATTCCCCTTGCTTTTGTGAGAGTTAGCTTCAACAGCTAACAAACTTGTCCTGGGGACTGGCCTCTGGCAAAATAAACTGCCTTCCATCAGAACATACCTGTGAGGTTATGCTTTCTTCCCCAGAGGCAACCAACAGCCATAAAAGATGAATTCTGAGATTCCAATTTTCACCCCCATGCCTGAAGATGGAACTGCTCTGTGGTGTTACTTATATTCCAGAGCTCCCTGTGCAATCAGACTGAGGCTACACTTGAAGTGAACTCACATCTTTGCCAGGCTTCTTTCCCCACCTACCCTACTTGGCTCATTTCCTTACAGATTTCCTCTGAGAGCTTGCCTTCATAAAACAGTTGCCCAAGCAACTTCATCTCAGGATACGCTCAAGAGAACTCAATCTCAGGCAAGAATGGGCTCTATCTTTACATTACCTGGGATTATATCCTGGTTCCAAAACTTATTAACTGGGTCACCTTGGGAAAATTATGTAACTGTTGTAAGCTTCAGTTTCCCCATTTGACACACAAAGATAACAGTAGGATCTACCTGTTAGGATGACTGACAGTCTAAACTATAGAAATAAATGAAAAAAAAAAGCTTCTCTCCATGCCTGGGAAATAGTAAGCACTTAATAAATGTCTATCGGTATATATCATTATGATTATCAACATCCCCAATCCATGTTAGTCTTTGGAGATACAACTTCCTTAGCCCTACTGAACAGGGATGCTAGCTGTAGGAAAAAAATATGCAAAAGAATAGCATATGCAGTGGTGGCGGTCAGGGGATTACAACAAAATGGGGATAAACAGAATGATATGCTTCAAGAAACATCTAGACGTCCTGATTCTGCTCATCCAAATCAATTTAGTAGATATTTATGGAGTGCCATGTGCCAGGAACTATGGTACTTTCTAGACATCCAAGAAGGGAACCTATTTCTCTCTTGACAAGCTGGCACTACAGGAAGGGGAAGGGTTTTCGTTTTGTGATGTACTAGCAATCCCCTCAAGCACTGCATATATAAATGCATAAATGTTGGCTATTAAGTCATAATGCATTTGAAAGTCTCAGATAATTGCCCAGGAGGTGAAAATAACAGACTTGGGGATAAATCTGGTTGTAATATAATTGTTAGTTATATAAGCCTTTAATGGATTATATTTTTAAGTACTATTACTTGTAAACTTTGGCTTTTAGCAAATTAGGTATCATTTGAACACACTGGCTGAGGCTTAATAAGAATCAGAATTATATTTTGCTTGTTATGTAAGTAAATATCTTGTTACATGCCTGTTTAATGCTTGCAAAAACCATTCCAAACAATCTCTTTAGAATAAGAGTCTAATTACACATTTATCATTAAAATTACAGTGAGCTAATTGCCTTGGAGATATCTTTATCTCTCTTGCAGCTTGCTTAATCCTAATGCATGTTTTCAATAATCATTTGTTACTTAATTAACTAATTAACAAACAATACCTGTCCTATGGAAAATCCTAAATTAAACACTTGAGGCTCCTTAATTGAATGCTCAGTAACCCAATATAGTCCTTAATATTAGAACTTTTAAATATTGCAAATATTCTATTGAATCATAGTAGTTTGCTTCTGTTATCTTTGGGGCTTAATTGGTAGAAAAGGGGCAGCTGATAATATACAAGGGGTAGTCAGCACAGCAGGCTCTGATGAAATATAAAATATCCATGAATAACTGCTGAACAACAGCCAAAGTTGGCCAGTCACACCAACCTGTAACAAAGGCAGACCATTCATTTAGATACAAATATCCCCTTGCCCCATGAAATTAAGAAGCAGAGTTTGGAAGGTAAGCACATACAAGTCCCAAAGTTAACAGTTTCTGATGCAAAGCAGACACATCTGGTATCTTGCCCCGTCTTGCTGCTTCTTCTCTGCTGCTGCTGCTGTTAAGTCGCTTCAGTCGTGTCCGACTTTGTGCTCTAGATATAGTGTTTCTGACAAACCTAATGAGTGAGTGAAGTGAGTGAACTGGCTCAGTTGTGTCTGACTCTTTGCGACCTCATGGACTGTAGCCTATCAGGCAAGAACACTGGAGTGGGTTGCCATTTCCTTCTCCAATGCATGCAAGTAAAAAGTGAAAGTGAAGTCGCTCAGTCGTGTCCGACCCTCAGCGACCCCATGGACTGCAGCCTTCCAGACTCTTCCATCCATGGGATTTTCCAGGCAAGAACTAGAGTGGGGTGCCACTGAGACAGCATATTAAAAAGCAAAGACATCACCTTATGAACAAAAGTCCATACAGTCAAAGCTATGGTCTTTCCAGTGGTCATGTATGTTTGTGAGAGTTGGACCATAAAGAAGGCTGAGGACCAAAGAACTGATGCTTTCAAGCTGTAGTGCTGGAGAAGACTCTCAAGAGTCCTGTGGACAGCAAGGAGATCAAATCAGTCAATTCTAAAAGAAACTAACCTTGAATATTCACTGGAAGGACTGATGCTGAATCTCTGATGCTTTGGCAACCTGATGCAGACTCAACTCATTGGAAAAGACCCTGATTCTGGGAAAGATTGAAGGCAAAAGGCGAGGAGGGTAGAGAGGATGAGATGGTTGGATAGCATCATAGATTCAGTAGACATGAACTTGGGCAAACTCCAGGAGACAGAGAGGAACAGGGAAGCCTGGTGTGCTGCAGTCCATGGGGTCACAAGGAGTCAGACATGACTTAGTGACTGAACATCAATATAGTGTTTATAGGTGGCCTCAAGAGTATTCCTTTGGACTACATTTGCTTACATGGTTTTCTGAGTCTCCAGTCTAGCTCTTCCTTATTTAACATTGAAAACACTGCTAGAGGGATTTCCCTGGCAGTCCAGTGGTTAAGACTTCACCTTCTAATGCAGAGGGTGTGGGTTCAAACCCTGGTCAGGCAGCTCAGATCCCACATGCCTCATGGCCAAAACAAGAAAACATAAAACAGAAGCAATTATTATAACAAATTCAACAAAGGTTTACAAAAAAAACTTAATAAAAAGAAAATACTAGAAATCACTTTCTAAGACGCAAATGTAATTATTAAGCCACGAATCATTTCCCACCACTTTCTAAGGATTGTTTTCTGGCATCTGTGATGTTAGCAGCTTTCTGAATCCTCATCCCTGGTTTCTTATTGATTTCCTGATCTCTCCAGCCACCGCTTCCTATACCTTGCTATGCTGTGCTTAGTTGCTCAATTGTGTCCAACTCTTTGAGACCCCATGGAATTTAGCCCACCAGGCTCCTCTGTCCATAGGGATTCTCCTATGAGAATCCCTAAGAGAGAATACTGGAGTGAGTTGAAGAATTTGCCTGCAATGCAGGAGACCTTGGTTCAATTCCTAGGTCATGAAGATCCCCTGGAGAAGGGTAAGCTGCCCAGTAAACTTGGGCTTCCCTGGTGGCTTAGTCAGTGAAGAATCCACCTGAAGCGCGGGAGATCTGGGTTTGATGTCTTAGTTGGGAGGATCCCCTGGAGGAGGGCATGGCAACCCACTTCAGCATTCTTGCCTGGAGAATCCCCAAGGACAGAGGAGCGTGGCAGGCTGCAGTACATGGGGTCACAAAGACCTGGATATGACTGAGCCATTAAGCATGGCACAGCACAAATGGCATAATGAATATAAAGCGTCAATAATAATGATAAATGATAAGCTACTGTGAGTTCATTTTAATGTAATTCAGATCAGATCAGTCGCTCAGTCGTGTCCGACTCTTTGCGACCCCATGAACTGCAGCACGCCAGGCCTCCCTATCCATCACCAGCTCTCGGAGGTCACCCAGACTCATGTCCATCGAGTCAGTGATGCCATCCAGCCATCTCATCCTCTGTCGTCCCCTTCTCCTCCTGCCCCCAATCCCTCCCAGCATCAGAGTCTTCTCCAATGAGTCAACTCTTTGCATGAGGTGGCCAAAATACTGGAGTTTCAGCTTTAGCATCATTCCTTCCAAAGAAATCCCAGGGCTGATCTCCTTCAGAATGGACTGCTTGGATCTCCTTGCAGTCCAAGGGACTCTCAAGAGTCTTCTCCAACACCACAGTTCAAAAGCTTCAATTCTTCGGCGCTCAGCCTTCTTCACAGTCCAGCTCTCACATCCATACATGACCACAGGAAAGACCATAGCCTTGACTAGGCGAACCTTTGTTGGTAAAGTAATGTCTCTGCTTTTGAATATGCTATCTAGGTTGGTCATAACTTTCCTTCCAAGGAGCAAGCGTCTTTTAATTTCATGGCTGCAGTCACCATCTGCAGTGATTTTGGAGCCCAGAAAAATAAAGTCTGACACTGTTTCCACTGTTTCTCCATCTATTTCCCATGTAGTGATGGGACCAGATGCCATGATCTTCGTTTTCTGAATGTTGAGCTTTAAGCCAACCTTTTCACTCTCCACTTTCACTTTCATCAAGAGGCTTTTGAGTTCCTCTTCACTTTCTGCCATAAGGGTGGTATCATCTGCATATCTGAGGTTATTGATATTTCTCCCGGCAATCTTGATTCCAGCTTGTGTTTCTTCCAGTCCAGCATTTCTCATGATGTACTCTGCATATAAGTTAAATCAACATGGTGACAATATACAGCCTTGACGTACTCCTTTTCCTATTTGGAACCAGTCTATTGTTCCATGACCAGTTCTAACTGTTGCTTCCTGACCTGCATACAGATTTCTCAAGAGGCAGATCAGGTGGTCTGGTATTCCCATCTCTTACAGAATTTTCCACAGTTTATTGTGATCTACACAGTCAAAGGCTTTGGCATAGTCAATAAAGCAGAAATAGATGTTTTTCTGGAACTCTCTTGCTTTTTCCATGATCCAGCGGATGTTGGCAATTTGATCTCTGGTTCCTCTGCCTTTTCTAAAACCAGCTTGAACATCAGGAAGTTCACGGTTCACATACTGTATAGGAGTCAGGGATCAAGACCATCCCCATGGAAAAGAAATGCAAAAAAGCAAAATGGCTGTCTGGGGAGGTCTTGCAAAGAGCTGTGAAAAGAAGAGAAGCAAAAAGCAAAGGAGAAAAGGAAAGATATAAACATCTGAATGCAGAGTTCCAAAGAATAGCAAGAAGAGATAAGAAAGCCTTCTTCAGCGATCAATGCAAAGAAATAGAGGAAAACAACAGAATGGAAAAGACTAAGGATCTATTCAAGAAGTTCACGGTTCACATATTGCTGAAGCCTGGCTTGGACAATTTTGAGCATTACTTTACTAGCGTGTGAGATGAGTGCAATTGTGCGGTAGTTTGAGCACTCTTTGGCATTGCCTTTCTTTGGGATTGGGATGAAAACTGACCTTTTCCAATCTTGTGGCCACTGCTGAGTTTTCCAAATTTGCTGGCATATTGAGTGCAACACTTTCACAGCATCATCTTTCAGAATTTGGAATAGCTCCACTGGAATTCCATCACCTCCACTAGCTTTGTTCGTAGTGATGCTTTCTAAGGCCCACTTGACTTCACATTCCAGGATGTCTGGCTCTAGGTCAGTGATCACACCATCATGATTATCTGGGTCGTGAAGCTCTTTTTTGTATAGTTCTTCTGTGTTTTCTTGTCACCTCTTCTTAATATCTTCTGCTTCCGTTAGGTCCATACCATTTCTGTCCTTTATCGAGCCCTTTTTTGCATGAAATGTTCCTTTGGTTAATATTGTATTTCTTGTGCCCAGTACAGCTGTGACACATTGTATGTTTATAAACCCCGTTAATGTTGCAGGTGGATTGTATGAATAAATAACTATATGAATGCTTGAAGCAGAGAGAGAAACACTTTGAAATAATGTAGAAGTTTATGTTTCTTGTTTTTCATTTTAAAATTTATTTTAATTGGGGAAAATTGCTTTAGAATGTTGCGTTCATTTGTGCCATCAGATCAGATTAGTCGCTCAGTCATGTCCAATTTTTTGCGACCCCATGAATCGCAGCACGCCAGGCCTCCCTGTCCATCACCAACTCCCGGAGCTCACTGAGACTCACATCCATCGAGTCAGTGATGCCATCCAGCCATCTCATCCTCTGTCATCCCCTTCTCCTCTTGCCCCCAATCCCTCCCAGCATCAGAGTCTTCTCCAATGAGTCAACTCTTCGCATGAGGTGGCCAAAGTACTGGAGTTTCAGCTTTAGCATCATTCCTTCCAAAGAAATCCCAGGGCTGATCTCTTTCACAATGGACTGGTTGGATCTCCTTGCAGTCCAAGGGACTCTCAAGAGTCTTCTCCAACACCACAGTTCAAAAGCATCAATTCTTGGGCGCTCAGCCTTCTTCACAGTCCAGCTCTCACATCCATACATGACCACAGGAAAGACCATAGCCTTGACTAGGTGAACCTTTGCTGGCAAAGTAATGTCTCTGCTTTTGAATATGCTGTCTAGGTTGATCATAACTTTCCTTCCAAGGAGTAAGTGTCTTTTCATTTCATGGCTGCAGTCACCATCTGCAGTGATTTTGGAGCCCAGAAAAATAAAATCTGACACTGTTTCCACTCTTTCTCCATCTATTTCCCATGAAGTGATGGGACCAGATGCCATGACCACTGCAACTGTTCCTCAAATGTATCTACAAGTTCAATGCTTCTGCAATCAAACTCTCAAAAGGAATTGATAAACTAATTTTTGAGTTATAATTGACCTATGTCAATATATTAGTTTCAGATATACAACAAAATGATTTGATGTTTGTACATACTGCAAAAATGATCACAATAAGTCTAACTAACATTCATCACCATATGTAATTATACAATTTCTTTCTCTAGTGCTGAGAATTTTTTTAACAATTTATCATTTCATTATTATTATTTTACTTTACAATATTTTATTGGTTTTGCCATACATCAACACAAATCCACCACAGGTATACACATGTTCCCCTTCCTGAACCCCCGTCCTACCTCCCTCCCTGTACCATCCCTCTGGGTCATCCCAGTGCACCAGCCCCAAGCATCCTGTATCTTGCATCGAACCTGGACTGGCGATTCATTTCTTATATGATATTATACATGTTTCAATGCCAGTCTCCCTAATCGTCCCACCCTCTCCCTCTCCCACAGAGTCCAAAAGACTGTTTTATACATCTGTGTCTCTTTTGCTCTCTCACATACAGTGTTATCATTACCATCTTTCTAAATTCCATATATATGCATTAGTATACCATATTGGTGTTTAAGACCTACTCTCTTATCAACTTTCAAGTGTGCAATATAGTGTTATTAACTACAGTCACCATTCTCTATTTTATATCTTCATGATTTGTTTATTTTATAACTGGAAGTTGGTGCCTTTTGACCTTCTCCACCCACTTCTCCCATCCCTTATCCCACCACCTCTGGCAAACATATATACAAGTGTTTATATATATTTGAAATTATGTCCTATAGCAAAGGGATCAGTATGTTTCCATCTGGTCACAGAGGGAGATCCATGACCATAAAGTAAATCAACAGAGAGGGAAAGACAGGATGAATGCTAAAACTTTCTTTAAAAATTCTAACTTTCCCTTTGTTCAAACAGAGATCAAACAACAAAACTGTTGGAGGACTACAGATGAGGGCCTGGATTCAGTTCCGTCAACCAGTTGTGTCCAACTCTTTGAGACCCCATGGACTGTAACATGCCAGGCCTCCCTGTCCATCACCAACTCGTGAAGCTTGCTCAAACTCATGTCCATTGAATCAGTGATGCCAGTCAACCATCTCATCCTCTGTCGTCCCCTTGTCCTCCTGCTTTCAGTCTTTCCCAGCATCAGAATCTTTTCCAATGAGTCAATTCTTCACATCAGGTGGCCAAAGGATTGGAGTTTCAGCTTCAGCATCAGTCCTTCCAATGAATATTCAGGACTGATTTCCTTTAGGATGGACTGGTTGGATCTTCTTGCAGTCCAAGGGACTCTCAAGAATCTTCTCCAACACCATAGTTCAAAAGCAGCAATTCTTTGGTGCTCAGCTCTCTTTGTAGCCCAACTCTCACAACTATACATGACTGCTGGAAAATCCATAGCTTTGACTAGACGGACATTTGTTGGCAAAGTAATGTCTCTGCTTTTTAATATGCTGTCTAGGTTGGTCATAGCTTTTCTTCCAAGGAGCAAGTGTCTTTTACTTTCATGGCTGCAGTCACCATCTGCAGTGATTTTGGAGCCCAAGAAAATAAAGTCTGTCACTATTTCCATTGTTTCCCTATCTATTTGCCATGAAGTGATAGGACCAGATGCCATGGTCTTTGTTTTTTGAATGTTGAGTTTTAAGCCAGCTTTTTTACTCTCTTTTACTGTCATCAGGAGGCTCTTTAGGTCCTCTTCACTTTCTGCCATAAGGGTGGTGTTATCTGCATATCTGAGGTTATTGATATTTCTCCCGGCAATCTTGATCAGCTTGTGCTTTATCAAGCCTGGCACTTCACATGATGTACTCTGCATATGAGTTAAATAAGCAGAATGACAATATTCAGCCTTAATGAACCCCTTTCCCAATTTGGAACCAGTCTGTTGTCTCATGTCTGATTCAAACTGTTGCTTCTTTACCTGAATACAGATTTCTCAGGAGGCAGGTAAGGTGGTCTGGTATTCCCATCTCTTTAAGAATTTTCCACATTTTTTTTGTGTGTGTGATCCACACAGTCAAAGGCTTTGGTGTAGTCCATAAGGCAGAAGTAGATGTTTTTCTGGAGCTATCTTTTATGTGACTATGTGATACCAAATACCCTCGTGTCTCTATCATTCTGTGACTCCATTTGAAGTTCCTAGCACCCTATATGTTTTACAAAAGAGCATGTGTTCACTGTTCTATTGGGTGTAGCATTCATTCACTCATCCCCTATACTGTTCAATGTTCAAAGCTATTAAATCATTGTTAAGATTTCAATGAACCTCTTTTCAGGCTTTATGAATGACTCATTACGGGGAGCAGTAGCCGTAGTGACACTACAATTACACTTGGTTTGCATTGTCTATAGTTCAAAAAACCTTTGAAAGGAGTCTGAGCTTCTTCACTGTGTAAAGCAGACACAAGAAATGGTGTATATTAAGACCTTGCCTTTGGCCTATCTCTTTCCTTATAAAGTATTTTCAGGGTCTATAACCTAGTTTTGATATTGCTGTTTACATTTAGGGGTTTTTTTCTGTTGTTTCAGAAAATGAAGTTCGAAATCTCCCAAGTTTGGCCCAACAATAACTTCACATAACTTTCTAACAAATATTTAATGGAACTTTTTTTTTTTATGGTTAGGCTGAAACATTAGAAAATTAACAGCTTAGAAAACATTATCAGTTGGAAATGTCATACTTGGAAAGTGAGGTACAACAGGAAGTGAAAACCTTCCACCTCACACTGAAAGCTTTGGGGAGACAGGGCCCTGAGAAATGGCTGTCCATAACGGGCTCCTCCAGGGAAGCCCCATGTCCTACACCAGTCTTCACCACTTTGTAATTAACATCACTATTTATAAGACAAATGCTAAAGTCATTGCCCTTCAAAGGAAGAAGGAGTAGTCTCCTTCCCTCTTAATAGTTTGACCCTCAATTATAAAAATAAAAGCCCCATAGTCAGTCTGAACTTATTTCAAATTAACATTATGCTCCAAAGTTTTGCTGCAAATTGTTCATAATTTACCTGTCAGAGATTGTGAAAGACATCATTATAATCCAAATCAAAGAATTTTCTTTTGCTTATGTTTAGAATGATATCTCCAAGTTTCAGTAATGTTTTTGCTAAATCACATAGGGTGAGAAATAATAATAGGATATCGCTTAATTGAATATGTCATCATGACAGGAGGTACAATACTCCATTTAAAACACGATGGAGCTTGCTGGCTACCAAGTTGGATTGATTGCCCTCATTATGTACATAGTCTGCATTTCCCTTTTGCCTGCTCCACCCTCAACAGCAGCCCAGCTCCACTGAGCTGTTGAAATCCTGTATTTCAAATTAGCTGTGAGCTTTCCATTCGTAAGACTTTCTACACTCAAATTGTTGGTACAATTTCAAATGCCAAGAGACTGAACAGAATTCTGAAAATGTACATTGAAAGCTATTTTTTAAATAATTTAGCATAAGGATCACAGCCTTTTCACCAAGGTAGCAATTAAGTCATCACTGCTGCTGGCCCTATAAAAATTGATAGGGCCTGTTTTTATCACCCATACCTTCTAAACTGCTTTCTTGTACAATCTGACACCAAAGTCAGAAATCACACAGTGAAAACTAGTACCAGGAAAAGAGAGAAAAGGTCATTAAATAAAACTTATATTTTTAAATATGTTCCACTGGTATTAACCCTGCAGAAAATGACCAGGCAGATAATATTTCAGGTACCTGTGTAATTATCATTGCTAAAGACATTTGTCTAATCAAACATATTTTTTCCTATTCAACCAGGAAAAATAAACTAAATTGTACTTCAGGGACATCTCATTTTTCAGGACAGCTCAGCTGGGAAGACCTTTTCTTGCCTATTTTTAAAAATTCTACATTTGCTTATGAGCAATATTTACACACACCAGCCTTTCTGACATGTCAAATCTCCTGTCTCCCACCATTCGTTGCCACCTCCTCTCCTGTGAATGTCTCTGTCCTATTGTATAACAAACTTCCCCTGGAAAACCTGCCTATTATCCTAGCAGGTGTTGGGCTCCTGCTATTCCATGGCAGCAGTTCTCCATTTTGTAAATTCCGTGGCTTTCAGAGAACAGTCAGCAAAGAATATCGGCTGAGGCCTGGAGCCTGGACTTCATGCTTGGGTAACTTCCAGGTTCAGCTTTGCCCTGATATTTACAAACACACAATTCTCTTGCAGTGCTGGTGCAGGTGAGAGGAGGGCTGAGTGCACGGTGTTTACAACAGTTAAAGGCTTGCATTTGACCACAGAGAAAGTTAGATGGGCCCACCTTGCTCAAGAATAGCTCCAAGAGGAGCAGCTATCACTTAATGAACACAGACATTTATCTGGAATTGTGGATGCTGCTTTTCTTCTATTTTATCTTGCAGTCCTTATTATAACCCTGTAACATATGTATTGTCAGCTCCATTTTTCAGATTGGAAAACCAAGATTCAGAGATGAAAAATCCCATTCCCCCAAACCCTGAAATAGGAGAAAGTGACTTCTAATCCACCACGGTACAAATCAATGCTTCTCAAAATTGGATGAGCATAGGAATCACCTGAGGATCTTGTTGAAATGCAGCATTTGAAGGTCTGGGATGAGGCCAAAGATTCTGCATTTCTAACAAGTTCCTGTAGATACCAAGCTGCCGGTCCCTGGGCCACACTTTGCTTAGCAAGAGTATAGATTATCTGTTTTTTTAATGGAGGAAAACTTTTACTGGTGAATACAAGAAGACCAGTGCAAGGATGCCATGCATTGGCTCTGTGGGCACATTAAAATCTTGAATCTGTGATGCCAAACAAGGTATAGACAGCTTGTGTGGGGAATCCGCCAGCATTCATGTCCGACAGGCATTTTGCTTTCTGCCAGCAAGTTCTTTGGCAGTAGTGTGAAATACACATTTCTTTCTGGACAGAATTTGAGATATTTTCCTCCCTATTTTGTCCCAGTGACTGCTTTACAAGTGCCTTTTCTGCTTACAGATAACTCAGTGTCTTTAAAGGAGTTGTTATATAAAGAAGGTATAACAGAGAGAGAGTGAATTCAGAAGACCTAGGTGTCATTCCCATCAATGTCGTTTTCTAGCTGTGTGATATGTAAGAACATTAAACCTTTCTCTGATCAGCTTCTTCCTTTGTAAAGTAGGGAAAATAATTTAATACACATTTACTCTCAGACAGTAAAGTGTCTGCTTGCAATGTGGGAGACCCGGGTTCGATCCCTGGATTGGGATGATCCCCTGGAGAAGGAAATGGCAACCCAATCCAATACTCTTGCCTGGAAAATCCCATGGATGGAGGAGCTTGGTGGGCTACAGTACATGGGCTTGCAAAGAGTAGGACACGACTGAGCGACTTCACTTTCTTTTCACTTTACTCTGTGGTGGGTTTGAGGATACTTTTTTTTCAAATTTAATTGTATTTAATTTTACAATATTGTATTGGTTTTGCCATACATCAAAATGAATCCGCCACAGGTATACATGTGTTCCCCATCCTGAACCCTCCTCCCTCCTCCCTCCCCATACCATCCCTCTGGGTCATCCCAGTGCACCAGCCCCAGGCATCTGGTATCAGGCATCAAACCTGGACTGGCGACTCATTTCAAATATGATATTATACATATTTCAATGCCATTCTCCAAAAATCATCCCACCCTCTCCCTCTCCCAGAGTCCAAAGGACTGTTCTATACATCAGTGTCTCTTTTGCTGTCTCGTATACAGGGTTATTGTTACCATCTTTCTAAATTCCATATATATGCTTTAGTATACTGTATTTGTGTTTTTCTTTCTGGCTTACTTCACTGTGTATAATAGGCTCCAGTTTCATCCACAAATTATTAAAAATAATTAATTAGTTAAATAAATAAAAGTGGGCTATGCTGGTATCACCACTTTGTAAAGTTTGGCATATCTTCTAAAGCTAAAACTCAGGCCCCATGCCAGAGGGATGCCCCCACAACTTCACCTCTTTGTAGATTCTCAAAGGAAATGAGAGCATGTTGTCCACAGACTCTTCACTTCTGCTTTACTTAAGGTAGCCAAAACAACAGAAACAACCCAATGTCCACCAGTATCTGAATGGATAAATAAATTGCCACATAGTCAAATAAATGGTGCTAGCCAGCAGTGAAATAGAACACAATACCACTATATCCAAAAACTTAGATGAACTTCTTGTGTATGTGTTTATGTGCTTAGTGGCTCAGTTGTGTCCAACTCTTTGCGACCCCATGGACTGTAGCCCACCAGGCTCCTCCTGTTCATGGGATTCTTCAGGCAAGAACACTGGAGTGGGTTGCCATTTCCTTCTTCAGGGGATCTTCCCAACCCAGGGATCGAACCCAGGTCTCTCACACTGAAGGCAGATTCTCTACTGACTGAGCCACCAGAGAAGCCTGAATTTCATGTATAAACATGAAAAAAAAAAAAAAAAAGAACTCTGGTCAAAAGAGTATGTACTATGTAATTCCACTTATATAAGGTTTAAGAACAGGGAGCTTGCCTGGTGGCTCAGACAGTGAAGAATCTGCCTGCAATGCAGACCTGAGTTTGATCCCTGGGTCAGGAGGATTCCCCGGAGAAGGGAATGGCTCACCCACTCCTGTATTCTTGCCTGGAGAATTCCATGGACAGAGGAGTCTGGTGGGCTACAGTCCATGGTGTTGCAAAGAGTTGGACATGACTAAGTGACTAACACAAGAGGCTAATCTATGTTGATAATATTCAGAATAGTGGTTTCCTCTAAGTTGGGAGTGGGGGTGAGTACTGATGGAGGAGGACATGAAGGAAACTTCTAAGGTAATAGAAATGTTCAGCATCTTGATTTACACTGTGGTTATTGGGGTGTGTACTATGAAAAGTTAATCGCATGGTTATGACTATGACTTGTATATGATAATGGTGCACCAAGGGCAGGTCCCAGGTTCAGGCAACATGGGGTGCATCATACATACAGAATTTACAATAGTAACACTGACTCACTCAGTCATGTCTGACTCTTTGCAACCCCACGGGCCTGTCATGCTCCTCTGTGCATGGGATTTCCCAGGCAAAAATATTGGGGTGGGTTGCCATTTCCTCTACAGGGGATCTTCCCAACCCAGGGATCAAACCCAGGTCTTCTGCATTGCAGGTCGATTCTTTAACAACTGAGCCAACAGGGAAGTCTGACCAAAAGTGAAGTATTCATTTTTATTGATTCCCATGTCCTTGCAATTCTAAACAATGCCAGTGATAAAAAATACTTCTTCCTATTGTGGCCAAACAGTTCCCTCAAGCTTGCTTTCAGTCCGTCACTGGGACACTTCACTGTAGACAAGGCAATCTAACAACAAAAAGTGATAAAGAAGCCACTGTGTCCAGACTGATGAAGGGAGTGTGTCATCACCCTCACTAATTATTGCACATGAAGTACAATAAGAAATAAATAGCATTGATCTACAGAGTTATGATCATCAGAAGAGACTGTTTTTAATTTTTTTAATTGAGATATAATTGACATGTAACAGTATGCAAATTTCAGATGCACATTGTGTTGATCTGATACATTTACATATCGCAAGATAATTGAAATTTAAGGTTAGCTACCATATCACATAATTATCATTTATTTTGTGGTGGGAATAATTAAGGTCTTTCTCTTAGAAAATTTGATGTCTATAATACAGCACTGTAGTCTAAAATCATTATGCTGTGCATAAGATATCCAGGATTGATTTATCCACAGTTGCAAACTGTACCCTGAACAGCATCTCCCCAGTTCTCCACCCCCAGCTCCTGGTAACCACCATTCTACTCTGCTTTGCCAAGTTCAGTTTTGTTTTTTGGTTTTTTTTTTTGGATTCCACATATAAGTGATATCTACAGTATCTGCCTTTCCTGACTTATCTTACTAAGCATAACGTCCTCAAGGTCTATCATAGGTGTGTTTTTTTAAACAATAAAGGATTTATAGATATTCTAAAAATCAGAGGATTGAAGCTGCACTGACATCTCACATACCAGATACCCTCCTGTTTACTTTTATTTTAACCATAGAAACAAGGAGCATAACTGGGGAGGAGTGTGTCAGGAGAAAGCCTCCCCCTGAATGCCCAGCTCCCTTTGCACCTGCAGTCTTATTTGAGGAATAAGTTACCAGATGCTTATTCCTAAACACCTTATCTTTGGGGGATTAACAATTCAAACAGGGGCCATGGGGACACAGAAGAAAAAAGAGGTAAATTTGTGGGGAGAAGCGGTAGGTGAATGGGTTTCTGGGGTCCTACTAACATACTAATATTAAAAGACACATATTGAGAGCTTATCTGAGCAACATTAACCCAAACTTCTCAATAGCTCTCGGAGGTAAGGACAATTATTACCTTCATTTACCTCAGTTGAGGAAACTGAGACAGAGAGGGGTAAGTAATGATATATTTCCTAGAGTCTCTTGACTTTGAAATAGTGAAGGCAGGGTTTGCAGTCAGGTGGTCTGACTCTTGAATCTCTTCTGCTTCGCTACCAGGTAGCTTTAAGGTCTCCTGACAGATGTAACATAAACACCTGTACAAACCAGCAGAGTTCTTAAACTATTTTTGATTCAAGATCTCACAGATCCACTTTATGCCATGATCCCTGGATCTAAGTCCTGTACCTTCGGGACTTTATCTCTGGAAGAAACCAATAGGCAAGGGGAATGGAGTGAGGGCCAAGAGAAAAAGGATATTAATGTAAGTACACATATAGCTGATTCACTTCATTATACAGCAGAAACTAATACAACATTGTAAAGCAACTATACTCCAGTTAAAAAAAAGGGGGGATGAAGTCAATAACTACCACCACCTGCCAAAAAAGAAATCAATGGAAAGTTTTGACAGAGTGTTCTCAACCATTTTGTATTTGCCAATCATTAAATACTTCATCAGCAGAGGTGAATGGATTGAAAGACTGAAATAACACTCAGCAGAACCTCAACAGTTACAACCAATGAGTCTTTTCTAATGGTTCATGGCATGTCCGTTTGTGGTTAATCTCACTCATCATTTCCTGTATTGGCTGTAACCATAAAAGACACAATTTAACAAGAGAAGCCAGACTGTAGAAGCAGGTAGGTGTAGGAACTTTGGAGAAAATCTTGGATTCGAATATGACCTCTTCTTGCTTCCTGTACAGGCCGGTGGTGGGGGGAAATGGAGAGAAGCTCTTAAAGGATACAATTTGCATCTAACAGATAAATAAACCTGGAGATATAGTGCATAATATAGTGATTATACACAATGATGCTGTGTTTCAGACATCAAACTTGCTAAGAGAACAAGTCTTAATTATTCTCACCACCAAAAAGAAACGATAATTATGTGATGTGACAGAGGTGTTAGCTAACACCACAATGGCATTGTGGAAATAATCTAACCTCTCTGTTCCACATCTGTACAACACACACAACTATGCTTGCTCATGCAGAATATTAGAAGGAATTATTTAATTCATTTATACTTATAAAATATTTAGATAAATACCTGGCACATTCTAAGCAATATACTTTTTTCATAAATAAGTGTTACATGTACCATTTTTTTGGGTGTCTGCTTTTAATTGATGCTATGCATCTTTCCATTACTTTCAAAAATTATACCCCACTCTACATAATCTAATGACAATCCACTCAATGCAACATTTCCATATGATAGAATAAAAATCATAGTAGCAGTATTAAAGCTTAGGAAAAATAATGTTATATACTTATCAAAATTTCAGAGCGTATATCAGAGAAGGCAGAGATGCCCTGCTGAGATGAATACAGATCCACAGTCCTACTTGGAGCATTTAGGGGAGATGCTGGGAAGAAGCCTTATTGACGCTCTCCCCTCCTCCCTTCCCTCTGCATGGTTGCCTGGACTGTAAAACCACCCATTCCTATTTCACAGCCACCCTCTGCTGTGCCATACTATTTCTACTTCACCCAAGCCACAGACCCCAGAAGCATTCTCAGGAGTTTATCATTCCACTGATCCTCTATTGAACACCTCCACTGAGCATCCCAGAAGTGTCCATCTATTCAGTCTTTGTCCTTCGTTGTGTTCTTGCTATATTTTTGCTTCAGTCTTTCCTGGCCTAGACTACTTGCCATTAGCACCTACCCTAAGGTGGATCATCGTCCACATTATCCATCAGTTACATTCCTGGCTTTTAAAAATCTCATTTCAAGATTCTCTCTTAACATCTGGGTTCCTCATTCATTAATTCTTCTGCTCATTCATTAAGAAGATATTTATTGAGCACCTACCATGCACCACATATTACATGAGGTTTGATGGTTTAAAGGATACAGATATGACCTTGACCTCATATGAGACCTCTTGGAATGTGACCTCTTGGAATCTGCCTCCCTAGTGACGTTCCTTAGGATATCCAGGGCACAGCCCAGTGGTCTTTGAACACACAGTGCCACAGGGACTTTGCACATACTCTTTGATGCCAAAAATTCACTTCCGTTCCATTTTCACCTGCTAATTTCCTATTCAGCCTGCAGGGACAGTGTTTCTCAGCTCCTGAAACAGAATTCAGATTCCTTCTTCCATCGACTCCAGCACTTCTGGTTGTTCTTACTACTTTATTTATTATGATGCATTGTAATTATGTCTGTGAGTTGAAGGAGACTATAGTCCAGACATTGTCATCTTTTGGTTTGTTCCTATCATTCTGCATGGCACCTCCTGACTAAGATATGAAAAGGAAGAGTAATTACCAAGTTTATTGTACGCAATGGAGTACTATGTTGGAAATTACAGGTACTTATCTCCTAGGGATTGGAACTTCTGAAGCCAAGTGTCATTTCTGGGTACAGGAATATATGGCCCCTAATTTTTCAGATTCCTGAGGAACACTTAGGCCAGGGACCTGGGGAGTATTCTCAAGTCTTCACTTAGAGCAGCCAGTCGCTAAGGAGAATGAGGCTGGGAGGAAGGATCCCCTAAATGAGGATGAAGCAGCCTCTCCATCTAATGTCCCCTGGTACAAATAGCTCCAGGAAATGGGCAACAAGTTGAGGCCATGTCTATTTTCACCAAGCAGGTGGCCACACATGATACAAGCCATAGAGGCTCCCACTGGCCAAACTGCACGGCAAATATAGAAGGGTCAGTATATTCAAAGAATATAATTAGGTCCTCTGAGTAATAACCAGGTCTCATTTTTATGTGGGAAAAAATGCCATATTAAAAAAAAGTAAAAAGACAACTAACTGTTGGCTTCTCTGAAACTATAAATTGTCACTACAAAAGAAATCACATTAACTATCCTGGTTTGGGGCATTTTCCCAGGTCCAGGTGACTGATACATTTAAAAAGGGAAACTAGTAAACTCTAGGCTAAGGAGAGAGAGACAGGGAGAGGAAGAGGAAAAGAGAGAGGGGGAGGAAGATGCAGGGAGAGGGAGGAAGATATGGGGAGGGTTAGAAGGACACGGAGAGGGGAGGAGGGAGAAACACTCATTCACAGCTTCAAGGAACAGAGCCTGGACACCAGTCCCTGGCTGTCTCCCATCCATCTCTCTGCAGTCTTGGTTACTCCATGCAGCCTCCTTTCTCCAAAACAACATAAAAAAGTGGGAAAAAAAAAAATAATGGTTTAGGTACTAATATAGGTTTGAGGGTGAGAAAAAAAAAGATTATTTTCCTCAACACAAATTTAAGTCTGCAAACTCCTGCTAGCAATAAGCAAGGTGGAGACCCACCACCCCGGCTTGGCTCAGTTTACCTTGGGGTGTGAAAAAGCAGGCAGCTAGAGGAAGTCATTCTTCCAGGAATAGATCCTCTGGGGGTCTCCACTCGACCCACACTCCCTTTCCCCCTAATTCCCAGGCATCCATCTCTCCCACCTCCCCGGCTCACTCCCCACATGTATGGTCAAATTTTCTGACCCTGTGTCTTGGCAGAAACTGTCCCAGGAGCACACCTCAGTGTGAGTGGGCCACGGGGAGGGCTGGGGTGTGAAAGGGCAGCAGGGTTCACAAGTCAAGCCATCCCAAATAACTAGGCTGTTCCACCATCTCCTAGCCAGCCAGGGAAGCAGAGTGCCCTTTCAAATCTAGTATCCCAGATCCAGCAGCTGAAATAACTGGTCATGGAGATCTGCAAGCAAATTGCTTTGACAAGGCTGTTCCCATCCTAAGGGTTCAAGGGTGCTGGCCACTAGGTCAATGGCTGCCAATCAAGCAGACAGAAAACGCCGCTCATGGAGCCTGTGATTTCTACCTAGGCCGCAATTATCCCCGACTATTCCTGTACCTCAGCAGCTCCTCTGATTAAACCTGCCTCCCTTTTACATCTCTTTCAGAGTGCGCTTCACACACTAATTAGTTGCCCGCTCTCCACTGAGATGTCAGACCCTCTGTCAATTTATCTCTATTTCAGCCTGCTCAGAGTGACTTCCCCAGTTATCAAAATTTAATCATGCCTTCAAAAATGTTGAAAAGTGGTCATTAGAGGCAAAAGGCCACAGGATACAATATTCATTTTTCTCTATCTTCCAGCCATCCAGCTGGCATCTATAATGGATATCCTGGGGGCTGTGAGAACACGTTGATTTATGCAACCTCGGCCCTGCTCTCACTGTGCTCCACCAGGCTGCTGGAGAGAACAGGTTTTAACAAGGTCTGAGGTGGGAGGACATTAATCACGGAGGCATTGTGTGTGGAAGAGGGTGCCGTGTAGTCAAAGAACCCCCTACAGTAGGGCAGTTAGATTTTTTTTTTTACCACCTTCTCAGTGATAAAAGAGAGTTTGACAATTGATTAGACCTTTCTGTAACCTTGCAGCCCTGTGAAATGATGAGAGAGAGAGGAGAGAGTGATTCTCATACCGATGGTTTTAAATGTGCAATAACTTTATGATTCTTGACTGAAACTGGCTATCAAAATCAGGCCCAGCTCAATACTGGCAAAAAAACGAAGATCATTCTTGGAATAAGAGCCCTTTTGGCCGGATGTGTCAGAGCCAATCAGAGGCCCTGGGGTCCCGCGGTGACTGCTGGCCACCTCATGCAGTGGGTTCTGATAAAAATCACCTCTGATAAATTCACCTCTGCCTACCTGCTTGGCTGGAAAGAAGGTTCTAGCCCCAAATCAACAATGATGCACTGAACTCTATCGGCAACTGGGAACTGCTTTCTTTCCATCTCCCTCCATTTTGCTTCCATGCTGCCCACTTCACAAACATCCTGCCTCTCCTTTCTCCTTTCCACAGTGTTCCCCAGCCTAAGAAAGCGAAAGGTGGATGGTAGGCCCCTCCTCTAGCTGCCTCGCATCCCCTCTCCCCTGACACGTTCTGAGCTTGTGATACCCACAGCCCCTCTCCAGGCTTATCCCACTCCTGCTGCTGGAAGCTAAGTCTGCCATCACCATGCAGCATGCAAGATAACATTTCTGCCTTTTTCACTTATGGTAGAAACACCTTACATTAACAATTTTTTGATCCTTATTCCTATCTTTGTGGTAGAGGAAAAACCAATCAAATAAAAAGTCTATAGAAAAACGTAAAGAGCATCTGGATAGCATGATAGAGATGGGTCATAAACATGACCTGCTGGCGAGCCTTTTGCAGCTCTTCTTACATTTTTCAGATCAGATCAGATCAGTCGCTCAGTCGTGTCCGACTCTTTGCGACCCCATGAACTGCAGCACGCCAGGCCTCCCTATCCATCACCAGCTCTCGGAGGTCACCCAGACTCACATTCATCGAGTCAGTGATGCCATCCAGCCATCTCATCCTCTGTCGTCCCCTTCTCCTCCTGCCCTCAATCCCTCCCAGCATCAGAGTCTTCTCCAGTGAGTCAACTCTTCGCATGAGGTGGCCAAAATACTGGAGTTTCAGCTTTAGCATCATTCCCTCCAAAGAAATCCCAGGGCTGATCTCCTTCAGAATGGACCTGTTGGTTCTCCTTGCAGTCCAAGGGACTCTCAAGAGTCTTCTCCAACACCACACTTCAAAAGCATCAATTCTTCGGCGCTCAGCCTTCTTCACAGTCCAGCTCTCACATCCATACATGACCACAGGAAAGACTATAGCCTTGACTAGGCCAACCTTTGTTGGCAAAGTGATGTCTCTGCTTTTGAATATGCTATCTAGGTTGGCCATAACCTTCCTTCCAAGGAGTAAGCGTCTTTTAATTTCATGGCTGCAGTCACCATCTGCAGTGATTTTGGAGCCCAGAAAAATAAAGTCTGACACTGTTTCCACTGTTTCTCCATCTATTTCCCACGTAGTGATGGGACCAGATGCCATGATCTTTGTTTTCTGAATGTTGAGCTTTAAGCCAACCTTTTCACTCTCTACTTTCACTTTCATCAAGAGGCTTTTGAGTTCCTCTTCACTTTCTGCCATAAGGGTGGTATCATCTGCATATCTGAGGTTATTGATATTTCTCCTGGCAATCTTGATTCCAGCTTGTGTTTCCTCCAGTCCAGCATTTCTCATGATGTACTCTGCATATAAGTTAAATAAACATGGTGACAATATACAGCCTTGACGTACTCCTTTTCCTATTTGGAACCAGCCTGTTGTTCCATGACCAGTTCTAACTGTTGCTTCCTGACCTGCATACAGATTTCTCAAGAGGCAGATCAGGTGGTCTGGTATTCCCATCTCAGAATTTTCCAGAGTTTACTGTGATCTACAGTCAAAGGCTTTGGCATAGTCAATAAAGCAGAAATAGATGTTTTTCTGGAACTCTCTTGCTTTTTGCATGATCCAGCGGATGTTGGCAATTTGATCTCTGGTTCCTCTGCCTTTTCTAAATCCAGCTTGAACATCAGGAAGTTCACGGTTCACATATTGCTGAAGCCTGGCTTGGAGAATTTTGAGCATTACTCATGCCCATATGCTTATGCTCCCAAATCCTAATGCCCCAAACGCCTATTTCTTCTCTGGGAATTCAGTTTAGTTTGGGAACAGTAAGAGGACTGCCATGTACATGATACTCAGAGGTGTGTCCTGACCTTGGAGTTAAGCCAAAGAAACAACAGCATTGCTTGGATGTTGGAGTGTTAGGGACAGTGTGGTTCACCTGGCGTGATACATGATCATAGAACTGATGCCTCAACCAGATTTCTCTCCATGCCATTCTTTGTCAAGAAGACCAGGCTTATGATCAAGTCCAGAAAAAGGCCAGACTGGGAAAGCAGAAGACAGATGGGAAGAAAGTCAGGTCTGATCCCTTGGTCAGCATCCTATTGGGTGCTGATTCTACACCCAACATCAGCTGTCCTTTTATGAAATACATTACAGATACACAGGCAAGAACTCAGGCCTGATAACAGTGACTAGGAACACAGAAAAGTGATAAGAAAAGATTGCACACATCTACCTCAAAATGGGGCTGTTATCCACAATGGATCCTGGCACCATTGTCTTCAGGACCCAATCATGGTGAGCCCTAAACACCCCCAGATGCATTTCTTACACAGCTTAGAGTCTGTCACCAGATTCCTGACATAGACTTTACTTTTCACCAGATAGCTGCATCCCTCCAGATTCCTTACCAAATCTTTCTTTACAAAATTTTTATTTATTTTGGCTGTGCAAGGTTTTGGTTGTAGCATATAAGATCTAGTTCCCTGACCAGGGATTGAACCCAGACCCCCTGTACTGGGCACGTGGAGTCTTAGCCATTGACCATCAAGGAAATCTCACCATACTTCTTAATCCCCCATTCACCATGCTTTCTTTACTAACATGGGGTATCTATCCTTGCTACTTCTAGTTCTCCTATATCTTGAACATATAACTTAGCACTGGACAGTGTTCTGAGTATTTACTCTGGGGGAAATTCTTACCCTGAGAAAGGGAAAAATACATGTAAGATTACAAACAAAACACCTATGTTTCTCTAATTCAATAAACTAGCAGAATGATTGGCTGCATGCTGTAATCTGTTACTATCTGAATGTAGAGAGATTCTCAGGCTTGTGAATTCAGTGATATTTGAATGGAGAGAGCAACATCATGGCATAAAATGGAAAGATGTTACCATCATACCCAGAAGAAAAATGGAGAACATCTTACATAATTTGCAGTGTATGTAAAGAAAAGCATTAATTTGTAAATGTGAATGCATATAAGTGGAACTTTTTAGTAACAGTACCTGATTTTATTTAGTCTACCAGAAGGAAATGGCAGCCCACTCCAGTATTCTTGCCTGGAAAATCCCATGGATCCGGAGCTTGGTAGGCTACCATCCATGGGGTCACAAAGAGTTGGACACGACTGAGTGACTTCACTTTATACTTTGTACCACAAATATATTTCCACTCTGTTTGGATGGTTTTACTGCCTCAGCACATAGAGGATTGAAAAATAATCTACCATTCTCCAATTTATGAATATTACTTTAGAACAGGAGTACTTAACAAACTAAGTGCATGAGCTGTGAAATTCCAGGTGTTCAAGCTGGATTTACAAAAGGCAGAGGAGCCAGAGATCAAATTGCCAACATCCACTGGATCATTGAAAAAGCAAGAGAGTTCCAGAAAAACATCTACTCCTGCTTTATTGACTATGTCAAAGCCTTTGATTGTGTGGATCACAAAAAAACTGTGGAAAATTCTTAAAGAGATGGAATACCAGACTACCTTACCTGCCTCTTGAGAAATCTGTATTCACGTCAAGAAGCAACTGTTAGAATTGGACATGGAACAACACACTGGTTCCAAATAGGGAAGGAAGTATGTCAGGACTGTATATTGTCACCCTGCTTATTTAACTTATATGCAGAGTACATCATGAGAAACACTGGGCTGGGTGAATTCCAGCACAGATGAAATTAAGATTGCTGGGAGAAATACCAATAACCTCAGATGTGCAGATGACACCACCCTTATGGCAGAAAGCGAAGATGAACTAAAGAGCCTCTTGATGAAAGTGAAAGAGGAGAGTGAAAAAGTTGGCTTAAAACTCAACGCTCAGAAAACTAAGATCAAGGCATCCGGTCCCATAACTTCATGGCAAATAGATAGGGAAACAGTGACAGACTTTATCTTTTTGGGCTCCAAAATCACTGCAGATGGTGACTGCAGCCATGAAATTAAAAGACCCTTGCTCTTTGGAAGGAAAGCGATGACCAACCTAGACAGCATATTAAAAAGCAGAGACATTACTTTGCCAACAAATGTCCATGTAGTCAAAGTTATGGTTTTTCCAGTAGTCATGTATGGATGTGAGAGTTGGACTATAAAGAAAGCTGAGCACCGAAGAATTGATGCTTTTGAACTGTGGTGTTGGAGAAGACTCTTGAGATTCCACTGGACAGCAAGGAGATCCAATCAGTCCATCCTAAAGGAAATCAGTCCTGAATATTCATTGGAAGGACTGATACTGAAACTGATACTCCAATACTTTGGCCACCTGATGTGAAGAACTGCCTCATTGGAAAAGACTCTGATGCTGGGAAAGATTGAAGGTGGGAGGAGAAAGGGACAACAGAGGATGAGATGGTTGGATGGCATCACTGACTCAATGGACGTGAGTCTGAGTAAACTCTGGGAGTTGGTTACAGACAGGGAGGCCTGGTGTGCTGCAGTCCATGGGGTCACAAAGAGTTGGATATGACTGAGTGACTGAACTGACTGACTGACTAACTTAACCAAGGGTCTATAAACACTCCCTCCCCTAGCCAAGATATTTTCTGATATGATTCAGGAGGTCTGAGAATTTTGGTAGAAAAGAACTTCTTCCTTACTTTCGCTATCTTCCAGCAAAATAATCTAATGTTTCATTCAATTATGAATGTAGACCATAGAGCATTGACAGAATCTATGACTGTGTCACCAGTAGAAATCTCAGGTATATCACATTACGTTGTCACAGATATCTCAAATCATATATTTGAGATTTTGTTTGTTGCTTCTTTGAAATTATAGCTGTTATTAAACCCACTGCTAGAGCTTATCCTTTAATACATTCATAAAGAAGGCATATTCAATATATTACTGTATCACACATTGGTATTTCAATATGGTAATTGGATTTCCTTTGAAATTCTCTGCATTCTATTGCTTGTATTCATAATACTGTACTGAAAAGGGCTCCGTTTGCTCCCTAGACTGTTAAAGTGTCCATGACACCAAAAATAAATAAATAAAAGGAAAGCTAAAAATCTCTTTTGTAAATAAATTCTGATATTTTCCAATCTCCCTTTTCATTATTTAGGCAGTAAGAGAGAGAGATTATAGATACTTCTCTATATAAATGTGTTTTACAAACTTCTGCTTCCCCATTTAATTTATCAGTCAAGCAAACAAAGTAGATTTTTTTCTTTTCTTTTTTTTTTTTTTTCATCTCATGGTATATATCAGTTCTAAAATTATCAGAAACTCTTAAAGTCTCATAACCTAAATGTTAAGCATTTTTTAATGAAATCTATGGCTGGCAAAAACAAAAACAGAAAACAAACAAAAAGCATAATAATTAGTTGACTACATAATTCATTGTCTAAACCAGGTTACTCTGAGAGTGACAGAGAGACTGTTAATAATTAAGACAGGACAACAATTGTAAACTGGAATTGTCCCCCAGTGAACCATGCAGTATAGCCACATTAGCAATAATTTAATTTCATCATGAGAAATGCTAGACTGGAAGAAACACAAGTTGGAATCAAGATTGCTGGGAGAAGTATCAATAACCTCAGATATGCAGATGACACCACCCTTATGGCAGAAAGTGAAGAGGAACTCAAAAGCCTCTTGATGAAAGTGAAAGTGGAGAGTGAAAAGTTTGGCTTAAAGCTCAACATTCAGAAAACGAAGATCATGGTATCTGGTCCCATCACTACATGGGAAATAGATGCAGAAACAGTGGAAACAGTGTCAGACTTTATTTTTCTGGGCTCCAAAATCACTGCAGATGGTGCTTGTAGCCATGAAATTAAAAGACGCTTACTCCTTGGAAGGAAAGTTATGTCCAACCTAGATAGCATATTCAAAAGCAGAGACATTACTTTGCCAACAAAGGTTCGCCTAGTCAAGGCTATGGTCTTTCCTGTGGTCATGTATGGATGTGAGAGCTGGACTGTGAAGAAGGCTGAGTGCTGAAGAATTGATGCTTTTGAACTGTGGTGTTGGAGAAGACTCTTGAGAGTCTCTTGGACTTCAAGGAGATCCAAGCAGTCCATTCTGAAGGAGATCAGCCCTGGGATTTCTTTGGAAGGAATGATGCTAAAGCTGAAACTCCAGTATTTTGGCCACCTCATGCGAAGAGTTGACTCATTGGAGAAGACTCTGATGCTTGGAGGGATTGAGGGCAGGAGGAGAAGGGGACGACAGAGGATGAGATGGCTGGATGGCATCACAGACTCGATGGATGTGAGTCTGAGTGACCTCTGGGAGTTGGTGATGGACAGGGAGGCCTGGAGTGCTGCAGTTCATGGGGTCGCAAAGAGTCAGACACGACTGAGCGACTGATCTGATCTGATCTGATCTGAATATTAATAACCCATGTGCCTATTTCCATCTTTGAATCATTTAGGTAAGCCTAGATAGCACATTGGAGAAGTCAATGGCACCCCACTCCAGTACTCTTGCCTGGAAAATCCCATGGACGGAGGAGCCTGGTAGGCTGCAGTCCATGGGGTCACTAGAGTCGGACACGACTGAGTGACTTCACTTTCACTTTTCACTTTCATGCATTGGAGGAGGAAATGGCAACCCACTCCAGTGCTCTTGCCTGGAGAATCCCAGGGACAGCGGGGCCTGGTGGGCTGCCGTCTATGGGGTCGCACAGAGTCAGACACGACTGAAGCGACTTAGCAGCAGCAGCAGCAGATAGCATATTAAAAAGCAGAAATATTACTTTGCCAATAAAAGTCTGTCTAGTCAAGGCTATGGTTTTTCCAGTGGTCATGTATGGATGTGAGAGTTGGACTGTGAAGAAAGCTGAGTGCCAAAGAATTGATGCTTTTGAACTGTGGTGTTGGAGAAGACTCTTGAGAGTCCCTTGGACTGCAAGGAGATCCAACCAGTCTATCCTAAAGTAGACCAGTCCTGGGTGTTCATTGGAAGGACTGATGCTGAGGCTGAAACTCCAATACTTTGGCCACCTCATGCGAAGAGTTGACTCATTGGAAAAGACCCTGATGCTGGGAGGGATTGGGGGCAAGGGGAGAAGGGGACGACAGAGGATGAGATGGCTGGATGGCATCACCGACTCGATGGACATGAGTCTGAGTGAACTCCGGGAGATGGTGATGGACAGGAAGGCCTGGGGTGCTGCAATTAATGGGGTTGCAAAGAGTCGGACACGACTGAGCAACTGAACTGAACAGAACTGAACCCATCTTAAAAAATACAATGAGAAGAAGTGAGAAAAGTCCACTGATTAGCCCCATAGAGCTCTCATGTGAGTAAGCCTTAACTGTAGAATTCCACATCTGAGGTATGTGAAGTCAGGAAGACAGAGCAGTATCTGTGTCTTAGGATTCAGTGGCTAAATTTTAATTTAGGCTAGCTGGAATATCCAATGGTGCCCCTCAATTTAGAGGAAGGGACACAGGATATTTTTTTAGCACTTTCCATCAAAGATTCTTTCATATGATCAAGGGACTCTTGAAAGTTCCTTGGACTATAAGGAGATCAAACCAGTCAATTCGAAAGGAAATCAGTCCTGAATATTCATTGGAAGGACAGATATTCACTGGAAGGGCTGAAGCTGAAGCTCCAATACTCTGGCCACCTGACGTGAAGAGTCAACTCACTGGAAAAGACAGTGATGCTGGGAAAGGTTAAAGGCAGGAGGAAAAGGGGACTACAGAGGACGAGATGGTCTGATGGAATCACCAACTCAATGGCCATGAATTTGAGCAAGCTCTGGGAGATGGTGAAGGATAGGGAAGCCTGGCATGCTGCAGCACATGGGGTTGCAAAGAGTGGGACACCACTGAGCGACTGAACAACAACAACAAATAAGAGTCTTTCACAGTGGCTTAAATATAATAATTCTAGTATGCCATTTTATCACCATAATGTATGCAAATAAATAAGACTACTGAGTCTTGTGGGACATAGCTAAAACAATCCTGAGTGGAAGATGTATAACAGTAAATGCATGCGTCAGAAAAGAAGGAAAATTTCAAATCAGTAATCTAGTCTCTCTTATCAATAATCTAGACAAACAAGAATAAAGTAAACCCAAAGGAACAGGAAAGGAAGTAGTAATTTTAAGAGCAGAAATCAAACTGTTAAAATAGAAAAGCAACAAAGAAAATTAATGAAACAAACAGCTGGCTCTTAGAAGAATATCAATAGCATCTAGCAAGACTGACAAAGACAAAAAGAGAAGACAAATTAACAGTATCAAAAATGAGATGAGGATATCACTATAGATCTTACACACATCAAAAAGGCAACAAAAGTGCTATAAATAATTCAGCATACATTAATTTGATAATTTAGATGAAATGGACTGATCCTTCACAAAATATAATCAGTTATAACTCACTCAATATGAAATAAATAATGTGAATGGCACTGGAACTATTAAGAACTTAATTTAGAATTGTTAAACTCTCTAAAAAATAAATCTCCAAGCCCAGATGATTTACTAGAGAATTCTATCAAAATTTTAAAGAAGAATTAACACCAATTCTTATAAGAAAACACTTCCCAATTCATTTTATAAAGCTAAAAATATCTTGATATCAAGACAGACAAAAAATTACAAAAAAAGAAAACTATAGACTAATATCCCTCATTAATACAAATGCAAGAATTCTTAACAAAGTATTAGCAAATAGAATTTAACAATATATAAAACAAATTTTATACCATGACCAAGTGAGATTCATTCCAGGAATGCAAAGTTGGTTCAATATTCGAAAACCAATCAATGTAATACACCACAAAAACAGATTAACCAAAAAAAAAAAAAATTTATAAGATCATAAACATCATTGTAGAGAAAGCACTTGACAAAAATTCAATAAGGAAAAAACTCTCATAAAAATAAGAATAAAAGAGGATTTTCTCAATTTAATAAAAGACTATTTACAAAAGCCTACAGCTAACATTATACCTAATGGTGAAGGGCTGAGTGATTCTTCTGTAAAGTAAAGAACAAGGTTTAACATACCCCTGAAAGTTTTAGCCAGTGATATAAGGCAAAAAGGAAAATAAATGACATGAAGATTGTAAAGTAGCAAAACTGTGTTTATTTGTGGATAAAATGATTGTCCAGGTAGAAAATTTCAAGAAATCTCAAAAACAAAGAAATAATGAAACTCCTGTAACCAACAAGTGGGTTTAGCAAGGTCACAGAATGTAAGTGAAATGTAAATATATCAACAGGTTATATACACTAAAAATGAAAATGTGACAACAAATTAAAAATGCAGTATCATTTATAATCACTTACAAAAATAAAATGCTTAAATGTAAATCTAACAAAACACAAGTGGAACACATATGCTAAAAACTACAGAATGCAGATGAAATAAATTCAAGATTTAAACAAATGGAGAGACACAGCATGTTCATAAATTGGAGGAATCGACATAGTAAAGATAGTCAATTGCATAGCATTATATTGTATTAGGTATTACAAGCAATCTAGAAATTAACATTAAAGTATACAGGAGGAAATGCATAACATATACAAATAATGTAGTTTTATATAAGGGACTAGAGCATCCTTAGATTTTGGTATTTGTGGGAGTCCTGGAAGCAATCTTCCAGGGACACCAAAGGATGACTTCACTGTTTTAAATGATACCTAGTAAAACCCCAGCAAGGTTCCCTGTGTGTGTGTGCTAATCTAGAACAAAATTATCCTAAAATTTATGTATAAAGGCCAAGAAATTGAAATAAAGTGGGAGGAATTAGTCTACATGAATGCAAGAATTATTATATTACCATAGTGATCAAGACTGTACGGTACTGGCAGAGGTACAGACACACGGATAGATGGAAGAAAACAGAAAACCCAGAAAAAGATCCACACAAATACACTCAACTGATTTTGACAAAGGTGCAGAAACAATCCAATGGAGGAAAGATTACCTTTCCAGCAAATGGTGCTGGAGCAATTAGACAGCATAGGCAAAGAACGAACCTAAACAGAAGTCTCACACCTTATAAAAAATTAACTCAAAATGAATTATAGGCTTAAATGTAAACTGAAAATCTTAAAAAAACAATAGGAATCTTAAAAAAACAATAGAAGAAAATGTTTCAGGCAAACAGTTCTAAGACTTTACACCAAAAACATAAAAAACATAAAAACATAAAAAACAAAAACATAAAAAGAAAATCTAATGTATGTTTATTTGAAGTATGTTTATACTTTATCACAATTAAAAACTTTCACTCTCTGAAAGACCCTGAGAATAGGGGGGAAAAGACAAATTACAGAATGAGAGAAAGTATCTGGAATAAACACTCTTGAAACTCACTAGTAACAGATGCCTGGGGATGGTGCACTGGGACGACCCAGGGGGATGGTATGGGGAGGGAGGAGGGAGGGGGGTTCAGGGTGGGGAACACATGTATACTTGTGACAGATCCATCTTGATGTATGGCAAAAGCAATACAATATTGTAAAGTTAAGCAAAATAAAATTTAATTAAAAAAAAAAAAAGAACAAAGCTAGAAAATGGGCAAAAACATGAACAAAGGCGATGGAAAATATGCACATGAAAAGATGTTCCTGTGATTACCCGTTGCATGAATGTTCAGTCAGTCATGCTCAACTCTTTGCAACCCCATGGATTGTAGCCCATCAGGCTCCTCTGTCTATGGAGTTCTCCAGGAAAGAATACTGGAGTGGGTTGCCATTTCCTTCTCCAGGGGATTTTACTCACCCAGGGATCAAACATACATCTCTTGTGCCTCTTGCACTGGCAGGCAGATTCTTCACCACTGCACCACCTGGGAAAGTGCAAATTAAAACTAAAATGAGCTACCACTACTAATCTACTAGAATGGATAACCTAAAATATTGTGACAGTACCAAATGCTAACAATAGATGAGGAGAAACTGGATCACACATAAATTGCTAATGGAAATATAAAATCGTACAGCTACCCTGGAAAACAGTTTACCGTTTCTTATGAAACTATGCAGCTACCATACAAACCACCAATTGTACTCGTGGGCATTTATCCCAGAGAAATGAAGAGTTAAATTGACATAACATCTTTATAGCAGTTTTATTCATAATGTGTGTATACTTAGTTGCTCAGTCATTTCTGATTCTTTGTGATCCTGTGGACTGTAGCCTGACAGGCTCCTCTGTCTTTGGGATTCTCCAGGCAAGAACACAGGAATGGGTATCCCATCCCTTCTCCAGGGAACCTTCCCAACCCAGGAATTGAACCAGGGTTTCCTGCATTGCAGATGGATTCTTTACCAGCTGATCTACCAGGGAAGCCTTTATTATGCCTTTCTATGGATGAATGGTTAAACAAATGTGGTATATCCATACTATGTAATCCCACTCAACAATCTAAAGGAACAGACTATTGATATGAACAATACCCTTCAGGAATCTCCAGAGAATTGTGCTATGTGAAAAAAAAATACAAATGGTTACATGTTTTCTTGAAATGACAACACAACAGAAATGGAGAAAAGATTAGCAGTTGCCAGAATATTAAGGAGGGGGTGAAGGCAGGAGAGAAATGGGTGTGGCTATAAAATGGCAATACAAGGGATTCTTGTTGTGATAGAAATGTTCCTGTCTTAACCCATATTGTGTCAATATTTTGACAGTGATATTGTACTATGGTTTTGCAAGATGTTACCATTGGGGATGTTACAATTAAACATCTATTTGAAGGCATCATGGAAGTGCATAGTGTCAGAACTCACAGGATCAGATCCCGTGGAAAGAAGAAATCACTGAGGAAAGTCAAACTTACCGTATGCCACTTTTCTTTTAGGGAGTTTTCTGTTCATTTTGGAGCAGTAAAGATTCTGAGAAGCCAGCTTAGCCTTATGCCATCTCACAGAGCAAAGAGACAAAAAGTGGAGTTTAGAATTACGAATGTAGGAAGGACTTGACTCGCCAAGATCTTGAAAAGAAGGCAGATGCAGAAATGTGAGCTGGACACTGTTTTCCCCTTGAAAATCTGTCAATAAGTTGCACAGAGAAAAATACTAAGACCCCAGGTAGAAATCAGCTGAAAAAATGCTGAGTTTGGGACAGCCTTACAGTATTAGCAATACAAAAATGGAAGTCCAAGAAAGAGACTAGGACACAGCCTCAGTTGGGAGACCTGGAGAACTATACCAGAGAGGTGAGGATAAACCAGATACAGACAGAGCCTTACAAAGACTGGAAAATCAGTCTCAAGTCAGCTCAGTCTCTGCCTGGACAGAGACGATTATCCTTTCCACTACTTATAAAAAGAGAGAATAAATTCTTTGGAGGAATAAACACTATCCAGATCATTCATATTTTTCATAATCAATGCCAGGCATTCAATTAAAAATCTACCTGGCATAAATAGATATAGAATAAGCATAGGGAAATACAGAAACAGACTTACAAGTAACCCAATATATTGGAATTACAGATGTTAAAATAATTGTAATTATCAACAACAAAGAAAAAGGCAAAATGGAAAACATCACAAGAAAACCAGAATCCATAAGAAAGAATTAAATTTAATTCAATAATTTAAAAATAGAGTAACTGAAAATAAGAACACAAAAGATAACTTGAAAAGCAGATTGGACTCAGCAGAAGAGAAATTTAGTTAACTGAAACATTCAAGTAGGAAACATTCAGATTAAAGCATTGAAAGTCAAAAGAATGGAAAGTACATAAAAGAGCATGTGTGTGACACTGTGTTAAGAGTCTAATATGTGTATCATTAGAGTTCCAAAAGCAAAGGAGAGAGAGGGTAGGAGAGAAACAAAATCTTATGAGACAAAAAGTATCTTCTAAAACTGGTGAAAGATATCAAATTACATGTTTAAGAAATGATAGCTGGATAAATACAAAGAACATCATGTCAGGCTCATCACAAACACCCAGAAATTAATGACAAAAAAGAAAACCCACAGAATGAATATATTATCATTACAAGAATAAGGAGTCTAATAGTTGATTTATTTTTTCAATGAATGCAAAAACAAATCAATAAAATATCTTTACAATGCCAACCTAGAATTCTAAACTCAGTAAAAATATTCTCAAGGATAAAAGAGGAATAAAGTTATTTTCAGGCAAATAGAAACTAGAAGATTCACATAAAGGAAATATAGAAGGAGTTGTACTAGTGCAAGGGAAATTATCAGACTGAAATAGAGATGCAAGAAGAAATAAAGTGCAACATGATAAAATATAGATGAATCTAAATTCCTATTTTTCTGATTAATAATAATCTCTTGCATGGTTAGATAGCATCACTGATTCAATGGACATGAAACTGAGCAAACCCCAGGAGATAGTGAAGGACAGGGAAGCCTGGCATGCTGCAGTCCATGGGGTCGCAAAGAGTTGGACACAATTTAGAGACTGAACAACAACAGTGTCCTGAAAAAATTTTAATGTAAAAGTATGACAACAATTAAAAATTAAGTTTGAAAACAACACTGGGATGTGTTGTTTTCAAAACATGGTCACAAATACTTTGATGCTCCTCTATCCAGAGCTCGGAGAAGGCAATGGCACCCCACTCCAGTACTCTTGCCTGGAAAATCCCATGGACGGAGGAGCCTGGTAGGCTGCAGTCCATGGGGTCACTACAAGTCAGACATGACTGAGCAACTTCACTTTCACTTTTCACTTTCATGCATTGGAGAAGGAAATGGCAACCCAGTCTGGTGTTCTTGCCTGGAGAATCCCAGGGACAGGGAGCCTGGTGGGCTGCCGTCTCTGGGGTCGCACAGAGTCGGACACGACTGGTGACTTAGCATATCCAGAGCTATGGACTATATTCCATTCCCTTGAGTCCAGGTGGACTTGCTATTGTTTAAGTCAGTTAAGTGTGGAAGATACAACAGTATGACTTTCAAAGTTAGATCATAAAAGGCCATGCAAGGCCATTCTGCCTTGCTTTCTTGTTCTTTGGTCCCTGAGTCACTATATAGAGTCTGACTACTCTTAAACCACCATGCTGGAGAGACTGAATTGGGCCTGTAATTAATAATCACATCTGATTTCATCCTTCAGTTATCTCAACCCAGATACCTCACTATTGAGTGAAGAAGCCATCTGTTCAGGTCAACTGGCAATTCAAGTCATCAGCTGATACTCTAGACATCATGGAGTACAAACAAGCCATCCCTAGAGAGTCTTTTCTAAATTCTGACTCAGAGAATCTTTAGATTTAGTTTAACAAATTGGCTATTGCTTAATGCTACTAAATGTTAGGGTAGTTTTTTTTTTTTTTTTTTACACTGTTAAGGACAATGATACAGAATTCAAGTCATCTAATGTACTAGAACTGCTTGAGAAATAGTAAAAGAACTAATTTATATTGGAATCTGATAAGTAATTCTAAAAATGCAGAGATGTATGTACAATTAAACTGCATAAACAAATATTTCTCATTAATTCTTCATAAATTGCACTTTCCACTTAAGTTTTTGTTTTGGTTTTGAAGGTACCCTTGAGAACAGTCATGGGAAAAATCATTGCAATATTTTAGGGAAATTGTCAGCATAATTACCTGTGGTACCTGCATATCCATCACCATCACCCAGCTGCACACACACTCTCACCATGGAAAACTGTGACAAGCTTGAATGACATTAGGAGCAAGGAAATCCCCAGTGGCCAGTGCTTTTTTTTTTTTTTTTAAGATCGTATGGAAATAGAAGATCCTGAAACAAATATTGGAAAATCTCTTATCAGTTTTAGCTCCAACAAAGTAGAATGCTCAACATATTACATCTGAGTTCTAGCTCCATCTCTGCCATAATTCAGCTATGTGACCTGGGGCAGGGGGTGGTGGTGGTAATCACTTAAAATGTAAATTTAGCTTTACAGAATTGAGAATTTTACAACCAAAAAAGATGAACTTTTCCAAACCCATTATACAATGTAAACCATAAAATCAAGAGATTATACAAGACCATCTCTAAACCTCTCCAGATTTTAAAATTCAGTAGGAAAACATTTGCCTCTGCAAATAATATAGGTTCTAGTCCATAGACATAAAGTATTGAGAATTATAGTTAGGTACTTAAACAAAAAGAACTTTTTTCCCTTTTACCAATTACTCTCTCTCTCTGTTACTCCTCTACATTCTCTCTCCTATCCAACTACTACAAATACATATTAAAGCTATAATTTTCATTAAAAGACTCATGTAGATTCATAGCTGAAGTTATACACTTTCCAAAGTGAAAGTTCAAACAGACAATTAACCCACAAAATAGAGCTCATACAATATTTGTTTCTTGTTTCTAGTTGTATGTCAGCACAGTCTCAATGTGGCAATACTGGGTAACATCAGCTTGAAAGAAGATTGGTACAAGCAAGAAAAAGCACGTATTACTACCTCTCATTCTCTGCATCCAAAGAATAGCAGATATACAGATTTAAAATTAGCTAGAAAACTTCCAGTGTTGACTAAGCTTAGGTGGAAACTAAGAATACTAAAGAAATAGCACGACCATTTGACTAAATTCCATTCTTTGAAAATGTGCAACTCAACAGAATATTGAAGTGTTTTCCTGATTCATTTTTGTCCAAGGTGTACATATAGCTTGCCAACAGGAGTTGTGAGGCTGGGGTGAGTGGGGGCTTGGACAGAGAATAGGCTGAGAAACTACTGGATGATTCTTTAACCCCTTGCCCATAATGAGGGTATAAAAATTGTCAGGATCATGTCAAGAGCTTGACTACTGCTGTGAGAGGCAAACTCAGTAAGTGAATATTGAATTAGGAACAACATGATTTTTAAAGTCTACTGGCAGGTAGAGGATAAAACCATGGGTCATATGGGGTCCATGAATGGAATGAAGTTGTGTTGGGCTATTCATGATTCTGTACAGAGAAGACTGCTTAAAAAGAATCTCAGAAGATGGAAGTCAAAGGATTTCTAAAGGAACCCAACACAAGACAGATAGATCAATAAAACAGTAATAACATAACCCAGCAACTGGAAGCAGCATGTTTTCCAATACACCCATGATAAAAAGTTTTCATAACTGTCTGAGAAGGCACAGTATACTTGACTGCCTGAGAGTCCTATCAGTCAAGTTATAAACTTTCTGTTGTTCCCTAAGTCTCCTCCTTTTAGCCACTTAAGCACAAAGGGATGAGAACCCATAGGAAACAAGCTGGGGAAAGAAGAGTAGGGAAAAGACAAAGCCCTAGCTAGGACTGGGGCAAAAGTAACTTTAAAGCAAGTTTTGATTTTTTATTAATATATGGGCTAGATTTTTAACAACTTACAAATAATGAAAAAAGTCATGAGACTGTTGGGTTTTCACCCAGGGCAAGATAGGAACTTTCCACACTGAATACATTTTTAAAGAGTAGTGAAAGTAAAAAATTAAGTTGTCTAATGATTATAACCTAAAATTCAGCTTGTTCAGCCTAATGTCAGTAATTACATGCACATTCTAAGCCTTTTGCCAAAATTATCCAAATGATTGTCAATTCTGCCTTACTTTACAAACATGAGCTAAAGACTTTACTATTTCATTTTTTATTTCTAAATTTTTTTCATTGTAAATATTTTAAGTAAGTCTTACAAGAATAGTGAATAAAAAGTGGAAGAAATTGAGCTTAGAAAGCATGTCTTACCTTTAAGGATTGATGACTTCCTATTTAATACTTTTTATCAATATATGTCAATAAATTGATTAACAGTGCTGTGTACATCTACTATTTGCTGAGTATTACTTTAGACTTTGAAGAGCAAAAATATTTTTTTTTTGGTGCTCAAAAAGCTGCCCATCTATTTCTAAAATCATTGTTTAACAATGTGCTGATCTTGCCACATGAAAATAAGGCATTGACTACTTGGTGTCATTTCTCCAGTTGCTACAATGGCTTTATGCTTAGACATCTTCTGTGGACCATCTAGTCCACCTTAGGAAACAGCAAGATGCACTACACAAAGATGAGCTGGAATCCCGGCTACGGCCCATAGCCAGGGGGTTGAGTAGGAAAGGAACTCGTCAACCACATAGGAGCAACACACTATAGAAAAATCAGGATCCATGAAAGTCTACCTGATTACTACATGGGTTTTACTTAAATTCTCTACTGTATTTTTCCTCAAACCATTGTAATTATCTTAAGAGAAAGGATCATGGGTATTAATGCATCCTTGTGGGCAAACAGAATGCTTTGACTAAATACATCTTGCATTGAAAAACTAAAGCTATTTTGACTACAGAAAAATAAGCCAACCTGAGGGATATCTATCTGTATCTCCTTAATGCTTATATGTACAATAGCTTTTCCCAGTTTGTGCTTTCTATTTTATTATTTCTAAATAAAAAACTTGTATCAAAATACCTTCATTTTCATTAAGTAAGTGGGTGAGAATTCCCTGGAAATCAATGATACCAACTTACGATAACTGCATTTCATATCTATAATGAAAAATGTATCATAAAATTAATTAATTTTATATTAGTTCAACTGCTTAAGTTTCTCAATCTAGTGGCTTGGACTATTTTCCCTCTTCTCTCCACCAGAAGAAATGCATTTCAAGAAAGCACATCAACATAAAATTCCATTGGCATGGAGAGCACATAGTGGGTAGTCATTTAATGCTCGCTGATCTATGAAGAGCACTGTATTAGTCTACAAACTCAAATAATACAGTAAAAGTGACTTGCGCACTCCACATAGGAGTGAAAAAATTCATTTTTGATTCTTCATTTGCTTGTGATTCTCCATTTGCTTGTGGAATTACATGTATTTCTATTAACCTGATTGCTTCTTGAGGTATTTTCTCCTGATATTTTTAAACACCACCCAGGAATGGAGTCAGGCCAATTTATATATGTTGAAGGCTCATTTGAAAGTATCTCACAAAACTGCACCATTAGTAACAATGTGAGGCCAATACTTTTCTCCACATATTGATATATCGTGACATTACAATAGAAAATGTGTAACCTGAACTTAGCTAGTATGAAAAAGGTTTTATTTGGGTTTGAATTATGATTTTGATCTGAGCAGCAGTTCAGCAGACTGAAATTGCCAGGTATACATTTCAGACACACCTTGCCTGCATCCTCCTCCACCAGCTTGGAAATTGGGTGAGCTCCTTCTGGGTAAACAAAAACAGAAGGATGTAACTTCAGTGCCTACCCTACTCCCAACTGAGATAAAAGGACACTCGAGTCCTGTCAAGAGAGACAGGATAACAACATCACCTGCAACAAAGGTGACTCTCAAGAAAGAAAGATAAAAGAAGCCACATGTTCTGAAGTAACCCACCTACAGCAAAATTATGGCCCTCCTCTATTTATACACATGGGTACAGTTTTCATACACTATTATGGTCTCATATTATATATCTTTAAATCATCCTGCAAAAGTTTCTGCCTCCGCCTAATGCAGGCTCTAATTTAGGATGAACAACTACTCTCATAAAGAAAAACTGCTGCTGCTGCTGTTTATTAGGCTGCAGAAAGGTCTCACTGACTAATGTCCCAGGATTAAATGAATGTGGAATAATAAGAGCTGATTTATTTGTGCTCTGCTAGGATAAAGCTGCCACTGATTTTACAAGAAACTATTCATCTGAGGCCCACTATAGCTAGTAAATTGTGGCTGTTGCTGAAATTAGTCTCCAGGCCTTCGTGTAATCTACAGTGTGAAGTAGCAGTGTGGTAATAAAGCCATTGTGGGCACTTGGTTTATTTAAAAGGTCCCTCTTTTATCCCCATCTGCAGGGATTCTAAAAGTCAACCTTCCGAGATCACTTTTAGAAATTCACCTGTCCCTCGTCCACAAACTGCATTTCCAGACATGGAATTTAAAGCTGGGATTAAAAGTATATAGCCCACAATAAATAAATACCAAACCAGCCATCTCTCCCACCTCAGATTTTTCTTTCTGGCCCAGAGTCCAAGGACAACATTTCTCCGGCTCTGGGCATGTACACGGTGGCAATCAAAATGTGTCAGTCCCCAGACAAAACGAACATCATACGTTTGGGTCTTCTGCACTCCAAAACTATTTCCCTGATAATTTCCTGATAGCCATTCTGTGCAGGACCTTGGTCTTGGCATCTCTTTTAAATGAAACATTGAAATAAACCAGTGAGAAATTACAGCCAACAGAAATCAGCTTTAAAAAAAAAGTAGACTTGCTGAAGCCATGACACGATGAATGCTATAGAGAACTTTGGGGAAAGCAGTGTGTGCTTAGTCACTCTATCACGTCTCACTCTTTGCAAGCCCATGGACTGTCACCCACCAGGCTCCTCTGTCCATGGAATTTCCCAGACAAGAACGCTGGAGTGGGTTGCCATTTCCTCCTGCATTAACTGCCCTCTCCCTTATAGGATAACAGCTTTTCAAAAACAAAAATGTTTTAGACATTGCTGTCTAATTAACTCTGGCTCACCATAGTTATTCAATTGTTGAACTGAAAGAAAAACACAGAAAAACAGTATATTAACCTAAGAATCAAGCAAAATAAACAACTTCTCCTCCGAAGAACAATTCCTTCATGTTATAATTAATGTTACTATCGGAAAACACTGACAAGTTGCTCTTCATTTTATCTACCTTTGCTTGTCAGATTGTTTCTGGAAAGATGATGATCTGGAAGCTTTATCATCAAGATGATGAAAATACTAATAGAAGAAACTATAGCAAGAGCTAATCCAAATTGTACCTACAGAAGGCCTGGCATTGCTTAAAGTACTTTTGTAGTCCTCACTGGTCCTTCATAATAATCTTCCTGGGAAAAGGCTATTGCTATTTCCATCTTGCAAATAAGGAGACTGGAGAACAAAAAGTTAGGAAATGTGTTCAAGGTTCCTTAGTTTGTAAGTGGAAGAAATAGGATTTGGACCTAGAAGTCCTGGCTCTGTGCTCCTAACCTCTAAGCTACAAAAAAAAAAAAAAAAAGGAAAAAATAAATATGTGTAGCTTTTGCAGGATTTCTGAGGACTTATTCCAGCAGGAAGCCAGGACATTTGGTCAACTTTATTCAATGCCACTAAAATACAGAGTTTAATACTCACTCTACCAAAGCAAGTACCATTGTACCTAAATTCTCCTAATTTCACTTTCTGTGGTTGCAAAATTATCATCTGAATTTCTCTATATACTTTCTTTCTCTCAAGTACTATTTAATGAGAAATAGGATTTTTGCCTATCCTGGTTTCCCTGGCATCTTTCCTAACTCCCTTCTTCTCTCCAAATTGCTTACTGGGTACCATGATCCAGGACCTGGTGGTATGAAAGATTTTTGTATGATTAAATAGGCACTGGCCCAGTCACATGCTGAATGATTTGGCTGAGGAAAAAGAAGGGGATGGAAAAACCCCACATTCCAATCCTATTTATTTTGTGGCTACATCCCCTTAACATACTACATCTTGACTCAAGTCACCACGTTTCAGGAAAGACAGACCACCTGTGCTCACTCCTGAGTTTTCCCTTCTTAGCTAAATTAGCAGGGACATAGGGTTCAATGTGATTTTCCCCAAGGCACAGAATAAATTCATCTTTTACCCTTCATGGTTGAGAACATCTATTAATGTTATGTTGGTTCACACTGGTTTGTGTTCAGTGCTATGATTTCATTATCAGCTTTGGAAGGATGGGATCAGGGGAGCAAGTGGAATCCACTTAGCAATTGCTAAGAAGTGTGGCCTCGAGGTGCAAAGTGTTTGCTATGCTCTGTGACAGCCCCCACTAACACCAGCTCAGACTTCTGTAGACAACACTTCTCACCCCGCCGCAGAATGTGTCTCTTGGTTTGGCTAGTGAGACCAGGCTAGAAGTTAATAGTTTTGTGTCTATTCTTGTTTTCCGTTTTTTTCTCATCACGTCTGTCTTATTCATAAAAGAGGTTATATTCTGAGACCTAGATTTTCTAAAACTTCTCCATAATTTCAGAATCACAAAATGAGCGTTGTATTCTAGATAAGAGGTATTGCCTAGGTCCTTACTACTCCAAATGCCCTTAGACCAGCAGCATTGGCATCAACTGGGAATTTGTTTAGAAATATACAATGTAAAGCTCCATCGTATACATATTAAGACAGTTCAGTTCAGTCACTCAGTTGTGTCCAGCTCTTTGTGACTCCATGGACTGCACCACGCCAGGCTTTCCTGTCCGTCACCAACTCCCAAAGCTTGCTCAAACGCATGTCCGTCGAGTCAGTGATGCTATCCAACCATCTCATCCTCTGTCATCCCTTTCTCCTCCTTCCTTCAGTCTTTCCCAGCATCATGGTCTTTTCAAAGGAGTCAGTTCTTCACAGCAAGTAGCCAAAGTATTGAAGTTTCAGCTTTAGTATCAGTCCTTCCAATGAATATTCAGGACTGATTTCCTTTATAATTTACTGGTTGGATCTCCATCCAGTCCAAGGGACTCTCAAGAGTCTTCTCCAACACCACAGTTCAAAAGCATCAATTCTTGGGCACTCATCTTACTTTTTAGTCCAACTCTCACATCCATACATGACCACTGGAAAAACCATAGCTTTGACTAAATGCACTTTTATTGGCAAAGTAATGTCTCTGCTTTTGAATATGCTGTCTAGGTTGGTCATTGGCGAAGGCAATGGCACCCCACTCCAGTACTCTTGCCTGGAAAATCCCATGGATGGAGGAGCCTGGTGGGCTGCACTCCATGGGGTCACTAAGAGTTAGACATAACTGAGCGACTTCACTTTCACTTTTCACTTTCATGCATTGGAGAAGGAAATGGCAACCCACTCCAGTGTTCTTGCCTGGAGAATCCTGGGGACGGGGGAGCCTGGTGGGCTGCCGTCTATGAGGTCGCACAGGGTCGGACACAACTGAAGCCACTTAGCAGCAGCAGCAGGTTGGTCATAGCTTTTCTTCCAAGGAGCAAGTGTCTTTTACTTTCATGGCTTCAGTGCTTTTGGAGTCCCAAAAAATAAAGTCTGTCACTGTTTTCCCATCTATTTGCCATGAAGTGATGGGACTGGATGCCTTGATCTTAGTTTTCTGAATGTTGAGTTTTAAGCCAACTTTTTCACTCTCCTCTTTCACTTTCACCAAGAGGCTTTTTAGTTCTTTTTTGCTTTCTACTATAAAGATGGTATCATCTACATATCTGAGGTTATTGGTATTTCTCCCAGTAATTTTGATTCCAGCTTGTGCTTCATCCAGCCCAGCATTTCACATGATGTACTCTGCATAAAAGTTAAATAAGCAGGGTGACAATATACAGCCTTGATGTACTCCTTTCCCAATTTGGAACCAGTCTGTTGTTCCATGTCTGGTTCTAACTGTTGCTTCTTGACCTGCATACAGATTTCTCAAGAGGCAGGTCAGGTGGTCTGGTATTGCCATCTCTTTAAGACTTTTCCAGAGTTTGTTGTGATCCACTCAGTCAAAGGCTTTGGTGTGGTCAATAAAGCAGAAGTTTTTCTGGAACTCTCTTACTTTTTCAATGATCCAACAGATGTTAGCCATTTGGTCTCTGGTACATATTAAATCAGAAAGTTCATTTTAACAAGATCTCCCAGTGCACACAGAACTTGAGAAGCTCTGTGGAGATGATGGGAGGTTTTAAGTCCCTCCTAAGAGACTGAGCATGCCAGTGCTTTAGACAAGCAACAGCATCAGTCCTTTGGTAAAGCTGTCTGTTGACTTGGAAATGCTCAGATTTCTAAATGCTACAGGCAGCACACAAAGAGTTGCCTCTTTCAGATGTGTTACCACCAAAATTTCAGGTGATCTTCCACAGAAGAAGTAAAAGGAAAGAAAGGAAGTATTATATTCTTTATAATCTATTCTGAGGATACCAACTCATACATCGTCAGTTATTTTTTAAAAGCAGCATCAGAAATAAATTTAATTTTTTAAAAAAGCAAAAAAAATCAGCAGCAGAACTTCCTCAGACTTTGCCTTCTAATGCAAGGAGAATAGGTTCTATCCCTGATCAGGGAGCTAATATCCCACATGCCTCATGGAAAAAGTACCAAACATAAAACAGAAGCTGTATTGTGACAAATTGAATAAAGACTTTTAGAAAATGAATCAGTTCTAATGAGGTGGATAAAACTGGAGCCTATTATACAGAGTGAAGTAAGCCAGAAAGAAAAATACCAGTACAGTATCATATCAGATCAGATCAGATCAGTCGCTCAGTCGTGTCCGACTCTTTGCGACCCCATGAACCGCAGCACGCCAGGCCTCCCTGTCCATCAACAACTCCCGGAGGTCACTCAGACTCACATTCATCAAGTCAGTGATGCCATCCAGCCATCTCATCCTCTGTCGTCCCCTTCTCCTCCTGCCCTCAATCCCTCCCAGCATCAGAGTCTTCTCCAATGAGTCAACTCTTCGCATGAGGTGGCCAAAATACTGGAGTTTCAGCTTTAGCATCATTCCTTCTAAAGAAATTCCAGGATTGATCTCCTTCAGAATGGACTGGTTGGATCTCCTTGCAGTCCAAGGGCCTCTCAAGAGTCTTCTCCAACACCACAGTTCAAAAGCATCAATTCTTCGGCGCTCAGCCTTCTTCACAGTCCAGCTCTCACATCCATACATCACCACAGGAAAGACCATAGCCTTGACTAGGCGAACCTTTGTTGGTAAAGTAATGTCTCTGCTTTTGAATATGCTATCTAGGTTGGTCATGACTTTCCTTTCAAGGAGTAAGCGTCTTCTAATTTAATGGCTGCAGTCACCATCTGCAGTAATTTTGGAGCCCAGAAAAACAAAGTCTGACACTGTTTCCACTGTTTCCCCATCTATTTCCCATGTAGTGATGGGACCAGATGCCATGATCTTCGTTTTCTGAATGTTGAGCTTTAAGCCAACCTTTTCACTCTCCACTTTCACTTTCATCAAGAGGCTTTTTAGCCCCTCTTCACTTTCTGCCATAAGAGTCATGTCATCTGCATATCTGAGGTTATTGATATTTCTCCCAGCAATCTTGATTCCAACTTCTGTTTCTTCCAGTCCAGCATTTCTCATGATGTACTCTGCATATAAGTTAAACAAACATGGTGACAATATGCAGCCTTGACGTACTCCTTTTCCTATTTGGAACCAGTCTGTTGTTCCACGACCAGTTCTAACTGTTGCTTCCTGACCTGCATACAGATTCCTTAAGAGGCAGATCAGGTGGTCTGGTATTCCCATCTCTTTCAGAATTTTCCATAGTTTATTGTGATCTACACAGTCAAAGGCTTTGGCATAGTCAATAAAGCAGAAATAGATGTTTTTCTGGAACTCTCTTGCTTTTTCCATGATCCAGCAGATGTTGGCAATTTGATCTCTGGTTCCTCTGCCTTTTCTAAATCCAGCTTGAACATCAGGAAGTTCACGGTTCACATATTGCTGAAGCCTGGCTTGGAGAATTTTGAGCATTACTTTACTAGCGTGTGAGATGAGTACAATTGTTCGGTAGTTTGAGCACTCTTTGGTATTGCCTTTCTTTGGGATTGGGATGAAAACTGACCTTTTCCAATCTTGTGGCCACTGCTGAGTTTTCCAAATTTGCTGGCATATTGAGTGCAACACTTTCACAGCATCATCTTTCAGGACTTGGAATAGCTCCACTGGAATTCCATCACCTTCACTAGCTTTGTTCGTAGTGATGCTTTCTAAGGCCCATTTGACTTCACATTCCAAGATGTCTGGCTCTAGGTCAGTGATCACATCATCATGATTATCTGGGTCTTGAAGCTCTTTTTTGTACAGTTCTTCTGTGTATTCTTGCCACCTCTTCTTAATATCTTCTGCTTCTGTTAGGTCCACACCATCTCTGTCCTTTATCGTGCCCATCTTTGCATGAAATGTTCCTTTGGTATCTCTGATTTTCTTGAATAGATCCCTAGTCTTTCCCATTCTGTTGTTTTCCTCTATTTCTTTGCATTGATCACTGAAGAAGGCTTTTTTATCTCTTCTTGCTATTCTTTGGAACTCTGCATTTAGATGTTTATATCTTTCCTTTTCTCCTTTGCTTTTCACTTCTCTTCTTTTCACAGCTATTTGTAAGGCCTCCCCAGACAGCCATTTTGCTTTTTTGCATTTCTTTTCCATGGGGATGGTCTTGATCCCTGTCTCCTGTACAATGTCACGAACCTCATTCCATAGTTCATCAGGCACTCTATCTATCAGATCTGGGCCCTTAAATCTATTTCTCACTTCCACTGTATAATCATAAGGGATTTGATTTAGGTCATACCTGAATGGTCTAGTGGTTTTCCCTACTTTCTTCAATTTCAGTCTGAATTTGGCAATAAGGAGTTCATGGTCTGAGCCACAGTCAGCTCCTGGTCTTGTTTTTGCTGATTGTATAGAGCTTCTCCATCTTTGGCTGCAAAGAATATAATCGATCTGATTTCGGTGTTGACCATCTGGTGATGTCCATGTATAGAGTCTTCTCTTGTGTTGTTGGAAGAGGGTATTTGCTATGACCAGTGCATTTTCTTGGCAAAACTCTGTTAGTCTTTGCCCTGCTTCATTCCGTGTTCCAAGGCCAAATTTGCCTGTTACTCCAGGTGTTTCTTGACTTCCTACTTTTGCATTCCAGTCCCCTATAATGAAAAGGACATCTTTTTTGGTTGTTAGTTCTAAAAGGTCTTGTAGGTCTTCATAGAACCGTTCAACTTCAGCTTCTTCGGCATTACTGGTTGGGGCATAGATTTGGATTACTGTGACATTGAATGGTTTGCCTTGGAAACAAACAGAGATCATTCTGTCATTTTTGAGATTGCATCCAAGTACTGCATTTCGGACTCTTTTGTTGACCATGATGGCCACTCCATTTCTTCTGAGGGATTCCTGCCCACAGTAGTAGATATAATGGTCATCTGAGTTAAATTCACCCATTCCAGTCCATCTTAGTTCACTAATTCCTAGAATGTCGACATTCACTCTTGCCATCTCTTGTTTGACCACTTCCAATTTGCCTTGATTCATGGACCTGACATTCCAGGTTCCTATGCAGTATTGCTCTTTACAGCATCGGACTTTGCTTCTATCACCAGACACATCCACAGCTGGGTATTCTTTTTGTTTTGGCTCCATCCCTTCATTCTTTCTGGAGTTATTTCTCCACTGATCTCCAGTAGCATATTGGGCCTCTACTGACCTGGGGAGTTTCTCTTTCAGTATCCTATCATTTTGTCTTTTCATACTGTTCATGGGGTTCTCAAGGCAAGAATACGGAAGTGGTTTGCCATTCCCTTCTCCAGCGGACCACACCCTGTCATCGCTCTCCACCATGACCCACCCATCCCAGGTTGCCCCTCGGGCATGGCTTAATTTCACTGAGTTAGACAAGGGTGTGGTCCTTGTGTGATTAGATTGACTAGTTTTCTGTGAGAATGGTTTTAGTGTATTTGCCCTCTGATGCCCTCTTTCAAGACCTACTGTCTTACTTGGGTTTCTGTTACCTTGGGCGTGGGGTATCTCTTCCCGGCTTCTCCCAGCTGCTCCCAGCCAGCGAAGCACAGCCATCGCACCTTACCTTGGACGAGGGGTCTCCTCACCGCCGCCCTTCCTGACCTCGGTCGTGGGGTAGCTCCTCTCGGCCACGCTCTTAGTGCGCGACGCAGCCAGTACAGTATACTAACACATATATATGGAATTTAGAAAGATGGTAATGATAACCCTATATGCGAGACAGCAAAAGAGACACAGATGTATAGAACAGTCTTTTGGACTCTGTGTGAGAGGGCGAGGGTGGGATGATTTGAAGAAATGGCCTTGAAACTTGTATATTATCATATGTGAAATGAATTACCAGTCCAGGTTCTATGCATGTTACAGGGTGCTTGGGGCTCGTGCACTGGGACAACCCAGAGGGATGGGATGGGGAGGGATGTGGGAGGGGGTTCAGGATGGGGAACACATGTACACCCATGGCGGATTCATGTCAATGTATGGCAAACCCAATACAATATTGTAAAGTAATTAGCCTCCAATTAAAATAAATTTTAAAAAAATTTAATGGCCTACATCAAAACCTTTTTTTAAATAAAAATCAATGGTGATAATAACTTAAAGGAGCAAGATAACACCTTCATTTTTTCTCTTTCATAACAGCAAATGTGTCACAGCCAAGCAACCTTAAAAGCCCCCTACATTCTAGGCAGAAAGATCTTGGACTCCAACCATAGCTGCTCTTGAGGTAAAGGGTTTCCAGGGTACCTGTTACTTCACTGAAACAAAACTCTATGAACATGCTCCTTCCTCTCCCTTTTGAAAGGGTCACATGCACAGCACATGTTTCTCTTGGTGATACTTTATATTTCTGCTGAGTCTTCATTTATTATCCTTTGATTATCTTTTGAAAAGTCATTTTGAGCTAGTACACCTCTCCTAGGTTTCTCATTTAGCTGTGCTGAGCTTAGTTGCTCAGTTGTGTCCAACTCTTTATAACACCATGGACTGTAGCCCGCCAGGCTCCTCTGTCCATGGTGATTCTTCAGGCAAGAATACTAGAGTGTGTTGCCATGCCCTGTTCCAGGGGATCTTCCCAAACCAGGGATGGAACCCAGGTCTCCTGCATTGCAGGTGGTTTATTCACCATCTGTGCCACCAGAAGAGCCCTCTCATTTAGCTATTCCAATCTTTTAAGCAAGCTCTTCTTAAGATATTTCACAGAAAAAAAAATCTATCATTAAGGAAAGTCATAAAGCTTTCATAGAGTCAAAACTAAGGAAAAGACGAGTGCCTTCTTTGGGGTTGGTTTTAGGGTTAATCGTAGAATGCTATAATATAAAATTTGCCTTAAAGCCTCAAAGCCAGAAAATACCTTAGATAAACAAACTTATAATTCAGGATTTCCATAATGCCTCTTGAAAACTAATCCATGTTTAAGACATAATCCTAGTATATTCAATATTCAATTTATTTTAAAAAGTTCTACTGAGTGCTACACACATGAATGGCTTAATACTTATTATACTTTTAATAATAAAGCATAGGGGTTACAGGTACAATCTTTGCATTAAGGTAAGACCTAAGATTAAGATAGACCTTTCATCCTAACATTTCTAACGTATCACCTCCCTAATCCAGGCCAGTTATAAGAGAAGCCTGTTTTGCCAGTAAGATTGGGACTGGGAATTGGTCAGTTAAAAAAAATTATGATCAAAGCAGGCAATATACTTTGGATTAAATTTTAAACATTTTCTTCCTTATTTTGAAAATAAATGCAAATTCCACTTTCAATCTTTATCATACAACATGGCTGTTTCTTGGAATAAGAGTCCATAGATTGGAGCTCCTTATTGATTTTTTTTGCATAATTCACATCAGGAAAGTTATGACCAACCTAGATAGCATACTGAAAAGCAGACATTACTTTGCCAACAAAGGTTCACCTAGTCAAGGCTATGGTCTTTCCTGTGGTCATCTATGGATGTGAGAGCTGGACTGTGAAGAAGGCTGAGCGCCGAAGAATTGATGCTTTTGAACTGTGGTGTTGGAGAAGACTCTTGAGAGTCCCTTGGACTGCAAGGAGATCCAACCAGTCCATTGTGAAGGAGATCAGCCCTGGGATTTCTTTGGAAGGAATGATGCTAAAGCTGAAACTCCAGTACTTTGGCCAACTCATGCGAAGAGTTGAATCATTGGAAAAGACTCTGATGCTGGGAGGGATTGGGGGCAGGAGAAGAAGGGGACGACAGAGGATGAGATGGCTGGATGGCATCACTGACTCGATGGACGTGAGTCTGGGTGAACTCCTGGAGTTGGTGATGGACAGGGAGGCCTGGCGTGCTGTGATTCACGGGGTCACAAAGAGTTGGACACGACTGAGCCACTGAACTGAACTGAACTGAATGTATCATATACAATTCTTAATTCCTAAATGTGATAAAGAGATTCAGTTCAGTTCAGTTCAGTCGCTCAGTCATGTCTGACTCTTCGCAACTCCATGAATTGCAGCATGCCAGCCCTCCTGTCCATCACCAACTCCCAGAGTTCACTCAAACTCATGTCCATCAAGTGGGTGATACCATCTTCTGTCATCACCTTCTCCTGCCCTCAATCCCTCCCAGCATCAGAGTCTTTTCCAATGAAAAAGACTGAAACTTTTCATTGAGTTGAAACTCCCTGGAGTTTCAGCTTTAGCATCATTCCTTCCAAAGAAATCCCAGGGCTGATCTCCTTCAGAATGGACTGGTTGGATCTCCTTGCAGTCCAAGGGACTCTCAAGAGTCTTCTCCAACACCACAGTTCAAAAACATCAATTCTTTGGCACTCAGCTTTCTTCACAGTCCAACTCTCACATCCATACATGACTACTGGAAAAACCTTAGCCTTGACTAGCCAGACCTTTGTTGGCAAAGTAATGTCTCTGCTTTTTAATATGCTATCTAGGTTGATCATAACTTTCCTTCCAAACAATAAGTGTCTTTTAATTTCATGGCTGCAATCACCATCTGCAGTGATTTAGGAGCCTAAAATATTAAAGTCTGACACTGTTTCCACTGTTTCCCTATCTATTTGTCATGAAGTGATGGGACCGGACGCCATGATCTTAGTTTTCTGAATGTTGAGCTTTAAGCGAACTTTTCACTCTCCTCTTTCACTTTCATCCTAGAGCTTAACATCTGGTAATTAAGCTGAATCTAGGAAATTTCTACATTTTTATTTCTCTTTCAAAATTTCATTATATTTTGCCTACATCTAATATAATTATGTTTTAGCTACTCACATCAGATCAGATCAGTCTCTCAGTCATGTCCGACTCCTTGTGACCCCATGAATTGCAGCACGCCAGGCCTCCCTGTCCATCACCAACTCCAGGAGTTCACCCAGACTCACGTCCATCGAGTCAGTGATGCCATCCAGCCATCTCATCCTCTATCATCCCCTTCTCCTCTTGCCCCCCAATCCCTCCTAGCATCAGAGTCTACTCCAATGATTCAAGTCTTCGCATGAGTTGGCCAAAGTACTGGAGTTTCAGCTTTAGCATCATTCCTTCCAAAGAAATCCCAGGGCTGATCTCCTTCAGAATGGACTGGTTGGATCTCCTTGCAGTCCAAGGGACTCTCAAGAGTCTTCTCCAATACCACAGTTCAAAAGCATCAATTCTTTGGCATTCAGCCTTCTTTACAGTCCAACTCTCACATCCATACATGACCACAGGAAAAACCATAGCCTTGACTAGATGGATCTTTGTTGGCAAAGTAACATCTCTGCTTTTGAATATACTATCTAGGTTGGTCATAACTTTTCTTCCAAGGAGTAAGCGTCTTTTAATTTCATGGCTGCAGTCACCATCTGCAGTGATTTTGGAGCCCAGAAAAATAAAGTCTGACACTGCTTCCACTGTTTCCCCATCTATTTCACATGAAGCTACTCACATAGAAATTTCCAGCATAGTTCTCATAGAAATAACAATCATGCACTTGCATGCTAACATCTCATCATTCTACATAACATAACTGAATGACAATACCTCCTCCTCCAGACATAGGAACAGGGACCCCTGTTCTGAACCAATGCTTCAGAAATCCACATTTGATTCTGTTCTTGCCATGCTCCTCTTAATGGAAATCAAAGCACCATGTCTGTCCACAGACCACACCAGCGTTCCCCAACCATATTCCAGGTACAAAGCCTGGAAATTCCCTGGTCAAATAGCACGAAAAAAGTTTGGGTGTGAGCAAATTTGGAAGCATGGTTTTAAGTTTTTCATAGACTACCTCAGATCCCTAATGGTGTGGGACAGATTTGCGGCTAGGAGAGATGGCAGAAGGCTGCAGGGCAGGCTGGCGAGAGTGGGACTTCCTTACATCACCTTGCTTTGAAACACCAAAGAGATCAAGACTTCCAGATCTTTGTGAAGATTTATTTACCAAGTAAGTATAGAACATACTATCTTTAAGAGTTTGCTAGATTAAATTTATACCTTTAAATATTTAGACACAAGGGATATGGATCTCCCTTTGTACTCTTATGCATGACCCCATCAATTTTAGGGTCAGGTTTGATCATAAGAAGACATATAAATAGTGTGGGAAACACACAAAGACAACTCGTGGGAGGTCCACAATGCTGTTGATAGGAGCAGTTGTGACCAGAGCAGGTACCAGAACATCCTTGAAGTCACAGACATTCAGAAGTCACAGGCACCCACATGAGCTCTACAGATGGAATTTGCAGTTCAGGATAATCTAGAAAAGTAGTGAGGAAGAAGTTGTTTAAAAGAGCGTCTACTATACTGAAACTCATTAAACCTCAATCTTACACCTCTGAAATTAAAATAATCAAGTCTAACACACTGATTGTGAGAAATAAGCAAATCAATCCATAGAATGCTTAAAATGAGGGCCATATATATAATACATAGTAACAATCACATTTTTTATTCCTTTCTGTTTTTTCCACTAAGTTTTTCTAGTTATAATATTAATAGTAATGCCAGATAATTATACATCCATCAGTTTGTGCTTTTGAGGATCCTCTCATTATCCCATTTTAACAGATTAGGAACTTTAGGCATAGAGAAGATAGCTTGCCCCACATACACAGGCCTAGTTAAATAGTGGCCAGAATCCAAGCCTGGGCATTCTGGCTTCAGAGTCCCTGTTCTTTGACGAGCCCTTCCTTGTGTCTTTATCTCTCTCTTACTTCGATAATACCCTCTTCTATTTGTTATACCTCCTTGAAGTGGTATTGTACATTAGATGAGCCTATTAGAAAAACATGCTGGCTACATCAAATGAATTAGTTAGTTATATGGTACAAGTGCTTCATAAACTTTCAAGTTTTGCAGCATATATGGTGGATATAGACATTTTCTGACCTCTTCCTATACCCTAGCCTTCCCCAGGTCATACAACTTGTAAAAGATGACGTTTAACTTCCAAGCCATTATGACTTCAAGGATATTTCCAGTCACTGTTTTTATATCCATCAGTTATTTTATGTTTACATTATAGGTGTGTGTTTCTCTTTTTATCTCTAGGTGAGCAATTCTTCATCACTGGAACTTTAACTTGTTCCTTTCAGCTAACCTCCCACATTTATTATGGCAAAGCCTGAATTGCTTACGATACCCACCTACGTCAAGGTTATCAAGGAGCTTCTATAGCACGTTATTCCCAAATATGAGAATTACAAATAAATGGATAAAATTTACTGATTCCAAGGTGCTCTCTCATGTATATATCCCAAAGTAGGCCTGCATTCAGACAATCAAGAAAATACTTTCACTCCAATGAAAGACAAGTTAAAAAACATCAGTGTGATTAAATTAATTTTCACTATCAACATCTAATTCAGATATTTCAACTTTGTGGTCCCTGAGTTAAAATAAGTATAACAGCCAACTAACTAGCCTACAGCATTTGAAACCTCTCATCAACTTTTAAAAACCAGAGGATTTCACATTAAAAACCCGACTTCCAATTTCTCTTGAAAACTGTAAAATGTTTTCACTCACCCCAGATTTGCACATGGTGATCATTGGCTGGAGTGGGGCAGCCACAAGAGTTCTCCACTGTCACCACTGTTCCCTAGAGTCTTATACCTTCTGGTTCAACTATCCAATTATCTAACTGAATCCATCAGGCTTTGAGTATGAAACTCCTAATCCTGAAGGCTTGGTAGAGAATAGACAAAATTAAAGTTGATGTTTCAAGAAACACCTTCATCATCTTTAGATGTAGAAGCTAGCCAAGAATTTTTGATGATCAAATTACATGAGTTGAAGTTAGATTAGATTATACCAACCTCACTGCCATTTATTCTTTTTAAGTCATAAGGTTTTCTGTTAGATCATAGCAAGAAGTTATATTAATCTGACAAGATTTATTATTTACATTGATTGTTCCAATACAACTCATTCCTGTGGAGTTCCCCAGCTCATGACTCTATTCTTCTCTTTCAGTAAGTTAAGATGATGTGTGATAGTTTTTCGAGTTGTCCAGAGCTTCCATAGTGAGCACATTCTTCCTTTACATGATCCTAGTAATTCAAATGAGTTACTTCCATCATTATTTCAGCATTTGAAACAGATTTTACACAGGTGAGCAAAACTCAAGCAAATTTGTCATGAATGTAACATGTCATAGCTAAAGTTTATTTGAATTACAAATTATTTAAGTGGCTACAAAATCTGAACAAATAGAAGCTGTGACTTTCTAATAATAATACTGAACAGAAGAGGAAATGTAGTATTTTATTTTATGATCATTAATCATATTCATAAATCAATTAAAATGTGTATTCTTAGAATCACTGACTTCTAGCCTCAGCTCTAAAATTATATTTAAGTCACTTAACAAAACAATATCCATATGAGAATTTTCTGATAGGAATTTTAGTCTGTGGAGTGGACCCCTTTTATAAATACGTGTTATAATTACAGTCTTTTATTTTGAGATATAACATACAATAACTTGCTTGAATATAAGAATACAAAGAATAGAAATGGGTGAGACACAATTCTACAAAAAATGCATTTTAGTATGTTTATCCTCTAAATAGCCTTCCTCTTCTAATTAAGAAACAATTAAAAACCCAGCATTTTGGTTTTCACTGGATTATTTAAACAGGTCGCTTATTACTATCACTAATTCTGCTTGAAGCCTGATAAAATGCTGAGCAAAACATGCTACCAATAATTTTTTTTTTTTTTTTTGTCTCCAGGATGCTAAAACAAAGAATGCATTCAGTACTCTGATTCAGTTGGTTTCATCTAAACAGCTGTCGACAAGAACCCAGTCTGACCTTCTGTGGAAAGAACAAGGTGACTGGCGGAATTTTCCATCATTTTATCAAGAAAACAGACCTGGGGGGAGGGTGTGGGGAGTGGGGATTATGTCTGTTTAACCCATTAGGAAGTGAGTTTGGCAAGGTAAGGTAGAAAAACAGCTAACTAATTTTTACTCCATTTCAAGATACTAAATAAACCATCAAATGACCAAATGGAAAGGCAAAAGCTCAGCCTTGCCCAAAGAATCCTGACTGTCTCGCCACCCTGTCCTAGCTACAGTTGTTAATGTGCAAACCTACCCACCCAACAGGGTGCCAGCTCCTTACAAAGAGTCCACCTGCCTTCAGAATATGAAAATCACATTTTCTAAAAATGCAGACCTTCACTCCAGGCTCATATTCAACTATGAAGTGGAACCAAATGAAGAAAATAGGGCTGTGCAAAGGCAGATTGGGCTTATTTTCATACCTACACATGCCTCCAGAATTTTTCTCGTAACGCACAAGACCATTAAGCCCTGGGAGTCTTTTTACTGCATCTTTGGATGTTGATCACACAGGATTTGGTTTTGTACTAGGTAAAATAACTTGCCTGGATGAATAAAATAGATCTGATGATACAAGCTAGAATACTGGTTTGGAAGAACAAGTCCTAGACAACCTGGAACTCAAAAACCCTTGTGTTAACTGTTACATGATTAATTTGGGAAGATAAAATGTTTGTGTGGGTGCATGCACGCACACACACACACACACACACACACATACAAACATGCAAACAAAGAATAAGAATTGTCCTAAATCTCACAATCAGCAAAGGTCCAATCTCCCACATGTTCTCTAATATAAGAGAATATGAAATGGTAAAGAAGTTTAATCAATGTAAATATGATGTTGAAAATAAAACTTAGCTGGGAAAGAGAAAGCTGTTAGATATGGTAGAAGCTAAATTTCTATAAGAAGGAGCACAGTGCAGAATACAATGGCTTAACCAACACAGAAGACTTCTTTCTTGCTCACATAGTAATTCGGAGATTGGCGGGCAGTCCAAAGTAGTGAGAGTCATCTTCAATATGTGGCTTCTGTCCTTGGGTTCAAAATGACAGTTCCAGAAACTGTTTCCCAAACCAGCAAAATAGAAAAGAAATCAGCAGTTACACAGCTTCCTTATTAACAACATGACATAGAAGTTTGCCCATTGCTTCTGTCCATTCCACCGGTTAAAGTTTAGTGCATGGCCATTGTATCAGTAGCTGCAATAGACACTTGGAAAAACTGGTAGTCATTAAATGTTAATTATATTCAAAAAATAACTTTGTGGAGGAGGGCCTGCCTCCATCAGGCTAGAAGAGGCTTTAGTTTCTGGCTCTGCCAAGATAGGGTGGTGGGAATTCTCTTATTCAAAGTTAGAAGTGAAAACAGATATTGGAAGACAATGTTATCTGCTATACCAATAAATCCTCAGATTCCTTCAGTCTCTTCTTCACATTGCTAAAGGCACGGATACATTAGCATACATTCAGAGATATAAACCTTTGCTCTTTAAGCCACTGACATCTGGGGCTTGCATGTTACCAAGAGAAACCTCACCTTGCCTGACTGATGCAAGCCCCTCTCGTACAGTTATTTTTGGGTTTAATGAATACTTAATAACCACTGGTTATATGCCAGGCACTCTGTTCATTTCATCTACACTAATCCTCTTGTACAAATGAGAAACTGTGGCAAAGCTCCACAGAAAGTGGATGCTGGATTTAAACTCTGAGCTCTGAGATTTTCCTGGTGATCCAGTGGCTAAGACTAGGTGACCCAGTGCAAGGAGCCTGGGTCAATCCCTGGCCAGGGAACTAGATCCTACACGCTGCAACTAAAAATCTTAAATGCTACAACTAAGACCAAGTACAACCAAATAAATAAATACATATATTTAAATGTTTTTAAAAAATATCTGAACTCTGTGTCTAACATTCACTCCATCATCCCCACAATGCCACTTATTCAACCATGAAATCCTTTTTAATCAGTCTCAGATCCCCTCCTCCCATTTAGTCTCCAGAAACATCTACAGTTTCCCAATACTCCTATGCATTAGAGATATTTCCTTCTCCAAATTGGCACACCCTCACAAACTCTAACCTTTTAAAATCACTCTCCTCAGAAAGCACAGGAAGAGTTCAAAAGTAGGAGTTAAAAGAACAATTTCCTTTTAGTAATGTCTTTCCTCCCAGACAAGAGCAACAAAGGCAGCAGTCTGAATGATTGGCTCTCCTGGACTCCTTATTAGCTGTCTACGGCGATGGGCGGCCCAGGTTGGCCGCACGCTGCCACCGTCACTATAGAAGCACTCATTTACCCATTATGTGGCTGAGCAGGTGCCGGATGCAGAGCTGGACAGTGACCCAATTTACCACGCAGCAACAACAGAACTGCACCCCAGCTGGAGAGAAGACATTTCAGCTTTGCTCTTTTCAAAAATGTTTGTATAGATAAATGGAGGGTTTTTTGTGGGCACAAAGAGAATAGATTGTCCTCCTGATGCACATATGTAACTTCGATTCTGCCAGCAGTCATCATCATAATAAGTGAGGTTTATAGAAGGTTTTTTATCCAGAAGGATCCCAAAGAGAGTCACAAAAACTTCACAAATTGCAGGCAAAAAGCCGTCTTTCAGATCCACATGGAGAATCTCATGGTTAATATTCTGCTTTCTCCACACAAAGCCTCCAGGTGTCAATGAGCGATTACCCACACATCAGGAGAATGAAATATTGGAGTCAAAACCTGCCATGGGGCCAGGAAGAGGGGAATTTTTCCCTTGATACATCTAAAAACTGGGTTTCTGCCCACCCGGGGTATTGGAAATGACAGCTGGTTAACAGTCACCCGCAAGCATGACACACATGGTTCAACGTTAAGAGTGAAACCCAACATTGCTACACCCGCTGGAAAATTTCATGGGGAGGTCAGGCAGAAAGAACTGGAATCTGGCCTCTTTCCTCTTGCCAGACATGCCACAGGCTCGCTCATTCCATTTTTAATAATGTGTGCAAATTGAGTTGGAATAAAAACCAGCAACTCAACTGTGAAATAATTCCTAAAACCAAAACAGCTCTGGTAATGACTGAATTGGGGGAGGTCCTAGTTGTTGGTTTATGATTTGGGTTTGGTTTCCCACTAGCCTAATAACTATGACTTGAGTTAGAGAGAATTTAAATCTTGAAGTTCTGTCTAAAGAATTAAGTCACATCCTTCTGAGGCACTTTGGGGAAATTCAGACTGAACTGGGTCATGTCTTAATTCAACTCTTTGAAGAAGATACTATAGTATCCCCATTTTCCAGATGCAGAAACTGAGGCTTTTACTCACACAGCTGATAGATGGCAGGGTCAGGATTCAAACTGGTTTCCTTTAAGTTGAGCCCAAGATCTTACTGACTTCCAGTATTATGTGGAAAAGTATATATCTTAATACATACTAAAAACATATCTTTTATAAAAATATACACAATTGAAAGATCTAATGTGTGTTTAAAATCAGCCAATCCCTTGTGGCTCAACTATACTTCATTCTGCTGTGCTAAGTCACTTCAGTCATATCTGACTCTTTGTGACCTTATGGACTGTACAGCCCACCAAACTCCTCTATCCCTGGGATTCTCCAGGCAAGAATACTGGAGTGGGTTGCCATCTCTTCTCCACGGGATCTTCCTGACCCAGGGATCGAATCTGTTTCTCTTATGTCTCTTGCACTGGCAGGCATGTTCTTTACAACTAGCGCCACCTGGGAAGCCCCTATACCTCATTAGGTACATGTTAGCAGTCACTCTGTGTTTTATCCCATGTTGTGTGAATTTGTGTGTTCAACCAAAAAATTAGTATTTCTAAAGACTGACCTGGTCTAATTATGACTAAACTGGACTTCTCAGGTGGCACTAGGGGTAAAGAACCCACCTGCCAATGTAGGAGATGCCTGAGATAAGGGTTCAATCCCAGGGTCAGGAAGATCCCCTAGAGGAGAGCAGGGCAATCTCTACTCCAGTATTTTTGCCTGGAGAATCCCATGGACAGAGGAGACTGGCACGCTACAGTCCACAGGGTAGCAAAAAGTTGGATACGACTGAAGCGACTTAGTACACACACACATGACCAAATCATATCAGTAACTTAGAGTCTTCTAAGGAAAACTAATTTCATATTTGAAGTTTTATATTAGATAGTATAAAAACTATAAAGTAAAAAACTATATTATAGAGACTATATGAAAACAACTAAATTGTATAGATAATAATGAATATATTAATATCCTCAGCTATTTGGAGAATCAGTCTGGGATGGAAAAGTTGGAATGTAAAACTTAATATGGACCTTGAAGAATGAATACAACAGGCAGAGTGACAGTTATCTAGAACTATTGTTACCAGGCTGTCTTGGCTCCTGGGCCCGTGTATCTATGTATCTGTCTGGCTCCCATCTGCCTCCTCCTCCTACCCTCTCATCAGTAACTGCCTGCACCAAAGTCAAAAACCCTGATGTAAGTAGAGGACAATCCTGGGCAGTATGAAGGTAGCCTAAATTCCTTTTCCTATCAAGTCTAACTAAATTTAATTTTTCTGATCAAAAAGAGAAAGATCCAAACATTTGAAGTGCTGTGTTGAAACACTGAACTGACTTCTAATTCAAGATGGCCACCTGACAATCCTTACTGAAATGTTTTCCCATCCTCTTATAAATTACCACTGAGATGACTATAGAGATAAAAATAATAATGATAATGTGCTCTGCTTTGAAAGTCATCTCAGAAATCTGAACTAAATGAAGGCTTCCTAAGCAAAGCATCGATGGCAAATATATATTTATATAATGCATATATATATATATATAATGTGTACATATATATATATATATATAAGGCTTATATATATATATATATATACATGAGGCTTATATATATGTACATATACAAACATATTATATATATATCAGATCAGATCAGTTGCTCCGTCGTGTCCAATTCTTTGCGACCCCATGAATTGCAGCATGCCAGGCCTCCCTGTCCATCACCAAGCCCCAGAAGTCACTGAGACTCACCTCCATCAAGTCAGTGATGCCATCCAGCCATCTCATCCTCTGTCGTCCCCTTCTCCTCTTGCCCTCAATCCCTCCAAGTATCAGAGTCTTCTCCAATGAGTCAACTCTTCGCATGAGGTGGCCAAAATACTGGAGTTTCAGCTTTAGCATCATTCCTTCCCAAGAAATCCCAGGGCTGATCTTCAGAATGGACTGATTGGATTTCCTTGCAATCCAAGGGACTCTCAAGAGTCTTCTCCAACACCACAGTTCAAAAGCATCAATTCTTTGGCACTCAGCCTTCTTCACAGTCCAGCTCTCACATCCATACATAACGACAGGAAAAACCATAGCCTTGACTAGGCGAACCTTTGTTGGCAAAGTAATGTCTCTGCTTTTGAATATGCGATCTAGGTTGGTCATAACTTTCCTTTCAAGGAGTAAGCGTCTTTTAATTTCATGGCTGCAGTCACCATCTGTAGTGATTTTGGAGCCCAGAAAAATTTATTAGTAAATGTGACTGCTGTGCATGAAAATTAAAAGTCTCTAGATATAAAACAAAAACAATTAAATTATGACCAAGATTGAAGACAAAGAACTAATAATGTTATTTACAGCATTAGTGACAGAATAATGGAAATATGTGAGACTTTTACAAATCAATAAGAAATTAGCAATATCCCACTGTAACATATGAACAAGAAAATAACTGTATTTTAAAATGTTAAGCCTCATTAATAATCAGAGAAATGATTATTAAACAATGATATGTTATTTTCACCTGTCATACTGGTATTGAAATTATGCTCAAGTGTATGATATTGTAATTGGAAGCATAAACTTCTAGAATCTTTGGGCATGGATGTTTGGAAATAAATAATAAACATTTCTTTATGCCATGTAACCTAAAACTTTTATTTGTATGAGTTTATCACAAAGAAATAACCAAGAACATTTGTAAAATATACCCCAAGAAGGTCCAACAAAGTTCTTTTTTCATAACAAGGTAAAACAAGTGTCCAGAAATAGGGAACTTAGAGACAAAATTGCCAACATCTGCTGGATCATGGAAAAAGCAAGAGAGTTCCAGAAAAACATCTATTTCCGCTTTATTGACTATGCCAAAACCTTTGACTGTGTGGATCACAATAAATTGTGGAAAATTCCGAAAGAGATGGGAATACCAGACCACCTGATCTGCCTCTTGAGAAATCTGTATGCAGGTCAGGAAGCAACAGTTAGAACTGGACATGGAACAACAGACTGGTTCCAAATAGGAAAAGGAGTACATCAAGGCTATATATTGTCACCATGTTTGTTTAACTTATATGCAGAGTACATCATGAGAAATGCTGGACTGGAAGAAGCACAAGCTGGAATCAAGATTGCTGGGAGAAATATCAATAACCTCAGATATGCAGATGACACCACCCTTATGGCAGAAAGTGAAGAGGAACTAAAAAGCCTCTTGATGAAAGTGAAAGAAGAGAGTGAAAAAGTTGGCTTAAAGCTCAATATTAAGAAAACTAAGATCATGGCATTTGATCCCATCACTTCATGGGAAATAGATGGGGAAACAGTGGAAACAGTGTCAGACTTTATTTTTCTGGGCTCCAAAATCACTGCAGATGGTGATTGCAGCCATGAAATTAAAAGGCGCTTACTCCTTGGAAGGAAAGTTATGACCAACTCTCTTTGAAAGTTGCATATTTCAAAAGCAAAAGCTAGATAGCATATTGAAAAGCAGAGACATTACTTTGCCAACAAAAGTCCATCTAGTCAAGGCTATGGTTTTTCCAGTGGTCATGTATGGATGCGAGAGTTGGACTGTGAAGAAGGCTGAGAGCCGAAGAATTGATGCTTTTGAACTGTGATGTTGGAGAAGACTCTTAAGAGTCCCTTCGACTGCAAGGAGATCCAACCAGTCCATTCTAAAGGAGTTCAGTCCTGGGCATTCTCTGGAAGGACTGAGGCTAAAGCTGAAACTCCAATACTTTGGCCACCTTATGTGAAGAGTTGACTCATTGGAAAAGACTCTGATGCTGGGAGGGATTGGGGTCAGGAGGAAAAGGGGACGACAGAGGATGAGATGGCTGGATGGCATCACTGACTTAATGGACATGAATTTGGGTGAACTCTGGGAGTTGGTAATGGACAGGGAGGCCTGGCATGCTGCGATTCATGTGGTCACAAAGAATCGGACAAGACTGAGCGACTGAACTGAATAAGTCAGTAATAGTAAATCTGTTTAAAACAATACTGTACAATCTTTTAACCCAGTGCTATATAGTAGTAGATTTTCAGAATAACAAAATACTGAACGATGTTCATTTTGTACATATAGCATGATTCCATCTTGTTCTTGAAATATCATACACACAAAATGAAAGAGACCAAGAAAAATGTTAATATCTATGGATGGTGAGATTACAGAGTATTTTCTACAATAAGCATATGTTTTACTCTTGTTATAAGGAGAAAAACAATGCCATTAAGTAAAATCCATCTAAAACTCTTTCAAAAAATTACAGAGGAAGGAACACTTCCAAACTCACTCCACAAGGCCACCATTACCCTGATACCAAAACAAGACAGACAATACAAAGGAAAAAAAAAAAAACTAAACTAAAGGCCAATATCACTGATGAACATATATGCAAAAATCCTCAGCAAAATTTTAGCAAACAGTATTCAGCAACATATGAAAAAGCTCATACACCAGAGTCAAGATGGCTTTATTCCAGGAATGCAAGAATTCTTCAATATACACAAATCAATCAATGTGACATGCCATATTAACAAACTGAAAGATAAAAACCATATGATAATCTCAATAGAAGCAGAAAAAGCTTTTGACAATATTCAGCACGCATTTATGATTAAAATGCTTCAAAAATTGGGCATAGAAGGAGGGCTACCTCAATATAGAAAAGGCCATATATGATAAGCCTACAGCAAACATTATTCTCAATGGTGAAAAACCTGAAAGCATTCCCCCTAAGATCAGGAAAAAGACAAGGGTGTCTGCTTTCACCACTGTTACTCAACATAGTTTTGGAAGTCCTAGCTACAACAATCAGAGAAGAAAAAAAATAAAAGGAATCCAGATCGGAAAAAAAGAAGTAAAGCTCTCACTGTTTGCAGATGACATGATACTGTACATAGAAAACCTTAAAGATAGTATCAGAAAATTACTAGAGCTAATCAGTAAATTTAGCAAAGTTGCAGGATACAAAACCAACACACAGAAATCACTTGCATTTCTCTACACTAACAATGAAAAATCAGAAAGAGAAATTAAGGAATCAATCCTGTTTACCATTGCAACAAAAAGAATTAAATATCTAGGAATAAACTTACCCAAGGAGACAAAAGAACTGTACACAGAAAATTATAAGACACTAATGGAAGAAATCAAAGATGATATAAACAGATGGAGAGATATTCCATGTTCCTGGGAAGGAAGAATAAATATTGGGAAAATGACTAAACTACCAAATGCAATCTACAGATTCAATGAAATTCTTATCAAATTACCAATGGCATTTTTCATAGAACTAGAACAAAAAATTTCATAGTTCATATGGAAACACAAAAGATCCTGAATAACCAAAGCAGTCTTGAGAAAGAAGAATGGAGCTGGAGGAATCAACATTCCTGATTTCAGATTATACTACAAAGCTACAGTCATCAAGACAGTATGGTACTGGCACAAAAACAGAAATACAGACCAATGGAACAAGATAAAAAGCCCAGAAATAAACCCATGCATCTATAGGTACCTTATTTTTGACAAAGGAGGCAAAAACATACAATGGGGCAAAAACAGCCTCTTCAATAAATGGTGCTGGGAAAACTGGACAGCTAATCTAAAGGAATGAAATTAGAACTTTTTAACACCATACACAAAGATAAACTCAAACGGATTAGAGACCTAAATGTAAGACCAGAAACTAGAAAACTCTTAGAGGAAAACATAGGCAGAATACTCAATGACATAAATCAAAGCAAGATCCTCTATGACCCACCTCCTAGAGTAAGGGAAATAAAAACAAAAGTAAATAAGTGGGACCTGATTAAACTTAAAAACTTTTGCACAGCAAAGGAAACCATAAGCAAGGTGAAAAGACAACCCTCAGAATGAGAGAAAATAAGAGCAAATGAAACAACTGACAAAGGATTAATTTCCAAAATATACAAGCAGCTCATAAAACCCAATACCAGAAAAACAACCCAATCAAAAAGTGGGAAAAAGACATAAACAAACATTTCTCCAAAGACATACAGATGGCTAACAAACACATGAAAAGATGCTCAACATTGCTCATTATTAGAGAAACGCAAATCAAAACTACAATGAGATATCACCTCACACCAGTTAGAATGGCCATCATCAAAAAGTCTACAAACAATAAATGCCAGATAGGATGTGGACAAAAGGAAATGCTCTTGCACTGTTGATGGGAATGTAAATTGATACAACCACTATGGAAGATGGCATGGGGATTCCTTAAAATACTAGGAATAAAACCACCATATGACTTAGCAATCCCACTCCTAGGCATATACCCTGAGGAAACCAAAACTGAAAAAGACACATGTATCCCATTGTTTACTGCAGCACTATTTACAATAGTTAGAACACGGAATCAACCTAGATGTTCATCAACAGATGAATGGATAAAGAATTTGTGGTATATATAAACAATGGAATATTACTCAGCCATAAAAAAAGAATGGATTGGAGTCAGTCCTAAAGAGGTTGATGAACATAGAGCGTATTATACAGAGTGAAGTAAGTCAGAAAGAGGAAGATAAATATCATATTCTAACGTGTATATATAAGGAATCTAGAAAAATAGTACTGAAGAATTTATTTACAGGGTAACAATGGAGAAACATAGAGAATATATATATGGACATGGGGAGAGGGGAAGAAGGGTGAGATGTATGGAAAGAGTAACATGGAAATTTACATTACCATATGCAAAATAGATAGCCAACAGGAATTTGCCATATGGCTCAGGAAACTCTAACAGGGGCTCTGTATCAACTTAGAGGAGTGGGATGGGAAGGGAGGTTCAAAAGAGAGGGGATATATGGTATACCTATGACTGATTCATGTTGAGGGTTGACAGAAAACAATAAAATTCTGTAAAATAATTCAGTTCAGTTGAGTTCAGTTCAGTCACTCAGTCGTGTCTGACTCTTTGAGACCCCATGAATCACAGCATGCCAGGCCTCCCTGTCCATCACCAACTCCCGGAAGTCACTGAGACTCACATCCATTGAGTCAGTGATGCCATCCAGCCATCTCATCCTCTGTCATCCCCTTCTCCCCCTGCCCTCAATCCCTCCCAGAATCAGAGTCTTTTCCAATCAGTCAACTCTTTGCATGAGGTGGCCAAAGTACTGGAGTTTCAGCTTTAGCATCATTCCTTCCAAAGAAATCCCAGGGCTGATCTCCTTGCAGTCCAAGGGACTCTCAAGAGTCTTCTCCAACACCACAGTTCAAAAGCATCAATTCTTCGCCACTCAGCCTTCTTCACAGTCCAACTCTCACATCCATACATGACCACTGGAAAAACAAGAGCCTTGACTAGATGGACCTTTGTTGGCAAAGTAATGTCTCTGCTTTTGAATATGTTATCTAGGTTGGACATAACTTTCCTTCCAAGGAGTAAGCGTCTTTTAATTTCATGGCTGCAGTCATCATCTGTAGTGACTTTGGAGCCCAGAAAAATAAAGTCTGACATTGTTTCCACTGTTTCCCCATCTATTTCCCATGAAGTGATGGGACCAGATGCCATGATCTTCGTTTTCTGAATGTTGAGCTTTAAGCCAACCTTTTCACTTTCCACTTTCACTTTCATCAAGAGGCTTTTTAGTTCCTCTTCACTTTCTGCCATAAGGGTGGTATCATTTGCATATCTGAGGTTATGGATATTTCTCCTGGCAATCTTGATTTCAGCTTGTGTTTCTTCCAGTCCAGCATTTCTCATGATGTACTCTGCATATAAGTTAAATAAGCAGGATGACAATATACAGCCTTGACGTACTCCTTTTCCTATTTGGAACCAGTCTGCTGTTCCATGTCCAGTTCTAACTGTTGCTTCCTGACCTGCATACAGATTTCTCAAGAGGTAGGTCAAGTGATCTGGTATTCCCATCTCTTTCAGAATTTGCCACAGTCTATTATGATCCACACAATCAAAGGCTTTGGCATAGTCAATAAAGCAGAAATAGATGATTTTCTGGAACTCTCTTGCTTTTTCCATGATCCAGTGGATGTTGGCAATTTGATCTCTGGTTCCTCTGCCTTTTCTAAAACCAGCTTGAACATCAGGATGCTCCCGGTTCACATATTGCTGAAGCCTGGCTTGGAGAATTTTGAGCATTACTTTACTAGAGTGTGAGATGAGTGCAATTGTGCGGTAGTTTGAGCATTCTTTGGCATTGCCTTTCTTTGGGATTGGAATGAAAACTGACCTTTTCCAGTCCTGTGGCCACTGCTGAGTTTTCTAAATGTGCTAGAATATTGAGTGCAGCACCTTTACAGCATCATCTTTTAGGATTTGGAATAGCTCAACTGGAATTCCATCACCTCCACTAGCTTTGTTCGTAGTGATGCTTTCTAAGGCCCACTTGACTTCACATTCCAGGATGTCTGGCTCTAGGTCAGTGATCACACCATCATGATTATCTGGGTCATGAAGATCTTTTTTGTACAGTTCTTCTGTGTATTCTTGCCACCTCTTCTGATATCTTCTGCTTCTGTTAAGTCTATACCACTTCTGTCCTTTATCAAGCCCATCTCTGCATGAAATATTCCCTTGGTATCTCTAATTTTCTTCAAGAGATCCCTAGTCTTTCCCATCTTTTTTTTCCTCTATTTCTTTGCACTGATCACTGAAGAAGGCTTTCTTATCTCTTCTTGCTATTCTTTGGAACTCTGCATTCAGATGTTTATATCTTTCCTTTTCTCCTTTGCTTTTCACTTCTCTTCTTTTCACAGTTATTTGTAAGGCCTCCCCAGACAGCCATTTTGCTTTTTTGCATTTCTTCTCCATGGGGATGGTCTTGATCCCTGTCTCCTGTACAATGTCACGAACCTCAGTCCATAGTTCATCAGGCACTCTATCTATCAGATCTAGGCCCTTAAATCTATTTCTCACTTCCACTGTATAATCATAAGGGATTTGATTTAGGTCATACCTGAATGGGCTAGTGGTTTTCCCTACTTTCTTCAATTTCAGTCTGAATTTGGCAATAAGGAGTTCATGGTCTGAGCCACTGTCAGCTCCTGGCCTTATTTTTGCTGACTGTATAGAGCTTCTTCATCTTTGGCTGCAAAGAATATAATAAATCTGATTTCAGTGTTGACCGTCTGGTGATGTCCATGTGTAGAGTCCTCTCTTGTGTTGGAAGAGGGTATGTGCTATGACCAGTGCATTTTCTTGGTGAAATAATTACCTTTCAATAAAAATAAATGGATTAACAAAAAGAAAAAGAAAAAAAAAAAAAACACACAGCACTTACCTATGTAATTCTGTTAGAAATGAATGGTCAACCAAAACCTTTCTCCAAAAAAGCACAAAATTTTTTGAAGTGCTTACTCTCACTAAGCCACAGGTGGCCTGACTCTCCAAAGGAAACAGTTATTGATAGAAAATCCAAGTCATTTTAGGAAATCAGTTTCCAAGAGCAATATTATCCCTAAAGCCAAATCTTTTGGTATGAGCCAATCCCAAACTAGAGGGGTTATTCATTCAGTGTTATCTGAGTGTTATTCCTTCAGACTCAGCCTCATCCACTAGTCTGAGACAATGTGTGCCCAGCACCAGATGAACGTTTAGACATTAAGTGGGATGACAGCATTAAAAGGGTGGTCAGATGGTACAGTGGTAAAATGTTCCCTCTAAGAAGAGGAGGGGCATAAACTGAACATTTCAGGAATAACTTTTTACTCAGTTGCTTCATTTTATTTTCTCAAAAGAAACCTCTCCTTTTAAAACTTTTCCACACAGAAGTAACTTTGGCAATTTTTTCCTATTAGAAAGGCCCTGCAGACTTCAGATATTAAACATTAACCTCATTTATAATGAAATCTCTAGACTGAATCTCCAGGAAATGTCTTACATTTATTTCCTTTATTCTTAATGAATAAAATGTTCATTTTTTATGGCTAGATTGTCAACTTCCACTTTAAAAAATTTTTGTTTTTCTTCGCAATTTTGGTAGACTTCAAAATAAATAAGCTCAATGGTTGAGTTTAATATTCTATTTACTACACACCCATGCAAACAACAATCACTATTAAAAACTCATTACCTGAAAAAATGAACTAGAAATGAGTGGAGCCCCCTCCACAGCCAAAACTGCTGATAAGAGACACCTACTGGTGGTTTTAAAAAATTACAACAGAAAAAATCTGTGGATAACTAGTTTGGTGGTCGGGGAAGGCAATGGCACCCCACCCCAGTACTTTTGCCTGGAAAATCCCATGGACGGAGGAGCCTGGTAGGCTCCAGTCCGTGGGGTCGCTAAGAGTCGGACATGACTGAGCGACCTCACTTTGACTTTTCACTTTCATGCATTGGAGAAGAAAATGGCAACCCACTCCAGTGTTGTTGCCTGGAGAATCCCAGGGACAGGGGAGCCTGGTGAGCTTCCGTCTATGGGGTCGCACAGAGTCGGACACGACTGAAGCGACTTAGCAGCAGCAGTTTGGTGGTCGTGGTGATTTAGTCACTAAGTCATGTCTGACACCTGTGACACCATAAATTGTAGTCCATCAGGCTCCTCCGTCCATGAGATTTCCCAAGCAAGAATACTGGAGTGGGTTGCCACTTCCTTCTCCAACTGGTTTGCTCTAGGTCAAAAAGCAGAAGCAAGTTTTCATGGAGATGGAATTTGGACTGATTCTTAGGTTAAGTTAGTTAAGGTAAAATCATGCACATTTCTACTAAAACAGAAGTTCACTGTAACAACTATAATTTTTCCACCATCCAAATAGAAGGAAAAAGAAAGTAGACATTTAAAAATACATTTCATTACTTAAGACCAGCAAAAAATTTGTTCAACCGTGATATTACTCTTTCTGAAGATCAGCATTTGGGTTAGATTCACTATAATGTAAATTCAGAACTTAGAACCAGCTCTACAAATATCCTCACTAGAGCTATTACAGACTTTCATTTTGCACTTGTGATTTATGAAATATATCCATCCTTTTTGCACCTGATTTCAAATTAGGTTGTACCTCTTCACAGTTCTAATGTCACCAGCAACTGGTCATATATGGCACTTTTTTCCAATGCTGATCTCATTTTCTATCCATTCCCAAGTGTTTTCCATTTCAGCCTCCTATTAAAACTCTCATTTTATTGAGTTTACTTGTATATTTGAAACCACATTCCCCATGGATGTTTTCTCTAAAGAAAACTGTGTAACCCAGTGAAACCTGAGGTTCAGACAGAAATGATCTTCAATACCAGAGTATTTTTTCCCATATTCTTTTCCATTATGGTGTAGTATAGAATATTGGATGTAGTTCTCTGTTTTATACAGAGAACTTGCTATTTATCTATTTTATATATAGCAGTTTGTTAATCCCAATTTATCCCCTCAATCCTCTCTTTGCTAACCATAAGTTTGTTTTCTATGTCTGTGTTTTGTGAATAAGTTCATTTGTATCATGTTTTAGATTCCACATATAAGTGATATCATACAGTATTTGTCTTTCTCTCTCTGGTATATTCCACTAGTATTCCAACCTCTAGTTCCAACTATGTTGCTACAAATGGCATGATTTCATTCTTTTTATGATTGAGCAATATTCTATTATGTGTGTGTGTGTCCTGCATTGCAGGCAGATTTTTTACCATCTGAGTCACCAGGGAAGCCTTATATGTATATATATATATATATATATATATACACACATACAGCATCTTCTTTATCGATTCATCAGTTTATAGACATTTAATTTGCTTCCATGTCTTAGCTATTGTAAATAGTGCTATCACTAACACTGGGGTGCATGTATCTTTTCAAAGTATGGTTTTCTCCAGATATATGTCCCAAAGTGAATGATATGACAACTATATGTTCAGCTTTTTAAGAAGTCTCCATACTGTTTTCCATAATGGCTGCATCAATTTACATCCTACAAATAGTGTACAAGAGTTCTCCTTTCTCCGCACCCACTCCAACATTTTTAATGGTGGCCACTCTTACTGGTGTGAGGTGATATCTCATTAGTTTTGATTTGCATTTCTCTAACAATTAGTGCTACTCCAGTACTCTTGCCTGGAAAATCCCATGGATGGAGGAGCCTGGTGGGCTACACTCCATGGGGTCGCTAAGAGTTGGACACGACTGAAGCGACTTAGCAGCAGCAGTAGCAGCAACAATTAGTGATGCTGAACATCTTTTCATGGGCCTACTGGCCATCTGTATGCCTTCTTTGGAGAGATGTGTATTTAGGTCTTCTGCCCATTTTTTACTAGGTTGTTTATTTGCATTTCTTGTTATTGAGCTGTATGAGCTGTTTGTATTCTTTGGAAATTTAGCCCTTATCAATTGTATCATTTACAAACATTTTTTCTCAGTCCGTAAGTTGTCTTTTCATTGTGTTTATAGTTTATTTTGCTGTACAAAAGGGGAAGGCAATGGCACCCCACCCCAGTACTTTTGCCTGGAAAATCCCATGGACAGAGGAGCCTGGTAGGCTCCAGTCCGTGGGGTCGCTAAGAGTCGGACACGACTGAGCGACTTCACTTTGACTTTTCACTTTCATGCATTGGAGAAGGAAATGGCAACCCACTCCAGTGTTCTTGCCTGGAGAATCCCAGGGACAGGGGAGCCTGGTGAGCTTCCGTCTATGGGGTCGCACAGAGTCGGACACGACTGAAGCGACTTAGCAGCAGCAGCAGCAGCAGCTGTACAAAAGTTTTTAAGTTTAATTGGTTGATTATTTCTGCTTTTATTTCTATTACCTTGGGTGACTGACCTGAGAAAACATTGCTGTGATTTGTGTCAGAGAAGGCTTTCCCTATGTTCTCTTCTAAAACTTTATTGTGTCATGTCTTATGTTTAAGTCTTTAAGCCACTTTGAGTTTATTTCTGTGTATGGTGACAGGCTGTGTTCTAACTTCATTGATTTACATGTGGCTGTCCAGTTTTCCCAACACCACCTGCTAAAGACACTGTCTTTTCTCTATTGTATATTTTTGCCTCCTTTGTTGAAGATTAATTGTCCACAGGTGTGTGGGTTTCTTTCTGGGCTCTCTGTTCTTTGAACATAAGAGTCTTGACTTCAAGACTTTTAAGTGAGCCCATCTGAACTCAGCTCACAACAGAGATTAAATAGCATCATCCAGGACTAAAACAGCACAGATATGAATAGGAGTCTGTGCTTCTGTGTGTGTGTGTGTGTAATACAAATAATATGTTTAGGTATTATTTAACATCAATAATGTAAACATCAATCCCTTTTCACAAGGAAATTAGAAAACCACGTTAGGCAGTTCTAATGAGATCCAGATCTTCTAGAAACATCACTTCACTTTCACTTTCAACTTTCATCACCCAGGTTCAGTTTCATCTATTGATTCCTTTCTGTGCCAGTATTCTGTACTGGAATAATGGCTTCCTTGCATTAGGGGTTATACTCCTTGCTAGAGAAATTATCAGTATTGGTCTTTAATTATCAAAAGTTTAGGATATCAGTGTAGATGCTTTATCTGCTTTCATACTACAGTTGAGCCACTAATGTTTGTAAGCTGATAATATACAGTTGTGCATAATATTAAAATTCAATGGATTGGCTTTTTTTAAATACATACTCTATAAAATACTTGCTATGCCTATCTCATTCCCTGGATAGCTTTTTCCACCACTGGGCACTACACATGTTCTGAAGTCAGACCAGAGGTACCTTCTAATATGACCCCATCAATACCTCTAAGTCTCTCTCACTGCGCAGATACCATATTCTTGCTATGTGTTCTCTTATCATTTGAGATGGGATTCTGAGAAAATCGTATTCTGAGGAAAGAGATAGTAAGTCATGTGGTAATTTGTGGTAATTATGATGTGACTCAGTAATCATTTCCTTGAGATAGAGAGATTTGCCAAGTGTGATCACAATCTAAAAGAAAGAAAGCTGGCTAATTGGAAGTTGGGTCTTTGCATTTGCATTCTACTCTGCCTTCCAAAACCCACAAAGGCAACCCCAGAAGAAGCTTCATGTTTTGTGATAGACAGACAAGCATGCACACAGCTCAGGGCCCTGAGGCATCTATAAATCCTGAAAAGCCCTGACAGGAGAACAGCACAGCTGCCATCAGCTGCATCAGACTCTCCTAAGACAAGATGAAGTCACGGCCTGAAGACGACATCTCTCACCCATCTTACCCCAGGGTTATCGTGGCTGTGGCCTTCAGCAATGCAGTCTGAGACAAGGCATGGCAACAACAGTAGATGGAAAAAAAAAAAAAAAACAGTGGGGCAATATTACTTTTTTCTGTATCATTTCTCTCCCTGGCTGTAAGGAACTCATTCCTTAGCTTCTACCAAAATGAAGAAAGAAGAAAGGTAATGCAGTAGCTATACTGCATTTGTGTGACCAATTACATGGATAGGACATGCTTTCTGTGCACAAAAGTCTGTGTACATGCTTTCCACAATACACATATTTGCATTAACCTAAAACATAGCCTGTATGAAACATATTTACCAAGATCTGAGTTGAAAGGTGAGTTTAACCTCATGGACCAAGGAAAGGGATATCATGTTCTTTGTTTACCAGTTTCCCATTCTTTCCTCTAATCCCCATAAAATAATGTTTTATCCTAGATTTTTCACACACTACCTTCCAGTTTCTCACAGCTACCAACTAATAAACTATATAATCAGTGATGATGGTAAAATTAAGACCATCAGCCTGGTGAATCCTATATAACACACAGACCCAAAGGACACTCCAGGATAAGAAAACTTTTAACTTCAGGCCACCTCAAGAACCACCAATAAGGTAAAAGTCTTTCACTGGTTGAACCCGCATGCTTGAGTGACATTATTCCCTACAAATACAATTAAAAGCTTCAGTTCTTTTTTCCAGTTACTTGTCTCACATTTCATAAATCTCTGTACTATACTATCAGTCTCAAGAAAACATAAAAAATTGGCAATCTGATCTGTTCTATTAATAAGTGGAAATTATGAATTCATTGAAAATACAGCTCTAAAAATATCAAAAATACTATACCATTTGTCCATTTAAGATATTTTATTAGAAGTATATATCAAGAATACTATATATTAGGGAAGGATTTCTTAAATAGAACACAAAACTCACAACTCATAAAAAATATGAAATATGCATTATATGCTTATATGTATATACTTACACATACGTATTTAAATCACATCACAGAAATCTAAACTAAGAAAAGGATAAGGCAAATATCTAGAGATATTTCATAACATATAACAGGAAAACATGAATGCTCAGAATACATCAGTATACTTTTTGATTCTTTGATTAGTTACCCTTTCTTTGTGTACCGTATTACTAAGAATTTAAAGCAAGACAAAGTCACATCTGCCTTCTAATACAAGTCTTGAGGTTTTACACAAAATTCTATGTGAGCAGCCAACCCAGATAAATAACTATTTTGAAGGGAATAAAATGATCATTTAGTAACTACAGAGTATGGTTTTCTACTTAATCACTAGCATTTTCATGGCTATCAATAAAAGTCCTGAAAGTATTTTCATGCTCAGAGTACATAAAGAGTTCCATTAACAAATTAGAAGATAACCAAAATCTACTAAAATAATAAGGAGTGTCCCCAGTGACTCAGTGGTAAAGAATCTGCCTGCAATGCGGGATACGCAGGGGATGCAGGTTCAATCCCTGGGTAGGGAAGATTCCCTGGAAGAGGGCATGGCAGCCCACTCCAGTATTCTTGGCAGGACAATCCCATGGACAGAGGAGCCTGGCAGGCTACTGTCCACAGTGTCACAAAGCGATGGACAAAACTGAAGTGACTGAGCACGCAATGGAATGGCAAACAAAGAAAATAATTGATATAATTGATATAGAGAAAAAGATGCCAAAATAGCCAAGAAAATGTTTTCAAAAGACATTCAACCTCACAAACTAAAAGGAAAATAGAAATTAAAGTAATTTATATTAATGCCACAATTTTAGCAGTAAATCAAATCTTTGCAACTATCAAGTGCTGGTAAGAATACAGAGATGTGGAAGTCCTTTCACAATGCTAGTGGAATTAATAAAAAGAAGATGACAGGGAATTTGATGAACAATTTGACCACATTAGGAAAATTTTAAGTATGTATGTTGTTAAAAAAAAAGAGTGCACATATCCTATGACCCACCCAATATAGTTTAGAAAAAGTGAGAACTTGCTCAAAAAAGATAAAAAAACCCTTTTGCTGCTGCTGCTGCTGCTGCTAAGTCACTTCAGTCGTGTCCGACTCTGTGCGACCCCATAGACAGCAGCCCACCAGGCTCCCCTGTCCCTGGGATTCTCCAGGCAAGAACACTGGAGTGGGTTGCCATTTCCTTCTCCAATGCATGAAAGTGAAAAGTCAAAGTGAAGTCGCTCAGTCGTGTCCGACTTAGCGACCCCATGGACTGGAGCCTACCAGGCTCCTCTGTCCATGGGATTTTCCAGGCAAGAGTACTGGGGTGGGGTGCCATTGCCTTCTCCGAAAAAAACTCTTTTACTGTGGTACTATTTATAATTGCAATAAAACTAAAAACAATCCAAAAGTTCACAGTTATGGGAATTTATACATAAAATATTGTTATATGCTAGACTAATATGCATCAATTAAAATGAATAATTTTATATGTTTATATCTCAAAAGCATGTTGAATCAAAAAGGAAATAACAATATTAAGTATAAGGTCATTTATGTAAATATATGAAACCATAAAAACAGTCTTGGTCATATAACTGTTCCTGATATTTATTGCAACAGAGAAAAACCAACCCAAAACTTAGATGGCTTGAAACAATATCATTTATTTTGCCATACTATAGACATAACTGTGTTCCCCTAAAAGCCATATGCTGAAGCTCTAATTCTCAACGTGACTATATTTGGAGTTAGGAATAAATTAGGGCTAAATAAGGCCATAAGGTAGGATCCTAATCTGACAGGAGGGTCCCTGAGAGTTTACTGGCTCTCTCCACCATGGAGCACTCAACAAGGAGGCATCTACAAGCCAGGAAGAGAGCTCTCACCAGAACCCAACTGTGCTGGCTCCCTGATCTTGGGCTTCCAGCCTCCAAAGCTGTGAGAAAATTAATTTCCATCGGTTAAGCCACCCAGTCTGTGGTATTTTGTTATGGCAGCCCAAGCTGACTAACACAGCTCACTAAGTACAAGCTGGGTAGGCCTTGATGGGGACATCTCATTTGCACTCCACTCACCATCAGCCGGGAGGCTCAAAGGCTGGAGGCGCCAATCATCTGAAAACTCAGTCACTCACCTGTCTGCCAGCTGGTGGTGGAAGAGTTGGGGCTGCTTGGGGACATCTCTCTACCTCTATGTGGTCAATAGATGTGAGCTCTCCAACTCAGCCTGGTACCTTCAGCTTTTTTTTTTTTTTTTTTGGTGGGGCTGGGTTGGGGGGAGGTACAGGAGGGGAGTTGAACAACACAATTTATTATCTTAGAGTTCTGAATTCCATAAGTCTGGCACAGGTCATAAGTCACAACATACTTCACTTAGAGTAGTGGCAAGGATGAATCCTCCTGGAGGCTCTGGGGAAGGATCCATTTTCTTGCCTTTTCTAGCTTCTGAAGACCACCTATACTTCTGGCTCATAACACTCCCTCATGTTACTCCAATCTCTTATATTCATCATCACATTTCCTCCTTCTTCCTCTGACTTCTGCTGTCTCTCACTTATTAGGACCTCTTTGATTATACCGGGTCCAACCAAATTATCAAGGATAATCACATCTGCCAAATTTCTTTAGCCATGTACCATAAAATTCACAAAATCTGGTGAAACCAAAACATGGGTATATTTCAGAGATCAAATCAGTCGCTCAGTCGTGTCCGACTCTTTGCGACCCCATGAACTGCAGCATGCCAGGCCTCCCTATCCATCACCAGCTCTCGGAGGTCACTCAGACCCACATTCATCGAGTCAGTGATGCCATCCAGCCATCTCATCCTCTGTCGTCCCCTTCTCCTCCTGCCCTCAATCCCTCCCAGCATCAGAGTCTTCTCCAATGAGTCAACTCTTCGCATGAGGTGGCCAAAATACTGGAGTTTCAGCTTTAGCATCATTCCCTCCAAAGAAATCCCAGGTCTGATCTCCTTCAGAATGGACCGGTTGGATCTCCTTGCAGTCCAAGGGACTCTCAAGAGTCTTCTCCAACACCATAGTTCAAAAGCATCAATTCTTCAGTGCTCAGCCTTCTTCACAGTCCAGCTCTCACATCCATACATGACCACAGGAAAGACCATAGCCTTGACTAGGCGAACTTTTGTTGGCAAAGTGATGTCTCTGCTTTTGAATATACTATCTAGGTTGGTCATAACTTTCCTTCCAAGGAGTAAGCGTCTTTTAATTTCATGGCTGCAGTCACCATCTGCAGTGATTTTGGAGCCCAGAAAAATAAAGTCTAACACTGTTTCCACTGTTTCTCCATCTATTTCCCATGAAGTGATGGGACCAGATGCCATGATCTTCGTTTTCTGAATGTTGAGCTTTAAGCCAACCTTTTCACTCTCCACTTTCACTTTCATCAAGAGGCTTTTGAGTTCCTCTTCACTTTCTGCCATAAGGGTGGTATCATCTGCATATCTGAGGTTATGGATATTTCTCTCGGCAATCTTGATTCCAGCTTGTGTTTCTTCCAGTCCAGCATTTCTCATGATGTACTCTGCATATAAGTTAAATAAACAGGGTGACAATATACAGCCTTGACATACTCCTTTTCCTATTTGGAACCAGTCTGTTGTTCCATGACCAGTTCTAACTGTTGCTTCCTGACCTGCATACAGATTTCTCAAGAGGCAGATCAAGTGGTCTGGTATTCCCATCTCTCTCAGAATTTTCCACAGTTTATTGTGATCTACACAGTCAAAGGCTTTGGCATAGTCAATAAAGCAGAAATAGATGTTTTTATGGAACTCTCTTGCTTTTTCCATGATCCAGCAGATGTTGGCAATTTGATCTCTGGTTCCTCTGCCTTTTCTAAATCCAGCTTGAACATCAGGAAGTTCACAGTTCACATATTGCTGAAGCCTGGCTTGGAGAATTTTGAGCATTACTTTACTAGTGTGTGAGATGAGTGCAATTGTGTGGTAGTTTGAGCACTCTTTGGCATTGCCTTTCTTTGGGATTGGGATGAAAACTGACCTTTTCCAATCTTGTGACCACTGCTGAGTTTTCCAGATTTGCTGGCATATTGAGTGCAACACTTTCACAGCATCATCTTTCAGGATTTGGAATAGCTCCACTGGAATTCCATCACCTCCACTAGCTTTGTTCGTAGTGATGCTTTCTAAGGCCCACTTGACTTCACATTCCAGGATGTCTGGCTCTAGGTCAGTGATCACACCATCATGATTATCTGGGTTGTGAAGCTCTTTTTGTACAGTTCTTCTGTGTATTCTTGCTACCTCTTCTTAATATCTTCTGCTTCTGTTAGGTCCATACCATTTCTGTCCTTTATCGAGCCCATTTTTGCATGAAATGTTCCTTTGGTATCTCTGATTTTCTTGAATAGATCCCTAGTCTTTCCCATTCTGTTGTTTTCCTCTATTTCTTTGCATTGATCGCTGAAGAAGGCTTTCTTATCTCTTCTTGCTATTCTTTGGAACTCTGCATTCAGATGTTTATATCTTTCCTTTTCTCCTTTGCTTTTTGCTTCTCTTCTTTTCACAGCTATTTGCAAGGCCTCCCCAGACAGCCATTTTGCTTTTTTGCATTTCTTCTCCATGGGGATGGTCTTGATCCCTGTCTCCTGTACAATGTCATGAACCTCATTCCATAGTTCATCAGGCACTCTATCTATCAGATCTAGGCCCTTAAATCTATTTCTCACCTCCACTGTATAATCATAAGGGATTTTATTTAGGTCATACCTGAATGGGCTAGTGGTTTTCCCTACTTTCTTCAATTTCAGTCTGAATTTGGCAATAAGGAGTTCATGGTCCGAGCCACAGTCAGCTCCTGGTCTTGTTTTTGCTGATTGTATAGAGCTTCTCCATCTTTGGCTGCAAAGAATATAATCAATCTGATTTCGGTGTTGACCATCTGGTGATGTCCATGTATAGAGTCTTCTCTTGTGTTGTTGGAAGAGGGTATTTGCTATGACCAGTGCATTTTCTTGGCAAAACTCTGTTAGTCTTTGCCCTGCTTCATTCCGTATTCCAAGGCCAAATTTGCCTGTTACTCCAGGTGTTTCTTGACTTCCTACTTTTGCATTCCAGTCCCCTGTAATGAAAAGGACATCTTTTTGGGTGTTAGTTCTAAAAGGTCTTGTAGGTCTTCATAGAACCATTCAACTTCAGCTTCTTCAGCGGTTACTGGTTGGGGCATAGACTTGGATTACTGTGATATTGAATGGTTTGCCTTGGAAACAAACAGAGATCATTCTGTCGTTTTTGAGATTGCATCCAAGTACTCCGTTTCAGACTCTTCTGTTGACCATGATGGCCACTCCGTTTCTTCTGAGGGATTCCTGCCCACAGTAGTAGATATAATGGTCCTCTGAGTTAAATTCACCCATTCCAGTCCATCTGAGTTCGCTAATTCCTAGAATTCAACATTCACTCTTGCCATCTCTTGTTTGACCACTTCCAATTTGCCTTGATTCATGGACCTGATATTCCAGGTTCCTATGCAATATTGTTCTTTACAGCATCGGACTTTACTTCTATCACCAGACGCATCTGCAGCTGGGTATTCTTTCTGCTTTGGCTCCATCCCTTCATTCTTTCTGGTGTTATTTCTCCACTGATCTCCAGTAGCATATTGGGCCCCTACTGACCTGGGGAGTTTCTCTTTCAGTATCCTATAATTTTGCCTTTTCATACTGTTCATGGGGTTCTCAAGGCAAGAATACTGAAGTGGTTTGCCATTCTCTTCTCCAGCGGACCACACCCTGTCAGATCTCTCCACCCTGACCCGCCCATCCTGGGTTGCCCCACGGGCATGGCTTAATTTCATTGAGTTAGACAAGGCTGTGGTCCTGGTGTGATTAGATTGACTGGTTTTCTGTGAGTATGGTTTCAGTGTATTTGCCCTCTGATGCCCTCTTGCAAGACCTACCGTCTTACTTGGGTTTCTCTTACCTTGGGCGTGGGGTATCTCTTCCCGGCTGCTCCAGCAAAGCACAGCCATCGCACCTTACCTTGGATGAGGGGTCTCTCCTCACTGCCGCCCTTCCTGACCTTGGGGGAGGGGTATCTCCTCACTGCCGCCCTTCCTGACCTCGGTCGTGGGGTAGCTCCTCGGGGCGTGCTTAGTGCGCCAGTCCTCACCGCCGTCCTTCCTCGGTCGCTGGGTAGCTCCTCTCGAGCGTGCTCTCAGTGCGCCGCGCAGCCGGCGAGGGGCTCTCAGTGCGCCGCGCAGCCGGCGAGGGGCTCTCAGTGCGCCGCGCAGCCGGCGAGGGGCTCTCAGTGCGCCGCGCAGCCGGCGAGGGGCTCTCAGTGCGCCGCGCAGCCGGCGAGGGGCTCTCAGTGCGCCGCGCAGCCGGCGAGGGGCTCTCAGTGCGCCGCTCGCGGGTAGGCCGGGAGCTCTCACTGCGCCGCTCGCGGGTAGGCCGGGAGCTCTCAGGTATATTTGGGGAGTCATTATTCTTTAGCTGAACTTCTTACCCATCAACTCAGAGCTCTCTGTCCCAACAGGGAGAAAGTCAGGTAGAAACTGCATAATTTTTGATGACCTTGCTTGACTTTGGAGTCATGCATTGTCCCTTCCACTCTATTTTAATTGCCAGCAGTGAATACAGCCAGCTTTATCCAAATGTAAGGAGTATGAAACATTATGCTGTTGCATTGCTATTGTTTAGTCACTGAGTCATGTCCGACTCTTTGTGACCCCATGAACTGCAGCTCACCAGGCTCCTCTATGCATGAGATTCTCCAGACAAGAATACTGGAGTGGGTTGCCATTTCCTACTCCAGGGGATCTTCCCGACCCTGGGATCGAACCTGCATTGCTGCAAGTCTCCTGCATTGCAGGTGGATTTTTTTTTTACCACTGAGCCACTGAGAATAACCCAGTAAAAAAAAAAAAAAAAAAAAACGAAACATTACATCTTTTTTTTTTTTTTTGAGTATAGTTGCTTCACAATGTTGTGTTAGTTTCTGCTGGATAGTGAAGTGAATCAGCCATATGTATACATATATCCCCTCCCTCTTGGACCTCCTTCCCATTGTATCCGGATAGGAGAAATATAAAAATTTTGCATATATTTTAAAACCATCAATATATGTGTGTGCCAGGGAGGAGGTGGCTATATGTGTGTGTTTTGTGTACATGCATAAACAAAGGTACCTTTAAAGATGAATTGGGCACACACCAAATTCTTGATAGTGTGCCAGTGAAGGAAATGAACAGAACCTGCAAAATAAATTCATTCTTGAATTTGCGCCAGTGAAGGAAATGAACAGAACCTGCAAAATAACCCAAGTTTTTTTCACATTAATCTTTAATATCTTAATATTTTAGTCGAAAGTTAAGAATTTTAATGACACATATTAATAAGTACCAGTCTGAGGAGGTCTAGAATAATGAATCTGGTGGGTTAATTGCATTGACAGACCCAATTAAAGGTCTCCCTACATTCACACCTTTTAAACTACCATTTAATACCTCTCCCATCAAAAGGCAGAGTCTGTTTCTCCAGTCCTTGAACTGGGCTGGCCTTGTAACTTGGTTTGTTTAATATGAAACAATGGGTGTAATGTGCTAGTTTTGAGACATGGTTTTAGGAGACCTTGCACACTTCTGCCTTCTTTCAGATGCCTGCATTCAATCACAAGAACAATCCTGAACTAGCTTTTTAGGGGATGACAGGCCACAGAGAGCCTAGGTGAGTCAGCCCAGCTGTGGACATTATAGACCAGCCGATCCTTGCCCCTTATCAAGCTGATAAGCCAGCTTACCACTGTGAAAACAGGACCACAGACCCAAAATAGAGTTTCTTATGCTAAGTTTCATGCCATCAAACCAAAACTTAATTACAGTTTGAGTTCTCCCAGAAATGGAATGGGAAATCAGTCAATCAGGTAATGCCTGATGAGCACTAGTTATGTAAGTGACATGATTGACCTCTGTCATCTCCTAAAAGCGACTAAACTTATAATAACCAACTTGTTTTTCTATCTTGTCAAACTTCCTTGTTCCTGCTCTCTTCTGCTACTAAGGTCTTTCATTTTGTTCAGCTCCTCAGAGTTCTTTTCTATCTGCTAGATTTCATGCTGCCCAATTCAAATCAATTGTGTTAAAATATGCTCTTAAAGTGCCTCAGTTTATCTTTTAACACCATACATGCATGAACTTCCCATGTAATCCCTGTACTTCTTAGAAATAATAAATTTTGTAAGCAATCAAATTTTGAATTGATATGTTACACAGTAATACAACCTGATATAAAATGCTTGTTACTGTTCTCTAAGCTTTTCTATACTTTACATTTATTTATTTATTATTACTTTTCCAAAATTAAATGGAAAAAAAGTGGAATAGAAAGAAAATTGAAGATGCATTGATGGAAGGTTCAAAACCTAAAATGGCAATTGGTTTCTTATTTTGACTGCCACAAGTAACAAAATTTCACAGGTACTTATTATGCTTTTTGTATTTAGAAGGAGACCTTTGGGGGTAATTAAAATACTACTATTGATCATAGCAAAACAACCAAAGCACATTAATTATAACAAGAAAATTGCACACTAGAAAATGAGTACTTGTTGATATGTTACTATGATCCAAGAAACACAAAATACTTACAGTAATTAATCTTCATTTATTCCCTGGGATGAAATGAGTATTTCATCCAATAATAGACAATTACTATTTTTATTTTGTCTATTAAATAATGGTTGCTGCTGCTACTGCTGCTAAGTCGCTTCAGTCGTGTCCGACTCTGTGCGACCCCATAGACAGCAGCCCACCAGGCTCCACTGTCCCTGGGATTCTCCAGGCAAGAACACTGGAGTGGGTTGCCATTTCCTTCTCCAATGCATGAAAGTGAAAAGTGAAAGTGAAGTCGCTCAGTCATGTCTGACTCTTAGCGACCTCATGGACTGCAGCCTACCAGGCTCCTGCGTCCATGGGATTTTCCAGGCAAGAGTACTGGAGTGGGGTGCCATTGCCTTTTCCAATTAAATAATGGCAGTTTAAAACAAACAAACAAAAAAATAGTAATGAAAGGTCAATGAAGTAGGGAATTTCTAAATTTTCTTAGCCCAAATTGCTCACATTTTTCCAAGGAGATTCAATAATGGGAATTTTTTTACTCATTGTTATGGACTGAATATTTGTGACCCCTAACCCTGCCCCACCAATTCATATGCTGAAGCCCTAATCCCCAACAATGCCAATGTGATGGTATTTGGAGGAGAATATTTGGGAGATAGTTAGGTCATGAGGGTGGTGCTCTCATGAATAGGATTAGTTCCCTTATAAGAAGGAAAAGTAACCAGAGCCTCCCTCTCTCTGCCATGTGAGGATACAGCAAGAAGACTACCATCCATTAATTAGGAAGAGATTCCTTCATCAGAATGCAACCATACTGGCATCTTGATCTCAAACTTTCTAACATCAAGAATTGTGAGAAATAAACCCCTAGTGTTTAAATGCCCCAGTCAATGATATTATTATACCACTGGAACTGACTAAGACACTCATCCAGTAACCTCTTTACATACTAATCCTTAAAAAATAACAAAACTATGTGAAGAAATTTATATTACATTTACAGTTTGGCAATTTATTAAAAAAAAACTACATGGACGGTTTCAATATTGAAAGAGATTTTAATTGGTCATTTCACTACTAATGAGACAGTATGTGTTTATGATTTTGCACAACTACTGCAATTTCATTAAATCTTATCCTTTTCAATAGAGATATCTTTCTGTTAATAACTAAAAATAATCATATCGTTTGGTGCAACTCTTCCTATCACAAGACTCAGCAATGAGAAGGAAAATCTTTCATCAGATCAGCTGACCAGCGTTTGGTTTGAAAAAATATAAGTGTGTATACCTACATGCATGCATTGACCTGGAAGTAATTTTTTCAAGGGTATCTATAAGGCTCATCACAGCAGTAGATCAAAATTAATTGTCAAGGGAGGCAGCTATTATGGTTCTGTCTTCTTGGACCAATACATATAAAAACAATGGTTGAAAATCAATAACGTCACTAGGTCAAGGGCACTTGAGAGTACAGAACCAATAAATGCTTTTCGTCCATATTTACACAGAGCTGATCTTCAAAAAAAAAAGTGATTTCCAAAGTCATAATCTCTACTCATGTGAAAATCTCAAGGCTTTTGTGGAAGTTACTACCCAGTACATATTTCTGCTGTCAGACTACTTCTGTAACTGCATTTAAACCATGAAGTGCATTTGCTGCTGATTCGACTATTATGGCAGGAAAATGACCTGTAAAGTTCTTTTGAGGAGCCTGGCATTTTGCATATATTATAAAAATACAAAGAAGAGGAAAATGTGTTAAAAATGAAGTTTGTGAAAAGTCATCTAACTAAACTTTACATTTCATAGAATACAAAGACTGCCTGATTTGTCAGACTGAAAAGCGGGTATGTGGGGGTTGGGGAGAAACCTGTCAAGGCAAAAAAAAAAAAAAAAAATCTCCATATTCTCATATTTTCAAGGGCAGTTGTCAACTTTTTTTCTACCTACAAAATCTTGATGGTAAGTGACAAAGTAGAAAATGTGTCAAACTATATTATTTGACCTCTTTTTGGTGGTTCGGATGTGCAAAGAACTTAATAGATTGGAACATATGCTTTATTTGGGAGCAGGGGGTGAAGAGTGATGAATGTGTGTGGACTGAGCTTTGAGAGCAATCTGCACTTGAAACTGATGACAAAAGCCTCAATTTTTTATAAGTTCTCTAAAGGAAAAGACCTTGGTTTCTGGGAAGGAGGTTAGAATTATGTCCCTCAAAGGTAGCAGTGAATATCTATGCTTAACTCACAGCAATCAAATACTTGACTAAGAGACAAAATTCTGAGTCTGTACCTGGTGCCAGAATATTTATCAACACCAAGTGTCTCATCACTGATACCGTAAAACAAAAAAAAAATCACTTGGGGGCTGAAAGGTACTGCTATTTTCCACATCAAGACATTTTGCCAAGAGGATGCACAGGTATAGAGGTCAGGAACAACCTTGCTCCTATTCTCAGTTTTCCTAAATTGGGGGATCAGAGGAAGGGAAAGCAATTAACCATTTCACTTTTGATCATTAATAAATGTGTCATTAAAGGGTGTGGGTGTGCGTGCGTGTGTCCACACATGCACACGCACCAGTTAACTGATCACAAATCAAACCCACGGTCGTGTTTCCTGACCCAGAATAGAAATTTTTATTCCTTAATCATATTCCCCTGGCTGCTTCACTGACCAGCTTCAGTGTGAGATTCAAGGCAAGCACATTATTTACAAGAATTAAAGAGCTTGGGGAGTTGGATGGCGGAAGGAGGACATTTTTTTCACAGCAGCAATCACAAGCATCAATACAGCTAAAAGTCAGTCTGCATTTCCATCAAAACCTCCTGATTTGCAGCCATTTATAACTTGGCTATAAAAATCACTCCTAGGCTGCAATCCGGCAAATAGTGCCTCGGCTGAGGGGAAAATTGTCCCCTCTTGGTAGCTGTTGGCCTGTTTGGATTTACCTTTTGTTTTAGTGATTTGAGGGAAATACACAGTTATTTGAAAGATGCTCTTTAAATGTAACCCTCAGGAGGAGAAAATGTTCGCACTTTAAGGTATTCATTTGTATTTCCACCTCCGGCAAAAGGAGTGACTTTGACTATACAGTTTAATCCTGTTGTGGTCCCAATTATTTTTGGCATTTTCAGAAAGCGAAGACAATGGGCAAAGCCTTCCATTCAGAGGCAGTTAGTCAGCAGAAAGGCTTTAAACGCTTGTGAGGTTTGTATTCCCCGAGCCACCTCGAAGGACAGGCTGTTGACTGTTGTCTCAGAAGTAATTTCCTCCTATAAAGACCGAATCAGTATGATAGCACTGGAGAGCTCAGCATTTTTAATTGCCTCAAGGTGCTTATTTGCAGGGAAGGGATAAGCTCAGGAGGATCAAATAAGGAAGCAAAACTTGGCTCAGCCTCCCAGATGAATCCTATCCTTTTCTCCTCGCATCACTTTCACATCTGTGATTTTCCTCCTTCCCGACAACCCACCCCCCAACCCCCGTACCAAGAAAGGGACATGCTTTTCTCTACCATTAAGGAGAGGTGATGACTAGGGCCCAAGTCAGATGTTCCTGACCTGTTTCTGGAGCCCGGTTTGCCCTTGCCTTTGCACTTAAGAGACGTCTGGCAGCTGGCAGCATTCTCTGCAGCCCCATGCAAAGCCACCTGGCCAGCTGGGGTGCTCCTGAGTGGAAAAACAATAAGATTGAAAGTGCACTGGGGAAGAATAAGCCCTCAGTGCTTAAGTCATGGGAGGAAGAATGTGACAGTTGGCACTAGCTTCTTGACTCTAAAGAGTAACTGGGTTTCCTGCTGGGAGATCCGTGGAATTCCTCGACCCAGGAGCAGGTGGTCCTGGAACTCAACTTTCTGAGAGTGGAAAGATATTCATGTATTACCTCTCATTCATCAACTTGGGGTATACTCATTTAGACTCTTGAAACTCAACATTTTATCTTTTTTAAATGTCCCTGGGAGAGGGGACTACTTCCATTTTGCCAATGAAGGAAAGCACAGATAGAAAAGCCAGCTGATGTGTTCTCTGAGCCAATGATGGAATTACATCTCCCATGTCCCCATTTGGGACTTTAGCCATTCTGGCCTGGGGAATGGGAAGGGAGGCCAAAATCCTCTTTAAATCATTTGTGGGGTCTCATAAAAAATAAAAGAAGACATTTTAAGTCTTTGCACATGGCGTCCAGCACTCAGAGCATGACACAGGCCCCTGGCCTGGGACTCACACATTCAAGAGGCTATTCTGGAATGCCTCCTATAGTTATGGGCACATGCTCACCCAGAATCTCTGCCCTGCCCACTTCAAGACCATTAACCCAGTATCTCCCAGCCAAGCAACTTCCAACTGCTCTGGACTTTCCCTCATCTGTCTTGCAGCATGAGGGAAGCAAACACATATATCCTTGGGGCAAGCTGCGGAACAGGGATCGCTGTTTTCTGGAGATATGGATAAAGTCTGGCCATGCAGGACAGAGTGTCCACACATGTATGCAAACCCCTCTGCAGAGCAGGACAAGGCAAGATGGGGAGTAAAGGGCTGGTGTGTACAGGGCTGTTTCTCTGTCACAGTGGTATGTTGTGCACACAAGTCCAAGAATTCTCAATTCAAAGTTGGTCTTCTAGGGTGTTATGAAAGTATGTGTGTCAAAGTAAAAGAGAGATAAAAGGATATAAAAACATTTTACTTACCAATTTATGAGTCTGATATAAAACTTTAAATTACTTATGTAGACCTATGGTATATGGAGCACGATTTGGACTCTTACTTTAGAATCTTTAAAGGTTTAGATGGACCTGAGGCAAAACCACACAAAGGATGAGCTGATCTGTGCCCAGAGTTGCCATGAACATATGTATATATGAGTCTCATTCTATTTTACCTTTTTTCCTTCAGTTGAAATCATATGCATATACTCTACAATATAATTGCCCAGAATCATACCTGTCATCTTATTTCACTTTTATCAGTTTCCAGTTCCTCTGTATCTTTCTTTTCCTGCTATTTAAAAAAAATTAATTACCATCAGAATACTATAAAGTGATTATCCTTCATTCACATTTCTATTTATCCCTCCCATACTTTCTCTGGTTCATTCTGAAATTCTAAGATTCTTTAAAATTTTTCCAATGGTATTATTCTATTTCCACAAGTCATAATTAAATTTATGCTGCTCTATGATTATATCAAAATGAAAACTAACCATAAGCACATACACTAACATGAAGCTTTTAAGAGGCTTTTGTGTTTTCACTCTTTTTCCTTGCTGGCCCATTTCCAAATGCAGGGTTTTGCCAAGTTATTTTAGTTTCAGGCTATTGAGTTTTAATTATTGTATGTCCTTTCCAATCCAAGAATGCTTACTTACAGAATCTCATCTAGAAGACAAAAATCTAGCTTCCTAACCTCTCCACATACAAAATCATATTCCACTTGGATTAAAGATTAAGCATATTGTGAATCCTGTTTATAACATCCTGACAAAGCCTTTGAAACACTTTGTCAAGTGGAACTATAGACTCTGAGAGAAAGGAAAGAGAGCGGTGGCTGGAATGAGGGGACGCAGGATGGAGGCCAAAAACACACTAGACGGCAGGACAAGCAGAGAGCTGGGGCTCAGGGCACACATGGAAGCCAAACACAGCAGTAGGGCGGTGTCCATCTGCAGCTGGGGGCCATTCCAAAAACAGATGTAAGGGAAATGCAGCCAAACTAAGCTAGACAAGTGGGAGGATAGCGAAGCAGTCAGGTGAACCTACACACTTCTATATGGAAGCCAAGAAGAAAGTAGTACCTCGGTTTCCACCACTGGGACATCCCTGGAACTTCAAACGCAGGGGGCCCAGATGGATCCCAGGCATGGAATCCACATGCTGCAACTAAAAGACCCCACATGCCACAATTAAGAGCCAGCACAGTCTAAATATTTTTTTTTTCTTTTTAATTTTCAACACAGAGCAAAAGACACTAATTCCTCATATCTCTACAACACTTGACAGGTTACAAAGCACTTTCATGTATTATATGAAGCTTAATCCTCATGCATGATAAATTATGGATTATTAACTCCATTTACAGGTGAAAAAAACTGAAGCTTACAGAGTTTCCTTGTCTGACACAGTGTAAACCTAAAGAAGGGAGAGGCAGTTCTTGAGGCTGGGTCTTCTGATGCTCAATGCAAATGCAAGCTCTTCTATGACACCACAAGGCTTCTAACTCAGCATGCACACTACACATGGGTTATGATGACAGCTCTCAGCTCAGTGATGTTCAGACTTTCTGGATGCCCTTTTGTTACTTGCTGCAATTGGGGTGGAAGGAGTGAGAAGAACCTTAATACTCCTTAAGGTTGTCATTTCTCCAACAGCCATTTATGGCAGTTCCATGAGTCTGACCTCCTGCAGGACCCTAGACACATCATGCCAGCATCAAATTTATGACAATCTTAACTACTGCCATCCAATCTGCTAACCTGTGCGGAGCACAGACATCAGGAAATATGTCTCTCTGTAAATACAATACAGGGGAACTTATTTGTTGTGGCAGCAAGGAGCAGAAAAGGACATTGCTCTCAGGGCCCCAAGGGGAGAAAAAAGATGATGTATGATGTAAGGTAAGGTATTAATCATGTCTGACACCTCTGGATAATCAGCTGGAGTTATCCTTGGGAACAACTGCTTTTCAAGGATGGAATGAGAGAATAATAAATGGGGAGGGACTTATCAAATGAGATGGCCTAACCTGATAAGATACTGAACTCTATAGCTTGGCATCCTTCCTGGAAATCTGGCTGGCAATTAAATTCAAGAGTTGGAGGGTTGTCAAATGGTTGTTAATGTTTTGTTTAACATTCGTCTCATCTGCACCAGAGTCATCCCAGTAGAAGCTCAAAGTCTGAGTTCAGGAGACCTACCATCAGTCAAAATTATTATCCTCAAGATCTGTAGCTTTGTGAAGCATTTCCTGTGTTTCCTAGAAAAGGCTGCCATCATGGGCACATCTCCAAGCCAGCTCAGGCAGTGGCGGAGCTTATTTCTGCCTGGGTAGAGAGTACCACACTGAAGAATGCCTGACAAATGATGAAACACAAGCTCCCAGATGGCAACCTGGTGCCACACAAAGGACACAACAAAGTGTGATCCACGAAGGGTCTAGTCACAATGCAACTACATCTATCATTTAGAATTGATGCCAAAGTCCACCTATACTCACATATCTGAAAACCTTACTTACCCTACCCTCTTGAACTTGAAAGGATTAAAATATATTTAAAGTAGAGTCATGTCTTTCACGGAATTCTTCATTTCCTTTGCTATGAATCGGTTGTGATTTTTATTTTTAATAAAAAAATGATTCAGAACTATGTAGTCCTCAACATTTCACCAAGAGTTTTTGTAATTTCAATTTTCACAACAATGCATTTTATTCCAACAAGCACTGACTGATCACCTGCTTTGTGTCAGTCTCTCTTCCAGGCAATGCAAAGATGAGGAAGTTAAGAAAGCTGTCTTGAAATACCCAGAGTTTAAGAAGAAAGACAAATGCATAAATAGTTTATTATGTTATAATAAACTATGACAAATAATAAATAACAAATATAATAAACTGTGACAAAGATATGGACATAATACTACATGAACACAGATGGGGTCAAGTGACTTTGCAAGGTCATACCTTTGAAATGCGGTAGAGGATAGAAAGGAACCATGACTTCTAACTTAAATCTGGAACAATTTCTACTGTACCAAAGCTACCTTCTTATGTCAACCGTACTCTTAGCCTTTCATTGAGCTTCCTTTCAGTGACTTACAAATCATGACTTATAAAAATTGTTCATTTGCTCTCTTTTGCACCTGTCCCTCGAGTCCTTTCTCCACTTAAATCCATACACTGATTTTATTTCTCAGTCTTTGCCACTAAATCCCAGTGGCTATGCTTGACTTTTTTTGCCCTTCAGGTTTTAACAAGATTCAGCAGCTTCACTGAATCAAGAAATCCTCTTCTTCTCACTTGCTCTCTACCTTCTGTGCACTATATTCTATTTGGGCTCTACCAGGTGTGACCCTTCTTAAACAAGCACATCTCACCACAGAAACATAGAATTTTTTAAGTCAATCACCATAAAGGAGGTTATACGTTCATTCTAATGGTGCTGTGATTGTTCATAGTCATATCATATTAGGAACTTTTCTTTTAGAACTACATTTGGTATTTGCAATTCCTTTTGCTTTGAATAGTTGTAATGGTGGCAAAACTTCAGGCTTCTGATGTTGGCTATGATTTTTGCAAAGAATCAAAGATATAGCTAGTTAAGATAATTCTATTTGTACTCCAAACAAGTTATTACCTTAATTAATTGATATTTGCTCTCAATAGTGGTTCATACATGGACTCAATGAGTAATTCTGATATTTTGTGAACACTACTATGACTGGAAAAGAAATATAACCTTCTACAGTGATTTATTTATGGAGGTACATCAGTCCAAGTGAGGCTTCCCAGGTGGCTCAGTAGTAAAGAATCCAACTACCAATACAGGTGATACAGGAGAGGCAGGTTCAATCCCTGGGTCGGGAAGATACCCTGGAGCAGGAAATGGCAACCCATTCCAGTATTCTTGCCTGTAAAATCCCATGGGCAGAGGAGCCTGGCAGGCTACAGTCCATGGGGTTGCAAAGATTTGCACTCAACTAAGCACACACACAGAAATCTAATTATTAATATTTATTATTAGTATAAATAGAACATTAAGTTTTCTCTTCTTACATTTTTGATTGTATTGCTTTCAATTGTAAAAAATGTACTGAAAGAAATGTGTAAGTTTCCAAGATAAGGTTTTCAAGTAACACCTATTTGGAAATATGAAATCTATACTGTTTGTCAAAGTACATGTTATTATCTTAGATTAATGCTTTATGTACAACATTTATGATATCCCTAGAAGTCTGAGGGACGTCTTGGAGCCAAGAATGCTAAAAATTGGGAGATTGCCTCTTAGGAACAAACCCAAGTCTCCACTGCACGCTGCCTACCTGAAGCTATCAACACAAGATGCTCTGTTTTATCTCTTTTTCACATTGCCATTCTGGTTCCATTTTGTTTAAAGATAAAGTTTGCTGCTAAATCAATTTTGAAAGGCACTATATTGCATATAAATACTGCTCTTTTCACCACCCACGTATCTCACGTAGTTACACTTTTTACTTATTTGTTTCATTTTATTTTACTTTGCTAAATTACTTCCCTGGGGCTAATGCTGATTTAAAAGTGATGAGAATGTTCTGGGTTTCAACCAGATTAAATATGTAAAGATTCAAATGCAAAAATGCCTGTTCTGATACTGAAGAGTGACAGAAATCAGTTTAACATCTCACTGAAGATTAAGAATTTCAGTAAAAGGCATTCAGGTTATATGGAAAAGGTATAGCAAAATAGTTTCATGATTAAAAGATGATTCAAGCCCAAACACCAACTAGACTAGCAATGAGGTCCTTAAAGTCTTCTGGATACTACTTACACACCTACTATATTGAACAAAATTCAGAATTCTGTCAACAACAAATATGGAGCAATAGGAACTCGCATTCTCTGCTGGTAGGAATGCAAAATGGTACATCCATTTTGGAAGACAGTTTGGTGGTTTCTTGTTAAACTGAGCCTGCTTTTACCATACAATCAAGCAAATATGCTTCCTGGCATTTTCCCAAAGTTGAAAACTTAACATCCATATGAAAATCTGCACACCAATGTTTATATCAGCTTTACTGATATACGGCAAAACATGGAAGAAGCCAAGATGTCCTTCAGAAGGTGAATGGATACAACAACTGTGGTACATCCAAAATGGAACATTCAGTTCAGTTCAGTTCAGTTGCTCAGTCATGTCCGACTCTTTGTGACCCCATGCATTGCAGCACGCCAGGCCTCCCTGTCTATCACTAACTCCCGGAAGTCACCCAGACTCATGTCCATAGAGTCAGTGATGCCATCCAGCCATCTCATCCTCTGTTGTTCCCTTTTCCTCCTGTCCCCAATCCCTCCCAGCATCAGAGTCTTTTCCAATGAGTTAACTCTTTGCATGAGGTGGCCAAAGTACTGGATTTTCAGCTTTAGCATCGATGTTGATTCTGGATTATAGTAAAAGTTGTGTTTTGAAATTTTTAGCTGAAAAATAATAAAAAGGTCTAGGAATATTGATAGGATTATTGTGAGTCATGTTGATGTGTCTAGTTGTGGCATATCGCCAAGAAGAGTATTATGCTCTCAATATCTAACTTAAAAGGTTAGCGCTGATATAGCTTCTTAACGATTTTATAGTATTGATGCAGATCATTTTTCAAAGTATTTTAGTGGTACTAGTTCAAGAACAATGGACATGAAACTATGATTTGATCTGCAGATCTCTGAACATTGACCGTAATATAAGCCTGGTCAGGTTGATATGAGGGTTGTTTGATTTAGATGACCCGGGATTGCATCTGTTTTTAGTCCTAAGGAAGGCACAGCTCATGAGTCCAATACATCTTCAGAGGAAATTATTATTAGAATTGTTATCTCTATAGGTAACACAACTCGGTTATCTACTTCTAGTAATCATAGTTCCCCTGGCTTTAATTCCGATGTTGGAATTATATAGGAGTTGAAGCTTAAGTCTTCATAATCTGTGTACTCATAACTTCAGTATCATTGATGTCCTACAATTTTTACTGTAAGGGATGGATTATTAATCTCATCTATTATATATAGAATTTGTAGAGATGGAAGGGCAATTAAAATTAAAATAATGGTTGACAGAATAGTTCAAATTGTTTCCACCTCTTATGCATCTATTGTGCTAGTATGGGTTAGTTTCATTGTTAATATTAGTGAAATAATGTAAAGTACTAGCGAGCTAATTAAAAAGATGATTATTAGTGTGTGGTCATGAAAATGCAATAATTCTTCTATAATGGGTGATGTTGCATCTTGAAAGCCTAGTTGTATGGGGTATGCCATATGAGATGTACAGGGCTTTCACCTATAATGTTTTACTAACATCTCATTAATTAAGAAAGACATAGTAGCTATGATGTTGGCTTGAAACCAATAATGGGGATTCGATTCCTTCCTTTCTTATTTTAGGTTGACATATGTAGGTTCTTCAAATGTATGGTGGGGGGCATCCGTTTAATCACTCTAAATTTGTTGTGGTTAAATCTACAGTCAGGACTTCTCATTTAGATGCAAATGCTTCTCAGATAATGAAAATTATTAGTATAACTGCTGTTAGGGAGATGAATGAGCCTGTGAATGAAATGGTATTTCATATTGTGTATGCATCTGGGAAATCAGAGTATCGTGGTGGTATACCAGATAGTCCTAAGAAATGTTGTGGGAAGAAAGTTATATTTACACCTACAAATATGATTGCAAAGTGGATTTTTGCTCATGTGGTGTTGAGGGTATAGCCTAAGAATAATGGAAATCAATGCACAAATCCTCCTATAATAGCAAATACAGCCCCTATTGATAATACGTAATGGAAATGTGTGACTATAAAGTATGTGTCGTGGAGAACAATATCAAGGGAAGAATTGGCTAGAACAATTCCAGCCAAGCCTCCTACTGTAAAAAGGAAGATGAAGGCCAGGTCTCATATCATAGTGGGAGATCATTTGATATTGCCCCCATGAAGTGTTGCTAGTCAACTAAAGACTTTTACTCCAGTTGAGATAGCAATAATTATGGTAGCTGATGTGAAGTAGGCCTGTGTGTCAATATCTATTCTGACTGTGAACATGTGGTGAGCCCATACAATAAATCCTGCTGCTGCTGCTGCTGCTGCTAAGTCGCTTCAGTCATGTCCAACTCTGTGCGACCCCATGGACAGCAGCCCACCAGGTTCCGCCATCCCTGGGATTCTTCAGGCAAGAACACTGGAGTGGGTTGCCATTTCCTTCTCCAATGCATGAAAGTGAAAAGTGAAAGTGAAGTTGCTCAGTCGTGTCTGACTCTTAGCGACCCCATGGACTACAGCCCACCAGGCTCCTCCATCCATGGGATTTTCCAGGCAAGAGTACTGGAGTGGGGTGCTATTGCCTTCTCCGCAATAAATCCTAGGAATTCAATTGATATTATAGCTCAAACTATTCCTATATACCCAAATGGTTCTTTTTTTTCCTGAATAATAAGTCATGATGTGAGAAATTATTCCAAATCCAGGTAGAATAAGAATATATACTTCGGGGTGTCCAAAGAATCAGAATAAGTGTTGGTACAGGAATATTATTCACTGTTAAACAAGTTAGCAAGCCAGGGAAAGACATGGAGGAAATTAAATGCACACTACCAAGTTATAGAAGCCAATCTAAAAAGGCTACATACAATACAATTTCAACTATATGACAATTCTCTAAGAATATGGAAACAGTAAAAATATCAGAGATTCCCAGGGGTTGGAAGAAGAGAAGAATGAATAGATAGAGCACAGATGATTTTCAGGAAAGCGAAAAATAAAAACCTCTGCATTGATGTCATAATGATAGATATATGTTACTACACATTTGTCCAAATATATACAATCTACAATGTGCATACATGCTAAGTCACTTCAATCATATTTGACTCTCTGCAACTCTATGGCCTGTAGCCCACTAGGCTCCTCTGTCCATGGGATTCTCCAGGCAAGAATACGGGAGTGCTGGCCATGCCCTCTTCCAGAGGATCTTCCTGATCAAGAATCAAATCTGCTTCTCTTCTGTCTCCTGCATTGGCAGTCAGGTTCTTTACCACTATTGTCACCCAGGAAGCCCAACATCAAGAAGGAATTGTAATGTAAAGTATGATAACAATGTGTCAGTATAAGTTCATCAATTCTAACAAATGTACATCTCTGGTGGAGGACATTGATAATGAAGAGGCTATGCATGTGAGCAGGCAGGGAGTATGTGAGAAATTAAAGCATCCTCCCCTCAAACTTCCTGTGAACCTAAAAGTGCTCTAGGAAGATAAAGTCTTAATAAAAAAAATCACAGTAGCACCTCCATCTCTGGAGGAATTCAAAATATGTGATAAAATTCAACAGCTCTTCCTGGGGATGAGGAGTGGGGGAAAGGGACCACTTAGACCATTAGGAATAGGAAGAAATGTCCTTAATCTGTTAAAATGAATCTCCCCAAATCCTCCAGCAAGCTTAATGGTAGAAACATTTGAATTAATTCTTTTGAAAGCATATTTCTATTTAACATCAATTTAACTGGTCAGTTCAGTAACAAAAAGAATAACAAATAAGGAATAACAATTGAAAAGAAATAAGTCTGTCATCACTCATTGGTCAAGCTTATTAATCATAGTATTCAGATTCTAGATTTTCTTCCTGAAGCCAATATTAAAAATCATCATCATCTGTTTAATCTCAGCAGTGGGTACACAAAGCTCCAGTATATAAATCTCTATACTTTATGTTTGGGATCATTTTTAATTTAAAATTTAATATGTTTTAACTTAAAGGAAGTTTAAGAAAAATACTTGCATCTTACTTAAGCAAAAATAACTACCAGAGTATACCACTTTTTAACATATCCAAATACAACTAAGGGAGAGAAATAATTTTCAATCAGTAATTCTTTAAATGAACATTTAGTAATAGTAATAAAGATCAACTAAAAAAGCATGTGTCACAGATTAAAATAATGCCTAAGAACATTCCCAAGAAAAAGATCAATTTCATGTTTCATGAACTGTCCCTTTGGCCTATGGCGTGTGACATAAAAGTCCAGAACAGAGCTGTCCACATTTGAATATGTGGATTCAGCTGGCTTTAAAGTACAGAAAACATGGCTTGTTTTTAGCAAGATTAAAAACAGGTTTTCATTTTTTTGTGGACACTAAAAAATGCAAATAAAGCTAAATCTCTTACCAAGTACTTGGGTCGTTATAATTAAAATATGAAGAAAAGAATAATCTATGAGTTAGCTAACTGTTTTTTCTTCTTAGCAGTCATATATAAATTCATATATACACATATGGAATATGGAAATGTTTTACTAATAGACAAAACACCTTACAAATACATTACCATCTCACTGACTTCTAGAGCTGTGGTTCACAGTCTGAATTGGAGTGGCTCCTCCACCATGTGTGGCAGGTACTTGAAAGGAAACTTGGCATGCCCCATTCCCACAGCTAATCACGTCACCACAGTCTCCAAATCTACAGCTAATCATGTCACCACAATCTCCAAAGAGAGCACTATGTAAGTGATGCAATCCTAAATGAAGGGAAACGTTAACCTCCAGCCCGAGGAAAGGTCAAACTCTCATGTCTGAAACACTATCTAAGTTATCAAATTATTATTGGAAGAAATGCAGCCTTCTGCTGCTTCAAACCAGAGATGATTACAATGGGGTAGACATGTGAGTGAGTGATGCTATAACCTCATTTTACATGACTTGGCTTGCTGCCAATGTTTGTAGTAGTCAGATTTAATTTTCATGACACTATGAAATTTGTGCTGCATGTAAAATATTAATGTAGCACATAATTGGGCCATCTGAAATATCCAAGTTTATGTACACGGATAAATACTGACTTGGTGAAATGCTCTGTCATTCATAGACCACCCTCCTAAAAAAATTAAATTTTACTATCTATTCTAATTCCAACTTGCTCAAACTTCCTCTGATGTTTCTGTTCTGTTGATGCATATTAGAAGGACCCAACCAGTTTATAAGAACAAATGCTCTTCTTAGCCGTAACCATAGAGCGGATCTAATAATATAGGATTAGACATATTAAAATACCTTATTAGGAAACAGCAATAAAGCTTTCCCTATACTGTAGTTTCTTTGATCCAAAGGTCATCTATCTAAAGGAACCTATTCTCTTCTCCCAGTCTGTGTGGATTTATAACTGACCTGTGAGTTTACACTGGACTTTCTCAAATTTATGAATAAATAACTACTTCATAGAGCCAGAAGAAAGGGAATGATCATAAATAACAGGGTTGTAACAAGAAACTTTCATCAAGTAAGTAAATTTCCCACCCCTTTCTCACTCTCTGGTCTGAGAATTGTAAAGCATCCAAGAATCAATTTCAGAACCCTAAAATCTATAAAGAAAAAAAACACAATATTGTGGTAGGGCCTTGACAATTTCTGAGGTTTTCACTTGGATGTTGCTCTTCTTATAAGGTTAAAATTTTCTCATTGATCCTTGATTGGCTTAAGATTTATCTTTTCTATTGTTTTGTTTTCTGCTATCCTCTTTCCACACACTTAGAGCCACATCTTGGTAGGCTTTTTACTTGGTGCTTGGAAAGTCCATCTTGAAACATTTCCCCGTCCAGTCAGTTGTCTTCATAGCACATGGGGACACATGGAGTCCCTGCGCACAAAGCACATTTTAGACAAGCTTCCATCCCACTGTGCTCAGTTTTTCAATTGTGTCCAACTGTGTGTGACCCCATGGACTGTAGCCCCCCAGACTCCTCTGTCCATGGAATTTTCCAGGCAAGAATACTATATTTCCTACTCCAGAAGATCTTCCGAACCCAGGGATCCATCCCATATCTCTTGAGTCTCCTGCATTGCCAGGCAGATTCCTTACCACTCCGCCACCTGGGAAGCTTCCATTAGCAATATATACATGCTGTGTAAGAAAATGACAACGAATTTTCAAACTATTGCACAATTGCATTCATCTCACACTCTAGCAAAGTAATGTTCAAAATTCTCCAAGCTAGGCTTCAACAGTATGTGAACTGTGAACTTCCAGATGTTCAAGCTGGATTTAGAAAAGGCAGAGGAACCAGAGATCAAATTGCCAACATCTGTTGGATCATATAAAAGGAAGAGAATTCCAGAAAAACAACTACTCCTGCTTCATTGACTATGCTAAAGCCTTTAACTCTGTGGATCACAACAAACTGTGGAAAACTAAAGATTAAAATTAAAGAGATGGGAATATCAGACTACCTTACCCGTCTCAAGGGAAATCTGTATGTAGGTCAAGAAGCAACAGTTAGAACTGGGCATGGAACAACAGACTGGTTCCAAATAGGGAAAGGAGTATATCAAAGCTGTATCTTGTCACTCTGCTTATTTAACTTATAAGCAGACTACATTATGAAAAATGCTGGGCTGGATGAAGCACAAGCTGGAATCAAGACTGCTGGGAGAAATATCAATAACCTCAGATATGCAGATGACACCACCCTAATGGCAGAAAGAGAAGAGGACCTAAAGAGCCTCTTGATGAAAGTGAAAGAGGAGAGGGAAAAAGCTTGCTTAAAACTCAACATTCAAAAAACAAAGATAATAGCATCTGGTCCCACCACTTCATGGCAAATAGATCAGGAAAAAATGGAAACAGTAACAGACTTTATTTTCTTGGGCTCCAAAATCACTGCAGATGGTGACTGCAGCCATGAAATTAAAAGATGCTTGCTCCTTGAAAGAAAAACTATGACCAACCTTGACAGCATATTAAAAAGCAGATATTACTTTGTCGACAAAGGTCTGTCTAGTTAGTCAAAGCTATAGTTTTTTCCAGTAGTCATGTATGGATGTGAGAGTTGGACCATAAAGAAAGGTGAGCACCAAATTATTGATGCTTTGGAATGTGGTGTCAAAGACAAGAGAGTCCCTTGGACTACAAGGAAATCAAATCAGTCAATTCTAAAGGAAATCAGCCCTGAATATTCATTGGAAGGACTGATGCTGAAACTCCAATCCTTTGGCCACCTGATGTGAAGAACTGACTCATTGGAAAACACCCTGATGCTGGGAAAGATTTAAGGCAGGAGGAGAAGGGGATGACAGGATAAGATGGTTGGATGGCATCGCTGACTTGATAGATAAGAGTTTGAGCAAGCTCGGGGAGTTGGTGATGAACAGGGAAGCCTGGTGTGCTACAGTCCATGGGGTCACAAAAAGTCAGACATGACTGAACGACTAAACTGATGTTAAGAAAAATCAGAGTGAAGGGTCAAGTTCTCAGAGATAGGCCCCCTATAGTTATGCATGCTGCTGCTGCTGCTAAGTCGTTTCAGTCGTGTCTGACTCTGTGCGACCCCATAGACGGCAGCCCACCAGACTCCCCCGTCCCCGGGATTCTCCAGGCAAGAACACTGGAGTGGGTTGTCATTTCCTTCTCCAATGTAGTTATGCATAGTCCCATGTAAATAAATAAAAAATTGTATAAGTTCTCACTGGCAGCATGGCATAATCAACAAACAGTGGTTCTAGACTTTCAAAGCATAAATTCCAATATCAGGTTTACCATTTATGAGCTGACAACCTGCCAAAAACACTTTCCTCTTGAGTTTTCCAAAGAAATATTTTCAACCTTCTCCATATTCTCAATATCATAACAGCAAAACTCCCTTCCCTCTCAGCCAAGACCCTGTCTCAGACTTAGAGAAAACAGACCCCTCAGCTTCCTGCCCTGCCCTCCCCCTCCCCCTCCACTATGTCACTAAAAGATGTACCTTTTCTATCTCTGCTTTCCCGTTGCAATGGAAGAAGCTGTGACCTTTGGTAAAAGTACCTGACCTTGGCCATGAGACCTATTTCCATCCTCTTCTTTTGAGAACTTCCTCCATCAACTACTGTCTTTTTATGTATGTCTTCAATACTTTCTCTTAAGTATTTTCACATTAGAATGGTGTCATTCAGAGTCTTCCTTCTTTACTGAAATACATCACAAATATCTCCATCTGACTATTTTTTCTAATGGCTGAGCAGGACCACTAATAGTCACTCAGTGACAGTTGGTTGCCAGGAGGTGGGGCCTGCCAAGTGAAAGTCACTCAGTCATGTTCGACTCCTTGCAACCCCATAGACTATACAGTCCATGGAATTCTCCCAGCCAGAATACTGGAGTGGGTTAGCTGTTCCCTTCTCCAGGGGCTCTTCCCAACCTGATCTTCAATCAGGGATCAAACCCAGATCTCCCACATTGCAGGTGGATTCTGTACCAGATGAGTCACCAGGGAAGTCCAAGAATACTAGAGTGGGTAGCCTATCCCTTCTCCAGTGGATTTTCCTGACCCAGGAATCAAACTGGGGTCTCCTGCATTGCAGGCAGATTCTTTACCAGCTGGGCTCTCAGGGAAGACCAAAGACTGAAAAGGATCCATTTTCTAGTAACAGGGTGCAGAGAAATGATGTAGAGCAATGGCTGCTGTGCTAAGGGGCTGAGCTCACTGCACTCTGTTACATCCCCTGGGCTCCCATTCCCAGTCCTCAGCAACTCTTCTTCCTCCTACTCTTTTTGGAATATTCAATCATATTTCATATATGTTGAGAACTAACAAATCTTGTGGCAAGCTTGAATTGCTCTCCTGAATACCTAAATTTAATATGCCCACTTGTCCACTGAATAATTCCACCAGGACACTGATATTTTTATTTGTATTTTTTCCCTACTTCAGTCTCCCAACCTGCTCTTCCAATTAATCCTGTCCTCAGTCAGAGCACAGTTATCTACACCAAGGTCCATAGATGTCTTAAATCTGCCTGCTTCTTTTCACTTGTATTAACTCTTTATTCTTTCAAATTGCCACCAATGCTTGATGGGCTTATTATAACAGCCCCTTGTCTTTTGATTTTCACTTCCTTTCAAACCAGGGTTCAGCAAACTACAATGTAATGGCCAAATCTGACCTCTAATTTTGTAAATACAGTTTTATTAGAACACAGTGATGTCCACATGTTTACTTATGAATATATTGTCTGTTGCTGCTTCTGTGCTACAATAACAGCAGCAAGATGGAGACCATGCGACTCACAAAGCTGAAAATATTTAGCTTAGAAAAACTTTGCCATATCTTGCTATAAGCCATTCTTTACTGCTTCCAAAATAGAAATAAATAATTCCTCTGCCCAAAATGGCTCCCCAGTTCTTAGTAAGCAAAACTCAACTTTCTTAGCACATCAACTAATGTGATTCAAAACTGTTGTCTGAATGTACAAACGTACATACAAAAATGTACGTTTGCAGAGTCATCTCTCACCATCCCCATCGGACCCCATTCTCTAACTTCATGGAAGATATCGTGCTTGCCCTATGCCTCAAACACTTGTATATGGTGGTCCTTTTCCCTTTAAGTCTAGCCTCACTCCCTCCTCCTTTAACTGGCTATCTCTTATTTTCTTTTTAGTATTTAAATCAGAAGTTACTTCCTCAAGGAAATCCTCCCTAATTGCTCTTTTTTTGCTCCCATAATTCCTTGTGCTTCCCTCTCATTCTCATTCTATAATAACTGCCTCTTTCCTTCTTTGTCTTTGTCCCTTAACTACTATAGTCTGAAACTATAATTTAGGCACCCTTGTATCTCTACCAACGGTCACAGTGTCTGGCAAGAAAGCTGTATTTAAGAAATATTTGCTGACTAACTGAATAAATGAATGAATGGTACTTGTCACCTCTGAACTTTTTCTCAACTGTGAAACGGAGATCATAAAATCTAATCTATAAGGTTATTTGATAATTAAATAAAATATCACATATACACCCCCAGAGTACACCTATTACCTATCATTACTCAGCACTTAATAAATGCAAGTTTGCTAGCTATCTATACCATAAATGAGCCAGAGTTTCCATTGACCTATTAAAATATAACCATACACAGCCTCTGTGTTCAAGAAACTTACAAACTGATAGGTGGGGAGAAGTCACCACAGCACAATTTATGATGATGCCCTGACACATCCAAATAAAATACTATGCAGCAAGGTGGCTACTTTTAAATAATACATTATAGCCAGTTCATTATGTTTTATTTAAAGTGTATTGGGTTAATACCGAATCACTAACTTCTAGAGTTATAGCAAGAAAAATTAAAATGATGGTAAGGTTAATTTACAAATAGCAGTGGTAGCTTTAAGAGTAATTTTAAGAACTATGTAAATTTAACTTATATGCAGAGTACATCATGAGAAACGCTGGGCTGGATGAAGCACAAGCTGGAATCAAGATTGCTGGGAGAAGTATCAGTAACCTCAGATATGTAGATGACACACCCTTATGGCATAAAGTAAAGAAGAACTGAAGAGCCTCTTGATGAAAGTGGAAAGAGGAGAGTGAAAAAGTTGGCTTAAAGCTCAACATTCAGAAAACGAAGATCATGGCATCTGGTCCCATCACTTCATGGCAAATAGATGGGGAAACAGTGGGAACAGAGGCTGACTTTATTTTTCTGGGCTTCAAAATCACTGAAGATGGTGACTGCAGCCATGAAATTTAAAAAATGCTTACTCCTTGGAAGGAAAGTTATGACCAACCTAGATAGCATATTCAAAAGCATTTACTTTGCCAACAAAGGTCTGTCTAGTCAAGGCTATGGTTTTTCCAGTGGTCATGTATGGATGTGAGAGTTGGACTGTGAAGAAAGCTGAGTACTGAAGAATTGATGCTTTTGAACTGTGATGTTGGAGAAGACTTTTGAGAGTCCCTTGGACTGCAAGGAGATCCAACCAGTCCATCCTAAAGGAGATCAGTCATGGGTGTTCATTGGTGGGACTGATGTTGAAGCTGCAACTCCAATACTTTGTCCACCTGAGGCAAAGAGCTGACTCACTGGAAAAGACCCTGATGCTGGGAGGGATTGAGGGCAGAAGGAGAAGGGACGACAGAGGATGAGATGGTTGGATGGCATCACTGACTCAATGGACATGGGTTTGAGTGGACGCCAGGAGTTGGTGATGGACAGGGAGGCCTGGCGTGCTGCAGTTCATGGGATCACAAAGAGTTGGACATGACTAAGTGACTGAACTGAACTGAAGAAAATTTTCACAAGTATTTTTATTGAAATTATGAAAAACAAAATATACAATGGGCTAAACTGTGCCTTTCCAAAAGACACAAATTGCAAGTACACCAAAAAAGAAATGTCAGTTACTCTTATGTTAAAAGAAATTTCAAGTTTAAGAACAGCAATTCTGAATTCAGATGGAACCAGGCTGGAACCTTTCTTACTGACTTGGAAGACTGCTCTACTTCTGAGCTTGAATCTCATCATTTGCAGAAAAGAAATAATAATATAATAAGATCTGGGATGCTTCTAACCTCAATAAAAAGAATCACTAACCCAAAATAGATTAAACAGTTAGAAACATGACATCATATCCAGCTATGTCTAAAGGAAAAGGAAGAAACAGCCTCTTCTTGGGCTTCTTTATTTAGGATCACAGAATCATTCCAGAAACTCCGAGCTGAATCTCCTTCTTGTCTCATTGTCCAAGATTGAGCAACCCTCACATTACTGAACTAGTTACTACTTGTTGTAATGGAATTATTCTTATATCAATCAAGCCCACACCTAAAGATAGAGATAGGACAGTTTTCCTGAGATGTAGGTTGCAAAGAAGAAAGATGGATACTTTGAAAAGCTGCAGTTCTATTAGGAAGCAAGGAAGGGAAATAGACACTTGATAGATGTTCAGCAGTATCTCCTATGAAAATTAACTTTATGCATTTGACACAGAGATGAAATGAAAAAAAAATTGCACCTAAAGTATTTTGTATAAGACTTAGTATATATCAGTTCAGTCACTTAGTTGTGTGTGACTCTTTGAAATCCCATGGACCGCAGCACTCCAGGCTTCCCTGTCCATCACCAACTCTCATAGCCTGCTCAAACTCATGTCCATTGAGTCGGTGATGCCATCCAACCATCTCATCCCCTCATCCCCTTCTCCTCCCGCATTCAGTTTTTCCCAGCATCAGGGTCTTTTCCAACGAGTCAGTTCTTCACATCAGGTGGCCAAAGGATTGGAGTTTCAGCTTCAGCATCAGTCCTTCCAATGAAAATTCAGGACTGATTTCCTTTGTACAAAAAAGATCTTCACGACCAAGATGATCACAATGGTGTGATCACTCACGTAGAGCCAGACATCCTGGAATGTGAAGTCAAGTGGGTCTTAGAAAGCATCACAACGAACAAAGCTAGTGGAAGTAATGGAATTCCAGTTGAGCTATTCCAAATTCTGGAAGATGATGCTGTGAAAGTGCTGCACTCAATATGCCAGCAAATTTGGAAAACTCAGCAGTGGCCACAAGACTGGAAAAGGTCAATTTTCATTCCAATCCCAAAGAAAGGCAATGCCAAAGAATGCTCAAACTACCGCACAATTGCACTCATTTCACATGCTAGTAAAGTAATGCTCAAAATTCTCCAAGCCAGGCTTTAGCAATATGTGAACCGTGAACTTCCAAATGTTCAAGCTGGTTTTAGAAAAGGCAGAGGAACCAGAGATCAAATTGCCAATATCTGCTGGATCATGGAAAAAGCAAGAGAGTTCCAGAAAAACATCTATTTCTGCTTTATTGACTATGCCAAAGCCTTTGACTGTGTAGATCACAATAAATTGTGGAGAATTCTGAAAGAGATGGGAATACCAGACTACCTCATCTGCCCCTTGAGAAACCTATATGCAGATCAGGAAGCAACAGTTAGAACTGGACATGGAACAACAGACTGGTTCCAAACAGGAAAAGGAGTACGTCAAGGCTATATATTGTCACCCTGTTTATTTAACTTATATGCAGAGTACATCATGAGAAATGCTGGACTGGAAGAAGCACAAGCTGGGATCAAGATTGCTGGGAGAAATATCAATAACCTCAGATATGCAGATGACACCACCCTTATGGCAGAAAGTGAAGAGGAACTAAAAAGCCTCTTGATGAAAGTGAAAGTGGAGAGTGAAAAGGTTGGCTTAAAGCTCAACATTCAGAAAACGAAGATCATTGCATCTGGTCCCATCACTTCATGGGAAATAGATGGGGAAACAGTGGAAACAGTGTCAGACTTTCTTTTTCTGGGCTCCAAAATCACTGCAGATGGTGACTGCAGCCATGAAATTAAAAGACGCTTACTCCTTGGAAGGAAAGTTATGACCAACCTAGATAGCATATTCAAAAGCAGAGACATCACTTTGCCAACAAAGGTTCGCCTAGTCAAGGTTATGGTCTTTCCTGTGGTCATGTATGGATGTGAGAGCTGGACTGTGAAGAAGGCTGAGCGCCGAAGAATTGATGCTTTTGAACTGTGGTGTTGGAGAAGACTCTTGAGAGTCCCCTGGACTGCATGGAGATCCAACCAGTCCATTCTGAAGGAGATCAGCCCTGGGATTTCTTTGGAAGGAATGATGCTAAAGCTGAAACTCCAGTACGTTGGCCACCTCATGCAAAGAGTTGACTCATTGGAGACGACTCTGATGCTGGGAGGGATTGAGGGCAGGAGGAGAAGGGGACAACAGGGGATGAGAAGATGGCATCACTGACTCGATGGAAGTGAGTCTCAGTGAACTCTGAGAGTTGGTGATAGACAGGGAAGCCTGGTGTGCTGTGATTCATGGGGTCGCAAAGACTCGGACACGACTGAGTGACTGAACTGAACTGATTTCCTTTAGGATGGACTGGTTTGATCTCCCTGCAGTCCAAGGGACTCTCAATAGTCTTCTCCAACACTGCAGTTCCAAAGCATCAATTCTTCAGTGCTCAGCTTTGTTTATAGTTCAACTCTCACATCCATACATGATTACTGGAAAAACCATAGCTTTGACTAGATAATTTATAAATTATTGATAAATTCTCAGTAAATACTGGCTACCTAAAATTTTTCATTATTCAAAGACTTGACCTCTGTATCATTCATGAGTTAGATTTCCCTCAGGCTTCTTATATCTTAGAAAACAAAAAATAAATGTTAATCATAATAATAATGATAGTAACAGTACTTATGCATAGAGAGAATGTGAAAGTATATACACCAAAATATTATCAATAGTTTTCTCTAAGAGGTCAGATCATAAATGGTTTTAATATACAATTTTATTTTGCTACCTTGGTTTTAAGCATTCTATACTGAAAATATAGAATGGAATGAAAATGGAATAAAAAATGTTTAAAAATGTTCATTTTCCTTCCTCACAGATCCTAAAGTTGTGTGTATTAACAATCAGTCAGTTTATCAAAATGTTAATACATGTTTGTCTCCTCCTGATTTTCCTTTCCTATGTTTCAAGCAAATAGCCAGGCATTTAGTATTTCCTTGCCCCAGTGATATTTTTTAGGTAAAGCAAAAGCTACTTGAAGATAAAACTCTTCCTATCCTTTGTAAAATATAAAATTCTTTTCAGAGATTGTTTATCTTCTAGATAAACCTCTGGAGACAGTGAGGGAAAGACAAATGTCTTTCAGAATTACTAGAAAAGATAAAATAATGTTACTCTCTTGGATTGTTGAAAAAGACCCAAGTGTAAGTCCCGTGACAGCAGAGATCCACCATGGTAGCTTCTTGGAAGGTGTCTCAGAAGGAAATGGCTTTATGACGGAAGAAGGACTCTAGACACAGCTCCCAGCCTCAGTGTAAGAATCTGTGCCTTAATCTTGATCCTCTGAAACCAGAGGGAACTGTACATCCTGATGTTGGCTAGTATATATAGCCTTATAGCTGATGAACGGAAGGTCTGCTGATATTCTGGCCCCAAATACAACATTGAGATATAACCACAGTTCTGTGTGGGAAGTGTTAATACCAGTAATGTCTGAGATGGAACTTCATCTTAGACAAATGAGCGCTCAGAGTCACATTTAAGTTGATTTAAATAAAAAAGATGAAATTAGGTCTTAGATCGGGGAAGGCAATGGCACCCCACCCCAGTACTCTTGCCTGGAAAATCCCATGGATGGAGGAGCCTGGTAGGCTCCAGTCCATGGGGTCGCTAAGAGTCGGACACGACTGAACGACTTCACTTTTACTTTTCACTTTCATGCATTGGAGAAGGAAATGGCAACCCACTCTAGTATTCTTGCCTGGAGAATCCCGGGGATGGAGGAGCCTGGTGGGCTGCTGTCTATGGGATCGCACAGATTTGGACACGACTGAAGCGACTTAGCAGCAGCAGCAGCAGGTCTTACATAACTGGTTTTGTGAACTAAAAGGGATTCCTTTCATTTAAAGTTTTGTATCCTGGTTATAGAACTGTGGAGGTTGGAAAAAACTGATCATCAGATACATAACCCACTTGCCTTATGGATAAGGATGGTGATTCAGAAAGAGGTAATATCTTGCCCATAACTGCACTGTTTCTTAGTGGCATTGCCAGGGCTGAAGCTCAGGTATCCTGACTCCCATTCCAGAATACTCAGCATTATATTCAAATGCCTCAGGCCCAACAAAGATAAGTTATAACAGAAAATGTGTGCATTCTTTTAATGTGTACTTTTTTTTTTCCTAAAAGATTACTCACTACTCAAATAAAGTGCTCAAATTAGATCTATAATTGTCTACCCTATGCTTTTGATGACAAAAGCACTTTCTCACTGTGTGGATGTGGAGACATCAGAAGATCTCATCACAAAGATGTCATAGGAAGGAAAGGATATCATTGAATGCTTTTCATTCTGTCGCCAGTTCACTTTCCCCTCCCAGCATCAAATGGCCTCTTAGGAGATGTAGCTGCTCACAGGCTGAAACCACAGGAGCCAGACGCCTTTGCCTTCTATTCTGGGATCTGACACATAGACTCCCTCGGTGGCCTTGGTCAATCCCTTCTCTTTCCTGCTTGGTTCATCCTGGACCTCACAGTAATACTGGCTGCAGAGGGGTGGTCAAGGGATAAGAGGTATCAAGAAGGGTTATATGCCATCTCCCTTTTGTCCTTTAGGTAAATACATTCTTCAGTGTTTAAATTAGAATTATCAGACAGGGATATTTGTCCCATTTCCTGGTTTTTGAATAGTCATTTTTTATGTACAACAAGAGTCAAAGACTTTGGTATCAGAAGGCTTTGTATATCTCAACAATAATTCAGATGTGTTCTACTTGATGGCACACCACATCTTTGATTCATATGTTGATTGTATGGGATCTGTTGTATGGCAAACAGTGCACATTTATCTCTGTTGTTCCAGAAGGCAGAGATAAGAGGAAGAGATTCAAGTTATTGAGCAGCAGAATTTCTTCAATATAGGTGTCTGACATTTACAACAATATTTACTGTATGTTTCTAAAAACACTACCCCCTAAGTCTTATTTGGAAAATACCGCATAATATAGCACTCTTCTAGAAAATCACAATGTTCATGAAAATATGAAGGGGTCTAAGAAGTTGTATATAAGAAAAAAAAAATCCTGTATTACTTTGTCAAAGCCCATAACTTTGAAAACTTCTTTGACCATAGAACACATTTTTCCTTGAAAGTGCATGAATCTTATCGATAAACTGGTTCTCTAAAAATGCAATTCTGGGTTGAAAAGGACTCTCTCAAAACGGAAGGAATTTTTGTCAGTAAAGTTTCATGTGAATGATTATATAACCAATTGCCAGGAAGTTTCTGGGGATTTCTATATTGGATAGGATAATGGAATAAGAGGCTTCTAAGATCTCTTTCAATTCCAAGCTTCAATGAATCTACTCCACTCTCAATCAGTAGCATTATTTAGTATTTTTGTGCCTCTTGTTCCTCTTGTTAGACACAAAGAGTTGTATCTTTTTTGTCTACTATCAGACACAGATGCCACGAATTGCACTAGAAAGGCTCCTTAGGTTCCCTATTTCATCTGTGTGATAACTCTGAAAGGAAGGTATTATAATCCCCAATTTATAGATGAAAAAGAAACTGAGTGTCAAAGAGTTTAAATAAATTGCCCAAGTGACATATCAAGGACTGCAACCAAAGTCCAAGAGTTTTCTACTATGTAGTACACTTCCCTAAACAATACCCTTCACAAAGGAGACCATGGCAGATATGGTTGGACCTGGAGTCCTGATGACTCAGAGATATGAAATGATACTGTTGGCATTATCCTTGTACTCATTAGGGATAATGTAAAAACAAGGCACTGTTGGTGCTTGGAGAAGGCACTGGCGACCCACTCCAGTACTCTTGCCTGGAAAATCCCATGGATGGAGGAGCCTGGTAGGCTGCAGTCCATGGTGTCGCTAAGAGTCAGACACCACTGAGAGACTACAGTTTCACTTTTCACTTTCATACATTGGAGAAGGAAATGGCAACCCACTCCAGTGTTCTTGCCTAGAGAATCCCAGGGATGGAGGAGCCTGGTGGGCTGCTATCTATGGGGTCGCATAGAGTTGGACACAACTGACGTGACTTAGCAGTAGCAGCAGTTCATGGTGCTAACTACCTTTTGCTAACACTTATTTGTCATCTCTAGATTTTAGCAAAGAGCAGTTTACTTATTTTGGATCCACGCTTTCGCACTGGCTGTTACCTCTTGCTGGAATGTTTTTCACAGAGCTGGCTTTTACTCATCCATAGCGTCTCAAATCTCATGATGTTGCTTCAGATCAGCTTTTCCTGCTTCCTTGTTTTACTTCCTTCCAGGCATATGGAAGGGCTGTCCTTCCTGGGTTCATTAGGATTAGGTACAGCCATAGGCGCAGGGCTTGCCCGTTAACTGTGGACAGGAGTGACGTGTCACTTTCAGATTAGAGTGTTAGTTGCAGATCCTCCAGAGGTTTTTGTGTTCCTCATAACAACCAACGATGTTTAAGATAGTAGTAGTGGCTGCAACCTGGACAAGAGAAAGACTGGGAGGAGCAGGGTCCCTTGCTGACCCATGATGGGAATGCAACATTAAACTGGGATCTGGAGGTTACTGCACACCCTAGCACAATGCTTCTCAAAATACAGATGCATAAAAGTCACCTGAAGGTCTCCTACCCAGAGATAAAAATTCAAAAGAGCTTGCAACTTTAGATCAAAGTTTTAGTAGATCTTTATAAATGTGGATTTCTGAAGTTTCTAGATGATGCTGGTGCTCCCAGGCCACACTTCACGTAGCACTGACCTGCCAATTCTGACTCTCATAACCTCTAAAGTTGTTACGTCTCTGTTCTCCAGTCAGGTGCCATTTCATCGATCTTCATTTGCTCCATGTGTTATAGCTGCACACAACTATTATTATCTGTTAGCTTACATATCGTCTACCTCCTCCATTATGACATAAACTCCATGCAGATTAAAACTTTGTCTTTTTTAACTGTGTATCACCCATATGCTCAACAGGGCCTAGAATTGTGAAATGAATAAATGAATTAGTCAATCAAGAAGCGTGCTTTGAATGTCTACTGTGCATTTTAACTTTTGTTCAGGCTCTAATCTCCCAAGTACTTTCTTTTGATAGTAAAACATGGAATGGAATAAACACATGAACAGATTGGGCCAAATGAAGCCTCAACTCCCTCCATCAACTTACAGAGGCAAAACCACTTTGAAAAGGCTACTACTTTAGATTGCTCTGCTCTCCTTTGCCCCAACTCCAAAGCCATCAGGGCAAGTATATCCATAGAAGTAAGGACTGCAGGAAAGTTGGATTTCTCTTTTCATATTTTCCTTCCTCAGCTCCCCATGGGGAGGCAAGCCTATGAGGACACAATGCCAAGACTCAGAACAAGAGCACTCCTCAGAACTGTGTCCCCTGGTAGCCTGCCTAATGTGCATTTAAATTACAGGAAACATTCATGAGCTTGATTGAAGCGACTTCAACCTATTATCACACATATTCCCTTGTCTGGGAAATAGATTCCTCCTGGGAATTGGGGAAGATGGCAAAGGAGAAACCAGGGTCAAGAAGAGCCAGCATGTGGACAGTCCTTACCACTTATGGTCCACCTACTTCACAAATAGCACTTCTTTCCAACAGAGAATAGCATTAAAAGGCACAGAGGGAGCAACACAAAAAAGCCCAGAGCATGCTCACTGCTTACTCCTGGAGGTCTCTGAATCATTTCCTAGAATTAATGAGGAAAAATAATTTGCGTACCAACTACTCATACGAAATATTGTCTAAAATTGGAATTAGAGATAACTTAAAGTGAGACACAGATTTGCATATAACAATATGTTTAAGGTTTTGCTTTAAAATACTCCATTTCACCTTAACCGCCTCCCCACCAAAAAAAAAAAAAAAAAAAACCAAGGGAGCCAAAGAGATAGAACAAACAGGATTGGCCATGAGTTGGTAACTGTTCATGCAAAGCAGATACTGAGGGTCCGCTATGAAATTCTTTCTACACTTGTGTATGTCTGGACATTTTCCATAACAAAAAGTTTTTTGACAAAGAGATTCTTATCCAGTGTACTACAAATAAAAAAAAAAAAACCAATGTAACCTGCTAGGTGGGAAAACAAGCAGACAGTACATGGCAAAGGCACCCTTGTGGGGTTCCTGGGATGGAAACAGATGGATATGATATGTTTTAACATCATTTACACTCTAAATGATAAGAAAGTGTAATGGAGCAAAGTATAGTCTCAACTGCCAGTGTAGGAAGAAATACATTTGTAAAGATTTATTGTCACTGGTGTTTTTTAAGGCCTGATATTTTTGAATTATTTTTAGAGGAAAATTAAAAAGTGCTTCTTGTGCTGAAGGTATTTTACATGTTCCTCTAGCTAAGGGAGATTTTCTTGTATACTCTTTGCAATAAGTTTGGTGGGCAGAGTTTGAACTTGAACTTTGGAAAGACACATGGTAAGTGTGTTGTTCCTGAATTCTCACCTAAGATAATTAACAATGTAAACATTATTACAAAGATTTAATGTCAACTGCAAATTTTATTAAAACTAACTTAAACCTAGATGGTGACTTTATGTTTTTAAATTTTAAAAATGTTTAAATTGAAAAAAAATCATGAAAATGTAACAGATAAACAGATGTTGCAGTTTAGTTAAATGGTACCACATGCTTGCCTACCATGCCTCCAAATTGTCCAGGCTTTACCCCTCAGTGGAAGCAGAGAGTTGCAGTACATTTATAAGCTGCCCTTCATAACTCCTTTGTGCCTGGGAGCACACAGAGCCAGAATGGGGAAGAAAGAGGCTGGTGCTAGGACCAGACAGACTCAGATTGGAATTCTAGCTCTATTTCTTCCTAGCTGTGTGACCTTGAATGGCTTATTTTACCTCCTTAAATCTCAGCTGTAAAATGGGGAATGATATTACCTCTTCATATCATTGAATCCTGGTTAAGTATTGATCAGAGAAGAATCTATGGTTTGGGAGGAGAGGAGATTATTCAGGAGAAACTTTGCAGGGCAGCCTGTCCTTAGGAGGACAGGGGATGTTAAGGAGACAAAATAAGGAAAGAAAACAGGAAAACAGAAGGATAGTTTGCATTTGCATTCTTTTACCTCCAGAGGAAGAATAGACAAGATCAAAAAGACAAGACCCTGTCAAATTAAAGTTCTTGGTTTAGTCTGTACTGAACATACTCCAACACCCAGGTGCCCTGGCAAGATGCCTCTGATGCACAGTAATTGCATTATAATGAGGCACCCTGTGAAAATAAAATAAGCTATAATTAGAGGTGGCACCAGAGTCTATTTACCTCCACCTGGAAAAGAATCTGGGGAGAAGTTTGTGAATGTTATAAAGACAAACAAAATGAGTTATCTATTAAAATGTTAAAATTAGGCTATACATCTAGGAGAGAGCTTGATCTGCCATTTACCTGTAACTACTTCTACTGACAATGTTTAGTCAGCGTTGGGGAATAAATTTATGTTCTAGTGTCAAGTCCGGGGAAGGCAATGGCACCCCACCCCAGTACTTTTGCCTGGAAAATCACATGGACGGAGGAGCCTGGTAGGCTCCAGTCCATGGGGTCCCTAAGAGTCGGACACGACTGAGCGACTTCACTTTCACTTTTCACTTTCATGCATTGGAGAAGGAAATGGCAACCCACTCCAGTGTTCTTGCCTGGAAAATCCCAGGGACAGGGGAGCCTGGTGAGCTTCCGTCAATGGGGTCGCACAGAGTCAGACACGACTGAAGCGATTTAGCAGCAGCAGTAGCAGCAGTGTCAAGTCTGTGCCACTGGCATTACTTAGAAGGAAATGCCAAAAATAAGCAACCAGGAGCTCAAGAAAGAAGTTTCTCTCGCTCCTGGTGCCCTGCAAAGGATTCAGAACAATCTAGAGGGCTGGATGAAAACACGGATAGATCAGGATACCAACAGTTTCAATTCCACAGAGCTGTTATGAAAATTAAATTTAATTAAACTTAATTTAAAAATGTATGTCATAGGATTACTACCAGCATCATCACGGTCACTGTCATCATTGTCCCTGGCGCTACTGCTACCTTCTCAATTCAGGTAGTCTTTCTTCTGCCCAGATACTCTATTTTTTACCTTAGACATTAATGCCAACCTCAGCACCTCCTCACAGGCTGCAAAAGTAATGAAACACACCGAAAACATTCAGGAACAATGGAGAACTACCAACGACATGGCAAATGAGAGACTTTACATCACATTACTGAGAACGAAGTCTGCAGATTCATTCAGACAAATGTGTTTTCCCCGGTCTGGTTTCTTCTGCCTATTCTGCTGCCTCCTCCTTTCCCTTTCCCTAAACTGGGTCCAGCCTCCCCAGTTTTATTCCCATTCCCCAGGCACCTTGGTATTTCTCTTTCCTTCCCTTCTCTTAGGAACCTCCACTGCTTCCTTCCTTTATTATGCAGAGCAAGCCCTCATTTGCCCAAACTTCTGAATCTAATTTGCATCTGGTTTATTTGCTATCCAACAGCAAAGAAAAGGTCTCCAGCAACAAGAGACTGTCTTTGAATTACAATACTTTAAAATAGAATGCTTCTCAATAGCAGCACTATTTACAATAGCCAAGACATGGAAGCAACTTAAATGTCCACTGACAGATGAATGGATAAAGATGTGGTGTAATATATAATATATGGAATTCCATATATTCCATATACATATATACACGGAATAGTACTCAGCCATAAAAATAATGTGGTAATGCCACTTGCAGCAATGTGGATGGACCTAGAAATTATAATAATTGAAGTCATTACTAAAGGCTGCTGCTGCTGCTAAGTCACTTCAGTCACGTGGACTCTGTGTGACCCCATAGACGGAAGCCCACCAGGCTCCCCTATCCCTGGGATTCTCTAGGCAAGAACACTAGAGTGGGTTGCCATTCCTTCTCCAATGCATGAAAGTGAAAAGTGAAAGTGAAGTCACTCAGTCGCATCCCACTCTCAGTGACCCCAAGGACTGCAGCCTATCAGGCTCCTCCATCCATGGGGTTGTCCAGGCAAGAGTACTGGAGTGGGTTGCCATTGCCTTCTCCACATTACTAAATGAATTAATATCATGTATCATTTATATGTGGAATCTAAAAAAAGAGATATAAATGAACTTATTTACAAAACAGAAATAGACTCACAGACATAGAAAACAAACTTGCAGTTTCCAGGGGGGAAAGAGTAGAGGGGAGGAATAAATTGGGAGTTTGGGATTAACAGATACACACTATTGCATATAAAAGAAACAAGGTCTTACTGCATAGCACTAAAAAGGGAACTATTTTCAATATCTTGTAACAGCCTATAATGGAAAAGAATCTGAAAATCTGAATATATATAAAATGTATATATTATATAAGAATATGTAACATATATGTAACTGAATCACTTTGCTCTATAGCTGAAACAACACTGTAAAGCAACTACACTTCAATAAAAAGTAATAAATTAAAATAGTATGTTTAGTTTCATCACGTCATCATATTAATTCTAATCTCATTCCACTAATCACTCAGCCTTAGAGAGGATTCTTTCACTCTTCTGTCGTCTCCTTGTAACTACTTTTTGAGAAAACTTTTATCTCCAATCCTATTCTAAGCAGTGTTCTAGGCCTGTTACGGCTTTCTCATGTTGTCTGTGTCAGTCTTCAACCATCAGTCCTATGGATTAACTTCCCCTCCATTCAGGGTGCAATTATCTAGTCTGGAGATTCAATCTCTGTCTTTAATTGTTGTGAGAAAAGCCAAGGCAAGAAAACTTGATAATGGAATTAAGATACTGCCAAACTTGAAACTATGCACCAAGTAAAGGCTTACCATTTTCTGTTTCTCAATGATGATCAATAACTTGGTGGCCTGCAACTAAATTTCCAAATACCAGCACTCATGTATACCAGTAGACACATTCACTTAAGTGTGCAAAACAGAAAAGGCAATCGTGAGGGCCCCAGTTGAGGTTGAGGAGGGCCGGCTCTTCTGAGTAAATACATAAATAAGTACTAGCCTGTAATCTATGCTAATGGATCTTATATATCTAATCTATGCCATTAATAATGGCATTTATTGAATTTTATTTTATTTATCATCAAAACACAATATTCTTCTCATGGAATCTCCGTGTCTTCTTTCCTTTCCCACTAAAAAAGATTCAATTCTAAACACAAGAGGAAGAAAAGGAAAAATGAGAACAGACACAACCCAGTCAAAAAACTTGGATTTATGGAGTTCAACCTTGAAAATAATTTTTTTTTTAAACATCAAGCCATTGATGTTTTGGTGTCACATAGACACCCATGTGAGTTAAAGCTCCCACTAGGCAGCTATAATTTATATAGCAAGCACTTGGCAGGTAATCCGAGTGCACTGTGATATGGGTAGCAAGGAGATAGTCTCACAGAAAACCAGACTCTCTTTGTGACAGGCCAGAGGGTAAGAAGTACACTTACTTTGCAGCTATAATAGGGAGTTCCCTATTTAATGGACCTTTAAGAATAAAAGGAACTAGAAAGACCGAAGAAGAAAATGTTCATCCAACCAGAGTGTAAGCATGAGCCCATGAAAACTAAAAAGCAAAGGGAGTTGGCCCAAAATAGTGATCTCCACCATGGTAACAAAATTGCAGGCAAATAAAGTACAAAAGGCAATGGCACCCCACTCCAGTACTCTTGCCTGGAAAATCCCATGGACGGAGGAGCCTGGTGGGCTGCAGTCCATGGGGTCGCTAAGAGTCGGACACGACTGAGCAACTTCACTTTCACTTTTCACTTTCCTGCATTGGAGAAGGAAATGACAACCCACTCCAGTGTTCTTGCCTGGAGAATCCCAGGGACGAGCGAGCCTGACGGGCTGCCGTCTATGGGGTCGCACAGAGTCAGACACGACTGAAGTGACTTAGCAGCAAAGTACAAAAGAAAAAAAATACAATTCAAAAGAAGGCTTTGATTTTTTCAAGCTAATTATTTCATTTGATTATTCATTTTTCAAACAATTCATTGTTTTTGTTAGAAATAGGATAAATACATTTATTTCAAAGTAATACTTATATTTTTATTTCTTGTTCAACTCCAAGCAATAAGGATTAATATTCTGTTTCTGAAGACTGATACTATATTTCACAGCTAGTCTTGAGTCAAACCACACTGCCCTAAAAAAAAAAAAAAAACTACTTCACACCTGAGTTTAAGAAAAAAGGTAAAACTCTCATACTTGCTTTATAAAGGAGCATAAAACAAGTTTCTTTCTCACTCTACTCTCAATGCTCAAAAGATAGACACCCAAGTATAGGGACACTGGGGAATCCCTGAAATTGAGGATGAGACTCAAATGATACCAGTTGATTTCATGCAGGCAGTAACAATTATAAGCAGCAGCTCTGAACCTGCAGCCTATTTTCTGTTTATATGATGACCTGGCTCAATAATGAATTCTTCTTGACTAGCATTTCCCCTATTCATAAGCATGGTCTCTAAGAGCATGAAGTTACTCTCTCCTGTTCTGTTCACTGTTCTTTCACAGGACATGAGCTCTTTGGAGCACTGATGCCATGTAATTCTCCAGGTTTGTGATTTTTCTCTTCCCTTCTGCTCACTACTTTTCTTGGAGGAAGCCAGCTGAAGGTTCTAGAGAACCAACAGGCAAGAATCAACCATTAAAATAAGGGAAGAGCACCAAACAAGGAGCCAAAGCTGTAGGTTCTGGGCTGTGCTTCAGCATCGACACAGCTGCATTACATGTAGGGTGCCAATCTGCACCACTGAAGGGGTAAAGACTCTTCACCTCAAAAAAGAAAAAAAGGCAATAGCAAAGTTATTATCACAAATCAGATGTCATAAACTGGCAGCCCTGTACTCTTCCTGCTGTAGTACATTTGGCCAACAAATACGCTAATTTTTTTAATCAGGAGTTTTCAAGTAATATTGCAGATTTACAGATTCTCTTGAAAATTTGCCAGATCAGTAAATATGCAGATTTACTGAGTCTCTTGAGAATCTGTCAGATCTTATGAAATAAACCTGCATTTGTGCTTGTTGAGAAGTGTTGTTTGTCAAGAGAGTACAGGCTCTCCAATTTGCTGCATCCTCATCACTCAGAGATGATTCATCTATACTTATCCTAACTCGCTTCCCTCCTTAGGTTACCTGCCTGGAAGGTGAATTAAGGCATTTCCGTTGGCTGCCTCTAATCTAGAAGAGTCCAAAGTAGGTAAGGAGGTGCTGCAAGGTAACAAAGAACATGGAGAAACCACGGACACACATCAAAAGTTGCAGGCTTGCACGTGCAGGCACATTTACAAATGGATCACAGCTCCCATTAGTTAGGCAGTCTCCCCTCACTGCTGAATATACAATAGATAAATAAATAGCAAGAATATGTGTGTGATATATATTTACATTGCACATTAGACTTTAAAATCTGTGCCTAACTGAATGCATTAGCCTGTGTTTTCTGTTTATGTCTCCACAATGCCATGGAAACACAGTGCAGCATCCTAATGGGTCTCTCCTGGCAATAAATAAACAAAGTCTTTGTCTATTCATGTTTCAATTTCTTTTTTTATGTAATTTACAATTTCAAAAAAAGAAAACAGCTTGGTGGGTTTTTTTTCCCCCTTACTGCCCCTTCCAGTTTCCTCTCTTGCAAAGTACATCTGCAAGAAATGCAAAATGCACCTTCTAGTGGTTGCTGAAATCCACACCAGCATCGTCAGCACTCAGAGAATAGGATTCTCCCAGCTAGACTCATCTTTCCTCTTTATCAAATGCCAGGATAATTAAACTTTGTAATGAGGTTCTTCAAGCATTTCAGTCTAACCCAAAGAGCACTTAATATAGTTATTTAAGGTTGAAAACTGATACAAAACAGACATAGAAGCTGGTAGGATTTGCTCTCGTCCTTCAGTATAAAACGCAATATGCAGTCCATTTTCATAGAGATAGCAACAAATCAGTCACAGCCCTTAAATGGCTCCACTATGGCAGCCACACACTGTCGCCTCCCTGGCTCCACAGCTGGCAGGAGCAGACAAGTCACTCACCCCACCGCCATTGTCCTAAAGTGCAAGGGCAAGGTGAAACACAAGCTCCAAGTGCCAGGGGTACCACGTCTCCCAGGGCAGCTCTCTCCTGTCTGGCACCTGCTGTCCCCTAGCCGGCTGTAACCCAAGACTTCAAAAGGTTGATTATTATCTGCACAGAGAAGTGGGCAGATTTAACTAGGTTGCTCAACTCTGAAGAATCCCCTGAACCCAGGTGCAGTTACCTCAGTCACAGGGGAAAAAGAGGTGGACGGACCACGTACTTCTCTGGCAAGTGGGCAGGTGGGTTCCTGCAGGGACCTTTGCTCACTGACTTTAGAGCTTCCCCTTACAGGGTATGACAATTCAGCTGGCAGTGTTCACTGCCCTGGAATCCTCCAGCTACATCCCAACCACAGACCACGTGCGGTAAACCTCAGGGCCAGGATCCGGCAAGCAATGACTATTTTCATTAGTCTTGAAAAGCAGTCCATGGACCAGATTTCAAAGCATTCAGAAAATAGATCTGTCATAGCAGCTGTCCAAGGAGAGACTTTTTTCATCTAGAATTGCCAGGTGCTGAACTTTTAGTCATAAGGTAAAGTATCCATAGAAATGCCTTCCTTAGGTAGTAATCAAGTGTTTAAAGCCTTTATTTTTCTAAAGTGGCATATAATAACCTATACAACCAAATTATATCTCCATGTCTTTTGAAAAATAACAATAATATTAAAATATAACATGACTATGTACCTATCATGTGCTTCTGAGTAGTTTCTATTATTATCCCCTTATCACCAATGAACTAAAGTTTAAAGAGGTAAGTAAGAAGTCCAAGGTCAGAATGCTAACAGCCGAGCTGAGATGAGAACCAGGTCATCTGACTGCAAAGCCTGTATTTCTTCCACCTCCATTTTTAAGTATATACTATGATCCCTGCACAAGGCTGGGATGTTTCCTCCCTAGGATCTCAACTTGTGAATACCTGTGATTCATTTAATCCCCAGATGAAAACTCCATCAATACTCATTTTTCCTTTCTGTCTTGGGTTCCAAGACCAAGAGTCGAAGGACTGCCTAATTTTATTTAAAAGGGATGACAGTTTATGACAATTTTGTGTCACTGTTTTGTATGTGCTGTTTACACTATTTCTATGCTCTGCTACTATCAGATGATCACTCCTCTCTTAAGCTCTTTTTGCTTTGCATCATGTTTATCTTAGAAGCAACTCCAAGTCATTTACAAATGAGCAAGGTATAAACACAAGTAGTTTTGCTTTATTGTTATAAATGTATTCCGGAAATAGTTCTCATTCTGTGGCAGAAACCAGTAATTGAGAAACCAAGCACCACACTCGGAGATTTGGTGAACTCAGGTTTGTTACGCTGGTAGGCCCAGAGGAGTTAACACTCCAAGCTCTGAACCCCAAACAAAGGGGTTACAGAGTTTTTATAGAGACTATAGTGGGCAACACTGGCTGTTAATAGGCTGGTTTAACCTAAGGGGTTTCACACACTCAGGAACAGCAGTCAAGATGGGGAGGGGGATGCCTGGCCTTTACACGGACAGGCATGTTTAAGCAGGTTTGTAGGGGCTGGGCAGTTGTAAAGAGCAAGACAAGAGTGAGTGAGATAAGCTCCAGTTCCAAGTATTGTAAGTCCCCACTTTCAGAGCCTATGTGATCCAGACTTTGTAAGGAACAAGTTGAGTTACAGAGGAAGAAAGAGCAGGAGATTATGTAAAATTTTAACTATTTCTCTTCATCCCCCACTCTTGATGCGCCTATCACTCATTGTAGAAAGCATCATCTCATGTTTTGGTAGGACATTCAGAGCTCCCCATCATTTGGAGGGCTATATTGAGCTCTTAGCATTTGTAACTTTATGGATTTAATCCAAGACATCAGGAACTGGGTAATCGTACTTAGACTACAAGGGCCAAACAAGAGCACCACAAAGGCATGAAGAGAGAACCTGCTAAAGGGAGAAGCCACGATGCCCAGCTCCAGATATTGTTCCAATTACACCAGGAATTAGCTAGTTTCTCTCTCCTTTTTATGATTTTTTCCCTTAGCTGGGAAAAAATCTGTTGGGCCATGTCCCTGAATATTTCTGAATGGTTTACATAAAGGCAGCATTTTTCATTCAAGAAGAGGCAGAGTCTCCTCTTTTCAGCCGTCAGTAAGTCTGCTGCTGCTGCTAAGTCGCTTCAGTCATGTCCAACTCTGTGCGACCCCGTAGACAGAAGCCCACCAGGCTCCTCTGTCCCTGGGATTCTCCAGGCAAGAATACTGGAGTGGGTTGCCATTTCCTTCTCTAGTCAGTAAGTCTAGCCCTCTCCTATTCTGTAAAACCACTTCAGCCAGGGAGTCTAGTTGGTCCCATAACAAAAAGCAAAGCAATAATACTGATTAGGGATAGAGGCCAGGACTAACAATGAAAATCCATCGATATTTCAATAGCTGAATCCTCAAGCTTCCATCGTGTGTTGACCAGTCAGCTGCCGGAGTGTGGCTGGAGCAAGGCTGAAGAATCTTCAAGCTCCTGCCGTGTGCTGACTAGTCAGCTTCTGGGGTGACTAGAGCAGGGCTCAGCATCCTTCGTGGATGAGATCTGTTGTCTTTGGAACTGGACCTTGAGGAGGTTTTTGGGGTCCCGAACTGCTTTCCAGGTGTCCTCATCATAGGAAGCCGCTGCCTTCTTGACTCAGGTGTGGTGGATCCAAGGGATGACACCTGTAACTTTAACAGTAGTCGGGGTTGCCAGGACAACTGTGTGAGGACCTGTCCAAACTGGCTGAAGTGTTTTTTGTTTTTGTTTTTAAAGTTTAACTCATACCTCATCTCCTGGCTGATAGGGATGAACCCAATTGTCCAAAGGAATGGGTGTCCTTTCTGTCCTTTCTGATATGGCAGAAGACTCTTCCAGGGCCCGGAAGTGTCGGGACATCTCCAGGTCAGCTAGTTCTTGGTGGTCTCTCTTGAGCTTTTTTTTTTTTATCACTGGGGGTGGTCTCCCATATAAGATCTCAAAAGGAGAGTAGCCTGAGGACCTCAGGGTGCATTTATGGAGGGAGATGAGTCTACAGAATGATAAGGCAGCTTGTTTCAGCATTGTCTGGGTGTTGGCCAGGGGATATTTTTATCGTACTACTACTTGGAGAAACAAATTTAACAAGACAGTTAAAGATAATCTGGCCCCAAGATTAATAGAAGTAGGAAAGCTGCTGAGGCGCTAGCTAGGAGAACCAGGTCCAAACATTGCTTGGTCACATTAGTGTTTCTATAGGTATGAGAAGATGCAAGAATTTGGACTCATAAAAATCTTTACCTGAAAACATCTAACTATCTGAAGGCCTGTTTTTCTGCGTTTTTCCCAGAGCAGAGTGCCTTATTTTTTTGTCTCTACCTTGAACTCCTTTCAAGGGGGTGTTGAAGGTCAGCATCTTGTAGTGGTCATGATTTAATCTTTGTAGAGGCAGCTGGCAAGGGCCAATTTCCAGTCAGCAGGGCCCCTTCATAGCCACATATTTGACCATGTTTTGGGGGCATTTCATGTTTATTGTGTCCCATGGTGCTAGAAAGGCTCATTCCCTGGTTTAACAAAGATTCCATTGACAGGCATCTCAATGTGTTGTCACTAGACCAGGCCTTGTAAGTAGCAAAAGTCTCTGGACCATACCTGTCTTGCTTCCTGGTCCAGGAAAATATTTCCTCTTGTTGCTTCTTCCCATATTTAGAGTTACATTATTATAATTATTGATTTAAAATGGAACTACATATCAGCATTTTATCACAGGCTCAGTCAAACATTTGGTAACTTAATAAATAATCTTCTGAAGCAAGCTACATTGAAAATAATATAGCTAGCAGATATTAGTAAGGTCACAAGCAAGAATTTAAGCCCAGAACTTTCATTGGGTGCAGCCCGGTATACCTGAGGTCGTCTGACTCAGTTAAATGATTATCAATTCAGTTCAGTTCAGTCGCTCAGTCATGTCTGACTCTTTACAAACCCATGAATCACAGCACGCCAGGCCTCCCTGTCCATCACCAACTCCCGAAGTTCACCCAGACTCACGTCCATCAAGTCACTGATGCCATCCAGCCATCTCATCCTCTGTCGTCCCCTTCTCCTCCTGCCCCCAATCCCTCCCAGCATTAGAGTCTTTCCCAATGAGTCAATTGTTTGCATGAGGTGGCCAAAGTACTGGAGTTTCAGCTTTAGCATCATTCCTTCCAAAGAAATCCCAGGGCTGATCTCCTTCAGAATGGACTGGTTGGATCTTCTTGCAGTCCAAGGGACTCTCAAGAGTCTTCTCCAACACCACAGTTCAAAAGCATCAATTCTTCGGCGCTCAGCCTTCTTCACAGTCCAGCTCTCACATCCATACATCACCACAGGAAAAACCATAGCCTTGACTAGGCGAACCTTTGTTGGCAAAGTAATGTCTCTGCTTTTGAATATGCTATCTAGGTTGGTCATAACTTTCCTTCCAAGGAGTAAGTGTCTTTTAATTTCATGGCTGCAGTCACCATCTGTAGTGATTTTGGAGCCCAGAAAAATAAAGTCTGACACTGTTTCTACTGTTTCCCCATCTATTTCCCATGAAGTGATGGGACCAGATGCCATGATCTTCGTTTTCTGAATGTTGAGCTTTAAGCCAACCTTTTCACTCTCCACTTTCACTTTCATCAAGAGGCTTTTGAGTTCCTCTTCACTTTCTGCCATAAGGGTGGTATCATCTGCATATCTGAGGTTATTGATATTTCTCCTGGCAATCTTGATTCCAGCTTATGTTTCTTCCAGTCCAGCATTTCTCATGATGTACTCTGCATATAAGTTAAATAAGCAGGGTGACAATATACAGCCTTGACGTACTCCTTTTCCTATTTGGAACCAGTCTGTTGTTCCATGTCCAGTTCTAACTGTTGCTTCCTGACCTGCATACAAATTTCTCAAGAGGAAGATCAGGTGGTCTGGTACTCCCATCTCTTTCAGAATTTTACACAGTTTATTGTGATCCACACAGTCAAAGGCTTTGGCATAGTCAATAAAGCAGAAATAAATGTTTTTCTCAAACTCTCTTGCTTTTTCTATGATCCAGCGAATGTTGGCAATTTGATCTCTGGTTCCTCTGCCTTTTCTAAAACCAGCTTGAACATCAGGAAGTTCAGGTTCGCATATTGCTGAAGCCTGGCTTGGAGAATTTTGAGCATTACCTTACAAGCGTGTGAGATGAGTGCAATTGTGCGGTAGTTTGAGCATTCTTTGGCATTGCCTTTCTTTGGGATTGGAATGAAAATTGACCTTGATTATAGCCAAGTGTTAATCTCCTGGTTGTACATCATGAAGCATCTGACCTTTATCCAGATTGGTTACTGAGATAAGTTTTAGAAACAATCAGAGTGTCCATTTTAATAACTTAATTAAAACTTTTAGCAATATAACATAACAAGGAACTATTTCAGAAGTGAGTCTTAGTAAGCACAGACCTTAATTAACAAAACTAGTACTTAATATTCAGTGAAACGTAATTTTTTTTTTTTTTTTTTTTTGAGAACTCATTGTGAGAGCATTAACACTGTAGTCAGGGAAGGCTTTAATCCATCAAATAAAAATGAGATCTTTCAGGGAGCCAGGAAAAGCCAAGTGGCCAACTTGGATTTCCTATAGCCTTGGCTCTTTGATCTTTAGTTGTTTACCCATTTTTAATTTCCTGATTTAGGAGCAGACTATTGCCATGTTTTAAGGACATCAAGATAGCAAAAGTCTAACTGTGAGGGGTTATATTTTGTAGAAGCAGAATGAGTTTTGTCTACATGTACCATAATCTTAATGTATTTACCTTAACAAATTACCAAAAAGATTTTTAAAACAAATGTAAATCATTTAAAGGCAAAGAAATTTATAATCTGTTATCAAAAGCTGCATTCTAAGAAAACTTTGGTCTCTAAACAGAAAGAAGACCAAATTCCTGTCTGTTAATAACAAAATTTGTTTATCTGCTTAATCTTAGAGAGTCTTTTCCATAAATTTTGAAGAACTAGCAGTGTTCTTCTAAAGGCATGAGAAACCATAGAAGGCATGTTTAAAATCTGATTCTATTGCAATTGACAAATAAACCTGGTCATAGTGCTTTAGTATGATAACTAGAATTATAACTGATATATTTTATCAGGGCATTTCAGGTCTATATAAATTTCACATAATTCTAGGATATCTATATTAGTAACACTAGCCATACAGTATAATCTGAAAAGATTTATCACCCCTTAAGCAGTACTTCTCATGTAATTTAACATGTCCAATGAACCCATAGCTTAATAGCTCTTTGGGATGTCTCAGGGGCCCTATGAAGCATCCCAAAGTTAGCTAGAAGTCAAGTTATTTCGGAAGCTTTGTCAATAAATATCAAAAGGGTTTATAACACTCAGTCAGATAGGATCATATAAGTTACGGTGAAATAGGTATTTACTTAGCCAAAGTTAACAAAATATTTCAAAGGTAAATATAGAACAGATCAATTAAGAGGCAAAGAAACTTAAATCTATTATTAAAAGCAGTTCAACATCTGAAGAAAGTATGTCCTCTTAACAGAGAGAAAGGCTGAATTCAAGTTTTGTACCAGCTTACTTTAAACTCAGTTAGGTAAACTTAATTAAATTTATTTTAAACTTAGTCCTAACCATGCACAAAACTTTTCTAGGGTCCACTTTCCACAAACCTTTTAAGTACTTTCTGTGATAGCCACCTGTAAGTCAGGCCTACTTTCTTTTCCCTTTATAAAATGTAATTTTATTTTTTGTATCTTTTTATTAAAAATATACTTCTGTATTAGATTAGAAAACAAACATTAATACTAGATATTTAATACTGAATATTTCTCAGTTGATGTGAATCTGAAATTTATTTAGGTTAATTTTTCTTGTGTTTAGAATTGTTTGATTGGTAAACACTTCCTTTACTTTAGGCCAATTAAATTAGAACTCATTTACAACTTCAACAATATTATTAGAAAAAAACAAAAGACATACACTGAGACATACATAAATACAGACAGACAGACTGACAGAGATCTTATAGTTTTCTGTTTGAGATTTAAAATATCTCTTTCACCGCTCTTTTTACCTTTGCTTGAAGTTCTAATTTGCCCATGGCTGAGGTCTCAGACAAAGTTGGCTGTGTATTTCAAGGACATGGAAAGGTTTAACTTCAAGCTTTTTCCTAGGCAGGCTTTTTAACAAGCTAGCTGTTTTTAATTGCATATGCAAAAAGAAGTGATTTTGCAGTTTCCAAAAAGAAAAAGTTCTCTCACTCTGTTCAGTCAGCAGTCACGCACTCACTATCATTCAGAGGCTATCACAATGCCTCCCTTCTCCCGGGTCCCCAGGTTTCCTTAACGATTGCTCCCTTCCTTGGAACTCCAAGGACGTTATCAGTCACAATGCCTCCCTTCTCCTGAGTCCCCAGTTCTCCCTATCTGATGCTCCCTTCCTGGGAGCTCCAAAGAGATGATCAATCTCCTCTTCTACCCGTTGGGGTAGGACCTGACTGGGGACTGGCCCCAGGGTCTTACCCGATCCTGTGGCCACTCCTAGTGAATGGGTTGGTTCCTCCAATGAGTACAGTTGGGGCTCGACTGTCCGGAGAGTCAGAACACTGGTCCGAAAGAGAATCCAGAATACTGTTAGTGGTGTGTACCGTCATTCGTCTCGGGGTTCCTTCGCTCCAGCCCAGCCAAGCCACCAGTCCCATGGCTCAATGTATTGTACCGAATGCCCTGTTTCAAACAACAGTGATACTAGCACAATTCTAGCTCAATTATCTTTCCTCAGGGTCCCTCAGGCATGTACCTTAGCTCACCTTTCCTTTGCATATTTTCTTTTTGGGCTTCTATTTTCTCTTTCAAGATGTCAGCCTTTGGCAATGCTCTATTCTACCAAAGACTAACTTCACTAAAACCCCAAATATAATTCAACTGTAATGGTCTTTGTCAATCTATTTATTTAGAGGAGGATGTGGAAGGGTGTTAACACAGACAGAATTATTTTCACAGCTTTTTCATCTATATTTGCAAGTTTTCCTGAGAGCTTAATTTTGAAAAAGTATAGTGGTTCTATACTATAAAGCCAGACACTTTTTCACTAAAGGAAAGAGCATCTATGTATCAAGTTTTTTTATTTTTTTCCCTTGAATTCTTAACACATTCCTAAAGATTTTACTTTTATTGAGAAAAAGCTTGCTCTTTGCTTCAAAATATTAACATACTAGAGAATATCCCATATAAGCCAACTAGACTTTTGAGTTATTCTCAAAACAGGAACATATCTATGTTTTATGGAACTTAAAGTTTCTAGACTTTTGATATCCTTCTTCAAGAAAAAGAATACAAAGTTATAAATGTAAAATTTGCTTGAAAATGGCCATTTATAATACCAGGCAAATAAATCACAAGAATTTATAAGTTTTTAATTCCTGATAATTGCCAGTAACTTCACAGATCTAGAAAAATTATATAATTTTACATAAAATTATAAAATTACATACATAATTTTAACAGCCTGGACCACTTCTGCAATACTGTGCTAATTGTATTTTTGTTTGTGTCCATTTTCTCTTTGCATGCCAAAAAATTTAATCATTTATTTAGAGAAAATAAAGTTCAGTCCTTCTTCAAGCAAGATTGGCCAAAATTTGATTTTCCTTATTGAAATTTAGAATTTTTTTTCAGTTCCATAATTTGTTATTGTAATGTCTTATATATGTTTAGGATTCTTGCCAACTTTGGGGAAATATCAAATGTTTTTATCCATGTAGGATGAAGGGCTCTTCAGATTTAACATACAATGATGACTCAAATATTCTTGGAATTTTAAACATCCATTAATAAGTTAGTTGTCATCTCTCTAGTGCCCAGATTACGAGTATCATATTATCTTTGTCAATGATCACTTTTTGTGTCAAATCAGCAGGAAATTTAAACAGTTCTCCAATGTGTTCATATTTCTTTCTTTCTGGATTATCAAACAACTCAAGAGCCAAGTCATTAATTTAAAAAATTTATCTCTAGCTTTCATTAAATTGTTCCTGTCAGTATTTTATAGATCTGATCCACCAGTTCCCAAACCTCACTGGTTCTTTACAAAGGCACTAACTCCCAAACTTCAGCTATTGCATATTTCAAAGAAAAGTCTAACAGGGAAGAACATGGAGAGGGAGGAGAGACAGAGAGAAAACTTAATTTATGAAGGTTAAATTATGTACCTTATTTTACTAAGTGTTATAAAAACACACCATCATGTGAACACAAAACTTCTTAATTTTAGGGTAAATTTGTCTCTACTGACATCATTTCTTTATTTACCAGTTGCATAAGAACTACTTTACACTAAAGAAACCTAAGCTGTAGTCAAAAAAATTATGTCAAAAAAGTGAACTAACAATAAATCAACACATGGCATATCACCATAGTTATGTCCTTTACTAATATAAAAACTATAAGAAATAAATCTTAATGCCAACTACTAATTAGCTCATTAACAAGAACAACAAATATAAAATTGAGATTTTGGCTAGTTAGTTAAGCAGGTTGAGAGGGTTCATTCAGCAATATGGGTTCTTTTTGAAACTCAGATTAGCCCTTTAGCTGAACTGCACAACTATTAAATTAATTTGTGTGAGTTTAATAATATAAGTTAGAACAGAGGATAGATTTGACTAAAACCTGAGCAGATAGCTGTGTGGGTAGTAGAATCTGACATATTTTCAGAAAATCTCTCTCTCTTGACTGGACTGAATTTGCTGCTTTATTAATTTTTTAAATTAATAAACTGTAGACATGCTAGAAATCAACTACAAGAACAACACCAGAAAATTCACAAATATGTGAAGATTAAACAACATGCTACTGAACAACCAAGGGGTTACAGAAGAAATTAAAGGAGGAATCAAAAAATATATGGAGACAAACAAAAATGGAAATACAATGTATCAAAATTTATGATATGAAAAAAAGTAGTTCTAAGGGGGAAGTTCATAGAAATAAATGCCTACCCCAAGAAACTAGGAAAATCTAAATAAACAACCTAAATTTACACCTTAAGGAACTAGAAAAATAAAAACAAATAAAGCCCAAAATTGGTAAAAGAAAAGACATTAAAAAAGTTAGAGTAGCAATAAATTAAATAGAGACTAAAAAGATAACAGAAAAGACCAATAAATGAAAATTTTTTTTAAAGATAAGAAAAACTGATAAATCTTTCACTAGACTCACCAAGGGAACAAAGAAAGAACACAAAATAAAAAAATGAAAGAGGAGATATTGTAACTGATTACCACAGAAATACAGAGGATCATAAAAGGTTACTATGAACAATTATACATCAATAAATTTGATAAGCTAGAAGAAATAAATTCCTCGGAAAATGCAACCTTCCATAACTGATTCAAGAAGAAATAGAAAATCTGAACAGACCAGTTACTAGTAAGTAGATTGGATCAGTAATCAAAAAACACTTAACAAACAAAGTCCAGGACCAGATGGCTTCACTGGCAAATATCAAACATTCAGAGAATTAATACTAATCCTTTCAAACTCTTCCCCTGCAAAAAGAAGATGGAATGCTTCCAAATATATTTCACAAAGCCAATATCACCCTGATATCAAAAACAGACAAGGATGTCACTAGAAAGAAAATTACAGACCTACTAATATCTTCAATGAACACAGATTCAAAAATTCTCTACAAAATACTAGAAAATAAAGTTCAATAATACATTAAAAGGATCATACATCAGGATCAAGTTGCATTTATCCTTGGGATGGAAGGATGGCTCAATATCTATAAGTCAATCAATGTGATCACCACATTAATAAAATGGAGGATAAAGATAATATGATCACCTCAATAGATAAAGAAAAAGCACTGGACAATATTCAACACTGATTTATTGTAAAATCTCTCAGCAAAGTTGGTATAGAGGGAATGGACCTAAACATAAGAAAAGCCATACGTGACAAGCTTCAAACTAGCATCATTCTCAATGGTGAAAAGCTGGAAGTTTTCCTCTAAGAAAACCAACAAAACAAGAATGCTTACTTTCACCACTTTTATTCAACATAATATTAGAAGCCCTAGCTAAGGCAATTAGGGAAGAAAATGAAATAAAAGGAATCCAAAGTGGAAAGGAAGAAGTTGAACTGTCACTATTGGCAGTTGACATAATATTATATATAAAAAAAACAAAAAGACTTCACCAAAAACTGTTAGAACAAATAAAACAATTTAGTAAAGTTGCAGGGTACAAAATCAACATGCAAAAATCTGTTTCATTTCTATACATTAATTTTTAAAATTATCAGAAAGAGAAATTAAGAAAAAATTCCATTTAAAGGTACATCAAAAAGAATAGAATACTTAGTAATAAATTTAACCAAGGACATGAAATACCTTCACAGTTAAAACTATAAGCCATTATTGAAAGAAATTAAAGACAATACAAATAAATGGATAGTCCATACTCATGGTGTAGAAGAATTAATATTGTTAAAATGATTATCCTACCCAAAGAAATCTACAGATGAATGCAACCCCTATCAAAATTCCAATGATATTTTTCACAAAACTAGAACAAACAATATTAAAATTTATAGGGACCCACAAAAGACCACAAATAGCCAAAATGATCTTGAGAAAGAAGAACAAAGTTGGAAGCATCACTCTTCCTGATTTCAAATTATATTACAAAATTTTAATAATCAAAACAGTATGGTTTTGGCATAAAAACAGACACAAAGATTAATGAAACAGAATAGAGAGTTAGGGGTAAAAAAAAACCCACACATACACAGTCAAATGATGTACAATAAGAGTCAAGAATAAACAATGGGTAACCTCAGATATGAAGATGACACCACCCTTCTGGCAGAAAGTGAAGAGGAACTAAAAAGCTTCTTGATGAAAGTGAAAGTGAAGAGTGAAAAATTTGGCTTAACGCTAACATTCAGAAAACGAAGATCATGGCATCCAGTCCCATCACTTCATGGGAAATAGATGGGGAAACAGTGGGAACAGTGTCGGACTTTATTTTGGGGGGCTCCAAAATCCCTGCAGATGGTGACTGCAGCCATGAAATTAAAAGACACTTACTCCTTGAAAGGAAAGTCATGACCAACCTAGACAGCATATTCAAAAACAGAGACATTACTTTGCCAACAAAGGTTTGTCTAGTCAAGGCTATGGTTTTTCCTCTGGTCATGTATGGATGTGAGAGTTGGACTGTGAAGAAGGCTGAGTGCTGAAGAATTGATGCTTTTGAACTGTGGTGTTGGAGAAGACTCTTGAGAGTCCCTTGGACTGCAAGGAGATCCAACCAGTCCATTCTGAAGGAGATCAGCCCTGGGATTTCTTTGGAAGGAATGATGCTAAAGCTGAAACTCCAGCACTTTGGCCACCTCATGCGAAGAGTTGACTCATTGGAGAAGACTCTGATGCTGGGAGGGATTGGGGGCAGGAGGAGAAGAGGATGACAGAGGATGAGATGGCTGGATGGCATCACTGACTCGATGGATGTGAAACTGAGTGAACTCCGGGAGTTGGTGATGGACAGGGAGTCCTGGCATTCTGTGATTCATGGGGTCGCAAAGAGTTGGACATGACTGAGCAACTGAACTGAACTGAACTGAAGTTCTCTTCAATAAATGGTGTTGGGAAAACTGAAAAGCCACATGCAAAAAATGAAACTCAACCACAGTCATATATTATACACCAAAAGTAACTCAAAATGTAGTAAACCCTTGAACATAATACCAGAACACATAAAACTCCTTGAAGAATACACAAGTAGTAAGCTTTTTGATATAGGTCTTGGCAATAATTTTTTAATCTGACATAAAAACAAAAGTAGTAGAAGAAAAAATAAACAAGTGAGTAAACATCAAACTAAAAAGCTTTTGCACAGCAAATGAAACCATCAACAAAATGAAAAGTTAACCTACAAAAGTGAGAGAAAATATTTGCAAGCCATATATCTGATGAAGTTAATACCCTCCCTCATATATTAAGAACTCATACAATTCAATAGGAAATAATTTGATTTAAAAATTTGCAGAGGATCTGAACAGATATTTTTCCAGAGAAGACACGCAGCTAGGCAACAGGTACAAGAAAAAATGCTTAACATCTTTAACTATCAGGGAAATGAAAATCAAAACCACAATGATATATCACTTCACTTCTGCTAAAATTATTACCAAAAACACACACAAAAAAACAATTGGTTGGTAAGGATGTGAATAAAATGGAACCCTTATAAAATGTTGGCAGGTATGTAAATTGGAACAGCCACTATGGAAAACATTAAGAAAGTTTCTCAAAAAATGAAAAATAGAACTATCACAACACAAGAGAAGACTCTACACATGGACATCACCGTATGTTTGACACTGAAATCAGATTGATTATATTCTTTGCAGCCAAAGATGGAGATGCTCTATACAGTCAGCAAAAACAAGACCGGGAGCTGATTGTGGCTGGGATCATGAACTCCATATTGCCAAATACAGACTGAAATTTAAGAAAATGGAAAAAAACAACTAGACCATTCAGGTATGACCTAAACCAAATCCCTTATGACTATACAGTGGAAGTGAGAAATAGATTTAAGGGACTAGATCTGATAAACAGAGTGCTTGATGTACTATGGACGGAAGTTTGTGACATTGTACAGGAGACAGGAATCAAAACCATCCCCAAGAAAAAGAAATGCAAAAAAGCAAAATGGGTGTTAGAGGAGGCCTTACAAATAGCTGTGAAAAGAAGGGAAGTGAAAGGCAAAGGAGAAAAGGAAAGATATACCCATTTGAATGTAGAGTTCCAAAGAATAGCAAGGAGAGATAAGAAAGCCTTCCTCAGTGATCAATGCAAAGAAACAGAGGAAAACAATAGATGGAAAAGACTAGAGATCTCTTCAAGAAAATTATAGATACCAAGGGAATATTTCATGCAAAGATGGGCTCAATAAAGGACAGAAATTGTAGGGACCTAACAGAAGCAGAAGATATAAAGAAGAGGTGGCAAGAATACACAGAAGAACTGTACAAAAAAGATCTTTACGACCCAGTCAGGAAGGTGTGATACTCACCTAGAGCCAGACATCCTAGAATGTGAAGTCAAGTGGGACTTAGGAAGCATCACTATGAACAAAGCTAGTGGAGGTGATGGAATTCCAGTTGAGCTATTTCAAATCCTGAAAGAAGACACTGGGAAAGTGCTGCACTCAATATGCCAGCAAATTTGGAAAACTCAGCAGTGGCCACAGGACTGGAAAAGGTCAATTTTCATTCCAATCCCAAAGAAAGGCAATGCCAAAGAATGCTCAAACTACCACACAATTGCACCCATCTCACACGCTAGTAAAATATTGCTTAAAATTCTCCAAGCCAAGCTTCAGCAATATGTGAGTCGTGAACTTCCAGATGTTCAAGCTGGTTTTAGAAAAGGCAGAGGAATCAAAAATCAAATTACCAACATCTGCTGGATCATCAAAAGAGCAAGAGAGTTCCAGAAAAACATCTATTGCTGCTTTATTGACTATGCCAAAGCCTTTGACTGTGTGGATCACAAAAAACTGTGGAAAATTCTGAAAGAGATGGGAATGTCAGACAACCTGACCTGCCTCTTGACAAACCTGTATGCAGGTCAGGAAGCAACAGTTAGAACTGGACATGGAACAACAGACTGGTTCCAAATAGGAAAAGGAGTCTGTCAAGGCTGTATATTGTCACCCTGCTTATTTAACTTCTATGCAGAGTACATCGTGAGAAATGCTGGGCTGGAGGAAGCACAAGCTGGAATCAAGGTTGCCGGGAGAAATATCAACAACCTCAGATATGCAGATGACACCACCCTTATGGCAGAAAGTGAAAAGGAACTAAAAAGCCTCTTGATGAAAGTGAAAGAGGAGAGTGAAAAAATTGGCTTAAAGCTCAACATTCAGAAAACAAAGATCATGGCATCTGGTCCCATCACTTCATGGGAAATAGATGGGAAACAGAGGAAACAGTGTCAGATTTTATTTTGGGGGGCTCCAAAATCACTGCAGATGGTGACTGCAGCCATGAAATTAAAAGACACATGCTCCTTGGAAGGAAAGTTATGACCAACCTAGATAACATATTCAAAAGCAGAGACATTACTTTGCCAACAAAGGTCCATCTAGTCAAGGCTATGGTTTTTCCAGTAGTCATGTATGGATGTGAGAGTTGGACTGTGAAGAAAGCTGAGTGCCAAAGAATTGATGCTTTTGAGCTGCGGTGTTGGAAAAGCCTCTTGAGAGTCCCTTGGACTGCAAGGAGATCCAACCAGTCCATTCTGAAGGAGATCAGCCCTGGGATTTCTTGGAAGGAATGATGCTAAAGCTGAAACTCCAGTATTTTGGCTACCTCATGTGAAGTGTTGACTCATTGGAAAAGACTCTGATGCTAGGAAGGATTGGGGGGAGGAGGCGAAGGGGACAACAGAGGATGAGATGGCTGGATGGCATCACTGACTTGATAGACATGAGTCTGAGTGGACTCTGGGAGTTGGTGATGGACAAGGAGGCCTGGCGTGCTGCAGCTTATGGGGTCACAAAGAGTCAGACACAACTGAGCGACTAAACTGAACTGAACTACTCCTTGGAAGGAAAGTTATGACCAACCTAGATAGCATATTCAAAAGCAGAGACATTACTTTGCTAACAAAGGTCCATCTAGTCACGGCTATGGTTCTTCCAGTGGACATGTATGGATGTGAGAGTTGAACTATAAAGAAAGCTGAGCTCTGAAGAATTGATGTTTTTGAATTGTGGTGTTGGAGAAGACTCTTGAGAGTCCCTGTACAGCAATGAGATCCAACCAGTCTATTCTAAAGGAGATCAGTCCTTGGTGTTCATTGGAAGGACTGTTGTTGAAACTGAAACTCCAATACTTTTGCCACCTGACATGAAGAGCTGACTCATTTGAAAAGCCCCTGATGCTGGGAAAGATTGAGGGCAGGAGGAGAAGGGGACGACAGAGGATGAGATGGCTGGATGGCATCACCGACTCAATGGACATGGGTTTGGGTGGACTCCAGGAGTTGGTAATGGACAGGGAGGCCTGGTGAGCTGTGGTTCATGGGGTCACAAAGAGTCGGACATGACTGAGCAACTGAACTGAATCTAACTGATCATCTAGCAATTCCACTTTTCGGTATTTATTTGAAGAAAATGAAAACAGTAATTCACAGAGATAAATGTACTCCCAATTCATTGCAGTGTTATTTACAATGGGCAGTATACAGAAAAAATCTAAGCACCCACTGATGGATGATGGATAAAGAAAATATTGTATGTACATATATATATAGTGATGCTTTCTAAGGCCCATTTGACTTCACATTCCAAGATGTCTGGCTCTAGGTCAGTGATCACATCATCATGATTATCTAGGTCTTGAAGCTCTTTTTTGTACAGTTCTTCTGTGTATTCTTGCCACCTCTTCTTAATATCTTCTGCTTCTGTTAGGTCCACACCATGTCTGTCCTTTATCGTGCCCATCTTTGCATGAAATGTTCCTTTGGTATCTCTGATTTTCTTGAAGAGATCCCTAGTCTTTCCCATTCTGTTGTTTTCCTCTATTTCTTTGCATTGATCACTGAAGAAGGCTTTCTTATCTCTTCTTGCTATTCTTTGGAACTCTGCATTTAGATGTTTATATTTTTCCTTCTCTCCTTTGCTTTTCGCTTCTCTTCTTTTCACAGCTATTTGTAAGGCCTCCCCAGACAGCCATTTTGCTTTTTTGCATTTCTTTTCCATGGGGATAGTCTTGATTCCTGTCTCCTGTACAATGTCACGAACCTCATTCCATAGTTCATCAGGCACTCTATCTATAAGATCTAGGCCCTTAAATCTATTTCTCACTTCCACTGTATAATCATAAGGGATTTGATTTAGGTCATACCTGAATGGTCTAGTAGTTTTCCCTACTTTCTTCAATTTCAGTCTGAATTTGGCAATAAGGAGTTCATGGTCTGAGCCACAGTCAGCTCCTGGTCTTGTTTTTGCTGATTGTATAGAGCTTCTCCATCTTTGGCTGCAAAGAATATAATCAATCTGATTTCGGTGTTGACCATCTGGTGATGTCCATGTATAGAGTCTTCTCTTGTGTTGTTGGAAGAGGGTATTTGCTATGACCAGTGCATTTTCTTGGCAAAACTCTGTTAGTCTTTGCCCTGCTTCATTCCGTATTCCAAGGCCAAATTTGCCTGTTACTCCAGGTGCTTCTTGACTTCCTACTTTTGCATTCCAGTCCCCTATAATGAAAAGGACATCTTTTTTGGGTGTTAGTTCTAAAAGGTCTTGTAGGTCTTCATAGAACCTTTCAACTTCACCTTCTTCGGCGTTACTGGTTGGGGCATAGATTTGGATTACTGTGACATTGAATGGTTTGCCTTGGAAACAAACAGAGATCATTCTGTCATTTTTGAGATTGCATCCAAGTACTGCATTTCGGACTCTTTTGTTGACCATGATGGCCACTCCATTTCTTCTGAGGGATTCCTGCCCACAGTAGTAGATATAATGGTCATCCGAGTTAAATTCACCCATTCCAGTCCATCTTAGTTCGCTAATTCCTAGAATGTCGACATTCACTCTTGCCATCTCTTGTTTGACCACTTCCAATTTGCCTTGATTTATGGACCTGACATTCCAGGTTCCTATGCAATATTGCTCTTTACAGCATCGGACTTTGCTTCTATCACCAGACACATCCACAGCTGGGTATTCTTTTTGTTTTGGCTCCATCCTTTCATTCTTTCTGGAGTTATTTCTCCACTGATCTCCAGTAGCATATTGGGCCCCTACTGACCTGGGGAGTTTCTCTTTCAGTATCCTATCATTTTGTCTTTTCATACTGTTCATGGGGTTCTCAAGGCAAGAATACTGAAGTGGTTTGCCATTCCCTTCTCCAGCGGACCACACCCTGTCATATCTCTCCACCATGACCCGCCCATCCCATTAGAAAGCATCACTATGAACAAAGCTAGTGGAGGTGATGGAATTCCAGTGGAGCTATTCCAAGTCCTGAATGATGATGCTGTGAAAGTGCTACACTCAATATGCCAGCAAATTTGGAAAACTCAGCAGTGGCCACAAGATTGGAAAAGGTCAGTTTTCATCCCAATCCCAAAGAAAGGCAATGCCAAGGAGTGCTCAAGCTACCGAACAATTGCACTCATCTCACACGCTAGTAAAGTAATGCTCAAAATTCTCCAAGCCAGGCTTCAGCAATATGTGAACCGTGAAATTCCTGATGTTCAAGCTGGTTTTAGAAAAGGCAGAGGAACCAGAGATCAAATTGCCAACATCCGCTGGATCATCGAAAAAGCAAGAGAGTTCCAGAAAAACATCTATTTCTGCTTTATTGACTATGCCAAAGCCTTTGACTGTGTGGATCACAATAAAGTATGGAAAATTCTGAAAGAGATGGGAATACCAGACCACCTGATCTGCCTCTTAAGAAATCTGTATGCAGGTCAGGAAGCAACAGTTAGAACTGGTCATGGAACAACAGACTGGTTCCAAATAGGAAAAGGAGTACGTCAAGGCTGCATATTGTCACCATGTTTATTTAACTTATATGCAGAGTACATCATGAGAAATGCTGGACTGGAAGAAACACAAGTTGGAATCAAGATTGCTGGGAGAAATATCAATAACCTCAGATATGCAGATGACACCACTCTTATGGCAGAAAGTGAAGAGGGGCTAAAAAGCCTCTTGATGAAAGTGAAAGTGGAGAGTGAAAAGGTTGGCTTAAAACTCAACATTCAGAAAACGAAGATCATGGCATCTGGTCCCATCACTGCATGGGAAATAGATGGGGAAACAGTGGAAACAGTGTCAGACTTTGTTTTTCTGGGCTCCAAAATCACTGCAGATGGTGACTGCACTCATGAAATTAAAAGACGCTTGCTCCTTGGAAGGAAAGTTATGACCAACCTAGATAGCATATTCAAAAGCAGAGACATCACTTTACCAACAAAGGTTCGCCTAGTCAAGGCTATGGTCTTTCCTGTGGTCATGTATGGATGTGAGAGCTGGACTGTGAAGAAGGCTGAGCGCCGAAGAATTGATGCTTTTGAACTGTGGTGTTGGAGAAGACTCTTGAGAGTCCCTTGGACTGCAAGAAGATCCAACCAGTCCATTCTGAAGGAGATCAATCCTGGAATTTCTTTGGAAGGAATGATGCTGAAGCTGAAACTCCAGTATTTTGGCCACCTCATGCGAAGAGTTGACTCATTGGAGAAGACTCTGATACTGGGAGGGATTGAGGGCAGGAGGAGAAGGGGACGACAGAGGATGAGATGGCTGGATGGCATCACTGACTCGATGGATGCGAGTCTGAGTGACCTCCGGGAGCTGGTGATGGACAGGGAGGCCTGGCGTGCTGCAGTTCATGGGGTCGCAAAGAGTCGGACACGACTGAGCGACTGATCTGATCTGATCTGATATATATAGTGGAATAGTATTCAGCTATTAAAAGAGAATGAAATTTTGCCATTTGCAACAACATGGATAGAACTGGAGGGCATTATGCTAAGTTAAGTAAGCCAGACAGAGAAAGACAAATACTATGTGATCTCATTTATAAGTGGAATGTAAAATAACAAAAATGAAAACTAAAACAAAAAACAAGTTATTAAAGAACAGACTGATATTTGACAGTGGTGGTGGGTGGAAGGTGACATGAGAGAAATGAGTGAAGGGGTTAAAATGGACAAAATTTTAGTTATCAGATAAGTAAGTCATGGGAATGTGACATACATCATGGTGACTATAGTTAATAATACATTTATTGCCTATTTGAAAGTTACCAAGAGAGTAGATCTTCAAGTTATCATTGTAAGAAAAAAGAAAATTGTAGCTATGTAAAGTGATGGATAAGGCAATGGCACCCCACTCCACTACTCTTGCCTGGAAAATCCCATGGACAGAGGAGCCTGGTAGGCTGTAGTCCATGGGGTACCTAAGAGTCAGACACGACTGAGCGACTTCACTTGCACTTTTCACTTTCATGCATTGGAGAAAGAAATGGCAACCCACTCCAGTGTTCTTGCCTGGAGAATCCCAGGGACGGCAGAGCCTGGTGGGCTGCCGTCTATGGGGTCGCACAGAGTCGGACACAACTGAAGCAACTTAGCAGCAGTAAAGTGATGGATGTTAACTAGATTTTGTGGTGATTATTTCACAGTGTATATAAATATTTAATCATTATATTATACACCTGAAATTGATATAATGCTATGTACCTTTTATTCCTCAATATTAAAAATGCAAAAAATCTTAAGCAGTTTGGAAAAGGCAAAAAAGACAAAAAAAGTATTTATATTTAAGAGTTGATTATTTTATCAGGAAAAATCACCAATTTAAATTTCTAAGCAAAAGAAACTTATGAATGGAAAGCTTCGAATGAGGATGGTAACCCAAGAAGCTCTGTCCAATGAGACTATTTTGAGCAGCAGGTCCTGCTGTGAGCTAAAGTGGTCCAGGGTAGTCATATGAATTCAAGAAGACTCTGGATATCTCTGGACCAAATGCAGATGGAACTCATTATTCTAGTAGTTAAGGGAACCATTGAAAGTGAAAGTGAAAGTCGCTCAGTTGTGTCTAACTCTTTGCCACCCACATGAACTATGAACTATACAGTCCATGGAATTCTCCAGGCCAGAATACTGGAGTGGGTAGCCTTTCTCCAGGGGATCTTCCCAACACAGGCATCAAACCCAGGTCTCCCACTTTGCAGGTGGATACTTTGCCAGCTGAGCAACCAGGAAAGCCCAAGAATATTGGCATGGGTAGCTTATCCCTTCTCCAGCCGCTCTTCCTGACCCAGCAATTGAACCAGGGTCTTCTGCTTTGTAGGTGGATTCTCTACCAGCTGAGCTACCAAGGAAGCCCATTAAGTGATAACAAAATTGTTTCAGTTTTGTTTTCCAGAAATGTTTTCTGCCTGTAATAAAATAGGCATAATGAAAGCAATAAAATCTTGGAACACAGGTTCTTCATAGTTTACCAAGACTTTACTATTCAAACTATAGTCCACAACCAAGCAATGCCTGGGAGCTCCTAAGAAATGCAGAGTCCCAGGGCCCACACTTCAGACCTTCTAAATCATACACATATGTACATTGGTGATTCATATGCCCATTAAAAATGGTAAAGCACTTGTCTTTTTCCAATAGTAATGGCCAATGGGACTTCCAAGTCAATGACATTTTACTTGAATTAGAAGTGTTTTTATCAGATTGGGAAAATAATATATGCTTATTGTAAAAATAACAAAAACACAAAGATACTGCAAAATGTCACAAAATTATGAAGTGAAAATCACCTAGAGAGCTGTCACCAGATAAACAGTCATCATTTGACGTAGATCTTTCCAGCCACCTTCTATATGTACTGCTGCTGCTGCTGCTGCTAAGTCGCTTCAGTCGTGTCCGACTCTGTGCAACTCATAGACAACAGCCCACCAGGCTCCCCGTCCCTGGGATTCTCCAGGCAAGAACACTGGAGTGGGTTGCCATTTCCTTCTCCAATACATGAAAGTGAAAAGTGAAAGGGGAATTCGCTCAGTCATGTCCGACCCTCAGTGACCCCATGGACTGCAGCCTTCCAGGTTCCTCCATCCATGGGATTTTCCAGGCAAGAGTACTGGAGTGTTGTGCCATTGCCTTCTCCGAAATGTGTACTACAAATTAAAAATAAGGTAAGCTATATGTGCTGTTTACAATCTGCTTTTTATACTTTAGCAGTAATATGAAGACATTCTTCCATGTCAATAAATGTATCTCTAACCCATCATTTTAATTTTCAGGGATTATCCTATTTAGTACAGTGAAATGTATTTCAAAATTCTCTTATTATTGGACAAAGAATGTACATATACTATTTCTTTAAAATAAATTCCTCAAAGTAGAATTTCAGAGTCAAATGTTAGACACATTCAAATCTTTATGTGTTCTGCAAGACAGCCTTCCCAAAATCTTTGTCAATCTGATAGGGAGATAACTGTATCTTATTATTGTCAAATGCCTTTAAATCATATCCTAAATTTAAGTGCATAGAAGTGTCTTCATTATGTGTTTTCAATATTAATGAAAAACATAATAGTGTTCAGTAATTCATGTTCTTTGTATTTTCACATTAAGTAATATTTAACTGTGTACCTATTCAGAAAATTGGTAACTTGAAAGAAAAACTATAGGATGTGATTCAGTCTAGATTTTCCAAAACGAAATGTTTGATCATTAAGTTATCATATCACTATCAGTTTTCTTTCTACCTATGTGTACCTTTCAAGTTTTCTTTGTGACTATCTCTTTCCATGCCCACTAGTTCAGATCAGATCAGATCAGTCGCTCAGTCGTGTCTGACTCTTCGCGACCCCATGAACTGCAGCACGCCAGGCCTCCCTGTCCATCACCAGCTCCCGGAGGTCACTCAGACTCACATCCATCGAGTCAGTGATGCCATCCAGCCATCTCATCCTCTGGCGTCCCCTTCGCCTCCTGCCTTCAATCCCTCCCAGCATCAGAGTCTTCTCCAATGAGTCAACTCTTCGCATGAGGTGGCCAAAATACTGGAGTTTCAGCTTTAGCATCATTTCTTCCAAAGAAATCCCAGGGCTGATCTCCTTCAGAATGGACTGGTTGGATCTCCTTGCAGTCCAAGGGACTCTCAAAAGTCTTCTCCAACACCACACTTCAAAAGCATCAATTCTTCGGTGCTCAGCCTTCTTCACAGTCCAGCTCTCACAACCATACATGACCACAGGAAAGACCATAGCCTTGACTAGGCGAACCTTTGTTGGCAAAGTAATGTCTCTGCTTTTGAATATGCTATCTAGGTTGGTCATAACTTTCCTTCCAAGGAGTAAGCATCTTTTAATTTCATGGCTGCAGTCACCATCTGCAGTGATTTTGGAGCCCAGAAAAAGAAAGTCTGACACTGTTTCCACTGTTTCCCCATCTATTTCCCATGTAGTGATGGGACCAGATGCCATGATCTTTGTTTTCTGAATGTTGAGCTTTAAGCCAACCTTTTCACTCTCCACTTTCACTTTCATCAAGAGGCTTTTTAATTCCTCTTCACTTTCTGCCATAAGGGTGGTATCATCTGCATATCTGAGGTTATTGATATTTCTCCCAGCAATCTTGATTCCAACTTGTGTTTCTTCCAGTCCAGCATTTCTCATGATGTACTCTGCATATAAGTTAAATAAACATGGTGACAATATGAAGCCTTGACATACTCCTTTTCCTATTTGGAACCAGTCTGTTGTTCCATGTCCAGTTCTAACTGTTGCTTCCTGACCTGCATACAAATTTTTCAAGAGGCAGATCAGGTAGTCTGGTATTCCCATCTCTTTCAGAAGTTTCCACAGTTTATTGTGATCTACACAGTCAAAGGCTTTGGCATAGTCAATAAAGCAGAAATAGATGTTTTTCTGGAACTCTCTTGCTTTTTCGATGATCCAGCGGATGTTGGCAATTTGATCTCTGGTTCCTCTGCCTTTTCTAAAACCAGCTTGAACATCAGGAATTTCACGGTTCACATATTGCTGAAGCCTGGCTTGGAGAATTTTGAGCATTACTTTAGTTATATGCAATTCTATCCCCCAAATAGATTCAGCATTTGTGTTCTCACTTTAGGTTGAATACCTTCCAGGTCATTGCATTATCTAAGTGTTGACAGCATCTGCATCTCTAGCCTAGATTGGAACAGTCCTCCTAGCTTTATTTCTTAGTTACCAACAATCTTCTCTATATTTTAACACTATACAAATTTTTTTTCAAGACCCAGCACAAAGATCACTACTTCTTGAAACTCTGCCTGAGGATTCTTTGATTCCACTCTGCACTACTCAAGTCTCCATCACTGCCTCATTGCAGAGTAGACTGTGTATGGGTGGGTAATTGTTGAGTTATGTGCCCTCTTCTAATGGGTAGAGCTTATTTTCCCACCTTATGTCTTCTCGAGTACCCACACTAAACCTGGCACAAAGTAAATAATCCAAACCACTGATGAGCAATCTATAAATGACCTAGAAACTGCTTCCTAGTCACCCTCACTCCAAGTTAACAAGAAAAAAACTGAGGCCAAACAAATTATACAAACAAAAGAAAGAACAAAACTCTGGGTAAAAACATTTTAGAACATTTTTTTTTTTCTCCTTTACTTTCTTTTTTTAAAAAAATATTTTATTTTATTTAACTTTACAATATTGTATTGGTTTTGCCATACATCAAAATGAATCCGCCACAGGGGTACACGTGTTCCTCATCCTGAACCCTCCTCCCTCCCCATACCATCCCTCTGGGTCATCCCAGTGCACCAGCCCCAGGCATCCGGTATCAGGCATCGAACCTGGACTGGCGACTCATTTCAAATATGATATTATACATATTTCAATGCCATTCTCCAAAATTATCCCACCCTCTCCCTCTCCCAGAGTCCAAAAGACTGTTCTGTACATCAGTGTCTCTTTTGCTGTCTCGTATACAGGGTTATTGTTACCCTCTTTCTAAATTCCATATATATGCGTTAGTATACTGTATTTGTGTTTTTCTTTCTGGCTTACTTCACTCTGTATAATAGGCTCCAGTTTCATCCACCTCATTAGAACTGATTCAAATGTATTCTTTTTAATGGTTGAGTAATACTCCATTGTGTATATGTACCACAGCTTTCTTATCCATTCATCCGCTGATGGACATCTAGGTTGCTTCCATGTCCTGGCTATTGTAAACAGTGCTGTGATGAACATTGGAGTACACGTGTCTCTTTCAATTCTGTTTTTCTCAGTGTGTATGCCCAGCAGTGGGATTGCTGGATCATAAGGCAGTTCTATTCCCAGAAAAACATTTTAGAACATTTAAAACATTTAGAAAAAAAACATATTATTTGCTAACTAAATAATTTTCTTAATGAAAGTGCTTAATTTCTGATAAAGAATATAAATGAAGAACATATTTTCAGAGAGTAGAAGAATGCCAAAATTTTCTACCTATAGTTCCCCATAGCTAAGGCTGAGTAAAATCAAGCATTTTTCTTTTCTTGCTTTTCTTCCATTTTTCAAAAACACCAACCATTATTTAAAATTCTCTGCCTATCACTCAAAGTAACAGAGACAGTTGTTCACTTTGAGTTAAGGTTTTTGCTTATCTGACCAGCAGGGTCAGGATAATAAATCACTCAACCCCTGGGGAATAAAGAAATGCTTAATGCATTTGTGCAGTTACCAAAGCGGGGGCGGGGGGGGGGGAACTCTCAGGATTCAATTCATTTTCAATTACTGCACAGTACTTACGAAAAGTCTGCATGAAGATCATATATAGGTGAAGCAGATGGAAGGGAAAAAACCCAGAGAAGTGGCATTTCCATTGGAGAAAAATATATGGTCCATTTTTCAAATATCCCACAAGAACCTTGTCTTTTATCCTTCCTGTAAACAAATGCTGTACATTCTGCCCAACCCCACCAGGAACCCTCTGGCAGTTGGCTGGTAGCACTTTTTGCTTAACTAGTTGCTCAGAGAGCGGTTAAGAATCTGCCTGCAATGCAGGAGATACAGATTTGATCCCTGGGTTGGAGATATCTCTTGCAGAAGGAAATGGCAACCCACTCCAGTATTCTTGCCTGGGAAATCCCATGGACAGAGGAGCCCAGTGGGCTACAGTTCAGAGGGTTGCAAGAGTTAGACACAGCTTAGCAACCAAACCCTTGCCACCACTCTTTGCATTTATGATGGTTGTTGCTGCTGATCAACCTGAAGACAACCAACAACAACCACAGGCATCTCTCTTACAGGCTTTTCTAGAAGCCATAAGCAGCCAGGCCAAAGGTCCACTGCTCTGCTATGGAGCACCAGGTGGGACATGGGGCAGTTTAGGAAAGGAAAAAAGGGTTCTAGCAACACTTTATATCACTATTCTGATTCGACAAAGGCCAGAAAATGCACTAGGCTTTGCTTCCAAGAGTCCTTCAAGAAAAGAACTAAGGTGAAGCCATTGAATAATTTAAAGTTTCTTATCTGAGGTGGGGAAGAACTGCTTCACTGAGTATTCATCACACAGAACAACCTGCACTGTAATATTGCTTAAGTATCAGAGTATAAATTGTCCAAAAAACATAAAAACAGCTGACACTTCCATGAAAATATTTACTCTGAATGAGAGTAAAATAGTTTTCCCTGCCCTACTCCAGACCTGCTGTGTGATCTTAAGCAAAACACTTAACACTTCTGTGTCTCAGGTAGCCTGTCTGGAGAAAATAGCTTTTGTCTCAGCTTCAGCCTAAGAACTAGTAAGAATATCCCACTCCAGAATCAAAGAGGTTACACACAAGATACAAATTATATATTGTAGCAAGGAAACATATGTGAAGCTCCTAGCATTGTGCCTGGCACAGTTATTTAAGAAGTATTATTTACATCCCCTTTCTTCATCAGAGAAAAAAATTAAACATCTTTTGTGTTCAGTTAAGACAAAATAATTTAGAATAAAATTAAGAATTTCCCCCCAAAGACATGATATCATTCTTCCCTTCATTTTCACCTTTTTATAATATATATCTGTGCACATGCAACACTCGTAACTATAGAAATAATTAAAGGATTGATGTGTGCACCTACATGTGGAGATTAGCAGCCTATTATAGAGGAGTCTATTTTGAAGTCATGTTATAAATTCTGTCACCTCTGAGCAGGAACTTCAGATGGAAGACCCAGAATTACCCTACATGGTAAGACTTGGGTCTAGGTATGCTGCAGTTTTGCCTCAGCTTGCCTGACATCCAAGCATATGACAACATTTTTGCTTCTTTTACAAGATTTCCTGGAGCTTGCACTCCCTTCATGATCTTGGCAGAGATTTCGCTGCTGAAATAACATACAGAATCCTCACCAAAACCGTGTGCTGCTGAAATGCCAGAAAACTGCCGGTGTGGGCAAGATCTGAGAGTGACAGTCACCACCTCCTACCTGGCCAACCTTGTCTTCCCATAGTTTCCCAAAGTGTTCTTGGAGGGAGTGTTATTTTTCCCCCTAAAGCAAAAATGCTTCTTGAATTCCATGAATTATTTCTAGAATATTTTCTTACCTTCTATCTATAAGCAGTGTCTATAAATGACCTTGCTCAAAAACAGACTGGTTTCAGAAAAATTCTTATAGACTATCCCATCCATATCAAAAACCCTGAATGTAACTTACTTTCATGTCTTTAATGTTAAAATTAAAATGCCCCTCATACTAATGTTAACCAAGTGCTTTTAGTCTTTGAAATCCAGGACCAAAAGATTGTCTGGTCTATTCAGCCAACATCAATTTCCCATTAAGAACAGGAAGTTGAGTCTTTTTTACTTTTCACTAATGTCAGTCAGTGTTAGTGGTGGCACTAGAGGTAAAGAACTCACCTGGCAATGTGGGAGACATAGGAAAAGCAGGTTTGATCCCTGGGTCAGGAAGATCCCCTCGAGGAGGGCATGGCAACCCCCTCCACTATTCTTGCCTGGAGAATCCCTGGACAGAGGAGCCTGGTGGACTACAGTCCATCGGGTCGCAAAGAGTCAGATACAACTGAAGTGACTTAGCATGCAACGTCAGTCAGCACATGAACATCTGACCCATACTTAATAAACTCAAAACTTAACAGAATCATATCCCTTCTAAATATACTGAATTAAGCTTTCCACCAGCAGATATTTACTGAGCACTTTCTATGTGCCAAGGGCTGTTCTTAATGCTGGGGATCTGGCCGTGTATATGACACTCTGCTTTTCAGGAAACTTCCATTTCAGGGAGCAGAGACAGACAATAAATCATAAATAAATAACATGCCAGAGTGGTCTTTATTCCAGATGGGATCAGGGAAGGAGTGACATGTAAGCAGATTCCTAAAAGGAACAAGAAAGCAAAACTTTAGATATCCAGGAAGAAGCATTCCAAGGGGAGATTCTGCAGCAGAAGCCAACTTAGTGTACTTCCCTGAAGCAAGAGGTCAGGGGTCTAAAGCAGAGTGAAGGGAGATCAGTGGGAAAGGAGGAAATCAGAGAAACACTCAGGGCCACAACATGCAGGGCCAGTAAGGCCACAGCAGTGACTTTGAAAGAAATTCTGAGTGAGATGGGAAGAGAGGACTCAGAAAAGAAGAATGAAACAATATGACATATATTCTTAAGGATAACCCCATCTGGTGTGTGGAAAACATATCTCAAAACTGAGAGTTGAATAAAAAAGAGCAGTTAAGGCATGTGCTTCTTAGGAAAGTCCGGATGGAGGGGGTGAGAATCGATCACATTTGGGATGTGTTTCAATGTATTTCACATCCCACTAGAGGTGGAATATGAAAAAATAAAGAAGTGAGAAATTAAGAATGACCCCCAAGGACCTTGGAAAATAGAATAGAGCTGGCTTTTACCAAGAAGTAGAAGGCTGGGACTGGGGCAGGAGAATCACAAGCTCAGGTTTGAGTATGTCACATCCGAGCTGCCTGTTAAAGATCTAAGTAGTTAAACATGTGAGAATGACATGCAGAGGAGATTTCCAGGTTGTAAAGGTACACTGAATAGCACCTGTTGTTGGCTCCGGGATGTACCATAATCCAACTGTGCTGGTCAGCTATTTCTATAATAATGCTTTGTAACAAACTACTCCAAAACTAGATGGCCTACAACAAAAAACAGTTGTTTTTCTGGTTTATAGGTCTGTAGGTTGGCAGGGAAGACTATCTCAGGCTGCAATGTAGTTGTACTGGGTTAGGTTTAGCTTTGCTCTGAGTGTCTCATTCCTAGATTTATACTGCAGGAGCCAAAGACAGGTGGGGCATGCCCCTATCAAGATGATAACATGAACCAGAGATAGTCGGAGGAAACATACAATGCCTTTTAAGGATTTTTCACAGAACCAGGTACACTATCACTTCTGCCCATATTCTACTGCCCAATGCAAGTCACTTAGTGAAACCCAATATCAATGGGACAGGGTAGCATACTTGACATATAATCACAGGAAATACAAAATCACACAACAAAGGATATGTATATTTCTAATACAGGGAAGGCCTGAAGAATTGGAACATGGTCCAGTTCACCTTTCAACTCATACTGTACCCTTAGCTACACCTACGGCTCATGACAAAAGACATTTTTAAGATTCTGTAAACTCTCAACTCAATGAGTTTCCTCAAATATCTATTTTTGAAAATCATTTTACAAATATATTTGAGGCAATTATACTTGGATTTTTTCACTAACAGGAAAATAGGCTGGCATTTTCTAATAACATGGTACACATATATTTTAAATGTCATTTCTTTAAAAAAATTATCTTGATCACTGCTTCTTAAACTATTGGGGGGGAGGGCGGCGCAGCGGGGACAGACACTAGTTCTTCATTTCAACAAACCAGAGACCTATATATATATATATATATATATATTTTAAATACAGTAAAGTTAATTGCTAAGTTGGACTTTTTCAAAAAGAAAAGATATACAAATTTCAAGTCCATGTTTTTTGGAAAGTACATGGTCACATTGCTATAAAAGCACCTAAATACTTATTCTTAATTTTTGCACCTACCTTGCTGAAGATAACAGCATATAGAACAGCATCAGCCCATGGATCACACTTGTAAAGCACTGTCCTAGATGATTCCATCATAACCAGGTCCCTCTGCTTCCAAATCTTATCATTACTGAATAATAGCAGTTTGAACACAAAACTAAGTTGCTAAAAATCTGAAATTGGTTTTGACTTGTACCCAAGTTTACTCAACTACTAATTCAATTTGTTAGGCTTTTTTGGTCCCCAGGATTCCATGCTTCACTTAGTAAGTAAAAAGGAACAAAAAAAAATAGGGCTTTGTCAAATAGCCATACCCTACTTCATGATTTTTACTATGTATTTCTTGATTCTTATGGCAATGCCTTTTAGAATTTCCATCCATGCTGTACACACACAAATTACTAAAATCTCCTGGCCACATCCTGAGGCTACCTTAATTGACTGTTATCAAGCTGTGCTTTTTAAATGTTCCAGCATTTGATCTTTTAAAAATGCTTCTGAGATTTAACTGGTGTCAAACTGGCCGGTCTAATTTCCTGCAATGTCTTTAGATCCTGTTTTAAAAGTAATTGGGTGTTGAATTAGGGCATTTTCTTTCTTTCTTGAGGGATCCGTACTACTGCTACTGCTGCTGCTAAGTCGCTTCAGTCGTGTCTGACTCTGTGCGACCCCATAGATGGCAGCCTACCAGGCTTCCCCATCCCTGGGATTCTCTAGGCAAGAATACTGGAGTGGGTTGCCATGTCCTTCTCCAATGCATGAAAGTGAAAAGTCAAAGTGAAGTCGCTCAGTCGTGTCTGACTTGTAGTGACCCCATGGACTGCAGCCTACCAGGCTCCTCCATCCATGGGATTTTCCAGGCAAGAGTACTGGAGTGGGGTGCCAAATTTAGTTAAGTTCTGACCAACAAAATCTAAAAAATTCTATTCTGTCCTATTAATTTCCTGCACCTTGACTTGCTATCTCTCCAGCTGTACACTACCCTAGGGTCCAGAAAAAATTAAGCCATGCTTATTGAGCCTTACTGAAAGGGGGCCGAGTGGACCTAGAGGCATCTCAGTTCATTCAGTTCAGATGCTGAGTCACGTCTGACTCTTTGCGACTCTGTGGACTGCAGCACGCCAGGCCTCCCTGTCCATCACCAACTCCCGGAGTTTACCCAAAATTGTATCCCTTGAGTTGGTGATGCCATCCAGCCATCTCATCCTCTGTTGTCCCCTTCTCCTCTCACCTTCAATCTTTCCCAGCATCAGGGTCTTTTCAAAGGAGTCAGCTCTTTGCAACAGGTGGCCAAAGGTTTGGAGTTTCAGCTTCAACATCAGTCCTTCCAATGAATATTCAGGACTGATCTCCTTTAGGATGGACTAGTTGGATCTCCTTGCAGTCCAAGGGATTCTCAAGAGTCGTCTTCAACACCACAGTTCCAAAGCATCAATTCTTCAGTGCTCAGTTTTCTTTATAGTCCAACTCTCACATCCATACATCAGTTCAGTTCAGTTCAGTTCAGTCACTTGGTCGTGTCTGACTCTGCGACCCCATGAATTGCAGCACGCCAGGCCTCCCTGTCCATCACCAACTCCCAGAGTTTACTTAAACTCATGTCATTGAGTCAGTAATGCCATCCAATCATCTCATCCTCTCTCATCCCCTTCTCCTCCCACCTTCAATCTTTCTCAGCATCAGGGTCTTTTCATAGGAATCAGTTCTTCACATCAGGTGGCCAAAAGGATTGGAGCTTTAGCTTCAGCAACAGTCCTTCCAATGAATACCCAGGACTGATTTCTTTTAGGATGGACTGGTTCCAACCAGTCTCCTTGCAGTCCAAGGGATTCTCAAGAGTCTTCTCCAACACCACAGTTCAAAAGCATCAATTCTTCAGCGCTCAGCTTTCTTTATAGTCCAACTCTCACATCCTTACATGACTACTGTAAAAACCATGGCTTTGACTAGACGGACTTTTGCTGGCAAAGTAATGTCTCTGTTTTCAATATGCCGACCTCTACTAATAGAATATATTAATGGAAGCAACTATAGATCTTGTCTCAAGAAAAGATCCCAGTAAGTCTAAGAATGTTTCTGTATTAGTCTACTCAGATTGTCATAACAGAATATCACAGACTAGGTGGTTTAATCAACAGAAGTACATTTTCTCACAATCTTGTAGGCTAGAAATCCAAGATCAAAGAGTCATCAGTGATGGCTTGTAGTGAGACCTCTCGCTGACTTGTACATGACCACCTTCTATGTGATTGCACATTCCCTATTCTCTGTGAGCATAAGGAAAGAGAGATCTATTGTCCTTCTTCCGCTTCTAGTAAGGATACTAGTCATATCTAATTCAGGCTCCACCCTGATAACCTCATCTAATATAACCTCCCTAAAGCCCCTGTCTCCAAATACAGTTACACTGGGATATTATTGACTGAGTTGTGCCCGCTCCACACCAAATTCATATGTATTCATATCCATAATATTTGTAAATCACAAAATGTAAAAACAATCAGCGTAGTTAACAAATGACATTAAGAAAACTGTTTTAGTCCACATCAAATTCTAAACAGATTAAAATTAAATCATAGGAAAGAAAGAATAGTATTTATCACAACTAAGATAATTAAAATAAAAGGATAAATTAGAAAAGATAAAATGGGTAAGATTAATAATATTAAAACATCTGTGTAGTAAAAAAAAAAAAAAACTGCAACAACATTTAAATAAAAAGGAAAGTAACAGATTGGTGGAAGTGTCACAAATAGGAAAAGGAATAGCAGAAGAATATAGACAAATGTATTTTTATATATTATATACTGATATACAATGTATAAAGACCAATAAATTATTTAAGTTGCTAAGATTTCATTAGAGAAATACCTATGAAAATAAAATATGAGATATCATACATGAAAAAAATGTACCCCATTTGTCCAAAACAATAGAAAAGATCATAATAAATAACATTTCTACCTAATAAATAACCAGTTTTTTAAGAAATCTAATGCTGGGGATAATGCAGGAATCATGTTCTAAACATTACTACAAACTATGCAAATTTTAAGTTTTTAAAAGAAACATTTGGGAAATACATAACAAAAGTGTTAGAAATGATTCCCATCAATTAAACTCAATGATCCATTCTTTGGAAAATATTGCTATTAAAAACACCAAAAAGTTACACAATGATGCACCCTACTTCTGAAGGGGACACTTCTGGCACCTGCCTAGCCACTTGTAATACTTAATTTCATGTACCAGCTTGACTGGACCATAGAATGTACAGATATTTGGTCAAATATTAATCTGGCTATTTCTGTGACAGTGTTCTTGGATGAGATTAAGATTTAAATCAATAGACTAAGTCTTTAGATTGCCCTCTGGAATGTGGGTGGGCTTTGTCCAATCAGTTGAAAGCCTGAATAAAATAAAATGGGTAGGAGGAAATTCCCTGTTTAATAGGCTTTAAACTGGAACACTGGCCTTTTTCCTGCTTTTGGACTTGAACTGGAAAATCAGCTCTTCCTAGTATCAAGACTGGTACAATACCACTGGTCTTCCTGATTTTCAGGCCTTAGGACTCAGAACTAAGTGTCAGCTCTCCTGGGGCTCCACCTTGGTGACCCACCCTGGAGATCTTGGGACTTGTTCATCTCTAAAATTATGTCAGCCAATTTCTTACAGTAAATCATAGATAACAGGTAGATACATAGACAGATAATCTTACATTCATTTTGTTCCTAGAGAACCCTAATTAATACACCGCCATCTCTACTCCTTCTTTGCCAGATAAAATTCATGGTGGTTTGGGGAGCGATGCACCTAGCCCTAGAAGAAAAGTTTGTCCACGCCAATCATGACAATCCCGTTGTTCTTTACAGAGCTGAGACTTATTTGGACATATCACGTGATTTTGGACATTAAAACCTCAAGTAAACTCTGTTTAAAGCTTCTGAGAAGGACTTGTCTCTTGAAAAGAGATAAGGCTCATTTTTCCTCCCACTCTATTCTATCCAGTTTGGAGGCTGTCCTGTAATGATATGATATTCAAAGCAGCAGCTCTCATCCTGTGATCATGAGGAAAACAATCACACACATACAAAAAAAAAAACTGACTCAGGTCCAAAGTAACCTACTGGTCTATTATGTAAACAGCAAATATCAATATAATATAGCTTAAGTCATAACTAATGAGGCTTTCTCTTAATTTCAGATACAAATATCCTAAATTTTATCATATACTTATTTCACTTGCTTATTTTTAGTGTCCAAAAAAATACAGTAATTATATAAACTACAGGAGAACAAAAATACAACTAAGCAAAAGATATTAAGAAGAGGTGGCAAGAATACACAGAAGAACTATACAAAAAAGATCTTCATGATGCAGATAACCAAGATGGTGTAATCTCTGGACTAGAGCCAAACACTCTAGAATGTGAAGTCAAGTGGGCCTTACAAAGCATCATTACGAACAAAGCTAGTGGAAGGGATGAAATTCCAGATGAGCTATTTCAAATCCTAAAAGATGATGCTGTTATAGCGCTGCACTCAATATGCCAGCAAATTTGGAAAACTCAGCAGTGACCACAGGACTGGAAAAGGTCAGTTTTCATTCCAATCTTGAAGAAAGGCAATGACAAAGAATGTTCAAACAACCGCAAAATTGTACTCATCTCACACACTAGCAAAGTAATGCTCAAAATTCTCCAGGCCAGGCTTCAACAGTACATGAACCGTGAACTTCAAGATGTTCAAGATGGATTTAGAAATGGCAGAGGAACCAGAGATCAAATTGCCAACATCCATCAGATCATTGAAAAAGCAAGAGAGTTCCAGAAAAATATCTATTTCTGCTTTATTGACTATGTTAAAGCCTTTGACAGTGCAGATCACAAAAACTGTTGAAAATTTTTAAAGAGATGGATATACTGGACCACCTTACCTGCTTCCTGAGAAATCTGTATGCGGATCAAGAAGCAACAGTTAGAACCAGACAGGGAACAACAGACTGGTTCCAAATAGGGAAAGGAGTCTGTCAAGGCTGTATATTGTCACCCTGCTTATTTAACTTATATGCAGAGTACATCATGTGAAATGTCAGGCTGGAATCAAGATTGCTGGGAGAAATATCAATAACTTCAGATATGCAGATGACACCACCCTTATGGCAGAAAGTGAAGAGGAACTAAAAAGCTTCTTGATGAAAGTGAAAGAGCAGAGTGAAAAAGTTGGCTTAAAGCTCAACATTTAGAAAACTAAGATCATGGCATCCAGTCCCATCACTTCATGGCAAATAGATGTGGAAACAATGGAAACAGTGAGAGATTTTATTTTTTTGGACTCCAAAATCACTGCATTTGGTGACTGCAGCCATGAAATTAAAAGACACTTGGTCCTTGGAGGGAAAGTTATGACCAACCTAGACAGCATATTAAAGAGCAGAGACATTACTTTGCCAATAAAGGTCCATCTAATCAAAGCTATCGTTTTTTCAGTAATCATGTATCGATGTGAGAGTCGGACTGTGAAGAAAGCTGAGTGCCAAAGAATTATGCTTTTGAACTGTGGTGTTGGAGAAGACTCTTGAGAGTCCCTTGGACTTCAAAGAGATCCAACCAGTCAATCCTAAAGGAAAACAGTCCTGAATATTTATTGGAAAGACTGACGCTGAAGCTGAAGCTCCAATCCTTGGCCACCTGATGCGAAGAGGTGAGTCATTGGAAAAGACCCTGATTGTCAGGGGGTGTTCAACTTTAAAGGATTGAATATGTTTTCTTTCTTGGTGTGCCGTTTCTCAAGGACTCTCTGTTCCTTATCAGTTCCTGGAAAACAGGAACGAGCAGAGCTGCATGCAGTTCTCAGGACTGAGATCATGGGAAAGGACACCTGCTTTGATTCCCTTCAGTGACTCTCTTCAATGACCTTGTACTTAAAGGACTATCCATTTTGTTGCAACTGCTGAAATTTCGTCCTTTTTAATGGCTGAGTAATCATTTTATTGAAGATATATAAGCATGCATTTCTGCAAACAAAGTACCCTTGTTTCACTCAAGACTTAGGTCCCCTGCACCCTTCTTCTTGTCAACTCCAGTCCCCAAGTCCTGGTCTACGAAGACTGTGACACCTGATGCTGGGGAAAATTGAAGGCAGGAAGAGAAGCAGGTGAGAAAGGATGAGATGGTTGGATGGCATCACTGACTTGATGCATTTAGTTTGAGCAAGCTCCGGGTGTTGGTGACGGACAGGGAGGCCTGGTGTGCTGCAGTCCATGGGATCGCAAAGAGTAGGACACGACTAAGTGACTGAACTGATAACTGATTATATGTCAGCTCATTGGGACATTATCCAGGCATTATAAAGGATAAATAATAAAACCCTGCAGCAACATGGCAAAATGCCTCTCAAGTAAAAGATGTTTATAAAATAATGCTAAATATTGCTCAATAAAAATAAAATAGGAAAAGCATTGCAAACACATGATGGGATCATAAGTCAAGTGTAAAAAGACAAAATTGCATACTGTTATAAACTGTATCAGTTAAATACAATTTGTTAAATGTATATATTTTGAATAGAATTCCTATACCATCAAAGCATATGATAACATGGTTTGGATACATATCAACCTCATAACATGAGAGTCTTTGTGGAGAGTTTAAAGAGACTGGGTCAGAGGTAGGGTTTTAAGCAAACATGAGCATTAACACTTATTCATTTTAAGTGATAGACACTTAAGTCTGTTATTTTTATTTTGTAATTTTCTCTATTAATATTTAGTAAGCTAAATATAATATAGTTAAGCAAGCATGGATAACTTTTATGTATTATTGCAAATAAAGACTTAGTAATTTCATTTCCTAACATTAAAAAAACTTAATTACAAGCTAATATTTTTAAACTATTATTCAAAATACATATCAAAAGTGTTTTGTTCTTTTCTGTGTCTAGACAGATTTACTTTGTTTCTTTAATCTACACAGACTGAACAGTTGTTTTTTTTTTTTTTAGATATTTGAAATACAACTTTATTCTGATTCTAAACGAAAAGGAACGGGAATGACAGTAACAAACATGATTCCACCTCTCAATATTGTCATGTGACTGTAGCAGTCTTATATTGGAAACTCAAGGAGGAAACAACTGTGTTCCAAAACACCTAAATATGCAGGTCCAAAAAATGAAGGTGTTTTTTTTTTAAAACTGACACATTCACTCCAAAGCCCATCCATCTCCTTCAGCATCCAAAGATTAAGCACATGTTCTGCTTCGCTATATAATAAAGTGGCAAACACGCTGTACCACTGACATCACAGGACAGTTGCCTATAAAACTAGATTTCTGACGCTGGGCCCCAGCTTCACTTTCTCACAGGTCATCATCTTCATCTGCGAGAGCAGTTGTCTGAGCAACCTCTAAATCATGCTCATACTGTGCTGCCAAGGCTGGGTCCATGACTACCTCTGGTGGGGCAAGAGCAGGCATGGCGACCAACTCCAAGTTAGGGTCTCCAATCAGTTTTCTAGCAAGCCAGAGGAAGGGCTTTTCAAAGCTGTAGTTACTTTTGGCAGAAATGTCATAGTACTGAAGATTCTTCTTCCGGTAGAAGACAATTGACTTTGCCTTAACCTTTTGGTCCTTAATATCCACTTTGTTGCCACACAACACAATTGGGATGTTCTCACACACTCGTACCAGATCTCTATGCCAGTTAGGCACATTCTTGTAAGTAACTCTTGATGTTACATCAAACATTATAATGGCACACTGAGCTTGTATATAGTAACCATCTCTCAGTCCACCAAATTTCTCCTGACCAGCTGTATCCCATACATTGAACTTAATAGGTCCTCTGTTGGTATGGAACACAAGAGGATGGACCTCAACACCCAAGGTTCTTCTCAACAGTTCTTCTCAAATTCACCAGTCAGATGACACTTCACGAATGTAGTTTTTCCAGTACCACCATCACCAACCAAAACAAGTTTGAACTGAACTTGGGGTTCTCCTTGGGCAGCCATCACGATGTTACTTCCAGAAGCGTCTCCATGCCCATCTGACTGAGCCAGACTGAACAATATGGTCACATATAGCTTACATACTGTATATCTAGCCTCAGAAGGAGAGGGAGAGAGGGGACAAGAGAGTAAATTTCTTGACCTCCAATGTGAAATTTCCTAGGAAAGAAATTCAATTAGACCGACTGGATCAGGAGTCTTAAGATGAACCCATACACTGTGGCAAAAACTTTGGGATCACACAAAAATAATTCAAAGAGGTAATATTCTTGAAAATGTTGCTTCTTCTATTCCTTTCTGGTGAGCTACAGAGCTTTATAAAGGCTCTGACAAGAACTGCAACCAAAAAAACTTCGTAATTTTGTTTCCCAATATTATGTGACCATGGAAATACTTTTGAGGAACAACTATTATCTGCAGACACTTTGGGAATCACTGCACTTTATTGTTTGCATAAACCTATGTTTCAGATCAGAAGCACTATGCTTCTGTAGGAAATAAAATTTTTAAGAAAACAACTGTACCACAAATCATTTTTGTTAATAATTGCTCTCTACCACATGTAGAAAACTCTTTAAAGTAAAATTGCCCAAATAATTTTTCTACTGAATTTGTAGGAACATAGGATAATCTTTTTTTGATATAAAGCTTGCTATACCTCCCTTTCTTCTAGTAGCAGTTCTCTTATTGTTGGCAAAATTATAAAGAACACAGACATGAATTTCCATCCACTATACCAATAAACAGGATTCAGAAGGGACCTAAATGCAGGAACTAGAATCAGGCAGCAATTTCTCAGCGAAGTTGATACAGAATTTAGACTTCAGAGCGCCTATTGGTATTAACCGCAGATTCTACTGTAAAATAACAATGTCCTTGTAGAGCTTTCATCTGCTGTCAAGTTTATATTTAAAACTTATCCAGAGCTTCCACATCTTCCAAGTGATGAATTCGTGTAGACTTTAGCTTTGCTTTGCACGGGTGGCCAACCAATACATTTAGCTCTTTATTCCTAGGGGGAGTCTCCAGTCACTAACTTTATTACAACACTTTATTGAAAATGTGTAATTTCATGTCCAAGTTTCAAATTGTGTTTTATTAGTAAAAATTATTTGCTGTTCCCTGGAAAGTTATTTGAGGCCTGAGATAATTATAGAATGATAGAACTATCAAGCGCATCCAGAGGTCACATAGCCCATGTTCTGCTCTCAAAACAGATCATGCCTTAGCTAAGCAAGGTATATTTCTAGCTACTGAGCCCTAAAGGAAATGATAATATATTTTCCAAATGTAGTTTAAACCCATGTTTGAAAATATTGACCAATCAGTATGGCCTGTCTTTATATTGAGTAATAGAAGCCCTGAAATCTGATAGGAGACCCTTTTCCACACCCTAATCTTTCTTTCTACCAATCTTTCTAAGGGCTTGGGAGTTCATACTACTAATTCAGTTCTCAGAGTATCCAGGGTTTTCTTTCTTGAATCAAAGTCACTCATCTAAAACCTAATTTTTATAACTATCTTTGGGCACCAATAATGCTACCATTCTCCTGAACGCCTAAACTTAAACTTGAAAGTCATATTGGACACCTTCCTTTCCCTTCAGTCACACATCCCATCAGTAATAGTCTCATGATGTCTATTCCCAAGGTGTCTCCCAGTTACCATTCTTTTCCATTTCTACTGACATTGCCCCATTACAGTCCAGCTCCCCATTGCTTCTCATTTCCTTCTCACCCTCATAAAGCTTTCTAATTGGGGCTTATGTCAGCGGCAGACTGAATTCAGATGTATATAACACAAAACAGCCATATATCCAGCATCTTTGAAAAAAGTGGGAATTCTTTTTCTCTCACCTGACAATAAGATTGGCAATAGTCATTGTAAGATGGTGAAACAGTTCCATGAGGTCATGAGAAACCAAAGATACTGCTGGCTTTCCTTACTTATATTCTTAGAGTATTTTTGCATATGTGTTACCGCTCAGTCATGTCTGACCCTTTGCAACCCCACAAACTGCAGCCCACCAAGCTTCCTTTTCATGGAATTCTCCAAGCAAGAATACTGGAGTGGATTGCCATTCCCTTCTCCATAGAGTATTTTTAGAGCAGTTGTATTGCCTTAGGCTGTCTCCTAATTTTAAAGCACATTCGCAGAACACCCACCCTATGATTTCAGCTTACATTACATTGGCCAAAACAAGACAGTGCTGCCACTTGCTTCAAAAAGGATGGTAAATGTGGTTGCATTTTTTAAATTGTTAGTTTCCTGTCCAGGCTGCTGTGTCACAATCCATAACAAAACTAGAGTCCTGGAAGCAAGAAAGCAATGACTGTCAGGTAGGGGATCAGGAGACTGTGCAACAGCACCCTTGTGTTCAGACTTGCCAGGGTTATCATGGATCTGACTGCCAGACTGATTTTCTCAGTTGTGCTCAGAAGAGTTCCTGATCACTCCTATTATACCTCCCCTTAATGAAACTCTAAAGATAGCAACACAGACAGGAATTTTATTTCACACATCTCTGTGCTAAACTCTTGAAGCATATTACTTCATTTAATACCAACACATTCCCTGGAAGATATATTATCCCCTTTCTACCAAGAAGACACTTGAGACTCAGTCTAAGAAATCTGCTCAAGTTCATACTGCTAATAAATAAGTCAAGAGTCAACTTCAGGACCATGGCCAAGAAGAGGCAACACATATGTTCTTCTTATTGTGTCAGGCTAATGACCTCTACTCGGGAAAGGCACTGGCATCCCACTCCAGTACTCTTGCCTGGAAAATTCCATGGACAGAGGAGCCTGGTAGGCTGTAATCCATGGGATCACAAAGAGTCAGACACAACTGAGTGACTTCACTTTCACTTTTCACTTTCATGCATTGGAGAAGAAAATGCCAACCCACTCCAGTGTTCTTGCCTGGAGAATCCCAGGGACAGAGGAGCCTGGTAGGCTGCTGTCTATAGAGTCGCACAGAGTTGAACACGACTGAAGTGACTTAACAGCAGCAGCAGCAGCAATGACCTCTACTAAAGCACCAAGCTTGTGGTCTGAAATTTTCTATGGTTATTTTTATTCCAAGGAGCTTATTGTATGGATCTTCCTAGTCCCTACTGTATAGCACAGGGAATCTAGAAAAGGCATCACCAGCATAAACTGAATGTCCTCTTAAAAAAACAAAAAGACAAATACCTCTATAACTCTAAATATTTAATGGTATATCTGGAGATTCTGCTTTGAGGACATTTTTAATTCTGTTAACCTTTGTTTAGTCTACTTCTATGATACATCATTTTATGGATTACAGAGTTTCAGAATACCATTTTAAATAGCACTCTTAGTTTTCAAGAAGAATACCATGAAGATTTTTTTATACTTTTTATTAAGAAAATTTTAAAACTTACTGAAAAGTAGAGCAGAGTATAATGAATTGTGTATGCTCATTGTCCATATTTAACTATTCTTAACACTTTGTAACATCTGCTTTAAGTATTGCTTTGATGGAGTAGTAAAAAGTAAATAAATATGACATTTCTTTACCTATATATGTCAGTATGCAATGCTTAAAAATATAAATTTCTTAATAAAAAACCCAGGTTGCGCTAAACTTTCATTGTTTCTCAAAGATACCAATTTGATCAAACTATAAACAAGTACCACATGGATTTTTCTTTGCATTTTGTTATGTCTGTTAAGAGTTTTAATCTAGAAAATTCCTCTCCTTCTTCCCCCTCATTCTCCTCACAACAATAATTTTTTGAAACGATTAGGCTAACTGTCCTTTAGAATGTCCTGTTTTGACAAATATATAATTGCTTCCTTTTTTAACTATGTGTCCTGTACACTAGAGTTTAGGTCTAAAGTATTCATTCAATTCAAGTTATACATCTGTGGCAACAATGCATGAAGACACTCTTTATTATAAAATAGACTGACAAAGCCATAGATCTTATGCTGTAATACACTGAACAAAATTTTTGTATGTTCCTTTTTTAAGAGTCTATAGAGATAAATTAGGAGTTTGAGATTAATAGATACACTGTACTATATATAAAATAGATAAACAAGGACCTACTGTATAGCACAGGGAACTATATTCAGTATCTTATAATAACCTATGATGGAAAAGAATCTGAAAAAGAATATATATAACTGAATCACCTTGCTATGCACCTGAACCTGACACAACATTGTAAATCAGATGTAATTCAATTTTTAAAAAGAGTCTATGGCAATAATAGCAGGGAACAAGTGGCCATGATTGAGAATGTTTTAATTTAATTAGGGAATTGTTTCTTTTTCCTATGTGACTAGAATTTCTGAGAATGTGTGTGTATTTTCCAAGCGTTGCAGTATACCATAGATCTCAATCTTATCTGTTCTCCTCTGTAACAAGTTGCCTCAAAGAAAAATAAAATAAAAAAAAAAAAGGTAAAGAAAACAAAATTCCCATCAAGTATAATCTTCCCATGTGATCATTTATGACAGCTTGGGAATGAAATTGAGCCTAAACTGCCAACAGCTATATTTCCATAAGTGAAGGCCCCACGCTGATTGCCAGCAGTACAACAGTACAATAAAAAAGGAAAACAATGTGAACTGCTCACACAACACAAAGCAGCTTCTCCAGTCTGCTTTATTTAGTCTCTTTTACAGTGTTGTGGAAACAACAGTTCAATTCTGGTTGAAAGGGCTCTTTTATTACAACACAATGCAATTTTTTTCATAGTGACTTGTGTATAAATGGTAGGCCACAATCTTTTAAAAACATACTACCCACATTCCAGATACAGCATTAATAACATCCAAGTGAGAAACATTGAATGGCTAACCACAAATGAAAATCTGACTTGTGACAATGGGCTGGCAGATGACGGTGGGGCACAATGGCTTTCTGAGTACATAAGGCTTTCTGTCTCATAATCACTGTGTATCAGAGAGGCTGGTGTTCATATTGTGACCTCACATATATTTCAGAATGTTTTGCTCATACTAGTTACTTGGGATATCACTACTATTAACAAATTATAACAGTTAACATCAACCTAGTGTTTACTGTATGCTTGGCTACTTACTTATTATTGATACTGTGCAAGCATTATCTCACATTTCATTTAATCCTCAAAAAAATACAAGGAAATTACTCTATAAATACTATCACACTCTTTTTGCTATAAAGAGATTAGGACTTAAACTCATAGAAACAGTAGAATAGTGGTAACCAGGGATTGGGCAGTGAGGGAAATGGAAATATATTAGTCAGAGTACTACTACTTTTCATTTATAACATGAACAAGTTCCAAGAATCTAAGGTATAGCATGCTGACTATAGTTAAAAATACTGTATTCTATACTATTGATACTATGTATAAAATAATCAATTACAACCTACTATATAGCTCAGGGAACTCTATTTAATGCCCTGTGGTAATCTAAATGGAAAGGAAATCCAAAGAATAGGGGATATCTGTAAACATAAAGCTGATTCACTTTGCTGTACAGCAGAAACATACCATATTGTAAAGCAACTATACTGCAATAAAAATTAATTAAAGAAAAGAAAATTCTAATCACTATCCCTCTCTGCTAAAAAATACTGTATTATATTCTTGGAAGTTTTTAAGAAAGTAGATCTTTTAAGTTCTCACCAAAGAAAAAAAACAGAGTAAATACATTGTGTGAGGGTGATTAATAAATTAATTAATTTGGTTATGGTGAATATTTTATAATGTATAGATATCACATATCATCACATTATATATTTTAAACATATACAATTCTATTTGTCAATTATATCTGAATAAAGTTTCAGGGAGAAAAGTAGGACTTAAAAAGTAATAGTCAAACCAGTCCAATTCCCAAAACTATGCTGTCAAAACTTCTCAGAGTCTCTCTCCTAACTGATATCATGGAAGAGAGAGATGATGAACACAGTTTCTGGTCCAAGAAGGTATCACCTATGAATTCTCCTAAGACCAGAGAGAAAATGAGTCTACCTCTTTTCCATACTCACTTATTTGACCTTGTCATCCAGAGGTCATCATCCTCATGCCCAGAGACTGCAGATGAACAAAGTAAGTACTCATTGCTAAGGTGGTGTAATCAGGCTATTTTCATCAGCTTCCAGACTAGAGCAGCCCAAAGTGAGCACACTTTCTCTTGACAGAATCATCATGGATGCTTCCACACTAGGTAAAGTTCACCTCCCCCTGACCTTAACACCTTTCAGAGTCAACATCTAAGTTCATGTACCACAAAGGAGGAAAGGAACACTGGCAGATCTGAACAGATGCTGTTAATACAAAAGCAAAAATATAACTTATGTTTCCAATCATTTGATGACAGAAACAACCAAAAATTTCATATCTGTGGAAAAACATGTAAGCTACAGATAAAATATAACAAATATCTTCTTAAATACATGCCTGAATTCACACACACACACACACACACAATTATGTAAGAAAAAGCTCCAGAACAAAACACAGAGAAAGTACTGATTACCAGAGCCTAGATGGCTATGGATGGGACATGAGATTAGACATCAGTTTAATTAACCAGAGAACTTGCATTTTAGAAGCCATATGCTGCTGCTGCTGCTAAGTCGCTTCAGTCATGTCTGACTCTGCGATCCCGTAGACGGCAGCCCACCAGGCTACCTCGTCCCTGGGATTCTCCAGGCAAGAACACTGGAGTGGGTTGCCATTTCCTTCTCCAATGCATGAAAGTGAAAAGTGAAAGTGAAGTCGCTCAGTCGTGCCCGACTCTTAGCGACCCCATGGACTGCAGCCTACCAGGCTCCTCCATCCATGGGATTTTCCAGGCAAGAGTACTGGAGTGGGGTGCCATTGCCTTCTCCTTAGAAGCCATATAAATAAGATATAAATTTTAGGTCATCAAAAAGTAGGGGGCTGTAGCTGAAAATTCCGCCTAAAGCCAGAAGCTTAGAACTCACAAGAAGTGAGGTCTACCAACAAACCCAAAGAGATGACAGTAAAGTTTGTTTCATGCTAAATTCTCAGTGGAAAGACAAGCCTACGCTGAGAATTCATAATCATCCATGTGTGTTTTGGGTATGAATTTCTACTCTGTGTGAATTAATACTTCTTGTTAAAAGTTGTTCTTACTCCAGTTAAGATTTAAGAAACCCAGACAAGAGATGGAGAAGAGGTGGACAACCAGTGCTTAGAGTTTGGCAAACTATCGTCCTGCTTGCAACCAAGCAGAGATCCCAGTCAGCAGCTCTGCCCATCTGCAAAGCTGATTTGGTGAACCCACCTGGCTAACTCAATTGGCAGTTCTACTGATTTGGGCAATCAGCCAACAGTCCATGCTGTCCAAAGTACATGTTCTCTGGGCCTGCCTGGGAAGGGAAGCAAATGTGCAGCCCTGCCAAAGTACTGAGCATAACCTCAGTCCCACCCAACCAGAAATCCTAGCCAAACAACCTGGAATATCCTATGGTCCTACACAAGCAGGAGACCAAGACAGAATCTCTGCCCAAGAGATATGTTGAACATACCCTTTGGCCCTGGGTAGTCTCAAAACCCAACTGATGGTACCAACAACTTCTGAGCCCAGCCTACAGTCCTGCCTGATTGCTACATACAGCCTATAGCTTTGCCTATACAGGGGGGAAGCTTTGTCAGCAGGATGGGTGAGGGTGGGGGGTAGTTGGGGGGTGGGGGTTGGAGGGTGGTCCAGATAGTGACCTCCTCCCCATCCCATGGCATAATCTACAGTGCCATCCAACCCAACCAGGAACCCTAGATAAGGATCCAGCCTGACAGCAGAGCATCAAATCTATGAAATACAATTGGAGGTCATGCCTAGACAGACAGCCAGGCCAGCCACCTCACCAACAGCACAGTGCATCTGAGCCAGCAGCCTACCAAATCACAAAGCCCAGCATGAGAACCCATGTAACTTCAGAGCAAAACCTACAGCCTCATCTGATTATACAGCACAACTTGAGGCCTCAAACAACCATGAAACCCTGCCTGCTACCATTCCAGAACACACAGTCCATCCAGCTGCACCCCTTGGTCAGGGAGTACAAATCGAGGCACCACTCAACCAGGAGAGAGTGCAGAGTTCTAACAGCTGTACCCAATCACAGAATCCAACCAGGGGCACTGCTGTAACAGGGAACACAGTCTGCAGCAAATTCACTCAACCAGAGGTGATTTCAGAGTCCTCCTAGTGTCCCCATTTAACCTCAGGGCACAATCAGTAGCTCTGCCCAAACTGGGAGCTTACCCAGTGGTCTCACTTAAATGAGGAACCTGCCAGGAGAACCTCCCCAACCTCAGAGCACAGGCAGTAAGCAGCCTGGCCCAAGCAGAGGCCCTCCTAGCAAGCCCTGCCTACCCATAGCACTACCAACTGACCATCCATTACTTCAAGTTGATCTGATGGATGAAGGTCTTTTACTGCCAATACAGACATGTAAATTCCAGAAAAAGAGACCATTTAATTAAATGTGAGAATACCAATATAAGGATAGAATGATCATAAAAAATAAGGCAAAATGATACTGTCAAATGAAATTATAATTAAGTTCCAATGACTGACCCTAAAGAAATGGATATTTATGACCTGTTTGACAAAGACTTCAAATAGTCCTCTTTAAGAAGTTTGGTTAACTATAAGCTTACACAGAGAGACAACTGAATGAAATTAGGAAAATAATGTATAAATAAAGAAAAAGAAATGATTTAAAAAAAGGATTCCATGAGCTGAAAACTACAATGACTGAACTAAAAAATTCAGTAGAGAGTTTCAACAGCAGACTTAACTAAGCAGAAGAAAGAATCAGTAAATTCTAATATAGGTCATTTAAAAATTATCAATCAGAGGACCAAAAAGAAAAAAAAAAAAGAATGAGAAACCGTGAAGAAACCCTCTGAGCCTTATGGAACATCACAAAAAATTAATATATGCATTATGCAAGTCCCTGAAGAAGAAGAGAAAGAGAAAGGGACAGAAAGTCTATTCAAAGGAATAATGACTGAAAAATTCCCAAGCATGGGGTGACAAATAGATTCCTGAGGCCCAAAGATCCCAAATATGTTGAATGCAAAAAGGCTACAACAAGACATTATAATTATATTTAATTATTAAAAGTCAAACACAAAGGGGAAATACTGAGAAGAGCAAGAGAAAAGCAACTTGTCATTTATAAGGGAGTCACCCCAACGCCATAAGACTATGAGAGACTTTGCAGAAGAAACTTCCCAAGTCAAGAGATAGTGGATAACATATTCAAAATACTGGGAAAAAAGGCTCCACCTGGCAAATACTATACCTGGCAAATGTGTCCTTCAGAAATCTTCCCTATTCCACTGTCTCTATCTACTAGCCTATAACAAATCACTCTTCTGACTTTGCATACGTTTTTGTCAATCCTCACACTTTATTTCATAAGCAATGTATAATATTTATGCATACCTTTAAATTTTACATAAATGCTATTTTAATGTAATTTTTCTCACTCAATCTTATTTCTTAGACTTTTGTCAAATTGATATACAGATTTAATTCATTCTTTTTATCTGCTAAACAGGATTGAACTGCATGGCTATACCACAAATTCATTCTCACATTAACTGATATTTAGATTATTTCTAATGTTTCTGCCATCACAAAAAATCTGCAATCAAGATCCTTGTCATGATTACTTGCAGAGCTATATGAGAGTTTCGCTAGGGTTGTTGTTGTTGTTCAGTCACCAAGTCCTGTTCAACTCTCTGCGACCCCATGAACTGTGGCACTCCAGGCTTCCCTGTCCTCCACTATCTCCCTGAGTCTGCTCAAACTCATGTCCATCGAGTCAGCTAGGGTTAAGTAGGTATTATTTTATTTTTCCCAATTTGTGCAGAAAAGGGCACTAAGGTTTAGTTGAATAATATGTCTAATTTACATAGATGTTGCATGAAAAAGCCTGGATTCAAATTAACATCTAATGCCTTCAAATTCCATTCCTTTTCCTTCTTTTTTTTTTTTTTTTTTTAACAGTAAACAACATTCTTTCCCTTCAAAATACAAAACAATGCTGGGTCTCCCGTTTGTGTCTGATTCACTCTATACAGATATCTCTATACAGAGATACTAGGGAATCAACACTAGACATGTTGTGTTTTAGAATTATGGTAGCAAAATAAAATAAAACCTCTACGACATGCTGTGTTTTAGAATTATGGTAGCAAAATAAAATAAAACCTCTATGAAACTAAAAGTTTAGTCGTGGCTAATTTCAAAAGAGACACAGCCAAGCATATTTACAAATAACAAAAGTATCATTCTGTCTCTTGCTGTATGAGAGATTAAAGACAAACCATTGAGTACTATGATGGTTAATTTTATTGTCAATTTGACTGGACCATGGAAGTGCCCATTATTTGGTCAAATATTATTCTGGGTGTTTCTCTGAAGGTGTCATGGATAAGAGTAACATTTAAACCAGCAGCCTAAGTTAAGCAGAATGCCCTCATTTTGTGTGTGGGCCTCATCCCATCAGTTGAAGGTCTGAATGACACAAGTAAAGGGGATTTTCTCCTGTTTCACTGTCTTGTGCTGAGACATAGTTTTGTTTGTTTCTTTCTTTTCCCTGTCTTTGGACTGGAATCACATAATAGCTCTCCTGAGTTTCCAGCTTGCCAAGCACAAATGTTGGTACTTGTTAGCCTTCACAATCACATGAGCCAATTTGTTACAGTAAATTATTTGAGATACATGTATGCCACTAAGTCGCTTCAGTCGTGTCCGACTCTGTGCGACCCCATAGACGGAAGCCCACCAGGCTCCCCCGTCCCTGGGATTCTCCAGGCAAAAACACTGGAGTGGGTTGCCATTTCCTTCTCCAATGCATGAAAGCGAAAAGTGAAAGTGAAGCCGCTCAGTCGTGTTATACATGTATATATTTTATTTATTTGGAGGACCCTAATTCAAGCACCATTGCTTTGAAGGTTAAAGCTGATGAGTGACTACAGCTGGATGTCTGAAATCAATAAAAAAGAGTTGAAGGCAAAGGAGATGTAAGAATTTCACTTACATTCAAAGAACTTCCTCCTCAAAGTGTGAAAACTACCTAATGTCACTAAATTCATAGCAAATCTTGCTTTTAAAATAACTATAGAGAAGAGAAGGAGAAGCAAATTTAAGACCCAGCATCATGCTTTAGTTCTACAGAACTTTATTAAATATTGTTCCACTCCAGTTTTCATAAGAAAGGAACACTTGCTGGATAAACATAGTAGGTTAGATCAGGAGAGCCTTTCCTATCCATATTTAACATGAAGTGACAAGAAGATAGGCTTTCCAAAAACCGAGGATTGGTGAGCATCCAATTCATTCACCAGCCTCCAGGAGCCTGGCTGTTGCCCAGTTTCAGATAGCAAGCATGCAAATAAGGTAAGACAGTGGGAGTTACCCCTGACCCTGGGAAGAGAGAGTGCGGACTGACCACTATTATAACAGCTATGAGATAAGTGGATAAGAAATGAAAGTGCAAAAGATCGTATAGGAATTACAATCTGGAGCAAATCCTGTAGCATTTGGGATGTTTAGCAGAACAAATGGGTGACATTTAATCTGTGTCTATATTAGAAAGTCTTAACTCAAAAAAAAAAATTAACTTTTAACTTAATGCTGCATTTAAGCAGTGCACATACACAAAAAAACGTTTGGGGGTTATTGTTATTTTTGTTTGAAACATTATTTTTGTTCCTGTTGTGATTTGGTGAAAACAAATGGCAGGCTGACAATTAACAGCTATTTCTGAATATGACTTTTACTGAAAGAGAAACGCTTCCCAGACTGGAAAATAATACATTTATAGCATGGAAAACTATATATTGAGTTGGCCAAAAAACTATATATCGGGTTTTTCCATAAGATGGCAAGAAAAACCTGAACGAACTTTTTGGCCAATCCAGTAAAATAATGGGCTTGAAAGAAAAGGATTTGCATCTGTTTTGGCACTTCCTATTTGTAGTGTCAGCTTCCCTGGTTCAGTGGTTCAGTTGGTAAAGAATCTGCCTGTGACACCGGAGACTCGGGTTCAATCCCTGGATTGGGAAGATCTCCTGGAGAAGGAAAGGGCAATCCACTCCAGTATTATTGCCTGGGAAATTCCACTGACAGAGGAGCCTGGTGGGCTACAGTCCAAGGGGTCACAGGAGTTGAACATGACTTAGTGACTAAACCACGACTTAGTGACTAGACTATATCACACCATTTGTATCACCAGAGCCAATAATAACACTAAAAAGAAGGTACCATTTATTGGGAACTTACTACTGGCAGCTCAGTACTATACATATATCACATTAATTCTTATGACAACCCTATGAGCTAACCAATATGACAATCCTAGAGGCTCCAAAATCACTGTGGATGGTGACTACAGCCATGAAATTAAAAGACACTTGCTTCTTGGAAGAAAAGCTATGACCAACCTAGACAGCATATTAAAAAGCAGAGACATCATTTTGCCAACAAAGGTCTGAATAGTTAAAGCTTTGGTTTTTGCAGTCATCATGTATGGATATGAGAGTTGAATCATAAAGAAGGCTAAACACCAAAGAATTGATGCTTTTTAACTGTGATGCTGGAGAAGACTCTTGAGAGTCCCTTGGACTGCAAGGAGATCAAACAAGTCAATCCTAAAGGAAATCAACCCTGACTATTCACTGGAAGGACTGATGCTGAGGCTAAAGTTCCAAAACTTTGCCTATCTGATGAGAACAGCCAACTCATTAGAAAAGACTCTGATGCTGGGAAAGATTAAAGGAAGGAGGTTAAGTGGGCAACAGAGAATGAGATGGCTGGATGGCATCATCGACTCAATGGACATGAATGTGAGCAAACTCTGGGAGACAGTGAAGGACAGGGAGGCCTCGTGTGCTGCAGTCCACGGGGTCACAAAGAGTCAGACACGACTGAGCAACTGAACAACAATTGAGTTAGAAACTATGATTTGCTTTGTAATTATAAATAAGGAAACTGAAATTCACAAAGATCAAATGCATTTCTTTCCCAAGATCACTTAGCTTCTCAGACCTTGAGTTTCTTATCCATAAGGTTTAGGAGAATTGGACTAAACCCCACAAAACTTCTTTCAGCTCTAAAACCTACAGTTTTCTTTGAGAGACTCTTAGAAAAGAAGGACTCTATCATTATTAACATTCCCCACCATGTTCAGCACAATTTATACATTGCAATCTCCAACAAGTATTTGTTGAAAATGGCCTAGCTTCATTAAAACAAAATCAATCCATAAGTTTTACAGTTTTTATTAAACCAAAAATATAGTGAGTGATCACATTCAAGGGCTTTGAATAAGCATGCACTTCAAAGTTAAAGAAATATTCACAGTACACCAAGTAAGATCCAGGATATAATTACGACTTTATAATATTTGCACTTATTCAGGGCACAGTCATGATTCACTTACAGGAGAATTCTCTTAGAAAAGAGTACTAGAGTATTGTCTATAGCCATTTTTTTTTTTTTTTTTTTTTTTATGTTTTGCTTTGGGTGTTCAGCAAACAGAACTAGTGGCTTTGTTAATATTTCTTTTTTTTTCTGAGTAGATTTAGGGACCTTCATTAGGAAAGCTTTGGCCTTGATTCATTTGTTATTGTCATTCTCCACTACATTTAAGTCCACTAGGACCCAACTAACAAGGTGCTGGATTTATTTGGGAACATGGAGTACTGAACAATGACCTGAATGTGATACATAATCCTTGAGGAGTGGAGGAGACAGAGCCATTGAAAACCAAAACCAATGTCAACATTCTGTGAAAAGAGTGATAAAAGTGCAAATCTGAAGTTGTCTGGAAAACCAAAAGGTAGACTCATAAAACCAAAAGGGAAAACAAAATATGTTTCCCAGCACTTGATGTCCATATGATCGAAACACAAAAAACAAAAAACTTCAGAAAGTAATGAGAAATGATAGATACATAAAAAAGAAACTAGAACAAAAATGAGTAAGAGAGAAGCTCTAATTTCAGACGGTGTTGGAATTCTAGCACCACCCCATCAGTGGGACCATGATACATTACATACTATGTAACACACCCCCCCCCAAAAAAAGAAAGAAAAGAAAATTTGAAAATGGCATCTGAATTAGATTTATAACCCACTATATATTTTAAAGAGAAATAAAGAAAATATTATTTAATTATACTATTGAATGCATTCTTTATAACATATTGCTTTTTCAGTTTCTAAAACTCTTTTGCAAAAATGTAATTCTAACATTTTATTTACCAGTACAATTTTCAGAGTCATTCTAATCCACCTTTACCATGGCTAAATAACAAAGAAAATAATATCACTCAATTTGCAAATATAGTAGTCCCCCTTTATCTGTGGGCATACATTCCAAAACCCCCCAGTGGATTTCTGAATTGTGGATAATACTGACATCTATCTATAGTAGGTTTTATCCTATATGTACATACCAATGATAAAGTTTAATTTATAAATTAGGCACAAAAAGAGATTAACAAAACTAGTAATAAAATAGAACTATAACAATATACTGCAATAAAAGTTATGTGAATGTGATCTTTCTCTCTCTGTCAAAATACCTTACTATACTGTACTCACATTTTTTCTTCTTGTGATGATATAAAATTTACATCCTGTCTGGGATGATGAGGGATGGCTCAAAATTCCATCACTACACAGAGCAGTGTGTACAACTTAAAACCTATGAGTTGTTTATTTCTGGAATTTTTCACTTAATCTTTTGAACAGGGATTGACCATGGGTAATTGAAACCACAGAAAACAAAATGCTGGGGAGGGGAGGCAGCTACTGTATACTGAATACACATGGCTAAGCATCTTGTAAGCATTGGGAATAAAAAGATGAAATTTCACATTACTGCTCTCAAGTAATTCCCAATCTGTCTAAATAGGGGAGACAGATAATTATAAACTGTTAATTTCAACACAATTTTTAAAGTGCTGTGATAGATGGGACATGGTATCATACCAAGTTTGGTACCAAGAGCACTGAAAGAGGTAGAGACAATCTGCTACTTTATTTTTTCTTTTAAGCTTTGTAAAGACATGAAGATCTTTACAGCTCTCCATCATGTGCTAAGTATTGTGCTACATGGTTTTCATGTATTAACTTCCCCCTAGTCTATGAGGTAGGGACAAGTATTAGTTCTGCTTTATTTAAATGAGGAAACTGAGGCACAGAAAGCCAAAATACCCCAGAGCACGCAGCAAGTAAACAGTGGTGACAAGTTCCTAACTCATAGCAGACCTACAGTCTGAGTGCCTGACCATTGCTCCATACTGCCACCCTTGCCTTCTCTGTGGCTTTTTGGTAACTGAGGGGATCAATGATGTTCACTAACTGCATGACACCACTGCCATGAGGCAGTAGGGGTCTGTGAACCTTCCCTTTAAATATGGGCAGGTTCTGTGACCACTTTGACCAACAGAAAAATAGCAGAAGTGACACGTGCCCGTTTCCAGGTCTTAGGAGACTGCTGCTGCTGCTAAGTCACTTCAGTCATGTCTGACTCTGTGTGACCCCATAGACGGCAGCCCACCAGGCTCCCCTATCCCTGGGATCCTCCAGGCAAGAATACTGGAGTAGGTTGCCATTTCCTTCTCCAATGCATGAAAGTGAAAAGTGAAAGTGAAGTCGTTCAGTTGTGTCTGATTCCTAGCGACCCTGTGGATTGCAACTCACCAAGGTCCTCTGTCCATGGGATTTTCCAGGCAACAGTACTGGAGTGGGGTGCCATTGCCTTCTCCCTTAGGAGACTAGAAGTTTCCAGTTCCTCTCTTCTGGGATCTTCACTACTAAGATGTTTTAAAGTCAAAGGCAAACGTTTTATAAGGAATATATTCAAGAGTAGAGAGCCCTAAGATGTCATTAAGAGATGAGTATGCCCTGGGAGAAGGCAATGCCACCCCACTCCAGTACTCTTGCCTGGAAAATCCCATGGACAGAGGAGCGTGCTAGGCTGCAGTCCATGGTCGCTAGAGTCGGACACAGCTGAGCGACTTCACTTTCACTTTTCACTTTTATGCATTGGAGAAGGAACCCACTCCAATGTTCTTGCCTGGAGAATCTCAGGGACGGGGGAGCCTGGTGGGCTGCCATCTATGGGGTCTCACAGAGTCGGACAGGACTGAAGCAACTTAGCAGCAGCAGCATGCCCTGTTGAAGAGACCACAAGAAGAGATCCTGCATTTTTATAAGACCAGGTGGAGAAGGGGAAGAAACAGCTGAGTCCAGCTTTCCGGTGAGCCCCTCCAGGGCAATAGAAGAAGCTTTCTTAATTCCTCCAGAAAATCCCTAACTTTTGCTGTCTATCACTGAGTGAAGCAACAGTTAGAACTGGACATGGAACAACAGACTCGTTCCAAATAGGAAAAGGAGTATGTCAAGGCTGTATATTGTCACCCTGCTTATTTAACTTCTATGCAGAGTACATCATGAAAAATGCTGGACTGGAAGAAACACAAGTTGGAATCAAGATTGCTGGGAGAAATATCAATAACCTCAGATATGCAGATGATACGACCCTTATGGCAGAAAGTGAAGAGGAACTAAAAAGCCTCTTGATGAAAGTGAAAGTGGAGAGTGAAAAAGTTGGCTTAAAGCTCAACATTCAGAAAACTAAGATCATGGCATCCAGTCCCATCACTTTATGGGAAATAGATGGGGAAACAGAGGAAACAGTGTCAGACTGTATTTTGGGGGGCTCTAAAATCACTGCAGATGGTGACTGCAGCCATGAAATTAAAAGATGCTTACTCCTTGGAAGGAAAGTTATGACCAACCTAGATAGCATATTGAAAAGCAGACATTACTTTGCCAACAAAGGTCTGTCTAGTCAAGGCTATGGTTTTTCCAGTGGTCATGTATGGATGTGAGAGCTGGACTGTGAAGAAGGCTGAGCACCGAAGAATTGATGCTTTTGAACTGTGGTGTTGGAGAAGACTCTTGAGAGTCCCTTGGACTGCAAGGAGATCCAACCAGTCCATTCTGAAGGAGATCAGCCCTGGGATTTCTTTGGAAGGAATGATGCTAAAGCTGAAACTCCAGTACTTTGGCCACCTCATGTGAAGAGTTGACTCAGTGGAAAAGACTCTGATGCTGGGAGGGATTGGGAGCAAGAGGAGAAGGGGACAACAGAGGACGAGACAGCTGGATGGCATCACCGACTTGATGGATGTGAGTTTGAGTGAACTCCGGGAGATGGCGATGGACAGGGAGGCCTAGTGTGCTGCCATTCATGGGGTCACAAAGAGTCGGACACGACTGAGCGACTGAACTGAACTGAACTGAGTGATCCCAGTCGGTGCAAAGTGGATCAGAAGCTGATCATTGCCCAAAATGCTAACCCTCAAAATCATGACATGTTTTTTAAAAAATGTTATTTTAAATGACTGAGGTTTGGAGTTGTTACTCAGCAATAAATAGAAGAGAGACACTGGCTTAGAAGTGAACATACAGTAGGACATGAGGGAAATATGGAAGAAAGGCAGGACACTGGGATCTGGTGCCCCACTCTTCCCACTAACAAAAGAGGAATCTCTGGAATCAGTCAGGGATTTAAGAGAAAGAGTGCATGTAAGAGAAAGAGATCACCAGGGAAAGCATATCTTTGCATCTAGTGGTTATTTTAATCTAAGCTTTTCTACCTGTGAGTCTTTCCTATTGTCCTTAAGCCTTCAATAAAGTTTTATAAAATGCTGTGGCTAGATTAGAGCAAAGGAAAAAGTACAGAAGGCAGGGAAGAAATAAGCAAATATCACACCCTAAACTCCCTATTTGTTGTTGTTCAGTTGTGTCCAACTCTTTGCGACTCCATGGTCTGCAGCACGCCAGGCTTCCCTGTCCGTTACCATCTCCTGGAACTTGCTCAAACTCATGTCCATTGAATCAGTGACACCATCCAAATAGCATGAAGCAAATGCCCTATAGATCTTAAGTCCGACTGCCCAGAGTCAAATTCCAGGTCTACAAATTCCTTGATTTATCTCCTTGGATAAATTACTAAAACCCTTTGGGCCTCAGGTGTCCCATCTATAAAATTAGAGTTAGCACTGACTCCTTTATGCCTTCTATCTCTGTCATCAAGGGAGAACAGGGAGCCTCGGAATCCTTTCTTGTCTTTGTCCTCAACACTGACAGCCTTACTACGGATATTTGCCTTGAGTATCAACTTGGTTTGAGGAGAAGGGAGAGAAGGGCTTAGAAACCCAGAGAGTGACTCAAATGCCACCAGACAACAAGCGTTTTATGTATACAGCATGTCATGAGAAAATACCAGGTGTAAGAGGACCACAGCATATCTTTGGAGAACCATGAATAGATCAAAATGATATTATATCTGGTGTGCAGAGTAGAAGGTATAGGGAGTAGAGTGGATAGAAGAATATGAGCTGGAGAGAGAGACAAGAGCCAGGTCATAAAAAGCCTTTATCTCCCACACCAAATAGTTTGGACTTTGTCACAAGAGCAAGAGGGGAGTAATTATAAAGTCTGAAGTGGTATAGACACTTTATGCTTATCAAACACTGACATTTAAAGTTCATAAGAAATTCACAAGGCAAATAGGGAAGGTACTGTTATTCCATCACAAATAAAGAACTGAAGCCTAGAGGTGTAGCCACTAAGTACTGGTTTGTAGTCTTTTTGGGCCCAGGCAGCCTGAGGCAGAAAATAAAGTGTTGGTGGTAGGAGTAACTTAGCATATTCACATGTAAAGAGAAGGTTACTTGATAAGTCCTTTTTCCTCACACCCCTGGAATTTCACTGTAGGGAAAATAAACAATAAATATATTCCAAGCAATCCAGCTCATATACCTAAGTTTACCTCCCACGCTACAGTAATAAAACCAAACACAAGTGGGTGGTCAATTACCTATGCCAGGCTTTTCCAAATGATTCTTTTCAGCAAAACACATCTGTCTTGTAACCTTTGCTCAACCAGACAATATCCCCATTGTTCATATAAAAAACAGCAAATGACTTCGATGGCTAAATCACACATCAGGGTTAAGGGTGTAAAAACTTACATTACATCCTGACAATAAGGCATCACAAATTGGGTTCATGATCAGCTTATCTTGGCCTCTGTTGGCAATATGAAGGAAATTCACATTCTTTCCTGAGCAGAGACTTCCAAATCCAAGTCTGCTTTGCTCTGAATTTTTGTGTTTCAATTTTATCTACAATGCTTCACTCAAAACTATTAAGGAATAAAACAAAGTCTCTCTACAATCATTAACCTTTAAAGTTTCTAACCCAGAGAGAGCTCACTTTCAAAACGTGGAATGCTTTACCAGTTAGGAATATTGGAATTTTTCACTAATATGAGGCCTGTGCTTTCAACAGTATCCCGTTATTTTTTAGATATTAAAGCTCACCGAAAACTGGAACCTTTGCTAACATTAATGACACAGGAGGAAACAGTAGTATTCAGAGGCTCTCTCATGTAACGGAGAGAGAATTTTAAAAAAAGACATCTACCTCTATTATTTGCTGGTTGTCAGAAATTCAGTAGATGAAAGGAAATGGTGTTTCAGACCATTCCAGACGGTCTTTAAAACCTCTCACCATAACAAAACAAAAAGGGAAAACACACACACACACACACACCATTTTTACTTTTCTAGTGTGCGTCAGAAATGAGCTTTTTGTAATCACTACTTTCTTTTTGGGAAAAGGTGCCATTATTTTGCCATTCCTCCCAGACACTTCATCTCTCTCACCAAACCCTCTCGCCACCGCCACTATGGATTTCTTAAGTCCTTAGATACTTCCTTAAGTTTTATCACATACATCCCTGCACTCCATCCTTATTGCTTCTGACTTAAACAATTTAAACCTGATTTGATTTCTGTCTGTTCAACTCATTCTCCACTCGAATAACCAGCATTGTCCTTCTAAACAGTAAACCTCATTATAAACCTTCCCACTTCAACATTCCTCTAAAATGATTCTAAAATTCTTCAAGATACATGTTAAAGTCCTTAATATGGTCCCCTCTCACCATCGAATTCTAGCTCCAGGGTAAAGGGTGGGGTGACGCAGTCCACAACTGAAAGAAATCACTCCTCACATGAAGCCAGCAGAGGTAGTCTGGAAGGAAATCTAACCAACTGTTTAGGTTGAAGTCTAAGAGAGAAGACAGGCAGGTCCTTCAACAGGCCTGAAGTCCTGAGTCTGGAATTCTGGGGTAACATATAGAGTTACATGAAGTGGGTATTGTGGGTGCCTCTCCAGAATGTTTTCCTACTGGAGGGTATTTCTTCAGTTCTCAATTTCTTCTTTCTCTTTTTGGGAAACAACTTTGATCCTTGAGCTGGATTGACCCCTAGGAGGCTCTGATTGGTCTAAAGCAAGCTAGGCCATGGGGAATGAGTCAGGGAGGGGTATATAACTGAGCCCTAATCCAAATAGCCCAGTTCATTCCTCTGGCCCCAAGACTGCTTCAGAGGCAGGCTCATAATCTAAGATGTGCCAATCACCATGAAGCTCTGGGCTTTGACGAATATAGGGAAACATTCTGTCTCTTCTGGCTATAAAGAAGGAAGCCTGTGACCTGCAGCTGCTGGCAGCTACTTTGCCACTATGGTAAAGTCAGACAAAGGATAAATCCAATACATATGTGGGTGGAGAGCAAGGCAGAACACTCACTCAATCACAGAAAAATGGAGCTTTATTCCTGAGGACATTGAGGACATTTAGCACATTTAGCTTGTTTATTACATTAGCCAATAAATTCTCTTTACTGTTTAAACCCAGACCTACCACCCAAACCATCCTAACTGATCCTATGCCCTCTCCAACACAGTCCCTTACTCCTTGTAAATTCTTTCCTCTTCCTACCCCTACTTCACCTATTTTATCTCTAGGTCTACAGGAGAGGTTGTCGGAATTAAACTTCTTCCTCTGAGCCAGTAGGGACTCAGAAGTGAATATATGCTTCCAACTCTGTGGACAGGAGGTAGGGGGGCTCTTCTGGCACCCTGATCTCAAGGTTAAATAGCTTGGAGACAATTAGACATTTCTTCTCCAGATTTTCAGCACAGCTCTCATGCTAAAAATGTTTAATCTTTTGCCAACTTGAATTGCACTCCCAAAGGTCCCCTCTGTTAACTTGACTTCAGTTTGCAGCAAGACCTGGGAAAGCCAGAAAGAGAGCAGTGGGGGCAGGGGGAACTCATCCTTCTACAGTGCACACTGAATTGCTCGTGGTGCCCTGAAAAGTTTTCTGTCTTTCCATATATCCTCCTTCTGCCCAGAATCCCCACGTCAGGACTCAAGCCTTACAGATGCTGGCCCACCATTTAAGAGTTAGCAAAAAAAAAAAAGAGAGAGTTTTTGAAGCCAGGAGTACAACTGAGCATCCGCTCCATCATACTTCCCATTATGGTACAGACTTCTGTCCCAGCTCTTGTCATTCCTTCTCACACCTACTTATGTTCAATTCTGACTCCTTTACCAGACCTAGATGATAAATGCCACTTGAAAGCAAAGTCCCTGTCATACAGTAAAGGCTCCAAAAAAAATTTTTTTACATTGTATCTCATCCATGAGCTAAAATACAGAAACAACCAGCTTTAGACTTCTTCTATAACTGAAGTCTCCAGTGAATCTTACAGACAGCAGGAGAAAGAAAAAGAGCTTTGAAGAAGGGAAGTCTGAACCCTTATGGGAATGAAAAAAAGAACTTTCCACTCATGCCAGAGACACCTGACCCTTGTGCTCAATCACTCAGACTCAGCAAACCATCCAGTAGACTTCTTGCCAAATCGCAGTTAATGAATTATTAGCCTTAACTACCTAACCCAATTAATTACTTCACCAGCACAATGCTACCTCATTTAAAAGTAACAAACCTTATCCCTATCATGAACTCTTCATAAACCCTGACTTTTTCAAGAGGGTTCTCTGATGGCTACTGCTCTCTCTCAGTCAGAAAGAAAGAGATTCAGCCTTTATCTTTCAGATTTGAGTTTGAGGTCTTAGGGATTATGATTCCTTTTAAAAATTACAGTCATACTTAGAGAGAGACGTGAACATACTCAATCTATAATGAACATGTTAACTTTCAGGTGGGTGAAATAAACTCTCTCCCACCTAGATTTCTTACACCATTCCCACATTCCCAGCCCTCCATGAGTCTCTCTGCAAGTATTTTATTTCCTATTTTACTCATTCAATAAAACAAAAATGAAATAGGGTCCCTTCTTTTCCTTCAATAAAGCTCAATTCCACTTGCTTAAAATTGTGAGTTACGAAGGCAATGGCACTCCACTCCAGTACTCTTGCCTGGAAAATCCCATGGACGGAGGAGCCTGGTAGAGTGCAGTCCACAAGGTTGCGAAGAGTCGGACATGACTGAATGACTTCGCTTTCACTCTTCACTTTTATGCACTGGAGAAGGAAATGGCAACCCACTCCAGTGTTCTTGCCTGGAGAATCCCAGGGATGAGGGAGCCTGGTGGGCTGCCGTCTCTGGGGTCGCACAGAGTCAGACACGACTGAAGCAACTTAGCAGCAGCAAAGAGACCTTAAGATAAACAAGAAGAACCATATGGATCTAAGACACAATTCGTCCAAAATATAACCACTTAGTTGCCCAGGTGCCCAACAACATTAAGGAGAGACAGTTCCAAAGTGTCTGAGTTACATGAGATTTAAGTTTCCGTGCAGAACTTCAAATAAAACTTCTGTATAGATTTCCAGCAACAAATTAATATTTTCTAAAGGGAATTTTTTCATTTTACCCTATTGTATTAATTCTTAAAGAGATTTTACTGCTGGTATTTTTTTTCTAATATCCTTTGTAATTTCACTGAAGCTAATCATGTAATATAGTAGCACTTTTTAATATATTTTTTAAAAATTCAGTGCCGAGCTTCGACGAGTCCCAAAAAGTGACGATGAAATCCAGCCTATGTGTTTGGCACTGACATTTCACTTAAGCTAGGTGTAGCAGATGGGGAAGTGGGCTGCAGTCTGCTTTAGCTAACTGGTAATAAGAGGTTCCATCCTAGGAATCTTCCTTTATATCCTCTGGCTGACGGTGAGGATAGTGTGAGAAAACACGAGCATGCCAACCATCATACAGAAACCACACAGTAAACATTTTGTTCAAAACCAAAATTCAGTGTAAGAAAAATAAACATTGTGATAGCTCTTTGCCCCCAAAATCTCTCTCCCTAGCTCCAGTGGCATTATCCTTACTTGCTCTCTTATGGCTGGGTGGGATGGAGGAAAAGAAAAGGTGCCAGTTCTAGAACATTTAATTACCCCCTGAGACTCTCCAGAGCCTTCTTTATCTTCCCACGTGGAGACTAACTGATCTGTCAGACTGGACCCCTGAATGATTAAAGCTGAACAAAACTTTCTAAGGATCTGTAATGAACACAAAACGTGAGCAAGAAATAAATCTTGTTATTTTAAGCCACAGAGAGTACCAGGTTATTTCTTACTCCAGGAAAACAGAAGTCTATCTTGACTGATTCAAATGTAATATAATCCCTCCAAGGAATCAAAGCCGTTTGGGTACTAAAATACATTTTGATAAAGTGATTTCACGTAAAAGTAATCTTCATGGATACTAATAATATTATACTAATCAGAGATTATATGTCACACAAGTCTCGTAATTAAGAAATTTCAAGATAAGGGGAAATATTACTTTGCTCAAAGGATACAAACTTCCACTTGTAAAACTTAACAAATTTGGGGATCTAATACAGCGCATGGTGATTGCAGCTTATAATACTGTATCATGGGGCTTCCCTGGTGGCTAAATAGTAAAGAATCTGCCTGCCAATGCAGAAGACACAGGTTTGATCCCTGGTTTGGGAAGATCCCCTGGAGAAAGAAATGACAACCCACTCCAGTACTCTTGCCTGGGAAAACCCAAGGACAGAGGAGCCCAGTGAGCCACAGTCCATGGGGTTGCAAAAGAGTCTGACACAACTGAGCGACTAAACACTGCCATATTATGATAATACCAATAATACTGTATCATATACATGAATGCTCTAAGACCGTAGATCTCAAATATTCTCACCACAAAAAAGACATGGTAACTACATGACCAGATGGAGGTGGTAGCTAACACTATGATGGTAATCATTTTGCAATTTATACATGCATCAAATCTACTTGTTGTAAACCTTAAACTTACACAATGCTATGTGTCAATTAGATTTCAATAAAGCTGGGGGAGGGGAAGAAATTTTAAGTACAAATAGCATGAAAATGGTTTCTCACGTCACCTTATGTTAAAATCTCAACTAAACTCTAAAATTAGAGGCCAAAGTGAGGCGAAAAGAGCTCAGATCTTTACCATACACTTCCTGCGTTAGCCCTAGTAGGGGCCAGTGCTGCCAGCATAATGACTGCTGTTACCCCAGATGCTGTTGCTGATAATTATAACCAGGCCTTTTCCTCCCCTTTTCTCGTTTCCTTCTTAGCATGAGTCAACAAACCTTAAGCTCTGTAAGGGGCCCTGCTCTTTCTTTTGTTCCTGGCACAGGGAGGAATAGTTATAGAAAATAACCTTACTATTTTCCAGGGGGGTCATTATCGGCCACAGAATGAGAAGACTGTGTGTCCCTGATAGCTCAGATACCCAGTCACTGAATCCGAGGTCTCTGGCTCCAAACCACAGAAGCCTCACCATTCTGTATTAGCTCTGGTTGCAGAAGCAATTCGGAGAAGGCAATGGCAACCCACTCCAGTACTCTTGCCTGGAAAATCCCATGAATGGAGGAGCCTGGTAGGCTGCAGTCCACAGGGTCGCAAAGAGTTGGACACGACTGAGTGACTCCACTTTCACTTTTTATTTTCATGCATTGGAGACAGAAATGGCAACCCACTCCAGTGTTCTTGCCTGGAGAATCCCAGGGACGGGGGAGACTTGTGGGCTGCCGTCAAGGGGGTCGCAGAGAGTCGGACACAACTGAAGCGACTTAGCAGCAGCAGCAGAAGCAGTTCAGGATAACACCTCCCTTCTTAGGCTACCTGGGCCTCAGTTCCTAGGGAGCAAACAGGGCTTAGATTTTTAGAGTTAAAAATAAAATCACATCCAGGTTAGGCATCATAAATCTTCACTTCAGCAAATGGGTACACCACCACAAACTTCCCGGAGATCAGCTAAGCTCTTATGACAGAAATGTAGTGCAGTGTCTCTCTGTGGGGGACAGTATGGTCATGAAGTTGACTTTTTCAACTTGAAAAACGCAGTCCATGCCACTGATGCTATGTGCTTGGACATCATCAGTGTCTCAAAAAGAGAAAGAATATGCAAATGTTCTCCATAGATTTGTACTTTAGACTCCTGGAGTCCTTCCAGGGAGGACCCCTCCCCACCCCTCCTCCCCTTCTTATAATTCAAGGGGCATTCTGGAATCAAACTCACCCTTTTCCAGTCTTCGTTTACATTTTCTCAAAAAACAGTCCTAATAATTCCTAAGTTGAGCTTGCCTTCTTTCACCATCGTGGCAAAGTGCAATTACAGTTTAAAGGGAATATTTATGTATATTAGTTAACAACATCATTGCAACTTACGGCTCACACATCAACACTTAATTAGTGTAAGCATAAATGACATAATTGCTACAAGGCATGCATTTACTAGTAATGTGAGGTAATTTCATGCACTGTGCACATTTTAAATATCTGCTTTATACTCAGGCTGAATTTTTAAATCAATAAGGGATATTTACATGGATCAGAAAATGGTCTTCTTCCCTATTATAGACAAATATACTGTTTTGGCCTTTTGAAGCATTTAATACCCTACAGGATTTTTAAAAGCAAAAAAAAAAAAATAAATAAGGTTAGAAATGGGCTGCAGACCCTGCCCTCAGGAATAAAGAGAACCCCTTAATGTGTATAGGCTCGTCCACATTAATTATATGTGTTGTCCTCTTTCATTTACAACTATTTACTATGCATTTAAATGTCTCTGTGGGCATCACAACTTGTAGCTTAGAAAAATTTTTATTAAATACAGTGCTTCTGTAAAATGAGGAGTTCCAAAGCCTCTCTCAAAAATCACAAGTACTCTTAAGAAATTAGGAAGAGAGGCCTATCTAAAATGCACATTTCTTCAAAGCAACTCCCTCCAGACAATTCTCCAGCAGCTGCTCCTATGCTTCCTTGTCAAGTCCAAACCCCAGGCTGAGACAGCACCAGTCCCTTCCTGATGGGGCTCTCATCTGCCTTCTGACCCTCCAATCACTCTGAGGATGGAGCTGTTTCCTCTCCCAGGCTATGGTCTCTTCCTGCCTGGGGTCCCCGCTCTCCTTCCAGTGTCAACTCATTACAGGGCCCGACTGCACGCTCCTTTCTCACCTCTCATGGCAAGGATCACACAGTTGGTGACTCAGACATCTGTCTCCTGCACTAGATATCCGATAAGACTCAAATGATGAATTGGATTTCACTTAGCTAATCTCCATGTAGCTACGGTGAAGACAGTTTCCAACAGAGGCAGGGCAGTGTAGTGAACAAGAACCTGGGCTTTAAAAGGAAATCAGTCCACAATTTAAGGTGATTTTTATGAAAATACTTCTCTGTGCCTCAGATTCCTCATATGTAAAATGGGGAGAAATGGCCTAAATGCCAATCTCATAGACTGGCTGACCCAAGTTGTAGACTTTGGACTCTGGACATGGATTTTTCCCACTTGGCTAATTTTCTGCTACCCAAGCCTACCTTTCCACCTGATTCTCATCTACAGGCTTGTCCTACCTCACACTCTCTTTCCCCACATCCCAGCCCCAGAGAGCAACTAGGTCCCCTACTGCTCTGGAGCAAAGTTCCATTCACAGCAACACTATACTTCTAAATTACCTTCCCCCCCCAAGGAAAGCAATCAACAGTCCATTTAAAGAAAGAAGTGGCCTAGATTTAAGTTCTACCTCAGCTTCTATGTAAGTTATTTAGCAACTACTTAAGTACCAACTATAGGCATGCCTCGGAGATATGGAGGGTTGGGTTATGGAGATATGGAGATATGGAGGGTGGAGCCCAGAGTGCCACAATCATGCAAATATCAAATAAAGTTAGTCACATGATTTTTTGGTTTCCCAGTGCATGTAAAAGTTAAGTTTACACTAAATGTAGTCTCTTTGGCCTATTAAGTGTATGCTATGCTATGCTATAGCATGTTTATTTAACCATGTTTATTTAACTTATATGCAGAGTACATCATGAGAAATGCTGGACTGGAAGAAACACAAGCTGGAATCAAGATTGCCGGGAGAAATATCAATAACCTCAGATATGCAGATGACACCACTCTTATGGCAGAAAGTGAAGAGGGGCTAAAAAGCCTCTTGATGAAAGTGAAAGTGGAGAGTGAAAAGGTTGGCTTAAAGCTCAACATTCAGAAAACGAAGATCATGGCATCTGGTCCCATCACTGCATGGGAAATAGATGGGGAAACAGTGGAAACAGTGTCAGACTTTGTTTTTCTGGGCTCCAAAATCACTGCAGATGGTGACTGCAGCCATGAAATTAAAAGACGCTTGCTCCTTGGAAGGAAAGTTATGACCAACCTAGATAGCATATTCAAAAGCAGAGACATTACTTTGCCAACAAAGGTTCGCCTAGTCAAGGCTATGGTCTTTCCTGTGGTCATGTATGGATGTGAGAGCTGGACTGTGAAGAAGGCTGAGCACCGAAGAATTGATGCTTTTGAACTATGGTGTTGGAGAAGACTCTTGAGAGTCCCTTGGACTGCAAGAAGATCCAACCAGTCCATTCTGAAGGAGATCAATCCTGGAATTTCTCTAGAAGGAATGATGCTAAAGCTAAAACTCCAGTATTTTGGCCACCTCATGAGAAGAGTTGACTCATTGGAGAAGACTCTGATGCTGGGAGGGATTGAGGGCAGGAGGAGAAGGGGACGACAGAGGATGAGATGGCTGGATGGCATCACTGACTCGATGGATGCAAATCTGAGTGACCTCCGGGAGCTGGTGACGGACAGGGAGGCCTGGCGTGCTGCTGTTCATGGGGTCGCAAAGAGTCGGACACGACTGAGCGACTGATCTGATCTGATGCTATGCTAAGTCACTTCAGTCGTGTCCAACTCTGTGTGACCCCAGAGATGGCAGCCCACCAGGTTCCCCCGTCCCTGGGATTCTCCAGGCAAGAACACTGGAGTGGGTTGCCATTTCCTTCTCCAATGCTTGAAAGTGAAAAGTGAAAGTGAAGTCGCTCAGTCGTGTCCGACTCTCAGAGACCCCATGGATCGCAGCCTAACAGACTCCTCCGTCCATGGGATTTTCCAAGCAAGAGGACTGGAGTGGGGTGCCATTGCCTTCTACACATTAAGTGTATAATAGCATTAATAACATCTCTTTGGTCTATTAAGTGTGTAATGCATTTTTTATGTCTATAAAAAAAGGTATGTATCTTAGTTTAAAAAATACTTTATTGTTAATAACGGGGAAGGCAATGGCACCCTACCCCAGTACTTTTGCCTGGAAAATCCCATGGATGGAGGAGCCTGGTAGGCTCCAGTCCATGGGGTCGCTAAGAGTCAGACAGGACTCAGCGACTTCACTTTCACTTTTCACTTTCATGCACTGGAGAAGGAAATGGCAACCCACTCCAGTGTTCTTGCCTGGAGAATCCCAGGGATGGGGGAGCCTGGTGAGCTTCCGTCTATGGGGTCGCACAGAGTCGGACACGACTGAAGCGACTTAACAGTAACAGTAACAGTATTGTTAATAAATGCTAACCATCCTCTGAGCCTTCAGCGAGCCATAACATTTTTGCTGGTGAAGGGTCTTGCCTCAATGTCTATGGCTGCTGAATGTTGCTGAAGTTTGGGGTGGCTCTGACATTTTTTTTTATTATTATTATTTTGACCACACTCCATGGCTTGCAGGATCTCAGATCCCTGATCAGGGACTGAACCCAGGACACAGCAGAGAAAGCACCAAATCCTAACCACTAGACCATCAGGGAACTCCCAGGCAGTCTCTTAAAATAAGACAACCATGAAGTTTGGCTGCATCAACTGACTCTTCCTTTCACAAACAGATTTCTCTGTAGCAGGCAATGTTATTTGATAGCATTTTACCCGTGATAGAATTTCTTTCAAAATTGGAGTCAATCTTCTCAACCCTGCCACTGCTTTATCAAATAAGTTTATGGAATATTCTAAATTATTTGCTGTCATTTCAAGAATCTTCATAGCATCTTAACTAGGAGTAGATTCCATCTCAAGAAACTACTCTCTTTGCTGATCCACTAGAAGCAACACCTCATCCATTAGTTTATCATGAGACTGCAGCAATTCAGCCCCATCTTCAGGCCCCACTTCTAATTCTCACTGTCTTGCTATTTCCAGGACATTTGTAGTTCCTTACTCCACTGAAGTCTTGAAGCCCTCAAAGTCATCCAAGTGGATTGGAATCAACTTCTTCCAAACTCCTGATACTGTTGATATCAGGAGTGACTCTTTCCATGAATCACAAATGTTCTTAATGGCTTCTAGAATGGTAAATCCTTTCCAGAAAGTTTTCAATTTCCTTTGTCCACATCCATCAGAAGAATCGCTATCTATGGCAGCTATGGTCTTACAAAATGTATTTCTTAAATAATGAGACTTGAAGGTCAAAATGATTCCTTGATCCATTGGCTAAAGAATGAATGTTGTGTTGGCAGGCATGAAAACATTAATCTCTTGGTGTATTTCCATCAGAGCTATTGGGTGACCAGGTGCATTGTCAATGAGCGGTAATATTTTGAAAGGAACCTTGTTTTCTGAGCAGTAAGTCTGCAAGAGTTCGGCTTAAAATATTCAGTAAATCATAATGTCAATAGTGTTAGTCGCTCAGTCATGTCAGACTCTTTGCAGTCCAATGGACTGTAGCTTACCAGACTCTCTGTCCATGGAATTTTCCAGGCAAGAACACTAGAGCAGTTAGCCATTCCCTTCTCCAGGGGATCTTCCTGACCCAGATATTCCCAATCCAGGGATCAAAGCCAGGTCTCCCACACTGAGGGCAGATTCTTTACCATCTGAGTCACCAGGAAAGCCTAAGGTCAATAGATGTGCTATCATCCAGGCTTTATTGTTCTGTTTATAGAACAAAACCAGAGTAAATGGAGCATCATTCTTAAAGGCGCTGGGATTTTCAGAAAGGTAAATGAATACTGGCTTCAATTTCCTCTGAAGCTTTGAAGCCAGGAATTGACTTCTCCTCTCTAGCTATCCAAGTCCTGGATATCACCTTCTTCCAAGAGAAGGCTGTTTTGTGTACATTGGCAATGTGTTCTTTAGTGTAGTCACCTTCATTAATTATCTCAGTTAGATCTTCTGGATAATTTGCTGGAGCTTCTTCATCAGCAATTTCTGCTTCATCCTGTAATTTTTTTTTTCCAGTAGAGGATAATTGCTTTATAACGTTATGCTATTTTCAGCCATATATCAACATGAATCAGCCACAGGTATACATATATATACATACATCCTGTACTTTTATGTTGTGGAGAAAAGTTTCTTTCCTTAAACCTCATGAATCAAACTCTGTTAGCTTCAGAACTTTTCTTTTGAAGCTTCCTCACCTTTCTTATCCTTCCATAAAATTGAAGGGAGTTACAGCCTTGCTCTGGATTAGATTTTGGCTTAAGGGAATGTTGTGGCTTGTCTGACCTTCTATGCAGACCATATCAGCAACAATACTATTTTATTTTCTCATAATTCACATGTTCACTATAGAAGCAATTTTAATTCCCTGCAAGAACTTTTCCTTTGCATTCATAACTTGGCTTAAATGTTTGGTGCAAGAGGCCTAGCTTTCAGCCTATCTCAGTCTTTGACATGCATTCCTCACTAAGCATAATGATTTCTAGCTTTAGATTTAAAGTAAGAGACATGTGACTCTTCATTTTACCTGAATGCTTAAAGGCCATCGTAGGGTTATTAATGGGCCTAATTTCAATATTGTCGTGTCTCAGGAAATAGGGAGGCCTGAGGAGAGGGAGAAAGACAGGCAACGACAGCCAGTTGGTGGAGCAGTCAGAACACACACATTTATCCATTAAGTTCATTGTCACATATGGATGTGGTTCATGGTACCTCAAAACAGCTACAACAATAACAGAGATCACAGGTCACCATAACCAATACAATAATAATAGAAAGTGTGACAATAGTGAAAGAACTAGCAAAATGTGACACTGGGACACAAGGCGAGCAAATGCTACTGGGAAAATGGTACCAACAGGCTTACTTGACACAGGGTTGCCACAATCGTCAATTTGTAGAAAATGCAGTTATCTGTGAAGCACAATACAATAAAATGCAATAAAATTATGTACCCCTGTTTGTTTATTCAGGATGTAGTGGTGAGTAAAAGTCACCTCACAAAGTGCAAATGATTCCAACTGAGTCTGGGGCAGGTCTTGAACCTGTCTGAGGCTGTTCCTTTAACATGGAGACAATAACACACACCCCCCCCCCCCAACTAATAGGCCTATAATGAGGATAAAAAGAGAAAACAAGGATATATTATAAACTGTAAAATGCTATGCAAATCAGGATTATAAAATTTTTATCCCTTCCCAACTGTTTTTCAATTTGAAGTCCATATGAACCTAGCAGGGAACGTTGCTTAGCTGAATGATCTTTCCTCTACAGTTTCTGTCTCCGGAGCAGGCAGTATTCCCCATAAGTTCAGATCTTCCTGCTTGACAGGCTAATGTGCTGCTGCCATCCCCCTGATATTAGTCTAATTCTGATTTGAGGCTACAGAAGTGACAAGTGAAGCTATTTTAGAGGTGCCTGGGGTCGTAAAACATTTTGAAAATTATTTTGCTGTCGAAGTCACGTCAGAATAGATCTGCATGAAGATTCTGTGGTTCTGAACTGAACGTGAGGTGCCTTTCTGCTTATGCTCTGGAGAGAGCTGGCATGATGAACAGTGCCATCATCAGTCACTTTGCTGAAAACCAGAGAGGCCCACACTGGGCCCACAAAGCCAGGGCCCTGGGGATTTGCTCGGCAGCTCTGAGGAAGCTTTGCAACCAAGAGTGACTAGAGTATCCAGGAATAGGACATAAAAAGTCTCTTGCTACCAAATGACACACTTTTTTAAGTGTCAGAAATGAATGTCTTTTTTCAACAGGAGAGATCCAGCAGCATCAAGGGGTGTTATTCATCTTGTACTTTCTCAAAGAATGATTGAGAAAACTTGTAAAAATCAGAATTGAAATCTGTAGCTATTTATTATTTTCTATCTGTGCATTAAGCTGAGCTTTCCTCTTTAAATAATGATAGTAATAAGTCCAATGAAAATGGGAGGACATTGACCAAAAAAAAAAAAAAAAAAAAAGATAACTAACCATAGCTTTGAACTATGAGCTTTCAAATAGAGGAAGTCAAGAGGTATCATAGAGGTGTGTCACTTATGACCATAGATGGGAGAAGAGCATACAGAGTAAGCCGGAGGTGGGGCCAAAGTCTGTACTACAAACTTCAAGCCCATGAAGTTAACAACTTCACTTTCATCTATGTATCTTTACAGGGTAGGAGATGTATATATACAAAAGATAAGCTCTATCTCCAAAGTACCAAAATGACTGAAAAGACAAAGGTAATTTCTAAATATTACCTTCTAAGCCTCACAAACCAGGATGTGACATCCTGCAGGATTAGAGCCCTATGTTATTCACTTCTGTATCCATCATATCACATGGTCTCTATTCACAGAACATCATCCACAGGTGGCATGTGGAATGAATGAACAGATAACTATGAGGGAGATAGGAGAAAGAAAGAGGAAGGAAATGAAGGAGATACAAATGAACAAAGAAAAGACAAATTGCATAGAGAATAAATAGCACATAAAATTCATGGATAACAATTAGAAAATATGATAGCTTGCTCAGCTTAAGTTGTTTGGCCAATAAAAAGCAACAAGGTGAGTCAAGTGCTTCGTCAAAGGAAGAGAAAATGACGGCAACTTGTTCTTCTTCCTGTACTTTGTCTATCTTCCTTCCCACTGTAGACCCTCTCTGGACACAAAGAAACTGAAACAAAAGTACCTTTCAGATAAAAATTCCTCTTGCATTTGATTAAGTTATCTCAATGGCCTGATTCCTGCAGCCTTCTGTAGACCCATAATTCTAGAACACAGTGGCTGAGATTATTCTGCCTATTGCCATCACTTAATTCTATGCACAAAAGTCATTTAAACATAGCATCACCATCACAGAAGTCTGCCCCACTAATGCACTAGAACGATTCAAAGTGGTATATAAGCTTTCAGACAAAGAATATTATTTTTAATGCACTGTGGAAAAATAAGCATCAATGGTGCTTTTGACCTTAATTATTTGTGATAATAACTAGCTGAATAGAACCACATGGTCCTCAGAGCTGAAAGAGCATATTTCCACAAACCTCCATCAAGTAACTATTATTGATGATTCTAAACTTTTTCAATAAATATTTCAGAATATGGCAGAACCATGGTGTCAGTAGGAGACACACTCAGAATGTCCTCATGCATAGGGGCTATTATTTTCCTAGTTATACAAATGAAAGAGGTTTTATCCCCTTCTCAGTAGCCTGATCTATTTATGTCACAAACCTCCACTCAAAGATTTAATAGCTAAGAAACTGTTACTCCATGTCTTCTCTCAAACACATGAACAGTCCTTGCCCTCCATTTACCTCATGTATATCAGATTATATCTGCCCACATCTTCAAAAGCTCTATATCTAGGCCCTAAGGAAAATCTGCATTTGAACAAGGATGGGTCTAGATCTGGTATAGACTAGAAACTCTTAAGTTTCAAAATAAGTATAGATGAACTTTAAAATAGGGTCAGCCACTGGGTCTCCAAAACTCAAATTTACAATCACAATAAACATCTGTCAAGTTGTTTGTTGTTTATAGATGAAATCAGACAACTATCTTATAAAAGTAATAATACGGTAACAATAACAATACCTATTTTACCTGTAATTGTGGGTATCTTCAGGCTCTTCAGTGATGAAAATAAATACAACAGAATTCAAACTAGAAACTATTTCCAGAAGACAAAGTCTTAGGTCAAATGTATTTTATCTCTGATGGATCCAGAATCGTTAAAAACAAATGCTGGATATTTTGTACTCTTCCATTTAGCCATGCCATGCTTCAGTAAATAGTGAGTGCTCTGTAATCCTCACTGACTATTAGTGCATAGAGAATGAAAAATTCTAGCCAGGCTTTTCAGGAAAATTGAGAAATGAAGCCAAGTTACAAAAGGAGAGCTACTGAATCACACAGAGCCCACCTTCAGATTGGCTCTCTCACAGTTCTGCACTTCACTCCTACAGGCCTGATTCAGATGAAATTATCTCTGGCTGGGCAACTGCTCTTGCCTTCAAACAGCTTTCAGGAGAGTGAACCAAAATATGCTTCATCTACAAAACAATTAAGTAGATATATTCAAAAGCAGAGACATTACTTTACCAACAAAGGTTCGCCTAGTCAAGGCTATGGTCTTTCCTGTGGTCATGTATGGATGTGAGAGCTGGACTGTGAAGAAGGCTGAGCGCCGAAGAATTGATGCTTTTGAACTGTGGTGTTGGAGAAGACTCTTGAGAGTCCCTTGGACTGCAAGAAGATCCAACCAGTCCATTCTGAAGGAGATCAATCCTGGAATTTCTTTAGAAGGAATGATGCTAAAGCTGAAACTCCAGTATTTTGGCCACCTCATGCGAAGAGTTGACTCATTGGAGAAGACTCTGATGCTGGGAGGGATTGAAGGCAGGAGGAGAAGGGGACGACAGAGGATGAGATGGCTGGATGGCATCACTGACTCGATGGATGCGAGTCTGAGTGACCTCCGGGAGCTGTTGATGGACAGGGAGGCCTGGCGTGCTGCGGTTCATGGGGTCGCAGGGAGTCGGACATGACTGAGCGACTGATCTGATCTGATCTGATCTGATAATCAGATTGACATCAAACCCCTTACCAGACAGCTTGAATGCTAGAAGATAAAGATGCATTCAAAGTTGCACAAGATTCTGGACCTAAAATTCTATGATACTAAATAATACTCAAAGCACAGAGAAAAATATAAAGGTGTATTTGGATTCTGTGCAGAATGTTGATAAACCAGCAATGTTCATGAATCTGACAAAAAATGAACATGTACTACAAACACAAAATGAAGTTGAAACTGAAAAAGAGAAGACACGTGATGAAAAAAGTTACCCCAAGAGTGCAAGACACTTTGTGGGGCTAACAACTTTGAAGTTGTAAGCAGATTAAAAGAACAACAAGCCCAGATACAACACGGAGTCAATATGTTCTAGGAGGATTTTCTTTGAGAAGAAAGCATTGCTTATGCAAAAAATGAGGTTGGATCATTTTGGTAACATAGTATAAAAAGTCACTTTTATTTCAACAACCACTGGGCAAAAAAATGCAATAAGATAATAAATTCATTTATTAAAAGTCAACAAAAAAGTAAAGACAGAAAAAAGAAGAGCTATCCAAAAAAGCCATTGTTTAAATATGAATCATGTTAAAAATGAAGCAAAACTGTAATAAAAGCAAATCCATTTGACTTTGACATTAGAAACATTCTTCCTCAAATGGCAATAATGTTATAATGTTGGACATAAAAAGAAGGAAGTGCAATCCAACACCTTTATTTGAATTTGCGGTGAATAATATGTACATAGTCATAAAAACAAATAATATTTATTGGTTTTCAGCCTTCAGTAAAAGCTAAAGACCAAGCTCATAATAATTATGGTTTCAGAAAGGAAGGTAAATGTTTCACCATGACTATGTAAAATTAAAAGAAGAGCTGCCAGAAACTGGGAAGTGAAAGTGCAAAAAAGGTAATAGAAGGAAGAGCAGGAATATATAAGTATGTGTATATATATAAATACATATACACACACAGATATATATATATATGAAATTAATCACAGGAAGGAGTAAAAAATAGCAGTGTATAAAAGCAGTTGGTTTGAGAGAGTGAAAATGAGGTTGAGGAATAAGGAGAAAAAATTCTGTTTTTCATTTCAAACTCACCTCTGCTTATAAAAACTAAACAATACATATATCAAATAATCATGTTGTACACCTTAAATGGGGAATTTCCTGGTGGCCTAGTATGAACTTGAGCAAACTCCAGGAGATGGTGAGGGATAGGGAGGCCTGCGGTCCATGCGGTCTCTAAGAGTCAGACATGACTGGGTGACTGAACAACAATAACACCTTAAATAGTTGCAATTTATCAATTATACTTCAATAAAACTGGAAAATAAATGAACAAATATATATTGCATATTTCTTTTAAATAAATTATTTAAATAATATAATTAACATGGAGCGTAAAAGCATAGCATGACCTCAAATATATGTTTATGTTGGGTGTACATGTGCTTAAGAAAAAGTCCCAAAAGATATATACCAACTCATTCATGTCTGTATATCTAGAAAATGGATTACTTGTGATTTGTCACTGCCTTCTTTACATCTTTAAAGACTGACTCTTTTTTTTTTTTTTACAATGAGCACATATCTTAAACATAGAAAAAAAAAATTACTCTCAAAAATTAAATTTTAAAACTGTTCTTAATCCTATAGTCAATAATAAAATACAAATATATTGTTTCTAGATTTTTAAATATTTTTAATATTTGAATATATTATTTAAGTGGAATCATTACACTATATATTAACATTTTACATAAATGGGATTATACAGAACATAACATTTTTAAAACTATTCCCCACCCCCATGCATTTATTTAAAACACATTCATGCCGTCCATGTATCACAAACTAGCCAGAATGTTATTTTGCCCAACATGTCTGCTTTACCCAGAGGAGAAGATACTGAAGCCAAGAACCATGTTTTAATAATCCTGCAACCCCAATTTCTTGCACATCAAAGACATGTAGTGTGAATCAATCAATCTGAGAAAATGTTCACTACACTTTCCTGCTGTGTGCATAGTTACCAAACATTTCCCTTCACAAACACTGCATTTGTGCACACAACAAAAGAAGCAGGACAGCTATTTAACAACACAAGTCGCTGATGTTGTTTCATCTTCCCTTTCTGACTACCTGGACAGCTAAAAGAGCTTTTCTTTCCTGCTTGATCATTCCACCTTTGCTAAAAGGTAATTTTCCAGCAGAAGGGCTTCTGTGGGTGTTAAAGGAGGCTCCAGCAGAGGGAACAGCCTTTCCCAACAAAGATCTCTGAGATTGTAGGAGAGTCTCTTTCCAAGAAGAGGTCCCCTTCCCTTCTGCTGTCGGAGCTCCATTGTTTGAGATTCACTCTACAATGTTCCTCATTTCCACAATGAGGTAACAGATCAGATCCCCAATTTTAGTGAATGCTCACTCCCCAAATGCCTGCCCTCCTGACAGCAGCAGAGCAGACAGGCACTGTACTAGGCTCCTCTGAGTGACAGTTACATCAGAAGAAAAGAGCTCAGAGGAGATAGGAAAGAAAAGAGCATATGGAAGAAACAACGTCAGACTTCATAGTTTCTTCTATAGTAATCTGTCAAATGACTCCAAAACTGTACCAACTTTCCTATTAAAATCAAAAACACTTCATGGTTCTTTGGTTATAAAGCAAATTAGGACTAAATCTCCTATCCAGTTCTCAAGACTACTCAGAAAAGAATATGGAGCATTTTAAAAATATTATAAGAAACTGCCTATTTTAACTCTGGTTTCAGGAACTGCACTTGAGGCAATGATCATTTTAAAGGTGGTCAAAATATTTGTAAGTCAACATTTTACTGAAATGCAAACTTGGAGATCAATGCACAACCTACCAGATAAGGAAGAAAACACTACCAGCATTTCAGAAGCTACCCTTTCATGACCCTGTCCAGCCAAAGGTAAAGACCATGCTGAAAATTTATCACTATAGATCAGTTTTGCTTGGTTTTGAAAATTACGTAAATAAAATCATATAGAAAAATACTCTGTAAATAGTAGCTATCACTGCATCATGAATATGAAAACATTTTGCTAAATCAGGAAGAAATAAGGACTTATTCCCTCACTCCAAGTAAACTCTAAACAAACTCTATGAGTAATGATCGAACCTGCATTCATCCACCTTGAAGATGGAAAAATGGGACTCAAAGAGAAGTTATGTAACAAACAAAGATCACATCCTCAGCTGAGTAAGTTGCTAAATTGTGGAGTGGACCTAGATGTTCTCACTCCAAAACAGATACTATTTTCTCTATATCACATGGCCAGATGAATAAGTATGACATTACACTTCAAAAAATCATCACCCCATTTACAGTTCAAAAAATTTAGGATACTGAGTTGAGCAAATATTTGGTTGTCTTTCTTTGGAATGCATTATCTATTGGTGACATCACAAGGCAAGATCTTGACTGGCATGTGTGGAAAGCTGCATACAAGTATAGATCATCTTTATATTATACATTTTCTCCTATAATAAGAGTTTTGAGTCATTGAGCTATAACCAAGAAATTACTTTATTTCTTATCATCACTCTTTCCAAGTTCACCATTGTTGAGTTTTCCCTCCCCAGTGCTTAAGGACATTGAGGCAGATCCATAGTTTTCTAGGTACTTATAAAAACCCAGGGAAACCTGGCGTGTCGCAGTTCAAGGGGTTGCAAAGAGTTGGACATGATTAAGTGACTGAACAACAATAATAAAAACCCAGTCTAGTTAATATTTCAATCTCATATTTAATTCAAAACTAACTACTTCTTATATCACAGACTAGATCGGAGGTTCAAGGAGCATAATAAGGAGAGGAGGGCATGATCTGCTTTTATATTCTTCCTTCTCCACCATGTCCCTGAATTGCAGAATGGGAAAATGTGGTGTACTTCTGGTAACTCCTTTCCCTTCTTTCCCCTTAATCTCAATCCTTAAGGTTGAGTCCTAGGAGGAGAAATAAATGAGGCAAAAATATTCTTATGTAATGGGTCACCTGTCAGCGATGAGGAGGCATTGCTGGTCTCCCTCTGATGCAGTCTGGTTCTATGAAATGATGATGGCCCATGCCAAAATGGTAGCATATGCCAGTGTGGGGTTCACATAAATCAGGGTTCTCAACAGCAGCACTATTTCAATTTTGACTTGGATACTTCTTTGTTCTATAGCCTGCCCTGTACATTGTTGGATGTTTAGCAGCATGTTTGGCATCTACCCATTAGATACAGTAGTGCTTCCTCTCAATTGTTACAACTAAAATTTCTAATTGTATCCTGGAGGACCAATTTACTCTTGTTGAGAATTTAACAAAGATAGTATGTGTATGATTTAAGCAGCCCAACCAATGATGCTTACCTTCAAATCCTTCCCTGCGTTGTGTTATTCACTAGCTTGCCTAGATGTCACCTGGGCAGTCCAAGGATATCTGATGTACCCTTTAACCTCTATAGTCCTTTATGTGTAGCCATGCTAACAGTTGTGGTTCTCTTTTGATCTTTCCCAAACAGGTGAAAGTTAAGTAAAAATGCAGTCTTTAAAAATTCCAAACAACAAAGCAACTTCCTCTCTATTCATGTGTGCTTAGTCACTCAGTCAACTCTTTGTGACCCCATGAGCTATAGCCTGCCAGGCTCCTCTGCCCATGAGGAGTCTCCAGAGAAGAATACTGGAGTGGGTTGCCATGCCCTTGTCCTTTCCTCATTGCTCTGGGTTGGCCCAGAATTTGCAAACTAAAGCCCTGATACCCATGTCATACAACCTATGGCTGTATTTAGATATAGGGTATATAAAGAGATAAATTAAGTTAAAATGAGGTCTTAGGGTGGGCCCTGATCTAGTGAGACTAGTGTCCTTGTAAGAGGAAATTTGGAAACAGGTACAGTACAGAGAAAAGGCCATGTGAAGACACAGGAAGAAGACAGACATCTACAGGTCAGCAAGAGAGACCTCAGAAGAAATACGCCCTTCCAATGCTTAATCTCAACTTTCAGCCTCTAGAAACTATGAGACAATAAATTTCCACTGTGTAAGCCACCCAATCTGCAGTACTCTGTTAGTACAGCGCTAGGGAACTAATACACACAGTCTTATTCTTATAACTTGGGCTGAGGAGATGGCTGAATGAGAAGGGCAGGTTGCTTCTTATTAAGTTCTGGAGAGGTTTCTAGCCCAGTGTTGGGTGTTTCCACTTATATAAGGGATACTTGGACCCTCTTCAACACTGAGCCATATTACCAATTCTGGAGAAACAGAAAAAAATCCCACTCACTAACATGTTACATATGCATCTATTTGGATTTTAACAGCACCCAAAAAGAGAGCCAGACTTTCAACACTACAAAGAGAAAAATAGCTCCTCTGTTGTCCGCTGCTGTCATACATCTCACCCATGTGAACCTGGGTGAAGGTTCTATGATGCAGTGATATGTCTGCCTGGTGATTTCATGGATAATATACCAGAAACATGGCCAACTTGTGGAATTATCTATTTGCATTGCTGGCTGGGAAATTGTTTTCAAACACTGGTCAAGGTCAGGATGGCATCCTTCTAAGCCAACATAAATCACTACCTGAGTGCTCTTAACAATTCTAGGACAGGAAATGATCTTGGCAATCACCTAACCTAATCCCTCATCTGATGTTTCAATGACTTCTTTTCACCTATGACCATGTTAGCCTATAGACAAAGCAGAATGCTTAAGCAATATAATTAAGCTAGGATTCCATATGCATAAGCCCTATCTGGAGGGTAAGTGAAGTCATATGCATATTCATACCTAAAATCCTATTTTTAAAGAAGCTGGTCTTCAAGTTTCCCAGCTGAAAAGGAAAACACTGTTGACATTCCTAGTCACTTCCCTCAACATTTTGCTGGTCTATGCTTCATCACATGACTGGGATCAATGAGGTGTAAATAGAACATAGAGTAAAAAGAGGACACCACAAAAATCTGGTTGATCAATCTTAGCCCAATCTTAGCCTGAAACAAATACTTAACTGGATATTTTACCTTGGGCAAGTTCACTGGCAAGTTGATTTTCAGTTTCTTCATCTTAAAACAAGGAGATAAAAGTAGACTCATAAGTGTTGCTTTAAGTTTTAAAATTCCTCAAATCTCACTATATGTACATGGAGAACATACTCTCCATCCTATCCTTTCCTGCTCATATAATGTTGACTGCATCCTTCTGAGAAATTTCTTTATATTACCTAAGTCTCTACAATGATCTTACACACACCTTTCCTCTCCAAGTGATCCCTTGAAATATCTTTGAAGTTGCAGCCAGCTGTCACAGGGTCTGCAAGGGAGTCGGGTAGTATGTTAGTTTTCTCCCACTGTAACAAACTGCCACAAACACAATCACTAAAAACAACACAAACGTATTATCTCACAGTTGTACAAGTCAGAAGTATCAGCTAGCTCAACTGCTTTTTCTCATCAAGGTTTCACAGGCCAAAATCAAGACGCTGGCTAGTTTACACCCTTACTGACAATGCAAAGATTTTTTTTTTTTTTCCTTGTGACTTAATACATAGATTCTAGGAATTAAGGCATGGACATTTGGGGGAGCCACAATTCTCCTGATGTAGTGAGAATGAAAGGGAGTTTGGAGGCACAGAAACAACTTTCTCCATAGTACTGATCTGCCTAGGGGTTTTTCTTTTCTTTAATTCAACCAGACACTTAAAATATTAACTCACTTATAATGTGCATTATTACATGCATGGTACTTTACTTGTATTTAAATGTATTAACTCATTCAATCCTCATAAAGTTGTATGCAGTAAATCCTATTGTTATCCCCATCTGACCCTGGAGGCAACTGAGGCTCAAATTTTAAATACCTTGTCCACACAGTTTGTTAAATAGAAGAGCGTGATTTAAGCCCAGTTTCTCTGACTCCCAGAATTATACCCCTTGACATTTTATAGCTGAGAAGTCAGAGGCTTACAGAACTCTTTTAGCTTCCCCAAAGACATGTAGAAGGTTAATGAAAGTGTCCAGAATGAAATCAGATACACACAAGTCTGTGTATCTGGCTCTACTGGGCTGGTGGTCCACATGTCCCCGATGCCCTGCAGTCAGAGTTGATCTAACCATACATGTGTCCTTACTTCACTAGCTTTTATTAGTCTTTTCTCCACATCTCTGAAAGTACACGTTCTTTCATGGCCAAAGCAGCTTTTAAAATATTGGCAGATTTTTTAATACTATAAATGCTATACTTCATAATGCTAAAATATAAATTCGATAGAACTAGGATTTGGAACTTAGACCCCCATAATCAACTTCCAGCACAGTACATAGAAAAGAAGGTTGCTATCTGGGCCAAAAGGAAGTGGAAGAAGGATAATTCACCAAGAACTGTGTATGAATGACTAGAGTTTGTAATATCCACTCTTTGTTTTATCTGTTTCTTGCTCAAGCATGTAAATATGCAGGTGGTCCTAAAACTGCTATAGCCCACTGTGTAACTGGTAATACACCATAATAAAGGTTTATTCATGCTGGATATTAATATAGAGAACAATTAATAGCCCTTTTCATAATTCATTGATGAGGTATTTTGAAACTTTACTGAAGTTTCTTCCAAGTATGGATGTTGAGATCAAGGTCAATTCTGTGAAGAGTACAATTTCAGACAAATTTAGAAAGCTCAGGAAGTTACTGTGTAAGACTCACATTCAATATCTTTAAAGAATAAAATATTGGCATAAATCAAGAGTTCACAATTAATATTTGACATAAATTATTTGTGATTATTCTCATATAGTTAATAAGTTAAAAATAATTTTTACATAGATTTTCTCATATAATCACCCAAAGCAGTTCTTTTGAGATAAGTGTTATTATGTCCAACATACACATGAAACTAGGGTTTAGAAAGTGATAAATAACTTACCCCAAATCAGACAATGGAAGAGGCAGAATCCAGAATTCCAAACCACATCTCTTTGATGCTGGAGCCCACACCCTTAGTAATTTCACTGATGCTTAATCAATATCTTCTTTAAAGCCAAAAATTTTAAACAAGTTTCAATTTTTTTTTTAAATCTCAAATTCCTATCTTTTGAAGCAATGGCTCTCGAACATAATTTAACAATTGTAGCAATATATCTAAAGGCGCAGATAACAGTCTTCCGTTTACTTCCAGGTTTGGGACCACTTTCTAGTAGAGGTTGCTAAAAATTTGACCACTTCATAAAACGGAATGCTTCTGCATATTAAAGACTTTAGATACTTCTATTTTTTAATAGCTTAATGTTCATATCCTTCTTTGCACTCAGTCACCCAGTCATGTCTTGACTCTTTACAGTCACATGGACTGCCAGCCCGGCTTCTCTGTCTATGGAATTCTCCGGGCAACAATACTGGAGCAGATTGCCATTTTCCACTCAAAGGGATCTTCCCTCTTGCATCTCCTGAGTTGGCAGATGGGTTCTTTGTCACTAGTGCCACCTGGGAAACCCATCTTTCTTTATCTAATCTTTTCAGAATGTCTTGTCATATTCTTTTTAATTTGCCAAACAGAACTAAGATTCACTGCAACCAAACATGCCAGGAGGTCAGACAGAGAAATTTAATTTAGGAATATGGTTTAGCCAAACTTTAACTGCTCCAAAAAATAAGGTGTGACAAACTATTAATTATAAAATGCTGATATCATTGCTCCGTTATATCTAGCATGAAGGCATTAGGATAAAGTTAAATAGTATGCTTCAAATTAACTACGTTAGCAGGAACTAAGAGATCTGAGACATTCTGTTTATTCGTGTTTATACACAAACGTTGGAGAAGACTCTTGAGAGTCCCTTGGACTGCAAGGAGATCCAACCAGTCCATTCTGAAGGAGATCAGCCCTGGGATTTCTTTGGAAGGAATGATGCTAAAGCTGAAACTCCAGTACTTTGGCCACCTCATGAGAAGAGTTGACTCATTGGAGAAGACTCTGATGCTGGGAAGGATTGGGGGCAAGAGGAGAAGGGGATGCCAGAGGATGAGATGGCTGGATGGCATCACTGACTCAATGGATGTGAGTCTCAGTGACCTCCGGGAGTTGGTCATGGACAGGGAGGCCTGGCGTGCTGTGATTTTGGGTCACAAAGAGTCGGACACGACTGAGTGACTGATCTGATCTGATACACAAACGTGTATGTGTTCTGATTTTATAATAGAACCTGCTTAGCAAAGATTTCTCTCTCAATTTACCACTAAAATACCTTTTTAAAGTGGAAGAATATAAAGATCTCATGAGTGCATCAAAATTAAAATGGAGCCTTAGACTACTGGCAGAATCTTAGAAGACATTGCACTTATTAATAGCAATGAATGGAAAATTTCCAATGGTAGCTGACCTAGACTGGTAGAAGTAAAGATGACTTGCAGAAGTGGGGAAGGCTTTATTTCTTCCCCATAGTCTATCTGGTTTAGAATCCCAAAACCCAGATACACCAGGATATGAATGGATTGGTGTCAGTCTGCTCAAATGATGGGCTTTGAGGCTAGTGTACTGTTATTCCTTCCCCATCATCAGCAAAAGTCTCTTCTGTAGCCATTCAGTATTTGTTATTCCTCTAAAACAAGACAGAAGTTAAGGGAAGATCAGAAGGTTAGGCCCAAAGAAGGGAAGAAGAGATCCCAGCATGAAGGGCTGAGTCAGACAGAGCACAAGTGAAGACAACAAAATCTAAGGCTTGCTGGAGAAAGGGGAGGAGATGAGATGGAAGATCTGATAATGGACTAGACAGCTTTTAACCATAAGTAACCAGAAAGCTATGGAAGTTCTCCAAGACTACATCCAGGGGTAGAAAAAGAAACTCTGACAATGCATTAATGAGAAAGACACAAATCCATCATACATATCTATCCACTAAACTGACACTTTTCAATTAATGGGTTTTTCCTTTCAAGAATGAAAAAAATTTTGCCTCCCATTCACCTTCTTGGAAGAGGAAGAGATACAGTGGAATAAAGTTGTGGCCTCATGAAAAAGGAGTACAAGGAAAAAAGCTAACACAAGAAACAAAGTTTATAGCAACTGCTTCAAAATTAACTCTAAAATTCAGTATTCAATAAATAATATGATTAAGGAATTGGATAAGTTTGGCAACATAGTAAAGAAATGAACACATCAAGGCAATTAGAAATTCTAGGTAATACTGAGTACACTCAAGAAAGTTACAGTATACATATGCTGCAATCAAAAACACATGACACAGTTGTGAGCAACTAATGCTGCTGCTGCTGCTAAGTCACTTCAGTAGTGTCCGGCTCTTCGCGACCCCATGGACTGCAGCCTACCAGGCTCCTCCATCCATGGGATTTTCCAGGCAAGAGTACTGGAGTGGGGTACCATTGCCTTCTCCATGAGCAACTAATAGTAGATAAGAATTCATTTGACCTTCTGAGGAATTTTTTCCTTCAAGCAACACTGTTTCAGTGGCATAGAGTGTCGTCTCTTTCTCTAGGAATGGAATTATGCTAAATGGTTCCAAACTGCAAAATATTTACATAATAATAATATTGGAAATCCTATTTAGTGGTTTTTCAATGTGCAGAATTAACCTAGAGAGAAATTACAGAAGACTTAATTATAGACACACATTGTAAAACCTGACAATGGAAAAGCAATGGCTTAACTGACAGAATTAGAGATATGTGGTAGAGAATGGAGGGGCTGAAATATTTTGGTCTTAAGACGTGGGGGATTATTGTGTCAATTATAGCTCAGTAAAGCTGGAAAAAAGTGGAAGATTCAAAGGAATTCTAAATGTGGTGGATTAAAAGACAAACTAAATTACTTTACAACAGTACCTCATAAAATAATACAAAATGTAATTAATAAAACAGTATATAAATTGAAAAACACAGAATAGTATCAAAAATTGGAAGAAGACAGAAAACATAGGGGGAGATGGTATAAACATGAAAAATCCCTCATCTGTGGCATGTAGTCAATGGTTAGTGCATTAAAGCTTTACTTCAGTGTAGAGTTTCTATCTCATCTTAGAAATATGCAATAAGCATTATTAAGTTGGAAATTTAAGTTGCTTTTACCATGTCACAGCTCTAAATAATGCTGTGATGAAAATCTTTGGACATAAGTATGTGTATCATTTTTATTATTTCTTCAGGATTTTTTTTTTTTTAGAAATTATCAGACTAAAGGAATATGACCCTCATGGTCATATTACCAACTGAGAGATAATTATATTTATAGCTGGATATGGCTACTATGGAAAGACTAAAGATAATTTTTTATGCTTTTTAAACTTTTTTTTAAAATTTTGAGGTATTTGACTCACATGCAGCTGTAGCAAATAACAGAGATTTCCCACATTCTTTACCCAGTTTCCCTCAGTGGTAATACATTGCAAAACAGGACAATATAAAAACCAATCAACACTGATACAATTTACTGACATTCACTTTTAGTTGCACTCCTGCATGTGTGTGTGTGTGTGTGTGTGTGTGTGTGTGTACTCAGTTTCATGCAATTTTATCACAGATGTAGGTTCAGGGAACCACCACCACTGTTAAGACACAGAACGTTCTACCACCACAAGGATTCCTCGTGTTACCCTTTATATAATTACACTCACCTCCCTTTTTGCTTCCTTTTACCTAACTCCTGACAACCACTAATTTGTTCCCTGTTGCTATCATGATGCCATCCCTGGTGGCTCAATCGGTAAAGAATCTGCCCACAATGTGAGAGACCCAAGTTTCGATCCCTGGTTCGGGAAGATTCCCTGGAGGAGGAAATGGCAACTCACTCTAGTATTCTTACATGGAGAATCCCAAGATAGAGGAGCTTGGAGGGCTACAGTCCATAGTGTTGCAAAGAGTCAGACATGACTGAAGCGACTTAGCACGCACACAAGCATTGCTATCATGTTGCCATGTCAAAAATGTTATATAAATACAATCATATAGTATTTAACCTCTCGGGACTGACTTTTTACATTCATCATAATTCCCATGGAGATCTATCCAAGTTGTTGCATCAACTGTTTTCCCCTTATCCCTGAATAATATTCTATGACACAACTATAAATCAGTTTATTTAACCACTAACCCATTGACTAAGAGCCAATACAAAACACTTATTAGAGTGTTTGAACTTGTTCACTTTGTGAAAAAAGATTTGTCAACCTACCTAAAGACATTTACTTTGGCCAAGTAAAAGAAGTTCAAAAGAATGGAAGAAAGTTCAAAAGAATGAAAGGAGTTAGAAACTGCTAAAGCATTTGTTGAATGTTTATCATTTAGTTTTCAAAGTAACCCTAGACTTGAAATTACACCCATTATACTATTAATAAAAACAAGGCTCACAAAGTTTAAATGAATACCCACAGCTATTAACTAGTTGACCTATGACTGAAATCTAAGTTTTTCCCACCTTAAATCTATTCCGTCTGGCCCTCACTACACCACACTGACTATGATGTCACAGGAAGACACCAATAGAACACCCTGGATAAGAGACAGTATCCATCTTGGACGAGTAGTGAAGTCAACACAAGTGAGCTGGGAGAACAAAAATTCAATTGCCTTTCTGCCCGGTTACTTGACCACTGTGATTTTTCTGTCCCCAGATTCTTTTGCTCAACCTCCTTGAAACCCAGATTATATGCCCAAAGTTCTCCTACTCCTAAAAAGGCAAAAAATACAAATCAAAAAAAAAAAAAAAGACTTAACCAGAATACAATGAATAAAGATGTTAGAATCAAAGAGGGTTATTGTGGCAAAAATGATAGACCAAAGAAATCTCTGCTAACTCATGCTCCTGGAAGGAATTAAGTACTTGAGGATAAAATAGTCTTCCTTCTTCCATTTCTCCCACGTGCTGCCATGGTAGTGCTCCATAATTTTTTTTGTCACAACATCCAGATAAATCACTGAAACCACTACCTCTGCCATCAAGTTGATTTCAAATTACACCAGAGCACTGAGTTGGGGTCCCAGGACTGTCCCTCTACTAGCTTCTTCTTTGTGGCCATGCCGCCACCCACTCTCAGAGGAGACTGCATCTTGCTTACTAGACAGAGATAAATTCCTCCCTGGCACACTCATCAGACACTAAGCCAGACCCATCTCTTTCCCCCTCTCATTTCCTCCCTCACCCCGGTTATTTATAGAGATCACAGGTGAATCGGGGGAAATTATTACAGAGCAATGACTGCTGAAAGGCTGGAAGCTAAGGAAGATGGATTATCATGGCTCTGACATGATTTGTATGGATTTCCAAAATTAAGCTGTTCGCTTTAGAGTGACCACCTTCCTCCCGCCCTGGGCTTCGCAGCTGCCCTGGTGATAACCTTCATCTGCACTTGTGAGCCCAGAAAGCTGAGCACGTTTCCCATTACCTTTCAAGCGAGTGTGTAGGGTTCTTCTGGCCCCTTAGTAATAGCAGGGCTGTGAGTGAACAGAGTGATAAACACCTACTGTGAGGGATGTAGCATGAACAGATCTCATCACCTGCCATTAGCTCCCAATGAATAATGCAACACATTCTCCGTGGCAGGTGTCAAGGGTGGGAGGGAGACTTGCTCCTGTGAATGCTCCGGTGAGCATTTCAGCACAAAGTAAAAGATGAGAGCAACAGATACATGTGACAAAATTACACAAGCTATTGTGTCTTAAAAGAAAGGGGAACTTTTTACTTTCACAAATACCTGACAGGTTTTCTTTCTTTCTTTCTCTACCCTTACAGTTAGGGTAGGGTAATGCTCCCTTTTCTTAAATTTTTACCTTTCTAATATGGACCCCTTGCAAAGGGATAGTTTCTCTTTGATTGCATTGCTCAGACAATAGCACATTTTTCTGTCAGTTCCAATACTTTCTATGCTTTGTATATCTTGGTCTTGATTTGCATAGGTGAACCTCTATTGAATTTTTATTAAACTTTATAGGTTTGTGTTAAATAGACATATCAAATATGAGCAAATGCAATCATTTCTGCATACATTTATACCCCCATGTGCATACACACACATACACACATACACATACACGCACATTAAAAGTGGTAATTTTTGGCCCAAGAAATGGATAGCTAACAGGTTTGTTTGCCTTTGAGAATCTGTCCAAAGGGAATAATATAACATCAGACCAGCAGAATCTAAGACAAAAATGGGATCCATTATCGGTTAATCACAGCACACAAATTCATCTATCTGAGAGCCACAAATTGAGGTAATTTGTAGCCTCAGATCCCAACATGGGGAAAACTTCTGACTAAACTTGGTCAACTTTGCTCAAGACTAGCACAGTTTCAAAGCATCAGAAATAGTTTTGCCCTTTTCAGCCAGCTGTCATATAGCTTCCAATATGACCAGACATGAGAATTAAATTCCAGGACTAATTAGCCATGACCCTTACCCCTACATTTCACATTTTCTGAGGCCAAAATGCCAAATCTTCTTGTTGTATTGATCTTCACCATTTTACGTGAGTAGGAACATCTTTTTAAAGTCCTCTGGGTAATATTTTGCTAGAGAATTTTTAAATGTGGTACATACCCCTACCACTAAAATAGTCACTGAAGAACACATAGCAATAAGCTTTCGCCTTCACCTAATTCTGTATCTGCCCTTATCAATGGAGCAAATGAAGCCCCCAGACTTCCCCTGCCACTACCATAGTAACGAAGGGGAAAGGTCTGGGACAAACCGCAGCACCAGGGGAAATTATAGCAAACCTTGCCTTTGACTCTGATAGCTGTTTTTCTCTTCAGAGTAGAAGAGAACAGTGCCACTTTTAGGTATCATATAAAGTTATAAATCTAAGATTTTCATATTAACTCCCCTCTATAACTTATTTTGGGTGTTGACACTTAATCAAAAAACTATTTCTTGGGGTGAAATAGTTACCACTTAAACATTTAGGGAAAACAAATAATAAATCACCTAGTAATCTCCTGAAAGTGGGGTCTCAAATACAGAAATTCTAAATTCTATATGGATTTCATGAAGGAAAGTAACAACAAAAATTAAGGTATTGGTGTGTAAAGTAATATATTATACTATAAGACTTCAAAGACTATAGAAAAATAAAGATAACAAAATAAAAATTATCCTGTGTTCATTCACCTGTTGATATTTTAGTGCATATCATTTTGAATTTATATATATGTGTGTGTGTATACACACACAGTCTTTTAAAAATAATTATACTATGAAAAATACTTTCATCATATATTTCTTAATTCACTGTGGAATACCTTTCCTTTTCAATAATCATGGGTATGCACAATTTTTGAATTCAGTTTATTTAAATTAAAAAATGAAAATAGTTCACTCACTCTTACCACCACCAGCCCCTTAACTCTGGCAACACCAATCTGTTCTCTGTATCTATAAGCTTGGTTTCTAATTTTTTTTTTTATTTCACATATAAGAGATCATATAGCTTTTACCTTTCTCTCTAGTGCTCACTGTATATCATTCTGGCCATTATTTTTCAGAATCAACATCTTGAAAAGGGTGATTACACTTAGTTGACACAAATGGAGTTGTTCCAGAGAAATGGGTACATATAGTCTACAGCTAGGGACATATTTCTTTTACCTGGTTAACCCAAGAAACTGGGATCCATATGCTGCCTTCAACTGCCCAGTAATATCTAGGTTAGTCTCGACCTCCATACCTCCCAAGCCCTTGTAAGAAAATATATCAGAATCCATTGATTCATTTGACAGTATCTTTGAAGCACATAAGATGTGCCTGGAATGCACCAAGTGCTGGGACTGATCGTGTCCCTGTGCAAAGGAGGATTACATTCCAGCAGGGAAAACGGGCAGTAAATAATTAATCAAAAAAACACACAAGTATGTAAGCATTGAGATCATTGTTATAAAGGCAATAAAAATGAATTTCTAATGAAAAACCAGGAAAGGGGTCTACAGTAGTGAAATCTATCAGAGAAGACCATGTAGGAGTGGACACTTGACCAGACAGTAAGGAAGATACACAACTGACTGGTTCCAAATAGGAAAAGGAGTACATTAAGGCTGTATATTGTCACCCTGCTTATTTAACTTATGCAGAGTATATCATGAGAAATGCTGGGCTGGAAGAAGCACAAGGTAGAATCAAGATTTCTGGGAGAAATATCAATAACCTCAGATACGCAGATAATGCCACCCTTATGGCAGAAAGTAAAGAGGAACTAAAAAGTCTCTTGATGGAAGTTAAAGAGGAGAGTGAAAAAGTTGGCTTAAAGCTCAACATTCAGAAAACGAAGACCATGGCATCTGGTCCCATCACTTCATGGGAAATAGATGGGGAAACAGTGGAAACAGTGTCAGACTTTATTTTGGGGGGCTATAAAATCATTGCAGATGGTGATTGCAGCCATGAAATTAAAAGATGCTTACTCCTTGGAAGGAAAGTTATGACTAACCTAGATAGCATATTAAAAAGCAGAGATATTACTTTGCCAACAAAGGTCCATCTAGTCAAGGCTATAGTTTTTCCACTGGTCATGTGTGGATGTGAGAGTTGGACTGTGAAGAAAGCTGAGTACCAAAGAATTGATGCTTTTGAACTGTGGTGTTGGAGAAGACTCTTGAGAGTCCCTTGGACTGAAAGGAGATCCAACCAGTCCATCCTAAAGGAGACCAGTCCTGGGTGTTCATTGGAAGGACTGATGCTAAAGCTGAAACTCCAATACTTTGGCCACGTGATGCGAAGAGCTGACCCATTGGAAAAGACCTTGATGCCGGGAGGGATTGGGGGTAGGAGGAGAAGGGGATGACAGAGGATGGTTGGATGGCATCACCAACTCGATGCACATGAGTTTGTGTGAACTATGGGAGTTGGTGATGGACAGGGAGGCCTGGTGTGCTGCGATTCATGGGGTTGGACACGAATGAGCAACTGAACTGAACTGAAGGAAGATAAGCTATGCAAGTCCAGGTTCTCCAAGAAGCAGAAGCCAAGATAGGGTTAAAGGTACAAAGAATATTAACAACCCCTAGAAGCCGGGAAGGCAAGGAAATGAATTCTCCTCTAGGGCCCCAGAGAGGAATTTAACCCTGCTGACACTTTGATGTTAGCCTCAGTTCAGTTCGACTTCCCTGGTCACTCAGATGATAAAGCATCTGCCTACAATGCCGGAGACTGGGGTTCAATGCCTGGGTTGGGAAGATCTCCTGGAGAAGTAAATGGCAACCCACTCCAGCTTTCTTGCCTGCAATCCCATGGATGGAGGAACCTGGTAGACTACAGTCCATGGAGTCGCAAAGAGTTGAACAGGACTGAGCAACTTCACTTTCAGTTCAGTTCAGTCACTTAGTTGTGTCCGATTCTTTGAGACCCCCATGGACTGCAGCATGCCAGGCCTCCCTGTCCATCACCAACTCCAAGAGCTTGCTCAAATTCATGGCCATCAAATCAGTGATGCCATCCAACCATCTCGTCCTCTGTGGTCCCCTTCTCCTGCCTTCAATCTTTCCCAGCATCAGGGTCTTTTCCAATGAGTCAGTTCTTCACATCAGGTGGCCAGAGTATTGGAGTTTCAACTTCAACATCAGTCCATTGAACACCCAGGACTGATCTCCTTTAGGATGGACTGGTTGGATCTCCTTGCAGTCCAAGGGACTCTCAAGAGTCTTCTCCAACACCACATTTCAAAAGCATCAATTCTTTGGTGCTCAGCTTTCTTTATAGTCCAAATCTCATATCCATATATGACTACTGGAAAAACCAGCCTACCGAGACACATTTCAGGGACTGTGGAAATATATACCACACACAAGGTAGGGATAGACCTCTCCAAATAGACAAAGTAGAAAGATATTTGTGTCTCATATTAATGCTTACCAAAGGATGACCTCAGCCTAAAAGGATTTCAATAATTGGATTGATAGCATGACCTGTTCTGTGAATTACCTTTGACTCATTTCACTAGTTACTCCTGTCACTCCCAATGGGCTCTTGAGCAAAGTAGCCATGACAGTAGTAATGGAGGTTATGAAAGGGTTCAGCAATATGGATATCCACCTACAAAATGAATGGTTAGGTTTACATACCCGAAGAAAGTATGTAATATAAGGCTCAAAATTTGGAAAGATAACCATTTGATAAGTCTGCTGCTGCTGCTGCTGCTATGTCAATTCAGTCATTCCAACTCTGTGCAACCCCATAGATATCAGCCCACTAGGCTCCTCTATCCCTGGGATTCTCCAGGCAAGAACACTGGAGTGGGTTGCCATTTCCTTCTCCAGTGCACAAAAGTGAAAGTGAAGTCACTCAGTCATGCCTGACTCTTAGCGACCCCATGGACTGCAGCCTACCAGGCTCCTCCGTACATGGGATTTTCCAGGCAAGAGTACTGGAGTGGGTTGCCATTGCCTTCTCCTCCATCTGTTATCAAATAATCCCTTTGACTAGTTTCTTTACTGATTCACTAAATAGATATTTAGGAGTGTTTTTTTAAAGTATTAGATAATAAAAAGAACTTTGGTACACTGAAAACATATTTTAAGACTGTTCTTTATGTACAATAATTATCCTGAACTCTAAAGCAGACTGTGGTGTTGGAGAAGACTCTTGGGAGTTCCTTGGACTGCAAGGAGATCCAACCAGTCCATCCTAAAGGAAATCAGTCCTGAATATTCATTGGAAGGACTGATGCTGAAGCTGAAACTCCAATACTTTGGCCACCTTATGCGAAGAACTGACTCACTGGAAAAGAGTCTGATGCTGGGAAAGATTGAAGGCAGGAGAAGGCACAACAGAAGATGAGATGGTTGGATGGCGTCATCAATTCAATGGACATGAGTTTGAGTAAACTCCGGGAGTTAGTGATGGACAAGGACTGGCATCATCGATTCAGTGGACATGAGTTTGAGTAAACTCCAGAAGTTGCTGATGGACAAGGACAGCACTCCAAGCCTGGAGTGCTGCAGTCTATGAGGTCATAAAGAGTCAAACATGACTGAGTGACTGAACTGAACTGAACTAAGGCACATGATAAGCATTAATCAATTCAGAAAACCATAAACCAGTAATTAATGAAATTACTCACAAATATTTCCTGCATCAATTTTATGTGGAACAACCCATTCATTTAATATCTCTTAGAAATAGCAACTAGATGGCTGGAAGTGGTTGGAATTCTGGTAAAAATATGCCTAGTGTCATTGGTAACATCTAAATATCCTTCCTCCTGACTTCTGTGGTTCCAGTCAATGTCCAAATTGGTTTTCAGCCTTCTAATCAATTCTGTAAACCATATGTAGTAGGAAGCTTCTAAAATGGATCCCAGTGACCGCCACCTTCTCATATTAATGTCCCTGTGCAATTGCTTTCCCTCATATATAGGTTAAACCTTGGGACTTACTTCTAATGAGCAAAAATGGCAAAAGCAATGGGATATTCCTTTTTAAATTATGTTATGTAAGATCATGACTTCCATCTTTCTCCCACACTCTTGTCTCTCTCTCTTTCTGTCTCTCTGCACTTCCTCACTCCAATGAAGTGAGCTGCCACCTTGTAATCTGCCCAACAGAGAGGCCACAAAGCAGGAGACTGAGGGAGGCCACAGCCAGCTGAGAAATCGAGGCCCTCGATCCAACAGTCCTTAAAGAGCTGAACATTGCTAACAACCATGCAGCTGAGTTTGAAAGTAGACTCTTCCCTGTCTGAGTCGTAGTATTTCTGTGTGCCTGGCCAGCACTTTGAATATAACACTGCAAAGAGATCTTGAGCCAGAGAATCTTGCTAAGCCATTCTCAGATTCCTGGGCCACTAAATCTGTGAAATAAACAATTCAGTGGCTCCCTGGAGCAAGTTATCTACTCCACATGTTACATTTGAGGATGCAGGCTGAGGAATCAGTGGCTAACTAGGATATATCCTCAGAACATCAAAAACTGAAAGACCAAGCCCAGACACTCAAGTACATTTCAACCTCTGGCTAATACCATGTCTGCTAACATTTCATTGGATGAAACAAGTCACGTGGCCAGCCCAAAGTCAAGAGGTAGGAATGTATATCCTACCATAGGCCATGGCAAAGTTATGGACACATATAGCTACTCCAAGGCCATAAATTATTAGGGTTAATTCTTCAATCTACCTACCACACACCCAATAACTTTTCTTAAAATATCTAAGATTGCTTTCCGTTTTTTTGCAACTTTCTTACTGATTCAATGTATCAGAGTACAAAGAAGCAGGCAATGGGGAAAAACTATAAAGAGTATGTGGGCCCAATAATAATGACCATTTAAACCATGGCATATTCCTGAATGAAGTAAATAATGTGACATTTTTAAAAATACATTTGATGTATAATATTATGCTAGTTTCAGGTGTACTACATAGTGATCAAAGGCTAATAGAGTTCTGCCAAGGAAACACACTGGTCATAGCAAACAACCTCTTCCAACAACACAAGAGAAGACTCTATACATGGACATCACCAGATGGTTAACACCGAAATCAGATTGATGATATCCTTTGTAGCCAAAGACGGAGAAGCTCTATACAGTCAGCAAAAACAAGACCGGGAGCTGAATGTGGTTCAGACCATGAACTCCTTATTGCCAAATTCAGACTGAAATTGAAGAAAGTGGAGAAAACCACTAGACCATTCATATATGACCTAAATCAAATGCCTTATGATTATACAGTGGAAGTAAGAAATAGATTTAAGGGACTAGATCTGATAGACAGAGTGCCTGATGAACTATGGATGGAGGTTTGTGACATAGTACAGAAGACAGGGATCAAGACCATCCCCAAGAAAAAGAAATGCAAAAAAGCAAAATGGTTGTCTGAGGAGGCCTTACAAATAGCTGTGAAAAGAAGGGAAGTGAAAAGCAAAGGAGAAAAGGAAAGATATACCCATTTGAATGCAGAGTTCCAAAGAATAGCAAGGAGAAATAAGAAAGGCTTCCTCAGTGATCAGTGCAAAGAAATAGAGGGAAACAACAGAATAGGAAGGACTGGAGATTGCTTCAAGAAAATTAGAGATACTAAGGAAACATTTTATGCAAAGATGGGCTCAATAAAGGACAGAAGTGGTATGAACCTAACAGAAGCAGAAGATATTAAGAAGAGGTGGCAAGAATACACAAAAGAACTGTACAAAACAGATCTTCAAGACCCAGATAATCACGATGGTGTGATCACTCACCTAGAGCCAGACATCCTGGAATGTGAAGTCAAGTGGGCCATAGGAAGCATCACTACAAATAAAGCTAGTGGAGGTGATGGAATTCTAGTGGAGCTATTCCAAATCCTGAAAGATGATGCTATGAAACTGCTGTACTCAGTATGCCAGCAAATTTGGAAAACTCAGCAGTGGCCACAGGACTGGAAAAGGTACTGCACAATTGCACTCATCTCACACGCTAGTAAAGTAATGCTCAAAATTCTCCAAGACAGGCTTCAGCAATACATGAACCATGAACTTCCAGATGTTCAAGCTGGTTTTAGAAAAGGCAGAGGAACCAGAGATCAAATTGCCAACATCCGCTGGATCATGGAAAAAGCAAGAGAGTTCCAGAAAAACATCTATTTCTGCTTTATTGACTATGCCAAACCCTTTGACTGTGTGGATCACAATAAACTGTGGGAAATTCTGAAAGAGATGGGAATACCAGACCATCTGACCTGCCTCTTGAGAAACCTGTATGCAGGTCAGGAAGCAACAGAACTGGACATGGAACAACAGATTGGTTCCAAATAGGAAAAGGAGTACGTCAAGTATGTATATTGTCACCCTGCGTATTTAACTTCTATGCAGAGTACATCATGAGAAATGCTGGGCTGGAGGAAACACAAGCTGGAATCAAGATTGCCAGGAGAAATATCAATAACCTCAGATATGCAGATGATGCCACCCTTATGGCAGAAAGTGAAGAAGAACTAAAGAGCCTCTTGATGAAAGTTAAAGAGGAGAGTGAAAAAGTTGGCTTAAAGCTCAACATTCAGAAAAAGATGATCATGGCATCCAGTTCCATCACTTCATGGCAAATAGATGGGGAAACAGTGGGAACAGTGGCTGACTTTATTTTTCTGGGCTCTAAAATCACTGCAGATGGTGATTGCAGCCATGAAATTAAATGACACTTGCTGCTTGGAAGGAAAGTTATGACCAACCTAGATAGCATATTAAAAAGCAGAGACATTACTTTGCCCACAAAGGTCCATCTAGTAAAGGCTATGGTTTTTCCAGTGGTTATGTACGGATGTGAGAGTTGGACTATAAAGAAAGCTGAGCGCCGAAGAATTGATGCTTTTGAAATGTGGTGTTGAATAAGACTCTTGAAAGTCCCTTGCATTCCAAGGAGGTCCAACCATTCCATGCTAAAGGAGATCAGTCCTGGGTGTTCATTGGAAGAACTAATGTTGACGCTGAAACTCCAATACTTTGGCCACCTGATGTGAAGAGCTGACTCATTGGGAAAGACCCTGATGCTGGGAAAGATTGAGGGCAGCAGGAGAAGGGGATGACAGAGGATGAGATTGTTGGATGGCATCACCGACTCAATGGACATGGGTTTGGGTGGACTTCAGGAATTGGTGATGGACAGGGAGGTCTGGCATGCTGCAGTTCATGGGATCACAAAGAGTTGGACACAACTGAGTGACTCTACTGACTGACATAGTGATTGGACATTCACACATTTTATAAAATGATCACAATAACTCGAGTAACCATCTAGTGCCATACAAAGTTATTACAATACTATTGACAGTATTTCTTATACTATAGATATGACATGCTCCAGCCATGATTTATTTTATTTTATAACTAGAGGTTTGTTTCTTTTAATTCCTTTCATCTGTTTTACACCCTCCACCTACCTCTCCTTTAGCCACCTCCTATTTTGTCTTCTGTACCTATAATCTGTTTTCATTTGGGCAATTTTTTTGGCTGTACTCCATGACATGCAGAACTGTCACCAACCAGACATCAAACCCATGCCCAGTGCAGTGGACATGTGGAGTCTTAACCACTGGACCACCAAGGAAATCTTCTTGTCATTTTTCTTATTTTGTTTGTTTTAATATGTATTTTAAAGTAAGGAATTTCAGTCCTACACACACATATACACACCAATCACACATACACTTTTCTTCCATAGTAACAGTTCCAGGTTGGTCAGGTTAAGGACATTAGCCATACTGCTAATAAAAAGAGTACATAAACGTGTCAGCAGAGGAGCTAAAAGTCAAGTACACATGTAAGGGTACAAAAGGGATATCTCTTTTTATTGGACTAGCATTTTTCTATGGGGAAGTAAGACTTAAGAGACTGAGAATCTGGTGCCCTAACTAAAAATAAAGGAATTATGAAACCAACTAAGGGAAGATTATGCTGAAAGACAGAAGATTAAGCTGTAAAAGAAAGTGAGGTAGTGAAGAAAAATCTGATCCATACTGGATGTTTATGAGCTAAGCTGAAAACAGAGATGTCTCAGAAGCTTAACTACTTGAACAGAGGCCACCAAACTAATTTTCTCTAAGTTGGACTGGCTTGGAAAATGGTACAATGGTACAATCTAGGTCATGATTTTATATATCAATTTAAAATAAAACAGAAACAGATATCTACAGTTTTGTACCAATAGGTTGAAATCAAAATGTATATCTTACTTGTTTAATTACCCCCAGATCCTAACACTGTTGTTTGCTTTTGGTAGGGATCAAAGACCTGTTTCCAATAATCAATTTTAGTGAAGAAATTTCTTGAGAAAGCAGCATTTGGACTTTAGTGAAAACATAGGGGAGGAAAGAAGTCATGTGAGTTAAAACAGGGCTCTAGAGCAGAAATCAACCATATGGGTTGAATCATGTTCCCTCAAAGATCTGTTCAAATCCTAACCCCCACCACATCTGAATGTGACCTTATTTAAAATAGAGTTTTTGCATATACAATAAAGATGTTACGACAAAATTATACTAGATTAGGACAGACACAGAGAGGGATGGACACATGGGAGGTCATAGGATGATGGAGGAAGAGACTGGAGTGATGCAGCCAAAGGATGCCAAGGATTGCTAGCAATTACCAGAAGCCAGGAAAAAAGACATGGAACAGATTATCTCTCAGGGCCACCAGAAGGAAAACCAACATTGTCAACCTCTTGATTTTGGACTTCTAACCTCCAGCACTGTGAGAGAATATATTTCTGTTGTTTTAAGCCACCAAAGTAATGATAATTTGTTATGGCAGCACTAGGGACTTAATACACCAACTGCATTTCACTTGATCTTTGATTGCTTTACAAAGTGCTTAACAAATAACAAAAACACTAATTTTTATAAATGGTTATATTGAAAGAGAATCCATGTAGACTGGAGAATGTCACAACAACATCAATACCTCTTATTTGAATGAGGCCACACCCACCACAGATACCCTATGTTACAGGAGGGTTGAAGTCTATTAGTACAGGAGCACAAAGAGCAGAGACAAGGTCCAGTCGCCTTATTTTCTAGCCTTAGGAGATGAGCAATGCACCATCCATAATGCTTAGTGAATGTGGCCTTGATGAGTAGTATTCAGGGAGCCTGGAAAATAAAACCAGGCCAGCCTTTCAGCAACTTTGAGCAGCTGTTGGGAAGCCAACAAGATGGGGCCATCTGAACATGCCCTCACCAAGTTCATTAGGACATGCCAGTACACATTATTATAACTGAAAATCATAAGCCAGAAAAGACTCTTTAGGGAATAGGTTGTTATCACCAGGCTGTTCCATAACATAGCTTCTCACAGATGCTGTTAACTATATCACTATCCTTGGACAAAGCCGAACTGCGATGACCCTCTTTTCCAATTATAACAATCACATCTTTGCATGCAATTTTTCTTGAAATGTGATGAATTCACAAGTTTGTCAAAAGCCTAGTCTCAAAAATGAATGCACTTCTTTAAGCAAAATCTAAGTATAATTTTACAGGGACTATCCCAGTATTAGGAAGAAGGAATACAACATTTTTTAAAGTAATTATTTGATGCCATTTATTGCTATTTTTTTTTTTTTTTGGTGAGGGGGGGCTTCTTAAATTACCTGGGAACAAAACTGCATATTCCCTTAAATGTGAGTGAAATGTACTGTTTTTAAAAGTCAGCCTTTCTAAAAAGATACATAAAGGGCTTAAGGGTATCCAGGAAAAAAAAATAATTAAAAGAAAACGAGGAAAAATAAAATTTTTAAATCAAGTGTATTTTGATATTTCTGTTCAGTTCAGTTGCTCAGTCACATCCAATCTTTGGCCCCAATGGACCATAGCATGCCAGGCCTCCCTGTCTATCACCAACTCCCAGAGTTTACCCAAACTCATGTCCATTAAGTAAGTGATGCCATCCAACCATCTCATCCTCTGTCGTCCCCTTCTTCTCCTGCCCTCAATCTTTCCCAGCACCAGGGGCTTTTCAAATGAGTCACCTTTTCACATCAGGTGGCCACAGTATTGGAGTTTCAGCTTCAACATCAGTCTCTCTAATGAACACTCAGGATTGACCTCCTTTAGGATGGTCTGGTTGGACCTCCTTACTATCCAAGGGACTCTCAAGAGTCTTCTCCAACACCACATTTCCAAAGCAATTTTTCAGCACTCAGCTTTCTTTATAGTCCAACTCTCACATCCATACATACATCACATCCATACGTGACCACTGGAAAAACCATAGCCTTGACTAGATGGACCTTTGTGGGCAAAGTAATGTCTCTGCTTTTCAATATGCTATGTTAGTCATAACTTTCCTTCCAAGGAGCAAGCTTCTTTTAATTTCATGGCTGCAGTCACCATCTGCACTGATTTTGGAGCCCAAAAAAATTAAGTCAGCCACTGTTTCCACTGTTTCCCCATCTATTTCCATGAAGCGATGGGACCAGATGCCATGATCTTAGTTTTCTGAATGTTGAGCTTTAAGCCAATTTTTCACTCTCCTCTTTCACTGTCATCAAGAGGGTCTTTAGTTCTTCTTCACTTTCTGCCATAAGGGTGGCATCATCTGCATATCTGAGGTTATTGATATTTCTCCCAGCAATCTTGATTCCAGCTTGTGCTTCATCCAACCCAGTGTTTCTCATGATGTACTCTGCATATAAGTTAAATAAACAGGGTGACAATATACAGCCTTGACATACTCCTTTCCCGATTTGGCACCAGTCTGTTGTTCCGAGTCCAGTTCTAACTGTTGCTTTCTCACCTGCGTACAGATTTCTCAACAGGTAGGTCAGGTGGTCTGGTATTCCCATCTCTTTCAGAATTTCCCACAGTTTATTGTGATCCACACAGTCAAAGGCTTTGGCATAGTCAATAAAGCAGAAATAGATGTTTTTCTGGAACTCTCTTGCTTTTTCCATGATCCAGCAGATGTTGGCAATTTGATCTCTGGTTCCTTTAAATCCAGCTTGAATATCTGGAAGTTCATGGTTCACATATTGCTGAAGCCTGGCTTGGAGAATTTTGAGTATTACTTTCCTAGCATGTGAGATGAGTGCAATTGTGTAGTAGTTTGAGTATTCTTTGGAATTGCCTTTCTTTGGGATTGGAATGAAAAGTGATGTTTTCCAGTCCTGTGGCCAAGTGCTGAGTTTTCCAGATTTGCTGGCATATTGAGTGTGACACTTTCACAGCATCATCTTTCAGGATTTGAAATAGCTCAACTGGAATTCCATCACCTCCACTAGCTTTGTGCATAGTGATGCTTCCTAAGGCCCACTTGATTTATATTCTAGGATGTCTGGATCTAGGTCATAACATTCCTTCCAAGGAGCAAGCCTCTTTTAATTTCATGGCTGCAGTCACCATCTGCAGTGATTTTGGAGCCCAAATAAATAAAGTTAGCCACTGTTTCCACTGTTTTCACTGTGAGTGATAACACCATCATGATTATTTGGATCATGAAGATTTTTGTACAGTTCTATGTATTCTTGCCACTTCTTCTTAATATCTTCTGCTTTTGTTAGGTACATACCATTTCTGTCCTTTATTGAGCCCATCTTTGCCTGAAATGTTCTCTTGGTATCTCTAATTTTCTTGAAGAGATCTATAGTCTTTCCTATTCTATTGTTTTTCTCTATTTCTTTGCACTGATTACTGAGGAAGGCTTTCTTATCTCTCCTTGCTATCTTTGGAACTCTGCATTCAAATGGGTATATCTTTCCTTTTCTCCTTTGCTTTTTACATTTCTATAATCTGAAGTACATTAAAACTCCCATTTTCAATCATTGGAGAAATACAAATCAAAACTACAATGAGATATCATCTCACACTGGTCAGAATGGCCATTATTAAAAAAAAAAATCTACAAACAATAAACACTAGAGAGAGCATGCCGAAAAAGGGAACCCTCATACACTGTTAGTGGGAACATAAATTGGTGCAACCACTATGAAAACAGTATGGAGGTTCCTCAAGAAATTAAGAATTGAGTTGCCACATCAACTAGCAATCCACCTCCTGCGCATATATCCAAAGAAAACTATAGTTTGAATGGATACATGTAACCCTATGTTTATAGCAGCACTATTCACAATAGCCAAGACATGAAATAACCTAAATGCCCATTGACAGATGAATGGATAAAGAAAATAAGTACATATATACAATGGAATGTCACTCAGCTATTAAAAGAATGAAATAATGCCATTTACTGCAACATGGATGGATATAGATATCATCATACTAAATGAAGTCAGAAAGAGAAAGACAAATACCATATGACATCACTTATCTGTGAAATTTAAAATATGACACAATTGAACGTATTTACAAAACAAAAATAGCCTCACAGGCTTAGAGAACAGATGTGAGGTTCCCAAGAGGGAGGAATGGTAGAGGAGGGATGCAATGGGAGTTTAGGATTAGAAGATGGAAATTACTCTCTATAGAAAGGATAAACAACAAGGTCCTACTGTCTTGCACAGGGAACTATATTTAATATCCTGTGATAAACCATAATGGAAAAGAATATGAAAAAGAATGAATATATAACTGAGTCACTTTGCTGTATAGCAGAAGTTAACACAAGATTGTAAATAAACTATACTTCAGTAAAATAAATTTTTAAAATTAAAAAGCTTTCAACTTTAAGAACATCAAAGAAATGTTGAATTTTAAACATATATTTAACTTTTATATAAATGATGCCAAATAAATTGCTGAGATATCAAATCTGTGTAGAATCACTCCTTTCTTAATGAAGAGGATTCATTTCTGTGATATTCTTTTTTGTCAGTAACTCTGTTAACCAAAAGCAAAACAACAAAAGAACCAGAGAGCTGCCTTCTGCAATACAGATAACGGGAAAAATAAAAGGATTATTTAGCAGTACATAAAATACTGTTAAATGTGATAGTACTCATCAAATATATATGCAGGTATCTTGAGGCTAGAGAATAGCATGGCACAGTTAAAAAAAAAATGTTAAAAAAGAAACATGTAGTCTAGAGCAAATGCTTAAGTATCCACAAATGCAGATTAAGGTTGGCTTTCCAAAAGAACATTTCTCTGGATTCTAGGATCCTACACTATGGAATATATATATTATATATATATTATATATATATATCTCCCCCCAATTCTACAATTTGGTAGTATTTAAGACAACTTCCAGCTAGCCTACATACAGAAGCTTTTTATATTCTGGAAAGCTCATCCAAAAGTAAAGCAATTAGAGGGTCTATCTTCCATAGCAAATGGGTAGATGTAGCCAACACTTACCAATTTGTCAATCTAAATTCTACCCGTCAATACATATGCTTACAGCATTGGCCCCTCAGAAGACATGCCCTTAAAATGCATCATTACTTGTCTGGCCTGGGTTGAGATAGTTTGGTTGTACCTGAGTTGGGTCCTTTATCCCAGTAGGACAATGAATTTCTTCCCAGGGGACTTGGAATTAAGTGTACAATATAATAAACATGGTTTGGCTGGTTTCTTAAATGAACAAGATATAAGTTTAAGAGCAATAAGAATTATTTCCTGCTATGTATATTAGGTAATTGAAGAAAACAGAAAATTGAAAATAACGAAAAGCAGGAGATGCATTCAAAGAAAGAAAAATAACAGAAAGTCTTATCTGGCATTCACATTTCTGATTCCAGTTTGTTTCTGAGGACCAGCTGCAACTTGTATTACAAAATGATCTTTAAAAAAGTTTCTACCTTTTATGTAAGGTATTTGATAGGGTTTTATTATTTTCAATTAGAGAATGCCAAGAATATAGAAATTAGTAGCAAGATGAGTCAAAAGAAAGAGTGACATGGTAGAATTTCAACAATCCCAGGTTGAGTCATCCACAATTCTTGCCATGCCTTATAATACAAGAAAAACTAGATCTATGAGTATCCAAGTAAAATAATTTAAAAATATATAAAGAACAACAACCAAAAAGAAGACCTTAAAAGCAGTCAAAGATAAAAGACACTTTACCTTCAAAGAAGCAACAATATGATTGCCAGCTGACTTCTCAATGGAAATAATACAAGCCCCAGGATAATGGAATGGTGGCATTTTTTTTAAGTTCTGAAAGAAAATACTTGCCAACCTCAAATTTAAAACACATTGAGGAAGGGAGAGAAGAAAACTCTTCTTAATATGCCAACAAATGTGGAAGCACTTCAGAATTCTGAAGCTATCATCTCGTTACCACACAGATTACTTATCAATGATAAAGGGAAAACAGTACCTATATAATAAGCAATCTGGCAATCACCATCTCAAGCAAACGGTCAAGCTGAGAATCACTAATATTAAGCAACCTAACCTTATGTGCCTCTCAATGTACTACAATATCACCTATAATATGATATCCCTACGAAGTATCCTTGCAAAATAAAATACTAACCTGAATAAAAATCAAGTCTCTAGACATAACTAACACGTTACTAGAATTTCACAAGTTAGAGGAACAATTAAATGAAATCATGTGGGGGAAAAACAATTAAACAAATTCAAAATAAAGGGCAACCTTACTACTACTAGCCTGGATTTTTCAAGAGTCCATGTCATTTTTGTTTTAGTAGGAAATGTTTCTAGACTAAAGAATAATCAAAGTCAGTGTGTGTAACTTGGTTGAAACATCATTCTGTAAAAAAAAAAAAAAAAAAAAAATCTATAAAAGATATACTTGAGAAAATTGGAGAAATTTTGGACTAAATATCAGAATATGTCAAATTATTTTAATGTTCTTATGTGTTATGATATCATTGTATATTTATATAGCAGAATTCTTTGTTTTTAGGATATATTTGCTGAAATATTTAGGATAACGTGTCATGATGTCTAAAATATACTTTCCAATGATGTAGGAAACAGATTGAGTTGCTGAAATCTAGGTGAAAAATATATTTAAATCTATTTTGCTATTCTTTCCCTTCATTAAATGTTTAAACCTTTCCCTACTTAAAAAAGAATAGGGGGGAAATAATTTTTTAGCTCCTTTTATTTTTTTATTTTTTAACTTTACAATATTGTATTGGTTTTGCCATATATCAACATGAATCCGCCACAGGTATACACATGTTCCCCATCCTGAACCCTCCTCCTTCCTCCCTCCCCATACCATCCCTCTGGGTTATCCCAGTGCACCAGCCCCAAGCATCCAGTATTGTGCATCAAACCTGGACTGGCAACTCATTTCATATACGATATTATACATGTTTCAATGCCATTCTCCCAAATCATTCCACCTTCTCCCTCTCCCACAGAGTCCAAAAGACTATTCTATACATCAGTGTCTCTTTTGCTGTCTCGTATTCAGGGTTATTGTTACCATCTTTATAAATTCCATATATATGCATTAGTATACTGTATTGGTATTTTTCTTTCTGACTTACTTCACTCTGTATAATAGGCTCCAGTTTCATCCACCTCATTAGAACTGATTCAAATGTATTATTTTTAATGGCTGAGTAATAATAATCCATCGTGTAAAAGACAGCCTTCAGAATGGGAGAAAATAATAGCAAATGAAGCAACTGACAAACAACCAATCTCAAAAATACACAAGCAACTCCTACAGCTCAATTCCAGAAAAATGACTCAATCAAAAAATGGGCCAAAGAACCAAATAGACATTTCTCCAAAGAAGACATACAGATGGCTAACAAACACATGAAAAGATGCTCAACATCACTCATTATCAGAGAAATGCAAATCAAAACACTATGAGGTACCATTTCACACCAGTCAGAATGGCTGCGATCCAAAAGTCTACAAGCAATAAATGCTGGAGAGGGTATGGAGAAAAGGGAACCCTCTTACACTGTTGGTGGGAATGCAAACTAGTACAGCTCCTTTTAAAGGAACTTAACCATAGGTAATTATTTGATACAAATGGCAAAATCCAATACAAAATGGTTTGGGAATGCGGGAGGCATTTATTCATTCTCATTAGTAGAATAAATACAATTTCAGATATGAAACCTTTCTGGCCCATCTCTTGGCTCTGTTTTCACTGAGGTAAGCTTACATGGTGAATGGAAATCACTAGAAACTTCTCATTTACATCCTACCTGTTTAGCAGTCCTGGCAAAAAGAATGCCTCTTTCAAATAATTCCAGCAAAATCCCTCAGCCTAGTTTATATCACACCTCTGATACAAACCATTGTATTAAAAGGTTGAATATGCCAAAGGGGCAAGATTTGAGACCTGTGCCTAACCTTTACAATCATGGGTGGGGTTAACTCTACTGCCTGAAAGTGATTAAGGGTGGTTATTCACAGGTTAACAGAAGGAAAATATGGTAAATCTGGTTATTATAACCAGAAAGGGTTTTTTTTTTGGGGGGGGGGGGCAGTTAGATATATGGGTAAAATAATGACCATCTGCAGATTCTTTCCTCTTTAATGGGAGTTTGAGGAGTGCAGAGACTTGGACTGTACTCGACATCCAAGTAGGGATTAACCTCCAACAAGGTAGGCCCAGAAAGAGAAGACTGGTAACAGAAAATTGTTTTAGCATATGTATCCAATAGGAAGATTTCAACTAAAAGACACAGAAGAACTGAATAAAATATGTGCAAAGGAAATTTCTAATGCTGACATCTTTGAGGCACCCGCAAATGCAAAGTCTCTTCCACATATGGCCTTAAAACCTGCCTCTCATCACCTGGTTTTCGGGATCCTCTCTACAGAGACTCTTCTCTTAGAGCCCCACTGCCTTTCCAGGTGGCCCTTTTGGCAAACCCCCTTATATGTTCCTTCCAGAGATGGGCAGCTCCTTCTCCTGAATGACTCCATCTAGTTCAGGCAAAACATCCATGCAGTAACGGCACCAGAAGATCCCTTAGGGCCACACGCTGCCACCATGCTATCTTCCCTTGCTTGGCTGTCAGAGAAGTTTGTTAGCCAAAGCCCTTGTTTTTTCCATTTCTCAGGCAAGGGTCAAGTCCTAGTCTCTTCTGCTTTTTCAACCTCATGGGGACCAATAACAAGATATCCATGCTCCTTTCAAAATCCTCTCCCTTGGTGTAAACTGAGGGGCAAGTTCCCCCCACCAGGAGTAAACAAAATGCCATAGATCCTCCAAAAGCTTTTATAAAAATACTCTCTCTCTTCACTTTAATCTCAACCCTTTTTTCTCATAAAGGAACGTTGAGTGAGAGTTTATAAAACTGAATTTTGTGATACCTCTTTTGCAAATTGGGCCACAGTGACTTAGCAGGACCCTCCCTCCTTAGGAGTGATAATTTGCCATCTATTACTTTTATTTCATGGGTCTTTAGTCAGTCCTGAGATGCTAAGAATCCCATATTAACATCCTATTACATTTGACTGGTTTAGCCTAATAACACTTTATCCTGAGAATGATATCTTACCAACCAAACAATGGTGGAGCTATGGTTTTCAGGGAGAAAGGCCATCTAGTAGGTAACTGTGTATCTCAGAGCAGAATTCACATTTTTACCTAGGACAGTACCTATCTACATTCAAACAACTGGGGGAAAATGGAAACTATACTAGGAAGTTTTATTGTCTTGGAGGGTGTTTGAATGTAAATAAGTGCTGTTAACATTTGTATTTTTGTACACAGGCCACTAGACTTTAAGCTGCTAAGCGGCTAAGCGTTTCTATGTTTCTTAACTGCCATATTTCCAGGACCTGGCATGCAGCCCAAGGTCTATAAAAACTTATTGATTGGCTGACTACAGACCAGTTACTTCATTATACAAGTTTGCTCTCAAAGAATTCATTAATGCCAATATCCTTGCATATGTGATTGCATAATATAAACATGAACAATGCATTCTATACATTTTAACTCCTGTTCTCATAATGTCCTTGCCATGCTGTGTCATTTGTCAAGAGTTAAATTTTAAGAGTTTCTGCATAAATATAATTTAATTCTGCAATCCAATTAACACATTAAAAGTTGACAGATTTTTTTTGCTAAAAAAATAACCATTTGTCATGTATTCTGTGCCCTGATATTATCCCCACAGATATATAAGGCTAAAAAGGCCACCTATTACTAGAGAGATGTATCTAAAAAATCTCTCAGGCTGCCTGTAATAATCTCCATTATGTATAATGACCATTTTGATAATAGTCTTTAGAAGAGGTAATGGCCCTGCTGAACGGTTATTACCTGTCTGTTCATGCTGGAAGCAAGATGCAGAAGCCAGAGGGGACAGCCAAATGGTCCTTGTGGTGTATTCTGAGGAAATAAGAAATATTTAACAGAATGCAAGAAACAGACAAGCGAGCGCCTTTTGCGGCAGAACTAGCCGCCTCTCTGCCACAAGCCTTCCTGAATTTCATAATTTAAAGCAAATGCTCCCAATAATGGATCTGCTCTCAGCCTTCAGACCAATTTCATCTGAAGCATCACTAGCTGGTCTATTAAGACAAAGGGGAAACGGCAACTGAATATTATCATATCCCTTCCTGTATTATCGTTAGAGGGTAGACTCAGGATGACCGTGACTCCAGTGGGGGTAAGGGATTGTTTCTGACCAGCCCTGAAAAGGAACACCTATCTGCGGCTTAGGTCAAACTGAGGGACCATATTTGATCCAGCCTCAGCCACAACTGTAACTAGAAGGCATACCACCCCACCCCTCTGCCAAAGGTAATTTCAGAACCTCAATAGCTTCATGCCCATGGGGCAAACATCAGGCCCCGTTCTCCTGGGAACAGATTTTATAAACTCAGAGAAGGCTCCCCTTTACCTCTACTTAAGCCATCTTATGTTTCCACTAAAACAGAGGAGGGAATACATTTGGCTTAAGATACAACATAGGCTTTGGATGGGAAAGATGGTCTGAATGAGACTTTCTCTGAGAAGGTTCTGCAGAATGAGGTCATGAGTTGTTCACAGACATTATTAGTGAGGGAGGGGGAGTGTGAATTCCATGGTCCAATGAAATGGGAAAATTCTGGGTTAAAGCAATGTATATGTAAATAGATTATTTTGTTTTTGCAACAAGACTTCTTAGAGGCTTTACCATGTTTGTGTACACCGTGAATCTACAAAAGGGGGATGATATAATATAGGTAGTGTTTCCCAAAAGAATTTACCCAAGGGCATTCTATTTATTTATAGAAATATGTGAGATAGTATCTGCCATTGTTCTGAATCTGCACTTTCCAGTATAGCAGCCATTAACCACACATAACTACTTAAATTTGAATTAACTAAAATTAAATCAAATTTAAAACTCAGCTCCTTGGTCACACAAGTCAGAATGCAAGCACTCAATTAGTCACAAGTGGCTAGTGGCAATTATACTAAAAAGTACAAATATGAAACATTTTCACCACTGCAAAAAAATGTTATTGGGCTACACTGCTCTAAATAATAGGTGACATTTTGGACTGAATTTGAAATGCAGCTTTTTACTGCTCAACTAATATTTGTTGGAAAACATATACTCATTCTCAAAATAAATTTTCCCTCCCCCCGAAAAAAGAAAATGGGACTAGATCTGATATCCTTACCCATATGAAATTTACACAAATTACAGCACTTATGGAGATAAAATATAAGTAGCCTGGAAAACTGAAGAAAGTTGGGGAGGTCTGAAATCAGAGAATCCTCTGAGGACAGCAAGCAAAGAAAGGCTCAAAGGTAAGAAGTGGAGAAAACTGACTTGGGGCAGAAGTGCTTCTGGAACAAAGGTTAAAAAGAATCACATAAATCTGTTTAAACCAATCATTGATCTGTAATTGAAGCATTCTCTGTGAAATTCCAAATGGTGACTATTGCTCTCTTCTAAGGACTATAATTTAGAAAATTTTCTTTTATTGATTTTTGCTGGGCCCAAAGAGGGAAATTGATTTGAATTACCTAATGCTTAGCATAGCTCTTGGCACACTGTAAATATTCAAGATATATAAGTTGGAGAACAGAAAAACTTCAATATGACAAACATTTTTAAGAATCTCATATGCTAAATAGTATGCTAAGGAGTGATACAAAGATACATGAGATTTCACCCCTGCTTTCAAAATGCTCATACTTGTTCAAGTAGAAAAACAAATGTGCCAACAATACAAGACTATATGAAAAGAGACATAAATAAAGCATGTGGAAAGTGAAATGAGGTTGAGGCCACTTCCAGACAAGATTATTAGGAAAATTTTCATGGAGAAGGTGACATTGGAAATATATCTTTAACCATTAGAATTTTAATTAGTTGAGCTGAAGGAACAAAAAATGTGTATGTTGTAAGAAAACCCAGAAACACGGGTTTATATAAAAGCCTACCAATATTTATAGTGATATTCAAGCTTCAACTTTTCCATAAAACCTATGCTAACTATCCCAATCTTCACAGGTATAGTAAAGCGGAAAAAAAACTTTAGTCATTTGCCAAGTCTGGAATTGGAAGTAACTACGACTTTCAAGATGGAGCCTGTGGTTCATGGGTACTGACTCACCTCAGTCATGTCTGACTCTTTGCAACCCTATGGCCTGAGGCCCACCAGGCTCCTCTTCCTGGGATTCTCCAGGTACCAATACTGGAGTGGGTTGCCATGCCCTCACCCAAAGGATCTTCCTGCCCCAGGAATTTAATCCACATCTCTTATGTCTTCTACATTAGCAGGTGGGTTCTTTACCACTAGAACCACCTGGGAAGCCCATAGCCTGTGTTTTGAAACCCAAAACCTACATTTTTCTACTGAGAACAAGACATAAGATCTACTAAAAGGGGTTGCAATAAATCTCTGACCATAGAAATGGAATTCTAGTATATAGAAATCATCTCATTCGTCATATTGACACTTTCATGAAAATAACCTAGAGTTTGAATGACTACAAATTCTCCTATTTTCTAGAACAATGAATGCATCATTATAAAAATAAAGTCTCTCTCTGCATTATGATTGCTCATAGCCACCAATGCTCCACCTCCACTCAGCCCTAACTCACAGATGAACTCTTGCAACCACAGTCTGCTTCTTCCCCCTCAAGGCCTCCCCATGGGTATCTCCTACTTGGGATATCCTCACAAAATAAACTATTTTGTAAAGGATGTAACTTGAGGCACAAAAAGGTTAAGAATTTCCAAAAACATCAAGACAGTGACAGCATTAGACTTAGACTTAAGGAGACCTAGATTGAGGGTTACCTAATGATATTCATGACCCAGATAATCACGATGGTGTGATCACTCAAGTAGAGCCAGACATCCTAGAATGTGAAGTCAAGTGGGCCTTAGAAAGCATCACTACGAACAAAGCTAGTGGAGGTGATGAAATTCCAGTGGAGCTATTTCAAATCCTGAAAGATGATGCTGGGAAAGTGCTGCACTCAATATGCCAGCAAAAATGGAAAACTCAGCAGTGGCCACAGGACTGGAAAAGGTCAGGTTTGATTCCAATCCCAAAGAAAGGCAGTGCCAAAGAATACTCAAACTACTGCACAATTGCACTCATCTCATACGCTAGTAAAGTAATGCTCAAAATTCTCCAAGCCAGGCTTCAGCAATACGTGAACTGTGAATTTCCTGATGTTCAAGCTGGTTTTAGAAAAGGCAGAGGAACCAGAAATCAAATTGCCAAATCCGCTGGATCATGGAAAAAGCAAGAGAGTTCCAGAAAAATATCTATTTCTGCTTTATTGACTATGCCAAAGCCTTTGACTGTGTCAGATCAGATCAGTCGCTCAGTCATGTCCGACTCTTTGCAACCCCATGAACTGCAGCACGCCAAGCCTCCCTGTCCATCGCCAACTCCCGGAGGTCACTCAGATTCACATCCATCGAGTCAGTGATGCCATCCAGCCATCTCATCCTCTGGCGTCCCCTTCTCCTCCTGCCTCCAATCCCTCCCAGCATCAGAGTCTTCTCCAATGAGTCAACTCTTCGCATGAGGTGGCCAAAATACTGGAGTTTCAGCTTTAGCATCATTCCTTCCAAAGAAATCCCAGGGCTGATCTCCTTCAGAATGGACTGGTTGGATCTCCTTGCAGTCCAAGGGACTCTCAAGAGTCTTCTCCAACACCACAGCTCAAAAGCATCAATTCTTCGGCGCTCAGCCTTCTTCACAGTCCAGCTCTCACATCCATACATGACCACAGGAAAGACCATAGCCTTGACTAGGCGAACCTTTGTTGGCAAAGTGATGTCTCTGCTTTTGAATATGCTATCTAGGTTGGTCATAACTTTCCTTCCAAGGAGTAATCATCTTTTAATTTCATGACTGTGTGGATCACAATAAACTGTGGAAAATTCTGAAAGAGATGAGAATACCAGAACACCTGATCTGCCTCTTGAGAAATTTGTATGCAGGTCAGGAAGCAACAGTTAGAATTGGTCATGGAACAACAGAGTGGTTCCAAATAGGAAAAGGAGTACGTCAAGGCTGTATATTGTCACCCTGCTTATTTAACTTCTATGCAGAGTACATCATGAGAAACGCTTGACTGGAGGAAGCACAAACTGGAATCAAGATTGCTGGGAGAAATATCAATCACCTCAGATATGCAGATGACACCACCCTTATGGGAGAAAGTGATGAGGAACTAAAGAGCCTCTTGATGAAAGTGAAAGTGGAGACTGAAAAAGTTGGCTTAAAGCTCAACATTCAGAAAACTAAGATCATGGCATCCGGTCCCATCACTTCATGGGAATTAGATGGGGAAACAGTGGAAACAGTGTCAGACTTTATTTTTCTGGGCTCCAAAATCACTGCAAATGGTGACTGCAGCCATGAAATTAAAAAAATGCTTACTCCTTGGAAGAAAAGTTATGACCAACCTAGATAGCATATTGAAAAGCAGAGACATTACTTTGCCAACAAAGGTCTGTCTAGTCAAGGCTATGGTTTTTCCAGTGGTCATGTATGAATGTGAGAGCTGGACTGTGAAGAAGGCTGAGCACCAAAGAATTGATGCTTTTGAACTGTGGTGTTGGAGAAGACTCTTGAGAGTCCCTTGGACTGCAAGGAGATCCAACCAGTCCATTCTGAAGGAGATCAGCCCTGGGATTTCTTTGGAAGGAATGATGCTAAAGCTGAAACTTCAGTACTTTGGCCACCTCATGCGAAGAGTTGACTCATTGGAGAAGACTCTGATGCTGGGAGGGATTGGGGGCAGGAGAGGAAGGGGACGACAGAGGATGACATGACTGGATGGCATCACTGACTCGATGGACATGAGTCTAGGTGAACTCCAGGAGTTGGTGATAGACAGGGAGGCCTGGTGTGCTGCAATTCATGGGGTCGCAGAGAGTCAGACATGACTGAGCAACTGAACTGAACTAAACTGAACTGAATGATATTCTAGTCCTAAGACTAAAATTACAAAGATAATTCAAATAACACAACATGCAAAGGAAAATTTGCATTCCCTTCCAGGGTCAGGATTTAGAAAAACATACAATTTAAATGGATTTCAGATAAACTGAAAAAATGCAAATTTGTAACACAAAAACTGTATCTTTAAACTTCTGAGGCTCACATAGATATCATTTCTGGAAGTGGAACTAATGTTGAAATGTTTGAAACAAAATATAAATTTTATATAAATCAAATGTTCATGAATTGTTCTGACCTTTGTTTACTTATTTAATATGATTCAATTTTAAGAGAAGAAAGTTTTCTTGCTCCTTAAAAATAATTCTTCATTAGCTTATTAATTGCTCTAAAATTGCACCTCTGGCATTTTATTTCCTTGGTTCAAGATTTCAATTTCTGATAAAAATGCAAAAGCCCTAAGAAGTCTAAGAGTTTTAGCTGTTGTCAGGTTTTTACACTTTTAGCTGCCATAAGGGTACAGTCCTTTTTTTGAGAACAGATTTGGAAAGTGAACTTGAAGCAGAAGGAAAGAAGCTTCTTAATAAATGGCTGGGTCTTCAATAACAAGTATCATCTGCTTCACACTTTTTCCTAGAGCCAGTATGACACATGTCACCACCAGAAAAAAACACAACTTGGCAAGACCTTATAATAATGAGGGGTTATTTACAAGATATGCTCCCGCTCAGCATCAAAATCATAACTACAATTGGCAGGTGAGATATACCTGTCTACCTGTTCTTTTCTAAGCAATCTGAGCTGTAATGTCATTTTCCTAAATCAAAGCTTTGAATAGTAGTGGCAAAAAATCTCAGTCTTAAATTCTGCAATTTCTCAAAGACTTTAAAGACAACTACAGTTCTACCATTGCAGCTATCCAAGTTTCTGTAATACACTGCACAGAATTGTGTACCTGCTAGAAATTTATGTATACATTTGCACACCATGCCTCTCCTAATCTCGAGAGAGGGGGTGTGCCTTCTGCCTACTCTCACTATTGCTATGCTAAGTCACTTTAGTCGTGTCCGACTCTGTGTGACCCCATAGATGGCAGCCCACCAGGCTTCCTCGTCCCTGGGATTCTCCAGGCAAGAACACTGGAGTGGGTTGCCATTTCCTTCTCCAATGCATGAAAGTAAAAAGAGAAAGTGAAGTCACTCAGTCATGTCTGACTCCTAGCGACCCCACGGACTGCAGCCTACCAGGCTCCTTCATCCGTGGGATTTTCCAAGCAAGAGTACTGGAGTGGGGTGCCATTGCCTTCTCCGACTCTCACTATTAGGAGTCTCTTTATTGTGTGACTGCTCTTGGCTTTTTAATTTGAGAAGAATAGTGAAGACTGAGAACAATGGGGAAAAATTTTTTCTCAATGCTTAGAAGTCATAAAATTTATCATACTCTGAGTCATATTATTGAAACAAACTTTTCTGTTCATTGTCTTTTCTGTAATTTAAACAATTTTTAGCCATGCTCTCTTTATGAAGGCCACACTAATAGAAATGAACAGGAAAAAAAAATAGTGATGAACGGAAATCTTGGTTGGCATAAAAGACTTATGCCTTCATGAAGGAACTCACAGCTTAAATTCAAACTTAGCTGGAGACACCCTCAGCTCTACCTCCATGAGGTCATGTCCCTTTAGCGTAACTTCTTATTCACTTCCCATGGCCATTTTGGGTGAATGCTCATTTCTGAGGATTTGGGGTTGAATACATGTGCTTGCAAACTCAACCAGTTTGTTTTGATTCTGTCTGTCACTTCTGAGGAAGTCAAGGTCGAAAATGTCATTGTCTATAAGGATGAGAGTATGTGACAAAACTATTCAGGTACAGACGGGAGCTCTCTTCAGCCTCAACTTTTCCATTTATGAAATGAAATTTGAAGTGCTTCTAACCTTAAAATAAGATCTCTCTGAAGAGAGAGTAAGGGAGTATTAGAGGCACCTGCTGGTCATTACCAAACACTAGTAAAGTATGATGGAAAATAGGACAATGCTGCTGCTGCTACTGCTGCTAAGTCACTTCAGTCGTGTCCGACTCTGTGCGACCCCATAGATGGCAGCTCACCAGGCTCCCCTGTCCCTGAGATTCTCCAGGCAAGAACACTGGAGTGGGTTGCCATTTCCTTCTCCAATGCATGAAAGTGAAAAGTGAAAGTGAAGTCACTCAGTCGTATCCAACTTTAGCGACCCCATGGACTGCAGCCTTCCAGGCTCCTCCATCCATGGGATTTTCCAGGCAAGAGTACTGGAGTCGGGTGCCATCGCCTTCTCCAAAATAGGACAATACAAGAGTTAAAAGCAAGATACCGCTGAAGAATTGTTTACAGAATATATTAAAATGATACTAAAATTTTAATTTCTGAGGCTATTATTTGAAAGCCATAAATTAGTTTTAAATCTGAGTAGGAACAAATAATTCATCTTCTTATAAGGCTTTTTTATAACATAAATTATAAAATCCGTAGAGATAACTCAATTGCAACACACTGAATAAATTAAAATGCATTATACATGATGTAAAAGGTATTACACATAGTGAAATAGATGCAATGTAATTAACATATAAGCAAATGGCTAAACATTTTTGTCTAATATATCTGTAACATTAATTTTAAATGGAATCTAGATTGTTATTATAAAGTTTCACAGAATTGGTAATTTTTATCCTAACATTCATGATTAGGTAATTTGAAAAGATGTCTTAGTTTCTTCCCTGGGTAATGAAATTTTTAAAAAATGTTGTATCTCAGCCCAGTCAGTGAGAGTCTCTATAATGCTGCCTTGAATGCAAACTTTAGCTGGAAATTTTTCTGCAGAGCCATGAGAAAACTTCTCATAATAGAAATAAAATTAAAGCAACTGAAAGCAGTGTTTTCCTTTCCTTGGGACAAGCCATACAGTCATGACCAGACTCTTGCCCCTTCCACATCCTATGAAGCTCTCCAGCTACTTGGATTTCCAAAGCATTCATGCAAGGGAATAATGATTTGAAAATAAAAGGAGAAAGAGAACTAAGGAGTATATGATTAGTCTGACTTTAGAGTGTGCCAACAAAAGGAAAAATGAGTCAATGTTGGCTTCCAGAATTTATCTAGAAATTAATAGATGGTTTGAATCAGTATTTTAAGAAAGGAAAGGGAAGTATTAATTTCTCATGCCTTAAACTATTTGTGATTTTATTTCAAAGTCTGCAAACTAAAATTCACCTTACTGAACAAATACTAAATGATATTTTAAACTATAGATATTTCTTGATTAAGATAGAAATCAAAATTTCTAACACAAGATAGTCAGAAGGAAATGAACAACATTTGGTTACAAGCCCCAGTTCACTGCAGTTTCATGATACTATCTCCCATTATGATGCAAATTTATGTAGGAATACTGAGACTATTTTGTTATAAAGAAGAGCAATTTTTTATATGGTTTAACATTTCAAAATGTGAAATGCCTTTAAAATCATGCAGTATGACGACAAATTCAATGCTTGAATTCTCTTTAGAAGCCAATAAGTTCTAAATATAGAGTTGGAGGTGGGGTTGAGGATGAAGGTGGTGGTGACACTCTTCTAAACTTCTCTCCAGGTGGCCATGAGGACATGAATGATTACCAAACATAAAATGGAGAAGACTCTTCTTTATTTCTTATCTATATGCCTCCCAGAATTTTATCTTGGCTACAAAGATACCTTATTGGTAGGAAGCTGCCAAAGTAGTTGGAACTTATATATTTATTTTTAATCTGCTGGAGCATTGTAGTATAGCTCAGAGCAATACATAGGAGGCCTGGCATGCTGCGATTCATGGGGTCACAAAGAGTCGGACACAACTGAGTGATTGAACTGAACTGAATAAGCAATTGTTGACATTCTACCAAATATCAGGCATCATGCTGGCAAAATGAGCTAGTGGAGACCATTAACACTTGACCAAGGGAACATCTTATGAGCAGTTATTCATACTATCATGAATTTAATACCACTAACTCTTGAATTCTCATCTTCAGCTTCGACCTCACTACTGAGTTTCAGATTCACCCAACCACAATCTTGACATCTTCACTTTAAAGTGTGGGGAACACATGTATACTGGCGGCGGATCCATCTTGATGTATTGTAAAAGCAATACAATATTGTAAAGTTAAGCAAAATAAAAAAAAAATTTAAAAAAAAAGAAATCATCACATTATACACCTTCAACTCATACGATGTTGTAGGTCAAATATATCTCAGTAAAGCTGGAGAAAATTAGTTAATAAAATAAAATAAAACGTGCACTAGAAAAAAAAAATAAAGTGTAACAAGCATCTCAAAACTAATGTGGATAAAACAGAACTCTAATTTTCCCATGCAATTATTTTCCGATTTCAGCTTTTCATATGCCCCCAAACAGTACATTCAGGTGAGCATAAAAGGTAGCCTCTTTATTGGTTTCTTTCTCTTGTCCCCCATATCCAATCCATCTGCAAGTTCTCTTGACTTGACCTCCCAGAATATACCAACTGTTCTCCACTGTCATTGCCACTGCCACCACAGTTGTTTGCATCTGGACATCTGCAATAAACTGCATTTAGTCCCCCTACAACTTTTGTTGTCTCACTCCAATCCACTTCCCACTAGCATCAACCAGAGTGATTTCTTTATAACACAAATGATGTGAAACCTCCAGCTCATACCAAGGCCTATAAGATTATAATGATATCATGCTTGTCAGTTACCTCCCTTTCTGACCTTGTATAGTACTACCCTCCCCCTCATTGACTGTATTTATGCCACACTGATATAAAAGTTTCCTTGAACATGGAAAAAATAATTCCTGATGTCTTTTAAGCCTGTGGTTCACTCGTTCACTCTCTTTGGAGATACTGCCTTTGGTCTAAAGATGACTGCCTCTTTCTCATCATTCAGGTCTCAATTCAAATATCCACTCCTCAGAGAGGCTTCTCCAACCATTGTTTTTGTTGTTCAGTCATTCAGATCAGATCAGATCAGATCAGTCGCTCACTCGTGTCCGACTCTTTGTGACCCCATGAACTGCAGCACACCAGGCCTCCCTGTCCATCACCAACTCCCGGAGGTCACTCAGACTCACATCCATTGAGTCAGTGATGCCATCCAGCCATCTCATCCTCTGTCGTCCCCTTCTCTTCTTGCCCTCAATCCCTCCCAGCATCAGAGTCTTCTCCAATGAGTCAACTCTTCACATGAGGTGGCCAAAATACTGGAGTTTCAGCTTCAGCATCATTCCGTCCAAAGAAATCCCAGGGCTGATCTTCAGAATGGACTGGTTGATCTCCTTGTAGTCCAAGGGACTCTCAAGAGTCTTCTCCAACACCACAGTTCAAAAGCTTCAATTCTTTGGCGCTCAGCCTTCTTCACAGTCCAGCTCTCACATCCATACATGACCACAGGGAAAACCATAGCCTTGACTAGACGAACTTTTGTTGGCAAAGTAATGTCTCTGCTTTTGAATATGCTATCTAGGTTGGACATAACTTTCCTTCCAAGGAGTAAGTGTATTTTAATTTCATGGCTGCAGTCACCATCTGCAGTGATTTTGGAGCCCAGAAAAATAAAGTCTGACACTGTTTCCCCATCTATTTCCCATGAAGTGATGGGACCGGATGCCATGATCTTCGTTTTCTGAATGTTGAGCTTTAAGCCAGGCTCCTCTGTCCTCCACTATCTCCCGGAGTTTGCACAAACTTGTATACAATGAGTCAGTGATGTCATCGAACCATCTCATCCTCTGTCACCCCCTTCTCCTCCTGCCTTCAATCTTCTCCAGCATCAGGGTCCTTTCTAATGAGTTGGCCCTTTGCATCAGGTGGCCAAAATACCAGAGCTTCAGTAACAGTCCTTCCAATGAATATTCATAGTTGGTTTTCTTTAGGATTGACTGGTTTGATCTCCTTGCAGTCCAAGGGACTCTCAAGAGTCTTCTGCAGCATCACAATTTAAAAGCTTCAATTCCTTGGCACTCAACCTTTTTTATGGTCCAACGCCCACATCCATACACAATGACTGGAAAAACCAAAGCTTTGACTATACGGACCTTTGTCAGCAAAGTGATGTCTCTGCTTTTTAATACGGTGTCTAGGTTTGTCATAGCTTTCCTTCCAACCACCTCACCAGACAAACTTACCTTCACCCAAGTTACTGCCAATCATGCTACTCTGTTTTAGTAATTTCACAGCACTTAAAAGCATCTGAAATTACCTTTCATGTGTTTTCTTGTTTACTGTCTGCCTGTATTTTTCCCCTCGCTTCCTTGAGAACTTTTTTGTGTATTACCTATATTTCCATGGCCAAGAACATGACTGTCACCTGCTAGGTATTTAATACATATTTGATGAATGAATGAACCAATGCATACATGAATGAAAATCCTAAGAAGTATCAAATACACCAAGAGAAAGATACATACTTTGTAACTTAAGTACAAAGTAGCCAGAATGAAGGGTTACTTTGTCTTGACCCTCAATCCAGCTCAGTGAAAAAGAATCACAGTTACAAACACAACCTCTTTCAGACTCTCTGAGAGAAACTCAACCTCAAAAATACAGTCTCAGTGTCAGTACATGTCAGAAACTCCTCCTTCCCTTCCCATCAGGAATCTTGCCCTCCCTCAAATTCTTCCTCCACACTGCCACCAGTGTGATCTTTCTGAAATACGAATGTGAGCAAGTTACACCCCTGCCTACATCACTTTGATATCCACCCACTCGTGCAGTGCTTTCAAATAGAATTTAAACTCTCTGATATAAAAGACTCCCATGATCTGATCCCAGACTTTCACCAGCTTCACCTTTAACTACTCCTCTTCACCTCTTCCCTCCAAAACTCTTACTCTCTATACTACAAACCCTCAAAAATACATGCTGTTACAAAAGACCCCCTTCCATGGTGTGGTTCTGAGAATTTGTACACACTTTTCCTTCCACTTGATGAAATGCCCTTTATTTCTTTTCTTCCTAATGAATTTCCATTTATTCTTCAAGAATCAGCTTAAGAATCACATCCCTCATACACATACACACACACACACACACACACACACACACACATATATAAACACACACACACACACATTACAATGTACAAAGTAGATAACTAATGAGAACCTACTGTATAGCACAGGGAACTCTACTCGGTGCTCTGTGATGACTTAAATGGGAAGGAAACCCCAAAAATAGGGAATATGTGTATATATACAACTGATTCAGGCTTCCCTGGTAGCTTGGCTGGTAAAATAAAAAATCCACCTGCAATGCAGGAGACCTGGGTTCGATCCCTGGGTTGGGAAGATCCCCTGGAGGAGGGTATGGCAACCCACTCCAGCATTCTTGCCTGGAGAATCCCCATGGACAGAGGAATCTGGCAGGCTACAGTCTATAGCACTGCAAAGAGTCAGATATGACTGAGTGACTAAGCACAGCACAGCACAGCATAACTGATTCACTTTGCTGTACAGCACAAACGGACATGGCAGTGTAAAGAGACTATACTCCAATTTTAAGGAAAAAAAAAAAAAAGAATCACATCCCTGGTTAAACCCTCTTAAATTTCCTCTTTCTCCCAATTTTACTGGATTTGACTATTTACTTCTATTTCACTTCTCATATATATACTGTATGAGAAGAGTTTTATGGTAACTGTTTGGATATTTACAGAAAGCTATGATATACTCTTCTGCTTCTGTTAGGTCCATACCATTTCTGTCCTTTATCGAGCCCATCTTTGCATGAAATGTTCCTTTGGTATCTCTGATTTTCTTGAAGAGATCCTTAGTCTTTCCCATTCTGTTGTTTTCCTCTATTTCTTTGCATTGATCACTGAAGAAGGCTTTCTTATCTCTTCTTGCTATTCTTTGGAACTCTGCATTCAGATGTTTATATCTTTCCTTTTCTCCTTTGCTTTTTGCTTCTCTTCTTTTCACAGCTATTTGCAAGGCCTCCCCAGACAGCCATTTTGCTTTTTTGCATTTCTTTTCCATGGGGATTGGTCTTGGTCCCTGTCTCCTGTACAATGTCACGAACCTCCGTCCATAGTTCATCAGGCACTCTATCTATCAGATCTAGGCCCTTAAATCTATTTCTCACTTCCACTGTATAATCATAAGGGATTTGATTTAGGTCATACCTGAATGGTCTAGTGGTTTTCCCTACTTTCTTCAATTTAAGTCTGAGTTTGGCAATAAGGAGTTCATGATCTGAGCCACAGTCAGCTCCTGGTCTTGTTTTTGCTGATTCTATAGAGCTTCTCCATCTTTGGCTGCAAAGAATATAATCGATCTGATTTCCGTGTTGACAACCTGGTGATGTCCATGTATAGAGTCTTCTCTTGTGTTGTTGGAAGAGGGTATTTGCTATGACCAGTGTATTTTCTTGGCAAAACTCTGTTAGTCTTTGCCCTGCTTCATTCCATATTCCAAGGCCAAATTTGCCTGTTACTCCAGGTGTTTCTTGACTTCCTACTTTGGCATTCCAGTCCCCTATAATGAAAACGACATCTTTTTTGGGTGTTAGTTCTAAAAGGTCTTGTAGGTCTTCATAGAACCATTCGACTTCAGCTTCTTCAGCATTACTGGTTGGGGCATAGACTTGGATTACTCTGATATTGAATGGTTTGCCTTGGAAACGAACAGAGATCATTCTGCTGTTTTTGAGATTGCATCCAAGTACTGCATTTCGGACTCTTTTGTTGACCATGATGGCTACTCCATTTCTTCTGAGGGATTCCTGCCTGCAGTAGTAGACATAATGGTCATCTGAGTTAAATTCACCCATTCCAGTCCATTTGAGTTCGCTGATTCCTAGAATGTCGACCTTCACTCTGGCCATCTCTTGTTTGACCACTTCCAATTTGCCTTGATTCATGGACCTGACATTCCAGGTTCCTATGCAATATTGCTCTTTATAGCATCGGATCTTGCTTCTATCACCAGTCACATCCACAGCTGGGTATTCTTTTTGCTTTGGCTCCATCCCTTCATTCTTTCTGGAGTTATTTCTCCACTGATCTCCAGTTGCATATTGGGCCCCTAATGACCAGGGGAGTTTCTCTTTCAGTATCCTACCATATTCCCTTTTCATACTGTTCATGGGGTCCTCAAGGCAAGAATACTGAAGTGGCTTGCCATTCCCTTCTCGAGCGGACCACATGCTGTCAGATCTCTCCACCATGACCCGAAGATATTAAGAAGAGGTGGCAAGAATACACAGAAGAACTGTACAAAAAAGAGCTTCACGACCCAGATAATCACGATGGTGTGATCACTGACCTAGAGCCAGACATCCTAGAATGTGAAGTCAAGTGGGCCTTAGAAAGCATCACTATGAACAAAGCTAGTGGAGGTGATGGAATTCCAGTGGAGCTATTCCAAGTCCTGAAAGATGATGCTGTGAAAGTGCTGCACTCAATATGCCAGCAAATTTGGAAAACTCAGCAGTGGCCACAGGACTGGAAAAGGTCAGGTTTCATTCCAATCCCAAAGAAAGGCAATGCCAAAGAATGCTCAAACTACCACACAATTGCACTCATCTCACACGCTAGTAAAGTAATGCTCAAAATTCTCCAAGCCAGGCTTCAGCAATATGTGAACCGTGAACTTCCTGATGTTCAAGCTGGTTTTAGAAAAGGCAGAGGAACCAGAGATCAAATTGCCAACATCTGCTGGATCATAGAAAAAGCAAGAGAGTTTCAGAAAAACATCTATTCCTGCTTTATAGACTATGCCAAAGCCTTTGACTATGTGGATCACAATAAACTGTGGAAAATTCTGAAAGAGATGGGAATACCAGACCACCTGATCTGCCTCTTGAGAAATCTGTATGCAGGTCAGGAAGCAACAGTTAGAACTGGACATGGAACAACAGACTGGTTCCAAATAGGAAAAGGAGTACGTCAAGGCTGTATATTGTCACCCTGTTTATTTAACTTCTATGCAGAGTACATCATGAGAAACGCTGGACTGGAAGAAACACAAGTTGGAATCAAGATTGCTGGGAGAAATATCAATAACCTCAGATATGCAGATGACACCACCCTTATGGCAGAAAGTGAAGAAGAACTAAAAAGCCTCTTGATGAAAGTGAAAGTGGAGACTGAACATTGGCTTAAAGCTCAACATTCAGAAAACGAAGATCATGGCATCTGGTCCCATCACTACATGGGAATTAAATGGGGAAACAGTGGAAACAGTGTCAGACTTTATTTTTCTGGGCTCCAAAATCACTGCAGATGGTGACTGCAGCCATAAAATTAAAAGACACTTACTCCTTGGAAGGAAAGTTATGACCAACCTAGATAGCATATTCAAAAGCAGAGACATTACTTTACCAACAAAGGTTCGCCTAGTCAAGGCTATGGTCTTTCCTGTGGTCATGTATGGATGTGAGAGCTGGACTGTGAAGAAGGCTGAGCACCGAAGAATTGATGCTTTTGAAGTGTGGTGTTGGAGAAGACTCTTGAGAGTCCCTTGGACTGCAAGAAGATCCAACCAGTCCATTCTGAAGGAGATCAGCCTTGGGATTTCTTTGGAAGGAATGATGCTAAAGCTGAAACTCCAGTACTTTGGCCACCTCATGTGAAGAGTTGACTCATTGGAGAAAACTCTGATGCTGGGAGGGATTGAGGGCAAGAGGAGAAGGGGATGACAGAGGATGAGATGGCTGGATGGCATCACTGACTCGATGGATATGAGTCTGAGTGACCTCCGGGAGTTGGTGATGGACAGGGAGGCCTGGTGTGCTGCGATTCATGGGGTCGCAAAGAGTCGGACACGACTGAGCGACTGATCTGATCTGATCTGATGATATACTCTTAAATTCTTTTCTCCTCCAATTACTTCAACCCTTTCTTACATAACTGAGCTTACTCCAGACCAATTTTATTAAGGTTTTTGGATCGATTCGGAGAAGACAGTGGCACCCTACTCCAGTACTCTTGCCTGGAAAATCCCATGGATGGAGGAGTCTGGTAAGCTGCAGTCCATGGAGTCGCTAAGAGTCGGACACGAGTGAATGACTTCACTTTCACTTTTCACTTCCATGCATTGGAGAAAGAAATGGCAACCTACTCCTGTGTTCTTGCCTGGAGAATCCCAGGGACGAGGGAGCCTTGTGGGATACCGTCTATGGGGTCGCACAGAGTGGGACATGACTGCAGTGACTTAGCAGCAGCAGCAGCAGCAGCAGTGGATAGATTTCACATTCTTGTTAATTCCCTTAAAGTCATATCCAAAGCCAACCACTGTACTTTGCATGCTTAAACAATAACTGAATATAAGCCCATGTGGGCATATGCAGTGCCTATCTTATGACTATGTATCCATCATTTATCTGACTTTGTAGATCATCAACCAGTATTAATGAGTCAATGAAAGAGAATGAGTGAATAGGAAAGTGTGATGAGTAAGATAAATGAATGGATAAAAAGTACAGTTAAATAATTATTTCCTTTTCTCTATTAATGGATAGTGCTGCTGCTGCTGCTAAGTTGCTTCAGTCGTGTCCAAGTCTGTGACACCCCACAGACGGCAGCTCACCAGGCTCCCCCGTCCCTAGGATTCTCCAGGCAAGAATAATGGAGTGGGTTGCCATTTCCTTCTCCAATGCATGAAAGTTTAAAGTGAAAGTGAAGTCACACAGTCGTGTCTGACTGTTCATGACCCCATGGACTGCAGCCTACGAGGTTCCTCCGTCCATGGAATTTTCCAGGCAAAAGTAGTAGAGTGGGGTGCCATCGCCTTCTCCTAATAGATAGTACAATGCACTCCAATTAGTACACCATTGGGTTATATCTGCTTTTAAGTATGCACATAATACAGGAGTCTTAGGATCTATAAGTTTATAGTCACCTGATCATTCATATTTGGGCAGTTAAAGTACTGACCCAAACTTCATGGCATAACATTTTTGTCCATTAAGTTTGGTCTTGTTAGATTCATTCCATCTTTTCAGATCTAGATATTTTTTAACTCTTTCATTGTTAAGTAATATTTTGTGACAGCCACATAATTGATGTGCATGCATTTATGTTGGCCTTGATATACACATGGGCAAAGGAAAGGCTGCACCTACCTTAGACACCAGTGCCCTCTCACAAACATTTGTTTAGCCCCTTTAGGTGTAAAGTTCATTCTATTGGAAAGAAATGGAAAGAAAATTAGCCTTGGGCTGCTGCGCACCTTTTTATTTCATTCATTAATATAACATTATCTACTACAAGTGGTGACTCTATTGCAGACTTGATATTTTCTTAGTGCTTTTTTTCCCCATGAAAATATAACCTTTTGTTAAACCAAAAATATAAATATCATTTGCTCAAGAATCACTAACATTTGTAAAAGTTAACTCTATCCTCTAAAATACTAAAAACTTTTTAAAGAAATTCAACCAATGAGGCCTAAACTGTTCTCACAGCACTTGACAATTCTAAGTATATATATGTTTTTAATGCCTTTGTGATTTGAGTAAAACTTCTTTCCTCCAGAATAGTGTAGGCCCTTTTTCTATCTTACCAGCCACTGTTAATTTGCCCTTAGGCCATGTTGACTAGCCTTCTTGCTTTGCTAGTTAGTGCAAAGGAGGATGCTAGACTCAGCATGTGTCAGTTCTAGGAAACTCAAGTGAACATCTCTTCCCAATTCTGATGTCATTGTGGTAGCTTGAAAATGGCTCCCTCGGGAGTATTTACCCCATGAATCTGGCAGAGGTTACAGTGATAGAAATCTATCAACATACCTCAGTGCTTTGCTGTTTCTGACCACTGAGTCCCCTAAGAAACTATTCGTTGCCATTGTTTTTTCCCCCTTAATCTTCTAGTTTTTTTCTTCCTTATCTGTCAAGATGAAAATAGGAGTGGAAAATGCCTTAGCTTTTGGTACAAAGAACAAAAGCAGTCATTTATTTTCAGCTGTATTAAAGTGTAACTGACAAAATTGTAAGATGTTTTAAGTGTATGTCATGGTGATTCGATATATGTATACATTGTGAAAGGATTACCACCATCCTTTTTACCATCATTAATTACTATTTAATTAATACATCCATCACCACACATATTTATCTTTTGGGGGGCTCAGAAAATTTAAATTCTACTCTCTGTAGATTTCAATATAGTGTTATCAACAACAGTCATCATATTTTACATAGGATCTCAGACCTTATTCATCTTACAGCTAAATGTCTACACCCTTTTACCAATCTTTGCCTAATCCCCACACACCCACCCCCTGGCAACTACTTTTTCACGCTCTATTTCTATGAGTTTGACTTTTTAAAAGATATATTCCATAGATACATAATACCATACAGCATTTATCTTTCTCTATCTGGATTACTTCACTTAGCATATGTCCTCAAGGGCCATTCATGTTGCTGCAAATAGCAAGATTTATTTTTTTCTCAAGACTATTTTTTCATTATACACACACACACACACACACACACACACTTTTATCCATTTATCCACTGTTAGACCCTTAGGTTGTTTCTGTATCTTGGCTACCACGAATAATCAAAAGTAGTCACCTTTTTAAAATATACCTTTGACAGTCATGGCAGACACATGTTATAACAGCAGATTAAATAAGATAGTGATTCTTGCTGTTACATGAAAGTCCTACTGGTATGACAGTGCTGATCCACAAAGTCAAGAGCAGCCCAGGATCCTTCTATCTTACTGTTCTACCATCCCTGAAGTACTGATACAAGACAACTCATGCTGCAGCCAGTAGGAAAGGGAAGAGGTGAAGGGGAGGGCTTCCTCCCTTGAATAATGAAATCAGGAAGCACAACTTCTTTCTGGTTACATATTATTAGCAGGACCTGATCCCTGTGTAAGAAGTGGGGATCAGGAGACTATAAGCAGTGTCTACCACATGCCCATGTCTTTTTAAATTGTTTAACTATTTGAAAAACTAGCAAGTGCATATGATAAAAACTCCAAAAAGTACAAGAATCTACAGAGGAAAATAAGTTCCCCTGTCACCAGTGTCCTCCAATTCCTCAGCTCCCTGACTCAGAGATAACCAGCTTTTCCTATCTTTACAGAAATAATCTATGCATCAAGTAAAATTTTCAATATTTTCTTTGTTAAGGACCTTCCTATTTTTCTGTCAGTCTCAACTAATTATAGTTATTTCTCTCTTGAAATTATTCTCACAGATTCCTGTTATTCTTCTTGGCCAGCATTGGCTGAATGGCCTTCCTTCCATCGCCTATGTCATACTTATCCTCCATTTTACAATTTTACAGAGTTGGGTATAGTTTATGAATAATTTTAAACAGTCCATTTTACCAATAGGAATCAACCCATTTGAGCCCATGTACTATCAGACTCTTAAAAAAAAAAAGGAAGAAGGGCAACTTTACTGATGCAGTAAGCAATGGAGGATGTATCCTTGATCCTTTCCCTCCTATTTCTCCATCTCTGGTTCCAAATCAAAAAAATTCTTACACAACGAGTATTTTCTCCCTTCAGAGAGTTGCTAGTCCCAGTTTGGAGTAAGTGAGAGAAATCACTTTGAATGTCAATACATCATTCAAACATGATGAATCTAGAATTTGAATGCAGCTCTGCTCTTGGCTGGGTTGTATGCTTATTTCAGTGTTCACTTTCCAATCCTGCTCCTGTGCATCAGAGCAGGGCCAGATCCTACCAGAAAATTGTCCCCAAGACAGCTGCATAAGATATAGAAGGAGAGCCTTCTATTGGCCCATTTACCCCTCAGATGAACTCTGAACAGTAGCAGTTCACTAACGGCTGATGCATCTGCTTTTGCTTGTTTAGGGAGATAATGCTGATCAAATACTATGAATTTTTATAGCCACACAGTGTTAATCAATATCAAGGTAAATGGGAATCCATTTACCTGAAATAAAAATTTTACACCAAGATATGTTATTTATCTTACTTCTTTTTCAAAGTGAAAATGATTGAAATGCACATTGTGTTGTCAAGTTCCCTCATGGGATGGTAAGAATCTAGTTTTCAGAACTTCATCTTGCTCATGGTTTGCCCCTAATTTCTAAAATCCACTTTTCCTAAATCCAGGATCCTCTTCCCCCTATGTCCCTTAAAAATATGTTTGTCTCTCGATAATATGTCCATCACACACAATTTCTGGAACTCAGCAGTCAGGAACCTAATAAATAAATTATACTGTCATACTGTTCCTCTAATTTGATTGGGATTAGGTCTGTAGTGGTGATCTTATTGTCAGTTCTTTATTTGTGAAGAGATAATTTTACTGGGTAAGATAAGTCAAAAATAATTATATGTTCTGCTTTGGCTGAATGAGCCTTTCAAACAATATCCTGTTAAAAAGAAAACCATAGGCCCACAATGCAGATATTTATGCTAGGCCACACCACAAAACCAGGGCTTAATACCTAATCTAACTGAAGCTTCAACCTCCCTCAGAAAAGCAGTCTTAGCCAGTCAATCAGGAATTTTCTGGTCAGCACCAGTGAGGTAATTTGTCACATGGGTCCACTCCATGCAACAAAGGAAGATGAAGGAATCTACAACATAGACTCTTTCTGCCCCCCATAGGTAGGTTATCTTAGCCTGAAATAGTTATTTTTGTTTACAACTTCCTTCTGTGTGTGCTCAGTCACTCAGCCACATCTGACTCTTTGAGGCCCCGTGGACTGTAGCCCACCAGGCTCCTCTGTCTATGGAGTTTTCCAGGCAAGGATACTGGAGCAGGTTGCCGTTCCCTTCTCCAGTGGATCTTCCCGACCTAGGGATCAAACTCACATCTCCTGCATTGATAGGCGGATTCTTTACCACTGACCCACCTGGGAAGCCCATGACTTGTCCTGCCTTTAAAAAAACTTTTCCTTTCTTTGGAGCTGCTCTATGCTTGCTAGATAGGATGCTACCCAGTTCATCAATTGTTCAATGAAATCAATTATATCTTTAAAATTTACTCTTTTGAATTTTTGTTTTTTAACAGATTTGGTGACAGTGGCAGGATACAAAGCAAACTTCTGATGGCTTCAGAAACTACAAAGAATATGGGCATCAATCTAAACTGGCTTTCCAGGTCAGTCAGCTTGAACTGGGAGACAGTTCTATCTGGAGCCTGAGCCCCTAGCCCTGGGTCCAGTCCATAATTTCCCAGTTGGCTGAAACCCCTTGACCCAGCTGTAGTGCAGAGTCCCCAGCTACTGGGGCTTGCTGGGTTAGTCCTTTTCCCAGTTTCAGTCCACAGTTCCCATTGACTGGAGTCTGCCAGTCCAGTCCAGGCTGGGAACCACTAGTAGTGTATATCGTCTTCTATTGGCCAGTCTGTAGTAACATTTCCTTGGTTGCTACGGGCATGTTAAGGTGCACATGCTTGTTTGTCTTGTTTTGTGTAGAAAAAGACTAGCTAAAAGAGGTGGGATCTTTAATTTCTCAAGAGTCAAGCATGCCACCTTCTGGCACAACTGCTTATTTTATACCTAAGAACTATAATCATGAAAGCTATAGATGTCTACAAAAATGTCAAAATCTTACTGTGTCCTGAGAGCTTGGCCTAGTAACCATCAGGTTGGGATTCTCAATATGGCCAGACAGAAACCTGATTTGCATCCCAAATGTGGTTAAATATAGCTAGACTGAAATGTGGATTGTACTCCATTTGTGACTAGGCTTCTACCAAACTGCTTCTCACCATCAGGGAAAGTTCAATAGTCAGTATGAGGAATATTCCAATTAGACAAGATCATTTAAGAAGTCCACTTAATAATTAAGCAAGGAATACCCATTTTCATTGGTATGCAAAAGCCTCCAAAAGGCTTCAAAAGTCCGAAATAGCTTCAGTGAAGTTTTACTGCATAAAGCTAATGAAAAAAATTAAAGCTATAAGAGGTACCAAAAACAAAAGATTATGAGAGGGACACAATCCTTACTGCTTCTCTCTTTCCTCTTTAAATTATTATATTTATTCTAGTAATCCTGTCTGAATTGTCTTTCTACACTGAAGAGATCACAAGACCATAAACAAAAATTGTCCAAGTTAACTGCCTTACAGACACCCCCATGTCTACCCTTGAAGGAGGACCCTCATAGAGGCCCCTCCCAGGGTTGACAGGACTCTGAAGAATTTTCTAGTAAGGTGCTACATTATTGTCTTAAACAGCCAAGGGAAGCTAAAATTAAAATTAACTTAAAAAACTGGAGTCTGAAACCAACAAAACATGAGAATTCTTACCAGAGCCTGCTCACCCATGTCTCTGTAGTGCACAGTCAAACAAGGAAAATAAAATTTCACATTGTCCCTTCTTTTCCAATTCAAACACATCAGTTATTGATCCTTTCTCTCCCAGGGATATCTATCGCTTTCTTGCTTGTCCTGTTACCCAGCTTGGCTTTCAGCCTGCCCAGGACATGCACATCATCCCTTCTTTCTTTTGACTGCCTTCAGGAGTGATTCAAGATCTCAAGAAGGTAATATCTTGTGGATCCTTTCTGAGGACACCTCTTAACATTCAAGTGGTTGCTCAACATTGCCAGAAACATGCACTGCTTGGCCTGGCTAAAACCTGACAAAATATCTGAAAGGATTTAATAACTTCATAACCAAAGTTTGACCAAACTGGAAGTTAATACTCAGAGTTGATAGAAAAAGAAATTAAGCAATTTTTTTTCTATCAAACTCTGAATAATAAAAATAAAAATTGTTTTTAACAATTTTTCAATTTTTTTTGAGCTGAAGCCGGCCACCCTATTGGAAACGCTGGGTGGAGATTAGAGCCCGGAGCAGGGAAGTGGGGTGCCCTCCCAGTAGAGGAAGGCAACTGGAGACCCTCCAGGGGAGGAGATGAAGCTCTAGGTTAAGCCCAGCTTTGGGGGTAAGGAAACGAGCTCGAGCTTCCTTGTAGACCGAGAAGACACGCTGGGAGAGGGCACGTACCAGCCGGGCTGGGCCTGAAGACCAGCAGGGAGTCCTGGCCACTGATCCTGGGACCAGGATCTCGGCTCCCTTTTTCTGAAAAAGACCCCTTCTCCCTTCTTGGATTTGCTTTGGAGAACTCAGGAAAATACGCCTGTTGCTGGATTTCCAGGTGGCGAATGGAGAGACCCCAGGACTCCAGTCCTGTTGCACACTCCCGTGCTGGTCTTCCAGCCAAAGAGAAGAGAAAGCAGATACAATAAATAAACCAAGAGGGAATAAACCTGGAGGAAAACACAGCCTTTGCCAGTTCCTAGGGGAAGATGAAAAGCCCTAGGAATTACACCCCAGAGGGAGCCTAGGTGGCTGGCCTGGGGGGACTCTGTACAGGGCCGCCCCACCGAGCCATGCCTTGGAGGCTTTGGGCATCCAGGCCCTTCATTGTTAAACTGGCTTCAGGGAACCTGAGCTCCAGCTGGGTGAGCTCAGTGCCTCAGGGAGGGACCTTGCTGCCCCGGAAGCTGAGAGGCAGGGGAGGGTTGGGCCGCCAGTACCCCCAGGCCCTGGAAAGGAGAGAGGGCAGAGGATCCTGAGGAGGCACATCTAGTTGTGCCATCCTCCGCTAAAGCCCACCAGATCCAACCGGTAAAGTCACACACCGGACGACTGTGATAACCTTGGGTGGATGTACTGCATGAAGCGGGAGGCAAAGCCACGGGCCTTTCATTAAAGGAGGGGCTTCTGGAGTCCCCACGCTCCATCCAACACCAGCTCAGCCATAGCGAGAAGTTGGCAAACATGTCTAGAGGATGGCAGAGTAGAAAGGCATGCACTCATCTTCTCCTATGAGAACTCTAAAACTACAACTCGCTGCTGAACAGCCATCAACTGGAGAATGTTGGATCCCACAAAAAAGATACTCCATGTCCAAGGGCAAAAGAGAAGCCCCAGCAAGATGGTAGGAGGGGCAAAATGGCATTTAGAATCAAATTCCTTACCCTACAGAGATGCTCAGAGGGCTCAAACAAACCTTGTGCACACAAGGACCCAGAGACCCCACAGAAACTGAGCTAGAACTGTGTTTGAATGTCTCCTGAGAAGGTATGGATCAGCAGTGGCCTGCTGCAGAGGCACAGGCTATGGGTGCAGCAGACCTGGGTATGTATGGCATAAGCCCTCTTGGAGGAAGTCACCATTAACCCCACCATAGAGCCACCAGAACTTATACAAGACTGGGGAAACAGACTCTTGGAAGGCACAGACAGAACCTTGTACACACCAGGACCCAGGAGAAAGGAACAGTGACCCCACAAGAGACTGATCCTGACTTGCCTGTGAGTGTCCAGGAGTCTCCAGCAGAGGCGTGGGTCGACAGTGGCCTGATGCAAAGTCAGGGGCACTGAGTGTGGCAGTGTTTGCATGGGACTTTTTGAAGGAGTTCTCCATTATCTCCATTATCTTGTGAGAGGGTATCAGAGGGCAGACACACTGAAACCATAATCACAGAAAACTAGACAATCTGATCACATGGAACACATCCTTGTCAAACTCAATGAAATTAAGCCATGCTGTGTGGGGCCACCCAAGATGGACAGGTCATGGTGGAGAGGTCTGACAGAATGTGGTCCACTGGAGAAGGGAATGGCAAACCACTTCAGTATTCTTGCCTTGAGAACCCCATGAACAGTATGAAAAGGCCAAAAGATAGGACACTGAAAGATGAACTCCCCATGTCGGTAGGTGCCCAATATGCTACTGGAGATCAGTGGAGAAATAACTCCAGAAAGAATAAAGAGATGGACCCAAAGCAAAAAGAATACCCAGTTGTGGATGTGACTGGTAATAGAAGCAAGGACTGTTGCTGTAAAGAGCAATGTTGCATAGAAACCTGGAATGTTAGGTCCATGAATCAAGGCAAATTGGAAGTGGTCAAACAGGAGATGGCAAGAGTGAACAACATTTTAGGAATCAGCGAACTAAGATGGGCTGGAATGGGTGAATTTAACTCGGATGACCATTATATCTACTACTGTGTTCAGGAATCCCTTAGAAAAAATGGAGTAGCCATCATGGTCAACAAAAGAGTCTGAAATGCAGTACTTGGATGCAGTCTCAAAAATGACAATCTCTATTTGTTTCCGAAGTAACTCATTTAATATCATGGTAATACAAGCCTATGCCCCAACCCATAATGCTGCAGAAGCTGAAGTTGAACAGTTCTGTGAAGACCTAAAAGACCTTATAGAACTAACACCCAAAAAAGATGTCCTTTTCATTACAGGGGACTGGAATACAAAGGTAGGTAGTCAGGAAACATCTGGAGTAACAGGCAAATTTGGCCTTGAAGTACAGAATGAAGCAGGGCAAAGGCTAACAGAATTTTGCCAAGAGAATGCACTGGTCATAGCAAACACCCTCTTCCAACAACACAAGAGAAGACTCTACACATGGACATCACCAGATGGTCAACACCAAAATCAGATTGATTATATTTTTTGCAGCAAAAGATGGACAAGCTCTATATAGTCAGCAAAAACAAGACAGGGAGCTGACTGTGGCTCAGATCATGAACTCCTTATTGCCAAATTCAGACTGAAATTGAAGAAAGTAGGGAAAACCACTAGATCATTCAGGTATGACCTAAATCAAATCCCGTATGATTATACAGTGCTGCTGCTAAGTCGCTTCAGTCATGTCTGACTCTGTGCGACCCCATAGACGGCAGCCCACCAGGCTCCCCCATCCCTGGGATTCTCCAGGCAAGAACACTGGAGTGGATTATACAGTAGAAGTGAGAAATAGATTTAAGGGACTAGATCTGATAGACAGAGTGCCTGATGAATTATAGATGGAGGTTCGTGACATTGTACAGGAGACAGGGATTAAAACCATCCCCATGGAAAAGAAATGGAAAAAAGCAAAATGGCTGTCTGAGGAGGCCTTAAAATAGCTGTGAAAAGAAGAGAAATGAAAGTAAAGGAGAAAAGGAAACATATTCCCATGTGAATGCAGATTTCCAAAGAATAGCAAGGAGAGATTAAAAAAGCCTTCCTCAGTAATCAATGCAAAGAAATAGAGGAAAACAAGAGAATAGGAAGGACTAGATTGTGTCAAGAAAAGTAGAGATACCAAGGGAACATTTCATGGAAAGATGTGCTCGATAAAGGACAGAAATGGTATGGACCTAACAGAAGCAGAAGATATTAAGAAGAGGTGGCAACAATACACAGAAGAACTGTACAAAAAAGATCTTCATGACCCAGATAATCACGATGGTGTGATCACTCACCTAAAGCCAGACATCTTGGAATGTGAAGTCAAGAGGGCCTTAGAAAGTATCACTACGAACAAAGCTAGTGGAGGTAATGGAATTCCAGTTGAGCTCTTTCAAATCCTGGAAGATGATGCTGTAAAAGTGCTGCAGAAAATTTGCCAGCAAATTTGGAAAACTCAGCAGTGGCCACAGGACTGGAAAAGGTCAGTTTTCATTCCAATCCAAAGAAAGGCAATGGCAAAGGATGCTCAAACTACCGCACAATTGCACTCATCTCACACGCTAGTAAAGTAATGCTCAAAATTCTCAAGCCAAGCTTCAGCAATACATGAACTGTGAACTTCCAGATGTTCAAGCTAGTTTTAGAAAATGCAGAGGAACCAGAGATCAAATTGCCAATATATGCTGGATCATGGAAAAAGCAAGAGAGTTCCAGAAAAACATTTATTCCTGCTTTATAGACTATGCCAAAGCCTTTGACTGTGTGGATCACAGTAAACTGTAGAAAATTCTGAAAGAGATAGGAATACCAGACCATCTGACCTGCCTCTTAAGAAACCTGTATGCAGGTCAGGAAGCAACAGTTAGAACTGGACGTGGAACAACAGACTGGTTCCAAATAGGAAAAGGAGTATGTCAAGGCTGTATATTGTCACCCTGCTTATTTAACTTATATGCAGAGTACATCATGAGAAACGCTGGACTGGAAGAAGCACAAGCTGCAATCAAGATTGCCAAGAGAAATATCAATAACCTCAGATATGCAGATGCCACCACTCTTATGGGAGAAAGTGAAGAGGAACTAAAAGCCTCTTGATGAAAGTGAAGGAGAGTGAAAAAGTTGTCTTAAAGCTCAACATTTAGAAAACTAAGATCATGGCATCTGGTCCCATCACTTCATGGGTAATAGATGGAAACAGTGGAAACAGTGTCAGACTTTATTTTGGGTGGCTCCAAAATCACTGCAGATGGTGACTGCAGCCATGAAATTAAAAGACGCTTACTCCTTGGAAGGAAAGTTATGACCAACCTAGAGAGCAACATTTAAAAGCAAAGACATTACTTTGCCAATAAAGGTCTGTCTAGTCAAGGCTATGGTTTTTCCAGGAGTCATGTGTGGATGTGAGAATTTGACAGTGAAGAAGGCTGAGCGCAGAAGAATTGATGCTTTTGAACTGTGGTGTTGGAGAAGACTCTTGAGAGTCCCTTGAACTGCAAAGAGATCCAACCAGTCCATTCTAAAGGAGATCAGTCCTGGGTGTTCATTGGAAGGACTGATGTTGAAGCTGAAACTCCAATACTTTGGCCACCTCATGGGAAAAGCTGACTCATTGTAAAAGACCCTAATGCTGGGCAGGATTGGGGGCAGGAGGAGAAGGGGACTACAGAGGATGAGATGGCTGAATGACATCACCGTCTTGATGGACATGGGTTTGGGTAGACTCCAGAAGTTGGTGATGGACTGGGAGGCCTGGCATGCTGTAATTCATGGGGTCACAAAGAGTTGGACATGACTGAGTGACTGAACTGAACTCCTTTATTACCTCCACCATAGTTTGACCTCAGGTCAAACAACAAGAAGGGAACACAGCCCCGCCCATCAACAGAACATCAGATTAAAGATTTACTGAGTATGGCCAAGCCCATCATAATAAGATCCTGTTTCCCCCTCAGTCAGTCTCTCCCATCAGGAAGTTTCCATAAGCTTCTTATCTTTATCCATCAGAGGGCAGACAGAATGTAAACCACAACACAGAAATCTAAAAAATCACAAGAACCACGGCCTTGTCTACTCAATGGAACAATGAGCCATGCCATGTAGGGCCACCCAAGATGAACAGGTCATAAGGGAGACTTCTGACAAAATGTGGTCCACTGAAGAAAGGAATGGCAAACCACTTCAATATTCTTTTCTTGACAAACCCATGAACACAGCATATAAAGGCAAAAGATAGGACACTGAAAGATGAACTCCCCAGGTCAGTTGGTGCCCAATATGCTATGGGAGATTAGTGGAGAAATAACTCCAGAAAGAATGAAGAGACAGAGCCAAAGAAAAAACAACATCCAGTTGTAGACACAACTGGTGATGAAAGTAAAGTCCAATGCTGTAAAGAGTGATATTGCATAGGAACCTGGAAAGTTAGGTCCATGAATCAAGGCAAATTGGAAGTGGTCAAACAGAAGATGGCAAGAGTAAACATCTATATTTTAGGAATCAGCAAACTAAAATGGACTGGAATGGGTGAATTTAACTCAAATGACCATTATATCTACTACTATGCACAAGAATCCCTTAGAAGAAATAGAGTAGCCAACATAGTCAACAAGAGTCCAAAATGCAGTACTTGGATGCAATCTCAAAAACAACAGAATAATCTCTGTTCGTTTCCAATGCAAACCATTCAATATTACAGTAATCCAAGTCTATGAACCAACAACTAATATTGAAGAAGCTGAAGTTAAATAGTTCTATGAAGACCTACAAGACTTTCTAGAACTAACACCCAAAAAAAGATATCCTTTACATTATAGGAGACTGGAATGCAAAAGTAGGAAATCAAGAGATACCTAGAGTAACAGGTAAATTTTGCCATGGAATACAGAATGAAGCAGGGCAAAGGCTAACAGAGTTTTGCCAAGAGAACTCACTGGTCATAGCAAACACCCTCTTCCAACAACACAACAGAAGACTCTACACATGGACATCACCGGATGGTCAATACTGAAATCAGACTGATTATATTCTTTGTGGCAAAAGATGGAGAAGCTCTATACAGTCAGCAAAAATAAGACAGGGAGCTGACTGTGGCTCCAATCATGAACTCCACATTGCCATATTCAGACTGAAATTGAAGAAAGTAGGCAAAACCACTAGACTAATCAGGTATGACCTAAATCAAATCCCTTATGATCATACAGTAGAGGTAACAAATAGATTCAAGGGATTGGATCTGATAGACAGAGTGCCTGAAGAACTATGGATGGAGGTTCATGACATTGTACAAGAGGCAGTGATCAAGACCATGCCCAAGAAAAAGAAATGCAAAGAGGCAAAATGGTTGTCTGAGGAGGCCTTACAGATCAGATCAGATCAGTCGCTCAGTCGTGTCCGACTCTGCGACCCCATGAACTGCAGCACACCAGGCCTCCCTGTCCATCACCAGCTCCCGGAGGTCACTCAGACTCACATCCATCGAGTCAGTGATGCCATCCAGCCATCTCATCCTCTGTCGTCCCCTTCTCCTCCTGCCCTCAATCCCTCCCAGCATCAGAGTCTTCTCCAATGAGTTAACTCTTCGCATGAGATGGCCAAAATACTGGAGTTTCAGCTTTAGCATCATTCCTTCCAAAGAAATCCCAGGGCTGATCTCCTTCAGAATGGACTGGTTGGATCTCCTTGCAGTCCAAGGGACTCTCAAGAGTCTTCTCCAACACCACAGTTCAAAAGCATCAATTCTTCAGCGCTCAGCCTTCTTCACAGTCCAGCTCTCACATCCATACATGACCACAGGAAAAACCAGAGCCTTGACTAGATGGACTTTATGTAATTTACAATATATAATTTATAACATATTTATCTAATATATGTAATTTATCTAATATATGTAATTAAAACTGCTAAAAATAATAAGAAAAAGGAATTTTATGTGGTCAGGACTGATATATAAAGAGAATGAGTTTAATTAAGTAAATGGGTTTTAATATCAAAAGTTAACTGGTACAAAATTGGAAATTGGTTTTGTCCCTAGTAAAAGTATATTTTTTTAATTGGTCTGCCTTTTATAATAAGCAATTATTAAAGGTTTTTCCTTATTGTTAAGTAACCTTCTAAATCTGCCTGTGAAGGCTTTAACTGTTATTTTGGCTAAACAGATAACTATTGTTTCATAGTGACCTATGATCCTATTTGAGCAAGTGTCTTAAAACCTTTTAATATTTATTTTTTATAAACTCCTCCAAAATTCTAAATTAAGTATTTTTGACCTTGAATTAACTATGGAATTTTTCAGAGGGCTTCTGGAAAAATGTCAAAAGATTTGTTTTCTCTTATAAAAAGGTAGATATTTAACTAATTAGATTTATTTACTATGTTTATTAAATTACATGAGAAGCATTATCAAATAGGAAGTAAGATAAAGCCCTTGTTATGTTGCATTTATATAAATATATATATATAAACACATATATTAGAAATATTGCAAAATTGTGTGAAATTGCTAAAATATATATTTTGGTATAATGTTTTCAATCATAATTGCAGATATTGTCTTAAATTGTTGTGTGGTCAAAGATTTCCTTGTCAAGTCTATCAGATTTTAATAATGGGCATTTTTAAGTCTTCTGTCACTTACAGAGAGTTACTATTTTACTTTGATACTTTCAAAGATGTTCCTGCAAAAGTATTTCAACTTCAAAAAAAATTTTAGAAAGGACTTTTTGACAAGTGCCTGTTTTTGATAACTTTAAGATACAAAACAACTGGTAAGAGCAAAGGCTGCCCTTGAATCACCTTGAATGGCACGATACCAGGTCCCCCTAACTACCCAGATGGCAGCCGTACAGTACTTCAGAGACTTGAGCCTTGGGTACATATTTCACAACTAAAGAAGACTCCTCCTGACATCTGACCCCACACAAACACTACAAACTTCCAAATCAAATTGACTAGGAAGTAAAGTAGTTGACATCAAGGTTGACTGCTTCTTCCCAAGACGCCAAATCAAGACTTCATACTATAACTAAACACGAAGCCCTCTCTTTTTCTTTCTTTCCTTTACTCTGGCATAGGTCTGAAAAGATAATACTATCATCAGTATCTTCCAGGCCATTGATAAGAGTGCAGGATGTCATCAAAAAATTCTGATCTGTCCATAGAAACATCCTGGTTCATTTCTCTGTCTCTGGTTAACACCTCAAACTTGGAGAATTGAGAGTCCAAGATTTACACAAAGAAAGGAACATAAAGCAAAAGTAACCAGAATAAAACCACCTGTGTAGTCTATAGACCCATAATACCAGAAAGCATTCATGATTCAAAATTAGCTCTCTTTGACAGATCCCTATTTCCCTGGTTTGGAATAAATGCAAATAAGGAACCTCTCCTTAACTCAAAGATATTGCAGATTTCAATGCCAAGACAATAGTTGCCCAACAAAGAACCTTAGACTTTCCAGTCAAAGTTGTTTTTGATAAGAGGATAATTCTTGGTTATATTTTAGTGGAGCAAGGAGGTTCTCTGCTGTGACCAAGACCACCTGCTACACTTGGAGTAACACTTCTGGGAAAGTTGAAACTCAGTTATATAAGATTACTGAGCAAGCCACTTGGCTTTAAAAGGTGACTCATTCAGCAGTAATGTCTTTGACTTATTTGATTTTGATTGATTTAAGTCTGAGGGATGATGGCTCCAAAGTGCACTCCAAACACTGGGAATTATCCTGCTTTTAATAATTATAATAATCACTCTAGTATATTGTATTTTTTCAAAAGCTTTAAATATGTTTGCAGCCATTGACCATCCAGCAAATGATCCCACTAACATTGGAATATCAGAAAAGAAACAAAGAGAATGATTTATTTAAAGATGGATTTAAAGCTGTGACCTGTGACTATCAAGGGATTAAGCAAAAACATTATAACCTATGGATGCCACACAAAGGAACAATAGAAACTGAGAGAAGTTCAGAATAGTAGCTGAGAGTGGTACTAATGCCTTAAATTTTTATTTCATCTCTCAGTTGACAGTATGCTCAAAAGGGGCAAATTGTCAAAAAGAATGAGATCTTTAAATCTATGTGGTTGAATTTTGTTTTTTAACAATCCCAATCATTACAGCCTCCCATCACTATATATAGTCTCTGGTTAATTCTGGAATGTTTGCCTAAAGAACCTGTAGTATATCCAACAGAAGTAGTATTTCCTCCTCTCTCTCCTTTTGTCTTCTTCACCCTGATACTGTATAATGAGATTTCAGCCTAGAATTTATAAATGGTCCCAACATTTACATTTAAATATTAATCTTCTTGACCTAGAATGCTCTTCCCACAGCTTTCTGTTACATGTTTCCATCCATCACATTGACATGGCATTACAACCCACCCCACTGATCTCTTGATACCTACAAAGTTGTATTTACCTCTTGGTGTTAAATATCACAAAATCATCTGACCATTGGTAGACAATTGAATTACAAATTAATATCTTATACCCATTTTCAAGTTGTTTTTCTTGTACATAACGAGAATGTCTCTGCATGGTATTTTTATTTCTACACCTGAAGCCATTCTCCACATTTATTTTTGAGTCCAATTAAGATGTTTTCTGTCTACAGTTCCATTTGCCATTTAAGACCCTTGAGTTTATCTAGCCAGCTGACATTTAGCAGGACTGTTGCTTGAGTAAATTTTCATAGGCAGAAAAGGGTGAAGAAGTTCCTGCTAGAGCTGGAGCAAGCCCTGGAGGAAAATGGCATCAAGGACTAAGAGAAGTAGAAATTCTGAGAGGGGAAGGATATCATGGAAGAAGAAGACTTTAAAAGAAGTATCAAGAGGCATCAAAGACAAATGTTGGCTTTTTGCACTTTAACTTAGGGGGGACCATGGACCAGGTCATTCAAGAAAAATCCAAGTACTACCAAATATCAAGTTCAGTCATTTTACCAAAACCAAATGCATTTCCAATGAATTTTTTTAGTTACACTAAATACCAACCTTTTCCAATTACTAAATGTCAATTTCTACATTACACTTAAATGTAAGATCATCAACTATGACAATGGATCCTGCAAGATACCATATTTAGAAGGTAGAACCCAAGATATCTTGCCCTCTGTTGGGAAGGGAATCAATCCCACTCAGTATTCTGTATAATCTATGCGCATTTTGTTGCTTAAAATTGAAAAAAAAAAGCACCAAAAGAAATATTTTCAGAAGAAAACACCTCATAAGTTTTTAAAATTAACTGAATTGATACTTTTGAACTGTGGTGTTGGAGAAGACTCTTAAGAGTCCCTTGGACTGCAAGGAGATCCAACCAGTCCATCCTAAAAGAAATCAGTCCTGACTGTTCATTGGAAGGACTGATGCTGAAGCTGAAATTCCAATACTTTGGTCACCTGATGCAAAGAACTGAACTTTTCATTTGAAAAGGCCCTGATGCTGGGAAAGATTTAAGGCGGGAGGAGAAAGGGTAGACAGGGGATGAGATGGTTGGATGGCATCACCGACTCAATGGACATGAGTTTGAGTAAACTCCAGGAATTGGTGATGGACAGGGAGGCCTGGTGTGCTGCGGTTCATGGGGTCGCAAAGAGTAGGACACGACTGAGCGACTGAACTGAGATCATGTATGTGTGAATATTAATAAGAGAAACCTCAACTAACATTACATTTGGGAAGGCCTGGAGAGGCAACTCTCATGCCCTATTACTTACTGTCATTTGAAGACCCCAACAAGAAGAAGTGTAACTTGCTTATCAGGCCAGAAGTGACACCACTTTACTACCCCTCAGGTCAAAGGAAGATTTCCTTCTTGCACAGCAACCAGTTCAACCAACTGAAAAACCTACAGCTCAGTAAGAAACTGTTATCACCTTGAACTCTTTACTTTCTTCCAGTGAATTTTAATTTTTCTTTTGTTGAGGACTGCCCTGTCCCACCCACCTTTTTATGAAAGTCTTCCATCTTATGTAACTTCTTCAAGCATCTCTTTGCTTGCCAGATGAAATATTGCCAAATCATGTAATAAAGTCAATTATATCTTCCAATTTACTCAGGTTAGGTTAACAGTTGTTTGTTTGTTTTAAAACACACATTAAGGGCTACAACATGAGGTGTATCTAGTGCACTCTGAATAAATGTTGATGATCTACATCAGCTATTCTTAATAGAGATGAGGAATCACAGTTTTTAAAAATACCTTTCATATTCTAAAAAATTAAATTAAAAATATACTAGGGATTTTCCTAGTGGTCCAGTGGTCAAGAATCTGCCCTGCAATGCAGGGGAATCAAGTTCAAACCCTGGTGGGGAAACTAAGATCACACATGCCACACAACTAAGCCTGTGTGCCCATGCATGACACAACTAAATCCCATGTGCCTCAACTAAGACCCAACACAAACAGATAAATATCCTTTAAAAAAATACTAAACACAGAACATAGGCTAAACTACATAGAAAACATAAGAATGTGAAAATGACTATATGTGAAAGCCAGAAATAACACCACCATGACAGCTAGAAGGAAACCATCTTCCTTATTACCTGAATTTTAGGATGCAAGAGCTTCAAAATTGAGAAACAGATTTGTTCACTGGGGGAGTCCATGATAAATGTAGTGTATAAAATAAAATCAGAATAATTCTAGAGAAGCTCTTCCTGGGATACAGTTCATTTTTAAAACAGGAAGAAGTTGTTTTTTTGATTGTAGCTCTTACCCCTTGATGGATTAGAATGTTATTAAGATATCTATCAGAAACAGCTCAGTTAGTGAGAGTTAGGTTATGGAATGTGTTCTTAGGGGACTTTCAAACTGATACCATTAATGCAGTATTACAAAACAGAAAACAAAATGGACAACACACAAATAAAGGGTGAGGACAAAACAAACCCATTAGCAGCTGTAGAGTGAGGCCCATAAATCGCAGGCTCTGTGATCCTTTAAAGGGTGACTCATGGTACCTGAAACATATAAATGTGGCCAAGAAAAGAAAAGCAAAAAAAAAAAAGAAGAGAGACAAAGGGAATCTGTTTCTCAGAAATTTTTTAAGAAAATTCCATTTTTGCTTCCAAGGACAAGCAGTGAACATAGGAGAATGAACTCTTCCATCTCAACCATGTCCCACTTCGCAGCAGGGCCCAAAGAGCTTCAGACTAACAGTGCCACTTCCAGCCTGTTGTACAGGCTGTTCATGGCAGAAGAGGCAGGGCTGTTCAAGACAGGGCAGGGATCCCAAAAATGTATCAGGAGAAGGACCATGACATCAGAAGGCCAAAGCACTCCAATCCCTAACAGCCCTTTTATTTATCCTCCATCTACCTAATAGCACACATTTGGCCTCTGCTTCTCTGGACCACCATCCCAGGATCATAGCCCAGGTACCTGAGGAAAGACTCTGGCCCAGTGCATCCTTAGAGTTTCAAGTCCTCATTCACTCCCATTCTTTGGCTTCAAAATGATGTACAAATTGACAAAATCGAGTCATTTCTGCTTGGCACTGAGCTTGGCAACCAGATAACACCAGCAAAGCCAGGTCCACATTTATTCTCTCCCATGTTCATCGGCATGCAAAGTTCCAAAATAGAAATTTGTTTCTCCTGCAGTTTTATGACATTTCTGCTGCCTGATTATCCCACTTTACAGTAATTTGCATCATTATGGGCCTTTGGCAAATGAAACAAATTGCCATAAAATGTTGGGAAAATCCTAAATCATGGCTCTGTCTGGTTTGCTTGAATGATAAAACTGGGTTGAATTCAGATGGCTCGGTTCATTTTGCAACAAACAGTCCTGCAGGCCTTAATGGGTGCTACTGGCTCGCACGTTGGGCTGCGTGGTGACTACTAAATGAGGCAAACTAATAGAATTTTTTTCCGAGGCACTAAGCAAGTCTTCAGTAAAGAAAAACACATTGATTCCAAAGTTGTTTACTACCAACTAAATAGAACCCCTATAGCTTTTTCCATGCAGCCCACATTAGAGCTAAATTAACAGCCCTCATATGTATCCATTCTACTAGTACCAGACAAAAGTGCTTACACCATTAGGAATGGAAGTTGCCTCAGTCTAAATCTTGATACAAGAGATTGTCTTTCTCATTTAACTGCCTTGCTATCAAAAGTTGTGATATCAGGTATAGGCAAGCCTTTAAAACAAAAATAAATGCACTGAAAGGTCATAAGTAATTGCTGCATTTTAATTCAGTGGTGGTATGCTGCTAGTTTTAAAGTAAAGGAATAGAAGACTGATGGGCTAGACATGCAAAAATGAGATTCAGGAAGGCGAATAACTCTGATAATTAGTAAGATCCTTGTTGGTGACAATCTTGGTTCAGCTTTTGCAAATCTCTCCTGTGAGTGAATTTATGAGCAGAAAAGCCTCATAGTTAGCAACTCTCTAGGCTCAAAATACACGAGATTCATTTGGACAATAAGGCTGGAATAAAAGCAATGGAATTTTATTTCTTATAACCTCTTGTATTTCACGTTCTCCTAACCTCCAAATCACTCAGTGTTCTAACCTAAGACATTTACAGTGAATACTCAGCCTTTCCTATATGTGAGGCAAGTCTTTCAGAACCACCCTCCCATCTCCTAACCTCTCCATTAGACAGGTTTCTAGGATCATTTCAAACAAATAGAGCAGAATTCCCAGATGAAGTGAACCTGACCAAGGAGACTCAGAGTCTTGAGAACACAATTAAAATCAAGAGGGATAAGCTGCATCAAAACCTTAGTATCCAGAAAATTATAACAATGCTGTAAAACAGGGAGTTTTGTAGAGTCTGGTTTTACTTTATTTAAAACATGCACACAATTTCATGTAATACTTAATTAAAATAAAGTAATTAAATTCAGTTATCATTCATTGAACATTTAATATGTGTTAAGCACTTTACTGAAGTTTAAATGATTATTATTTGATTTAATTAGTCCAACATATGCACACACACACACACACACACACACGCATTTGCCACTTCCAGATAAGTAACTTAATACTTACAAAGACTAAACTTCTTCAAAGATGGACAGGCAGTCAGAGGCAGAGGTAGAATCTGAACCATGATCTATTCTCACCATTAATTCCATGGTCTCTACCACTATTATACACAGATGCATTATAAAAATCAAGTTTTCTGCTAAATTAACATTTTTATTAGTCCAACAATAAACTCCACAGGATTAAAGATCCTTGCAAAATTTTAACAAGTATCTCATATTTGGATTCTCCTGGATGATTTTTATGACTCATTAATATAGCCCCTCCTTCTAACTTGTTTATCTTTTTCTATTTCACTCTCATTTGCTAGACAAAATATCATATTATCTCATTATAGAATGTTTTGACTCTAGATTTCTCTTTTTTTCATCTTATTTTTGCTTATTTAGGAGGTCACAAAAGCTGTGCCAATAAACCAAGCCCACAGCACAATGCAATTTAAAGGTCTTGAGTATTTGCTATTTATAGTAGTTTGAATTCATGCTATTTGAATGACAAATAAATGTGTACATTTCCAGACTATAAATATTTATTCTGATGTTCCCTTAGATTTCACATATGTTCTTTTCCTTTGGTTTCTAAAAAATAGAAGAATTTCTAGAAATCCTCACAGTCTTGAACCCAGAAGTCCTGATTTGTAGTTTAGAAAGCATCTGTTAAGTTATGAACCTATATATTACACATAGATTTTCAGACAGTCCTTTGACATATATTACATATTCAACTTCTTCCCTAAGAAGAATCACTAAGCTAAAATTCTTTAGTAACTTGTGAGAAGCCACTAACGTGTTGGGCTTTGCTATAGCTGTGGTTTCTTAACCACCAGACCACCAGGGAAGTCCCTGTGTCAACTTAACTGAGCTTGAAACTACATTTCCCAGAGTTCCCTTTCTTGCATAGTTCCAGGTTAACATCGACCCGAGAGACATTTTACAGAGATCTGGAAGGCCGAAGTGAAGTGGCCATACTCTCTTTGTGGTCAGAAGGGTGCTGCAGGGCACAGAGCACTTGGCAGCTCACACATGCTGTTGCTGATCTGCTGCCTCACTTTGTGAGGCAGTGGTCTAGCCTGCTGCTCCTTCAGCTCCCACTGGACACTCACATCACTGAAGTGGGAGGTCGGGAGGCAGGCAGAGAGCAACAAGGTTTCCAGCTCATCCTTCTGTGTTCTCCTTTGTCCCTATCTCCCCATTTTACATCTGTCTTCCCTTCCTGATATTTTTTACCTGATGACTTGAAGGCCAACATCAGATATAGAAGTAACAGCACTTCAGAAATTATACTAAGTCAATCCTCCTCAATAAAGCCCATATTCTTATCATTTCTAAGATTCCATTTCTTTGATCAAACCCATGTGTTTACCATACACATGTGCCTATTATCTATAGAAAGGGCATACTGCTAATTGTTTTCTAGGATTTATCTCATTCACTCCTCATAGCAACCATGAAATGTGTACTATTAATACTACTATCCCCATTAGAGATGAAGAACTGGGCTCACCAGGACCAAGCGACCCTTCCCATATCACATTCCTAAAGGAGTAATGAAGCTGGAACTCAAACCCTGGGAACATGATAAAGAGAGTCCAGAAGTTTATATGCTGTATGTACTGCATCTTTAGTTATGCTCCTTGGGGCAGTTTGTAAGGTTTAGACATTTACTAAGTGCTCTTTTCATCAGGGATTTTTGCTCAGAAGTCTTTGGGTTCATGACTAAGCAAGTGCAATTGATTGAGGAATAGAATTTTTGAGATAGAGAGAAGTTTAAACATCGTTGAGCCCAAGTATATGTAAAAGAAAATAAATCTTACAGAAGAGATTGTGCAAGTTAAGCTAAGTCTCTTGATGAGGGGTTTCTGCCTAAATTCTGTGCCCTTCTGTCACAACACACTCCAACTGGGAGCAAACTGAGGTTCACCTTCAATAGTCAGTGATGTAGGGATCTGGGACATACCACGGAGCATCTCCTGAGCCAGGTTTAGGACTTTGAGATTTGTTCATGTGTGTGTAACTATCTCTCTGATGTCCTTGGGTCTAAGAGAAATAACTCAATTTCACTATTTGTGTGCTGTAAGAGCCCTTTCTGGTGTAATTCAAGTCTCTTCCAACACTTCAACTGGAGGGACTATTAGGAAAATCCTTTCCAATAATTCTGCTAATAGTTTCCAGCAAACTTCAACCTGGAGCGACATTTGAATGAATTTATCTGTAGTGGGCTTCTGCAAGAATCAATAAGTCATTTTGATTCATTCTCAGCTTCTAGAGGAAAGTATTTATTTCCTAAGATGAGACTGAATAGAAATGGGAATCATTTGTATGGGGTGAAACATAGCTTGCTGATTAACATTACTCCCTTTTCCTTTATTACTCCGGAAAGATTAAACTATGGGAATTTTGAAACTTAAAACTACAGATTTCTTCTCTCCATACTCTTAGAGAAGCACTCATTTTGATAATTTGTACCATTTTGATGTTAGAATTTTATCTGGAAAAATACTTTGAAAACACAGCTGGCTGAAAATTAGACCTTGCTTCAACCACTAGTATATAAATACATGAAAATGTGTCCATAAAAACATCAATTCTCTTATATGTTTCAGTGAAAATTAATAACAAAAATATGTCATAATTTTAGAGAGGAACTTATTAACTGGCAGCATGAACATATGATTTTTTAAAAAACAATAAATATTTACTTACAACAGTGAAAAGGTTTACAGACGTAAAATTTCTACAGAGGAATTTACATTACAAACAAACCCCAAAAGAACAAAGGTTCTTGTGAAACTATGGTCATTCCTTTCTACCTTAAAGAGACCGTAGTGTAATTGGAATGAATCTACATCTATAAGTCTGGAAGAAATGACCACTAAAACTTTAGAACATCCCACTGGAAATTTCAGTCTAACTGAGAATTAATCCTTATAGGATTGAAATAGCATATAAATTTTGCTTCCCTTGACAGTTATAAAAAATTGAAAAACTTGAGGTTCCTAGAAGTCAATTATAAAGCCTATTTGACTGTCCTGGGGGATTAATAATTATGCACTCAATTTCAACGTGTTTTTGCCCCGTCACCAAGCAATTCTCAAATACCAGCTGAATGTCCTTCAATTCAACTCAGTTCTGATACAATTCAACACCTACTGATGTGCCAGGATCTTTCCCTGGAGTGCAGCCCCCACTCTAGCTAAGTTTATCATCAGTCTTAGTTACTAGAGGTGAGGGAAAGCTAAGATGATAACAATTCAACATTTTGAAAAAATTTTTTTGTCCAATTTTAAAATATTTTATAAAACTTATAAAAAATATTACAAAAACACATGCCCAGAAATCAAAGTCAATACATTTTAACATCTTGCTCTATTTTCTGCAGCTTTCTTTTTTCTTTCTTTACAGACACAGCTAAAGCTCAATCATATTTCCTCTACCTTCCCTTCCTTCTACTTTTCTAAAGGTTACTACAATCTTGAAGTTGGTATGTATCACTCCCATGCATGATTTTCAACATTAAGTACATATGTAGGAAATCACTAAAAGTATATAGTATGCCTTTGTATAATTTTTAACTTAAAGATATGACATTCTATACAAGGATTTCTCAACCTTGGCTCTACTGACATTTTGGGTCATGTATCAATTTCTTATCACTGCCATAACAAATTACACAAAATCAGTGTCTTGAAACAATACCAATTTATTATTTTATAGGTCTGGAGGTCAGAAGGGTGAATGACCCTTACAGGGCTGACCTCAAGGTGTCAGCATGGCTGGTTTCTTCTGCAGGCTCTAGGAGAGACCTTACTGTCTTGCTTCTGCCAAATTCTAAAGGGTATCTTCATTCCTCGGCTTGTGGCTTTGCATCTCACAGCCTTTTTTCCACCTGCTCCATCATAACATTGCCTTCTTCCTTCTTTGCCCTTGTATTACTCTTATAAGGACCCTTGCAATTACACTTACTTAGGGCCCATCAGGATAGTCCAGGATCATCTCAGTAGGAAGCCAGGCTTCAATAGTACCTGAACTGTGAACTTTCAGATGTTCAAGTTGGATTTAGAGGAACCAGAGATCAAATCCCCAACATCTATTGGATCATCAAAAAAGCAAGAGAGTTCCAAAAAACCATCTACTTCTGCTTTATTGACTACACTAAAGCCTTTGACTGTGTGAATCACAACAAACTGGAAAATTCTTCAAGAGATGGGAATACAAGACCACCTGACCTGCCTCCTGAGAAATATATATACAGGTCAAGAAGCAACAGAACTGGACATGAAACAACAGACTGATTCCAAATTGGGAAAGGAGTACGTCAAGGCTGTATATTGTCACCCTGCTTATTTAACTTATAAGCAGAGTACATCATGTGAAATGCTGGGCTGAATGAAGCACAAGCTGGAATCAAAACTGCTGGGAGAAATATCAATAACATCAGATACTCAGATGACACCACCCTTATGGCAGAAAGTGAAGAACTAAAAAGCCTCTTGATGAAAGTGATAGAGGAGGGTGAAAAAGTTGGCTTAAAACTCAACATTCAGAAAACTAAGATCACAGCATCTGTCCCATCACTTCATGGCAAATAGGTGGGGAAATACTGGAAACAGTGAGAGACTTTATATTCTTTGGCTCCAAAATCACTGCAGATGGTGACTGCAGCCATGAAATTAAAAGAGGCTTGCTCCTTGGAAGAAAGCTATGACCAACTTAGACAACATATTAAAAAGCAGAGACATTACTTTGCCAACAAAGGTCCATCTAGTCAAAGCTATGGTTTTTCCAGTAGTCATGTATGGATGTGAGAGTTGGACTATAAAGAAAGCTGAGCACCAAAGAATTGATACTTTTGAATTGTGGTGTTGGAGAAGATTCTTGAGAGTCCCTTGGACTGCAAGAAGATCCAACCAGTCAATCCTAAAGGAAATCAGTTCTGTATATTCGTTGGAAGGACTGATGCTGAAGCTGAAACTCCAATACTTTAGCCACCTGATGCAAAGAACTTAACTTTTCATTGGAAAAGACCCTGATGCTGGGAAAGATTGAAGGCAAGAGGAGAAGGAGACGAGAGAGGATGAGATGATTGAATGGCATCACCGATTCAATGGACATGAGTTTGAGTAAGCTCTGAGATTTGGTGATGGACAGGGAAACCTGGTGTGTTACAGTCCATGTGAATCACAAAGATTTGGACACAACTGAGCAACTGAACTGAACTGAACTGTCTCACCATTTTAAGACCTTTCATGTAATCACATGGGCAAAGTCCTTTTTGCCATAGAACATAGAATTCATAGGTTTCAGGGATTAGAATATGGGCATCTTTGTGGACCATTACTGAACCTACTAAAGGGCAGATAATTCTACACTCTGTAAGGGTCTGTCCTGTACATTGCAGAATGTTTAGCTGAATCCCTAATCTATATTCTCCAGATGCTAGAGATGACCCTCAAGTTTTAAGAACCAAAAATGCCTCCAGATATTGCCAGATGTCTCCTGGGGGTGGGGAGAGGCAACATCATGTTGAGAACAGTTCATCACTTGGTATATTTAATTCTATATCATGTTTGAGAATTATTCATGCCAAAACATTAACACCTAATTCATTAATTTCAAATGTTCTAATATTTTTTGAATGAATAAAAGCTTTTTTTCCTCTTTTTTCTTTCTTTTTTTTTCCTGTTTTTCTTCTATTAGGAACAATGCTTCATAAATAATCTGAACATGTCTCCTCATAAGCATGACTGAAGAATTTCTTTATGCTACAGCAATGGTTCTTGCTCTTTAACATACTTGATTCTTACTTGATAAGAACCACCTAAAGAGCTCCCTGTAACACAGATTATTGGGGAATAGGCTAAGAGTTTCTAATTCAATAGATTCTTAAATATTGAGTTTTTAACAAGTTCCCAGGTGATGCTGAAGCTACCAGTCTAGGGACAACTCTGAGAACCACTTCTCTAAGACATATGCTTAGAAGTATGATGCCAAGTCTGATTTTCTAGGTATTATCAAATTGCCACCACATTGGTTATAACAATTTCACTCACTCTCAAGGAATGAATTCATTATTCTCTACAATCTGACCAATTGGTGCAGAAAGGCTGTGATTTTTTTTTTTTGCAAAAGTGAGGGATTAAAGTAGCATCACATAGCTTATTACTTTATAGTTCCCACATTACCAAAGAAGTTATGCATATTACCATACAATTATTATCCATTTGGGGTTCCTACGCTGCCTATTCTTATTCTTTTTCTGGTTTTCTACAGAAATGGTGGTGTTGTTCAGTCACTCAGCTACATCTGACTCTGCAACCCCATGGACTGAAGCACGCCAGGCTTCCATGTCCATCACCAACTCCCGGAGCTTGTTCAAACTCATGTCCATTGAGTCAGTGATGCCATCCAACCATCTCATCCTCTGTTGTCCCCTTCTCCTCCTGCCTTCAATCTTTCCCACTATCAGGGTCTTTTCCAATGAGTCAGTTCTTCACATGAGGTGGTCAAAGTATTGGAGCTTCAGCATCAGTCCTTCCAGTGAATATTCAGGACTGATTTCCTTTAGGATTGACTGGTTGGATCTCCTTCTAGACCAAGAGTGTTCTCCAACATCACAGTTTGAAAGCATCAGTTCCTTGGCACTCAATCTTCTTTATTGTCCAACTCTCACATCCATACACTACTACTGGAAAAACCACAGCTTTGACTAGACAGACTTTTATCAGCAAAGTAATATCTCTGCTTTTTAATATGCTGTCTAGGTTCTACAGAGGTAATTATAGAAATTTTTCCTACATTTCAGATATTGAATTTCTGTTAGTTTTACACATTTCAAGTGTATGTTTCTTGTTTTCAGAATTTTCCCCTTTGCTTCTTTTGATAAAAAGATATTTATTTTAATGTAGTCAAATTTATCCATCTTTTTTATGTTTTTTTTTTTTTTTTTATCTTAAGAAATCTTTCTCTGCCCTAAGGTCAGAGAGACATTTCTCTCCATTTTTTCAAATTTTGCCTTATATATTTTTACAGTTTAACTGAAATTTATTTTTGTATATGATATGAAGCAGGGATCTATTTTAATTCATCCCATAGGAATAGCTGGTTGACTCAGCCTTATTTACTAGGCAGTTGGATTCATGATTTGTAATTCTCCTCTGCCACACATATGCATATATGAGTGATTCTGTTTTTCAGCTTTCTATTCTATTCCATTGAATATTTTTGTACCATAGTTTTAACTAGGTTTATACAGGTCTTAACATGTTTTAGGTTAAATATTCCTTCATTATTGTTCAAAAAATGCCATTGCTCTTCTCTTTATCTTGTCAATTAAAATTTTAAATCAGCTCAAGTTCTATAGGGAAAAAGCATTTTTATATATATTGCATAGAAATTATAAAGGTCAGTTTCTATCATTATAACATCAGGTTTTCCATCTAGCAACATGAACCATTTGCCCATTTATTTAAGTCTTTTATGTTATTTAATAAAGTTTTAAAAGCTTATTTTTAAATGTCTTCACTACTTTTTTGTACATTTGTTTCTAGGTCCTTAAAATTTTGTGCTATTCTTAATGACATTTTATTTGCATTTTCTAATTGCTCCTTCTGTACAGAAATGCTAATAATATTTGTACATAGATATTGTATCCAGTAGCCTTGTTGCATTTCCTGATTCATTCCAGTAGTTTTGTGTGGGTTTTCTAAATAGACAACATGTGGATACATGTTTCTTCCTTTCCGTTTCTCATGCTTAGTGGTCTTATCATGGCAACTAGGATCTCCAATACTACACTGATGAGAGTGTCTGAAAATGAGAATCCTGGTCTTATTCCTAGCTTTGAAAATATTGCTTTTGTTATGTCACCATCAAGTATAATATTTGCTATTGCTTTTTAACTCACCAGGTAAAGAAAGTTTGCTGAGAGAGGTTATCATGGGTAAATATTGAACTTAATGAAATGTGTATCTTGTGTTTATTGGTGGATTATATGACCTTTATCTTTTAAGTTATTAATGAGGTAAATTATACTGATATACTTCTTAAGACAGTTTCAATTTTTATCAAAGTTATTAATAACTATATTTTAAAGGGTCAAATGATTCTACCTATTTATTGTGAAACACAGACTCTTTTCCTTTACCATTTCCTCACCCACAAATGCAATAGCTTCTGTGTCTTTTAACTGATTTTTTCAGTGCTTGTTTCTGTATCTCTAAATAAGATGACTGTGTTGTTACTTCTTGATTTTTCAGAACTTAGCCCTCTATTTTCACTGTATAGTCATCTTTTACTCCCAGCTCCAACCACGCATTCACTCTCCTCCTAAATGAGTCACACACTTATTTTACTCTAATAAATACTCTGTGTTTACATTACTATAACTACACAAACACTATTCACAGCTGAACTATACAGTAAACTATGATTATTTTTCCTTTGCTGACAAATTCATTTTCTCGGCTTGCACTATCTTGTTATTTGCTAAGTTTTCTGAGTTTACAAATAACACCAAACTCTTACCCAGTTGCCTAAATCTCCTTTTAAGATGATCAGATACATCAGATCTTCTGTCAACTTTATCTTCCTGAAGAAGATTCTCACCTGTTCCAAACTGCATTTTTCCTGTGATGGATCTCCAGTCTGCTAAGTCACTTCAGTCGTGTCCGACTCTGTGTGACCCCAGAGACGGCAGCCCACCAGGCTCCCCCATCCCTGGGATTCTCCAGGCAAGAACACTGGAGTGGGTTGCCATTTCCTTCTCCAATGCATGAAAGTGAAAGTGAAGTCGCTCAGTGGTGTCCGACCCTCAGCGACCCCATGGACTGCACCCTACCAGGCTCCTCTGTCCACGGGATTTGTCTACCCAGGCAAGGGTACTGGAGTGGGGTGCCATTGCCTTACCTACTACCCATGTGTGGATTCTTTTGTTTATGCCTACCAGTTACTAAGAGCAGTGTATGATACCTCTATGACAATATTTGATATACCTTCATGAAATTTTCAGTTTTTATTTTATATTCTGAAGCTATGTTTTTAGGTACTTAGAGGTTCCAAATTGTTATAGCTTCCTGAAGAATTGTTCCCCTTATCATTATGTAATGATTCTCTACGTAGTATGATAAATATAGGTACACCAGTTTTCTTCTAGTCAGGATTAGTCTCACGTATCACTTCCTTTCCTTAACTTGCAACCTGTTTTATTATGCTTTAGGTGTCTCTCTTTGAAGCAACATATAGGTAGCTTTGTTCTTTTTCAATCTAAAATCACCTAAACTGGTAAAAAGCCATACATTTATATTTTTGTTACTTTAGATATATCCAGATTATTTTGTGCTTTCATTTTATCAAACTTTATATTTTATCCTTCCATGCTTTGTCATTGAATAATCAAGCTTTATCTAGTTGGCCTTTCTCCTTCCACTACCACTGTTAAGTGAAAGACTTAATATCAGGCATAATCTTAGAAAGCAGCCCTTCAGAGAATGAGGTTTCTATTCCGCCTAGGATGACTAATTCTAATAATCAAGGGGAAATTGGTTTGCCTCTGCACAATGGGAAAATAGGGATTTTTGTGTCATTGTGTCAGTAACACAAAGGCCTTCTGAGAAGCCTCGTAATGCTTCCATGATCCAATATAAAAGTTAATGAATATTGTGGCTCAGCTGGTAAAGCATCCACCTGCAATGCAGGTGACCTGGGTTCAATCCCTGGGTTGGGAAGATACCTTGAAGAAGGGAAAGGCTACCCAGTCCAGTATTTTGGCCTGGAGAACTCCATGGACTGTATAGTCCATGGGGTCACAAAGAGCTGGACTCGACTGAGTGACTTTCACTTCACAGCAACTAAAAATAGAAACAGTACCAAGACGAATCATACTCTAGAAATGGAGGTTTAGTTAACCCAACAGGTAACGAATATCTAATCAGTTTTTCCTCCATTTAATCTTAATTTCCAAATTAAGAGTATTACAATACATAATTCTATTCTCATATATTTCACCTCTATCTCACTGTGCTAAAGCTGGCCATTATACTTATATCTGTATTTTCTATTTTATGGGTCTTCTCTTCAGTTGTTTCTAATGGGATATTTAATCTCTCCATTAGGATCAAATGTCCAAGTGTTTTCATTTTCAGAAGTTCAATCTTATTTTTTCCCAAATCTGCCTAAGCATCATTTTTTTTCTTGTGTTTCTTAGTCTTTATTTTTCCTTTGTTAGCCATTTAAAAGATATTTATTGTATAAATTTAGATTATTTTATCACGGGATTTGGCTTGCTAAACTTTGGTCTGCTGACACTAACTTATGACAGAACTTAAGTTCATCTTATCTGGAAGTAGTCTTCCCTGTGACCTGGATTATGGAGAAAAACCTTTAAGCATACTTTCTTTTATTTCTTGCTGGTATTCTAAGGATAGTACCTGCCTGGGGACCACTTTACATCAGTTTATCAATTTGCTAATATGAAAAAGCACAGTTTTAACAGAAGTGTGGTTACATTTGGGGTCTAAGAGGCTTCTCCTTCACCATTAAATGAAACACACTTTAATTCTGGCTGCGGACAAGCCCTACCACTAGAGCTCCAATTTTCAATGCATGTTTCATTGAGTTGTACTCCTTTGTCAACTGCCAGAGCAAAGCACATTCACACTCCAGTGAATGATACATAATACAGTATCAGTTCAGTCACTCAGTCATGTCTGACTCTTTGCAACCCTATGGACTGCAGCATGCCAGTCTTCCTTGTCCATCACCAACTCCTGAAACTTGCTCAAACTCATGTCCATCAAATTGGTGATACCATCCAACCTTCTCATCCTCTGTCATCTCCTTCTCCTCCTGCCTTCAATCTTTCCCAAAATCAAGGTCTTTTCTGATGAGTCAGTTCTTCACATCAGGTGTTGGACATTCAGCTCCAATAAATATTCAGGACTGGTTGAATCTCTTTACAGTCCAAAGGACTCTCAAGAGTCTTCTCCTCTTCTCCAACACCACAGTTCAAAAGCATCAATTCTTTGGTGAGAGTCCCTTGGACTGCAAGGAGATCAAACTAGTAAATCCTATAGGAAATCAGTCTTGAATATTTATTGGAAGGACTGATGTTGAAGCTCCAAAATATCTGGCAGGGAGAAGAACAAGTTCAAAAGCAAAACTGAACAGAAGTTTGGCATTTTATGGAAACAGAGAAGAGTGAAAGACATTTGGACAACAAAAGATGTGACGTGGATGGGGCTAGACAGACCAGCTGTGGTGATCTTATGAAAGCCTCCTACCAATGCAGAGGGGAAGAAATTCTGATTGGAAGATTATATATCTGATTTTTATATAAAATTTGAATCATACCATGGAAATATGAAATGATTATATAGTAAATGCTGCTTAAGACATGGTCTAATACTTGTTCTTTTTTAGTATTTTGGCAGGGGGCAGCAGCTAAAAAAGATTTTCCTCTTGGCCACTGCCCAAAGAAGGACTGAAGAAAAGGAATAGGGGTTGTTAGAGAGGACTGGACATAAGCCCAGCCCAGTCAACACGAACACAGAGCATGAGACAGGAGGGAGTAAAAATACCTACTAAACCATATTGCCAACTATGTTTTTCAGAGGACAGGAGAATTGGGGAATCCTGTACTTTTGAGGAATGGATGCTAGCCATGTACACATACTAGAGTTGTAAATTACATGATTCTGACACTTTTTTCAAGAAAATCCTGGATTTTATATATAGTAGACAGAACAGAAGTAGAACAAACAAGATTCTGTGGCTATGCAAGCCAATGGTTTTTAAAACTGGCTGTACTAAGTACTGTCATCTAGGGAGAGTTCAAAAAACTGTTAAGTGCCTAGGGCCCACCCTTGAGTCTAGAATTTCATTGTCTAACTTTTTAAATTGCCCCAAGTGAGTCTTGTGTAGTTAATCCAGCTAAGTCAGAAGACCAGCTCTCAGAAAATGCAAATAAAATGGTCCTTGATTATAATCTGTATTCAAATTAAAATGTTTTTATCAGTTCTCTTTATCTGAAACACGACACCTTTTTAAAAAATTAACTTATAATTATTAAAATTATTCTTCCAGGGATTTAAAAAATATTTACTTCATACATTCAATTTTATCTCATCTTTTCTTATTGTAAATAATTTACATGCTGATAAAGGTAGAATTATAAACCAATAAAGGAAAGGCTATTGCTTAATAGCACATGGTAATACAGTACAGTAGTCCTTCAGTATCTACAGGAAACTGGCTCCAGCCACCCCCTCCCCATTACCAAAATCTGCAGATTCTCAAGTTCTTTATATAAACTGGGATCATATTTTCTTGTAACCTACACACATCTTCCCATATACTTTAAATCATCTCTAGATTGCTTACAATACCTAAAACAATGTAAATTTATATAGTTGTGAATATTATGCAAATGCTATGTAAATAACTATCAGGCTATTGGCAAATTCAACTTTCTGGAATTTTTTTCAAGCATTTTTGAAAAATATTGGTTGAACTGCAGTTGGCCCTGGGTACCTGTGGATGCAGAGCCCGCAGGTATCAAAGGTCAAATGAAGTTATAGCCATTCCTTATACCTAAGCCAAAATAAATTTGAGTTATCAATATTGTAAATAAATAAAATACATTAAATGTTTTAAATCTACAATTAGAAAAAACATTTAAAGTCTGATACAAAACCTAGAAACCATAAAAGATTATTAATAAATATAAAAATATAAAATAGAACATTTCTACAAAGTGAAAAGAAATTATTCTTAAAATGATAAAAAGGAGATGCATACTTTTCAAGTTCCTAAAATAAAGACAACTCACCAGAGAAATGGGGAAATGTGATAACAGATAGTTCTCACAGAAAAGGAAATATCTTTTAAGAATATGATAAGATGCTAAACTTCCTTCATAATAATATAAATACACATGAAAATATACATATAATCAAATGAAAAAGTGAAAGTTAATCACTCAGTCATGTCTGACTTTTTGTGACCCCAAGGACTGTAGCCCACAAGGCTCCGCTGCCCACATTCTCCAGGCAAGAATACTGGACTGGGTAGCCATTCCCTTCTCCAGGCGATCTTCTAGACCCAAGGATCAAACTCACGTCTCCTGCATTGCAGGCAGTTCTTTACCGTCTAAGCCTCCAGGGAAGCCCTATATAATCACATAAACATACATAAAATGTAGATACAACTTTTAACCTCTCAAAACTGACAGATCAGTTTGATAACACATAGTTTTATGACTATGGGGGAAACTGAACCTCTCGCCCATTCTTTGTGAGAGTGTAAAATGGCACAGCTTTTTTGTAAAATGTAAAAACTGTAAAATGGCAATTTAGTAAGATCTATCAATACATATTAAGACCCAGAGATTTCACTCCTAAGAAATTATGCTACAGTTATAGTCACAACTGGGCGAGATAATATGTAAAAAAATGTACATGATACCAGTATTAACACAAGTTAGAAACAACCCAAACACCCATCAAGAGGGAATTTGATAACACAATGCTGTCATTAAAGAGAATACAGGCAGACTTACATTGAGATACAGAAGAATGTACCAATTATGTGAAAATAATTGTATCATATGTACATACATTTCATATAATTGGAACATTCTTCTTTATCTCAATATAAGTCTGTCTTATTCCTTTTAATGGCAGCATTGTGTTATCAAATTCCCTCTTGATGGGCATTTGGGTTGTTTCTAATTGTATCATATACAGATAGTTTTAAGGCTTCCCTTATGGCTCAGTGGGTAAAGAATCCGCTTGCCATGCAGGAGACACAGGTTCATTCAATCCCTGAGTCAGGAATATCCCCTAAATGAAGGAAATGAGAACCCACTCCAGTATTCTTGCCTGAAAAATCCCATGGACAGAGGAGCCTGGGGGGCTACAGTCCAAAGGGTCACTACAGTCCAAGTGGCTACACACACACACACGTATATACTTTTATCATAAATCCTTTGTGTTTTTTTTTTAAATTTTGTGTTGTATGAATATATTACTCATTCCAAAACTTACACATGCATTTATGGCATTTCATAGTTAGATGGCAAATAGAATGCAATACTACAAAAACTATAATAAAGCCATCATGGTGATCATACTATTGGTTTTTACTTTGAAAAATCATCTGTAATGTTTTATATATATGTAAAAATTAGAAGAAGACTGACAAGTCAGTTTTTTTAAAAGGTATTCTTATTCTTTTCCTCTATGGTTTCAGTTTGCTCTACACTAGAAAGTAACACAACATTGTAAATTAATTATACTTACATAACATAAAATCTGAAAATAAAATTAAAATATTGATTTTTAAAGTATCCCTGCTCATTCTATAAAGATTATAAAACCCTAAATAGTAGGGAGAAGAAAATATGTATATATAAATGGCAATCTCCTCCCCAACTCAAAACAGCTACTATTAGCATTTTGGTATCTTCCTATTTCTATATATAATTATGTGCCTGTTAGTATGTCTATAATATCAAAAATGTATATTTTAAAAGAAATAGTGACAGTATGTTCCCTACTACACTATATAGTTTTGCTAACTATAAAAAACTATTTTTTATAGTTAGCAAATGATGGTAGGTTCATTTAAAAATAGAATATAGCAGTAAAAATGAGGGTATTAACTAATATTTATATATTTAGTCTTTATATTTACTTTGGAGGTTTAATCAGTTTGACTTTAATAGACATACGCTCCAACTGTAAATTTAAAGAGTACGCTTTTGCACAACATAGAGAAGAAACTTATGGTTACCAAAGGGGAAAGGTGGGTGGCAGAGATAAATCAGAAGGTTAAGATTACCATATACACACTACTATAAATCCCATGATCAGAGAAGCCTGGCTACAGTCCATGGGGCCAAAAAGAGTTGAACACAACCTAGCAACTAAGCAGCAGCATATATAAATAGAGCGTTTGACACATCACAGAGGCCAAGTATATATTTGTTGAATGAATGTGTCCCACCTACCTATGTAGCCTCAAAGGATTTTCAAAAGAACAAAAATGCTATAGCTTTTCTAAAACTCCAGGTAGAAAAAAACATCAGGGAAAATTGGAAGTTAGAAAGTCTAAGGTAGGCAGAACACTGGCACCTGAAAGCTTTCGGGGGAAATGTTTATACGGCAAAAGGGACACGGCACATGTAATTAGATAACAGACATTAAAACAGAGAGAAGCCTGGATTACCCAAGTGGGCCCAATTAACCAAGGGAGGCGTTAAAAAACCAAGAAATGTTCTCCAGTTACAGAAGTGGAAGTCAGAGATTGAAGAGCGAGAGGGACTCCATCCACCTTTGCTGGAGAGAAGCCACGTGGAAAGCAAGCAGCCTATGGGTGCAGAGATTGGCCTCAGGCTAAGAGCCAGTAACCAAACAGGGGCCTCCAACCCACAACCACAAAGAGTGGAATTCAGCCAGCAACTTGAATGAGCTCGAAGATTTGCTCCTAGAGCTTCCAGAAAGGAAGTTCGTCCTTCTGAGACTGTTCAGGACCCAGCTAGGCCACACTGTGCATTAGCTGAACTGGAGGGTAATAAATGGTGCTGTTGAAGGCTGCTCAGTTTGTGGAAATGTTATGGCTGTGATGGAAAACTATGCTACCTAACCCTAAAACTCTTGCTTGGTGAGATATGTTTGAAAAAAGAGAACTGGAGGTCCATGACTGGACAGTAACAGCAGAGATTTGAGGGCACCCCTATCATAAAGCTACAGTGTTCTCTAACATGCTTGAACTCCAGATAAAACCATGTTTCTGGAAACCAGGAATCAATATTATTTCCTTATACTTAGGTGTCTTTTCACAGACTTTGTCATTAGAGTAGAATGAGGTAATCATCCTGAGATGATTTACAGGGTCCAAATCAACTATGACACTCAACAAATTTAATGATCTTTCTGCCTGCTTGGTGATTGCTAACTAGGAAGAAACTCACTATAGTTAATGCTACACTAAATACCACATGTTTAAAAAATGAGAGGCAGCTTAAAACTCCATTTCTCTGAATCAAGTTATCCCCAAGTAAGAATGCACAAGAATGTGCACAAATGCAGAAGCATTGCCTATCAACAATTTTAAGTGTTTTTTTAATATTTTAAAATATTTGCACTTAAGAATTGTCTTAAAAATGGTGTATACTCTTAAAATATTGTGACTTTTCTTTCTTAAAAAAATAAAATAAAAACTTTTTAAAGCAAATTAGTTCCACAGATGGAGGAAATGTGGTATTCAGCATTCAAATAGTAATATGGTGTCTTAGTCTGCTACAGATACCATAACAAAGTACCAGACTAGGTAACAAACAATATAAATTTGTTTTCTCAGAGATCTGGAGGCCAAAAGTCCAAAAGCAAGGTGTAAGCAGGTTGGGTTTCTCCCAAGGCCTCACGTCTGCCTGCTTTCTCCTTGGCTTGAAGCCAGCCATCTTCCTGTTGTGTCCTCATGTGGCCTTTCCTCTGTGTGCATATGGAGAAAGAGGTCTCTGAGGTCTTTTCCTCTTAAGGAAATTGGTTCCTTTGGGTTAGGACCCCCTCATATGACCTCATTTAACCTCAGCTTCCTAATTAAAGGATCTTGCCTGGTGGCTCAGATGGTAAAGAGTCTGCCTACAACGCCTACCATGCGGGAGACCTGGGTTCAATCCCTGGGTCAGGAAGATCTCCTGGAGAAGGAAATGGCAACCCACTCCAGCATTCTTGCCTGGAAAATCCCGTGGATGGTGGAACCTGGTAGGCTATAGTCCATGGGGTCGCAAAGAGTCAGACACGACTGAGCGACTTCTCTTTCTACTTTCTTTCTTTCCTAATTAAAAGACCTATCTTTAAATACGTTACATTAGGGATTAGGGCTTCAACATATGAACCTGTTAAGGGAGGGAGAGGACACCACACAGTCTGTAACTGGTTATTAGAGTAGTAAAGAAAAGCAGAGCTAAAATGGAAACAGGATTCTGCCTCCCCAGGAAGAAACTTGTTCTTGAATGTTGGGTGACTTGCTGGACAGCTGAGGGCCAATGTGCACAGTTCATCAAAGTTCAGCCACAGGGAAGACAGGGAACTGAGGTTCTGGAGATGTTCACAGAAGGGAACTGGTGTGGGGGGTACCAGAGGAGCTAAACCAGAGAAAAGACTTTTTCTGGAGGCAGAGGGTTTATCTTACAGAATAACTGTCAGTCATATTACCAAGCCTCATTAACTTTCCTTCTTGATAGAATTTTGAAGATGTGTAGACATTTACCGTGAATATTGTTTGTCCTGGTGTCAGCAAAACATTCCAAAAGGACCCCATGATGGTAACTTTGTGATTACTCAAACACTCACTGCCTCACTGCCAGTGCCAAGCTCCAGCCTGTCCCTAGTTGAGTGCTACAGAGTTCTTGTCTTGCTTCTGTCTCTTCTGAAATTTGGTATCACTAATTTGAATAAAGATATCAAACATAATTATAAAATTTTTAGTAACAAATCATTGGGAGAGATCATGGATATACTGAATGGAAAGTTCAAGATCTCAAGAGATCTTGACAGCATGACATATACAAACAAAGCCAACACAATGAAATGTGACTGTGCTCACCAAGAGGTTTTGCACTGGAGGAAGGATCCTGTACACAGATAGGGGCGAGCATAACCTATGTAACAGAAGTGGGGGAAATCCATTGAAATTGGATATCATGGAAAGAAAGGCATGCCAAAAGCAGGGTTATCAATGGAAATCCGCAGACAAGAAAATGATGCAAGTTAGGAACGTATCAGAGCTAGAGTCAAAATCCCCAGCATGATGAGCTATTTCCCTCATTTATTCCCCACTCCCAGCTCCTTAGCTAAAGAAGAACATCAATGATCCCATTTGTTTCTGTTTACAGCAAACTAACACCAAGACTAAAGAGAGGGTCAGCCTGTCTCTTGGGGCTTCCCTGGTGAATCAGTGGTAAAGAATCCCCCTGCCAATGCAGGAAACTTAGATTCAATCCCTGGGTCAGGAAGATCCCCTAGAGAATGAAATGGCAACCCACTCCAGTATTCTTGCCAGCATAATCCCATAGACAGAGAAGCCTAGTGGGCTTCAGTCTATAAGTTCCAAAAGAGTTGGGAAGAAGGACATGATTCAGCAACTAAACAATAGCCTGCCCCTCACATTATATTCCAGAGTGAAACTCTAGGTTTATGAGCCCAAACATACTGGACTGTCACACACGCACAGAGTTTGAAGGGGTCATAGACATTCAGGCCTTTTCCATTCACTCCAAGTTTCCACTTCTCACTTCTTTGATTCAAGGACAAACTTCATTCCAATTGCACCACTTGCAATTGCTCGAACTTTCCTGACCTCCCTCACCTCCTTTGCTCCAGCTGATTCCTCTTCCTTGAATGCCCTTCTCCCATCTTTTCTGAAAACCTACTCCCTTCAAGGCATATTACAAATGCTGCCCCTGAAGACATATCTTTCCAGATTTCTCTTCTTACAACTACAAATGGATACCCCCTTTTCTTTTTCATTTGTGAACTTATATAGCACTTATATAGTATGCTTATAACTTATATAGTATGCTTCTTTAGGATAATCATTCTTTCTTGCAGAGGAAGCCTTCCTAAAGAGTGAGGAGAGGTTTTCTTCCTGCTGCTCACACAAGAAGTGAATGCCCAGGGACTTCCCTGGTGGTTCAGTGGTTCAGACCTCATGCTTTCACTGTGGGAGATGGGGGATGAGGGGCTGTGGTGGGGGTATGAGTTCAATCCCTAGTTGGGGAACTAGGATCCCACATACTGCTCAGTGCAGCCAAAAAAAAAGGAGGAGGGTGGGAATGTCCAGCTTTACTAACTAGACTGGAAGTCACATTCCCCTCAAATCATGTGAGCTTCTTGCCAAAAGCGTGACAAGCCATGGCCCATCCATTAAGACCTAAAATACATTTGTTTTCTTCTCTGTGAAGCTTTTGTGTCCATCCCCAGCAAAGACGACCTTGATACTTCATATAACACCTTTGCGTGACATATCCTGCTATTATATAATGTTAAAATAATATGGCAACTGCCATAATCCCTGTTTAAAAATTATGCTCTTAAAAACATCAGTGATATATAAATATGCTATAAAACCAAATGCTATATTAACTCTGCATATTAGTTGTAAAATACACAATGATTCTAAATAAAATACTTAAAAACATGCATCCCATGATCAAAGAATACCATAATTGTTAACTTGTGTGCCGTATTCCACTAGACTGGCAGGTCCTCAGACATCAGCACAAATCATGTCTCATTCATCTTATTATCAACACTTGCCCAGTGGCTAGTACATAGTACTAGACAAGAAATATCTGTGGAGTGAATGAATGAATTAAACAAATAAGGTTTTTGCTGGTTTATGGTTTGACACTCTGCTATAAAAACTTATATAATATAGCACTAACTGCATTTTATAGGATGTTCAGATTACAAAAAGCAATAATCACAGAAAGATTCAGTTACATATGGATTACAGAATTTTTTTTTTCTTGGCCAAGCCAAGAGGTGCACAGGATCTTATTTCCCTGACCAGGTATCAAACCCATGCTCCCTGCAGTGGAAGCTCAGAGTCTTAACCACTGGATCACCAGAGAATTCCCTACAATATACGTTTTCTAATTGTATTAAATATTTAAAAGAGGACACTGACCACTCAAGATGACCAGGATGGTATTAGGCCCAGAAACATATTAATATAGAGCAAGGCAGATAGAATTGAGTAGATGTAGCTTTGAAAAGAGAAGCAAGTGAAAAACGTGATAGCAGTCTTCACACATCTGAAGGACTGTCTCTGAAGGTGTAAAAAGGCCTGATATATGAAGTTCCAGAGAAGCAAAAGACCAGTCTGGTGACAGTTCCAGAAGTAGATTTGATTCTTTATACAAAATGCCTTTACAAACCACTGCTATAAGGCAATGGAATACGCTGTCCTGTGATACTGTGAGCATCCCAACACAGGGCATATCACAACAGAACCATAATGACTAAGAGTTACTCAGCACTGGATAGAATGGTAGACTACATGTCCCACTGGGCTTCCTGAAATTTTAAAGTTCTCTAACTCTACCAACATTGATTACTTTTCTGGAGAGAACCCCTAAAACCATAGGCACAACTGAAAACTGACAAGTATTCCAGGAGATGATCTGAAAGTGTCCAGCCTTAGATCTACTACAGATTATCACTAAAAATGCATCTATCCATTCATTTATCCAACAAACTAAATTTCATCAGTGGGCTTCCCTGGTGGCTCAGTGGTTAAGAATCTGCCTGCCAATGCAGGAGATGTGGGTTCAATCCCTGGATGGGGAAGATCCCTGGGAGAAGGAAGTGGCAACCCACTCCAGTATTCTTGCCCAGGAAATCCAATGGACTAAGGAGCCTGTTGTGCTATACAGTCCATGGGTCACATAAGAGTTGGATGTGACTTAATAACAACAAAATTTCATGAGTACCCACTGAGTGTCAGGCACTGTCCTCAGTCCTAGAGCTATAGCGTTGAGCAAAATAGACCAATTCTTGTGTTCATAAACTTAGTGTCTAGACAGGTAGTAATAAGCACACATACATAGAAATTACAACCCATGGTGAATTCTAGGAAGAAAGGCGTGGGATGCTACAAGAACCAGCTGTGATAGTTGGAGGGCTCAGAAAGATCTGTCTTGATGCAAGTCATTTAATCTTTCTGTTCATCCACAATGATTCCTATTAAACAGGGCAGAAGATTTTTACCATACCATGACTTTGAGGAATTTAGTGAGTAACCTTGGGGACCCATTGTCTTTGTACTCCTGGAGAAGGTCATTTGACCTCTGAAAACTTCAGTTTCCTCCTCTCCCAAATGGGAAGCATATTAGCCCCTACATCTTGATGCTGTGGGATCATGCTTGGGAGCCCAGTCTCTGCCTTGGAGTGAATCCTCCAGAAATGACGACTAGTATTATTAAAATAAACAGGAAACGCCTCAAGTACTTAGAAGAAAAAAATTTTCACTTACATCCTAGATCTATTACTCTTACTTTTCTAGTTATCTCAGGTTTCCAAAGTCCCCAGGCTGTTTGGTTGGGGGTGGGGAGCATGGATAAGACAGCCAAAAAGGGTAGCAGCCCCTGATCCTGCTTGAGAGCAGCCTCACTTTTCCCACTCTATCTTTCCTTCCTTAGAGGTAGTTGTCTGCTATAGGATGAAAAGCATCCTTCCTTCTTGCTTTCATATTCAACCCTTTCTTTCTTCTCTTTACAAATCCGAGAAGGTAGGAAAGGACCCTTCTGGAGAAAGGAGACCACCTCTGCCTCAGCCAGTGCAGCCACCGAATGAAAATTCAGAGCGGCGGCTCCCTGGAGTTCCAGGCGGAGACCAGATCGGTATGAATAAATAATCCACATTTCAAGCAGGATTACGACTATAAATGAAAGATGAAAAGCACATCAGGGTACCAATTCGTCACACATCTACACACAAAAGTGCAGCCTTGTTTTTCTCCTTATCCCCAGCTTACCCCACTTCCCACTGCACTTTGTGGCCAAACATACACAACCCCGTAAAAGATTTTTTAAAGTGGGGCAGAGAGAGAAAGAGAGTGAGCTGCCAGCCAGCCAGACAGGTAAGCTTTGTGGGGCTCTGAGTGCCATCCATTGCCTCCCTCCCTACTAGCAGGCGGGATCCCCCTGAACTTCGGGGGTCAGATGATCCCTACAAGGGGCTTGTCTGTCACCTCAGCGAGTGGTGTCACAGAGCACCTGGTCACAGCCAGGCTGGTACCTGCTGCTACCTAGTCCTCCTGTTATCTCCCGCTAGTCCTGTTAACTAATACACCTCCCCATCGTCGCTACATCCCATTAGGTCAGAGCAATGAAAATGAATGCCATTTTTTTGATGGCTTATGCAGAATTGATGTAATTTGAAGCAAGCCTCCCTGGCCCTGCTTCTTCTCCTGTCTCCATCCCCCCACTCCCTTTCACCCCCACCCTGCATGCTTGGCTGCTCCCCCTCCAGCCCCTCCCAACCCCTGTCTCTGACTTTCTTCTCCCTTTTCATACTGAATATACTGGGGCCCTGGCGGGCTGCCATTCTAACTGCACATTAGAAATGGTAGAGTTTTCCTCTATCTGATTCTATAAAATGAGTTCACCAGAAGGTGCAAACCCAGCACATTCGTGGTTTTTCCTATAAATTACTTTAACACTGTGTCCAATCATATATATAATTTCAGATTTTCAATTTCAACTCACTGCTGTGTCAGCACAGACTCCACTGATATGTCTAACGTCTTTAGCTTAAAATGAAACGGATGGCATTTCATTACCAGGAAGATAATATTTTTGAATATGTTTCCTGCATGGCGGGATCCATCATTATTCTGCCATTTTATGTTCAGTGTGTGTAATAGCTTTTTAATGCTTTGACGTATTTTATTTATATGTGTAATATTTTTCTAATACCATAGGACAGTTTAAATCATTGGACACATTAGAAAATCTTAATTGAATGCTTTTAAATATTAGCTAGAAGGGAAAGGCTGAACAAATTGCCAGTATTTTTACTTAAAATTTCATCAAGAGTAACCAAAAAAAAGGCACAAAAATTGTTCAACCTTTGTTCTTTTCCTTTACCTATTCTCCCTAACCTTCTCCCTGCCCCTCACCCCCTCAGAGTGGTCTCCCCATAAATATATACACTTTGGAGAAGAAATAAAAAGATAAAGAAAAATCCCCTAGTCCCCTGAGACTTAGGAGCTGTCAGGGTGAAAGCAAAGAACACAAGAAATATTGAGCAAGCCCCAGTGTGAATGGCAGAAGCTCTCTCATTGGTGAAAGCTTCTGACAGTGCTGAAACCTTTAATACCAGGTTCCCAGCTCTTTGACCAAAGTCATGAAATGTTCAAAAAGAGACTTTTTCTCAAAAGCTGTCTTTGCAAGGAAAATGCAAAGGAAAGTGTTTCACCTTAAAAACTTGCAGGTAGTCAGTTTGAAATGCTGAAGGCATTTCAAATTTACAGGTAAATGCTGGCGAGAGCTCTTTCTTCTAGTTCTGTCCCCACTTCTATCAAAGCAGCACCTTACTCCTCCAAAGGAAAGATCTGGGAGTCAAAGTGGGAAAGGTACTTTGCCTTCCCCGCTTCAAGTCAAAACGGCTCAGTCAGCGGTCTGCTGGCCTCTGCACCCAACTGGGAGTCCCCAGTCTGAGCTCATTCATCAGGGAAGGGTGTGAGAATTAACATTTTCTTTGTAGAAGCTCTGCTTTTCCTGTATGTACATACATATGTAGTTTTCCCCAGCTTTCTTGAAGCATAATTGATAAATAAATCTGTGTATATCTAAGGTGCAATAAAGTGTACAACTGGCCTTTCCTGCATTTATATTCCAGCCCCTTTTTCTCTGCTGCTCTCCTAGGGAGGAGCAAGTAGACAGATTCTAATTCTAGGCCTCCCTGATCACCTATGGGATCCTGAGCAGTTACTGTACCCCTCTGAGCCCAAGAGGCTTCCCAGGTGGCTCAGAGGTTAAAGCATCTGCCTGCAATGTGGGTGACCTGGGTTTGATCCCTGGGTTGGGAAGATCCCCTGGAGAAGGAAATGGCCACCCACTCCAGAATTCTTGCCTGAAGAATTCCATGGACAGAGGAGCCTTGTGGGCTACAGTACATAGGGTCACAAAGAGTCAGACGACTGAGTGACTAACTTTTCACTTTTCACTTTCTGAGCCCCAGAGCACTTACCTGTGAAACAGAGCTAATAGTTTCTTCCTTGGGGGTCTCTACAAGAATAAGACATCATAATGAATGCACCTAACACAATTTGTAGATTACATAGTAGACATACAATGACAATCATTTGTTACAATTAACAACTTGCTTTGTAGTTAAAAGTGGCCAATCTCTTCTGGCACCCCACCCCAGTACTCTTGCCTGGAAAATCCCATGGACGGAGGACCCTAGTGGGCTGCAGTCCATGGGGTTGCTAAGAGTCGGACACGACTGAGCAACTTCACTTTCACTTTTCACTTTTATGCATTGGAGAAGGAAATGGCAACCCACTCCAGTGTTCTTGCCTGGAGAATCCCAGGGATGGGGGAGCCTGATGGGCTGCCGTCTATGGGGTCGCACAGAGTCGGACACGACTGAAGTGACTTAGCAGCAATCTCTTCTCTCCTCTCCATTTCAAATTCTGCAATCTAAAAAGAGACTCCAATCTGCATACTAATAAAACAACTTCCTTCCTATAAATAAAAGTTGGCATAAAAGCACAAGCAATTACAGTATTTTATTTATTCCAATAAAGCTTCTTTTGGAGTGAAACTCTCCAAGTTTTGCCTGAGGCTATTTTGAAGAGGTTTTGGGGGCTTGCTGGCTTCATTTCCCCCCTATATTTATTTACCTCCTTGTTCTTAAGTGAAAATGTTGGTTGCTCAGTCTACTCTGACTTTGCATCTGGAAAATTTCATGGGCAGAAGAGCTTGACAAGCTACAGTTCATGGGGGTCACAAAGAGTCAGACACAACCGAACAGAACCTGCCACTATGATTCCTTGAATCAATGTACCTACTTGAAAATTCCAGTACCTTTGCTAGCTATCAAAGAGTTGGTAAAATTATCACTAAAATGGCAATCATATTAAAATATATATGTATGAAAGTAAAATGTACATCTTAAATTTACACAGTGTTATATGTCAAATAAATTTCCATTAAAAAGAGAGTTGGGAAAACACCATGGTGGGAAAGGGGTGAGCAATCTTTTCTAAAAAGGTTTTTGGCTTTGCTGGCTCAATTCTACCATTGTTTGTATAAAAACAGATAGAAAATATGGAATGAATGATCATCACTATGTTCCAATAAAACTTTAGTCATGAAAACAAGCAGTTTTCTTATCCACAAAATAGAAACAGATCCACAGACTTGGAGAATGAGCTTAAGGTTATTAGGGAGAAGCACGAGGAAAGGAAAGACTGGAGTTTGGGATTAACATGTACACATGGCTACGTTTAAAATAGGTAACCAACAAGGACCTGTTGTATAGAACAGGGATTTTACTCAATATTCTATAATAACCTAAATGGGATAAGAATTTGAAAAAGAAAAAAGATAAAATAGAATAAAAATTACAAAAAAATAAAAATAAACCCACAGTTGGCTGCAGGCCTCCTTAATTTGCAGACTAACCTCTGATTTAGAACATTAATATAACAATGTTTGCATTTCTCAAGGACCAAAAGTTCCAATGAACAGAATCACAAAATCAAGTGCAGAAAAAGGAAATGTCAACAATATGACCCTTTAGATTGAGCAAGTCTCAAATCATTGGATACCGTATCTCCTACTATTTTATCTATTTTCACTGTTTTGATATACACAATTTTATAGAAATTTGCCAGAGGAAGTTTTCGTTTTTCACCCTAAGCCTCTATTGCAGATAATTCAAAGTTAACCTAATTTGCTGATGACCAACTGGACAATTTTGTTCAAATAAAAAATAGCATAAATCATTCATTCATTCAACAAACTCCATAAACACCCAACCGATCTAGACACCAGGAAAAAGCACCAGATACATAAAATCCACCTTCACACATTTATATTTCAGTGGGGAAAGAAATGGTATATCTTTAAACATGTCAATAAAAAGATAATTTACCAATACATATAAATGACAATTCAGAGTAGTGTGACAGACAGGAATGGGTCTAGGGACCAAGGGGAGTCCTGAGAGAGTGGCCTCTTTAAGGAGGGTACATGATCTGGCTTTGGAAAGATAAAAATGACCATGCCCAGCCCTTTGAAAAGCTAGGAATCACAATACAAAAGTCACAATGCAAATAAAAAAGAGTTTAGTGACTAGGATGAGAAGCAAGGAAGCCGGTATGGTTGGAATTTAGAAAATGACAGAGTCACATGAACTCTGTAATCACAGAATTATGAGAATTATAATCACAAAATTATCAGACTATTTTGTTCTCATCAATAGAAAAATGTTTGCACTGATGAATTCCTAATGATAATATTTGTTAACTTTGAAGAAATCATCTTGAAGTAACCCCATGAGTCTTCTGAAGAACAAGATATCAGAAATTCCCAATTATTGTGTTACAGACCTTCTTCTGAACCCCATTCCTAAACTCTTGGTCTTCTAAAAGGAGGTGGAAAAATTAAGACAGGCATGTATAGATGAGCATTGCCTTAATTTCAGTTGCTCTTTCATGAACCATTCCTGTTCAAAGTTATATGGCACTTTTCATCTAAGAATATCAGAGCACTCTGTCACAATTAAATCATTAATCCTAACGACAACCCCATCGAGAAAGTATCTGCTTTATTATCAGTGAGAACACTTGGCATTTACATGCTCGTCTTGAGGATGCTACTCAATCACATGCAGTTAATTAATGCATACATCTTATTCGGAAGGCAGGTCAGCATTCTGGTCCCCAGCTACAGATAAAGAAAATGTGATCCCAAAAGGATGAGGTGTTTCTAGCCAATTAATCCAAATGAGAGCAGTATCAGAAATTACGTGATGCTTTGATCTTAGTTAAGAATCACTTCATGCACTGAGTTCTCAAACATTTAAGTACCTATAATTATATTACTGTTCATAAAATGGTCAATTAGATGGGCATCGCCTGAAGGCACAGCCCCCTTTTTAATAATCCCAATAACAACATCTCTATAGCAATATGAAGATTGCCCAATATTTTCACACAATCTTCATTACAACCACCTACGTCTCACTGGATCTTGATGTCACCATTTCACAAGTGACAGAATGGATGTTCAAAGAGATTATAAAATTTGCCCATGCAAATGAAAAGATGCTCAATATTGCTCATTATTAGAGAAAGTAAAAGTCACTCAGTTGTGTCCAATTCTTTGTGACCTCATGGACTATACAGTCCAAGAAATTATCCAGGCCAGAATACTGGAGTGGGTAGCTGTTCCCTTCTCCAGGGGATCTCCCCAACCCAGAGATAGAACCCAGGTCTCCTGCATTGCAGGCAGATTTTTTACCAGCTGAGCCACCAGGGAAGCCCAAGAATACTGGAGTAGGTAGCCTATCCCTTCTCCAGCGGATCTTCCTGACCCAGGAATCAAACCAGAGTCTCCTGCATTGCAGGCGGATTCTTTACCAGCTGAGCTACCAGGGAATCCCCATTATTAGAGACATGCAAATCAAAACTTCAATGAGGGGCTTCCCTGGTGGCTCAGTGGTAAAGAATCCCCTTACCAATGCAGGAGAAACAGGTTCAATCCCTGACCCGGAAGAGCTTACATGCTGAGAAGCAACTGAGCCCATGCATCACAACTATTGAGCCTGCGTTCTACAGCCTGGGAGCCACAACAACTGAGCCATGTCCCACAAGTACAGAACCCCACATGCCCTAGAGCCCCTGCTCCACAAGAGAAGCCCCCACCATGAGAAGCCCACACATTAAAACTATAGGGTAGTCCTGGCTTGCCACAACTGGAGAAAAGCTCACAGAGCAATGAAAACCCAGCAAAGCCAAAACTACTCAAATTAAGTTTTAAAAAACCACAATGAGGTATCACCTCACACCAGTCAGAATGGTTATCATAGAAAATTCTACAAATCGTAAATGCTAGAGAGGGTGTGTAAAAAAGGAACCCTCCTCTACTGTTGATGGGAATGTAACTTGGTGCAGCCACTATAGATAACAGTATGGTGGTTTCTTAAAAAACTAAAAATAAAGTTGCCATATGATCCAGCAATCCCACTCCTGGGTATATATCTGAAGAAAATGCTAATTTGAAAAGAAACACACCAATGTTCATAGCAGCATTGTTTACAATAGCCAAGACAAGGAAGCAACCCAAATGTCCATCAACAGAGGAATGGATAAAGAAGATGTGTCACATACATACAATGGAATATTGGACATAGAAAAGAATGAAATAATGCCATTTTCAGCAACATGGATGGATCTAAAGATCATACTAAGTGAAGTCAGTCAAAAAGAGAAAAACAAGTACCATATGACATCACTTATACGTGGAACCTAAAATATGATACAAATGAACTTATTTATGGAACATAAGCAGAGTCACAGACATAGAAAACAAACTTATGGTTACCAAAAGGATAAGAGGGTGGGAGAGGGAATAAATGAAGAATTTTGGATTAGCAGATATAAGCTACTATCTGCAAAACAGATAAACAATGAAGTCCTACTATATAGCACAGAGAACTAGATTCAGCATCATATAATAAACCATTATGAAAAATAATATGAAAAAGATTAAATATGTATGTATATATGATTTATACATATATATATCACTGATTTATACCAGAAACTAATACAATATTGTAAAATCAACTATACTTCAATAAAACATTTTAAATATTTGAAAAAAAGGATTTGTGCATCATACAGAGTTAGTATATAAAGAAGACAGACTTTGAACCCCGGAATTTGGACTGTAAGTGTAGTGTTCTCCTTGTACCACTGTTTTTCCTCTGACCCCTTAGATTTTTTTCTTAAAAGATTATTTTTCCTCGACCTCTATCCAAGGCATTTTGTCATGTACCAAAAGTGATGCTAATTTTATATTTACAACACCTACAAAGTTGTTTCAAGGTATGGATTTTGAGAGAAGAATTATAATAAAAGTTTCCTTCAGGTGATAAAGAAACCTATCATAAACAAAGTAAAAAATAGCTGCTAGAAAAGGAAATAGAGGAACAAAACTTCTTGCAAATGTGAGAAGATGACAGTTTTAGAATGATGCTGACACTAAAAAGAGAAGCATGAAAGACTGAGACAAGGTTCCTAATGACATCTCTGATGCACTAATCAAATCAAGCATGATCTCCATCAAGCGAGATGGACATTTTATTTAAGAGAAAAAAGTTATCTCTACTGCTCAAGTCCAGTGGAGTTGGGTTTTCTGTTAGAAGTAAAGAAAACCACTTTAATGGATACAAATACAATACCTAAGCCACACCTCCTATTATGGTGAGTGTATGAGAGTGTGTGTGTGTCCCTCTTCCTCAGCAGACTATGAGGTTCATGGTTTCCCAAGAGATTCCAAAGAGCAGGGGAAAGCCCTGACATAATCCTTGTGACCCCAATCTCTGGCCCACATTAAGTTGTAGGGATAGGTGGTCATTGCACTTACTTTGAGGAAGTGCTAAAGCAACGCGATTACTTCTCAGCTTCATCACACATAGTCCCTACCTGTCTTCCCTTCCATCTCTGGGTCAGCCCTCCTAGTTCTCAGTTGCCCAAGTCACTGACACCTTCCTCTGCTCCATACTTTCAATCCATACCGCCACACGAGACCAACCATTCTAAATCCCCCAAGCCAAAGTCCCCCACCTCTCTTCCTCTCCACATCTGACACCTTGCTCTGGCCAGCCTCATGATCATTTTGGATGACTGACACTGTCTTCAAACCAGTCACCTGACTCAGCTCTTGCCTCCCACCGTCTCATCCTCTCCAACCCACATTCAGAGTGATGACTCTAAAATGCAGATCTGGCCATATTGCTCCCAACATTGGAAGCCCTTGTTGGCACTACCCTGCTCTCAGGTTGACATGCAAATCTCCAACCCTTGGAGATCTGACTCATCTTATCTTTCCAGCCTCATTCTTCTCCACCCTACTCCTCCCAACATACTACAGCAAGACTTCTAGAAACCACTAGCACCTCCCACTCAATGAGCCATCCCCTTGGGGCCTTCACATATGCTACACTCTCTACCTGGAACAACCTCCACCCAAATCTTCATCTGCATAAATCCTTATTTCCCTTCCAAGGCCATTTCCCTACCACCTTCTCCAAGAAACCTTCTATTCTCCCCCTGCCACCCAGTCTGTGACCATCCCTTCCTCTACCACTGAAAAACAACTCCAAATTACTTCTCTCATAGCATTTGTTATAATATATTGAGAGTGAGGGTATTAGTCCCTCAGTCAGACACAAATCTTTGCAACCCCATGGAATGTAGCCCACCAGGCTCCCCTGTCCATGGGATTTTCCATGCAAGAACTGGAGTGGATTGCCATTTCCTTCTCCAGGGGATCTTCCCAACTCAGGGGTCAAACCTGGGCCTCCTTCACTGCAAGCAGATTCTTTACCATCTGAGCCATCAGGGAAGCTCATTATCTTCAACTAATTATGTGTGTCTTTTGTCAGACTTTCCACCAACTGCAACAGTCAATTGTCATCAGGAGCCATCTCATGTTCACCCTAAGTACACAGAGCCATGCTTAGTACACAGTAGATACTCAGTATACTCTTTCAAAGTGAATCAATGAGCTAGTGAATGAAGAAAATATTGAACAGTCAGAAACCTTCCACTTTCAACTTCATCTTCTCACTTTGAAAGTGAAAGTGAAGTAGTTCAGTCGTGTCCGACTCTTTGCAATCCCCGTAGACTGTAGCCTATCAGGCTCCCCCGTCCATGGGATTCTCCAGGCTAGGATACTGGAGTGGGTTGCTATTTCCTTCTCCAGTGATCTTCCCAACTCAGGGATCAAACCCAGGTCTCCCACATTGCAGGCAGATGCTTTACTGTCTGAGCCACCAGACCTGTCAAAAATGTCTTCTTCATACAGATGGCTAACAAACACATGAAAAGATGCTCAACATCACTCATTATTAGAGAAATTCAAAAAAAACTACAATGAGATACCACCTCACACAGGTCAGAATGGCCATCATCAAAAAGTCTACAAACAATAAATGCTGGAAAGGGTGTGAAAGGGAACCCTCTTATATTGCTGGTGGGACCATAAATTGATACAGCCACTATGGAAGATGGTATGGAGATTCCTTAAAAAACTAGGAATAAAAACCACCCAATGATCCAACAATCCCATTCCTGAGAAAACTAAAGTTTAAAAAGATACATGTATACCCCAGTGTTAATTGCAGCACTATTTAACAATAGCTAGAACATGGAACCAATCTAGATGTCCACCAACAGATGAATGGGTAAAGTAGCTATGGTACACATATACAATGGAATATTACTCAGCCATAAAAAGCAATGCATTTGAGTCAGTTCTAATGAGATGGACAAACCTAGAGCCTATTACACAGAGTGAAGTAATTCAGAAAGAGAAATATAATATCATATACTGACACATATATATGGAATCTAGAACAATAGTACAGATGAATTTATCTGCAGGGCAGCAATGGAGAAAAAGACCTAGAGGGCAGACCTATAGATATGGGGGGATGGGAGGAGGGAGAGGGTGAGGTGTATGGAGAGAGTAACATGGAAGTTTACAATCCCATGTATGAAATAGATAGCCAAAGGGAATTTGCTGTATGACTCAGGGAACTCAAACGAGGACTCTGTATTAATTTAGAAGGTGGGATGGGGAGGGAGATGGGAGGGACATTCGCGAGGGAGGGGACAGGGGTGTACCTATGGCTGATTCTTGATGTTTGACAGAAAATAACACAATTCTGTAAAGCAATTATCCTTCAATTAAAAAATAAAATAAAGTGTAAAAAAGTCTTCTTTCCCAAGTTATTCTTAAAAATTCATTCAGAATTGCACAAAATAATCTAATAGTCAAAAGAAGTTACATTCAACAACTCTTCTACGGCCCAGTATCACCTTTCACTCCTGTACTTACATTACTCACTCTGCATCAATGTCTGCACTTCCCTAATTAAAAGTGAACCTCCAGGCTGCAGAGTTGGCCACCATTACATGGAAAACACAGTATGTGAGTACATCCAAAAATAAGTCCTGATACAGCTTTCTTTTTTCTCTAGTCCCAGTGGGAGAAAGAAGATTCCTAATCAAAAAGGGGGTGTTCTCATCACTCCTGGAAGAACATACTACACCCTGACAGAAGGAGAGGAGGCATTGTTACAGCTGTCTGCCAGTCTCCCTGGGGCCTGAGGAGACACAGCTCCTCTCCATCAGATCTCCTTGAGGATAACAGCAGCCCCCAGGCCTTAGGCTGCCTTGGAGGGATGGCTACTGGCACTTCTGTAACCAGGACAACCAGAGAGGCCTTCTTAACAAGAATAGCCTGGTAATCAGGAGTCAAGACACCCAGATACAAGTAAATGCATTCCCCACACACCCCCATCCATCTCTTAAAATTATTCATCTAAGAGCATTACAATCTTACTATATTAACTTAGTATGGTACTAGGTTTCCCAGATAAAATACTGGACTCTCAGTTTTAACTGGGAGTTAGAATTTGACAATGAACAAAACCTTTTAGTATTTCAGCTGAAAAGTGAACATTTTTAGTGTAAGTATGGCTCATATAATATTTGGGATATACTTATACTAAAATATTATTCAGTTTATCTGGAATTCCTTAATAGGGAGTCCTATATTTTTAGCTCCTAAAGCTGTCAACTCCATATGGCATCAAAATTCCAACTGTTGCCTTTTCATTTAAAGTCTTCAAGTCTCAGGAGTGTCCTGATGATCCAATGGTTAAGACTTCGTGCTCCTAATTCAGGGGGTGCATGTTCCATCCCTGGTCAGGGAACAAAAATCCCACATGTGGCCAAAAATATAAACATAAATAAGTACTCTAAAAAATAAAGTCTACAAGCTTCAACTAATTTAGGAGACAATTTAGTAACTAAAGAAAAAAAAATCTGATATAAAACAATGATCTCAAAAGGGGATTATTTCAGGGAATTTTACCAATACAATGATTCAATCAGGGAATATACTATGGATTTATTTTCGGTTTGTTGATTTGTTTGCTTCGATGAAAGACCTTGAATGATAGTGGTTTTTTTTTTTCTTTTTCCTTTCATCAGGGATTGGCATGTAAGGGTAAAACAACTTGAGCTACCAGCTTTCTCCAAGGGGCAAATATTAAAGACATTAGTGGTCCCCCAGAAGTTCACCTGTCTCTCTCAGAATCATCAAAAGCTGGCCCAGCTCTTCTTGAAAGCTCATCCTCCCATTTCTCCTGATCCCATCCAGATCCAGAGATGGATTAGTAACCTCACAAGCAAGAAAAGAAGAACTGGGTTGTGTGAGCAAAAAGACACTGTGGAAATTCTCCTGGGGCTCCTCAAAAGAAAATGAGTCCAACCTTGTGCATTAGTTAGCTTGACTCATTTGCTGTTCACGGCGAGGAGACTGAATTATAGCAGCCTACAATAGTTAAATAGTAATGTTTTCTTTGGCTCATTGCTCTGTGATGAAATCTCCCCTGCAGTAACTGATGCCATCCCCAGCACCCTAAATAGCAAAAAGTGTGACCCATTCTCTCCGCTGGTGCATTCACAGGCTATTGGCTAAGGTGTCTCCATCGGGGTTTTCAGGTAAGTTTCCTGTCATTTGCCTTTTATTCTCTGTGCATCATCCTAAAAAAAAAGTCTGAATTCAAAACTTATTTCCAAGTCAGAAAGAAGATTTTGTAAGTCTCTTTTCTGAAGCAGAGACATCCTCTTCTCTCTTCTTGATGTGTCATCAGTAGCTTTAAAAGCAATCCCCTTGTGTCTGTCACCATGACTCAGAAAATTAGGCCAGTGATGATTCTGTCATTTAGTGGTTCTGTGGCATAGGCGCCCTACCATCTTCCATTTCTACACTTCAAAATACTAAGTGGGCCACACCAAGACATCTTTTTATCACAAAGTACTCTGTGTAATGGTTTTGAAACACTGGGAGGGAAACGGAGGTGTGGAGAAGGAGGACTTTTGCATAACTGCTGTTTATTTCTGTGGCAAATCACTACTTGGGAAAACATGCATTTGAGGGACATTAAAGGCTTGGCATTTCGCTCCTTGACTTTAGTCCCTGGAAATGCCATTTGCATGGTGACATTTGAAACTTGACCATCCTGGACCACCCAGTTGCCAGACAGCAGCCACTTTGGCAAGAGGTAGCACCAGGGGGAAGGGAAGAGTCTGTCTTCTAAAAGAAATGAATAAATGTCTGCTCAGGGCCCGTATCAGCCCAAACAAGCAGCTGCATTCAAAAGGTTTCTCCTATCTTGTAGAGCCAGAGAAGGTGAGCTGTTCCAGGGAAGGCCAGAAAAACAAAACAAAACCCTACTAGAATGCATGTGGGCAAAAAACACATTTCTTAAAGGAGACTGCTAGAGCTCAACTGAAGGATGAGAATGGAACTTCCCACCACCAGCCCACCTCTTTCCTCTTCAGCATGTGTGAGCACAGGGCACACACTAAATCTATAAACGGGACCCAGACTATGGTTATTGTAAGGTCTGCCGCTGGCACGAGGCCTGTTCAGTCTGGACCGTTATGTTTCCTGTGTATGTCATGCACTCTGTTCTCTAGATTTTGACAAGCCGTGATGTAAGGAAAGAACTTGAGAACTGAAACACTCTAATTTCTTACCCCTTGTAAGGTAAGAAATTATACCCCTACATCCCTGCCCTGTTGTCTTCCTTGTACACCTCTTTCCTTTTCTTGACCATCAAAAAAAAAAAAAAAAATTGAAAGAGAAAGGCAAAATAGAGTCAAAGGGAAGAGAAGTGGGTGGTGAGATGGGACAGGATGAAGAAAATCTACAGAGGCCCCCTGCCATGGGTTTTCACTCCCTAATTTGGATGAATTTAAAACACCCCTGGAAAAGAACACAGACACCACTGCCCTCTCCTATAATAAAGTAACTATAATAACAGCAAATGCTAATACAAAGCTTACACTGTTCTAAGCACTTCACATATGTTTGCTCACTGAATCTTCACACATAAATACTAATACTCTCCTTTTAAGCAGATGAAGAGATAGGCCCAGAGATGGCCAATAACTTGTCCAACATCACACAACATGTAAATTGCCGAAGAACAAGGACTTGAACCTGGTAGCCTAGCTCTGCTCTGTCTAGGCTATCTCCATATGCTAGAAATGTTTAGAAATGCTCATTTCTGCCTGTACGGTCCTCCCTCCCACTGTTACACCCCATATTTCTTCTGCCTTGGAGTTAAAATATAGAGAAAGAGAAACATTTATTGTTTCACAGATTGCACTGAATGTTTCCAGGGTCCAGAAATAAGGTCTACAACAATGAAAGATAGGAAACACATGCCAGCTTCAATCTGCAAATCAAGGTCATTCCCTGACATACCTATATCAGTCGCTCAATTCAATCAGAGAAGCACTAGAAAGTATGAGTAAGATTGAACCCTGCCTGACGGACAGAAGTAGATTGGGGAGAATATATCTATACTTTGTTACAGAAACATGAATTACACAATCACAGAGGCAGGTTAAGCACCATCCACAAAGCCACTGTCTTCAGGAGCAGCACTGAGCAGTGAGGTCCCCAGGAAAGGCTGTGGGAAGCTGAGCAGTGCAGTCCTCAGGAAAGGCTGTGGGAAGGGAAGAGATAAGTTGGGGGAGATCAAGGGGAAGCTGGAACCCCAGAAGGATGACAGAAAGACCCTGAGAGTTCTTACTGGCTCTGACCTTGATGGGCTGAGTGTCCTCAGAAGGTGGAAAGAGGGAGGAGGCCACACAGTAAAGCTAAGCCCTGGAGCTGGAGGAGCTGAAGGAGGATCTCAGGAATGGGAGCAGCGGTAAGCCCAGCCACTGTCTCCCACCGATGAAGTGAGCCAGCCAACAGAGTTGCTGCACGTGAGCTATGCTTCCACCCTCCGAATCTCCTGTGAGGACATCTTGCAGGGACTATCACATCTGGACGCATACAGGAAGGGAGTTGTGGGAAATGTGGTCCAGTCTTGAGAAATCAACACTTTACAAAGTCACCACATGACCTAACTACAACAGTCCTGCTGCAGTCTTAGTGGAATCAGCTCATTATCTAACCAGTTTTGCCACTTGGCAAATGTGGGAGGCAGAAAAGAAGAATGGGTACAACATAGATGTTGCAATCTGAGTTCAAATCCTAGCCCCGGTCACTTGTAGTAAGACTTCTAGAGATTTTAATTACCATGTTTATAAAACAGGAGTGATAATACAGCAATTTTCATTGAACACAGTAAAGATTGAGTAAGATATACTTAAAAAGCACTAGTTTCTACATCTAGCCCATAATATTTATAATTTTTATAATAAACATAAAGTAACATACATTATCAGAAATATTCAGTAATAAGGCTAATGATAGCCTTTATTAATAATTTCTAATTTTGCTAAAATCATACAATAACCGGATCAACTGAAGATGCATTTTTCTCAGCCAGAGTCCTTATACATCATGAAGAACAACATAACTACGAGGTCTCCAAATTCAACATCCCCATATATTCAAAGTTCATCATATAAAGTATGCTAAGTAAAAGTTTTAAATATCCTTTGCTCCTGCTGCTGCTAAGTCACTTCAGTCATATCCGACTCTGTGCGACCCCATTGATGGAAGCCCACCAGGCTCCCCCGTCCCTGGGATTCTCCAGGCAAGAACACTGGAGTGGGTTGCCATTTCCTTCTCCAATGCATGAAAGTGAAAAGTGACAGTGAAGTCACTCAGTTGTGTCTGACTCTTAGCGACCCCATGGACTACAGCCTACCAGGCTCCTCCATCCATGGGATTTTCCAGGCAAGAGTACTGGAGTGGGGTGCCATTGCCTTCTCCATCTATTATGTATAGGAATGCTGAAATTCAGAATGGGTATGAACCACAAAAGCAATTTAACCCAACCTTGCTCTGAAGCACTGTTTTCTCTAGACCATTCTTGCTAAGTCTGGAACTTAGAAATAGTAAATGATGAGAAACTGACTCTACCTGGAAGCAGACCAGTCCACAGAGAAACAATCAAAATTTTAAAAATTAATATTCCTGATTAACCAGATTTTACTTCCTTGCAACTGAGAGTTATTTGTTATAGTTCTGACCCCTTTAATCAAAGAGAATAAGTATAGCATGTTTGTCTTTAGTCTTTTAGAATCTGACTAATTCTATGGACCTACTTCACCCCAAAGTATGAATGCTGCCATATATATAAAGTCTACATATACCCTCAGGAGTTCCTCAGAGCTCCCCTAACTCCTGGTGACCAAGCCTCCACAAGACCACTCCTCCTTCATTCAAAGGCAGCTTTCAAGTTCCTCTTGAGCTTTCCTTTGTACAGAGTTCCATCAACTGTTGGGGGCATAATTTTAAGAGCTCTTCTATCATGGGCCTGTTTCTATGAATCAGCTCATCTTTCCAATCTTTTTCTTAATGGATTGCACTCTGAAGTAAACAAAATGCTACTAGGGCAACCTGAAAGGTTCAGAGTATGGTCAAATCACTACCACATAGGCCATTCATGTTCGGATTTAATGCAGCCTGGTATTTCATGAGCTCCGTGGCACCACATTGGCTACTTGGTCTTGTATTAAATGGAGATTAATCACTTTTCTACTTCGTAAACTAAGATGCCTGGAGTAGAAACTTCAAAGTTCTTTCAACTCTAAACTCCCTGAGTCTAGGAGAAAGGACTTCCTGAAGGTGATAAGCTCATCAACAAATTCCAGCTGAAAGAAAATAATGGAAAACACATTGGGCAGGTTGTTGTAATCTCTGGGATACAACTTCCAAAAGGAGAGTATCAAATTGGTGATGCTTAGGTCACTTGCCCTTTGTTCTGGTGACCAGGGGGAAAGAATGACTCCTCCAGCTCTGAGTAGGAGACCGAGTTCTGCATCTGTACACAATGGTCAACTCTCCTCCAATACAAACAAAGACTGGAAGCTAGATAACCAAAATCTTTGGCCATGGTCAGAATGAGAATAGGTATAAGATGGAAAGATTAGTGATATTTACTAAAATGCCAATAAAGAGGAAAAAAGCTTTTCTTTTATCACCTTCAAAGTGATAAGATGACAACCATTTTTAGGTTAATAAAGAGCCTGTATAAACATTAATTCAAACTATCATGCCTCAGAGACTAATTCTGAAGCTTCATTACAGTATATTTATGCCCAACAAAGAAACACTATCAGACTTCCCAGTGTCTAAGAAATGAGGGGTTCCCAATCATTACCAAGTTCATCAGTTAGCATTTATGCACGTGTAGGAAGCATATGAATTTTCAGGCTCCAGTTCAGCTGCTGTTCTAGGGCTCAACTCCACTAATTTAAACAACTTAAGGCCAGATGTGTTGTAAAGGGATGATTTATCTAGATTAGTCATCACACACTGATAGCCACAATTCTTTTTTTAAAAATGCACAGCACATTCCAATCCAAGGAAGCCTTGGCATTATGAATTTCTTTCACTTGGTTGAGTGTTTCATTTGCTTGCTAATATAAAATTCATTGAGGCAGCAGGCAGTTGAAGCTGTTGGGAGTTCTAGCCCAGTGCACCACAATCCCACTGCAGTAAGACTAATGGCAAAGAGGGCATCCCAAAATAACCCACTTACCTGTTTGGCATAACAGTAGGCTTTCTGCAAATGTGAAGCATGTGTACGGGGTCTGCAATGGTTTGGGATAAATTTGAAAATCTGACCACTGGAGACCAGGACTATTTCTACTGTGGTTCTGTAACTACTTAGCAAAAATGCTTCAGAGTGCTCAGCAGGGAAAGAAAATGTGATAATTGTGTGAAGATTGGACATTATATTAGAGTGGGCTCTTTGGCACAGAAGAATAATGTCTGTGAAATGCTAGTTTCAAGTCATCTAATGCTGAATTTCCATCATGCTGCTTTGAGAAGGCAAATTGAGAAGGCAATAGTATTGCTTGACTCGACTCTGTATAACCAACCAGGCAACCGCCTGAGGGTCCCAGAGCAAGTCTAGGGGAGAGGCAAATAGGCAAAGGGAAGGCTCGAGGTCACCTATGACCTGTAGAGTTTTAACTTCCGGCTGCCAGATTCAAAGCACAACATTGCAGTTTATCAAGGCATGAATAAGGCCTATTTTCTTTAAAAAGCTTGTGTCATCCAAATTCATAAGAGAATAGTTTGCATGAGAAACACAGTAGAACACTTTTCAGAGAAAAATAGAGAAGCAATTTTGGGAAACCAAAATGAGATGAAGCTTCTTGGTGGATATGTAGTCTTAGAGATGGGAGCCATATAAACTCTTTCTAGCATTAAAAAAAAAAAAAAACAACACTGCCTAGTGTATATCTCTAGGTTCCCTCACACAAATGTCTGAAAGTGAAAGTGAAAGCCAGTCATGTCTGACTCTTTGCAACCCCATGGACTGCAGTCCATGGAATTCTTCAGGTCAGAATAGTGGAGTGGGTAGCCTTGCCCTTCTCCAGGTGGTCTTCCCAACCCAGGGATAAAACCCAGGTCTCCCACATTGCAGGTGGATTCTTTACCAGCTGAGCCACAAGGGAAGCCCAAAAGGTGAACGGAAGGCATCCCCGGGTGGGCACAAATGTCTAAAACATCACTCAATTAGTAGGTGATCGAATTGGAGTCCCAAACAGTCCTATCAGACTGTAAAACTTTTATTCTTTACTCTTCAAACTCTAACCCACTGGGTAATTATTTCTAAGCACTTGGACTAACAGATACATTTTCACTGATGAAATAGTTAGAATAGACTTGGCTAGGTTGTAGTAACAATATCTGAAATCTTATTGGCTTGGCATGTCAGAGTCCAGTATGGGTCACAGATTTATCCCCAAAAGCTCTTCTCCAAGCAGTGAATTAGGGACCCATACAGCTCCACATTGTAACTATGACATCTAGAACCTTTGACTTCCAATGTCTTGGGGTACAACCACCAAGAGGAGAACATCACCAAGAGGTGATGCTGGGTCACATGACCTTTGCCTTAGTGACCAAGAGCAGAGAAAGGGAGAGCATGAATCTTTCATCTTTCTTGATGGGAGACAGAGTTCTGTATCTCAACATAAGGGTGGATTCTCCCCCCAATAGTGGGGAATTGGAAGCTGGATAGCTAAAAATATTAAGTGTTCATTATACCTACTAGGTGCAGTCCAGTGTGCTAGAAGCTGTATAGAATACAAAATAAGTTATGCATAACTGGAGTTTTGAAAGAAAATGATATTCTAATGGTCTGAGAGACTGATGTATAGAATCAGCTATAATATCAGGGATAATACACAGAAGAAAAACAATGGAGGGGAAACACGACAAGTAGTGTTTACTAAACTGGCCAGTCTCAAAATTCCAACTACTGCATGTCAAATTCCTTCTAAGTGATGAGGTCAAGTAATCCTCACTCAGAAATGGGGGAAAACATCTAAAGAGAAAAAATGATTGTCTTATTATAAAGTCTGAAGGCAACTCAGCTTTTTCTCATAAACATAATATTTTTTCAACCATTCTCTTAACATCACTGAAACTCAATTTTTTCATCTGGAAAATTATTAGAATATATATCATAAATTTTCTCAGGTTGTTCCTGCTATAGTAGTTAGTAGGCACTTGACTAAATAGTATTTCTTCTTTCTCCTGACCCTTAGTCAATTTTTAACTGCATTCAGTAAAGAAAATACTTGCTGCACCTGCCACAGGTTGGTCTCTTGGACTCATACTTTCACTGACTTCAGTTTCACTGTCAGAACATTCCAGATTATAGATCACATTCATATCCTTAGGGTCTTGCTAAGTGGCTAGCCTGGTAATTCAATTAAATATATTTGCTACTGTTTAAATGGATGATACTTCATTATGATATTATTCCCCCAAAGTAAAATATTATATATAAGCAGTGGTCCTTAATGTCTCAAGTCAATGTTATGAGTAAACAGTAAGATTTTTCAACAATGTGTCAGCCCCGAAGAGAATTATATACAAGTCAAAGATTCTCAATCTGAGCACTACTGACATTTGGAGTCAAATAATCATTTTGGTAAAGGTCTGCCCTGTGCATTGTCAGACACATTCTTGACCTCTACTCACCAAAGCCAGTAGTAGCATTTCCCCTACCCCTGTGCTGTGACCACCTAAAATGTCCCCTTGTGACAAGGAGCAAAATCATCTACATCTCTCCCTGCCCTACAGTTGAGAATCACTGATCTATATAAAGATACATTTTTATTTTATGGCAAATACTGGCATTGCCTTCCAAAAGCCATTATACATTGTGTCCTTGATGAAAAAATCCTAATTTCACTGAGCTACAAACCATTCAGATGTAATGGTGATCCTATTTCAAAATCAAAAGTAAATCCTCAAAGTCTTATCTGACTGTGGAAACCCCCATGCGTTTACCAAAAGTGACTTAGGAACAGTCATGCGACTCAACTTTGGCTAATAAGAAATGAGGAGGGGACTGCTGCAGGGCTTGTCATGGTTTTTATGCTGTCCAATATACTCCAAGAAATACCTATCCTCTTTTCTCATTGCATATAATTATGCTCAGATCAGATCAGATCAGTCACTCAGTCGTGTCCGACTCTTTGCGACCCCATGAATCGCAACACGCCAGGCCTCCCTGTCCATCACCAACTCCCGGAGGTCACTCAGACTCACATTCATCGAGTCAGTGATGTCATCCAGCCATCTCATCCTCTGTCGTCCCCTTCTCCTCCTGCACCCAATCCCTCCCAGCATCAGAGTCTTCTCCAATGAGTCAACTCTTCGCATGAGGTGGCCAAAATACTGGAGTTTCAGCTTTAGCATCATTCCTTCCAAAGAACACCCAGGGCTGATCTCCTTCAGAATGGACTGGTTGGATCTTCTTGCAGTCCAAGGGACTCTCAAGAGTCTTCTCCAACACCACAGTTCAAAAGCATCAATTCTTCGGCGCTCAGCCTTCTTCACAGTCCAGCTCTCACATCCATACATGACCACAGGAAAGACCATAGTCTTGACTACACAAACCTTTGTTGGCAAAGTAATGTCTCTGCTTTTGAATATACTATCTAGGTTGGTCATAACTTTCCTTCCAAGGAGCAAGCGTCTTTTAATTTCATGGCTGCAGTCACCATCTGCAGTGATTTTGGAGCCCAGAAAAAGAAAGTCTGACACTGTTTCCACTGTTTCCCCATCTATTTCCCATGTAGTGATGGGACCAGATGCCATGATCTTCGTTTTCTGAATGTTGAGCTTTAAGCCAACCTTTTCACTTTCTACTTTCACTTTCATCAAGAGGCTTTTTAGTTCCTCTTCACTTTCTGCCATAAGGGTGGTGTCATCTGCATATCTGAGGTTATTCATATTTCTCCCAGCAATCTTGATTCCAACTTGTGCTTCTTCCAGCCCAGTGTTTGTCATGATGTACTCTGCATATAAGTTAAATAAACAGGGTGACAATATACACCCTTGTCGTACTCCTTTTCCTATTTGGAACCAGTCTGTTGTTCCATGACCAGTTCTAACTGTTGCTTCCTGACCTGCATATAAATTTCTCAAGAAGCAGATCAGGTGGTCTGGTATTCCCATCTCTTTCAGAATTTTCCACAGTTTATTGTGATCTATACAGTCAAAGGCTTTGGCATAGTCTGCTGCTGCTGCTGCTACTAAGTCACTTCAGTCGTGTCCAACTCTGTGCGACCCCACAGATGGAAGCCCACCAGGCTCCCCTGTCCCTGGGATTCTCCAGGCAAGAACACTGGAGTGGGTTGCCATTTCCTTCTCCAATGCATGAAAGTGAAAAGTGAAAGTGAAGTCGCTCAGTCGTGTCCGACTCTCAGCGACCCCATGGACTGGAGCCTACCAGGCTCCTCCGGGGAAGGCAATGGCACCCCACCCCAGTACTTTTGCCTGGCATAGTCTAGCACACAATTATTAGAACCACTAAATCATGAAGATTTTAGCCAGCATGGGAACAAAAGCTACAAGCTAAGAGGAAAGCACCTAGGTCTGTTGAGAAGTGAATTTAAGTGATGCTGGAACTTACCCTACCTCTAGACCTCTTGTTAAATGTATTAATAATCTACCCTTTTTTTAAAGCCAGTTTAGTCAAGATTTCATATTAATTAGAGCTAAGCATCCTGTCTTAAAAGTTCATGTTATAATGGACTTCATCAATATAATGGCCATCAACTCCAGCCACTAGGAACCTGTTTGATCAAGACTACTTCCATACAATAACAAAATACAGGTGCTACTGAAAAATGGTGCTTCTTCTTCCTCAATGAATCATATTAAAAAAACATTTTCCAATGACTCTTTCCATTCTCCCCCATTCACTCGTTCTGTATAATAAAACAAAAGTGTACTAAATGTGACAAATGTGTACATTCTTAGTATTCCAAGAGCTAAGAAATGTAAATATCACACCAGAACTACATTAAGATGACTCCCCAGAAAAGGACTTGTTAATTTAGCAGATATATATTGAATACTTATTTCATAAAAGATTCTCTGTGAGTGTTAGGGAGGACAGACAGATTTGATCAAAATCATCCTACCTTCAAGTTGCTTACAGTGCAGTAATTTTTCTGGGCTCCAAAATCACTGCAGATGGTGATTGCAGCCATGAAATTAAAAGACGCTTACTCCTTGGAAGGAAAGTTATGACCAACCTAGACAGCATATTAAAAAGTAGAGACATTACTTTGCCAACAAAGGTCCATCTAGTCAAGGCTATGGTTTTTCCAGTGGTCATGTATGGGTGTGAGAGTTGGACTATAAAAAAAGCTGATCACAGAAGAATTGATGCTTTTGAACTGTGGTGCTGGAGAAGACTCTTGAGAGTCCCTTGGACTGCAAGGAGATCCAACCAGTCCATCCTAAAGGATACAAGCACTGGGTGTTCTCTGGAAGGACAGATGCTGAAGCTGAAACTCCAATACTTTGGCCACCTGATGCAAAGAGCTGACTCATTGGAAAAGACCCTGATGCTGGGAGGGATTGCGGGCAGGAGGAGAAGGGGATGACAGAGGATGAGATGGTTGCATCACCAACTTGATGAACATGGGTTTGGGTGAACTCTGGGAGTTGATGATGGACAGGGAGGCCTGGCGTGCTGTGGTTCATGGGGTCCCAAAGAGTCGGACACGGCTGAGTGAATGAACTGAACTGAACTGAATGACAAGGTATGTGCAGAAATTACAGTAATATCCGGGTTTTGAGTATTAAATAGTACCACAGCTAGAATACTGTGAGCATTCAGATCAGCAAGATGATGTTGCTGCAATCTCTGGTAATCGAGGAAAGACTGGTTATGAAGGAGCAATATTTTAACCGAATCTTGAAGAATGGGTAGTATTTATTTGTTTAGACTGAGGAGTGACATGAGCTAAGAGATGGCAAATGCCAGACAGGGCAGACTGAGCATGTGGATATATGAGGAACTGCAGGCAGTTTAGCTTGGCTGGAATATTGATATGTGGAGGGTAGTCACAGCCACAAAGAAGACCCTGATTGTTGCCAGATGACGATAAGGAAAACTAAAATCAAGGCTGCTGCTGCTGCTGCTAAGTCGCTTCAGTTGTGTCCAACTCTGTGCGACCCCATAGACGGCAGCCCACCAGGCTCCCCCGTCCCTGGGATTCTCCAGGCAAGAACACTGGAGTGGGTTGCCATTTCCTTCTCCAATGCATGAAAGTGAAAAGTGAAAGTGAAGTCGCTCAGTCGTGTCCGACTCTTTGCGACCCCACGGACTGCAGCCTACCAGGCTCCTCCGTCCATGGGGTTTTCTAGGCAAGAGTACTGGAGTGGGGTGCCATCGCCTTCTCCAAAAATCAAGGCAGGGAAAGGCAAAATAAAAAATAAAGAGGACGAAGATCCCAAATGTTACAAATTAAAGGATACGTTCATTTTCTTATGCTCAAAAGAAACATGAAGCCAAGAAAAAGTAGAGTATCAGAAACTGATTTAGGTAAAATAATGTTAATCTAATTATCTCTGACGATCCCCTCCATAAAAGTGGCCAAGATGAGCAATTCACTAAACATCCAATGGCCTCTTTCACCCTTTTTGGCATCACAGAGTTAATATCTCAGCAAGCTGTACATAAAAATAGACTACAAAGAATCTAGATAACACTCCTAAAACCGCTACCCCTTTTCTCTACCCCAGCGAGCTCCTTATGCATAGCCTGTTTTCTTTAAGGCTTATGCAAGTTTTCAACCCTCAAGTAAACATAGGTAGTGTTAGCTTTTTAAATAAAGATGATTTGGTTTCTAGTCATATTCCCAAGTTGATTCAGTAATTCAACATAGATTCTGTTCTCAAATTATAGCATAAATCATTTACTATATAGTAGGTGGTTTAATGATTTCACAGAAAATGTAAAATCAATTTCAATGCAAATGTAACTTCAATAGGAATCACCACTTCCCCCACTTATCAACTGTGTGACTTTGGAGATATTATCTAACCTTTCCGAGTCTATTTTCTCATGAAAAAAAAAAAAAAAATGAAATAGCCATATCTGCCTTTGAGTGTTGGCGAAAGCATTTAACAAGATGCTATTCCTAAATCACCAAAACAAATCTGGGTACAAGATAAGTGCTCAGTCAAGGGCGATAAGAGATGGGGAGGGTTCATTTAATCACAGCCTCAGAAACAGAAAGCCACTTAAAGTAGAATCAAGAAAGGGAGCACTTTCAAAAGGATATACAAATATCTCATAGGAACCAGGCAAAGAAATTATAGCAGGACTTCACAAGAGACTACTAACAAGGAAAGTTAGAAGATGACTGAATGATCTCTTTCTGACCATGTTATTTCCAGTCTACCTGTCTGTGTATCCACTGGCTCTTCCTCGGTCTGCAGACTGACCTCCGGCTTCACTGAGCATGTGGCAGAAGTGACCAGCCCAGGCCCAGGTTTACATTACCACATCTTCGAACACTGAACAAGGCTTTGAACTGGTCCAAACCTGGGTCCAGTGTCAATCCACTGGGTCTGCCCTCCTGCCCCATCACCCACTCATTTCTGAGAGAGGGATCCACTAGGAGCAAGGTATGACAATGGGAAGGAAGCAATTGTCATGCTGAGGACAATCAACAGAAAGAAAAGCCTCAATGCCTTCTCTTTAATATCCTCCACACGAAGCAAAGCAAACAGTGGACTGCCATATCACTTGAAGAATCCTACTTCAAAGGCAGAGAAGCGAGGAGTTTCCAACCACGACCTCTGCCAAGTCCTCCGCTTCCACCCCAGCTCCTCTCCTCACTGCTCTAATATATTCAGGTCTCTTCCATTATGGCTGGGTGTGTATTTCAGTTTGGCATCTCCTTCTGTCGCAAAGCGGAGGTGATCATATTTCAGGAGGTGCTAGTTCCTGCATGCGGAGTTGCCTCTGTGTTATAATTGCTTTCCACCATGCAGCTGCCACACATGAGCTCATCTACATGCTGGATGGCTGCGTTTACAGCAAGCCAGCCTCACACTGAGTTTAGAAAGAGGCAGGCTCTGCCGGCAAATCTTGCTTCCTGAGGCATGTCATTTCTTTGGACGGTTTGTAGTCTGATAACGACTGTGTCATGATTGTGCGGTGATGACTCCAAATGCCCCAACACACTTGATGGATCTTAGCCTAAATTGGCCATTAATCAGTGTGTAGGACCTTCAGAATTTCCATATTCAAGCTGTTATGCTATAACGCTGATTAATTGTTCAATGCCCAATGTAACCTCCACATCCTGTGTTCCTGGGAGGCCGCAGTTACCCACATGACTTCATTAGATTCGCCTGAGAGGAAGAAGTATTGGATAGTCTTCAGTAATCCAGTGATCTCCTGGTTTCATGGTGACCTCACAAGTTTCTTAAAGGAAAGTATACAAGAACGTCTGCATTTCGTATATAGTCCAATGGAAAACAGAAAGTCCGTTTAAAGATACTAAAGGGGCACAGCTTGCAGACTTTCAAACCAGAAAACAAAAAAGCAAAAGCTTATTGTCATATCCCACGTATGCCTTGTTCCCAATTTAATGAGTCTGAACTGATTATTCAGGTTGGGTTTTCATCATTTCTAATTTATTAACCACTTGTGTCCTTTATTGTCACTAATGAAATAGATTCATTGAATCAGCAAATATTTGTCAAGTGACTACTACGATCTAGCACTGTTGGTAGCACTGGGAATACAACAGTATAAATGCTAGTAGAATATTTCAGAGATATTTCAGTCTTTATAGTAACTTTAAATCCCCCAACCCCAATCTGAATGCCTCTGTCTATATGCAAATGATTTGGAGTTTTTGATCTATATCTCTCTAGTTCTGAACTTTGCCCCAGATTCCATGCGCATATCCCCTTCATTAACAGATGTTGGTCTTGAGGTCTTCTGAGCACCAAAAATCCATTAAAAAGGAAACCAAGATCAAAGAATGCACATTATGAGACGACTGAATTTGTTTTATACAGGTAAAATTATTTAAGAAGTAAGACCTCCAATAATAGAAGGGCTGTTCCAGGAAGCTGCGAGGACCTTTCCTCTAGCTCTATTCTAATATTTTTAGGGATGCAGTAGAATGCCTTCTGACATTCATTACAAGGAGATCAGTCTCAATGGCCCTTTCTAATTTCAAGATTCTGTCCCTTCTAAAGCCATATCTGTCAACATTCTTGATTCTGCCAATCAAAGAAAAAATACTTCGGGCTGTTTCAAATACCTCAAGCTTAAGCAAATGATGAAGTATACTTCTTCTTCCACATCTTTTCCACTGTCCTTTTCCTCCATGGGCTTCAGTATCCTGTCTCCCCTCCTTACTGGATCTGTTCCTACAGGTCTTCTAACAGGCCCTAGATTTCACACTCAAATCATCATTAGTAGCCACCTTTCAGTGCACATCACTACCTAATTGGGAATTTTCCAATGACCCTCCATACACTGCATATGTATATAATTTCATGGACAGCTGTTGCTGAAAGGGATCTTTATTAGTTTACTATTGCTACTGTAACAAATTACCAAACATCTAGTAGCTTTCTTCTGTGTTTAGTTGCTCAATTATGTCCAACTCTTTGCAAGCCCCTGGACTATAGCACTCCAGGGTCCTCTATCCATGGGACTTTACAGCCAAGAATATTACAGGGGGTTGCCATTTACTTCTCCAGGAAATCTTCCCAACTTGGGGATCAACCCCACGTCTTCTGCATCTCCTGTATTGGCAGGCAGATTCTTTATCACCAAGCCACCTGAATAAACACAAATTCATTACCTTGTAGCTCTCCACATAAGAAATTCAAAACGGGTCTCACTGGGCTAAAATCAAGGCATTGGCAGGACTGCCTTCCTTCTGGAGATTCTAGAGAAGAAGTCATTTCTTTGCTTGTTCTAACATCCTTGGCTTGGGGCTTCTGTCCATCTTCAAAGCCTCCAACAGCAGGTTGAGTCCTTCACACACTGCATCACTTCAAACTTGCTTCAGTGGTCACCTCTCCCTCTCTGAGTCTTCTTTTTCCCTCTTCCTTCATTTAAGGACTCTTGTGGTTAACCCTGGCTCACCCAAAGAATCCAGGATAATCTCCCTATTTTAAGATCCTTAGCTTAATCATACCTAGAAAGTCTATTTTACCCCACAGCATAACCTACTCACAGCCTCCTGAGATTAGGATGTGGGGTCTTTGAAGGTCCATCATTTTGCTGACCACAGGACCTTAGAGTTGATTAATGAAGTCCTCCATTTTATGGGTAAAGAAAGAGGGGCAAGGAAAAGAAGGCACTAGTTCCCTATAATGCCCCAGGGTATGATCAAAACTAGAATCCATGTCTCCCAGCTTCCATCCCAGTGATAGAGAATACCACCCTGTCACCTGAAGAACTATGATTTCAGAGGGTAACTCAGATGGTAAAGAATCTGCCTGCAATGCAGGAGATGCAGGTTTGATCCCTGGATCAAGAAGATCTCCTTGAGAAGACCATAGCAACCCACTCCAATATTCTTGCCTGGAGAATTCCATGGACAGAGGAGCCTGGCGGGCTACAGTCCTTGTGGTCTCAAAGAGTCAGACACAACTGAGCAACTAACACTTTCACTTGCATAGCTAAAGGCAATATTAACAATTAAAGCAATTCTCTTCCAAAGACTGAATTTTCTGAATTCTATAAATTCTTCCAGGACCTAACTGTTCTCTGAGTACGTTTTTTTTTTTTTTTTTTTTGAAGCAACGAGTAATTTCCTGCTCGCCTAAAAGAGTTAATATCTCCTTTTAAATGTACTTGATTCACAGAAAGAATTCTCGTTTCACACCATAAGAGAGGCTGAAGAAGGTCATATTCACTTACTTTATAAAAGAATTTTCCAAATCAAACAAATTGTTCCATTTTACTCCTCTTATAATTATGATTAAGATTCGGGTAGCAGTTATAATCCCCCTTTGTTTTCGAAAATGGCTGATCCATCGTTGTGGAATCACAAGTAGGTAATGTGAAGTTTCCTATCTGCCTAGGAGCCACTGGCTGAAGTTTCTAACAGTAGGCATTGTTCCACAGATGTTTAATGTATTGAAGGTGAAAAAGAAAAGCCTGATTACATAGGCATTTAGCGCCTGAGCCCCTGCTTACAGAAAAGAGCAACAAAAATTATCCTGAATCACACTCCAGTGGAAGAGACTGCCTCCTTTGAGGACTTACAGCTCTCTCTTGCCTTCCAAGCCTCCTCTTGTTTTCTAATGAAAGTCAGCATTTTAATTCTTGGTCTACCCATCTTTAAAATGCAAACATTTTCCCAGTTACCAGCAGCCAAGCAAATTTCAAAAAGAAGACTTTTCAATGCTCTCCACTAAAGGCTAGATTCACTAGGGTGATGAAATGGTCCAGAACTTCTGATTGACAGCTCCCCCACAGAGCAGCAATTTGGGATTATTCCCACAACATCTTGCCTCTTCAACTACTTGAGAGTTAAACAATACTCAGCAGAACATGGTTTACAGTATAGCTTAAAGTCAACAGTAAAACAGGAGCCAGAGCCTGGTAAGAAAAGGGAAAAAAAGAAAAACTAAACAAATCAGTCATGAAGCCAATAATAGAAAGGGAATGGAATTCAACAACCAGAGCAATGGAAAGGCAATGCATCCCCCATTGAAATTTGAACAGAAATGCCAAGTTGCTGAAGCAGAAAGAGGCCAGAAACTCTTCAGTAGGAGGCTGAACTGTCCCTCCTTTCAGCCTGAGCACCAGGACAAGCCTTACATGTCTCCTGCAGGTCCTTTCCTCTTGCCCATCTGGGCAGCCCAGGATGCTTGGCCACCTGTAGTAATAAGGCCGGGTGCAGCTTTGCATGCATCAGACTCAAGGCTCCTCTCCAAAGCAGAGCCCCTGCCAAATGGGCCCCAGCACCTCGCCCCTTGCAGCCTGCTGATAGTCTGCAGCTTGTCTGTAATTGTTGTGTGAACATGTACTTTCTTTCGCTGATGATTTTGGCACCCTCACGGGGCTCTACCCAAAAAGGCACTGAACAATGGGATGTGATTGTTTTGAAATGTGCCCAACAGGAAGCCTTTCTCGGACAGCTCTCAGGTCCCCCACAACCCCCACCAGGCTTTAGGGCTTGGCTAGATGAATGGAGTTCAGCTGTAGTTTACAGTTTATCACCAACCAAGTATTGCTCTTGCTGCCAGCCCTCCCCTCTCCAGCTTCTAAAGAAAAATAAAGGAATAGAAAAAAGGAAAGAAAAGCGGCAGCCCCAGAACATTTATTGTATAACAATCTGAACAAGGGAAGTGGGGGATGGTGTGGAATGCCCTTAGTGGCCATGAAACGGACACGGCTCCCCAAACTGGCTTCCGGCTTTCAATGTGTCATGCAGAGCTGTCTTCCCTCACTCTCCCAAGCCGCTCCCCCATTTATAATCATCGTTCAAAGTGGTGAAAGGCCTAATTGCCCCGAGCAGTGTGGTCAGTCTTCCTGGAGATTTAGCTGCCTGCTTTCATCTGGCAGCCTGGGAGGGAACACAGCATTTCCCTCCAGGCAATCTATATGGTCTAGCAGTTCACTGCAGAAAGTGGTGCCTTATCGATTTCTGCCATAGCTTCCATGGCTGACTCAAGGATCAGAGCCTCTGACAATGACTAACAAGTTTAAACCATTAGTCCCATTTGTAACTACTCAGCGAAAGGCTTGTCAGTCACAGTGTACCATCTACTGCAGCTTTTAGCAGGTTTCTAATCCCATTCATTTTGCCCACAATGACCCCTGTAGTTAATGGGGGTTATCGGAAAACTATTTTTTCCCTTCAAAAGTGGTGCATTTTTCTTCTTATTCCTTTTGGAACATAAAAGCCATTTCGGTTGTGATGTTTCAAAACAGTGATGCAGGAGATGATCTGTACTCCTCCCAGGAGAAAATCTGTATCCTGGTGTGCAGGACATTATGTCTGAACCTGAAAACCAGTGCAGAGAATTGGGTGTCTGATAATGGTTCATCATGTACAGATTCTCCCCATCCTACTCTTATATAGGATTGTCTTAACACCTCTTCCCCCTCCCTCTTTGATGGTGAGAGATTCGTTTTGCTATAAGAAACCTCTCTCTTTCTGGGTATCTAATCACCCTGCAGTTGGTTCAGCTTAAAGCCTTGTGTTACTCAAAGTGTGGTCCCCAAACCAGCATCCCTCAGAGCTTTGCAGAAACACTGTTTCAAGTGTCACTCTAGACCTACTGAATCAGAATCTGTATTTTAACCAAATTCATAGGTGATTCCTATGCACATAAATGTTTGAAAACCACTGGTTTAAAGAAGCTATTTTTTTCCACTGTCGCATTTTCATAATAAATAAAGCCTTAGACCAAATAAAGCCAAATTTAACATTTCCAGTGTGTGGGTTAGGATATTTTTAAGAAAAAAAAAAAAATGAGTTCTTCTGCATATCAGTTCCAGTGACTTTATCCTTGTAGATCTGATAACTGAATGTTTCCCATCTTCACATCTGTAGTAGCTCACCCAGTGCCTTGTACACAGTAAGCACAAGATGAGCAGTTGTTGAATGAATGACTTACAAGAATGAACAAATGAATGAAAATGAAGACAGAAATGTGATGATTCTGTCAGTGATATAAGGAATCAGGTATTCTTGACACAAAATGATTTTTTAAAATGGGGAAGGTGACTCTTAGGACCCATCAGGGAATAAGACTCCCACTCGCTTTTCATTCCCTTACTTAGATGCTCTCACCACCAAGTTGATCCTGTCCTGAGGATGGAAAAATAATGCGACAGGCAGGGCTTTTCCAAGAGTATCCTCTATTTCCATGCCTAGCCCTGTTCCATCCTTGTCCCTTTCTGCTGCTCATTTCTCTTCTCTCCCCATCATCTACTAATTATCAATTTCCATCTTCTAAAACCCTATACCCAACCAACAGACACCAAAGTATCTGAAAATCAACTCATAGTAAAATAAAAGTGACTGCTAAGGCCCTAATAGTTTGAGGGTTATTTCTTGGCATCACAAATATCATATCACCCAGGCAGTCGATTTGATCTAGGGGTCAGATCAGTTCTGTCATTGCTAATTAATACCAGAAAAGTGCTAAGTAACCCTCTTACAGGATGTTAATGGAGGAGATTTTGTTATGTAGCTGCTGCTTCTCTAAGTCTGATCCCTTCCACTTCCCAGAGAATGTATTTGATCACACAGCCACCCTTGTCTTATGGTCATAGGTCTCTGTTTGGACAATGGTCATTAACCAAAAAGTATTTGTGGAAAAGCTCTTATCTCAAAATATAAAAGTATACATTTAAATCTAGGGCAAGTTTTATATGAACAAGTATTACCCATCTCCATCAAAGAGAAACTTCACACCATGATTGTTTTTCCCCAGCTTAAAACAAGAACTTGGGAAATAAAATTATCTTCTTCCAGTGATTACTTCTGCAAACTATAATTTCTGGAGCTTCCATCCATGGACTGCCACATTGTGACTACTTAATTGCCATCTGAAATGCACAAAACTGACTTGTGTTTTGGTTTTAAGGTACTCCTTTGACATTTTGAATAGTTACATATATAGGTTGTTTTGTGTGTTGCCAGCAGGGACCAGCAGGAAATAGTTCACTTAGAGGTAGACAATGTTGGTGACTAAATATAAATGACTAGGTGGGTTGCAGGGCAGGTGTAGACCTGTACACAAACAAGCACAAAAACTGAGGATGCCAACGAGTCTCTGTTGTCTTAACTCTCAGCCTGAATTTGTATATCTTAAAGACATTATTCACAGATTTCCCACACACAAGTTAAAAAGTGCCTTCAGGGTGGGGTATCCTCCTCCCTCAACCCCCCGACTACGAGTTTTAAAATGCAATTGGAGAGCATATAAAATAAATGGAAATGTCATCTGGCTTGTAACAAAAGACCTAAATCATAATGGATTATTGAGCGGCATCTTGTGGTTCAACATGAACATGACACCCATAGAAAAAGCTTGACTTGCCAGCATGCCACTTGAAAACACTGCCTCACATATGGCTTTTGATGGTGCTAATAAAGGGCCATGCAAGGTGATCAATGCAGCCTTATCATGCCACCTTAAAATATTTCTTGTGAACAAGTACATTAACTTATAATTAATCATCACACTTTAATATAAATGTATCCATATAGGCAAATTTAATCAGTATTCTTTCTCTTTCATAATATTTCATTGTAGTAACAGAGCATTAAAGAAGACCTACAAGATATAAAGTTACATGAGCAGTATTTGTAATCTAAGCCAATTCAGCAGAATTTGAAAATCAGTGCTTCCTTATGAGATGAAATATGAAACCATTCAGTCATTCCCTCACTGAAATTCATTTTCTCTTTATTATCCAAATCCATAAGCAAAAGAAGAAGCTGTCCTTTCCTGGCACCTGCCTCCTTCTCTGTGTCATAAATGGATTTGGTCAGTATATGAAATGAGTGAATGGGCCTTCATAAAAAGAGACACAGCTGCTATACAGCCAAAACTATTTCTGTAAGACAGCAAAATAGCTAGCTGTCATTCAATTTTCAAAAATTAATTCAACATTTTAAAATCATGCATATCTTACCAAATTTCCCATTCTGGGCATCCTTTAGGAACCCATAAACAAATATAAACCCAAAAAAGTTCAGGAAGGCAGCATGTGAGCTACCAAGTCAAAAACTGATACTGATTTATTTGCATTTGTTTTAGTGGGGAAAAAAATCATCTTTCAAAAAAAGAACTGGAATAAATCAGAAATTTTAATATATTTTATATTGTGCTCAGTCCCTCAGTTGTGTCTGAGTCTTTGTAACCCCGTTGCCTATAGCCCACCAGGCTCCTCTGCCCATCGACTTTTCCAAGCAAGAATACTAGAGTAGTTTGCAATTTCCTTCTTCAGGGAATATTTCCAACCCAGGGATCGAACTCACATCTCTTGTGTCTCCTGCATTGGTAGATGGATTCTTTACCACTACGCCACCTGGGAAGTCCATATTTTATATCTCTAGTTAAAAATATTAATGCGTAGCTTAAAAAACTTGGCATATACTGAAGAAGCTCATACTACTTCTTAACAGTTTACTGTGGTCCTTGAGTGAATGCTTATGCCTAGCAATTGCTTAGTCTTTCTAGGTCTTTAGTTTTTCACCTGAATAAAGAGAGTACTTCCATGTCTAATGTTGCATATTATTTTTAACTATGCAAGCACTTGCTATGTGTATCAAATAAGGTCTCATAATGAAAAATGAAGCCATTCAAATATTTCAAGCAAGAGGAATTTAATGCAGGGAATTGGTTACACTGAGGACAGAAGAGCTAAGAAACTCAATGGTGAATGGCAGAAAATGAAGCAACCCAATGATTAACAACAGCAGGAAGCCACCAGCATCTTCCGAGACAGATACAACTTGAGGAGGCAAAGGAGATGTCCCTGGGTCAAAGAACGAAAGATGAAAAGCCCTGACTTCACCTTTCCACCCACCCTCCGAACTCCTTCAGGTGCCTCCCAGAATACAGTAAGTTAACAACTAATTCTAAAAGAAACAAAAAATAAAACTCTATTTGTGGCATTTGCCAATTTCTATAGTGTACATACTTTCACCTGGCAATTTTGTAGTGACTTGTGCAGTCACTGAATGTGAATCACACACCAATACAGTGTTTTTTCCATATAGATATAAAACCATAATCAACCTCAAGTGTAGAGACAGTCAAAAAATAGTAGTATAATTAGGAAATGATGAGTTTGTGGGATGCATATCACCTCTGCTTTTAAATATAATTTAACTATAAGTAAAGCTTGATAGTTGAATGTTTAATGATGATATTAACTGGTGTTAACAGCCAGTTCACAGGATTCTGAACATTTAACATTAGGTACTCACACTGATGAGAGCCAGGTCCAGGAAACCTGGTCTAGTTAACAACAATGCCTGGAAAAACAACCCAAAAGTGGTCCATTGACTATGATACAGAACAGAGCCAAGGAAGAGTAAGGAATGAAGCTGAGGGCAAACAGATCCAGAAATAGTACATTATAAATCAATGAAAGGCAAACAGATTAAGGATTACTTAAATCTCTCCAACAAAAAGGAATTTAGCATCTCTATAGCTGACTCCTTGCTAAACCACAGTTAGACAAATCATAATTAAGCTCAGAGAACACTTTTCAGGATAAAATCCATGTTGTCCAATCCAAATGTGTCATTTCCAATTTTTGTCTATTTTTTTCTTTTTTATTGTCTTTTGAAGATGACAATCTCCAGATCATCACAGATGGAGAAGTGCAAAGTGTACCAGAGATTTCTGGTACTGACGACATTTTGATCATTTTCACTATCACATTTTTTTCCCAAACTGATTCATCATGATATAAGTCTATGGATAAATAAGATTCCAGTATAGCACAAGGAACTAGTCAACATCCTATAATAAACCATAATGGAAAAGAATATGAAAGGAATATAGAGATACAGATATAGATATATGAATCACTTTGTTTTATAGCAGAATTAACACAACATTGCAAATCAACTATACTTGAATAAATTTGTTTAAAGTGAGTCTATGGTGGGAGGTCCAATGACACAAAGGATTCATAAATGCCTAGAGAAGTGAACTGTTATTTGCATATGGTTTATTTTTTTTTTTTTCTTTTACAAGCCTTGGGAAAGTCACATAGACTCCCTGGGTCTCAGTTTCCTCATTGGCAATATGAGAAATGAGGAAGTTTAATTAGATAATCTCTAAGGTCGTTCCTGGCAATTAAGTTCCATAATTTTATGATGGTGTATGTGAATTCGGTTTGAATATTTTGTCCTATTTCTCTTTGTTTGACTTATTACTCTCATTAACTCCCCATTGTAACTTCCAGAGATTGCTCCTCCTTTGATCAAAAACCTAAGTCAAGAAGATGTAAAAATATAAAAAACAATGAAAGATGAGTGAGAGGTCTCAATGACAATCAGGAATCTTTCCTATATAGTCACATCTTGGGAAAGCCTGATCCAGCTTATTTCCTGGGAACTAATGATCGGCTAAGATGAGCTTCTGGGTAGGCCACAGAGGCAAGGACCATTAACACTTGATTGTCACTAATTCTGAGTCAATGTCCCATTTCAAAGTCATTAGTGGTATTAAAAACTCCAACAGCACATACACACAAAGGAAAAACAAAAAAGAAAGCACTAGGATATGTCTGAGATTATTCTTGTAACTACAAGAATACAAAAGAAAGGACCACGAAAAGCTCTAATTTAACAAATGCCTATTCAGAGAATTCTTTGTATAAATTCTATACTAGGCATGATATGAGATACAAAAATATAAAAAATAAACACTTCCTCTGCCCTCAAGAAGTTTAGATTCTCCACAATATCGTGTCCATATGGATGTGTATTTACTTGGCAATGACGATCTTTCTAAAATTTCCAATTTCAGTGTTTTTAATTATGTAACACAGTCAGCCAGCCATAAAAGCCACATCAGAGCCTATTTCATCTGCTTACTTAAATCTAGTTATTTGCTCCATCCTATATGAAATTATGTTTATGCATTATCTGCTAAGTGACAGTCACTGTATTAACAAAGCCAACCACCCAGTGGGAGAACAAACAGATAAGAAGTCCATTGATCATTATAAAAATGGGGAGTTGGGGGGAAACAAGTGACACTTTTATGACTGAGTGGAAAGGCCACTGATTTCAAATTTGAGGGGTCATAAATCACGGCTACAGTGGTCCTCTGCTATGTTCATCGTACAGCATCCTTTTCTCTCTTTTTGAGCACCAGTACCTAATTTCCTTTTGGAGAACTTTATTTCCCTGCAGTTGGAGAACACTCCATTAATTACTCAGGGCATTCCTCTGCTCATGAAGTGGATCTGTGACCCAAGGTAGACCAATCATCAGATGTCTTCTCCCAGAACTGTTAATCTTGGGTAGAGAGCTACAAGATCAAAAACAGTTGGAGTTTTTCCAATGGCAGAACCGTAAAGAGACAATACCTTGATTTCTATCACTTAAGTTCCTGGAGCTGCCTTCATTCCTGTCCCTCTCAACCTGAGAGTTTGGCTCTTCATTTGTTTCTTTGCAATAATACCCTGTGCCCATCCAAACAATTATTTCTTAGTAGATAAGCCAGAGTGTGTTTCTCTTGCTTGCAACCTATATACTCTACTGCATACCCAATTTCCAATATAAGAACTAAGTCAAGCTACTCTTTACCTGTAAAGAATCTGCCTGCAATGTGGGAGACCTGGGTTTGATCCCTAGTCGAAGATCAGGTTGGGAAGATCCCCTGGAGAAGGGAACAGCCACCCATTCCAGTATTCTGGCCTGGAGGATTCCATGGACTGTATAGTCCATGGGGTAGCAAAGAGTCAGACACAACTGAGGGACTGTCACTTTCAAGCAAGGCCCAGGAGATACTGCTGCCCTCATAAAGGGAGTGGGAGAAGATAGGGTAGTACTTGGTGTATTTCAGAAGTCAAAGAAACTCTGGCTGCTGGAATATAAAGTACAAAATGGAATTTCATGAGAGAAGACAGCGAAGAATAAGACCATGCAGGGTTTTATAAACATGCTGAGACCAAAAGGAAACCACTAAAAGTCTTTTTAAAGGAAAATGTTTTAGAAAGATCACTCTGATATCGATGTAAAGAACAGATTGGAGGTTTTATACTATAGACAAGGAGACCAGTAAGACAACTGTTGCAGTAGTCCATATAATACTATAGCAATTAGTATAACAAAGAGCAACTGAGGAGGAATGAAGAGTTATTCTGACACAGGGGTCAGGGAAAGCTTCTCTGAAGAGGCGGCTTTTGAGAGAAGTCCTAAAACGTGAAAAGGGGCCACTCAAAACTCTAGACTCTAGTCTACAGTAAGACTGGCAGTTGATGCAAGTCTTTGGGCAAAATGAACTCATCCTGTTTGAGGTTCAGAAGGAGCGGCATGGTTGAGGCAGAGGGGAGAAAAGGAAATTAAGAGAGGAAAGTAAGGGCAGATAATATTAGCTCCTGAAAGTCAAGATGAGTTTATATTTCTTGCTTATCAAAGTGTCTAGTCACTAGAGGGTTTAAGTAAGGAAGCAATGTGATCTGATTCACTTCTTACTATAACAAATAAACTTAATCTTCATCCTAAAACTTGAGCAGATCTTGTGTTTTAAAATAAAAATGAACTAAAACATATAGAGTTTTCACTACCAATGAGTCTGTTTCTTGTGACTCATATACTAAGAACTGTCCTTTTATTTTGAGGAAAATAAAAGTGAAAACCTTGCCCAGGAACATGCTGTGTTTCTCGCCATCCGTTTAATCCAAATTATAAAGCACAGTTGTCATTAGACCTTTTGCCAAGCCCTCTCTCCCGGCTTGATTTGAAACCTTAAAGAATCATGAATGGAAAACTTATCATGTTTTCCATTCATAATCAAGAGGGCCATCAAGATGGTTTTCAAATTCAAATTTTACCAAGAAATATCAACAGCCTGACAAAGATACTATAAATTTCACTCAATATTCTTTATTTTAAAAATGTGGATTCCAAACTATTACGCTACTTTAAATACTTTTAATAAATATTTGACCTATTCATTTTCATTTAGTTTTTCGAAGTTCAATATTTAAATTCTAGAACTAATGAATGATTAGCATTTTGAGGCATTATACTGAAAGTTATTAAGGGTTCAAAATACATAAACCATTAAAATTATTAATGTAATTCCTATATAATCTCATAAAATAGAATAAAAACAACTGGCTGCAAAAGTTTCACATATTTCTATAATTTCAACTAATAAAAAATGAGAAAGAAAAGAATATAATTACAGTTTTTCAATTTTAATGTTTCTATTAATCCCTTGAACAAAGACATTGTTGTCAGGCTGATCTAATCAGCAGATGAAACTAAACTGAAAAGATAAGTACTGAGTGGGACTGAAGAAGCAAATTTTCAAAACAGAGCAATGTTTTGAATGATATCATCACCAATGTTTGGATGATAGGTCAAACCTTATCAGATGGAAATAAGACACCAGTAAAAGGATAGGATGAGGAAGATGTGTCTCATCCTCATCAATAGAAGCACTAAGCCAAGCTTTACCTGTAACTCAGCTGATAAAGAATCTGCCTGCAATGTGGAAGACCTGGGTTGGATCCCTAGTTGAAGATCAGGTTGGGAAAAGCCCCTGGAGAAGGGAACGGCTATCCACTCCAGTATTCTGGCCTGGACAATTCCATGGACTGTATAGTCCATGGGGTAGCAAAGAGTTGGACACAACTGAGCAACTATCACTTTCAAGCCAGGCCCAGGAGATACTGCTGCCCTCATAAAGGGAGTGAGGGAAGATAGGGTAGTACATGGTACATTCCAGAAGTCAAAGAAACTCTGGCTGCTGGAATATAAAGTACAGCAGATGGGAAAAAGAGGTACAATTAATGGCTATTGTACAGTTAAATACTAGAGATTTCAGCTGTAACCCTGGTGATCCAATATAACCTTATATCAATCTAGCGGAAGAATTTTGGTGTCTCACATAAGAGTGCCAGTGACCTCTTTCTACAATGCACAGACTGGATCTTCCCTAGAGTAATTTTGTCCTCAGGGCCAAATCAAGAGCAATGATTGCAAACTGAAATGCAAGCAGACAAGATTTACAGTTTGGCAAGAAGTCATATGAGGAAATTCAAAGACATTTGAGGTCACTGAGCTGGAAAAAGAAGAAACTAAAGAGAATTGGACAGTAGCCTTTGCAAATACTACAAAACTTCTAAGGAGAAGAGGGATAAACTGTCTTTTTATTTAGTCCTAGATGGGAGCCCTACAACCAATGGGTTAGAAGTTAAATGAATTATGAACTAATATACTTTCCAACAATGAGATGTGTTGTAAAACAGACAGGCTTCCTCAGTCTATAGATAGTGGCCTGTCACATGAATCCTTCAAATTCAGATCAGACACCAGACTGAGGCTATTATCTGCATTAGGATTAGATCAGTTGTTGCTTACAATCTTTTCTCATCTTGAGATATTACATAAACTATTAGAGCTTTGTAATTAACTTGCTAATGTTAAGAAAAAGTTCCTCAAGATACTATTTTCTAAATATTTATGGTAGAAGGTAGAGATAGACAATTCCAGTTACATCACAAAAATCATTAATGAACATACCTTTCATTAATATTTCCCTATGTCTTTGAGAAATTATTTAAATATCTCCATATTAATAAAAGTCACATAGGTGATGTTACTAAAACCCAAGCAATGAGTGTGTGCATTGCTCTTTCATAGAGATGTTCCACTCCTCAGCACAAGCTTAAAACTTCCCGGAATGGAATGAATTAATACCAAGATTTCAAGATCCAAAGCACTGGAACCACTAGAACAAGCCAAATTTAGGATGTTGGAAACAGAATTCCCAAGGGGAATCTAAGCCCTTCCAATGAATAAAGTGGGGTAGCTCTTCTTGGCCACCGCCCCTGACCTCAGATGCGGGGTAGCTCCTCACGACCCAGATAATCACAATGGTGTGATCACTCACGTAGAGCCAGACATCCTGGAATATGAAGACAAGTGGGCCTTAGAAAGCATCACTACGAACAAAGCTAGTGGAGGTGATGGAATTCCAGTGGAGCTATTTCAAATCCTGAAAGATGATGCTGTGAAAGTGCTGCACTCAATATGCCAGCAAATTTGGAAAACTCAGCAGTGGCCACAGGACTGGAAAAGGTCAGTTTTCATTCCAATCCCAAAGAAAGGCAATGCCAAAGAATGCTCAAACTACCGCACAATTGCACTCATCTCACATGCTAGTAAAGTAATGCTCAAAATTCTCCAAGCCAGGCTTCAGCAATATGTGAACCATGAACTTCCAGATGTTCAAGCTGGTTTTAGAAAAGGCAGAGGAACCAGAGATCAAATTGCCAACATCCGCTGGATCATCAAAAAAGCGAGAGAGTTCCAGAAAAACATCTATTTCTGCTTTATTGACTATGCCAAAGCCCTTGACTGTGTGGATCACAATAAACTGTGGAAAATTCTGAAAGAGATGGGAATACCAGACCACCTGACCTGTCTCCTGAGAAATCTGTATGCAGGTCAGGAAGCAACAATTAGAACTGAACATGGAACAGACTAGTTCCAAATAGGAAAAAGAGTACATCAAGGCTGTATATTGTCACCCTGCTTATTTAACTTATATGCAGAGTACATCATGAGAAATGCTGGACTGGAAGAAGCACAAGCTGGAATCAAGATTGCCAGGAGAAATATGAATAACCTCAGATACGCAGATGACACCACCCTTATGGCAGAAAGTGAAGAGGAACTAAAAAGCCTCTTGATGAAAGTGAAAGAGGAGAGTGAAAAAGTTGGTTTAAAGCTCAACATTCAGAAAACGAAGATCATGGCATCTGGTCCCATCACTACATGGGAAATAGATGGGGAAACAGTGGAAACAGTGTCAGGCTTTATTTTGGGGGGCTCCAAAATCACTGCAGATGGTGACTGCAGCCATGAAATTAAAAGACGCTTACTCCTTGGAAGGAAAGTTATGACCAACCTAGATAGCATATTCAAAAACAGAGACATTACTTTGCCAACAAAGATCCGTCTAGTCAAGGCTATGGTTTTTCCAGTGGTCATGTATGGATATGAAAGTTGGACTGTGAAGAAGGCTGAGAGCTGAAGAATTGATGCTTTTGAACTGTGGTGTTGGAGAAGATTCTTGAGAGTCCCTTGGACTGCAAGGAGATCCAACCAGTCCATTCTGAAGGAGATCAGCCCTGGGATTTCTTTGGAAGGAATGATGCTAAAGCTGAAACTCCAGTACTTTGGCCACCTCATGCGAAGAGTTGACTCATTGGAAAAGACTCTGATGCTGTGAGGGATTGAGGGCAGGAGAAGAAGGGGCCAACAGAGAATGAGATGGCTGGATGGCATCACTGACTCGATGGACGTGAGTCTGTGTGAACTCCAGGATTTGGTGATGAACAGGGAGGCCTGGCGTGCTGTGATTCATGGGGTCGCAAAGAGTCGGACACGACTGAGCAACTGAACTGAACTGAACTGAATGAATAAAGTCATTGAACTGATTTATTTGTAACCCATTATTATACATTTTCTTCTGTGTAAAAAAATAAGAGTACTTACTGAAAAATATACATTTTAACCACTAATCATAAGATCAAGGTGAATAAATAGCAGACCATATTTGAAGACATGGGACCTGATCATTAAAGATCTAGTATCAAATAAGCCTCGTTAATCAATCTCTAAAGCAGCATTTTCCAAACTGTGAAATCCGTATTTACAGAGAGAGAGAAAAGAAACAGTGATTAAAATGTTTTGAAAACACTGTACTAACATAAAGCTAAACTGGCTTCCCACTGAAGGACTTCTCAGAGTTTGACTGTTTCCTCTGAAATCTCCAAGACAATGTACAAAAAATACTCAATGTTTAGAATAAAGCACCACTATAGTATGCTTTGAGGAAATAATCTCATAAGGCAGAGAATGGAATGCAATTCTAATTACGCTGTGTAAATAATCAGAAATCGTGTATAACAAGTAATGTGAACTTTCAACAAACCTCTGAGAGGCAAAAAAAAAATACATGCATGTATGTACAAACATAAGTTTATCTTAAATACACAACAAATAATAATAAAATATACAACACTCCATTACAAATTTCATATAGTCAATTAATCCTCAAAAAATACTTTAGTATTTGGCAAACTCTTAGATCTATAGTTAACCTATGGCTGTAAACACTGAACAAGCATGGCTCCAAAATAAATATTGGTTGATATTTTAGTTTTTCATGAGCAAGATGAAAGAGAAACAATGAATTGATATGTCAGAATATGCTGAGCAAAAATTTTTGTTCAAACAAATAACAGTTTTGAACACTAGAAAACTATTTGTTCAATTTTTTGTGCTTTTCACAATATGATGGCTACCTAAACAATACATTTTTAAGTTCAATTTGCTTTGCTAATATTTTCCCTATGACTTAGTTAAGTCTAGACAATCAGCAAAACAAACTGAAGCCTGATTCATAGTGTCTTCTGCTGTCTATGGTGTAAATATTCTCAGCATGCTCCATTTCAGCCTATGAGCATGATGTCACTGGATGCAGAGCTGGTAAGAGATGCACAGCAGTATGCAATTATAATCAGTATTTTTCACTGAATAGATACAGTAGATGTAAATAACATCAAGGTATAAATAATTACAAAACAGAAAAATAATCAGGAAGAAGTAAGTTTTACAAATTTTATTACTTTTGTTTAATACAACTTATTTAATTGTGCTTTGTAATTTAACATTTAATAATGACTATATTGAACAACCAGCTCAATAAACTCCTGACAATGGAGTGATATCATTCACACAGCAACATAGGTCATTCCCAACTTCAGTCCCCTCTACAAGAAGACCAAATAATAACTATCCGTAGACAAGATACCACTGTGAAAGTTCCAGAAATAGGGGTAAGGCTGAAGTACCCACCTTGGACAACAGAGACCTAGGATGACCACATAATAAGGGTAAGAAAGACAGCTACATTTTTAATGAATTACCCATTCCCCACATCAGCCCAGCATCATATAGACAGGGCCCCCTGAGTTTACAGCTTCTTCCATGGGAAAAAGAGAACCCAGGATGGACATCCAGCCTCCCTAGCACTGCAGGACACTTTCTGGGAGACCCTCTCAAATATCACATCACAGGGATCACTAAGGAATCTGAAGAGTTAAGAAGGGAGGCTAAGCTTACAAAAAGCAGCACTCAGATTTTCAGTTAAGTTCAGTCATGTCTGACTCTTTATGACCCCATGGACTGCAGCGTGCCAGGCTTCCCTGTCCATCACCAACTCCTGGAGCTTGCTCAAATTCATGTCCATTGATTCGGTGATGCCATCCAACCATCTCATCCTCTCTTGTCTCCTTCTCCTCCCGCCTTCAATCTTTCCCAACATCAAGGTCTTTCCCAGTGAGTCAGTTCTTCACATCAGGTGGCCAGAGTATTGGAGTTTCAGCTTTAGCATCAGTCCTTCCAATGTATATTCAGGACTGATTTCCTTTCGGATGGACTCGTTGGATCTCCTTGCAGTCCAAGGGATTCTCAAGAATCTTCTCCAACACCACAGTTCAAAAGCATCAATTCTTCAGCACTCAGCTTTTTTTTTGCAGTCCAACTCTCACATTCATACATGACTACTGGAAAAACCATAGCTTTGACTAGATGAACCTTTATTGGCAAAGTAATGTCTCTGCTTTTTAATACATTGTCTAGGTTGGCCACAGCTTTCCTTCCAAGGAGCAAGCGTCTTTTAATTTCATGGCTGCAGTCACTATCTGCAGTGATCTTACTGGACTGTATTCCTGCTCATAGCAGCACTCAAGTAGAGATTCCAACCAGTTCTTCTGCATTTTTGCACAGCCAGCCCAGTGGCCTCAAGGAGCTCAGTTAGCAGTTCAGCTTGATTTGGATCCCCAGCCAACAGACCATACTAGCATGAAGCCCAATCTAAAACCCCACCAGGGCAAGGAAACAAATTCCCAATCCCACTCAACTTCTGACCATAGCCTCTAGCTCCACGCCTGTGGGAAGTGCTGTTCCAGATGACCAGTAGCTGTGCAGCACATTCTAGGTCCACTCAGGCAGAGATCTAAGTCAGAAGCTCTGTCCAAATACTCAGTGATAGTATCCTCTGGGCCCATAAAAATAGGGAGCATTAACAACGATGCGCAGCAACCTTGGAGCCAAGTCTCTAGTACCACCTAGCCATGGATTGCAGCATAAAACCCCAACCATCATCGGAGCCCAGCATACAGCCCTACTTAACTGTTGAACACAGCATGTGGTCTCACTCAGGCTGGGAGCCCACACGTGAGCCCATTCAATCAGAAAGAAGAGTGTGCTACCCCACCAACCAGAGAGACTTCTCAGTGACCTCATCCAACAACAGAGCACAGCCAATGGCCTCCATGATCACGAAGCCCAGTCTGCGGGCATGCTCAACTCTGGGGCACAGGCTGCAGCCCTGCCTGATTGCAGAGCACATCCCACAGCCCTACCCTATCAGGGAATCCAACCACTAGCAACATCCCACCAGGGCACACAAGCAGCAACCTCATGCAATCAGGGCACCCATACAGCCACCCTGCCTGGATGTAGATCCAGTTAGCAGAGGCAAGGACATAATAAAGATTAAAGCAGAAATAAATGAAATAAAGAATAGGAAAGAAATAGAAAAGATTAACACAGCTAAGAGTCACTTCTTTGAAAAAGATACAATTAGCAAACTTTTATTTTTTTTTTTAAATGGATAGACTTTTATTTTATTTTTTTTTACAATATTGTATTACTTTTACTATACATCGAGATGGATCCGCCACCAGAATACCCGTGCTCCCCATCCTGAACCCTCCTCCCTCCCCCTCCCCACACCATCCCTCCAGGTCATCCCAGTGCTCCAGTCCCAGGCATCTGTTATCGGGCATCGTACCTGGACTGACTCGTTTCAGATATGATATTATACATATTTCAATGCTATTCTCCCCAATCGTCCCACCCTCTCCCAGTCCCAGAGTCCAAAAGTCTATTCTATACATCAGTGTCTCTTTTGCTGTCTCATAAGCAGGGTGATTGTTACCATCTTTCTAAATTCCATATATATGCGTTAGTATACTGTATTTGTGTTTTTCTTTCTGGCTTACTTCACTCTGTATAATAGGCTCCAGTTCCATCCACCTCAATAGAACTGATTCAAATGTATTCTTTTTAATGGCTGAGTAATACTCCATCGTGTATATGTACCACAGCTTGCTTATCCATTCATCTGTGGATGGGCATCTAGGTTGCTTCCACGTCCTGGCTATTGTAAACAGTGCTGCTATGAACATTGGGGTACACGTGCCTCTTTCAATTCTGGTTTTCTCAGTGTGTATGCCCAGCAGTGGGATTGCTGGGTCATAAGGCAGTTCTATTCCCAGTTTTTTGAGGAATCTCCATACTGTTCTCCATAATGGCTGTACTAGTTTGCATTCCCACCAACAGTGTAAGAGGGTACCCTTCTCTCCGCACCCTCTCCAGCATTTATTGCTTGTGGATTTTTGGATCGCAGCCATTCTGACTGGCGTGTAATGGTATCTCATAGTGGTTTTGATTTGCATTTCTCTGATAATGAGCGATGTTGAGCATCTTTTCATGTGTTTGTTAGCCATCTGTATGTCTTCTTTGGAGAAATGTCTATTAAGTTCTTTGGCCCATTTTTTGATTGGGTCGTTTATTTTTCTGGAGTTGAGCTGTAGAAGTTGCTTGTATATTTTTGAGATTAGTTGTTTGTCTGTTGCTTCATTTGCTATTATTTTCTCCCATTCTGAGGGCTGTCTTTTCAGCTTGCCTATAGTTTCCTTTGTTGTGCAAAAGCTTTTTAAGTTTGATTAGGTCCCATTTGTTCATTTTTGATTTTATTTCTGATATTCTGGGAGGTGGGTCATAGAGGATCCTGCTGTGATGTAAGTCAGAGAGTGTTTTGCCTATGTTATCCTCTAGGAGTTTTATGGTTTCTGGTCTTATATTTAGCTCTTTAATCCATTTTGAATTTATTTTTGTGTATGGTGTTAGACAGTGTTCTAGTTTCATTCTTTTACAAGTGTTTAACCAGTTTTCCCAGCACCACTTGTTAAAAAGATTGTCTTTACTCCATTGTATATTCTTGCCACCTTTGTCAAAGATTAGGTGACCATATGTGCGTGGATTTATCTCTGGACTTTCTATTTTGTTCCATTGATCTATGTTTCTGTCTTTGTGCCAGTACCATACTGTCTTGATGACTGTAGCTTTATAGTAGAGCCTGAAGTCAGGCAGGTTGATTCCTCCAGTTCTGTTCTTCTTTCTCAAGATAGCTTTGGCTATTCGAGGTTTTTTGTATTTCCATACAAATGAATCAGAGGAGAAAAAAGAAAAACGAATTAAAAGGAATGAGGACAATCTCAGAGACCTCCAGGACAATCTTAAACGTTACAATATTCGAATCATAGGAGTTCCAGAAGAAGAAGACAAAAAGAAAGGCCATGAGAAGATACTAGAGGAGATAATAGTTGAAAACTTCCCTAAAATGGGGAAGGAAATAATCACTCAAGTCCAAGAAACCCAGAGAGTCCCAAACAGGATAAACCCAAGGCGAAACACCCCAAGACACATATTAATCAAATTAACAAAGATCAAACACAAAGAACAAATATTAAAAGCAGCAAGGGAAAAACAACAAATAACACACAAGGGAATTCCCATAAGGCTAACAGCTGATCTTTCAATAGAAACTCTTCAAGCCAGGAGGGAATGGCAAGACATACTTAAAGTGATGAAAGAAAAGAACCTACAGCCCAGATTATTGTACCCAGCAAGGATCTCATTCAAATATGAAGGAGAAATCAAAACCTTTACAGACAAGCAGAAGCTGAGAGAATTCAGCACCACCAAACCAGCTCTCCAACAAATACTAAAGGACCTTCTCTAGACAGGAAACACAAAAAGGATATATAAATTCAAACCCAAAACAACAAAGTAAATGGCAACGGGATCATATTTATCCGTAATTACCTTAAATGTAAATGGGTTGAATGCCCCAACCAAAAGGCAGAGACTGGCTGAATGGATACAAAAACAAGACCCATACATATGTTGTCTACAAGAGACCCACCTCAAAACAGGGGACACATACAGACTGAAAGTGAAGGGCTGGAAAAAGATTTTCCATGCAAATAGGGACCAAAAGAAAGCAGGAGTAGCAATACTCATATCAGATAAAATAGACTTTAAAACAAAAGCTGTGAAAAGAGACAAAGAAGGTCACTACATAATGATCAAAGCAAACTTTTAGATAGACTAACCAAGGGGAAAAAAAGAGGACTCAAATAAATAATCCAAAATAAAAGAGGATACATAACAACAGAAACCACAGAAATACAAAGGATTATAAGAGATTAGTATTGGTATAAAATTGTCCTATAAAGAAAATAAAATTGTCCTAGAAGAAACGGATAAATTGTTAGAAACACATAACTTACCAAAACTGAATTATGAAGAAACAGAAAACCTAAACAAACCAATAATGAGTAAGGACATGGGATCAATAATCAAAAAAATTCCCAAAGAGAAAAGCCAGGATAAGCTGGCTTCACAAATGAATTCCACCAAATATTTCCAGAATAATTAATACCATTCTTTCTCAAGCTCTCAAAAAACTGAAGAAGAGGAAATATTTACAAGCTCATTCTATGAGGCCATCATTACCTTGATATCAAATTCAGACAAGAACACCACAAGAAAAAAAGACCACAGATCAATAGCTCTGATTAATATAGATGCAAAAATTCTCAAAAAATATTAACAGATTAGAATTCAACAGCACATTAAAAGAAACATCCACCATAAACAAGTAGAACTCAAGCCTAAACTGCAAGGAGGGTTCAACAAATTCAAATCAGTAAGTATGACACTTCACATTAATAGAACGAAAGATAAAAATAATATAGCCATAGCAACAGATACAGAAAACATATGTAACAAAACTCAACATCCTTTCACGATAAAACATCTCAAACTGTGTATAGAAAAATTACTCAAACAACTGTGTATAGAAACAAGTGTACTGCAACATAATAAAGGGTGTATGTGTGTCTGCCAAGTCGCTTCAGTCATATCCAGCTCTTTGCAACCCTATGGATAGTAGCCCACCAGGCTCCTCTATCCACAGGATTTTTCAGGCAAGAATACTGGAGTGGGTTGCTGTGCCCTCCTCCAGGAAATCTTTCTGACCCAGGGATAGAACCTGCATCTCTTACATCTCCTGCATTGGCAGGCAGGTTCTTTAGCACTAGGGCCACTTGGGAAGTCCAATAAAGGGCATACATAGGACAAACCCATAGCTCACATTATACTCAGTGGTAAAACGTTGACAAGGGATAAGACAAGGGTGCCCATTCTTACCACTCCTATTCAGCCTAGTCCTCTTAAGTCCTTAAAGAGCAAACAGTCAAGAAAAAGAAAGAAAAGATATCCAGATCAGATAAGTGGAAGGAAAACTGGGTTCAAAGATGACATATCTTATACATAGAAAACCCTAAAGACTCCACTAAAAACTTGCTATTATTAATAAGCTAACTTCCAAAGTTAAAGGATACAAAATCCATATACGAAGATCAATACCTTATTATATACTTGAAAGCTTCTATGAGAGTAGATCATAAAGTTTTCACCACACAAACAAAATATTCATAACTGATGGATAATTTAAATAACATTGCATTAATCATTTCATAATCTGCACACATATCAAATCATCACATTGTATACGTTATAAAGTTATATATCTCAATGAAACTGGAAAAAGTTAAATCAAGTTTATATAATAAGAAAATAAAAACAAATTCATGAACGTTTAATGATCAATTCATCTAATATGAGCTGGCTCCAGCACACCATTCTTTGGACCAGAAAGCATTTTTTTAATCTCTCTAAACATCATTTGGGCCCAGTATCCTCTGAAACTCACTTTAAGAAACACTACTTAAAGGAGATATCACAAGATATGCGGACCATGATCTCCAAATGTCTATACTTTACCCAACAAATATTAAAATAAAAAATTCTTACATGTGTACCTCCAATTTATATTATATGATTTTTAAGAATAATTTCCTTTCACATTTATATTAGGACTTGTTAAATATAGCTCTTGACATACAAAAGCAGCCATTAGAGTTTAAAATATCTGTTGAATTCTGTATGTTTTGCTCATTTAATATTTAAAGTATAATGAACTGGTTAAATTAAAATCAAATATTTTCACAATATAAAATACACAGAAATTTAGTCATCAGATTCATTTATAAAGCATATTTACAAGCATATCTATCCTGAAAAACAAAACTCTTTCTCAAGGTAGTATGTTTCATGTAACTGTCAGGGTCTTAGTTTAAAAAAAGGTAAAAATCACTTAAATAACAGCAGTTGCATAAGCTGATAATGAAAGGAAGCCATTTAAAATTTCTTTTAAAACAAGGTAAGGGAAAGAAAGTCTTTAAGTCTCTTGATGGGGCTCTGATGTTCTGTAATTGGTTTGTTTGAAGGTTAGGTCAACCCTGCTGATAATTCACTTCTAAATTTAAATTACAGAAGTAGAGCAAGATCCAGCCAATGGGGAAAATTATGAGAAAAACTTCTTGCTGTATAGTCATCTCTCACTGCTAAGACTGGATAAGATGACCCAGGAAATCTGTTAGTGGAAAGTAACCTTGAATGGGGGCAAATTCAGGACTTGAATATACTCCTGGAGGAGAAAAGGCAAAAGCAAGTCTCCTTCCCATGAATGTTTCTTTGGATGGAATGGCATCTCTGGACCTCATATTAAAGTGGGAGGCAAGTGAACATACCCTGAATGCAACGGTGAGAGCCCAAGAGAAGTCTGCCTTTCAGAAGATCAACTCATTCACTGGGGAGAGACCATAGGCAAAACGCTTGCTGCCAAATGCTGTATTTGGAAAGCCACTCATTGAATGATGGGTTTTATGTCCTCTTCATGTTTATAATGGCTTCCATCAACTCACCTTTTTTCTGAGAATTTGGATTTCTCTTCTTTCAACTTTTTTCAAGGAAGTATGTTTCATGCTTAAGTACAAACTTTATCGTTCCATATTTTCCTAAGTTTTATCCAGACTTGGAATTTTGATGATACTCTCTCAAGGCTGAGACCATTTAAAGATAATTCTAGTACTTAATACTCTCATTTTTTGTTAAAGGCTAAGCTTTTCAATAATTTTACATTTTTCTTCAATTTTTTTCAGGAATTTTTATAGCAAGCTGTTTCCTCCTCCTTACATAACACCCTATATTTAACTCATCAAAAACTTCTGAACAAGAACAAGAGAACTATAGAAAATGCAGTGATTGCTATACCTACCCCTACTTCCCAGAACTCAATTTCAAGTCTTTAGACAACTTTACCAAGACCATCTGGTCTCAAAGACCAGCTCCAAGTTAAGTTTTAGTTCCTTCGGCACCAAGTTCTAATGTCTCCCAGCAGACCTCCCAGCAGAATTCTGTTTTGGTTGTGCCACATGGCATGTGGGATCTTAGTTCTCGGACCAGAGATGGAACCCTCACCCCTTACAGTGGGAGCATGGAGTCTCCACCACTGGACCACCAGGGAGTTTCCCCAGCAGAATTCTTAACAGATCTCCCGACGGGAGTCATGGCTTCATCAGACCACAGAGGACACCCAAACACCACTACACAGCATTTTTCCAAGAACCCAAATCCACATGGAAAAACTAGAAAAAATTGAAGGAGGATTGTTTAAAGAGAAGTACAAGGATGTGAAAGAATTCATATGTACACTCTAATGCCTAATGCTCCATCATTTCTCTACTTTTGAAATCAATATTTTAAAGAATATAGATGATAATATCAAGTCCATCATTTGATTAATTATCATAAATTGGACACATCCATATAACTACCGCCCTAACCAAGAAAGATAATAGTATCTGCACCCCCCGCCCAGAAGCCTTGCTTGTGTCCCTTTGAAACCTCTGTATCTTCTTTACCAAAGTAATAAATATTCTAACATTTGATGCCATAGATTAATTTTAACTTGCTTTTGAACATATAATACATATTCTGACTCTAATTCCTTTTGCCAAACCTTACATTTGTTTGATTTATCCATGACACATGTAGCAGTACTTTGTCCATTTACATCACTGTGTAGAATTCCACTAAGTAAATATATCACAATGTATTTATTTATTCTTCCACTGATGAATGTAGGTCCTTCTCAGTTTCTATTATCAAAAAATATTGCTATGAATATCTTATATATCCCATCACTAACATAAGCATCTTTTTTGGTGCATTTATTCCTAAGAGTGAAATTAGTCAGCAATTATGTATATATAGATAGATACTGCCAAATAATTTCCAGAGTGGTTGACTAACTTCTACTCCTTCCAGCACTTATAGGAACTCTGGCTGCGCTACATCCTCTCCAACTCTTATTAGTGTTAGTCTCTAAATTTGGACTGTCTTGTGAACTGAGATTTTCAACATTCACAGTATTTTAATACTGTGATTTGAAATTGCATTTTCCCAATTACTAATGAAATTCAGAACCTTTCTGTATCTTTACTTTCTGTCTGAAGATCATCTTTTGTGAAGGGCTGCTATGGGTCTCTGACCCATTTTTCCACTAGATTGTCTTTTTCTTACTGATTTATAGGAACAAATCATACAAATCCAATGCAGGTTTGGTTACCTGCATTTCAAGTACCTCCTTCCAAATGTGGCTGGTGTTTTTCAATCTCTAAATTGGAATTTTTTATACATAGAAATTCTTAAAATTGATGTGCTATGACCAAATTCGGCAATCTCTTCATTTAGAGTCAGTGCTTTTGTATCATGTTTAAAAATCTTTGCCTACTCTCAGGTCATGAAGTTATTCTTTTAAGCTATTGACTATCACTTTACTATCTATGTCTATTATCTGCCTGGATTGATTTTTGCGTTGGTATGAGGTAGAAGTTAGGTTTCATATGGATATATAATTGGCACATCATTTATTGAAACCAAAACTCTCCTTTCCCCACAGACCTTAACTGTAAACTTTGTAATAAATTAGTTTACATTTATTCATGGATCTGATTCTGGACTGTATTCTAATCCATTAACATTTATATAGCAGTATATCAATACCACACTATCTTGATTACTAGACTTCTTCATATGAATAAAATCATCTCAAACTACTCAAGACAGTCCCCATTTTCGGTCCTTTGCATTTCCATAAAGATTTTAGGTTAGCTTAATTTCCACACAAGCACACATTAAAAAGAAAAACATTCTGGGTTTTGACAAATATAGACTTAAATCTATAGATCAACTTAGAGAGACTAACATCTCATGAGTCTTCCAATTCATGAGAACAATTCCTTCATTTATTAAAGTCTTCCATATATTTTCAATGTTTTATTAAAAAACAGACTGTGTGAAGCTTTCTATTTCCTCTAGTGTCAATTTTATAGGTTGAATTTTTCAACAAATTTTTCTATCATATCACTATCTTCAAATTACTGCATTAAACTGTATACTGATGAACCATTTTCATTCTTCAATTGTTGTTCTGTCTTTTAACAGCTGAAAAGTCTGGTGGGGACTTACAAATATTATTAGTCTCCTCAAAAAGCTGTTTGGCTTTGTGATTCTTCTCTGTTGTATATTACTTTAATTTTTATTATTTTTCTAAGTTTAACTTTATTATTCTCTCTACTCAGTAATTTTTACTTTGCTACTCTCTTGCTGACTTCTTAAAAGAACACTCTTAGATAATTTATCATTAGCCATTCTTCTTTTCTAATACACGCATTTAAGACTACACATTTTCCTTATATGGCCATAGCTATATCCCACAAGTTCTGATATGTCGTTTTTATTATCATTCAGTTTAAAATGTTTCTAGTTCATGTTGTGACTTACTTTTTGATCCACAGATAATTAAAAGTGATTAACATACAAGTATTTCTCTAGTTATCTTTTCATGATTTCAAATTTTGCTGTGGAATTTAAATGTTTTAAATCCCTTGAAATCTGTTGAGACTTGATCTATAATTGTGTCAAAGATCCATGTACACTTGAATTGACTTTATACTCTGTCATTTGTAGGTATAAGATTCTATATACATATATCAGGCATATTACACATGCTATTCAAATCTTATAACTTTATTGATTTTTGGAATTTTGTTCTTTCAGTTACTGAGATAGGTATGCTAAAATTTCCTAGGTTGGATTTGTCTTTGCTAGGCAAGTAAGTTCGGGGAGGCACTGGCACCCCACTCAAGTACTTTTGCCTGGAAAATCCCATGGATAGAGGAGTCTGGTAGGCTGCAGTCCATGGGGTTGCTAGAGTCAGACACGACTGAGCGACTTCACTTTCACTTTTCACTTTCATGCATTGGAGAAGGAAATAGCAACCTACTCCGGTGTTCTTGCCTGGAGAATCCCAGGGATGGTGGAGCCTGGTGGGCCACTGTCTATAGGGTTGCACGGAGTCAGACATGACTGAAGTGACTTAGCAGCAGCAGCAGCAGGCAAGTAAGTTGGTAGGTAGGTAGGTAGATAGACATTTATAGAGATATACTAACAGAGAGAGAAACCAAAGACAGAGATGATACACTGCATACAAAATTAGATTTATTCTGTTTATGACATTCTTTTTGCATTCTTGTATTTAAGTCTATTTTTTATAAAGTAGAATTTTTCTATTTTGCTTTTTATGCATCTAGTCAACAGAAGAGTATTTCACCTATTTACATTTAATAAAAGCACTGATATATTTGGGTTCACATCTACCATCTTACTATTTGCTTTCTATTTATTTCTCTATATTTATGATCTTCTTTCTCTCCTTCTTATTTCAAGCTGATCATATATTTTGTATTATTCTATATTTTCTTCTCAATTAGCTTGTTCTGTATATATACTTATTCTAATAGATGAGGGTCCTCCCAGAAGTTACAACATATATTTTCAATCATTGATGTATAATATACAATAATCCTTCGATTTTTAAAATTTTTAATATAAAAGTATATTTATTCTCACTAAAACATAACAGAGATATTTTTAGTAAGAGTGATGTGATTAAAATATTTCATTATCTATGAAAACCTAAGTTTAACACTTTGAAATACAATATTTAAAATAGCATTTTTTAATGTTTACTTCAATATTTGGCTATTTTTCTTAAAAACCATACTTCAGGATGGTATGTAGATCCAAATGGAAAAGCTCCTCACACTAAGATCTGACATGTTTTTCAATCTCATCCTTCAATTAGGCAAAGATTTGTGTGAACATTTAGCAAGTACATTTTTTATCCTCCCTGAATTCGATCATTAGTTTTTACAAACTAACTGAAAAGTGTTGCATTCTTATGTATAGTCTTTTGGACTCTGGGAGAGGGAGAGAGTGGGATGATTTGGGAGAATGGCATTGAAATAAGTATAATATCATATATGAAACGAGTCACCAGTCCAGGTTCGATGCCTGATACCGGATGCCGGGGGCTGGTGCACTGGGACGACCCAGAGGGATGGTATGGGGAGGGAGGAGGGAGGAGGGTTCAGGATGGGGAACACATGTATACCTGTGGCAGATTCATTTTGATATGTGGCAAAACCAATACAATATTGCAAAGTTAAATAAAATAAAATTTAAAATATATATATATATAAATGAAAAAAATCACTAAAAATTTTACAGGTTTTTCTTCATGTTTTTGTTGTTTTATTTTAATCATCTTATTAAGTGCTTTAAATTATTACTATTAATTCATATCTCAGGGAACAATACAACCTTGGGGTGAGATTCATCATTAACAGTAGTGGATGACTATCCATTTTCAATCGTCCTTTTTTCAATTTATTACTCATCTGATTAGATGGTCACGGTTTTGTCAACACTACTATTTTCTTTACTAATATGTTTGCATTATTAAGATTAAGTTAACTCATGGTGTCTCTATAAATTAGGGTCAAAGGAATAAATAAACCATTCTAGTTATTTTAGCAGATAATTTAATAGAAGAAATTGGTTCAAGGGGTATTGGAAGACTGAAAAGGAAAAACAAGACTCTACTCACAGAGATAGTAACTTCAGGAAGCAGCTTGCATCCACTCCTGGAGCCAGGGACCAAAGGGAAGAAAATGAGCTTAACAGTCCCATAAGTTTGGGGACCTGGACTTCTGAGACAGCTCACTGATTCCTTGGATGCCTGAAGGAAGGATCCACAGGTCAGGACTCACACCCCTGAGGAAGGGGCGCTGCCTGGCTAGTGTTGCCACCAGCGTGATAATGAGGGGCATGAAGCTTCTGCTTTGGGAGTGTGGAAAGAAGCTGGGAACTGGAACCAGTTGCCACTGGAACCAACTGGGGTGGCAATGGCAAAATCAGCAGACAAACTGGAAGGAGCAAGTTCTTGCTCCTGCTTCCTGCCTTTCTAGTTGGCAGAAAACCTGAAGCAGCACACTAACAAAGCAGAAATGTGATTTGCAGCCTCCCAACTCCCATGGTCCAAAGCAGAGTGTGGTGTGAGGCAGGAAACCATAGCATAATACCCAGTGGTGTCTCTACAGAAGTATTTTAAAACACTAGTTCATTTTGTGAGGGTTATCTTACTTAAAATGAAGCAATATAATTCACAGCATCACATAACTAGGCTACAAAGTCTGCATTACATCACAATGTATTAGAAGAAGAATAACAATGCCTGTGAGCAGTACAGTATACACCCCTGGGTAGGAAACTCCTACCTGACATACATGACATGTGACCACTCAACAAACAGGCCAAGAAAGAAGGAAGGAGCCAATGCCAATCTGGATAATGATATAAGTAGAGATGAATAAATTTTATTTCAAATATAGATATTAGCTGAAGTTCTCATTTTTTGTTTTTTACCATATTTACTGGTCATATAAAAATGGCTATTCTTCCCACTGAAGACAACTGGTCTAGGCCAGGGTTGGAAAATAAACAGAACATGAACCAAATCATGCTGGTTGCCTGTTTTTTAAATAAAGTTTTATCAGAACTCTGCCTATTCACTCACATATTGCCCGTGGCTGCTTTCATACTACAACAGCAAATTTGAGTAGTTGCTGCAGAAACCATATGTCCTTCAAAGCCCAAAATATTTGCTATTTGGCCCTTTTCAGAGTAAGCCTGTGGATCCTTGGTCAAGACAGCAATGTTCAGTAGAGTTTTCTGAAATGATGCAAATGTTCAGTATCTGCATTTTCTATCACAGGAGCTATTGACCACATGTGGCTACTGAGAACTTGAAACATAGCTAGTACAACTAAGGAAGTAAATATTCGATGTAATTTTCGTTTTAACAGCCGCACATAGCTAGTGGCTTCGGCAGTACAGAACACAAGAACAACAAATAGAAATAAGAAAATTGCCTGCTTTTGAGCCATCTAGAATTAATTTTTCATTATACCTCAGTCTTAGAGGAGGTATACTGGAGTGTGCCATCACTTCTGTACCCCTGCTGTAGGCATGACTCATACACCCCAACATCTAGTTCTTGTCTCCTTCCCAGCACAGGGAGGATTATGATCCCTCAGCCCTTAGAAGTTAAGTGTAGCCACCTGCTTGGTCTTGGAAAATAATATGGGAGCAGAAATCATGTGTTTTACTTCGAAGCTGAAGCTCATTCATGCCAGTGCTCAACCCTTCAGCACACTCTTGTCCAGCATGGGCTAATCCCAACACCCTACATGTTGAGGAGTCAGCGTTAGAAGGTCATGGAGGCACCTGTCTCCATCTGAGCCCTTGACTGACAACTTTACAGAGGAAGGCACTCCTCCAACCCCAACTGGACCTGTGGCATGAGAGATTTGTGAATTTTTTTGTCTTAAAGAACTGGTGTTTGATAGTTATCTTTCAGCCCAGCTTAACTTAGCCCTGGCACAATCCCCTAAAAGAGCATTTTTAATAGCCTCAGAAACCCGTCCCTGCCCTCCTTGCCTACAGTCTGCCAAATAAAGCCAGAAGTGCACTACACAAGCCAGGAAGACAAGGCTGCAGAGGGGCTATTCCATTAGCTCTGAGTTTCTGTAGAAACAGTAAGCTCTTGCAGCTCAGGCCCACTGTGATTTGGAGTTGGCCTGTCCCTTGATGCAATAAGTGACTTTTTAACGGTCTCTTCTGCCTTTTCCAGGTCCCTGCTGTCATTGTACTGGCTCATGAAGAGAGGGTTAGCTTTGGTGTCAGATAGATCTAAATTTGAGTCCTGACTCTGCCATTTAGCAGCTCTTTCCCTCTGGCTGAATCACTTGGCTTCCTTAAGCCTCCATTTTCTCTTGTTTGAAAGGTGCCTATTTAGAGCAACTTTGCCTGATTGTCACAAGCATTAGCAATAATTTCTAATGTCTGCTAGTATTCCTGTCACCCCTAAAAACATTCCACGTGCTCTCCAGGCATTGCACCTTTGCCCCTGTTCCTCCTTTCAGCTAGGATTCCCTCTGCATACCACAATGCCTTTCTTAAATGGAAGTCCTTCTTACTCAGCAATACCATGTCTTACTGTATCAGTTGACCATAAGGTCTCCATCCTCTAAACTATGTCTCTCAACCCTTAGGTAGGTCCTACTCATTAATAGAAATCCAACTCAAACGTCACCTTCTCAATGAAAATTTCCCCCATCTGAGGCAAAGTTCACCCTCCTCCTCCCACCCTATGCTTCAGTGTTCACATCTGCCACAACTACAGTGTGTTTTCCACTCATTCTCCTGACAACTCACTTAATGGAAGGACTGTGTTTTTCTCATCCTCATCTCTACAGCCCTGATCCTAGGCTGCTCTATGACTTGGAGAATTCCTGGCATTCAGAAGTCCATCAATAATCTTAAGAAGCAAGGAGGGAGGGACTTCCCTGGTGGTCCAATGGCTAAGGTTCCATGATTCCAAGGCAGGGAGCTGAGGGTTGATACCTGGTCAGGAAACTAGATCCCACATGCTGCAACTAAGATTTCTCATGCCACAATGAAGATCAAAGATCCTGTGTGCTGTAAGACTCGACACAGCCAAATAAATAAATGATTTTTTTAAAAAAAAAAAAAAAAAAAAAGCAAAAACGGAAAGAAGGAGGAGGAAGAAAACTTAGGAAAGCAGTGGGGAAAGGATCAAGAAAACAGAAAAATTAGACAGCTCTGACTTCTATCAAAGAGAAAATAACTTGGAACTGTAATTTCCCCTTCCAAGAAAAGCATAGCTTCCTTTTAAAGCATTAATTCAATCATCTTTCTCACTGAGTCATGCAGAAATTTTTAAATAATTTTTTTAGCTGACAGGTAATCTATAAAAGGAAAGAGTTCATTGCAAGTTGATGAAAAGGAGGCAGCATCTTTTCTTCCTCTTAGCTCTTTTGCCCACATTTTCATAATTATTTATATTTCATCAATCAGTTAACTATAAAAGGAAATTCAAGAGGTGAAAAAGAACATATTTGGTTACCCACATTACTAATGCCACCAAAGAATGAACTGGCAGAGATCTAATAGGTAGAGAAGAGCATCCATAAAAACCATGTCAGACCTTCTTTATTACAAATGCACTTTCTTGTTGGGGAAAAATGGCCCCAGCAACTTACAATAATAAAACATTAAAATTTCTTTAAGTTAAAAAAAAAAAATCAAACCCTTTGACATGTAGCTTTAAAATCGGAGGAAGAAGCCTATGAACATTTTGGGGAAAGGTTGTAGTCAAAAATCATCAATTTATCCTTAACGCTGCCCCAAATATGCCACCCACTCAACTCTATGGTGGGTACAAGCAGAAAGTTATTCCTCCCAATAAAGGACATGGGAGTAAGGACCAGAAAGAGAAAAACTAATATTCGTTATGAAACTCAAGGAAAATCAGTGCTGAATTATTTGTGTCTAAGTTTAAATGTTCCCTTGCTGTTTTCAGCTGTCAGGAAGTCTAAAAAGAAAGTCATAAAATTTCCTCCCTCCAGCCAAGATGGAAGCTTCTCTGAAAAAGTGGCCTTGGAGATGAAGCCCCCAGAAGTCTCCAAGGCACAGCACAGAGCTCAGGGTTAGCTGGGGTGGAAGTTTAGATGAGAAGTATTTCCAGGTGGGCAGAAAAGTCAGCACTATCAAATCGCTCTGGAACAAGAGTAGCCAACAACAAGAGAATTGTCTGTCATCCTCAGCAGTCCTCCCCAAGTTTAACAAGGCCATGTGTCTCTCAGTTTATAAAATGGTCAGCAATTGTGTCCAGTCAACCACACTCTCTCCATTCAAAATAATGAAAGAGACCAAAGTTCAAGAGAGAGAGAGGTCAAACCGAGCCATTCAGCATCTCGGGAAGATTTCTACTTCTTTATTAAGTGGATGGCACAGACGGGGGTCTCAGCCTAATCCAGTGACATTCTCCTGAATGGTCAAAGGTCATCGTGTGCTGATGGTGGGGATTCAGCATTTGCAGGGAGGTGAGACCGAAGCCAAACTCTTGTGACCAAAATGCATTGCTCTCAGAGGCCCAAGAGAGAGAGCTGATGACCCCATTCATCAGTGAACCAACTAGATGGACGGTCAAACAGAGAAGAGCACTATAGGTTTTCACCTTCACAGAAATCAGCTGCTGTCATTCCTAGAAGACTACAAATATTATTCTAGAAGTTCTCTGTGTGAGGCCCACGTCTGCTGGAGTGAGACCCTCAGACACCATCAGGCATGCTAGATAATCATGGGGGAAATTAATATTCCAGTACTCTCTACTGCGAGGAAAAATTATCAGAAGAAAATAAAATCAAGTGTGCAGGTACCAGAAGATTAAGAAATTGGTTAAGAACCAAGGAAAGGTTCTCAGTGGAGAAAAATATACCATTATCTATTTACAATTAATTGACTAAGTACAGTGAAATATAATAAATCAGCTCTACTATAAATCAACTCATCTCTCCCAAAATACAGTAAGATATAAAGTAGAAATCTGATAAACCTTTTTGTTATCTTCCTAAGATTGATATAAATCTAGCCTCTGTGCTTTGGCCATATGAGTCAGATAACCACACTTTCTGATTTACCTGGGACAGTTTTCATTCCTGCCTATTGCCCCAGCATAATTATTAATAGCATCCTCTTTCATTCTCCAAAGTGACCCATTTGGACATTTACATAGACATATTACTTATAAAGGGTTTCTGCTGAATTATAAGTGCTTTGTTACTCCTTATTTGAAAGGCAAAGGGAGTTTCTCTGTAAATAGAAAACGTCTAAATATAAAACCATGTTACATACAAGAATAAATAGGTTTAGCCTCACAACTGGACAGGAGAACAATACATCACATGACACTGAGATTAGGCTAATAAAATTATCCCCAATGCCTTTACCAGTGAAATTTCTCCCTCTAGCTCTTTTGGGCCACGTGGCACTTTTTAATTTGACATAATTGATGTGATCTTGTAATACTAACCTCAGATTTACAGTAAGGAGAGAGAGAGGTGGCTAAGAAAGCTCACATCTGCAGTGTATATGTTAATGGCACGTGTCGTTTTCCCCTCCGCTGAAGTCTTGCTTTGAACGTCTTTCATGTTTCAAGTTATGCCTTCAAAATTGCTCACGACAGCTGGGCCTGTTGCCTGCTTTGTGTTAATTTTTGTGTTTAGGCCTCTGCTGTTATTATCACTTGTTCGTTGGTGGCTGTCATTATCATAATATTTTGTTTCTCTTTCTAAGCTAAATACTAAGATCCTGAATTGCATACAGGAAAGTAATATAAAGCTTCCAAAGGAAATGAAAAGAGAATATTGGAAAATCATATAGGACATTATGTTCCTGAAAATGACTTAAAGGAATAGATTCTCATGACACAGTTGAAGAAAAAAGAGGACAAATTCAAGTAATGCTCTTCCCTTGACTGGAAATTGGCAAGTGAGGGTCAGGAAAGCCGCTGAACAGGATGCTGAGTGTGTTTCCCTTCCTGTTGAAGGTCTTCAGGGAAACCCTGGCCTTTGGGGATGGCATGAAAATCACCAAGTGGGGAGGCCTTTGCTTTTCTTACAACAATCTAATGCTCAGGACCAGTGAGATTCTACAACACGTCCCTTGGGTGACAGGACCATGCCCAACCCCATGGCAGAGCCTTGGCACTAGGAATCTGGAGAGAGATGAATGTCAGTCACTTCTCCAACTCTTTCTTCCCAGTGACCACTTCCTATCTATCACCAGAGCATCTTGCTCAAACTTGTGCACATGTGGTACTCTCTCAAAGGACTTGTCATCTAAGTTCCTACTATAAATCAGAAGTAATGACAGACCCAATGACCTACTCAATTAAAATAAAAAAATGGAACAGCAGCAGTGGCATAGTAGCAGTGAAAAGCTTGTTTATCATGCTTTAAATGCCAAAGAAGTATCATCCTGATTCAAGATCTAGTCTTTTCCTTGCGCAAAACATTCCTTAATATGAGAAAGGAAAAATGAAAGAATCCACTGGCAAGGTGTGAACCAACCAAAACACCCACACATGAATCAGATAAACACATTAGTACTGTCTTTAAAAAGGAACTGGTTATGAAAACCTCCTCCTCCATGCACTCCTTTACAAACAGAAGGTCATCCTTTTTACATGTGTCTTGCTGGGGGACCAATTATGATGTGTGGGTGATACACTAGACCCTACAGAAGTCCTTTTTGGCCAAAATGTTTGAATATTAAATAATAAGTAATTTTTGTATGTTTTTAGTATACTTTCCGCGGAGAAGGCAATGGCACCTCACTCCAGTACTCTTGCCTGGAAAGTCCCATGGATGGAGGAGCCTGGTAGGCTGCACTCCATGGGGTCGCTAAGGGTCGGACAGGACTGAGCGACTTCCCTTTCACTTTTCACTTTCATGCACTGGAGAAGGAAATGGCAACCCACTCTAGTGTTCTTGCCTGGAGAATCCCAGGGACGGAGGAGCCTGGTGGGCTGCTGTCTATGGGGTCGCACAGAGTCGAACACAACTGAAGCGACGCAGCAGCAGCAGCAGTATACTTTCTGAGATTAATTTTTGGAGGGCAGAGATGAAGACTGCATCACTGGCAAATTCTTCATTTTTCTTATTTCTTACTTCTACAGAGACTTATAAATTTCACCTTTTAAAGAATTTCAGATTTTTATTCTTTTACAGTATGAAAAGCTTTATCCACATATGCCCTTTCTCCCAGAATAATCATTTTTTTCTTCTTTCTAAGCACTTTTGTAAATAGGAATTCAGACTTCACAAAGACCCCATGAGATAGGCACTACTATAAATGGAGAAAACAGAGCCAGAAGGATTAAGTAACTACCTGAGAGCACACTGAGACTGAATTTACTTTTAATTAATTTATTTTTTTATTGAAGGATAATTGCTTTACAGAATTTTGCTGTTTTATGTCAAACCTCAACATGAATCAGCCATAGGCATACATATATCCCCTCCCTTTTGAAACTCCCTTCCATATTCCTCCCCATCCCAGCCCTCTATGTTGATACAGAGCCTCTGAGTTTCCTGAGCCATACACCAAATTCCTGTTTTACATATGGTAGTGTAACTTTCCATGTTACTCTTTCCATACATCTTACCCTCTCCTTGCCTCTCCCCATGCCCATAAGTCTACTCTCTATGTCCATTTCTCCATTGTTTCCCTGTAAGTAAATTCTTCAGTACCATTTTTCTAGATTCCATGTATATGCATTAGAATACGATATTTATCTTTCTCTGACTTACTTCACTCTGTATAATAGGTTCTAGGTTCATCCACCTCATTAGAACTGACTCAAATGTGTTCCTTTTTATGCCTGAGTAATATTCCATTGTGTATATGTACCACAAATTCTTTATCCATTCATCTGTCGATGGACATCTAGGTCTCTTCCATGTTCTAGCTATTGTAAATAGTGCTGCAGTGAACAATGGGATACATGTGTCTTTTTCAATTTTGGTTTCCTCAGGGTATATGCCTAAGAGTGGGATTGCTGGGTCACGTGGTGGTTTTATTACTAGTTTTTTAAGGAATCTCCTTACTGTCTTCCATAGTGGCTGTATCAATTTACATTCCCACCAACAGTGCAAGGGCATTCCCTTTTCTCCACACCCTCTCCAGCATTTCTTGTTTGTTGACTTTTTGATGATGGCCATTCTGACAGGTGTGAGGTGATATCTCGTTGAAGTTTTGCATTTCTCAATAATGAGCAATGTTGAGCATCTTTTCATGTGTTAGTCATGTGTATGTCTTCTTTGGAGAAATGTCTGTTTAGGTCTTTTTCCCACTGTTGTGATTGGGTGGTTGTTTTTCTTCTGGCATTGAGTTGTATGAGCTGCTTGTATATTTTGGAAATTAATCCTTTGTCAGTTTCATTTGCTATTATTTTCTCCCATTCTGAGGGTTGTCTTTTCACCTTGATTATAGTTTCCTTTGCTGTGCAAAAGCTTTTTAAGTTTAATCAGGTCCCACTTGTTTACTTTTGTTTTTATTTCCCTTGCTCTAGGAGGTGGGTCATAGAGGATCTTGCTTTGATTCATGTCATCAAATGTTCTGCCTATGTTTTCCTCTAAGAGTTTTATAGTTTCTAGTCTTACATTTATTTAGGTCTTTAATCCATTTTGAGTTTATCTTTGTGTATGGTATTAAGAAGTGTTCTAATTTCATTCTTTTACATGTAGCTGTCCAGTTTTCCCAGCACCATTTATTGAAGAGGCTGTTTTTGCCCTATTGTATATTCTTGCATCCTTTGTCAAAAATAAGGTACCCATACATGCATGGGTTTATTTCTTGTTGCATTGGTCTATATTTCTGTTTTTGTGCTAGTACCATACTGTCTTGATGACTGTAGCTTTGTAGTATAATCTGAAATCAGGAAGATTGATTCTTCCAGCTCCATTCTTCTTTCTCAAAACTGCTTTGGATATTCGGGGTCTTTTGTGTTTCCACATGAATTGTGAATTTTTTTTTGTTCTAGTTCTGTGAAAAATGCCCTTGGTAATTTGATAGGCATGGTATTGAATCTGTAGATCATGTTTGGTAGTATAGTCGCTTTCACAATATTGATTCTTCCTACTCCGGAACATGGAATACCTCTCCATCTATTTATGTCATCTTTGATTTATTAATTAGCATCTTATAATTTTCTGTGTACAGATCTTTTGTCTCCTTAGGTAAATTTATTTCTAGATATTTAATTCTTTTCATTGCAATGGTGAATGGGACTAATTCCTTAATTTCTCTTTCTGATTTTTCATTATTATCATATAGAAATGCAAGTGATTTCTGTGTATTGATTTTGTATCCTACAACTTTGTTAAATTCATTGATTAGCTCTAGTAATTTTCTGATACTATTTTTAGGGTTTTCTATGTACAGTATGTCATCTGCAGACAGTGAAAGCTTTACTTCTTCTTTTCTAATCTGGATTCCTTTTATATCTTTTTCTTCTCTGATTTCTGTAGCTAGGACTTCCAGAACTATGTTGAATAATAGTGGTGAAAGTGGACACGCTTATCTTATTCCTGATCTTAGGGGGAATTGACATTGAATTTAGAGTCAAATTCTTAACTACTACACCAATTTCAATAGCCAGGTAAGAGTTGTGTCTAACGAAAAGTTTTCATTGTTGTGCAATATCCTAGAGGCAACCAATACACAAGAGCATCTCCAAATAAAATTTGAGTCGATTAAGCAAACATTTATTGAGCACCTACTATATACCAGACATTGTACTATATGTCAGGACAAGCAAAAGTAATAGACAAGGGGCATTTTATGGGGACTTCCCAGGTGACACAGTGGTAAAGAATCTGCTTGCCAATGCAGCAGATACAAGAGACACTGGTTTGATCCCTGGGTCAGAAAGATCCCTTGGAAGAGGAAATGGTAATCCATTCCAGTATTCTTGCCTGGAAAATTCCATGGACAGAGGAGCCTGGTGGGCTACAGTCCATGGAGTCACAAAGAGTCAGACATGACTGAACACATACACACCTTAGGGAGGAGAGACTAAATACATTTGAGAAAGGAAGGAGATGGTGGGATCCAACAAGCCTCCTGGGAATCAGAAAGAAAGATGTGCAAACATATTATTTTGTTAAAACTTATTTTTCCATGATTAACCCCTTTGCTTTGGGCTACAATACACTTAACAAAAGTTTATCAGTACTGATACATAAGAGAGACACAGCTCAAAATTTCCATCTGACTCACAAACAATTAAACGCTCTGTTAAAAACAAAATGTGCCCCCCCAAATAGACATATGAATCAATGGAACAGAATAGAGAGCCCAGAAATAAATCTATACATCTACAGTCAATTTTCACCAAAGGAGGCAATAATATACAATGAAGAAACATCTTCAGCAAGTGGTGTTGGGAAAGTTGGAGAGCCACATGTAAATCAATGAAGTTAGAACATACTCTCACACCATGCACAAAAATAAACTCCAAATGGCTTAAAGACTTAAATATAAGACATGAGAGCATAAAACTCCTAGAAAAGAACTTAGGTAAAATATTCTCTGATGTAAATAATACTACTGTTTTCTTATATCAGTCTCCCAAAGCAACAGAAATAAAAGCAAAAATAAACAAATGGGACCTGTTGCTGCTGCTGCTGCTAAGTCGCTTCAGTCGTGTCCGACTCTGTGTGACCCCAGAGACAGCAGCCCACCAGGCTCCTCTGTCCCTGGGATTCTCCAGGCAAGAACACTGAAGTGGGTTGCCATTTCCTTCTCCAATGCATGCAAGTGAAAAGTGAAAGTGAAGTCACTCAGTCGTGTCCGACTCTTAGCAACCCCATGGACTGCAGCCTTCCAGGCTCCTCCATCCATGGGATTTTCCAGGCAAGAGTACTGGAGTGGGTTGCCATCACCTTCTCTGAAATGGGACCTAATCAAACTTAAAAGCTTTTGCACAGCAAAGGAAATCATAAGCAAAATAGATATACACCTACTGACTGGGAGAAAATATTTGCAAATGATGCAACCAACAAGGATTTAATTTCCAAAATAAACAGCTCATATAACTCAATAACAACAACAACAAACAACCCAATCGAAACATAGGCATAAGACTTATATAAACATTTCTCCAAAAAAGACATACAGATGGCCAACAGGCACATGAAAAGATGCTCAGCATCATTAGTTATTAGAGAAATGCAAATCCAAACTACAATGAGGTACCACCCCACACCAATTGGAATGGCTGTCATTAAAAAAATCTACAAATAACAAATGCTGGAGAGGGAGTAGAGAAAAGGGAATCCTCTTACACTGTTGGTGAGAATGTAAATTGGTGTAGCCACCATGGAGAATAGTATGAAGGATTCCTCAAAAAACTAAAAGCATAGTTACTATATAATCCTAATCCAGCAATCCCACTCCTTGGCATATATCTGGACAAAATTATAATTTGAAATGATACATGCACCCCTATGTTCACAGCAGCATTATTTGCAATAGTAAAGACATAGCAACAACCTAAATGTCCCTCAAGAGATGAATGGATACAGAAGATATGGTGTGTGCATGTGTGTGTGTGTGTGTGTGTATACACACACAAGAATATTACTCAGCCATAAAGTGTTATAATCCCATTTGTAGGTACATGGATGGACCTAGACATTATCATACTAAGTGAAATAAGTTAGAAAGACAAATACCATATGATATCACTTATATGTGAAATCTTAAATATGACAGAAATGAACTTATCTATGATAAAGAAATAGACTCATAGACATCATAGAAAACATAGCTGTCATTGCCAAGGAGGAGAGAAAGCTGGGAAGGGTCAGATAGGGAGTTTGGGGTTAGCAGATGCAAATCATTATATACAGAATGGATAAAGAACAAGGTCCTATTGTATAGCACAGGGACCTATATTCAATATCCTGTGATAAACCATAATGGAAAAAATATGAAAAAGACTACACACACACACATATAATTAATTTGTTGTACACTAGAAACTAAGACAACATAATAAATCAGCTAAACTTCAATAGTTGACATAAACAATAAAAGAAAATAATATTGAGTCAAGTTACCTCTGTAATAACTTATATAGGAAAAGAATCTGAAAAAAGAATGAATATATGTATATGTATAACTGAATAATTTTGCTGTACACCTGAAAGTAATACACTGTAAATCAACTATACCCCAATATGAAACCAAAATTAAATTAAATAAAGTAAAATGTGCTCATATATCTGAACCTGACTCTACCTGCCTCCCTATTCTCGCACCCAAAGTACCTCTTCCTTTTCAGTGGTTCCAAAGAGAGATGTTTTTCCCTCTTAGCCTTTTCAGTCAAGTTTTGTACACATTTATCAACTCTGGAGTTTCCAAGTCAGGATGTCTGTCATTTAACCTTCATCCTCCTTGAATTTTCATCCTGATAGGCTTGGATTAAACCACAGACTGATAAATGAGCACTGCTTTGGCGACACAAAAGAGCGGTCATTAAGGAAACCTCTCTGAAGGTATGAATCAAAGCCAGGGATCTTGTGGTGTTTCTCCCCCTTCTTGTTCACAGATCACCTGCAGTAATATGTTTTTATTATTTGTATTTATTTCTTTTTTCCCCCCACTTCAGTTTCCAAATGGTTTTCATCATTTCCTGCTTGTTTTTCTAAAAGAACAAAAGTGTGTCCTGACAGCAGACAGCTCTGTCTTTATGGCACTAATGTGGCTAGCAAAAGCATTTTATCAATTTGAATTTAATCCAGGACCAGAAAACACAGAGAAAAAAAGAAAATGAATTAAAGTTAAGTAACAAGCCCCCTGATGTGAATAGCATGTCTCACTCATAAAGACTTAGGATAATTAGGGAGGTGATTTTTTTCCCCCTAAGGCAACTGTTTTGCTAAACTGAAGCTTTTACAAGGGGAGCATTCCTTTATATAGCTTCTAGATTTCCGGTTTTTAGGCCACCACCTACTTACATATGGTGCTTGGTTTCTTTTTGGTTCAGGAAGCCACACACTGTCCTAATCCTTCTCTGAATTCCTCTCCGCCAAACTGAAAGAAACCGAATAGCAAAATAAGAAAGAAGTAAAAGATAGCAGGGCTTCCCAGAGATAACAGTTGTATCAGATGTGACAAGTGACAAGAGTACATCAAGTCCTGGGCCATAGAAGGAAACAGCGCAGCATTGTCACAGTTGCAGCTGTGCATGCCTGGCTGCTAAGTTTCTTTGTCCACCCCTGAAAGAAAATGCCTTTGGAGTCAAGGGATTTTCATGATGGTCCAATGGTTAAGACTGTGTGCTTCTGATGCAGGGGGTGTGGGTTCGATCCCTGATCAGAGAGCTAAGATCCCACATGCTGTGTAGCACGGCCAAAAGATTTTTTTTTTTTAATGCCTTTGGAGTCAAAATAATGTTTCACTTTCTGATTATAATATTAATAGTTACAATCCAAATGTCAGCTAAATTTGCTTGAGCTTCTAGAATTCACATTATTATTCAAGATTTTAGCAAGACTGGCTTAGTTCTCCATTTTATATAATATGGGAAACACACCACCTCCTGAAGCCTCTGGGAGTTAGGACGCAGAGGTGAGAGAAGGCTTCCATTTATCCCACTCAGCTCTCAGTTTCCCCTTCTGCTGAATTCTCAGCCCCATTCTACATACAGCCAACTATTCATGTGTCAGTCAGTCAGTTCAGTCGCTCAGTCGTGTCTATTTCGACCCCATGAATCGCAGCACACCAGGCCTCCCTGTCCATCACCAACTCCCAGAGTTCACCCAAACTCACATCCATCGAGTCAGTGATGCCATCCAGCCATCTCATCCTCTGTCGTCTCCTTCTCCTTCTGCCCCCAATCCCTCCCAGCATCAGAGTCTTTTCCAATGAGTCAACTCTTCACATGAGGTGGCCAAAGTATTGGAGTTTCACCCTTAGCATCATTCCTTCCAATGAACACCCAGGACTGATCTCCTTCACAATGGACAGGTTGGATCTCCTTGCAGTCCAAGGGACTCTCAAGAGTCTTCTCCAACACCACAGTTCAAAAGCATCAATTCTTTGGCGCTCAACTTTCTTCACAGTCCAACTTTCACATTCATACATGACCAGTGGAAAAACCATTGCCTTGACTAGACAGACCTTTGTTGTCAAAGTGATGTCTCTGCTTTTGAATATGCTATCTAGGTTGGTCATAATTTTCCTTCCAAGGAGTAAGCATCTTTTAATTTCATGGCTGAAGTCACCATCTGCAGTGATTTTGGACCCCAAAAAATAGTCTGTCACTGTTTCCCCATCTATTTCCCATGAAGTGATGGGACCAGATGCCATGATCTTCGTTTTCTGAATGTTGAGCTTTAAGCCAACTTTTTCACTCTCCTCTTTCACCTTCATCAAGAGGCTTTTTAGTTCCTCTTCACTTTCTGCCATAAGGGTGGTGTCATCTGCATATCTGACTTGCTCCCAAAGTCTCACTAATGCAAAACCATGTACAGCAAACCTCCTCCAAATTCAGGGAGCAGCAGAAGAGGACAACATAATCTTATTCATGGGACTATTGAAAGAGTTAAAGGCCACAACTGAAAAATCAGCTCCACGAGGGCTCAGAGTCAGTCATTAGCTGGGCTGTAAATGTATGTGTCTTCAACGTGACTCATGACTAAGTTGGTGGCAGTGATGGCAGTCAAGATCCCCTTCTCCACGTTAACAGGCAAGGAAGCAAAGAAAGGAAAGGAGGCTGACTCGTGCTGGGGGGCCACTTGTTTAGCAGACATGGCAATGGCACCCCACTCCAGTATTCTTGCCTGGAAAATCCCATGGACGGAGGAGCCTGATAGGCTCCACTCCATGGGGTCGCTAAGAGTTGGACACAACTTCACTTTCACTTTCACTTTTCACTTTCATGGATTGGAGAAGGAAATGGCAACCCACTCCAGTATTCTTGCCTGGAGAATCCCAGGGACGGGGGAGCCTGGTGGGCTGCCGTCTATGGGATCGCACAGAGTCAGACACAACTGAAGCAACTTAGCAGCAGCAGCATCAACCTCCTGCTACATTCTAGTTATCACCACAATGGACCCAGGGTCTGACACAAGTAACGTAAGAAATTGAGTGCCCATAACCAAAGAGAGTACCAAGTTCAAAGAAATGAATCAATAAGGAAATGCATATTGTAAAGACTACTCTCAGCCTCTGAAGACATTCTCTGAGCCTTAGATGCAGGGTTCCTGAGAACCTGAATTCCTCCTCAGAGCTCAGATCTCAGGCTGATGACAATAGCAAAGATGCCTTGAGTTCACAAGAGCTAAAACCACAGGACAGGCCAAGGGTCATGAAATATAAGGTATGACCTCCACCAGTGGATGGGAAACTGCCGCAACCATGGCACAGGAAGAACGAGCTTTCCAAGCCAAACACAGAAGTTATCACTTCCCTACAGCCATAGGATCCCATTCTCCTAGGGAGCTTTAAGTCACACATGTAAGGGCCCAGCACCACAGGCCATGGGGGCTGGTGCCACTGAGATGGTGCACTCCGGATTGTTTAACACCAGCAAGAAATCCCACATTTCAGCACCTGAAGAAAATATGAGACATATCTCACTGCAATCATCCTGTGAACAGGTTCCAAGCTAATTGCTGATAAAGACCAAAAATAGATGGTCTTCCCACGACCTGGTGGGGGCTTTGTTCACCCTCAGAGCCCAGCACATCCAAGATGCATGTGTCACCTGCCTTCACCGCAGAGCAAAAACAGATGAATGAAACCACAGGCCTGGTAACGATGGTCACGCACTATTCCTGAAATAAATACTCCGTAGGACCAATACACAGTAAATCATCAAAGCTTTACAAAAAGCCCTGAGAGAAAGAAAAACTGTGTTATTAGAAAGATTAATTCAAGAGTCTTAATGATCCCTATTTTTCTTGTGCAAGGAAAGATTAAGATTCAAGATGCAATTTTACAACTGAAACTTTTATTAGGATTGAGAATTAACCCCTCAGAGAAACATCTGGAATCATACTAAATAACAGAATATGGGTACCTGGGGGGAAATACAGACTGATACAAATGTCATGGGAGCTGCATGCTGGACAAAGTTAACAATCACTGAAATCAGACACTGGATCAAAGTCCCAGCTCCATCACATTTTGTGTGCCCTTGGGTGGGTTACTGAAGCTTCATTAGCTTGTCTCCTCTTCAGCAAAATGAATGCAATAACACCAACTTCTGTGTTGTCTAAGATTTAAATGAGATAATATGGCGAGTGCCTGGCTTAGAACAGAAACCACTGGAAAATTTCCTTCTGAAGTCCTAAGACACTATCTCAGCCAACACAACCTTATAGGTTTTAAAGACACATTTAACGGTTCTCTGACACTTTTTCCAGAATATTCAAGTTAATCGAGTTTTTATAGATATCTAAGTTTTCTAATCTGTGGCTGTATTCTTCTTAACTATCAAAAACCGTTTTCAAGTCTCCCTTCAAAATGTATTACTATCTTTTCTCTTGCTACCCATTTTTTTTCCGAGTGATGCGTCTGGTCAGACTGCATTTTTTTAACACTATCAAGGAAATGAGTTAGAGGGCCTTTCATCCCCTACCAGATGACTAAAGGGAAGCAACTCTTACAGATAACTTCTGCACATGATTCAGGATCTGAGGCAACCTTGTTCCTTTCCTGTGGTTCCAGAAAGGACTTCTGGGCAGCAACCCCGGCCCATGCAAGAACAATTCAGCCTGCATGCAGACGATGAAGGTACAGTGTTGGCTACCCAATCTGTTTTCCCCCTCTTGCAATTCACTGAACAAAGTGGAACTGTCTTTGATTTCTTCTGGTTTGGGATTTTGGGGGTCATGCCCAGTAGATTTCTATGCCCTAGCTGGTCCTACACCCCGATCCCTGCCCTTTTCATCCACATCACCCAGAAAACCAGGCTTTCTCATAACACGTCCTCACTTCATTGCTTCCTTCCTACCATTCTTTCTTGTCTCTCTTCCTTTTTTCCCCTTCCGTCTTTCAATCAGAAAGAGAACAACTATAGGATGTGAGATCAAGCTATACTGTAGTCACCACAGGTAACTGCTTTGCATATAAAGTAGGTCTATGCCAGTAGATGACAATCACAGTTCCTCCATTCGATTCAACAGACAATTACGGGATATGTATCCTGTCCCACACTGTGCTGGGAACACAAAGATAATTTGAGACATGGTCCCTAGCCCCATGGGGTTGTATAGATAAATGGAAAAGTCAATAACATAGCAAACTACAGCACTCTATTATAATAATATAATAATACCATGATGCTCTGTGATACAGGGTGTAATAGGGCTATGTAGTAACTGCTTTGGGTGGGGGAAGGTCTTCAGGGAAGGCTAGCCTTCATTTGGAGTTTTATCATCTCATAGAGAAAAGTTGAAGGAATTTCCTTAACCTTTCTCAGATGGTTTTTCAAGCCACTGTAATAATCCTGCATGGTGTCACCAGAATCAACTTTGTAAAACACAGTTTAAGCCAGACCCTTCTCAAAATCATTTAAGGCACCCTGTCACCCTCAGGATCAAACTCCAAACACTGCTGGTGTTCACGATACCCACTCCTCTGTCCTGTGCTTCACAGAGCCTTCCATTCTCCACATCGCTGCTCAACTATCCCATGCTTCCTTGCACCTTTACAGGTTTGCACATATTAATTCCTCTTGCCACAAAGTTCTACATCCCCTCTATCTCCCATCCCTTCCCTACCTGGTGCTATTCTACTTATTCTTTGACATTTTCCCCAAACATCAGCTCCTCTGTGAACCCTTCTAGACACCCCACAACCACCCACATACTCCCCCACCCAGGGAATGGGTGTCTCTGACAGACAATGCTGGCTGGCTCCAAAAACACCAATTCCCAACCCTTCTATTATATCAGTCGGGGTGCACACAGGAAACAATGCATTCATGCAGGGTAATTTGAGAAGAGCTTCACCAAGGGCCTATTTACAAAGGACTGGAAAGAGAGAAAGTCTAATGAATACGGCAGTACACGCTGGGGATGGGAGGTGAAGAGTACAAGTGGCAGCAGGGCATCTCTAGACCGGAAAGGAAAGAAAAGTCAGCTGTCACCTGCCGAGGAGGAGACGACCGCCTGATGGAAACTGCGTAGGCTGCCTGCCTGCCGCAGCCACACAAGGTGGAGCCAAGGGCAAAGATGCTCTGCCCTCCAAGACCATTTTCTTGCTCTCCTCCTTCCCTCCATCTGTCCAGCACTGCCCACGAACCAATCCCAAAAGAAAGGGAGCCCTCTGGTGTCTCATCTGTTAGCCTCCTGGGGTAGAGAGCAAGGCTTAGACGGGAGACCTGGAAAAGCCAAGTTCTCACTTTCTTGGTTCCCCTTGTAGCTGGTGTGAAGAAGGCATGCCACCTAACACAGTTGGGGCTTGTGAGAAGCAAGCCCCTGGTTCTGGAAGCAGAGGTACAGCTGCCATCTTCAAACACTGAAAGAGGGTTCAAGAAAATCAGAGATACCAGCCCTCACGGATTGAGGGGTTAGACCCACCGCTGCCTACTTCCTGACTGCTTGGTATGAGAAAAATCTAAGACTATTGATTTAAAGCACTGGTGTCCGTTTTTTTTTTTTTTTTTTTTTTTTTTATTACTTTGTAAAGGAAAGCATTCCTAACTGATACAGCTTCCTTGTCCTTGCTTCCCGTATAGCAAGCCCTACTGGTACCCTCTGCGTAGGCATCTGTCTTCTCCCCTAGCATGGGCATTCCATGGGATCAAGGACGGCCTGTGACAGGCAGCCAACTGCTGCTCGTAACGTGATAAATGAATCAATGTGTCAAGGGCTGCGGGGATGTAAGAAGACTAGATGCCATCTTGGTGGTTCTCCCAAGCTCTGGCTCATTTCCTTACTTCACTTGACCCTGAGAAGCACTCTCCTCAGTGCCTTGCTCCCTGTGCTCTCTCAGCTTCCCTTTGCTCTCCTTCATCCATTGCACATCAAGCAGACTTGAATAGCACAAATGGTTTGTATTCTGTTTAATACCCATTTTTAAAAATGATTCTCGCTCTAAAAGAGATGGGCTGATTAATGCACTCCAAATATCTTGCACGACACAGCCAATTCCTTTATCCTTGTTCTATTCATAATGTATAACCCTTCTTTCTTCCAATGTGCATAAAAGGATCCGTCCCCCACAAGCATTATTTGTAACTGCAGAGCTTGAGGTAGTACTGGATGTCAAAAATGAAAAATTGCTAAATTCAAAACTGCTTCTCCGTTTGTTTTAAAGGTGACCTGCAAGTCATTTTTTATTTTTTTAATGAACTAATTGTAGGATTATATGCTGAATGCCCCAAATGTAGGGAGTGAGAGAAGAAGACTCAGCACATACCTGCTACAAAATATTCAGTATTGTTTCAGAGCCTCTGCAAGCCTAGACTGCTGACACCCACTCTCCCCACAGCCCCGCCAAGAAGACTGACTCAGATGCCGCTCTGCTTTCCAATTGCGATACTGAATCTTCAGGGAAACAGTGAGCTGGGCTAGTAGCAGCCAAGCAGTTCGGCTGCTTGCTGAATGACCTTGGCTAGGCTGTCCTATAGGCCAGGAGCTCAGCTTCTTCACCTCTGTCAAAAGGCAACCAGCCCCAGATTTCTCTGGTGGTCCCTTGGTTAAGACTCCGCATTTCCAAGGCAGGGGTGAGGGTTCAAACCCTGGTCGGGAAACTAAGATCCCACATGCTGTGGTGGCCAAATAAGTAGGTAAATAAATCAGTCAGTCCTTGCCTCACTGAATTAAAAAACAAGGTGGGGGGCAATCATCCCCTTCCCTTTGTGCCCTCCCACTGAAGAAGAACTGATGGTCATGGTCTTTGACTTCATGTTCAACACATGACTTCCATTAAAGGAGGCTGTCAGAGCTGCAAATTATTTTCAACACTCATTAGCCCCACATGAGTTTTGCTTGACTGGAGAAATCTGAAAAGCAAGTAGTGAACTTGTTCCTATTTCCCTATTTCCTGCCCTGCTCCCTCTGGTCCCCAATGCCACATGAGATCAGGCTCGCCTCAGGAAGACCTGGATTCTTGTCCAGTGAGGAGACAGAAAGACACTCCCTCGGGGTGACTTGGGCACTTCAGGGCACCTCTGTCAGATCATCTATGTTGAGGATCTAGAGTTCACGGCGCCTTATGGTATGAGGGGAAAACACAGAAGGGCCCCCTCCTGCCTGAAGTCGGTGCCCTGTCATTGACTTGAAATTTCACCTTTACTACAAATCTATTCTTATTATTGACTCTGTCTCCAGTTACCTGTCACCTGTTCAAATGTGCATAACCCTTCGAGGGTAGCGCATTACATTATTCATTATCTACTATTACACCTCAGAGAGAATGAGCTGTTCCAATTACATTCCAATGAGATGGCTACTTCAGCAGCGGCAGAACTGCAAGCAGGACAATTGTGCTACGGATGCAAAAGAAATGAGAAAAGCAAGGCAGGTTGCATGGCAACATAAAGGCACCAAAATGACGGATTCCCAGCACTGGTCAATTACCTATTCATTCATTCATCAAATAGTTATTAAATGCCTACTTTGCCATGAACTGTGCTAAGAGTGGGTGATATACTATGAAGTGAGTTTCTCATCACAGAAGAGACTAAGAGCACAAAAGACCAACTTGTCCATGGTATAATTAAGCCAGCAGTCCTTAATTGTACCTCTCTGGGAGGAGGAAAGTCCTGGCTTCCAGGCCTGGGGGTTGCAAGATACCCAAGCTGGCCTCCTGAGAAGCAAGCAACACTCTGGCTATCTGAATGCAGCTCCTCTCTACTCCCACCTCTCAATGAAACTGTTTCCATGAGACTGTGAAAACTCAAAGCATCCCTTTCATTAAGCAGTGTTCATGTCCTTTCCCTGGTGATGTGGTAGCAGTATGGGCCTAAAAAAGACCCTGAAGAAGGAACACTACTTACTAATCAAGAAAGTGAAAGTGAAGTCACTCAGTCGCGTCCGACTCTTTGCGACGCCAGGGACTGTAGCCTACCAGGATCCTCAGTCCATGGGATTTTCCAGGCAAGAATACTGGAGTGGGTTGAAAGACAGGGATAAATCACTACATGTACCATGAAGTGAATTTATCAACCCTTCCCACACACAAAAACGTAAATGATCAGCAGGACCGTCCGGCAGGGACCCCATCTTCATCCTCTGAATTCTCTGTGAGCTCCTGAGACTTGAGACAGACTGCTGCTGCTGCTAAGTCACTTCAGTCGTGTCCGACTCTGTGTGACCCCATGGACGGCAGCCCACCAGGCTCCCCCGTCCCTGGGATTCTCCAGGCAAGAACACTGGAGTGGGTTGCCATTTCCTTCTCCAATGCATGAAAATGAAAAGTGAAAGTGAAGTCGCTCAGTCGTGTTTGACTCTTAGCGACCCCATGGTCTGGAGCCTACCAGGATCCTCCGTCCATGGGATTTTCCAGGCAAAAGTACTGGGGTGAGGTGCCATTGCCTTCCCCGTGAGACAGACTCCTGGAGGCTAAATTCCATCCTCAGCCCTGCACAGTTCCTCCCCTGTGGCTTGCCAGATCCAAGGCTCTTTCAGACTCTATTTTGCTTCAGTGTTAAATCTCCCGACTGGAAAGGTTGCTATTCCGGGCTTTTTTTTGGGGGGGGGTGGGGGGGGGGGGGGGGGTATTCAGGGCCCTTTTTTGGTTTTGTTTTCCTATAAGGTAACAGAAACAAAATCCCAGTTTTAACTCTCTGGGTCCCATCATGTGCACACGGGGAAACCAGCCACTTTGAAAGCATCAGCAAGTTGTAGCTCTGGATTCAAAAATGCCAAGCTGGTACCTTCGTGTCTAACAGAAACACCACACTGAACTCTGTGCCTTGGGAGCTTAAGACAAATTAAGCTACTGCTGAGGTCTTACCTGGGCAGAATCTACCTGCAAAATGAACTACAAGTACAAGCCATCCACAATCAGGTAATTCCCATCAAACACCTAATGAGAAAATAACTCAGAAGCCACTGATAGCTTTTGCCCAAAGAGATGAATAATGTGGAGAATCCTTGTCTGCAAGAAGAACAGAAGAAATTCATTGCTGGAGCCTTCACAGCATGATGAAAGCCAAGAATTATCCCCTGGATCCACACTTATAATTTACAACAGCTGACTCCTTCAGACAGGCCAAAGGGACTCTCGAAGGAGCACAAAGCACAGCTGATTGCAGCGATGAATCTGGAACCGGGTCAACACTCAACCATGGCTCGCAGGATGCCTTTTTCCAGCACCTGCAGCACCCAGCCTGCTGCCCGAACAGCAGCCCTTACTCTCCACAGCTGGCACTTACCTTGCTATGATACAAAACTCCATTCACCATACTACTGCCATAATAACTCTTTTAAAATTCCACTGGGAGGTTACTGAAGTATAGTCTATTCACTGCTATTTTCCAGCTACTAGAAACTGCACTGTGGAAACACATCTGATGCCCATTTGTGGACTCCTAGCTAGATGGCAATAGGAGGGACAAGAACCTATTGGCAGGTCAATGCCTACAAGCTAAGGCATTGAAAAGAGAATGCAAATTAAATATACTTTTTTAAAAAAGAAAGAAAGAAAGAAAAATTAAGGGGAAAATGCTGGCCAACAAAGTATTGGGTTGGCCAAAAAGTTCATTTGGGTGTTTCTGTAACATGGAAAAATACAAATGAACTTTTTGGACAACCTAATAGGATAGAGGAGAAACATTTGGAGAAAATAGAACCAGAAAAGACAGAGAACTAATATGCAAAAGATAGATTAAAAATAAATAACTGTTGTAAGGGGGAGGAGATTATATAAGCAGAGACTTTGAAAGGCATGGTTTCTCCTAAAAATAGCTACAGCTTCTGTGTAAAGGAGACCAGAACCTTTTGTGACACAAATTTGATCCCTTTTTTGATTGTTCATAAGTAAAACTAATGTTTCCATTCCAAAGTAAGTAAGTGTTAGTCACCCACTCATACCCTACTCTTTGTAACTCCATGGACTGCAGCCCACCAGGCTCTTCCATCCACGAGATTTTCCAGGCAAGGATACTGGAGTGGGTTGCCATTTCCTTCTCCAGGGGATCTTCCCGACCCAGGGATCAAACCCGGGTCTCCTGCACAACAGGCATATTCTTTACAGGCATATTCTTTCCCAGAGCTACAAGGGAAGCCCAAGGATAGGGTTTAAAGGCTGTATGTAGACTGAACTTGTCCACCAAACCATTTCTATTCACTAATTTACAGTCTCAAATGCTGAGAATTCTTTTGGGGAAAGAACAGAAATGTAGTGAGCGGGACTTCCCTGGCGGTCTGGTGGTTAGGACTTTGCCATGCAAAATGTGGGGAGTGTAGGTTCCACCCCTGGTCTGGAGCTAGGATCCCACATGCCTCATGGGGCTGGAAGACCAAAACATAAAACAGAACAATATGGTAAAAAAAAAAAAAAAAAAAAAATGCAATAAAGACTTTAAGAACAGTCCATGCCAAAAAAAAAATAAATCTTAAAAAGAATATGAGTGCTGAATGGCAGATTTTTTTAAATTATTTTCAAGACTTGTAGTCAGTCTTCACATTAACAGATGAAGAACTGGACTGCAGTTTGGTTGTGGGTTCTCAGCAAAGAGAAACCAAAGGGCATTGTTACAGAAAGGCCAAGTTCTTCAGTCAAGACCCCTTGAAGAGGCTATCTATGATGATCTCATGTCTGCCTGAAATTCCAAAATTAATCAGATTGTTTTGCTTAAAGGGCCAGCTACCCTTAAAGTTGGAGGTCCCTAAAATACATGAGATACAGAGTTTCATCAGTCATTTAAAGCCTCTTGATGAAAGTGAAAGTGGAGAGTGAAAAGGTTGGCTTAAAGCTCAACATTCAGAAAACGAAGATCACGGCATCTGGTCCCATCACTACATGGGAAATAGATGGAGAAACAGTGGAAACAGTGTCAGACTTTATTTTTCTGGGCTCCAAAATCACTGCAGATGGTGACTGCAGCCATGAAATTAAAAGACGCTTACTCCTTGGAAGGAAAGTTATGACCAACCTAGATAGCATATTCAAAAGCAGAGACATCACTTTGCCAACAAAGGTTTGCCTAGTCAAGGCTGTGGTCTTTCCTGTGGTCATGTATGGATGTGAGAGCTGGACTGTGAAGAGGGCTGAGCGCCGAAGAATTGATGCTTTTGAACTGTGGTGTTGGAGAAGACTCTTGAGAGTCCCTTGGACTGCAAGGAGATCCAACCGGCCCATTCTGAAGGAGATCAGCCCTGGGATTTCTTTGGAAGGAATGATGCTAAAGCTGAAACTCCAGTATTTTGGCCACCTCATGCGAAGAGTTGACTCATTGGAGAAGACTGTGATGCTGGGAGGGATTGAGGGCAAGAGGAGAAGGGGACGACAGAGGATGAGATGGCTGGATGGCATCACTGACTCGATGGATGTGAGTCTGAGTGACCTCCGAGAGCTGGTGATGGACAGGGAGGCCTGGCGTGCTGCAGTTCATGGGGTCACAAAGAGTCGGACACGACTGAGCGACTGATCTGATCTGATATGATTAATAAGAATGTGTTGATTAGGCCCTTTTCTAGGAATAAGCTCTAGTAGGAAAAACCATGTATGTGGTCCGTGGCTTCCTGGGGATGAGGACAAGGGCATATACACCAGAGTGAAACAGGCTATCTCTCCAAGGTCCCTGTTTTTCCTGAGGTTACTGTTAATACTGTATCAGCAGTATTACTGTATTAACATAGAGACTGAGACATTTAGACTTTTCAGAAAGACTTAGGTCATATTTTAGTGATGTGATCTTTCAGTACATCAAAACCAAGGCAGGCAGATGAGATGGTGCTAGGCAGGATGACTAACTTTCCCAAATCCAATGGTCTTGTATCCAGATAATTTTCCTCTGTGCTTCTATAATGATCACATCTTAGCCCCACCAACAGGGAGAGGATTCCAACTGCACAGAAATAACAGGAGCTTACATGTGACTTCACTTTCACTTTTCATTTTCCTGCATTGGAGAAGGAAATGGCAACCCACTCCAGTGTTCTTGCCTGGAGAATCCCAGGGACGGGGGAGCCTGGTGGGCTGCCGTCTCTGGGGTCGCACAGAGTCGGACACGACTGAAGCGACTTAGCAGCAGCAGGGATGATAGAGATATAGATAGATGTATAAATATATAGACATATGTCAACCATCTATGTGACCCTGGGAAATAATCGAAAGACACACCCAACCTGACCCCATGTTTAATTTATGGTCTATTTTTACTGTTATTAGGATTTATTTCACCTACAGCCATCTCCTTACTGAACGTACTAGCCATGAAATCACCCATTCTTGCCCAAGCCCCTTAACTCAATCTTTTTTCCTTTCACCCCAAAAGAAGTTTAACCCCATAAACCATAGTTGCTAGACAAAGAAATGAGACATAGCCTTAGAGACCATCTCCAGGGCAGAATAGACTAGCAAACCCCGACTGTGCAGGATTCAACACCAACAGCGCCACCATGTGGCAACAAGAGAAATGGCAATAGTATCAGTTCAGTTCAGTCACTCGGTCCTATCTGAGTCGTTGTGACTCCATGGACTGCAGCACGCCAGGCTTCCCTGTCCATCACCAACTCCCAGAGCTTACTCAAACTCATGTTCATCACGTCGGTGATGCCATTCAACCATCTCATTCTCTCTAATTCCCTTCTCCCGCCTTCAATCCTTCCCAGCATCAGGGTCTGTTCAAATGAGTCAGTTCTTCACACCAGGTGGGCAAAGTGTTGGAGCTTCAGCTTCAGCATCAGTCCTTCCAATGAATATTCAGGACTGATTTCTTTTAGGATGGACTGGTTGGATCTCCTTGCAGTCCAAGGGACTCTCAAGAGTCTTCTCCAACACCACACTTCAAAAGCATCAATTCTTCGGTGCTCATCTTTCTTCATGGTCCAACTCTCACATCCATCCATACATGACTACTGGAAAAAACCATAGCTTTGTCTAGACAGAACTTGTTGGCAAAGTAACATCTCTGCTTTTTAATATGTATAAGGGAAGGACAGACTCCAGTTCCTTCCATGTTATCAGTTTGCAAGTGTGGGTGTCAGGTGAGGACCAACACAGACCACAGACCACATCCCCTACTCCCTCACCCTGACCTGAGCCAGCCTCTGTGGCCCTTGTAGGCATTCACAGGAGAGACTGAGCTTCTGTTGTTGATAGAAGAGGTTGGAGCACCAGCATTATTTGGGAGTTATATTATCATGCGCAAAAACAAAACAAAACACACAAAACAATGCCTTGCATGCACTGTCAAGACCCCTTCTCCCGTTAGTACTCCCATCTCCTTCAAACACCTTTCCAGCATCACTGCCACTTTCAATCCCCACCGCGTTCCTTGTTCCCCTCTCACACCTCATCTGCTCCTCCTGCTAAAATATTGACTGCTAATTAAGGTGTCAAGTGATAGTAATGACTTCACTTGAAGACACCTGGGAGAATTAGCATTTTTTAAAATGACTTAGTACTGCCTCCTTCCTGTTGACACCTTAGGGGGCTGTCCTGCAAGCAGTCTTTCACTGCCCCCTCATAAGGAGTGAGATGAGTAAAGGTTTGGCATTCCACCTCTGAACAATGCCATCCGTTGCACTAAATGATCCTGGCCCCAGGACGCCTGGTGATAGATACACTGTGCCTAGATCTTTTAAATGGAAATTGTTTAGAATCATAATTATTCTTTTTTTTTAAGTTCCACTGTCCTGGTATCTTCTATTTAGAAATTTTTCAGATGGATAAAATCAAGGTCTCCAGTCAATTGGTCAGAATTTCCCCAAAGAGCTCAAAAGCTTATGGAGAGAACACTCCACATCAGTGCCTAGGACTAAGAACCCTAATTATCACTCTGCAATTTGCTGGGAAAGACATAGCAGCAGAATCCACAACTCCTATTTTCATAGGAATTTTCCTATTTTGATCTGAGTCCCCTAACCCAGCAGAGAGGATGATTTCAGAGAAATATGGAGCAACTCTTCTTGAAAACTATCCAGATTTTCCCCTTAATACCCAGCATTTTACTGTATGGGTATCTCACGCCACCAACCTGAGGCCCCACAGAACAAAGTCTGATTTGTCCTCCCTTGGTAGGGATTCATTAATGTTTGCTGAGTGAATACACAAATGACAAATAAATGAAAAAATGAATGTATGTGGCTTCTGATAACAAGTGGCAGGTGGGGGGTGGGGAGCAAGGTGTTCACCAATTTAATCTTCAAAATATACCAACTACCACATGTAAAATTTGCAGGACTCCCTGCAATAAGATGGAGAAGAAGGCAATGGAAACCCACTCCAGTACTCTTGTCTGGAAAATCCCATGGATGGAGGAGCCTGGTGGGCTGCAGTTCATGGGGTCGCAAAGAGTCAGACACGATTGAGCGACTTCACTTTCACTCTTCACTTTCATGCATTGGAGAAGGAAATGGCAACCCACTCCAGTGTTCTTGCCTGGAGAATCCCAGGGACGGGGGAGCGTGGTGGGTTGCCGTCTATGGGGTCGCAAAGAGTCAGACATGACTGAAGTGACTTAGCAGCAGCAGCAGCTGCAATAAGAACATACAAGCTTGGTCAAGGGGGCATGGCCAGGCAGTACTGTGATAAGAAAGATAATTCCACGATTTGAAAATGAATTATCACTATGCAAACACTTATAGAGAAATAAATAATAACAAACTTCTATATACTACATTTCCCCCTGGAGAAGGGAAAGCCAACACATTCCAATATTCTTGCCTGGAGAATCCCAAGCAAGCACAGAGGAACCTGGTGGGCTACTGTCCATAGGGTTGCACAGAGTTGGACCAACGACATTTTAGGATGTTGCAGACTGTGTGCTTTGCACAAATCAGTACATTGAGTGTACTTTGCCTGAGAGCTAGAGATAAACTAAGAATTCTTTACCCACACATAAAATATCCACAATGTGTTTATGCCCAAATTATGTATAATGGCTTTAAGTCTGTCCCCAAATGTTCATATGTTGAGGTCTTAACCCCCAAGTACTTCAGGATGTGACCATATATGGGAATAGGATCATTGTAGATATAATAGGTCAAAATGAGGTTTTACTGGAATAGGGTGAGCCCCTAATCCAATATGATTGGTGTCCTTATAAGAAAATGGAAATTTGGACACAGACACATACACTGGATATATATCCACATCATGGAAGATAAAGGCAGAGATCAGAGTGATGAACCAGAAACCAAGGAACACCAGAGATGGCCAGTAACCTCCAGAAGCTAGGTGAAAGGACTGGACTCTTCCTTAAAGCTCTAAACAGAAGCCAACCCTGACCACACCTTGATCTCAGAGTTCTAGCCTCTAAAACAATGAGAAAATACATTTCTGTTTCTTTAAGTCACCCAGTTTGTGGCGCTTTGTTACAGCAGCCTCAGAAAACTAAGACACAGGGCTATCTCTTGCTCTTGCCTAATTGTCTTCTCTCATCTCTCCTACCTCTCAATTAAATGGCGCCATGGATACAGATACCACCAATGCAATGGACATGAACGTGGGAAAACTTTGGGAGATAGTGAGGGACAGGGAGGCCTGGGGGTAGCATAAAGTCAGACATGACTGGGTGACTGAACAGTAACACCAACAACATGGATACAAGAGTAGTTTCTCAGTGTATATCAGCCTGGATACCTTAGGCCACCACAAAACCAAGTTGCATCCTCCCAAGGGGGGCAAAATGTCTGCCACGTTGTATTCCCATGAGCTTCTTTAGAGACACCAGAATGCTCACCATGTTCACTCCTGCTTCAGGCTCCACCATGTGTGTGCCAAGTTTAATCAGCTAGGCATCCTCTACACAAGCACGAGCACCTCTCCATCTAGAGAGGCAGTATTATTTTCCTGTACCTGACTTAAATAATTAAGAATCCTTCAGGAAAGTTTAATTTATAAAGCATCCAAACCCAGACATTTCCTGGAGGAAACGAGTCGAAGACAGAAGTGTCCCTGTGAAAAGATGAGTGACAGATGGAGTCTGTCTACAGAATGGAGACACGAGGAGATTGGGCTTTCGTGATGAATCAATGTCCAGAACCAAGCCTACATCAATATTCCAGCCACAGGCTTTACAGCTGATCTAGGTCTTCTTATCTGGGACCAACCATCCCAATGATATCAATCCAGCCCTCCATCACCCTTCTCTCCTCATATTCCCAACAAGAACCCACCAGAAAAACGGCACTTCAGCCACTTGCTAACTTGCTTGACCACATGAGGATCGGTCAGTCACATAAAGGAGGAACTTAATATGGCAGGAATGGTTTGTGGGACTAAGGATAAGAAACAAAATTCCTGCTTCTCATAGACATTATCCTAAAGGGGAGAAAGAATAAGCAAGAACCATAAATAAAAACAGAATGTGTTCAGTTCAATTCAGTTACTCAGTCATGTCCGACTCTTTGTGACCGCATGAACCGCAGCATGCCAGGCCTCCCTGTCCATCATCCACTCCCGGGATTTACTCAAACTCATGTCCATTGAATCGGTGATGCCATCCAACCACCTCATCCTCTGTCATCCCCTTATCCTCCTGCCTTCAATCTTCCCCAGCATCAGGGTCTTTTCAAATGAGTCAGTTTGTCACATCAGGTGGCCAAAGTATTGGAGTTTCAGCTTCAACATCAGTCCTTCAAACGAATATTCAGGACCAATTTCCTTTAGGATGGACTGGTTAGATCTCCTTGCAGTCCAAGGGACTCTCAAGAGTCTTCTCTAACACCACAATTCAAAAGCATCAATTCTTCAGTGCTCAGCTTTCTTTACAGTCCAACTCTCACATCCATGCATGACCACTGGAAAAACCATAGCCTTGACTAGATGGACCTTTGTGGAAAAAGTAATGTCTCTGCTTTTCAATATGCTATCTAGGTTGGTCATAACTTTTCTTCCAAGGAGTAAGAATCTTTTAATTTCATGGCTACAATAACCATCTGCAGTGATTTTGGAGCCCCCCAAAAATAAAGTCTGTCACTGTTTCCACTGTTTCCACTGTTTCCCCATCTATTCCCCATGAAGTGATGGGACCGGATGCTATGATCTTCGTTTTCTGAATGTTGAGCTTTAAGCCAACTTTTTCATGCTCCTCTTTTACTTTCATCAAGAGGCCCTTTAGTTCTTCTTCACTTTCTGCCATAAGGGTGGTGTCATCTGCATATCTGAGGTTATGGATATTTCTCCCAGCAATCTTGACTCCAGCTTGTGCTTCCTCCAGCCAAGCATTTCTCATGATGTACTCTACATATAACTTTAAATAAGCAGGGTGATAATATACAGCCTTGACGTATTCCTTTTCCTATTTGGAACCAGTCTGTTGTTCCATGTCCAGTTCTAACTGTTGCTTCCTGACCTGCATACAGATTTCTCAGGAGGCAGGTCAGGTGGTCTGGTATTCCCATCTCTTTCAGAATTTTTCACAGTCTGTTGTGATCCACACAGTCAAATGCTTTGACATAGTCAATAAAACACAAATAGATGTTTTGCTGGAACTCTCTTGCTTTTTCGATGATCCAGCAGATGTTGGCAATTTGATCTCTGGTTCCTCTGCCTTTTCTAAAACCAGCTTGATGATTTGGAAGTTCACGGTTCACATATTGCTGAAGCCTGGCTTGGAGAATTTTGAGCATTACTTTACTAGCGTGTGAGATGAGTGCAATTGTGCAGTAGTTTGAACATTTTTTGGCATTGCCTTTCTTTGGGATTGGAATGAAAATTGACCTTTTCCAGTCCTGTGGCCACAGCTGAGTTTTCCAAACTTGCTGGCATATTGATTGCAGCACTTTCACAGTGTCATCTTTTAGGATTTGAAATAGTTCACCTGGAATTCCATCACTTCCACTAGCTTTGTTTGTAGTGATGCTTCCTAAGGCCCACTTGACTTCACATTCCAGGATGTCTGGCGCTAGGTGAGTGATCACACCAGGGTAGTTATCTGGGTCGTGAAGCTCTCTTTTGTATAGTGCTTCTGTGTATTCTTACCATCTGTTCTTAATATCTTCTGCTTCTGTTAGGTCCATAGCATTTCTGTCCTTAATTGAGCCCATCTTTGCATGAAATGTTCCCTTGGTATTTCTAATTTTCTTGAGGAGATCTCTCATCTCCCCATTCTATTGTTTTTCCTCTATTTCTTTGCACTGATCACAGAGGAAGGCTTTCTTATCTCTCCTTGCTATTCTTTGGGACTCTGCATTCAAATGGGTATTTCTTTTCTTTTCTCCTTTGCTTTTCACAGCTTCTTTTTAAGGCCTCCTCAGTCATTTTGCTTTTTTGTATGTTTTGAATGTGTTATGGATAAGGGGTTAAAACTAGCGAGAGGAGTTGGGACATTTAGCAGAAATTATTTTGAAGAGTTTCTTTTGTTTTGCAGTTTTAGATGGAGCACTAAATGAAGATCTTATTGAGAAGATGACATTTGAACAATGAACTGGAAATTGTGAGGGGAGAAGCCACAAAGATACCTAGGGGAAGAATTTTTCAGGCCAAGGGAACAGCAAAAGCAAAAGCTCTGGTGGATGTGAAAATTGTAACACACAATGCAAATACAAGCTAATGGTGTTATTGGAAAGTGAGGTAAAAATAAATATCTATTCAGCAAAATCTTTCAATTCAGATAAAATAGAAAAAGAAAATAATTTAACATCTACTAATCCCAGGGACGGGGGAGCCTGGTGGGCTGCCATCTATGGGGTCGCACAGAGTTGGATACAACTGAAGCGACTTAGCAGCAGCAAACTCACAACATTGTTCCTTTGCTCACTCTGCACACATATCTTAGCCCTCAACATGAAACACAAGTATCCAAATTACATAAAGAAAATGAAGTTTCTAAGTAACCTTGGTAGTGAGATTGTTTTCACAGCAAAGTTCAGCCTGATATTGATACAAGGGTCCAGAAAGAGACAAGAATTGTGCAGGCTACAGGAGGAATCGTTGACGAAAATAAGGTTTCTATCCCAAGTTTAAAAAAAATGAACTGAGTTTCAATTGTTGGAAATATATGAAGTAAATTTATTCTGAAATATCCTTGAATATAGATATAGAGCTGAAAGGTGGATTTCAAATCAATGCAAAACAAAGAAACAAAACCAAAGGACCGCGCAACAATCAAACACGCCCAATACTCGCTGGAGGAAACGGACCGCCAGAGACACTGCAGAACAGATGTCAGTGCCAGGGTTTCAGAAGAAACCCCCCTTTTCTCTAAGATTCAGAGCTATCTGACTAGCCCTCCCCCCTTAGCAGTTACTCGTGGCCTCCTATCTCCTGGCTTCAGGAGCGGTGTAGTTAAACTCTACCAATACCCAGCCCATGTTGCCAGGGTTGGTGAGTCTGTTTTCATTTGAGTAGTCTGTTTAACTCATGCTTCTCATCATCAGGTGTCTTGTTACTGGAAAAAATAAAGTATTGTGGTTGTCTCATTTTAGGCTGTTGCTAGTGTGTAGACTTAACAGTTACATCAAAGACAAATATTAGGGAAAGAAGATTAGCAGGGTTAATAGTGGCAAAGATTCCCAAATATATTCATCTTTTTAAGTACATTTGTAACTTCACTGAGACTCTTCATGACAAATTTCTAATAAATAAAAGATGTGGATACCTTCAGTGTATGTTAATAGTACAAACTAGATGTTTTTCCTACTATAAGAGAAACTGAAAATCCCTTTTGTGTGAACTCTGTCCTCTTGTTTGCTTTAGACGGGGGTGTGATTATGATGGTCTAAACAACAGCATTTGCTTGTTGCTTAAGCTGATTTAGAACCAACTTTTATTAAGACCCTGCCAATCAAATAATCATTCACTTACTCATTTCCTGCACAAAGTAGAGAAAAATTCAACTATCCCTCCACAAAGGTTAGGTTTATCCTGCCCCTTGACCACATTTTCATACATTAGGTTTTCAAGCAGATACCAGCCTTGTATTAATACACGGTGGCCCTCCATCAACATAAAACAGCAATATCTGCACACCTCTTAGGGAGCTCTACGATATTAAAAGTTTTCATTACTTTTCTCACATTCTCTCTTCCATTCAGCAAAGCCTACCCTATGGGTGTATTTTTTTCCCCCTCGAAACGTCTTTATGCCATATCCTTCTATTCTCAGACTGAAATTCATCTGTGTTTATTCCTCAAGCTCTTGCACTTATATATTTTATTACAACTTCTTCATACCCTTTCCCATTCCCAAACCTAATCCTTTTCTTCTTTACCCTGAGGGCCTCTGCCAATATAACTTCAGGTGAGGCAAATGAAAATAGTAGCTTTTGCCTCAGGCTTCAGGCTTCCTCCACCAAAATTAAAACATAAAAACATTACATGGATATTAATATTATATTCCCTGCCCTGCAAACCTTTTATAACATTCCATGGTCTGTCAGTCAACAACATTTATTGAGTGTCCACTCTGAAAAGTTAGTTGGTGCCCTTCTGAGAAGAGACAAAGGAAGAAAGGGCATTGCTTTTTTTTTTTAACTAGTAAAAGTTCCACCTTGTTCTTTGTTTCCCTCTGCTTGTTATTTCTCTATTCCACCACCTACTCCAACCACTGGAGCAACACTGGCAATGTTTCATTCTTCTCGGGCACCCATTCTCTTGGCTTCCCAGAGAACTCTTCAGAACACTTAGATCCAATCCATAATCGGCTATTATATACCCCACTAGATCCAGAGAAAAGGTCATAAAAGAGGTAGTGAACTAAAACCTGTAAACTCCATTGATGTGCTAGGAATTACTGCAGATACTTCACATTCCATACGTCATTTATTCCTTCAGAAGAGGAGGGATGTGCAAGACAGCAAATGGTCCCATCTTACAGAGCTTATGAGTCAGTATCGGAAAGGCTAAGTAACTTGCCTGGGGTTTCTAAAAGTGGCAGAGAGGACAGCAAACTCAGAGCTGGCTGATTTGGCAAAGCTTCCACAGGAAACAAATACACTGCAACTGGGCCAAAGAAAACTGCACACCCTTCTAGGAAAATTCTGAGTGCCAATGAAGAAATTCAGAGTATAAGGTGGACCAGTGCACTTACAGCATGTGCTTACTGATACATCACACTCTAAATAGCAGCAGCAGTCATCAGGGTACAGAAAAAGATGATAACGGATGCGTGGGGCTGGTGCACTGGGACAACCCAGAGGGATGGTATGGGGAGGGAGGAGGGAGGGAGGGTTCAGAATGGGGAACACATGTATACTTGTGGCAGATCCATCTTGAGGTATGGCAAAAGCAATACAATATTGTAAAGTTAAGCAAAATAAAATTTAATTTAAAAAAAAAAAAAAAGAGGTTAGGCTTAGACATGGAAAGAACATGGAAAATCAAAATGGAATCTAAGTTGGCAAGCGCTTGAGGAAGAATGCAGGTGGATTTCAACAGAATAATAAGAGGATTTCCTGGGAAAGACCCAGCCCATTTTTGAGGTGGATGTTCTTGGGCAGGGCATTGGGAGTAGTGATAGCAGCTGTGATAATACTATTCTTGAGGGCAGGTCTCCTTTCCTACTGGAGGCTCCCCTGTATTATTGCCCATCTGGATGCTTCAAGGTTCAGGGGATTAACCACAACTAGAAATGGCTTCAAGAGAGTTAAGATGGTCAAAATCTTTGATGTTTGGTGCTTCTGTTAATAACCTAATCTCAAGGCACCACTGTAACAACAACTCAAAAGCCCAGATGGGCCAAGGCAAAGCCACACGTAGGTACTTCATGACATAAGGAATTGTGCGTCAAAACAGACTAAGTGATTGGGGAAAATGCTCACACAGCAACTCAAAAGGGAGAGATTATCTCTCAAAGTCACCACTCAAACCCTCTACTTCTGTATTTATAAAACAAGGAGGTGGGGAGAATTCCCTAAATGCTAATAGGGATAGGCTGGTCACACGTGTAAGCAGCAATAGGAAATAGTAGGACTTTTAGAAAATGGATGCCTCATCTAAAGTGCCTCATCTAAAGAGCAGAGCCACTCTCTAGTGCAGACAATTTCTGACAAGTGAGAACAGATGTCCCATATTGCCAGATTTTCTCATCTTTCAGGACAATCTGGAAATACATAGCTGATGTATATTCACTGGAGTTTTTAATTTAGCAACTAATAAGACATTTGTTGCAGGGGTGAGGAGGGAGTGAGGAGGCTTCCCTGGTGGCATAGCTGGTAAAGAATCTGTCTGCACTGAGGGAGAGCCAGGTTTGATCCCTGGGTCAGGAAGATCCCCTGAAGAAGGAAATGGCTACTCACTCCAGTATTCTCAAGCAGAGAATTCTATGAACAGAGGAGCCTGATGGTCTACAGTCCATGGGGTTGCAAAGAGTCAGACGTGACTGTTTGGCTAACACAACACATTTTTATTGGTCAAAACTGAGCTGGGAACTGTTCCATTTGACCCAAGGGCCACAAATTGGGATCCTCATCAAGGTTCTCCTTCATCCTGAATCTTCTTGCTCTTATTCTCCTTGTTCTCAATACAAGGTCTCCCATCCACAGAGGTAAGTTTGGGTCTTCATGACCTCTGTAAAGCCCAAGCAGCCACTGCCAGTCCTCTGATGTACCCTCTCCCAGTTCCTTGCATCTCATTTATCAGCATTCAGTTGTCCTAATCTGAGCAGCTCAAATACATCCATACACTCTCTTCCCTCCCATGATTTGAAAGTTGCTCGATTTAATTTATTGGTAGAAAAAGGTCTGCTACACCTTTTCCAAGTTGTCACTTAAGCTCTAGTAGCCACCAAATCCAAACACAAAATCATCAGTATCATAAGCAAACCTTTACTAGGTACCTTTTACCAAGCTAACTGCCATATACATATCCTACAATCCAGTTTATGTTTCCATGCAGGTAGTGTCATAAGTGATTGTCAGCACTGTCATCTGGGTCAGACTCCTCAGATTTGAATTCTAATTCCTCCACTTACTAGCTGTGTGACTTTAAACAAATGAATCAACTTTTCTGGGCCTCCATGTTCCCAATTGTAAATAGGTAATTATAATCATATCTACACCAAAAGTAGGTTGCAAGAATTAAAAGAGTTATTACATATACAGACCCTTCAAAATGATGCCTGTCATATTACATGTATTTGCCGGTGTTATAAATGCAAAAGAACTAAGTGACATGATTTGTATAGGCATCACCAAACTGGGATGCTGGTGAACAGACATGGAGAATTAGAAGATCGAACAAAGCTCTGGGCTGCGTCATCAAATCTCACTGTTACCATCCCTCCATCAGCCACGCCTCCCCACAAGGTCACAGAAAGAAATGCACAAAGGACCACTCAAGGTAGCACCATGCTACTAGCTGGGCTGCAGTCAGCAGGCCACTGAGGCTGGGGTGGGCTTGGCCTGAGGCTCAGGCTTGGCTTCCAGGCTCCCATGTTGAACTCTGGAGAACTAGACTGGAGTACAGAGAGGACCCCTGTGGCCCAGCCTCTATAGCTACAAGTTGTCTAGAAATGAAATAAATCAAAGGCAGCTATGCCTTCTTTTCCCCAAATCAAACTCATAATACAGTCCCAGCTGGAGAGAGAAGGGGCTCAAACGCCATCCCACTACACACACACACACACACACACACACACACACACACAGCCTTCTAGAGGCTGCAGGTAAACAAGAGGGCTCTGGTTTCCACTGCACAGAAGGAAATTGGTATGCGCAACCATGTCTGGTCTCTTCTAGATAGATAGAAGTTTCTGGAAGGCTTTTGGGATAAGGGAAGGGAGTGGATGCATGGAAGGCCCTCTCATGTCCCCAGGTTTCTAGACCAAAGAAACAACTTCTCAGGGAAATGTCAAGGCAGTCCCTCCCCTAGAGCTGTGGACACTTCACTGGCCTGGCACTTGGTCATCACTGTCTCTTCCTCCCTGGAAATTGAGTGACTACCTGGACCTTGACCCATCTTGGAGAGGAGGAAAGAAGGGAGGGAGGAGGCAGAGAGAGGAACCTTTAGGTCCTTCCAGAGGCTGAGGGTAAACAATAAATGCAGGAGTGACCCTGACATCTCTTTGATCTTCAAGTTCCCCTATGTGTAAAGTGAGGACCATAATAGTGGTTAGTTCCTTCTCAGTCTAATACTCTATAAGCTCTAAGGTCATGAGCTCAAGTATAAAAGCCATATGACTGTAACCTTAGTCCTTACAAGAAGCCCCAACAAGCTGAGTCACTGAACTTCGTCCACCTAATTTTACGCCTCACTCTCTTTCAAGAAGTGCCTTTGCTGTACTCCACTCATGTTCCTTGAAGAACTTCAAGCACCCACACAGGGAGCTTTAGGACGTAGAACTCTGAGTCAAGCAGAAAATCACTTCTGAAAACGAGTTCTCTGGGTCCCGAGGAGGAGGGCATGCCACTGGTCAAGGATGCAGGGACTTTAGGTGCCTCTGACCTTCTGAATCAATTACCACTTGTTCTGTGATTCTTCATGCTTATTCTCAACTCAAATTCCACCTAGACGTTTCAGAGTTAGCAGAGCATGTAAAGGGGGGTGTTTTTCACCTGCTCAGACATTTTTCAGATGCTTTTTGTAATTGGATAACTTAAACATAGCTTTGTTTTAAGCCTTCCGACGTGCTGTGCTATTGATGGGAAAAGGAAGTTGACAAGAATGGGAGATGTTTCCCTCATTTAGCTCATACATGAAAGGATGGGGAAGACCTGAGGTTTTTAGTTAGTTTACCAACATGAATATGGCCCCTAATGAAAGAAGCTGCTCAAAGCATCACACACACACACACACACACACACACACACATGGCTTCATGTGGGACATAAAAAGGACAGAATCACCAATGCAAAGTCTATGTGACGAACTTGGTGGTTTCCAACACAAGGACAGTTTTACGTTATGCAAAATTTTTCTTTGCAACGGAAAAAAAAAATTGAGAGCTGGCTGTAATTTCTGATACACCATATTGCGAGGCTGTTATTCAGAAAACTAAACATATGTATATATAATTTTTCAAACAAAGATGTTGTTGTTGTTGTTTTAAGTGTAAAGCCCACAGCAGTTTCATTTGCTATAAACATTGGGCCTAATCCAGAGTTGGGGTGGGGGGGGAATTACTTTTTCTGCCACAGGAAATCTAACTTCCTTGAGCTATGGAACATGCCTATTTTCAAAATTACAGTCTCTCTCCCTTTGGACCCCAGGGAAATATGAGAATGGGGAACTGGTTTTGGATCTTTTCTCACAAAAATTACAACATTTTAGAGAGCAAGGAAGAATTCTGGAATAATGTTTAGAATCAACTCACTTTTCTCCTTCCACTTAAGGACCAAAAAGAGGAGAAAATAAAGTGGGATGGATGTCATAAGAAGGGTATAAGATGCTATTATTTACTGCTGCTAGTAAATAACATTTACTGCATACTTACTATATGCCAGTCCTGATCTGGGCCCCTTCATGCATGTTTACTCATTTAATCCATACAACAACCTCCTGAAGCAAATGCCATTATTATACCCATTTTACAGATGAAGAAATTGAAAATTAGAGATGTTAATTTTCTTAGGGAAGAAGATAGAAGGCAAACCTGGGCAATGTGTCTGCACATTTTTAAACACTACAGTTTTAAATCAGGTACCCGTTATGTGCAATGCTAAGATTTCACTGCTGCTGCTAAGTCACTCCAGTCGTGTCCGAATCTGTGTGACCCCATAGACAGCAGCCACCAGGCTCCCCCGTCCCTGGGATTCTCCAGGCAAGAACACTGGAGTGGGTTGCCATTTCCCTCTCCAATGCATGAAAGCGAAAAGTGAAAGTGATGTCGCTCAGTCATGTCCTACCCTCAGCGACCCCATGGACTGCAGCCCACCAGGCTCCTCCATCCATGGGATTTTCCAGGCAAGGGTACAGGAGTGGGGTGCCATTGCCTTCACTAGGCACTGTAAATGTATCATGGCATTTAATCCTCAGAGCACTGCAGGTTTCCATACACCCAATTTATAGATGAGACAGATCAAAAGACTAAGTAACTAGACAAAGAGTAAGCAGCAGAACCAGGATTTGAACCCAGGCTTGAGAGATTCTAAAATTTATGTGAAATTTTATGTCAAATACCCTGGGCTGGGGAGCTAGGAATTCATGGAAAACATAAGGCATGGTCCCTGCATGCCCAAAGATTATGCCCTATCTAGAGAGGAAAACGGATAAGGAAATATGTTACAGTACAGTGTGATCATTGCAAAGGGCCCTGTTTTGTAACCACTTAACTTAGAACTCAGAGTTTAACAATAGCATCTTACTCATCTTTATAGCTGTCCCATTCAACATATCCTGGATTAGAACAGATCTGTCACGTTTATTTGGATGTTCTTCTAAAGTGTAGAAGCAATTCCAGGCAATCTATGATGCATCTGGGGACTAAAAGGAACAGAACACAAATTCTATCCCCACACTTGCCCAACAAAGCAAGTTTAGCTTGAGTTTTTCAAAATAAACTCAGTAGTGTTGAGAGATTAGAAGAGTTACTTAAATACAAAGAACTCCAAGACAGCATTGAAGAATGAAGGAAATAATGGGAGGAGAGGAAACAGGGAGTCCTACCAACTTGGTCCTTGAGATCAGATATTTCATTATGTTTCTAAATTTGGTCCTGGAAGTATAAGCAGAATTAGGAATACATATTCTGTCTGTGTGGATGAACACTGGTCCTTCTGACTTCAAGGTGTGAGTCAGAGGGTGAAAAGGGAGTGGAAAACGTACATATCTGCTTGGATGATTGATGGTGGGGGAAAAAACCCATTTTTCATAAATTATGGGCCCTTTTTTACTGCTAGTAATGCACAGAAGATTAAAGTGAAGTCTATATTTCACAAATGGGAAGACCAAGTGATTTAAAACCTTTGTTATAATGACCTACTTTGGAGTGAAGAATCAATTTCTTTTACAGCAAGTATCTGTTAATTTAGGGAGAGAGGGAGGCAGGAAGTGCATGGACTAAGCAATCGAGAAAAGGAGAAAAAGGGGAGAGAAAAAAATAGCTTAGGAAGTCGCGTAGGGCTTCTCTCGCTGTTTTCATATATTGAGTTTAGAGGTCATTTTGCATAGAGCAAAGACGACAAATTTTGGACTCTCATTTTTAGTCATGGCTTTGTCCCTTAGGTGATGTATTAGTTTCCTGTTGCTGCTGTAACAGATTAACACAAATTTAAAGACTTAAAGCAACACAGATGTACCCTTATGGTCCTATGGGTGTGGAGTCCGACACTGGTCTCAGAGGCCTAATAGAGCTGCATCCCCTCTGGAGGCTCTAGGAAAAAAGCCACCCTCCATCTCTTGACTCATGACCCCCCTTCATCAATAAAGCCAGCAATGGCCAGTGGTGTCTCTTTCATATCACATCATTTGGACCCTGTCCCCTTTTAAGGGTGCTCATGACTACTCTAGACCGACCTAGATAATCCAGAGTCATCCCCCTCTCTTTCTGTCTGCTGCTTAGTAACTCATTCTATCTGCAAACCTAATTCCCTTTAGCCACATTACCTAACAAATCCACAGGTCCTAGGGCTTAGGACGCAGACATCTTTGGGATGGCGGGAGCATTATTCTGCCTACCAAAGGCACTGGGCCTTGGCAACATAGCTGCAAACCTGTTTATTCATCTATCAAATGGGAATTTAAAAAATGCCTCATAGAACATCTGCAAAAATTCAATGATAATCTATCTGTAACACATCATGGGGGGCGGGGTTGCGGGGTGTGGAGGGCTGTCAGTAACTAATGCCTGTCACAGCAATATCTATAAACCCTTTCCTAATGGCCCAAGTAGTCTTTAACAGTATAAGTGAACAACTCTATTTTATGCTTTTTTTCCTCCTTTCTCATCATATCAAGCTCTTGAATGTTTCTGACAAGCCATCTTCAGCATAACGACATCCACATGCCCCCACAGCCAGGCACAGGCCCGGCAGGAAACAGCAAATCTGTTTCCTGTGTAGAAACCTTTGCTTTCTACACAGAACACTACATGGAGTCAAGGGGAGCTGAGAAAATGGAAAAGAATTTCAAGTGATATCTTAAGTGATTTGCCTTCCCTTGTCATATGAGAAGCAATGAGATCTCCCTGGTAGGAGCCCCTTCACCTATCAGCAGGTCTGACACCCACAGGTGACCTGCCAGGATGAACGGCAGTGTCTTACATTGGAAATATAGAAAGTTCTAAATTGTAGGGGAGAAAAATAAGAGAGTTACCAAACACAAGCAACTTTCTCCTTGCAGAATACAATGAAGTGGCTCAGATATTGCCTAATTGTCATCCACACAACCCACTCGAACAAGCCCCACTATGGTAGAGCTCAGCATTGCTGAAGTTCTGCCAGGTGCCCACCAACTAACTAGATCCTTCATTCTACCCCAACGGGGCCTGCCAGAAATTCAAGGGAATTGCTCCAAGGAGCTAGGCAGCTGCAAGATTCAGTCGAAGATAAACAGCTTTTGGAGATTCAGCCAAACCACAACTCGTCAGGGATCCGAAGTGAGGAGTTTCTCTCCGGTTCCTGCGAAGCTGATGACCTCTAACAAGCACTTCCAGTTCAAATCATTTCTGCTCCCCAAAAGCATCAATTCTAGGACTAGTCACTAGTACACAGGAGCCCAGAACTCTAGGGATCTTAATTCCCCATGGCTCTCCTGACAGGGAAGACCTTGCCCCATTGGCTCCAACCACTCAGCCTTTTGGTACAGGGGCAGCAGCCTCTCATCAAATCACTTCACTTTTTGTTGGGTGAGAATGAGTGTTTCAGCTATGGTCATCTGATGAAATGGAACAGACCTGGAACTCAAACTACATCTTCTTATCTTATAGCTTTTCCCCACCATGCAGGATGCCTATTCAAACTAAAGAAGAGGAGGAAAGAGAAGGAAGAGGAGGATGAGGAGGAAGAGGAAAGGAAAAAAGAGAGAGGGAGGTACTGGGGAGAAGAAGAAGAAGGAGGAGCAGCTGCTGCCCAGACAAGAACATGCTCCAGCCAGTATAATACATAGAGCAATAGGGGCGCTGCTTATAAATATTTGGTGTCATTCACCTTTGACAGGATTAAAACATTGGGCATTTCCATAATCCACTGATAGTCTATTCTCTTAGAGAAAATAAACTCTCCAAAATTATCTGCACCCTGTCCCTGCCTTCTTACCTATTCTGGAAGGTTCAGGGAAAAGCAGCATTCCATGGCAACTGCAGCTAGCATCCTGGGAATCTGAGAACTTCTCAGAGTGGCAAGAGCAGTAGCGGGCGAAGGCAGAGCCCTCAAGGCAAACACACACACACACCCTCACACACACACCCTCACACCCTCACACACATACACACACCCTGACACACACACACACACACCCTCAGGCAGCTGAGGTTACACCCAGAAAAGTGAGAGGCAAAGATTCCAGGGCAAGAGGAGTGTTGGCCAACCAGCTGTGCATCAGAGGCCAAGTGGCTATCTCCCTCTGATGCATGTGTGGAAGAACGGAGCAGACAGAAAACAGCGTACTGTCAAAATGGCATAACTCTTTGCAATCACTGAGACTGCTAATGGAGCTACAAAAAGAAAACACACACACAGTTCTGTGAAATATAACCTAACACTGCCTTAGGGATTTTCATACTCCTCTGTGATCCATCACAGCAAGGATTCCATCACAGCTATTAAACATCACCAGGAGCACCACAGCATTGGGTTGGGGGACCCAGCACCCAGGGAATTCACAGCCTCCACTCCCTGAGGTGACTCCCCCTATCGCCCGCAAGCTATAAACTGGGAGCTCATTCAGGAACAACCGACTAATTAAGCAGGAATTTAGTGCCACCTACCTGCTAGAGCGTGGGGGTGGACAGGGCACTATTCTCCAATTTGGGAATTCATTTGTATCATATGCGCAAAGCCAGGAACATAGGGCCAGCCCTCAGCAAAGTTCTACTAACTAAGCAAAGTCTTGCCTTCCTCTCACACATGAAAGACTCTGGTAAGGTCCCAGTCCTAAATTCCCCTATGCAACTTCCATTTCTTCCATCCATGAAATAGACATTATTAAGAAGCTCTGAACTGAGACTCCAAAACTTCCATCACATCCTTCCCTAGCCTATCAATATAGGGGTAGAAGGAGAACCATGAGAAAAACTAAACAAGAGAGGGGAAGGAAGAAAGGGAGAGAAGACAAAAAAGACTGAACATGACTATACCTTATACCTCCTTACCTATTATCTCATTCATCCTTGCAACAACCCTAACAAGAGGTTTATTTACTCTCCTTTGACAGATAGGGAGGAAAAAAGACTCAGATAACTTGGTTTGTCTCTCATGAGATAATTTTATACTTTCCTTATTTTCTCAGAAAGTCAGCTAAAGCTAAGGACGACAGGCTTCAATCACCCCCCACATTCTCAAAAGGAGTAGATGGAACCATTCCCGCAGCTCTTGCTCAGTAGTGGAGCCCACCACATATTTCAGCCTGTGTACTTAGAACTGGAAGCTGGCTGAGCAGCAGAATGGGTCGGAGAGTCGCCAGCCTGACCAGGAGGTCTGCAAGATAGGGAGCTGGAGGGCCCCATCCTTAGCTGGAGGCAGGAGAGCCAAAGAAACTCATTAGCCCACCCGGGCACAGCCACACCAGTGGGGTGCAACTTGAGAGTGCTAGTGAGGCCTGGCATTTGTTCCCTGGTATCATTGGAGAAGACTCTGATGCTGGGAGGATTGGGGGCAAGAGGAGAAGGGGACACCAGAGGATGAGATGGCTGGATGGCATCACTGACTCGATGGTCCTGAGTCTCAGTGAACTCCGGGAGTTGGTGATGGACAGGGAGGCCTGGCGTGCTGATTCATGGGGTCGCAAAGAGTCGGACACAACTGAGCGACTGATGTGATCTGATCTGATCAGGAGCTTAACAAACCATGATGTGATTCCTCTCAAAGCCAGAAATGCCAAGAATTGTGAAGGTGGTGGGGTTTCAGCTTGTTCTCCCTGCACATCATGACAAAGATGTGTGGGCCTCCCACCGGTCCAGTGCAGGCTGAGAAGGGGACCTGGCCTTTTCTGTCTGGAAAGGTAAGAAGACTCCAACAACTAAAAGGCTAAGGGCCAAGGTAGTCCACCTCAGACAGGACTTGAGGGAGGATTTAAGAGAACACCACCAGAATGCTATGCACTGCAGGGGTCCCGTGAGACACCTCTGAAGGCTCCGTGGATGCCATGGAGAATAAGATAGGTGCCACAGGAGCAGAGGGACAATGACAAACAGGGCCAGCCAGGTAGAGACTTTGGTGTCTTTTCTTTCAACCTTGCTCCCTAGCCCAACTCTGGAGGATCCAAATGACAGGGGGCGGGAATAAGGAACAAAGTAGAGGGGTGGGGCTTCGCTGGTAGCACAGTGGTTAAGAACCCACCTGCCAATGTGGACTCACACAGTTTAAACCTATATGCTCAGGGTCAACTGAACTCAGACTCCTCCCTTAACCAAACTTACCTTAGACTCCTCCTAGCCCCCTGGATGAGGCTGAGACCTTGGGCTAATTTTAGCAAGAATTCTGCCACATCAGTTTAGTGAGCATCCTCCACCCACATGGGACCAAATTCCTCATCCCACACCCTTGATATCTAAATCCTTGACCTGCCTTTAGCAAGAGTCCTATTAATGCAGTTCAGCAAGAAACACCCAACTGTTGGCATAGTTATTGTCCAAATACTGACCCCCTAACTCTAGCTATAAATAACCACCTGTCTTTGTATTTTGAAGTTCTCTCTCTCTCTTCTATTGTAATGAAAGTGAAACTGAAGTCGCTCAGTCGTGTCCAACTCTTTGCGACCCCATGGACAGCAGCCCACCAGGCTCCACTGTCCATGGGGTTTTCCAGGCAAGAATACTGGAGTGGGCTGCCATTTCCTTCTCCAGGGGATCTTTCCAACCCAGGGATCAAACCCGGGTCTCCTGCATTGCAGACAGATGCTTTACCGTCTGAGCCACCTGAATAAAATCTGTCTTGCCATCATAACTATCCAGTAAATAATCTCTCTTTAATGGTAACAACTCCAATAGCCATCTGACTTAATGCTGAAGGGCAAGGAGAACAGCTACCTCTGTGATGTGTCTATGGTTTTGCCAAGCCTATTTTCTTTCACTGTTGCCAAGCACATTCTGAATTTTCTCATCCTTTTTAGTTGTTTTATTAAAGAAAAAGGCTTGAAAAACAAAATTTTCAAAATGAAGGAAATATTACCAAAAAAGCTGAGGGGGAAGGACCAATTAGAACGTATGACAAAGAAAGGCCCGGAATTAAAGGCTAGTGAGGAAGGGGAGAGCAGGGACAGGAGAGGGAGAAGAGAAAGGAAGGTTTCACTAAGTCAGACTTATGGACTAAATGTTATAGCTTTATAAATTCCCAGGAGTGCAAAAAAGATCTTAGTATATATAATGCTTTTAAAAGTCACAGAAGGAAAACGGAAATGAATTCAACTCACTTGCTTTTGGGGCTGTCTTTAAGAAAAAAATAAAGGCAGATAAATGCTGTTAAAAGAGCTCTTTGCAATGTTTCAAAATGAATAAATAAAACCTTCCCTGCCAACTTTTTTTATTATTATGTCTGTCTCTGACTTTTTAAATGCTTACCTTAAAAATGTTTTCATGCTTCCTTTTCCCTGAACGTTTTATAGTTCACCTTCTTAAATTTCACTGGAGACCTGCAAATCAAGTTGCATCTTGCTGATTTGATAGCTGCTTTTACGCAGCCCAGCGGAAGGCAATGCCTTGGCATCACTCTTGCTGGGAAGAGAGTTTATTAGCAAGCCCTCCTCTGCTTGGCTGGCAGAAGGACATGCTAGGAAGGCCAGACTAGGCTAGGCCTAGCCCAGGGGCCAGCCGGCAGGTGTCTGGATCAGGCAGATCAGGCTCCTCAGCGGTGACCTTCAGTCTCATAGCAACAACAAAGGAAATAACCACTTTCTCCAAACATCATTAGAGACCCTTGCTTCCCACCCTGGTTGGGAGAGGGGAAGGGAAAATGGGCAGAGGCAAGAAGAAAAATCCTTGTTTTGCAATCCCAGTAATTAGTCCTAGAGGATCTCTCCAACTGCTACTCCTGGCAGGAAGGCCTAGGAAAGGAAAGTCACCAGGCTTGCTACACAGGCCACCGCAGAGCCGGCTCTCTACTTGAAATTCAAATGAGAGCTGCTCTGACCTTTCCTGTCACATATTTTATTTCAGAGACAGTTTACAAGGCCTTTCCACCATGCAGGTCATGTTTTAGTTTAAACAGAAATCCTCTCGTAGGTGTTAGATGCGAGTTAATGATTACACTGAAATCATTCTAATTAGGCTCTGTTGTTACATGCTGCCCTTTGGGGCTACTGCTGTTGTCACATAAAGTATTTTGTAGAAAAATAATTGGTCTGAAATCCCTTCCTCCCTCTCCAACATACCCATCTCTCATTTCCTCGTTTTTTTGTTTTTTTGTTTTTTCCCTAAAATAATTATTGATCTTTCAACCCTTGATCAGGAAGGTCATTCACCTCTCAGTCCCTGTGAACCTTCTAGAAGGTGTCAGGACTGGCAATGGCATCCAGGAGGGAGGTAACTGTGGCCCATCCTTTGCCAGTTCAGGCCTGCATTACAGTATCAGAGGGGAAGTGAGAATGAGGTTTCCATTAGGGCTCTTCCAAAGCATCCTTAATTTTGTTGTTGTTGTTGTTCTGGATATTTGCAGAGCAGGTGGATAGAGGATGAAAGTTTTGTCACCCTCCTGGGCTGTGCAAGTGCAGAGAACACTTAAGTAGGAGATGGTGGCCCTGGTTTCTCTGTATGGTTTATTCATCATTAATATACATACACCATGCCCAGTTCAATGTCCAGCAGTATTCAATCTCAACACTGCTAGAAAAGCCAATATTGAGATTTTTTTTTCCTTCTCTCAATTTTGTTTCTTCTCAACCACCTGGAAAAACTGACCCAGCTGCCTTATAGAAGAAGCTCTTAGCAATTTCAGTTCAGTTCAGTCACTCAGTCATGTCCGACTCTTTGTGACCGCATGAACTGCAGCAGGCCAGGCCTCCCTGTCCATCACCAACGCCCGGAGTCTACCCAAACCCATGTCCATTGAGTTGGTGATGCCATCTAGCCATCTCATCCTCTATCATCCCCTTCTCCTCCTGCCCTCAATCTTTCCCAGCATCAGGGTCTTTTCAAATGAGTCAACTCTTTGCATGAGGTGGCCAAAGTATTGGAGTTTCAGCTTTAGCATCAGTCCTTCCAATGAACACCCAGGACTGAGCTCCTTTAGGATGGACTGGTTGGATCTACTTGCAGTCTAAGGGACTCTCAAGAGTCTTCTCCAACACCACACTTCAAAAGCATCAATTCTTTGGTGCTCAGCTTTCTTTATAGTCCAACTCTCACATCCATACATGACCACTGGCAAAACCATAGCCTTGACAGACCTTTGTGGAAAAAGTAATGTCTCTGCTTTTTAATATGCTGTCTAGGTTGGTCGTAACTTTCCTTCCAAGGAGTGTCTTTTAATTTCATGGCTGCATTGCCATCTGCAGTGATTTTGGAGCCCAGAAAAAGAAAGTCTGACACTGTTTCCACTGTTTCCCTATCTATTTGTCATGAAGTCATGGGACTGATGCCATGATCTTCATTTTCTGAATATTGAGCTTTAAGCTAACTTTTTCACTCTCCTCTTTCACTTTCATCAAGAGGCTCTTTAGTTCTTCTTCACTTTCTGTCATAAGGGTGGTGTCATCTGCATATCTGAGGTTGCTCATATTTCTCCCGGCAATCTTGATTCCAGCTTGTGCTTCCCCCAGCCCAGCATTTCTCATGATGTACTCTGCATAGAAGTTAAATAAGCAGGGTGACAATATACAGCCTTGACGTACTCCTTTTCCTATTTGGAACCAGTTTGTTGTTCAATGTCCAGTTCTAACTGTTGCTTCCTGATCTGCATACAGGTTTCTTAAGAGGCAGGTCAGATGGTTTGGTATTCCCATCTCTTTCAGAATTTTCCACAGTTCATTGGATCTACAAGTCAAAGGCTTTGGCATAGTCAATAAAGCAGAAGTCGATGTTTTTCTGGAACTCTCTCGCTTTTTCGATGATCCAGAGGATGTTGGCAATTTGATCTCTGGTTCATCTGCCTTTTCTAAATCCAGCTTGAACATCTGGAAGTTCATGGTTTACATATTAGCAATTTAAGGGGATATATTTAATGCTGGAAGAAAATTAAACCAAGTTGGGGGACACAAGAACAGCTTTTGGGCCACAGCTAGTAGAGTCTGTTCTAGAAAATGGACAACACTGTGGACGATAAAATGGACCATCACTTGGAGAAAAAAAAATCTTTTTTTTTTTGGAATCTCTGACAGTTAATAGATTGGTTGAAGAATTCAGAGGAGGAGGAGGAGGTTTCAATGAAGGCAGAAGGAGTCCAAGTAGGTAGAGTATGCTGCTGCTGCTGCTGCTACTGCTGCTAAGTCACTTCAGTTGTGTCCCGACTCTGTGCGACCCCACAGACGGCAGCCCACCAGGCTCCCCCATCCCTGGGATTCTCCAGGCAAAAACACGGAGTGAGTTGCCATTTCCTTCTCCAATGCATGAAAGTGAAAAGTGAAAGTGAAGTCACTAGGCTGAGAGGGCACTTAATACCCTTGCCTATAACTGAGTTGGCAAACCTTCCTAAGGTGGCTTTCAATCTTAAAAAAAAAAATTTTTTTTATTTATCTGAGGCCACCCTGTCCCAGCTACTTTAAATCTATATCCAGTATCATCAGATAACTCAGAAACATTTTTTTAATGAAGTTTTTACAGCAAATGCTGTTTCAGACACAGTGGCAAAAATGTTCTCACTCTAATAACAAAAATAGTGGTAAAGAATCAAAATTATAACAAGCACAACTATTGTAAACCTATCTTAAAAATTCAGCATCTCTAGAATTTGTTGTCTGGTCCAATCATCCTTGTTCCTCAAAGTGTGGCCCATGGACCAGCAGTGCTTGCTTCACCTGGGAAGGTGTCAGAAATGCTGGATCTCAGGCCCCATGTCAAACCACTGGTATGAGAATATGCATATCAGCAAAATCCCAGGTGGCTCTTGGGCACACTAAGTCTGAGATGCTGGCTTTTCCACATTCCTACCTATCAGAATCACAAGATTTTCTTACTCTCCACATCAGCAAAGGATTCCCTGACTCAGACTCTACCATGGGAAGAGACACCATCTCTAAAGCCTAGCTCAGTTTGCCCAAGAAACTAAAAAGAATGAAACAGAGATGTTAATTGGATTTTCAAGGGGGGAAAAGGCAGCAAGGAAAACTTCTCTTTCTTGAGAAATATGTTACAGTGTTTTGCTTTTATTTTCTTTTTGTCATGGAGGTGGTGGTATTCAGAGAGCCTCGAATCCCTTCAAAGAGTCATGAAATCAGAATACTGCATTCAAAACCTCATGCTCTTTTTATCTTCTCTCAAGAGCTAATATGAGTTTTCAGCCCACAAAAACTCTTGCTTTTATGAATGAACATTTCCACCAGTGAGGCTAAGAAGTCAATGTTCTACGGGAGTGTGAGAGGACTAGTTTTTCACTGATTTGATTTGCTTGCACTTTGTTAGGATAAAGTTTTAGAGGTTTTTCCTGATGTGTTTTAGATAAAAAAAAAAAAAATCTTCAGACACTATATATGGAGAACAATTTTTATATATGTAGATAGATTAATGAGTAGATACAAATAAAGACACTTGCTCTCTCTTCTAAACAAGTTTATTTCAAGACCCCCTACAAACCCTAGATCTTCATGCCTGTCAAGGCTTCCAACAGCAGTGTGTGCTGGTAATACCTTTGTCACTGCCTAAACAAGACATCAATAATTAAATTCCCATTTATAAAGAGAGGAAATTATTCATGCCATCAGCACTCCCCATCAATAACAGGAGGAAACCTAACTCTCTCATTACCCCATCACACTATGTGCAAACAGAACTACCCGTTGTTGACAATACATATTTGATAAGTGAGGAAACAGGAAGGATAAACCAAGGATGCAGAGAAGCTGCTTGAGCTTGCCAAGATCTGGCCCTGGGGTTAGGGTTTGCCTCCTGCACCCTCCTCCAGATCAGTTTCTAGATTGGCCACAAACCGACCACAGCTGAATGGAATGCAGGCTATCTGGCTATTTTGGGATCACACAGCCTTTCTTTATTCATGTCTAAAAATAAAGTTTAACAATCTTGTTTCCTCCTTTTCCTACTTTGCTTTTTCAATAAATTTTTCAAGAAGTTTCTCAATGAACTTTTGTAAAGAAGCCTTTATATTTGAAACATTCTACTGAAACTCCAGTTCTTTGGCCACCTCATGCGAAGAGTTGACTCATTGGAAAAGACTCTGATGCTGGGAGGGATTGGGGGCAAGAGGAGAAGGGGACGACAGAGGATGAGATGGCTGGATGGCATCACCGACTCGATGGACGTGAGTCTGAGTGAACTCTGGGAGTTGGTGATGGACAGGGAGGCCTGGCGTGCTGCGATTCATGGGGTCGCAAAGAGTCGGACACAACTGAGCGACTGAACTGAACTCAAACTCAGCATCCTGACAGGATGTTTAGGGGGAAAGGCAGTGACTAATGAAGTCCATGTAGTGATCAATGATCAGCGATCTATAGACCCACCCTGGTCTTTCCCACTGACCTTCTGGGGAGCCTCATAATAGCTGCTTTCTTTTCGTGTTGCAATTTCCTCAACCCTAATTTGAGACATTTGGAAGACTCAATTTCTCTTTCGGCTGTTAAAGATGAAAAGCTTCTTCTTGTGGTAAGCCTTTCTTCCCTAAAACCAAACACAGTCAGTCCTGCGACATCCACAGGGGATTGGTTCCAGGATCCCTGAAGATACCAAAACTCAAGGATGCTCAAGTCCCTTATATAAAATGGAGTAATACATCAGCCCTTCTCATCTCCAGGTTCCATACCCACAAAGTCCAGATATGAGAGGCTGACTGTCCAGGAAAATCACAAATGACCAAAAAGCTGAGAGTATCATTTTCAGTTTGGTACTGACTTTTGTGATCTTGGAGAAATAATAACCAGCCCCTGAGTTTGTTCACTCTGTCAAATTGCTATTAATATAATGCTAATTATTTTCTTTTGCGAAGTTATTCTCTGTTCCAATCCACCATCTACTCTTCACTCTCTGAGCCCCTCCAGTAGCTCAGGGAATTGACCTCTGTAGGCAGCATCATCCACATAGCCTTGTTTTCTGGCTTCCTATTGGAATGTGCCAATTGGAAGGTTCCAGCAAAACTTCAGATGGTGCTTGAGAAATGCTGGAATATTGCTTCTTCACCCACTCCCTGTTTCTATAACCCTACTATGACATCAGCCATGTCTCCCTGTAACTCCAGCTTCCACTGGATGGCCTCTTGCCCACAGCTCTGCTTCTCACTGGGATCTAGAAATCTATTTCTTCCCCTTCCCACCTTAGCCCTAGACATAGCAGAAGATCCCCATGCTGCCTGCTAGCCTCTGGCTTCTGTGGTCCTGAGCACATCTTTATAAGTAGCCCTTTCAATAAATCTCCTATTTGAGCCATCTGAGTTCCCCTTCATCTCATGCCAGAAATTTAAACAACACACAGGGTAAATAGTAAGTAACTAGTTTAAAATACTTTAGATACTGTTTTTCAAGGGCTGCCATAACAAAGTACCTCAGACTGGGTGGCCTATTTTCTCACAGTTCTGGTTGGGAGTCAGGATCAGGTTGCTGGCAGGGTTAGGATTTCAACAGGATGCAATTCGGCCCACAACAGGCACTTTCAACCTAATTAGCCATATGTTTTTAAGTATGAAACCTGGGTGTGTTTCCAGCATATTCTCCAAGTGAAGTCTCCCAAACCATAATTCTCAACCACAACCAGTGCCACAATCTCAAGAGGGTAAGTGGCATCAACATGAACTTCAACCACACATCGGTAACAATGTGGTGCTGGCTTTACCCACCTCAGCCAGTAAGTCAACCAGAAAAGGGGGTGTGCCATGGTGGGAAAGCCTAGTGGGGAGGCAGAAGCTGGGGCTTCTCCCCACATGGGCTTGACATCACTCAGTGTCTTAAATGCTTCACCTTTTCATTCGTAAAATAATAGTAATGTCAACTATCTCGTGGAATTACTAAAAGAACCAAAGCATGTGCCACCGTGGTAAACAGTATGGAGGTTCCTCAGGAAACTAAAAATAGAACTGCCACATGGCCCAGCAATTCCACACCTGGGGACATATCCAAATGAAACTATTGTTCAAAAAGCTACATGCACCCCTATGTTCACAGCAGCATTATTCACAGTAGCCAAGACATGGAAACAACCCACTGACACATAAACAGATAAAGAAGATGTGGTGCACATATGCAGTGCAATACACAGCTGTAAAACGAATGAAATAATGCCTTCTGCAGCAAAATGAATTCAACTAGAGACTATCACGGAGAAGGAAACGGCAACCCACTCCAGCGTTCTTGCCTGGAGAATCCCAGGAATGGCAGAGCCTGGTTGGCTGCTGTCTATGGGGTCGCACAGAGTTGGACACGACTGAAGCGACTTAGCAGCAGCAGCAGAGACTATCATACTAAGTGAAGTAAGTCAGAAAGGAAAGACAAATACTTTATCACTTATATGTAGACTCTAAAGTATGACACAAAGGAACGTACTGATGAAGCTAACAGAATCACAGACATAGAAAAGAGACCCATGATTGCCAAGGGGAATGAGGTTGGGGAGGAAAGGAGCGTTGACGTTAGCAGATGTAAGCTTTTATACAGAGAACGGATAAACAACAAGTTACTACTGCACAGCACAGAGAACTATTCTCAATATCTTATGACAAACCATGGTGAAAAAGACTGTATAAAGGTTTTATATATATATATATGTAGGTGTATATATATGTGAATCACTTAGCTGTACAACAATAATTAATATAACATTGTAAGTCAACTTTACTTGAACAAAAAACAAATAAAAGAACCAAAGGAAAAAGTACATGAAAAGTCTATTGCAAACTTAAAATATCATCCTGTACAAACAATAAAACTGTTCTGAGTTAATTCTATTATTTCCTGTTATTCAGAGCATTAAGGGTTCAAAGACAATAAATTCTTCAAATGCACAAAATCTTGTTATACACTAATATTATTCCTTTCAGAGCTCCTAGCTGGACACACAATAGCTTGTCAGTAAGTATTATTTGAATTAAAGTTTCAGGAATATAGTGTTTATCAAGTTGTTTTTAATTAAAAAGCAAAACATTGAACAAAAACATCAGTTCTGAAAGATGAAACTAGAAATATCTATTAGCCTACCGATTAAGTCGAGTTTCTGAGAATTTCCCAACATTTTTGCCAATATCTTTTTGTAATTATAGCACATCAGTACATTTAGAGCCTGTTCAGAAAATCATTTATCAATACTCCTTCCAGAACCATACATCACACATGGTATATGGTTCTTGTCCAGTGATGAGATAATCCTCAGTTTCCTAATTAGAGACAACATTTAATGTAATTGAAGCATGTACCCAATAACAGCCCCATCCTCTAATCAACACACCATGGCCTCACACTTACTCTGAAATTTTATTTTATGTTGAACTGAGCTTTGCATCATTTTTATAATACAATAAGTAGCACTGATTGCTGAAATCCTAATTCTTCAAATGTTTGAATGCTGGAAAGTTTTATGAGAAATACTAAGGAAATCTAGCTGGAGGTAGGAAGGATCAAGTGATGAGAAGTGGAGATTACAAACTGGAACTTTTCACTCCAGGAGAAATACTTCCTTGAATCTTATTAGCTCGTTCTGATCTTTTTCTACAAACCCTTCATTGCCATTTCCTATCACCTTACCCAGAGCATCATAATAGGTAGTCTTTCCTTGAGATAGGGCTGGTAGATTTTTTTTTTCTAGTTTTGCATAATATCATGATGAAAAGCATTATTTTAATTTAAGCAGAACAATGACATATGCCTCACAGTTTACATAGCTCCTATCCCATTTGGAACCCTTCCTATTTTATAACATTCCTCTATCATTACTACAAATCCACAAAGATAAAGAATTATAAAGAGTTAAATTAGCCTCCAAAATCTTCCTCCTACAGATGCTATATATTATGTTACCAGGAATGAAGAGGAGTTAGGAAAAGCTGACTAAGAGGGAGGAGAGTAGAAAACAGCAGCTGTTTTAATGAAAAACAACAACAACAAAATTTCTCTTGTTCTTGGATAGGAGAGTTTAAGGATCCATGTGAGGGTGAACTGAATACAATGCGAGCTCTGAGGTCAAACTAGCTGGTTCTAAGCCTGGCTCCATGCCTTCCTAGCTGTGTAGACTTGAACATACTTCTTTTTTTTTTTTTTTTTTTATTTAACTTTACAATATTGTATTGGTTTTGCCATACATCAAAATGAATCCGCCACAGGTATACACACTTCTTAACCTCTTTGTGCCTCAGCTGTCTCTTGGAAAAATAGGATAATATGAACATGCACTTCATATGGTTATTTTGTGGATAAAACAAATAGCTAATTATTATAAAGGACATAGGCTAAGCCTGGCAAATAATAAGGTCTAATAAATATTAACTGTGTTATTGTTACTTTAAAAAAAATCTTTAGTCTTCCTTAAATCAGATTTTTGCTGCGGGTTAAGATTATTCCCAGTGTGTTAACATCTGACTTAAAAGTAGGAGACATATGTTCTAGTCCCTTTGAAGGTAAGGGCAGTGGTCTGGTTTCGTCTTTCCTGGCTCTCACATTCAGTGCTCCAATGAGGATGTCAGATCCATCAACCCCTCAGGCTACACATATTCTAGAACAGGGAGGAATTCTTAAGAATAGCCCATTTCCCATATTTTCTGATGAAGAGACAAACGCAGGGAAGCTCTGGCTGGATTTCTTATCAAGGTCTACATATCAGGCATAGGCCTGGAGTGGTGATACCCTAGCTCAGTATTTCCAGGTCCTCCTCACGACCCACCCCGCTCTGGCCACAACATACCCACTTTATTTTCTGAGTGTTAACTGAGGACTTCTGAAAACTAACCTATGCCTGGCTAGAGAGAAAAGGGATCTAGAAGACCAAAATACAAGTTTCTTGAAGACCAGACCATATCTTATGTTTATCCCATTTCTCACAGAAAACCTAGAGCTTTGTCCCTGCTTCACAGACCTGCTTCACAGTAGGTCTTACAAACAGTGTTGTTTGAAAATGCCAACTTAGTTTGATTTGCAATAATATACTTACTGTCATCCTCTCCTCACCATTAGCATGAGTTAACTTATGGGCATATGGAAAAGATCATGAGAAAAATAGCATGAAATAAAATTTTCAAATTCCTTTTTATTGCAGAACTCCTAAATATAAAGGTTAACAGACTACACACACACACACACACACACACACACACACACACACACACCAGAGGTTTCCTGAGGGGGGTCACTGCATCAACACACAGATATACCTCAAGTCTTTCCACCTCACACATCACCAGCTGCCCACCTTGGAGGACATGTCCACTAGCATGCATGAAATTACTCTGTCAAATCAAAAGGCATTTTTTGGCTTCAAATGAATGACAAACTTTGGATGGCGGCCAAATCCTATTTATCAATGTAACAAATCATATTTACCTATTGCTTCATTTCCCTAAATTGTTTTCCAACCTCGGGATGTGTTGTTTGCATCTTAATTTAGCCCTAGTTTCTCCGTGCTGGAAACTTCTCCCACGTGTTTTACCTTATTCCTTCTTCTGACAAAAGTAAACACTGACTACAACAGCTCTGGCAAGCAGCTATTACAATGGATTAGTGCCTTCTGCCTTAAGCACAGTCTTTTTTCTGCCCCTTAGGGACTGCGGAGCTATCAGATGTAATTCTGATTCTTCTGATTTTAGCAATCATGCATGGGAGACAGAAATCTCTGACAACACAGTGGAACATGTTCCAGTCAAGGACACAAACAAAGTTGATTCTAAGATGGAGAATGCTGAAAAGGATGGCATCTGTGGAAGAAGAAGGCAGGAGAAAATTAATTCAGAATTCAGGCCTCAACTTGGGAGACGGCTAATCTTCTGCCAATCATTGCTGGAGGTTCTGTTTCCATATTTACTGCAACCTGGACATCTAGAACCAGAAACCAAGAAGCACTGCACACAAGTGAAGATGGCAATGTGATTTTGAAGTACAACTAACACAGACAATAAACATGTTTTATACAACAATGCACCTCAGAGTGGCCCCAAATTAAGATCTTTGAGATAGATCAGCAGAAGCCACACAGAGCAGAATGTAAGGAGGTAGGTTAACCTGGCTTGGATGGGGAGGGGAAGGTCAGAAATCAGACCCTGATTGTTTCTTCCTCTAATACAACCAGCAGTGCCAATGCCAAATCCCCCTACAGCCCTGATTTTGTATTTCTCATCAGCTTAATGAGCTCAGCTCTTTCCTTTTGGCCAATCCCTGCATCTCTTAACCCAGCACTTTTTTTTTTTTTTTCAAATTGAAGGATAATTGCTTTACAGATGCTGTTTTCTTTCAAACCTCAGCATGAATCAGCCATCAGTTCAGTTCAGTTGCTCAGTCGTGTCCGACTCTTTGTGACCCCAAAAATTGCAGCATGCCAGGCCTCCCTGTCCATCACCAACTCCCAGAGTTTACTCAGACTCACATCCATCGAGTCGGTGATGCAATCCAGCCATCTCGTCCTCTGTTGTCCTCTTCTCCTCCTGCCCCCAATCCCTCCCAGCATCAGAGTCTTTTCCAATGAGTCAACTCTGCATGAGGTGGCCAAAGTACTGGAGTTTCAGCTTTAGCATCAGTCCTTCCAAAGAACACCCAGGGCTGATCTCCTTTAGAATGGATTGCTTGGATCTCCTTGCAGTCCAAGGGACTCTCAAGAGTCTTCTCCAACACCACAGTTCAAAAGTATCAATTCTTTGGTGCTCAGCTTTCTTCACAGAGAAGGCAATTGCACCCCACTCCAGCACTCTTGCCTGGAAAATCCCACAGACAGAGGAGCCTGGTGGGCTGCAGTCCATGGGGTTGCGAAGAGTGGGACACGACTGAGTGACTTCACTTTCACTTTTCACTTTCATGCATTGGAGAAGGAAATGACAACCCACTCCAGTGTTCTTGCCTGGAGAATCCCAGGGACGGGGAAACCTGGTGGGCTGCCGTCTATGGAGTCACACAGAGTCAGACACAACTGAAGCGACTTAGCAGGAGCAGCAGCAGCTTTCTTCACAGTCCAACTCTCACATCTATACATGACCACTGGAAAAACCATAGCCTTGACTAGACGGACCTTTGTTGGCAAAGTAATGTCTCTGCTTTTGTATATGTTATCTAAGTTGGTCATAACTTTCCTTCCAAGGAGTAAATGTCTTTTAATTTCATGGCTATCAGTATACATATATCCCCTCCCTTCCATCTCCCTCCCCATCCCACCCCTCTAGGTTTTTACAGAGCGCCTGTGTGAACTTCCTGATTTTCAAACTGGTTTTAGAAAAGGCAGAGGAACCAGATATCAAATTGCCAACATCCGCTGGATCATGGAAAAAGCAAGAGAGTTCCAGAAAAACATCTATTTCTGCTTTATTGACGATGCCAAAGCCTTTGACTGTGTAGATCACAATAAACTGTGGAAAATTCTGAGAGAGATGGGAATACCAGACCACCTGATCTGCCTCTTGAGAAATCTGTATGCAGGTCAGGAAGCAACAGTTAGAACTGGTCATGGAACAACAGACTGGTTCCAAACAGGAAAAGGAGTACGTCAAGGCTGTATATTGTCACCATGTTTATTTAACTTATATGCAGAGTACATCATGAGAAATGCTGGACTGGAAGAAACACAAGCTGGAATCAAGATTGCTGGGAGAAATATCAATAACCTCAGATATGCAGATGATACCACCCTTATGGCAGAAAGTGAAGAGGAACTCAAAAGCCTCTTGATGAAAGTGAAAGTGGAGAGTGAAAAGGTTGGCTTAAAGCTCAACATTCAGAAAACGAAGATCATGGCATCTGGTCCCATCACTACATGGGAAATAGATGGAGAAACAGTGGAAACAGTGTCAGACTTTCTTTTTCTGGGCTCCAAAATCACTGCAGATGGTGACTGCAGCCATGAAATTAAAAGACGCTTACTCCTTGGAAGGAAAGTTATGACCAACCTAGATAGCATATTCAAAAGCAGAGACATCACTTTGCCAATAAAGGTTCTCCTAGTCAAGGCTATGGTCTTTCCTGTGGTCATGTATGGATGTGAGAGCTGGACTGTGAAGAAGGCTGAACGCCGAAGAATTGATGCTTTTGAACTGTGGTGTTGGAGAAGACTCTTGAGAGTCCCTTGGACTGCAAGGAGATCCAACCGGTCCATTCTGAAGGAGATCAGCCCTGGGATTTCTTTGGAGGGAATGATGCTAAAGCTGAAACTCCAGTATTTTGGCCACCTCATGCGAAGAGTTGACTCATTGGAGAAGACTCTGATGCTGGGAGGGATTGGGGGCAGGAGGAGAAGGGGACGACAGAGGATGAGATGGCTGGATGGCATCACTGACTCGATGGATGTGAGTCTGAGTGACCTCCAAGAGCTGGTGATGGATAGGGAGGCCTGGCGTGCTGCAGTTCATGGGGTCGCAAAGAGTCGGACACGACTGAGCGACTGATCTGATCTGATCTGTTTGAGTTTCTGGAGCCATACAGCAAATTCCTGTTGGCTATCTATTTTACATATGGTAGTATAAGTTTCCATGTTACTCTTTCCATACATCTCACCCTCTCCTCCCCTCTCCCCATATCCATAAGTCTATTCTCTATGTCTGTTTCTCCACTGTTTCCCTGTAAATAAATTCTTCCATACCATTTTTCTTGATTCCATATATATGCATTAAAATACGATATTTATCTTTCTCTTTCTGACTTACTTCATTCTGTATAATAGGTTCTAGGTTCATCCACCTCATTAGAACTGACTCAAATGAGTTCCTTTTTATGGCTGAGTAATATTCCATGGTAGTTTGCGCATTCTTTGGCATTGCCTTTCTTTGGGATTGGAATAAAAACTGACCTTTTCCAGTCCTGTGGCCACTGCTGTGTTTTCCAAATTTGCTGGCATATTGAGTGCAGCACGTTCACAGCATCATCTTTCAGGATTTGGAATAGCTCCACTGGAATTCCATCACATCCACTAGCTTTGTTCGTAGTGATGATTTCTAAGGCCCACTGGACTTCACATTCCAGGATGTTTGGCTCTAGGTCAGTGATCACACCATCGTGATTATCTGGGTTGTGAAGATCTTTTTTGTACAGTTCTTCTGTGTATTCTTGCCACCTCTTCTTAATATCTTGTGCTTCTGTTAGGTCCATACCATTTCTGTCCTTTATCGAGCCCATCTTTTATTGGAAAAGACTCTGATGCTGGGAGGGATTGAGGGCAGGAGGAGAAGGGGACGACAGAGGATGAGATAGCTGGATGGCATCACTGACTCGATGGACATGAGTCTGAGTGAACTCCGGGAGTTTGTGATGGACAGGGAGGCCCGACGTGCTGTGATTCATGGGGTCGCAAAGAGTCGGACACGACTGAGTAACTGAAATGAGTATTCCATGGTGCGTATGTACCACAACTTCTTTATCCATTCATCTGTCAATGGACATCTAGGCTGCTTCTATGTTCTAGCTATTGTAAATAATGCTGCAATGAACAATGGGATACATGTGTCTCTTTCAATTTTGGTTTCCTCAGGGTATATGCCTAGGAGTGGGATTGCTGGGTCATATGGTGGTTTTCGGGGAAGGCAATGGCACCCCACCCCAGTACTTTTGCCTGGAAAATCCCATGGATGGAGGATCCTGGTAGGCTCCAGTCCATGGGGTCGCTAAGAGTCGGACACGACTGAGCGACTTCACTTTCACTTTTCACTTTCATGCATTGGAGAAGGAAATGGCAACCCACTCCAGTGTTCTTGCCTGGAGAATCCCAGGGACGGGGGAGCCTGGTGAGCTTCCGTCTATAGGGTCGCACAGAGTCGGACACGACTGAAGCGAGTTAGCAGCAGCAGTAGCAGCAGCAGCATGGTGGTTTTATTCCTAGTTTTTTAAGGACTCTCCATACCATCTTCCATAGTGTCAGCCCAGCACTTGATGCTAGCATGTGTCCAAACCCTCTGTAGGATCACTCAAAATTCCCATTCTCAGAACACTGGGGACTAGGGGCCCAATCATTTTCATTTTTAAGAGGCTTAATGTATGAGTCCAACACTGCTGTGGTTCATCTCACATACAGGAAAACAAGTGACAGCAGATGTTAGACAACTTGTCCCTGGCCACACAGCTTATGTTTGCCAGAGACAGAGCTGGCCTTGACTCTACATCCTGGCCTCAACTCCAGTCTCTAGTCTCATCTTGATCTCCTGCTTGCAGGAATGAACCTCTGCTTCTGATAGTGTCCATGATCAATGCCTTTGCCTGACTTTTAAGGTCCTTCTTAACGTGGCACCCTGCAACTCAAGTCTCTCCAGCCATGCTCCTCCACTTCCCTGGGTACCCTCTACTTCAGGTGAGCATCCCTCTCCTTGTTTTGTGCCCCTCAAGTGTCATCATCTTCACATGCAAAATCCTCTATTCCCTACCCCATCACTTTTCCCACCCAATGTTCAACTTTCTACTCAATCCCCACTTTTCCCTCCACACCTCCTATAACTATTCCACATGCACCCACCTTCGTTTTCTCTTCTCCTATCACATATTAGCTACAGGGTGCCCATTAACTATACATTCTTAGTGTCTGTCATGGTTAATTTTCTGTGTCAATTTCACTGGGCCACAGGATACTCCAATAGCTGGTTAAACATTATTTCTGGGTGTGTCTACACTATTTCCAAGTGTTCCTCTGACGATGTGTCCAGAAGAGATCAATGTTTGAATCGGTAAGCTGAGTAAGAAGACAGCCCTCTCCATGGAGGGTAGCCATCATCTAGTCAGATGAAGGCCTGAACGGATGCAAATTCAGGGAATGGCTGAATTTATTCTTTGCTTGAATGCACCAGCTGGAACACTGATCTTCTGTCCTCAGTGCCAGAGGCCCTCAGAGCCCTCAGGTTCAGACTGAAAACTACACCATTGGGTCCCTGGCTCTTAGGTATTTAAACTATACCACTGCTCTTTCTGGGTCTCCAGCTTGCAGACAGCAGACAGTAAGACATCTCAGCTTCCATAACACTGAGCCAATTCCTATAGTAAATCCCTTGCTAGATATGTGTGTGTATGTTCTTGTTCAGTCACTTAATCATGTCCAAGTCTTTGCGACCCCATGGACCATAGCTCGCTAGACTTACCTAGCCTTCACCAGCTCCCAGAACTTGCTTAAATTCATATCTGTTGAGTTGGTGGTGCCATCCAACCATCTCGTCCTCTGTTGTTCCTGTCTCCTCCTGCCTCCTATCTTTCCTAGCATCAGGGTCTTTTCCAGTGAATCAGCTCTTCACATCAGGTGGCCAGAGTACTGGAGCTTAAGCTTCAGCATCAGTCCTTCCAATGAATATTCAAGACTTATTTCCTTTAAGATTGACTGGTTTGATTTCCTTGCATGTGTATGTTATAGATAGATATATATTTTAGATAAATATATATATATATATGCACACATATGTAAGTGTATATAGATATAGAAACATATATATATATACACACACACACACACATCCATAAAGATATATAGATATCTCTGTTTCTCTGGAGAGCCCTAATATAGTTTCTTTTGTTTCTTTTTGTATTATTTATATTTTTTCTTTTAATATTTTTCCCCAACTAGACTGAGTTTCCCAGTCAGGACCAATCCTTTACATTCTTTCAGTATCTCTCATAGCACCTAACATAATATTTAACAAATAGGAAGAAACCAAAAATTATTTCCTGATTACTTATTATTATTCTGTCCTCATTACATTGTCAACTGATATTTGCTTGCCCTGTATCAAAGATGTAATCTCTTCAAATGAAGATTCCCCAAAAGTTGTGAGGAACATAGGTCAAGGTTTATTGAGTACTGACCTTAGGATGTATTTTTTATCCATCAGAATTATTTTTTAATTGACCATTATTTCAAAATTAGAACATGTACATAAAATCTGAACTCCAAACTTCTCTTGGAAAACCTTAAAAACCAGAAATTCTGTGCTCACATTCCTGCAGGCCAGAAACTGCCTTGAGATAAATAAAACCAGCTGCCCCCTTCAGATGGGTTTTGTGTGGTCCAATCTGCTATAGTCACCACCCCTCTTGTGGTGTCCCCAACACTTCAACTGAGTATCAGAGGTCATTTCTTGTCACATGCTGTGCTGTGCTCATCTGTGACCAACTCTTTATGACCCCATGGACTAGAGCCTACCAGCCTCCTCTGTCCATGGGATTTTTCCAGGCCAAGAATACTGGAATGGATTGCCATTTCCTCCTCCAGGGAATCTTCCCAGCCTAGGGATCAAACCCGTATCTCCTGCATTATCATGCAGATTTTTTACCACTGAGCCACCAGAGAAGCCCACACATTTATTGTCATACTAGACTGCTATTTTATAACTAATAGAGAAATGGCTGCTGGGTCTACCAATCTATCACAGGAGACAATCTATCACAGATTAAAAGATAGACTACAAAGGCTACTTGTTTCAAAAAACTGAATAGAGAATATAAGCCTTTAAAAAAGCAATGCATACATTGGTATGTTCACCATGCAAACAAATCACGTCAGTGTCTTTTCTTATATCCCACCCTCCTCAATCACTTATATTGGGTCTCAAAGGCCATCACATTTGTGACTCCTGATACAGGTCCTGAGTAAGTATATGAACTAATGGTAGTATATCAGTCAGGTAGGCTAAATTATGTTGCAATAAGTAAAAGCCCAGTAACAACAAATATTATTTCTTATTCATTCCACATGTCCAGTAATAGCGGACTCTGCTCCAGGTTTCTTAGATCTGGCTGACAGAACAACCACCATCTCAAATACACCAGTTACAATTACAAGCAGAACAAGGACTCTATAAAGAAGTGGTCTCCCACTGGCAACTGAATGTTTCAGTGTGAAAATACTACATATCACTTCTATTCACAACTCATAAACCAAAATTAGTCATATGACCCCAATCCAACCAAAGTAAACACAAGCCCACCTGATGCCTGAGGACAAAGAACTGCAAGTAATGAATAACACTGATGACCACCCTCATGAGGCCAGTGGCACTTGACCTTGAGAATGCTAAGCCTGCCCTTGGAGCATGAAGAGCAGCCAGTGATGGTTACTTTCCTGATGTGCTCCCTGGATCTTCAGCTGGATGGATAAGATCCAGCAGAGCTTCCATTCACAGCCATTGCACAAGGAACAGTTCTACTTTGTTGAGTTTATTTGAGAATTGCTAGAGAAGTATAATGGAGAAGGCAATGGCACCCTACTCCAGTACTCTTGCCTGGAAAATCCATGGACGGAGGAGCCTGGTAGGCTACAGTCCATGGGGTCACTAAGAGTCAGACACGATTGAGTGGCTGCACTTTCACTTTTCACTTTCATGCATTGGAGAAGGAAATGGCAACCCACTCCAGTGTTCTTGCCTGGAGAATCCCAGGGACATGGAAGCCTGGTGGGCTGCCGTCTATGGGGTCGCACAGAGTCAGACACTACTCAAGCGACTTAGCAGCAGCAGAGAAATATAAGAGAACTGAACAGTTCTTTAAAATTGTGGCTAGTCCTGAGTGCGTGCACACCTGAGCCACTGACAGCACATCAGTAAGAAGGATGCTTTGGCCTCTAGCTTAAGTCACCCTGTTACGCCTGGAGCAATGGCAAGACTACCGAGCCACAGGGGTAAGAACTTTATCAAGAGGGATGGAATTTGTTCAGAAGGGAAACAAAATGAGAAGAGGAGCACATGCTCATTGTGCAAAACCATGTCTAATTCAACATTTTGTGTGGCACCTTGCATATTATCACTTTAAATTGTTGAACTTTAATAATATCCTTGAACCTGATTCTTCAACAAGCACATCATAAAAGCCATCTTCAAAAGTGATGCTAGAAAAATTACACTTACGGCTTAGTGTTATTTCCAACAAGTATTGAACACTACTTGTAATGTGTAAAAAGTACCCATTTAATTTGCCTTTTCAATATCACAATGAAAAAAATCAAAGAATAAGAATGTATTTTTGAAGCCTGCAATAAGGCCTGACCATTCGGAGTATCTATGTAGCATCTCAGCATCCACCTCCAGAAACCAGCAGACTCTCTGGAACACACTCAGCACGACTTGACTTGAGTCCTCTTTATTCACAGCATTGAAAATATACACACTCTCTTTTTACTACATGCACTGACAATTCTCCCAAAGTCTCCTTGTGTGGGACAGAAAACACTTTAATCAGAACTCAATATATCATAGAGAATAATGAAGCCTTTAAAAAAAAAAAAAAAAAAGCACAGATAAAGATAGCTTTACAAATAAGCAAGGACTTTCATAAATTGCTACCTGCTGAAAGCACACAATGAGGGCCCTGTCATAAAATCACAGTGAGATAATAACAGTTTTATGTAATAAAACCCGGTGACCAACTGAACACATGTATTAAGAATTATGCAGTAAGAATGCCTTTTTGTAATTTCTTACCTGCCGCGATGTCAGAAATCGAGACAGTTCCCAGTGAGCCCAGCTGGAACATGCCCAGCCAACAGCAGGCCATCTTGATGTCTGTATTCTTAAGTCTAATCTGTCTGTTTGGTCACTCTCAGTGTATGACTTACACAGGCAAGACATCTGAAGTTTCCAAAGTTTGGTTCATAATAAACATCCCTATAACAACAGCCAAGAAGAAAATGGCTGTCTATTAATTCTTTTAAAATTGGAATCCTAACAGGTATTCTAATATGATCTAAGAAATAAAAACAATAGGACAAAATATGGATGGTACTTCCACTGTGAAATTTCCGTGGAGGACCATGAAAACCTCTATTACTAATATCATGAAAAGATATTTCTTCAGATCACACACACACACACACACACACACACACACACACACAATGACAACAACAGATGAATATCCCAGAACACACAGAATACTGGGGACTACTCCGAGGTTTCAAAGGACTTAATATTCCATTGAAATGGCCCCCTTCTTCCATTAGATAGCCACACCTGGCTCTGCAGATAGGTTCAGCCTGTGATATTCTGAACAAGTATAGCAACCCCAAAGATCCCAGAGAATGATACAGACAGGGAGGTGTTTAAGCTCAATGATTTGGAACCATCCTGACATGTGGGGCCCCATGAGTAAGTCTAGTAGGAGAAGGTGGGGAAGAAAGGGAGGCTGTGAGGCAGTGGAGTGTCCCCTGGCAAAAAAAGTTGATGCCCAATTAGATTTAGAAAAAGTGACAAAGAGTTGATGCCCAATTAGGTTTAGAAAAAGCTCTTCTCTGTAAACCTCAATTACCTGTGATGCCTTATGACATTCAGCATTTACAAAGTATAATTACACAATAGTGTCTGACATTTAACGTCTATAGATAATTTAAAAGACTGCTACTTCAAAAAGGCTGCTCATGAGCAACAGTAATCACTTCAATTAGTTTGGCACCATTACAATGTAACAAGACCATTTGACTGCCTATTAGAAGCAGCCAAGCTCTTCAAGTGTGTTAATTTAGCAGTCACTGCTAATTTCTGGGCTTTGCTGTATTTGCATAGGAAAACACAACCCTCTAAGCAAGAGAGGAAGTTTCATTCCCAAACTGGCTTCCTATTCTTAGAGGGGCTTTTTATATTTTCACATTAAAAAAAATATCAGGAACATATTAAATACGTGGGCATCTCTAAATAGTACTGATAAGACTCTTACCCAATTTAAACAAAGCATTCAGTTCAGTTCAGTTCAGTCGCTCAGTCGTGTCCGACTCTTTGCGACCCCATGAATCGCAGCACGCCAGGCCTCCCTGTCCATCACCAACTCCTGGAGTTCACTCAGACTCACATCCATCGGGTCGGTGATGCCATCCAGCCATCTCATCCTCTGTCGTCCCCTTCTCCTCCTGCCCCCAATCCCTCCCAGCATCAGAGTCTTCTCCAATGAGTCAACTCTTCGCATGAGGTGGCCGAAGTACTGGAGTTTCAGCTTTAGCATCATTTCTTCCAAAGAACACCCAGGGCTGATCTCCTTCAGAATGGATTGCTTGGATCTCCTTGCAGTCCAAGGGACTCTCAAGAGTCTTCTCCAACACCACAGTTCAAAAGCATCAATTCTTCTGCACTCAGCCTTCTTCACAGTCCAACTCTCACATCCATACATGACCACTGGAAAAACCACAGCCTTGACTAGATGGACCTTTGTTGGCAAAGTAATGTCTCTGCTTTTGAATATGCTATCTAGGTTGGTCATAACTTTTCTTTCAAGAAGTAAGCGTCTTTTAATTTCATGGCTGCAGTCACCATCTGTAGTGATTTTGGATCTCCAAAAAACAAAGTCTGACACTGTTTCCACTGTTTCCCCATCTATTTCCCATGAAGTGATGGGACCAGATGCCATGATCTTCGTTTTCTGAATGTTGAGCTTTAAGCCAACGTTTTCACTCTCCACTTTAACAAAGCATTAGTTCTCCAAATTTCATAGCATATCTATGTATACATATAATTATATAATACATGAACGTGAACGTGAAGTCGCTCAGTCGTGTCTGACTGTTTTGCGACCCCATGGACTGTAGCCTACCAGGCTCCTCTGTCCATGGGATTTTCCAGGCAAAAGTACTGGAGTGGATTGCCATTTCCTTCTCCAAGGGATCTTCCCAACCCGGGGATAGAACCCGGGTCTCCCGCATCATAGACAGACGCTTTACCGTCTGAGCCACCAGGGAAGTTTAGTATATAATACATAAATATATATATATATATATATATATATATATATATAAAGCTAATATACAACATACATTGGACAGTATATATTATAACCAATATATTTATAATACCCATTATACATTATCCAATATCCAATATATAAGATACACATTAAAATGTATGTAAAGTCAACTAGACAATATTGAAGCTGGAAAAAGGCAAAAACTTTCACTTCTATGAAAACAATCTTCAATGGCAAGCCAAACTGCCAGAGCGAAAGTTACTAATGTACAGTCTCCTTTATTATTCAATTGACACTTTTGTTACTGTTATGCTAATCATTGAGAGTACTTTGCATAAATAAATGAGACTTTTTTAAATCATATTCTTAAACATGGATACAATTTGCCTCTTACCAAAAAGACTCTCTATTTTCTAGAGCAGGAAACTTACCCACTGTGTGGAAGTGTTGCAGTATACGAAGTCTGTTTCTCTCTCTCTCTCACACACACACACACACCCCTAGAGATTACAACACAGGCCTTTCGACTTAAAGTTCAATAAAAATATATTTGACATGCTTCATGGCCAAGCGCTGATACTAGAAGCTTGTGAGCAGAAAATCTTATAAATAACTTTTGAAATCATCTGGACTCCTGGTTGAGTGCTCTTTTGCCAGAATGCAATCTTCTTTTCTAACTGGTATTCTCCTAATTCTAATCTCTTTGGGCTCTGACCTCATCTATCACTATGAGCTACTAATTTAGGCAGGTATATCCGCTTTTGATGTTGAAAAGGCTTCAAAGATTCCTTTACTTTTTTATGCAGTATAGCTCACACATCTCATATTAAAATATCCACTTACAAACCATGGTATTCCATGCTTCTTATACTCACAAAGTTGTATAATCATCACCACTATCTAAATACAGAATATTTTTTAACCCCAGAAAAGAAACCCCACACCAATTAGCAGTCACTACCATTCCCCCTCCCTTGAAAAATTTATCTACTTTATGTCTCTCTGAATTTGCCTTTAAAACATTATACATAAATGGAATCATATCATCTGTGGCCTTTTTTATCTGGCTTCTTTCACTCAGCATAATGTTTTCAAAGTTCATGCATGGTGTACCACATATAAATACTTCATTCATTTTAATGCCTGAATAATATTCTATGTTATGGCTATACCACATTTTACTTATCCATTCATGACTTCATGGAAACTTGAGTTGTATCCACTTTTTGGCTACTTTAAATAAAAGTATTAATACTTATGTACAAGTTTTTGTGTAAGTGTATGTTTTTATTTCTCTTGGATATTACCGTGGAGTGGAATTCCTGGGTTATAGGGTAAATCTATTTTCAATCATTTAAGATACTGCCAAACTGTCAAAGTGATCACATTTTGGATTCCTGCCAGCAACACATGAGGGTTCTAAATTCTCCACATCTTTTCCCACATCTTAGTGGGTATAAAATGGTACCTCATTGTGACATAGGATGTCTTTCCATTTATTGACATTTTCTTTAACTTCTTTCAATAATGCTTTATAGTTTTCAGTGTCCCAGGGGCATGACTTCTTCTCTCAACCAGGTAATTGACAACTCTGCCTTAGCCTTCACTTCCAGAACTTCAAGGTCTGCCAGAGTGAGAGTATAGGGACTTCTTGGGCCTTTACTATCGGTGTGTAGATCCCTCAACATGCATAAAGCCTACATCTGTGTGTGGCCTTACAGATTCCCAAGAATATGTCAAAGTTTTTCAAAACCCTGATGAGATATCATTCCTCAACTTTTTCTTTTCAGCATTTGGTTACTTTTTTTTTTTTTTTTTTGGCCCTAACTGTTATCCCCACTTCAGGGATCCTCAAAGCTAAACTAAAAATACTTTTGACAAATGCCCTTGGAAAATAACTTATTACTAAATGAGCTTTGAGTCAGAACAAATAAAGACAGCCTTAAGTGGGGTGCTCTAGGGAACTGCCAGACAAGTCAAACAACAATTTTCTAGAAATAAGGCTTTGAAAGAACTCCAGCTCCCTTCTGTGCCCTTTGGTGGTTTCCTGGGTAACAGGTTTTCAGTGTGATTGTGGACTGCTGGCTTTAAACTCACCGCAAAGTTCAAGTGAGGGGCACGGGAATAAGGCAAATTCAATGCCACAATGATCACTGTTCTTACTGAGATTCAGCCAGTTTTCTTGAATAAATGCTCCTCAGATTGCTACAAGCTTTTGTTTAATTTCCAGAGCTCTGAATAGTTGATCCTGGCAATTTTTTCCTCAGTTTTCTCATGGAAAAATGAAACAAGAGAATTTTTGGAGCTATTTATTCTATCAGTTTCACTCAAGTCAATCCAAAAATCCTTCTTTTCTAAAATCCCAATTCTTCAATTTGATTCAATCTGTCCCCAAATTATATTCTAATCACTTACTTTCTTCTCATCCTCCTCCAATTACCAGAATTCTCCACTCCAATCAAATTGATTTCCTTTCTGTTGCCTAAATATGTCGTGTTCATTCCTGCCTGAGGCCATTTTTATGTTCTCCTCACTTGCACTGTGCCCTTCCCTGCTCTGGGATCATCAAACTACTGTGCACCCTCAGAGTCCTGCATGTCCACCCTGTTTCCCTGAGCACTCCAACCCACTCGGGGCTTCTCCCCTTCTCTCCTGACAGAACCTACGTCTCTTACATTCCTTCTATCAGCTGACTTTATTTTCTGATACATGGCTCTTTTTTCATGAATCATATCTTATCTAATAAATAAGACTTTAAGCCACTTGAAAATGAGTCCACCTTACAAGTCCACACTTAAATTATGATTACTCCTGAACTGAACCAGACAGAAGGAGGCCAGACTCCTTTGAAACTGGTTCACAGCCACTTTCACACCTTCATTCTTCTATCTGTGTTTTCTTAAACACAATGTTCCTTCTGGGCACAAATTAAATGAATTGGCATTCCTTCTCTGTAACAGGAGGAAGAGAGACTTTTAAGAATTGCACCAACTGGCTTTTTTCTATGATGAGCTTCAGAAAACATTAGACAGTAACTTGAAAAATATATGAATAAGAGTGAATCTCCCACAAATTTTTCAAGCAGATAAATATGGAAAATGAACAGGTATTCTCTTAAGGTTGATTTTTACCAACTTAGCATATGGTTTATTTAATCTGATCTATTTTTCTTCTTAGTTTGATTATGCATGTCCAAGGATTTACTAATGACACAATAAATTCAAATCAATTTGCTTACTTATCCATTTGAGTAGTAAAGGGTGTGTGTGTGTGTGTGTGTGTGTATCTAATGCTCTGTGGAACACCTAGTAGATGGTAGTTAAAAGATAATAGATAATCATTATTAATATCATCAATAGCAGCAGAGAAAAGAAATTCTCACCACTGAGATTCCCTGAGCTTGTCATAATTCAAATTCTAAGATGCTCAACATGGAACAGAAAACAGTTATTATGAGGCAATAGTAGAGTAAAATATGGTGTATTAACAGCAGAACAGAATCATGCATATATTACATGACTATAAACAATTATATTTCTATATACTGAATGTTTGTCACCCCAAAATTCCTATTTTGAAAATTTGACCCTCAATGTGAGAGTAATTAGAGGTAGGGTCTTTGAGAGTGACTAGGTCACGAGGGTATAATCATCATGAATGGCATTGGTACCCTTATAAAAGATACCCCAGAGAGATTTCTTGCTCCTTCTGCCATGTGAGGACACAGTAAAAAGATGGCTGTCTATCCACCTGGAAATGGGTTCTACCAAGTATCTAATCTGCTGGCACCTTGATCTTGGACTTCCAAGCCTTCAGAACTGTGAGAAATAAGTTTCTGTGTTTATAAGCCAGTCTCTGGTATTTTGCTATAGCAGCCCAAATGGACTAAGACATCTATATAACATTGTCAAATAGTAATTAAATCTTGGTCATCAGTCCATCCCTAAAAACAGGCTCTCATGATGAGCAAAAGAGAAATAAAAAATAATGGACACTTAAGGCCACATACTCACAGTCTCATGAAATAAAACAGTGCTTCTTAATAAACTTATTCAAGTTACTCTTCCTAAGAGGTAGCAAGACCACTTTTCTCAAGTTCTTTTTGATTAGATTTTAAGTACATCCACCTGCTTTGAAAAACTCAAGTGGCTGAGATGAAATAGGGCATCAGTGATCTTCAACCATCATTCAAGGCTTTGTTTTCCTAGTTTGAATGATGGTTCAGGTAAAACTTACTTTTACCCCAAGTTGTCAAATATTCCATGAGAGTATATTTTCCTATATTGAAGCACCAAGACTTCTTTTTCCATTTTGCCTTCTAATAGCTTCTGTCAGCCTGGCACGGCTCCCTCTCTGACTTCATGTGCAACCATTCGCCCTGACTCTGACACCAGTGATGTCGGTTTTCATGTTCCTGCCTCAGGGTCTGTGCACTTAGTGTTCCCTTGTTACTGTGAAGGCTCCTCTCTCAGGTTCCTGCAAGGTGTGCTCACCCCTAGCCTTAGTCTCTGCTCCAGTGTCACTCTATCAGGAAGGCCTTCCTTGACAACCTATTTAAACTAGCAACCACCCCAACCTCAGCACTTTGCACCCCACTTCCCTGACTTACTCTTTTCCTTAGCAGTCACCACTAACTGAAATAATATATCTTATTTGTTTATTGCATGCTTCCCCAAACTAGAATGTAAGCTATACAAGATCAGGGATTTGCATCTCTTTCATTCATTGCTTTATTCCCAACATCTTACATAGAGTAGATGCTTAAAAGATACTGCAATGAGGGACTTTCCTGCTGGTCCAGTAGCTAAGAATCCACCTACCAATGAAGGGGACACAGGTTTGATCCTTGGTCTAGGAAGATCCCACATGCCTTGGAGCAACTAAGCTCTCAGGCCACATCACTGAGCCTGTGCTCCTCAACAGGATAAACTCAGATGCCTTCAGGGGTTAGGCAGGTAAAGCAAAGGTGAGAAAAAGCAACAGGGTTGAAAGCATGACAGACACTTTCATAAACATGTTGGGCAGAGCTGACATGAAAAGGCACAGCAACCACACTGTCTGCACAATCTGTAAAGCTATTCAATGCCAAAGCAGTAAGGTGGTGCTATGGTGGGCCACAAAGCTATCAGAAAAGATGTGGGTCCAAGGGCAAAAGGGCCAATTTCTTTTTAAGGCCACCCCATGGTCAAGGCTATGGTTTTTCCAGTGGTCGTGTATGGATGTGAGAGTTGGACTGTGAAGAAGGCTGAGTGCCAAAGAATTGATGCTTTTGAACTGTGGTGTTGGAGAAGACTCTTGAGAGTCCCTTGGACTGCAAGGAGATACAACCAGTTCATTCTGAAGGAGATCAGCCCTGGGATTTCTTTGGAAGGAATGATGCTAAAGCTGAAACTCCAGTACTTTGGCCACCTCATGCGAAGAGTTGACTCATTGGAGAAGACTCTGATGCTGGGAGGGATTGGGGGCAAGAGGAGAAGGAGACGACAGAGGATGAGATGGCTGGATGGCATCACTGACTCGATGGACGTGAGTCTGAGTGACCTCCAGGAGTTGGTGATGGACAGGGAGGCCTGGCATGCTGTGATTCATGGGGTTGCAAAGAGTCGGACACGACTGAGCAACTGATCTGATCTGATCTGATGGACAAAAGCATGGCTTTGGATGCATTTTGACCAGAGCCAGAAACAATCACCTTGAAAATGCTCTGAGTCTTGAAAGGCTGTTCCATCTATGAAATTAAAATTAAAACAGAAACAAAAAACTTCCACTGGCCTGATACTGAGAAAAAGAAACTGTCAATTTAGATGTCTCAACTCTCCTTCAAAAGTGAAAGTAAAACAAACATTTTCATTTAAAAATATGAGAGTTTCCTACTTATAGATGTTTCCTGAGAGAAATATGAAAGGATGTACATGAGTAAGAAGAAAACTGATTCTAAACTTATGGAGGAAGATGTGAGAAGCATCAATGAACAAATAAATTGGTTTTTAAAAAGTTAGAAACTAAGCATGAATGGATGGTAAAAGTCAAGAATATTAACTAATTCTAGGAGTTTTTCTTAAAGTGAAAACTAAGCTAGATATAAATATGAAAGAATACAGGGAAGATATTGGAATTAAGAATTCTAAGATCTTACAGTTTTGGAGAAGAATATAGAGATACTGATTCTTAGCTTTAATCAAAGTATGTATGTGGCAATTGTTTCATCAAAAGAATAGAAATAGCATATCTAAGTCTCAAAGAGCAAACAAGTTAGACTAATATAAGGGAGAAAGTGATTTTAAAATAGAAGCAATGTAAATAGAGAACACAGAATTACTATACAGTAGAATAAATCCAAATGTTTTAATAACAACTACAAAAATAAATAAACTCAACAGCTCAAAGAAAGAGATGCTGAGATTAGATTTTTAACTCTTGTATTTTCCATTGAAGTGGTTACCTTGAGGTGGCAGGGAGGAGGTTACTGACATGAATGGAAATTTTTTGGAATGATGGAAATTTTCTATCTTCATCTGAGTTGGGGCTACAGAGGTATATACATAACAATTCAGGGAGCTTTACTTTTAAAATGTGTATATTTTCCTATAAGTAAGTTTTTAAACAATGTGACTGTTAAATACATATTTAAACAAAGTTAAATACTAAACATGCTTTATATTATTTATTAATTTCAACTTAGCTGATTTTTAAAGTATATTCAAGATAATACATTTTTCCAAATCTTTCTTGAATATTTTTTTAACCTCCCATCCACTAGAATTTGAAGGTATACATGCAAAAATGTTTGTACTGCTTTGAAATGGCACAAAAAGGGAAGTAGAACTTACAAAGTACCAGGGGAGAGCTTGTTTTTAGTGGGAGAATCAAGTCAGGCTCCCGGCAGGAGGTGGTCTTAGAATCAAGTCATGAAGGTTGGTTAAGATATAAAATAGCCAAATGGGGCAGGTAAAGTGAAGACACGCCAAGGGCAGGAATCAAATTGGGCACCCATGAAGGAGGAAATGTTAAGAAAAGATTAGAATGAAGGGTTTTTAGTGTTGGTTTTTTTAAGCTTTCCTTCTTTATTTATTCCACAATTATATATTACTCACTACATGCTAAGTACTAGAAATAGGCAAAGGAGAAGGCAATGGCACCCCACTCCAGTACTCTTGCCTGGAAAATCCCATGGATGGAGGAGCCTGGTAGGCTGCAGTCCATGGGGTCTCTAAGAGTCAGGCATGACTGGGCAACTTCACTTTCACTTTTCACTTTCATGCATTGGAGAATGAAATGGCAACCCACTCCAGTGTTCTTGCCTAGAGAATCCCAAGGGCGGAGGTGCCTAGTGGGCTGCCGTCTATGGGGTCGCACAGAGTCGGACACGACTGAAGCGACTTAGCAGCAACAGCAGAAATAGGCAAACAGTAGGACATACAGCCTGTTATCAAGTAGGTTACAAACTATCCTCATCCTCATACAAACTATCATGAGGATATTTGCATATTTGCAAATTCACTTAATTTGTAACTATGAAATCAATACTTGTGACACCATAATTATTAGAGAAATGCAAATCAAAACTACAACAAAGTATCACCTCACATCAGTCAGAATGGCCATTATTAAAAAGTCCAAAAACAGTAAATGCTTGAGAGAATGTGGAGAAAAGGGAACCCTCCTACCCTGTTGGTCGGAATGTAAATTGATGCAGCCACTACAGAAAACAGTATGGAGGCTCCTTAAAAACATAGAACTATCATGTGATCCAGCAATCCCACTCCTGGTCATTAATCTGGAGAAAAACATAATCTGAAGGATACATGCACCCCAACGTTCACTGCAGCACTAGTGACAATACCCAAGATACGGAAGCAACATAAATGGATAAAGATGTGGTACAAACTTACAACTGGATAATACTCAGCCATAAAAACAAAGGAAGGAACAAATGGAGAAAAAACAAAGGAAGGAACAAATGGAGAAGGAAATGGCAACCCACTCCAGTATTCTTGCCTGGAGAATCCCAGGGATGGGGGAGCCTGCTGGGCTGCCATCTATGGGGTCGCACAGAGTCGGACACGACTGAAGTGACTTAGCAGCAGCATAAAAACAAAAGAATGAAATAACGCCATTTCCAGCAACAGGGATGGACCTACTGATCATCACACTAACTAAAGTAAATCAGATAAAGACAAATACCCATATGACATCACTTATATATGGGATTGGAAATATGAAACAGACTTATTTACCAAACAGAAACAGACTCACAGACATAGAGAACGGGCTTTTGGTTACAAAGGGAGAAGGGGAGGCATGGATTGGGAATTAGAGATTATCACATGCAAACTATTACATATAAAATAGGTAAGCAACAAGATCCTACTATATATCACAGGGAACTAGATTTAATATCCTGAAATAAACTATATTGGAAAAGAATAGGAAACGGCATATGTATTTATATGTATAACTGAATCACTTTGCTATACACCAGAAACACAGCATTGTAAGTCAACTACACTTCAATAAAAAGAAAATACTTGTGGCAGTTTCACAGTCATCTGTGGACAGGGGTATGAATGGGATGCAATTTGAGTCACTCAAATCCATTTCTGCCAGAGGCCAAACAAGCCAATGCTCTGCCTTCTGTTTCAGCTTTCCCACTGTAAACAAACATCCGTTTTGCACTCTATTTAGTGCTACAGTTCTCATATCTTTACACTTTTCATGGGTGATTTCACTGCTTTTAAGCTTTTTATTGAAATATGTTTGATATACTGTATAAATTAAGGTGTACATGCTGATTTGACACATTGACACATAGTAATATGAATGCCATTGTGGTAATTAGCAGGGACAGAGGGGTTTGAGAGTGGGCAAGCAGTGGTGTTCCCAGGAAGGGGCACTGTAAGAATGAAAGAACAGAGAACAAGACATGTTAGGGGAACAGCCAGAATGGAGAAGAGGAACATGAATCACAATGGGGAACCCCAAAGGTTTCTGAGTGGGACAGAAAGAAGGAGTCTGCAACAGAGTACAGGGGCTGGGGATGTGGTATGGAGGCTGCTACAGCAGTTGTCTGCAAGTGACCTTGAACTTGAGCTGGTGAGCCTTGGCAGCAGTGGGCAGAGCCATCAGACAAAGTTAACACCCTCTGTTCAATCCACTCAACAATGCAGAAGTGGAGAAAAGAAGACAGGTACCCACTCCTTGTAAGCACACTCTGGAGTGCATATCTGAACATGTATGCAGGGGAAATTCTCTGAGGCCAGAGATTAAGCCAGAAAGGCAGCCCACAAAATAAGCCCGTTCCGCAAATACCAGACACCAATCTTGGGGGTCAGAGCTCTCTGTTTAGGAATTTCACATTTTAGAAGAAGAAGGTAAAACCTGAGCCCTACCCCAGACAGAGAACTGAACTGGAGACCCCTTATGAAGCTAGACTCTCAAAGGGCCACACCCACTAGACAAGAGCTAACAGAAAAAGTTTGTGCTGCAGAAACATGCAGTTAGGCATCTGTGCTCACAGGCCAAGCCTTACTCTCACTGTGTGGGCAGAAGGATCCGAAAGTGAGAACTTAAAGTGAACCCAAAGTGACAGTGCTCCTAGGGCCCTGGCAGAAGCACCTGTCAAATCAGCCTCAAGGAATGCTCTCAAAGTTCCAGTTAACATGGACTCACAATTAAGTTTACAAAGTTCACAAGGGAAAAAGGCACCTTAGACAAGAGTCAACAGAAATAACTATCAATACAAGCAGGCCCCAGAAGACTTCAGATATTAGAATTCTCAAGTATAAAATATATTGAATGTTTAATATACTTAATATTTAATATAGTCAAAGAAATAAAGAATTAAAACCCATGATACAGCACTCTGGGTTAAGATGGTTAATTAAATTACCATCTAATTTTGTCCTTCTAAAGCCCAGATAGACTTAAAGAATCATAAAGCTAAGGAACAAGCAGCACCACCTACTTCTGGAACAGGAGGCTAGGAGTTGGGGAGGGGGAAGAGAGAAGCCAGTAAGGAGAAGGATAGGGTGAACCCTGTTGGAGAATAGTTAGGTCCTAGATCTCCATCTCCTCCCCATGCCAATGGGTAATAGTGTTTCTCCAACTCTGACAAAGCTCTCCAAGTTTATTCTGTGTGAAACAGAGTCTTTGAACTGGGGTGTGCAAAGTACATTTGAAGGTCTGTATCCTGTGCCAAATGTATATATTTAGATTAGCTACCACATGCTTGTAATAGTGAGACCTTCAGCCTCCTCCCAGCACAACCCACAGGAGCATCAGGAGCCAGGCCCTTATCTAAGATAGGAGCTTTGTAGGTATTTCTTTGGGAAGCTGACCTAACCTGAGGGAAAACCTAAAGAAAATGACATTGAGGTTCCACAGAAAATAATTCACCCACATCACTCTGGAATGAAGCTCAAAGTCAAGTTTCTCAGTTCCCTCAGGATCAGAGCCAGTGTATTTTTCAGTCCCTCACTATAAATCATGAGCAAGCAACCAAAGATTACCAGAGATCAAAGGAAGACTTTAAAATGGGAGAAAAATAGAAAAATAAATGAACAAAAATAACTTAGAAGAAATGTAGACTTTGCAGCGGAAAATAAATCTAAAATTTTAAATATATTATTAATGTCCTCAGAGATAAAAGAATCTATTGTATCCATGAAAGGAAAGGACACTTTAACAAGAAATTAAAAGATCTCTCAGAAGAATTTCATGTATTGGGGGACTAATAGTTAATGAGTAGATTCATTTATATTGTACTCTTTTCCCTTGAATGATTTATTATTCTTACAGATTTTTTAAAGCTCAAGATAAAGACTCCTCTCCATTCCATCAGTGTGAAGTCTGTGGAAGATCAGAAAGATGACAGAATGACCACAGGACAGTTCCCAGGATGCTGTATTGAACACCCTACTGAAGAGCACCGCGTGCTGACAGGGATGATCACCACAAGGCCCACTCTCTATCCCTTGAGAAATACTGGCTCTGTAATCACAGGGTTGACTCTCATAATGGTGGCCTTTATATTATTAACCAAACAACAAAAATCACAGTCTCAAATTATAAAAACCTCAAGGCTGATTCACGGACTCAAAACATGTTGTCTCAAAGCAACAAATAGTAACCTCTGAAGAATACTGCAACTTGCCTTATATGGAAAAACCCAAACAAACTATCTGGTCAACTCAATACTATAAACATATGAAAGCCATGCACTCTGAAACTGTGACAGTATCATTGCTCTGTCACCGCACACTGCAAACTGTGTACTCACGATCAAGACTCAGATGTACAAACGGTCTTCCTTGACCCAATAATGAAGGGGGAAAAAGGACAGAAAAGGGAAAGGAAAGGGGGCATCGAAGATTTTAGAAAAGTTTTGCAGTTCTCATTCATGTTCTTAGTCAGAAGAAACTACTTTGAGTCCCTGACCAAAATAACCCTGAACAGTAGACTGAGAAGAATTTATTATTGTTCTGAGTTTAAGGATGAGAAAGCTGAGATTTAAAGACTTGATGACCAACCTAGATAGCATATTCAAAAGCAGAGACATCACTTTGCCAACAAAGGTTCGCCTAGTCAAGGCTATGGTCTTTCCTGTGGTCATGTATGGATGTGAGAGCTGGACTGTGAAGAAGGCTGAGAGCCAAAGAATTGATGTTTTTGAACTGTGGTGTTGGAGAAGACTCTTGAGAGTCCCTTGCACTGCAAGGAGATCCAACCAGTCCATTCTGAAGGAGATCAGCCCTGGGATTTCTTTGGAAGGAATGATGCTAAAGCTGAAACTCCAGTACTTTGGCCACCTCATGCGAAGAGTTGACTCATTGGAGAAGACTCTGATGCTGGGAGGGATTGGGGGCAGGAGGAGAAGGGGACGACAGAGGATGAGATGGCTGGATGGCATCACTGACTCGATGGATGTGAGTCTGAGTGACCTCCGAGAGCTGGTGATGGATAGGGAGGCCTGGCGTGCTGCAGTTCATGGGGTCGCAGAGAGTCGGACACGACTGAGCGACTGATCTGATCTGATCTGACTTTCCCAAAAATCACACAACTAATATGCTAGAAAGCTAAAATCCACCACCAATTCTGATTATAGACAGTGCAGTCCAACTATAACCTGCTACTACTTTCATAAGCTAAAAAAAAAAAAACGAAGAATTTGAAAGACCTAGCTACAGTTAAGAGTTCCGGGCAAGACTATTCAAGGTTCTTTCCAGAATGAAGCTATTAGCTTCATTGAGTTATGAGTCCTTAGGCAAATCAACAGAACACTGTGTAATCAGTTTCTCCATTCAGCAATTACGATTAAAATATTAGCTAATTTATATTTCTTTAAACATGATGACATGATGCAAATAGAAGGATATATTGCACAGTGTTTGTCAATTAAATTCATTAATTAGATGTTTATAATCCTATTTTAGTGTGTCAGGGACAGTTTTGGAATTGGGATTTTGTTCCATTTGGATTTTGCTCTGTGGGGACACAAAAGCCTTTCAAATTTTTATCTTCTGTCACAGAGATTTTTCATCTTACCAGAGAGGTTCTGCTCACCCTGCCTCAGGGGCAGGACTATTATGAAAAGGGATTCTTAGCATAATGGTAAGGGATTTACACTGCACCTGGAGGGAGAAGGGGGTATTTTGGTGGGAAGGCAACTTCAACAAACGTGTCCCCTCACTGTGTCCATGCTGGAATTGCTTACACAATTCTTTCCGGTTCACCATTAGAAAATCATAACCCTGTTCTTACATGTAGCTCCACCAAAACCCATTCAAACACCATAGAAAAAGTGAAATTGTTAACCCTAACGGATTCATCTTGAGCCTTCCTTCAGGTCATCAACTTGAAAGGCAGTCATCCTGATTATCAGTCACTACCGCCAGCACTGTGATCACTCTGAGTAATTTTCAAAATCAATGCTCACTCCTCCGTAATGGCACAAAATGGTGCTTCCCCCTGGGTGCGGTGCATTGTATCGGTCTTACCTCTAGGTCAACACTGGCAAGGGCTTCCCTGATTGTTCAGGGAGTAAAGAACCTGCGATGCGGCAGATCCAGGTTTGATCCCAGGGATGAGAAGATCCCCTGGAGAAGGAAATGGCAACCCATTCCAGTATTCTAGCCTGGAGAATTCCACGGACAGAGAAGCCTGGTGGGCTATTGTCCATAGTGCAGCAAAGATTCAGATGCAACTGAGCAACTAATACACAAACAGCACTGGCAGTGTTCTCATCTCCTTTTTCTGGCAACAGTCTTGTCCAATCATAATCTAATTTCCATTTCATCCCTCCCAGTCAATGACTGGCCCAGGATATGGGTGTGTGATATCAGAGTGATCCTGGTTGGTATAGACCATTTCCAGATGACAATCTCTATCCATTACATTGTTAAATGGGGTCATTGCCATCTGGAGCTCCAGTGGTAAGGAAAGATGGCCACTTGGGGGAATACTGTACAGACAAGGAAAATAAGCCAACACATGTCTGCTCAGGCTGGTACACAAAATGCCACAGACTGGGTGGCTCAAATAACAGACATTTATTTTTCAAAGTTCTGGAGGCTGGGGAGTCAAAGGTCAAAATAGAGGCTTTTTTTTTTTCTTGGCTTGTACATAGCTGTCATTTTGCTGGGTGCTCAGATGACCTCTTCTTTGTGTATGAGCAGAGATAAAGAGGAAGAGAGGTAGAGAGAGAAAGAGAGAAAGCCTTAATGTGTTTTCTTACAAGGACACTACCCTATCACCTCAAAGTGTAGCTGTCACTCAGTTGTGTCTGACTCTTTGTGACAGAATTCTCCAGGCAAGAACACTGGAGAGGGTTGCCATTACCTTCTCTAAGGGATCTTTCCAAGCCAGGGATTGATTACCTTAAGGTCTTATTCTAATGACATCACTTAATCTTAATTACTTCCTTCAGTTCAGTCTTGTGCGACTCTTTGTGACCCCATGAATCGCAGCACACCAGGCCTCCCTGTCCATCACCAACTCCCGGAGGTTACTCAGACTCACATCCACCGAGTCAGTGATGCCATCCAGCCATCTCATTCTCTGTCATCCCCTTCTCCTCCTGCCCCCAATCTCTCCCAGCAACAGGGTCTTTTCCAATGAGTCAACTCTTCGCATGAGGTGGCCAAAGTACTGGAGTTTCAGCTTTAGCATCATTCCTTCCAAAGAAATCCCAGGGCTGATCTCCTTCAGAATGGACTGGTTGGATCTCCTTGCAGTGCAAGGGACTCTCAAGAGTCTTCTCCAACACCACAGTTCAAAAGCATCAATTCTTTGGTGCTCAGCTTTCTTCACAGTCCAACTCTCACATCCATACACGACTACCAGAAAAACCATAGCCTTGACTAGATGGACCTTTGTTGGCAAAGTAATGTCTCTGCTTTTGAATATGCTATCTAGATTGATCATAACTTTCCTTCCAAGGAGTAAGCGTCTTTTAATTCATGGCTGCAGTCACCATCTGCAGTGATTTTGGAGCCCAAAAAAATAAAGTCGGTCACTGTTTCCCCATCTATTTCCCATAAAGTGATGAGACCAGGTGCCATGATCTTCGTTTTCTGAATGTTGAGCTTTAAGCCAACTTTTTCACTTTCCTCTTTCATTCTCATCAAGAGGGTCTTTAGTTCCTCTTCACTTTCTGCCATAAGGGTAGTTTCATCTACATATCTGAGGTTATTGATATTTCTCCCAGCAATCTTGATTTCAGCTTGTGCTTCTTCCAGCCCAGCGTTTCTCATGATGTACTCTGCATAAGTTAAATAAGCAGGGTGACAATATACAGCCTTGACATACTCCTTTTCCTATTTGGAACCACTCTGTTGTTCCATATCCAGTTCTAACTGTTGCTTCTTGACCTGCATATAGGTTTCTCAAGAGGCAGGTCAGGTGTTCTGGTATTCCCATCTCTTTCACAATTTTCCACAGTTTATTGTGATCCACACAGTCAAAGGCTTTGGCATAGTCAATAGAGCAGAAATAGATGTTTTTCTGGAACTCTCTTGCTTTTTCAATGATCCAGCGGATTTGGCAATTTGATCTCTGGTTCCTCTGCCTTTTCTAAAACCAGCTTGAACATCTGGAATTTCACGGATCATGTATTGCTGAAGCTTGGCTTGGAGAATTTTGAGCATTACTTTACTAGCATATGAGACAGGAGATCTTATCATCTCCAAATACAGCCACATTGATTTATGGCTTCAGTATATGAAGTTCAGGGACACAGACATGTTAAGTCCATAATGGCACATAAAATCAGATCCTAACAGATAGGATAAACAGTTGAACAGCCAGGCTTTGCATTCATAGCTCCAGGCCCTGAGGCCACACCTCCTTCAGCTGATCTCTCTCGTTTGCTTGCTACCCTGGTTTTTTCCCAACCATGTCAGTAGTATCATTCATATTAAACCCAAGCTATATCTGGTTAGGCTTATGCTGGTGGCAGCTAAAATATCCTGATTATTATGTTGGATACATTGACAATCAGAATGTAGTTTTTCCAAATGAGGAATACAAGCATGTCAGCTTCATTGAATGAACACGATCATGTGCCAGGAAGAGTGGAGTGGCTGGAAGAAACAGCAACCAAGATCCTTCCACACACTGGGCAGTGGTCCCCATTGAAGTTAAAACTCTGACCCCCACTTTCCCCGTAAGAGATGGATAAACTGAACTTCCCTAGCTTCTCTTTCCTCTTCTGAATCATCAGGTTGAAAGAGCTGGCTTCAAAGTGAGAAGCACTCACATTCTAACCCTGGACCTGCTCCCTACTCGTGTTCTGGTAAGTTACTCAGCAACTCTGAACTTCACCTTTATCATCTAAGGAATGAGAATAACACCAACATCACATACTTCCCAAGGATGGTGTGGGCAGACATGAGAGAATGTGAGTATAGAGCCCACCCTTGTGACCAGCACCTAGGAATCACCCAGGATGCACTGTTTCCTCTTTGCACAGACATGCAGGTGCCCACCCCTCACACAGGAAGGAGCTTCAGCACTCTCGTTGGCTGGCCAGCACCTAAAACTCCTCCTGTGGGAAATTCCAGGCCTCCAAACATTCACAGAGTTCCTGAGAGGAGGCCAGGCAGGCCTCAGAACAATAGGCTTTTTCATTCTCCTGCTGGAAGACGCTGCGGCTCCACATAGAACCTTTCACCCCAGACTCTGTAAGCCAAGTCTAAATTCAATTACTGTGAAGTTAACTAAGCATTAAACAAAAAAAATCCCAACCTGGTAGTCGTCACTGCTAATTAACTGGTTCCCACTCACTGCTGCTGCCTGCCTTTCAGCAGTGGGCTGACAAGGAGAGCTGTCAAGCACTTGCCTGCAGGGTGGGCTTGAGCCACGACAACTTGATTTGAACTGACAAGGCACAGACAGCTAATATCAGAGCCCTCTTTAGGCGATCCATGTGACACTAGAGGCACACTCACAGGAGGGGCAGAGCAGTGGATACACGACTGGCCAAGACATAGAACAGACACAGGTTATGGTGAGGAAGGGGTTCACAAAGAGAGGTGATGGCCCCAAAAGAAAGTAGGGTGCAAAAGTGGTTAGTCAAGTTGCAATTCAGCATTACACTAGCATCATCTTGATATATTTATGATTTATCAGTAATTACTACAGGAACTTGGCAAATATTGGCTGGATGAAGAGATGGAAAGATAAATGCCATAAAATTGTATGGAACAGCCTTCCATTTCTCTCTCTTTCATTTTTTTAAAGAGCTTCTGAAATTCCATCTTTCCTCCTTCAAGGAACCAATTTGCTTAAAGCCTATTAAGAAAGATATTTATGGCCAAACTCTGAACATCCCTGCCTTAGGTTCCCCATTTCCTGTCCCATACAAAGTAGAAGGGCTATATTTACCAACTTGTTTGAAAAGATGTGTATGGGTGTCTGTCTGCCTTTCATATATAACAGGGAAGTGCCCACATCTGCATAATTTACTACGCACAGTGGCCACATTAACAGAGGTCACAGCACACAGGAAGAGGCCTGGTTCAGACAATGTGCTGCTGTGGGTAGGGTTTTGCTCATTCAGTAGGGCAATTCCACTTACCATCTGGGTCCACCCTGTCCAAGAAAACTATCTCTAACCACACCAATGAGACTCTCTTCTGCTTGCTAGTAAAGTCAAGTGTTAGTTGCTCTGTGTGTCCAACTCTGTGATCCATGGACTGTAGTCCGCCAGGCTCCTCTGTCTATGGGATTCTCCTGGCAAGAATACTAACCAGGTTGGAGGTTGGGTTGCCATTCTCTTCTCTAGGTGATCTTCCCGACCCAGGGATCGAACCTAGGACTCCCACATTGCAGGCAGATTCTTTACCATCTGAGCCACCAAGTGTAAGGACAGGTCAAAAGACCTACTAAGAACAATTAAATTACAACTAAAGAAGGAACTCTAAACAGTTTGTTAAATCGTCAAGACAGTATAAACACTGTATAGAGAAGACTATTTTGAGGATCTTGTATTAAATAGTAAAGCCTCAAACAAAATAGTTGTCACAAAAAGCCCTCTTTTTAGCACCACACAATGGTAACAAAAAGGGTTCTGGAGTTCTCCCAGGCTCCTGTTACAAAAGAACGTATTACAGACTTGTCCCCATCCATCACCAGTTCCTCAAAAGAACAAATTATTAACTACCCCAAAGTAACTATGCACTAGTTATGACCTGTGTTGTTCTAGGGAGCATTTCCAGGGCTGTGGGGTTTTGGCTTAGGGAGAATTAACTGTTCAATTCTTTCACATCTTCCTCCATGGGGAGAACTCAAGTTAATTAAGAGTGAGGCTGGTGCAAAGCCACCATCACAAAGTGGGATCTGAAGAGGGTGCTCTTTCATTCACCTTACTATTTCCCTCTTCTTGCTTTCCACCCTTCCCAAGCCAGAGATCCAACCCCTCCTCAACCGCCAATGACTCAATGAATTTGTGCTCAAGGGCTTCCCAGGTGGTGCTAGTGGTAAAGAACCCACCTGCTAATATAGGAGACATAAGAGACTCAGGGTTCAATCCCTGGGTTGGGAAGATCCCCTGGAGGAGGGCATGGCAATCCACTCCAGTATTCTTGCTGGAGAATTTCAAGGACAGAGGAGCCTCGTGGGCAATACTCCATGGAGTTGCAAAGAATCAGATACAAGTGAAGTGATTTAGCACACACGCAAGCACACTGTGTTCACAAGTGGTAACAATGAAGCCATTTCAGTCACCACTCAGTCTGCAAGTCTGGAGTGATATTCAGTGACAGCCAAGGAGTCGACAGAAGTACATCAAGGGCCGCATTTAAAACTAGTCTGAAGCCAGCCTAGTTTTCTGAAACAAGCTGAAGCAGTAGTCAGGAAATATGGTAATACAACTCCAACAACTTCTGTGCACACTTTTATTGACTCAGGAAGTGAAGGGTTCAAGCCTCACCTGCTCAGAGTTGCCCTGCTAGCCAGCTCTCCAGTATTTAACAAGTCCATGCTAGTCTCTGAACTGGTATCTCCAGGATAAGCATTCTCTGGGAGAAAAGAGGATGTGAACGGCTGCCCAACTTCTCAAGCCTGAGCCTCTGTCTTCATCAAGTCGGGCAGTGGCCCAGCCATCAGGAATCTCAGAAGTTGACTTTAGCCCAGATTTGAATTAAGTACCAATATGTTAGTATCATCATATTTCACTACGTCTCCCACATTCAGTGACATGCCCACTGACATCCCTTGAAAACAGAGATATGGTGACATTTGTCCTATTGTTCTCCACAGCCACAGCTGCCACCTCCTGCAGAGGGAACGTGGACTCAGTCACCACAGTCTCCACCTCCCCTTATTGTCTCACACTGGACCCCATGTTCCCACTGCCTGTCAGCCTCCAGAAAGCACTGGAGTTTTTGGTCCCTGACTTACCAATAACTCTGCAGCAAAATCTTTGAGATCCAAGATCAAAATACAGGTTTCCAAAGGTGGGGGAAGCAAAAACAATTGCAGGGCCTTTCTGCTAAAAACCTCTGAAGTGATTGAGAATCTAACGCTATCTCCTATCTTTCCTATCCCACAATACTCGGACCTAGCACAATGGGTACTAAAAAAAAAATAAGTAAATGATACATATATAGCCTACCCACTCAAAGATCTTCCCCTGTGGCTCAGATGGTAAAGAATCCTCCTGCAATGTAGGAGACCTGGGTTCAATCCCTGGGTTGGGAAGACCCCCTGAAGAAGAGAACGGCTACCCACTCCAGTATTCTGGCCTGGAGAATTCCATGACTGTATAGTCCACGGGGTCACAAAGAGTCGGGCACGACTGAGCAGTTTTCACTTTGATCCTCTCAAGTGCCCACTGTATAATAGAAATAGATGCTGATAATGTCCCCTTCTTCCTAGGACACAGGCCTTGGTCTCTAACATTCTAGGAGCTTTCTCAGCTTTGCCTCTTCACCCAGCAGGGAGAGTGACATGTAGCCAACTCCACTCCAAGTTTTAGTCTCATTTGTTCCCATTTCTTGTCCTTGAAATCCTTTCCCTCCCTTACTATGCTTCTTTTCCTTTTTCCTCCACTGCTTTCTGCACAGGACACTCTGTCCCCATCTGCTGTTGTGCAAACCAGGGATTAAGGCCTTCAGGGTCCCAGTAGGCCATATAAATGTGTGAAATCACCAAGCGTAAGACAACAATAAAACAACTGAAGCAGTTATTTAGATGGTGAACCGCAAACTGAAGCAGTCCACAGCATAAAGTCATTCACAAGCAATTAAAAAAGAAAGAAATGCTACTATGAATGAGCCAACTATTCTACTGCTGGTTTAGAACAGCTGGCCAACAGTTTGCAAAGAGTATTTTAAGCATTCAAACATAAAATCTGGGTTCCAATTCCCAGTCTAAACAAGTTGATTTCCAAGCTTTTTGAAGTGTACATCCTGGTCAGTAAATTATATATAGCATGAATGTTCACATATTCATTCAATGTTCACATATTCCTTTGTAAGTTATATCCATTTACCCCTGCACTGAGTTTTGAACTTTCAAAACAAATATGAGGGAACCAAATTGCACAGACACTGAAGCACCACTCATATTCCCCTTTAGACTTGAAAGAACTCCCAGCAGCTGGAGAAAGCCCCCTTGTCCAGGGTCACATCTGTTTCCAGGACTGTCTGCATCCAGGACTGGTCACTAAGGTGGGTGGCACCCTCTCAGTGACTCAGGAGGTCTCTGAAAAGCTTTCCCGACTCACAGTTCCCTGAGTGTGAGCTGAGGTGTCTGCTGGGACTGGACCACAGCCCAGCTTTTTCCTCTTGTCCTCCCCAGCCCTCCTTCCTTCACTTCCTCCACAGAAGTTCACCAACAGCCACACTGCAAAACACCCCCTGTCTGTTAAACTATCTCAGAGTCTACTTTCTAGAACTAAGTGGCATGAATACAAGTTTTGATATTTTCTTCTTCCACCACAAAGGGCTGCCTTACTGTTTGGGTGAACAATGATCTAAAGCCAGTGCAGCCCTATAGAATGTTCTGGAAAGAGGAAAATGTCCACTACGGCAGCCACCAGCTACACATGGCTATGGAGATTGTGACTAGTACAACTGAGGAGGTTAGCATCTTAAATTATTTAATTATAATTCATTTAAATTTAAGTAGCCCCATTTGCTGAGGAGCAATCAGTGCAGGTATAAGCTATTTGTATGCCAGGTGGGCAGACTGAAAGGCTCCAGAGTTGTTATTATTTTCTCAATACAAAAAGAGGAACAAATGTGCTGCATTGAGTAAAATATATAGGTAGGTAGCCATTTAATTTAATCACCATAAGTTGTAAAAAAAAAAAAAAAAAAACCACTTCCTCCTCTTGTCAGATGAAATATTCAGTAACATCCCCAGACCACTCCTTTGAGCTGCACACATCAGCTGTCATCGTGAGTTAACCAGGCAGATGCTCAAGGGGCAGAGACAAGGCCTGCCATCTGCTTCCATTTGATTGTTCAGCTCTGATGTAAGTGAACATTCCCCTATCAAACAGTCCATTTTCTTCCCATGAACATGAAGTCTCCATTTAAGATTTCTGACCAAGAACCATCAGCTCCCACCTCGGAGAAATGCTGCTGCCAACCCCCAACAGAACTACTAGGAGTATGTTCATCAGCAACCGTGCAATAATCGGGTAGATTGCTGGGAGCCTATTTGGAAGAGGAGGACCCCTTCACCCCCAACCCCTCTGGACTCCAAATGCAACTGCTTAATGACTGTGCTGGTCCCAGAATGTGACTCAATGGCTTATCATTTTGAAATTACTTAAGAAATGGCCAATGCAAGACGGACACATTGGCCCTCCTTCTGTCTTCCTGAAAGCAGCAAATAAATCTCTCATGTGAAATGTACACTCCCTGCATTTGGAACCAGAAGGACACCCTTATCATCCAAGATAGGGAATTCCTATGTAAACAAACCTGACACATCTATGTAAAAAAAACTTGTAACCTCCTTCCTGTACTACCCCAAGCCCAGACTCTACTTAGACTCTTCACTAATTGAGCATCCCAAGCCTAAATTACTTTGTCCTGTAAATTCCTTACCAATTTACTGTTTGTCTAAAAACTATAAAAGCTGCCTGCTTTGGCCACTTCTTAGGTCCCATTTCTATGAGACTTCCCTGCATGTGATTGACATTATTATTGTTGTTTAGTCGCTAAGTCATGTCCTACTCTTTGTGGCACCATGGACTGTAGCCCACTAGGCTCCTCTGTCTGTGGGATTTGCTGGGCAAGAATACTGGAGTGGGTCGCCATCTCCTTCTCCAGGGGATCTTCCTGACCCAGGGATCAAACCCATGTTTCCTGCATTGGCAGGCAGATTCTTTATCACTGAGACAAAATTTTTCTGTTTCCAGTTCACCTGCCTTGTGTCAGTTTTTTTTTTTTTTTTTTTTAGTCCAGCCACAAGAAGTCAAGAGGGGTGGGGGAGAAATTCCACCTCCCTGACTACTGTAAAGGAAGACATCCCTAAGTAAGATGTACCTGGAGAACACAGTTCCCTTTCCATGAGAGATCCTTCCTCATCACTCTCTCCAGCCCCCTTCCTCCTGCATAAAGTAATTTCCTGGGCAGTGGTCATCAGAAGCAAGGGGGAGATACACTCAGATCTGGGAGGCAGCAAACCTCACTGTGCTCTGGCAGCCAATGGAGGGTGTGAGGTGTTAATGCATTAAGTACTCCTCTGGAGAAAGGTTAAAATTTAGGCTTGAATCACAAGTGAAAATGAGCTTGGTGGCCTGATCATCACCCCTTGTGGACATTTACCCACAGTCTATAGAAGCCTCCCCAGGCTGGTGGTCTCAGCTCGTTAAAGGAGCAAGACAAGAGAAAAAGCAGGGTTCGGTATCCAGAGGGATTTCAAAGTGCAACACTGCCTCGCTTTCTCTTCAAACAGCAGTGAAGCCACGCCTGCAGAAGGGGGCCTTTTCTGGGCAACCAGCTGACCACAAACTCGGCACCTGCCTTTCCACTAAAGGCCTTCACCCCAATGTGTCTGGATGACCCTCACACTGTCCTGTTCTCCCCTTCCTTGAGCCTTAGACTAACTTGACCTCACTATCCAGAATTCCACTTTGCTAACGCTTCTTGGACATGACTATGAAAGGAGTAACACGGTCCCTGCCTTCATGGAGATGATCGTCTGTCAGGGGAGGTGGATGCTAAACCAAAAAGCACCAGAGAGGAGGAGAAACAATGCACAGAGAGAGACCTGAGTCCAGGGGCCAAAGGGAGCTTGTTTAAGGAAGAAGTTTCTAAGCAGATGATTCACTCAGTCCCACCCCCTAACTTGAAGTTCAACCTGCCTCAGTGTGGACCAGTATCATGTGTGGACCTCCGTCATAACACTTATCATGGTGTTCATCTCCCAGGGCTGCGACTATCTGGGCACTTCTGCATTGTAACTGTCTTCACATGTGGCTGCCACATGACTGTCTACAAACATCCCACTCTCCTCCTTTCCATGGCACATGTTAGAACTGGACTTTCCACTCTTCCTTAGGAATCATCTTTGGTGCCAGATAATAAAATGTGAGTAAAAATAGCATGTGTCACCTATGGACAGAAGCTTTAGAAGCCAGGATGCAATTGACCATGAGACTCTGCCACAGAGACCAGAGGTCACGTGACAAGATGAAGCCTCCTGGGGCCTGGGAGCCTGTTGGTTTGCAACCTCAGGAGCTTTTCCAGGTGAAATCTGAGACTGGGCCCTGTACATGGAGAGCAAGGAGAGATGGAAGAAAGAGGTAGGCCACTCCAGAGGTAGGTGACAGTTATCATAAACAGAGGAACTTTCGAGGCTTGTCTCAGGTGGCAGCTAGACAAGGGAATCTCCATCTCCACCTGCCAGAATCTTAAAAGTTCATATAGAGTCCATAACAGGGTCCAGATGATCTCAACATTATACTCTCTCCCAAGACTATAGCTTTGAAATGGCTGCTAGCATGGGAAAAGTAGGTGAAATACACATTCCAAGGAGAGGGGAGGGGTGAGGGTCAACCAGTGGCCATGTCCTGTGGATGTTCCAAACAAAGCCTCCTGCTGACTTCATGTGGATGTCAAGTGCAGACACAAAATAAATGTGTTAAACTCCTGAGATCTGGAGGGTTCTTTGTTACTGCTCTATAATCTAGCCTAGCTGGCTATTACAATGTTAGTTCCCCCTGGGCTGTGAGTTCCTTAAAAACAAAAGTTGCTTATCAATTTTTGTGTCTCCAGTGCCCAGCACATGGTACATGCTCAGTAAATGTTTATTAGAGAGTTTTTAATAATGAACCTAAGGAAAGCTCAATTTAGGTGCTGTTTTTTAAAATGATGAGATAATCAGAAAATTGATCACTGCAGGCCACCAAGATAGGAAATGGTCATCATGGAATCAACGGAAGCAACATCACTGACTGGGACATAGATCATATGTCATGTGCTGTGATCTACAATAATGTTCATGTAAAGAGCCCAGTTATTTGCTTAAAATGCTAACTTCCACTGAATACAAATAAGAGCAAAGTGAAAAAAAGTTAATAACATCCTGAGTCACATCCATTATTTTTGTAATTGCATCTCTATTGAAATGACACTAGGGGGAATTAGTTTCATATTCACAAACCAAGGAGAAAGGATCAGTAATTAGGGGTGAAGAACCCATTCCCCAAGGTTTTCTTGGAATATACTCAATTACTTCCTCTTGAAAAATTTTATCCATTTTTTGAAAGCAGTTTTCAAGTTCCTGAGTCATCCTATTCATAATGCTTTATCTGAAATTATTTTTCTCACTGTATCTTTCATGGAATACATTTCCAATTTCCTGCTTAATTCCCTGTCTACAACTCATGGATATCTAAGCCTTGGCATTTGGGGTTGGTGCATATGTAAAGTAATAATGCACTACTGTATTCTTCCAAATAATTAAAGGACAAATATTTATTCCTGATTACACCTTGCATTACCCATTAATTTGGAAATAGATCTTTGCTGAGAGGATAAAAGCAGAATTTGCCATAAATTTAGAAAAGCATGGCCTTTTCTAGGCTATCTGTGTGAAAAGAAGTCATTAATGATGTTACCCTTTAGTACAGTTTCAATTTACATGTCGTTGAGGAATATGAACCACTGTGAATTCTAATTAAAAGGTTATTATCCAAGCCAGTGTTCAAGGTAGGCTAATTGCTGTAATAAATAGACCCAAACATGTGATGTTCAAAACAATAGAAATTTATTTCTTGCTCACTTAACAGTCCTGGATAATGTTCAGACATTTTCAGAATGCAGTCAGCTCTCCTCTACATGATCATTCCAATGTCCCTCCTCCCAACTCACTGGCCTTTCTCCTGATCCACATTCAGCCAATGGGAGGCAAACAGCGAGACTAGCATGGGTGGTGGGTAGGGGACAGCCCTGGAAATAATACACAGCCTTTCCACTAATGTTACTGAACCTCAGTCTGATGCAAGAAAAGTTGTCTAGGAAAAAGATACAATGGATTTAAGAAACATCTAGCATCTGTGCCACAACCAACTTCAGGTTGATGTGCAAACACCACTGAGATGAGAAAACAGATGAAAGAGACAGACACATGAATGAACTGGGCTTGGTTGTTCATTTTCTTGGTATATTCTAGCCACAGCACCAGTGACACAGAATGACATCAGGTCTGACCAACTTTTATCATTTACCATTTCCCCTTCCACAACACATCATAGGAGGTGGCTAACACCATAAAATATGTATCAACTACTCAATGGTCAGTCCAGCAGTTCTCAAAGCATGGCCTACAGATATGGAGAGGCCCCTGACACCATTTTCAGGGGAACTAAAGAGGTCAAGAACATTTTTATAATCAAACTAAAATATTATTTGCCTTGTTCATAATGTTGACATTTGCATAGATGGTACAAAAACAGCTGGTATTTCAGCATAAATCAAGGCATGCACTCACAGCCAGAAAAAAGGTGGGTGGGCCAGGGGAGTAGAGTAGGTTCATTTAAGAATTCTTGATGAAGTAATAATTATTTTTATCAAATTCCAAATCTTGAGGACACATTTTTAATATTTTATGTGTCAAACTGGGAAATATACATCAAGTACTTCTGCTACATGCCCAAGTGTGATGGCTATCTCAAAGGAAAGCACATGTGCAAGTGTTTGAAATGCACAAATAACTTTTCTTATGGAACAATTTTTACTTGAAAAATTTTAAAAAGCACTAGTCAATGACAAAATTTGAGCTGTCAAGTGAACATTCAAATTTAGGGGAATTTGTATACACCACCAGGAGCTTATTAACAACTTCCCAATACTTAAAGACTTCTGATAAATATCAGTGACAACATTAATAAATAGGACTTTTTCCCTTTATGTTTGATGAACTATGTCAATTTTATAACTCAGTAAACCAAATGAACAATACATAATGTTCCAAAATCATGCATGCATAAAAGTTTCAAAATGAAAGATAGACTAATGGATTTAAATGTAACCAAATAATAAAATGTCATTAGTATGATTCCGGAGAAGGCAATGGCACCCCACTCCAGTACTCTTGCCTGGAAAATCCCATGGATGGAGGAGCCTAGTAGGCTGCAGTCCATGGGGTTGCTAAGAGTCGGACACGACTGAGCGACTTCACTTTCACTTTTCACTTTCATGCATTGGAGAAGGAAATGGCAACCCACTCCAGTGTTCTTGCCTGGAGAACCCCAGGGGCGGCGGGGCCTGGTGGGCTGCCGTCTAAAGGGTCGCACAGAGTCGGACACGACTGAAGTGACTTAGCAGCAATATGATTTCAGTCAGATACCACACAACTAACATAAAGAAACTACCATTTTTCAACTTTCAATACAACTTCCAAAATTAATTTCCTGAAAATGCTTTAATCTATTTCCCCCTTTGCAACTACACATCTATGTAAGGCCTACTTTTCTTAATAAAGTTCAACAAAAACAACATATAGCAACAGATTGAATGTAGAAGCAGCTATGAGAATCCAGCAGTTTTTCTATTAAGCCAGACATGAAAGATATTTGCAAATTTGTAAAATGATGCCATTCTTCTCGATTTATTTTTATTTTTGAAAAATAACTTACACTGCATGAAGTATATGGTATATAAAAATGTAGTAAACATATTATTGCTTTTTAATGAACTAAAATTTCATTTCAATTTCTATTTTACTTTCTAATATGATTAAATTCACAAACAGTGAGGAAATCTTGACATAAATAGGTTATTAATTCAGCAAATATTAAGATACCTTTTTATCTGTAGAGATACAAAGATGAATATGACATGGTTTCTGCCATTAAATGACTTGCCCAAGCTTGTGTGTCAGCTTTTATAAACAGCCAAGCAATCACACAGACATTATATAATGGCCTGGGATATATCCCCTTAGAACTGAGAGGTTAAACAAAGTTAAAGAACATTTAGCTTGAATCTAAAAATGTGCTTTGAAGGTAAGATTCAGTTTTTGTATTTCAGAGCTTTAGCTTCTCCAGTCCATAAAGCAGGGCAAATATCTACTTCTCAGAATTGATATGAGGGTCAAATGTAGCATTTAAAGTGCGATACAAATGTCACACTTAGGAGGAGGTCCTAAGATGGTGGAGGAATAGGACAGGGAGACCACTTCCTCCCCCACAAATTCATCAAAAGATCATTTGAATGCTGAGCAAAGTCCACAAAACAACTTCTGAACGCTGGCGGAGGATACCAGGCACCCAGAAAGGCAACCCATTGTCTTCAAAAGGAAGTAGGACAAAAGATAAAAGATAAAAAGAGAGACAAAAGAGTTAGGAACGGAGACCCATCCCAGGGAGGGAGTCGTGAAGGAGGAGAAGTTTCCAAACACCAGGAAACCCTCTCACAGGCGGGTCTGTGGGGAGTTGTGGAATCTCAGAGGGCAACATAACCAGAAGGAAACACACACACAGATTATGGGCCTAACCGCAACTCCCAGCGGAGTAGTAGCCCAGACACTCACGTTCACCACCAATAAGCGGGGGCTGAACAGGGAGGCACAGGCAGCACTGCTTAGGGTAAGGACAGACTGGGCCTGAACGCCCTGAGGACAATCTGAGGGAGCTAAAATGAGATAGCAACCCCAACTGCGGGATAGCCAGAGAGAGGGGGAAAAGAGAGAGAGAGAGAGAACTTTCCTGCAAAAAGCTCTAACGTAAGGCACTGCCAAGCCCACTCACAGAACAAAGGACGGAACAAATACCAGAGGAGAGCTATCCGGCTGCGGACTGGCCCAACCCCCACTGGAGGCAGAGAGGCAGGTGGGCAATAGCCAAAGCCAAAAGGCAAGGGGCAATCTCAGCCCCAGAAACGACATCCTCTACCAAACTGCTAGCAGGCTCCCAGTTGCTAACCAAGTCTTCCTGGGATCCTGGACAGTTGAAATCCACCAGGAGGGTCACAGCCAGAGATGAGCTCCCCAGAGGAGACACATGGCACAACTGAGACAGTGCTCCCACTGCACAACCAGGAAGCCGAGCAGCTGGGACCAGGGAGGTGATAAGACACACCGCCCACCTTGGGAGAGTGCATTCACCAAGCACCTGGTCGGTTGAGCTGCTAAGATCTGGGAAGGGCACAAAACGCAGGCCCAACCGAGTCTGTGCCTCTGTGGAGTACCCAAGAACCTGAACCTGAGCAGCTTAGACCTAGGACATGCATGCAACCCAGGGCCTGCCTTAAACTGTTCCCCTGCAGAGCAACCTGGAGCCTGAGAAATGTAGACTAGGAAAGCACACATGCTGTGAGTGGGGGCAAACCCAGTGCGGCTCAGACACTGTGAGCACTCCCCACACACGCCAGTGATATTTGTTTGCAGTGTTCCTCCCTCCCCACAGCACAACTGAACAAGTGAGCCTAAATAAGTGACCACCTTCACTTCCTTGTGTGAGGGCAGAAATTAGACACTGAAGAGACTTGCAAACAGAGGAAGCCAAAATAAACAAAGAAGAGGGAACTGCTTTGGAAGTTACAGGTACAACATATTAAAACCCTGTAGTTAGCACCAACTGCATTGGAAGGGGCCTGTAGACCGTGAGAAGAAGCATAACCTGGAACAAGGAACTATCTGAAACTGAACTGACCCCACACTATCCTCAACAGCTACAGAGAAATTCCTAAATATATTTTACTATTATCATTTTTTAAATTTGTTTTATTTTTGAGTCCTTTATTACTCTTTTAATTTTCATTTTTATAACCTACTGTTAAGTTGGTGATGGACAGGGAGGCCTGGCGTGCTGCGAGTCATGGGGTCGCAAAGAGTCAGACACGACTGAGCGACTGATCTGATCTGATTTTAAAGCAAATGTCATATATATATTTTTTATAATTTTTGTGATTTTATTTTTTTTAATATTGTATTTTTGAGAGTCTAACCTCTACTCTAGATTTTTAATCTTTGCTTTTTGATATTTTTTATCAATTTTGTACCTTTAAGACTCCAATCCTCAGTACTTGTTTTTACTTAGAAATGTGATTACTGGCTTCACTACCCTCTCTTTTGACTCTCCTTTTTCTCCCCCAGGTCACCTCTATCTCCTTCATCCCC